>CM046952.1:10629703-11999091 GCA_025698515.1 Gossypium sturtianum | reverse complement strand
GTATCAACATATCAAAGATAATCACGTATTTACATGTCACTTTTCAATATATTTTATAAATATCATTTCCATGTCACATTTCAATATATATCAAGTAAATATCATTACTAAGTATTTCAGATATATACTGGTAATAATCATAAGTCTTTCAATATTAATTACACACATATATATATCATTCATAGCACATACGATTTTCATCAATTTACTATCTCAATAGCTTTTCACAATTTAATACACAATCATTTAACAATATTAATATCCATTTCATGAACTCATGATTCATGCATTTCATTTATATAACTCAATTCAATGTCTCATTCCAATTCATATTCAATATCAATCATACTATCAATTCATTTGTTTACCCCTATTAACCAGACTCGGACTCGGACAGATACACGGATCCAACCAAAACACACCAGTACGGCACTCAGTGCCTCATCGGCCATGCCGGAGTAAAATAATACGGTACTCAGTACCTCATCGGATTTATCCAAAGTATTAATACGACACACACAATGCCTCATCAACTCGAAGTCGAAGAATCCCTTAACTTTTCCAATCCTATGGCATGCCAACTATATCCGACTCAATCCGATACAGTTAATACGGTTTTCAAATCACTATTCAGTTTCCAATCAATACATATTTCAATTAATCAAATATATTCATAATTCAATACAATTCAGTTTTCACTTTTCAAATTCAATTCACTTTTCAATAACAATCAATATTTATTTCAATCCAGTTAGTCAATATAATCAATATATATATCAACCCAATCAATACAATTTCAATAAATTCATCACTGGTTAAATCAATCCGTTTCAATATATTCAATATTCAAATATCACAATTCCACATACATTCAATTCAATAACAATCAATATTCCCTGTACCGTTATTCTCATGAATTTCATATGTATTTATTTCGATAACCATACATAAACATGAATATACATAATTATCAGACAAGTTTCATATTTATAAGTTTTCCATTTCGATAACCATACATAAACATGAATATACATAAATAAATACATAATATCATACATAAATTCAATATAAATATCAAATTCCGATCATACGAACTTACCTAGGCCTATTTGTAGAATTTATAGAAATTCAAGGACTAGTTTGTTAAATTCTCTTTTCCCCCGTTTATCTTTGGCTTCTTGATCTATAATATAAAATTACTCATTCATTAGCATCTAATTCAATTCCAATTCACTTTACACTTATACCCTTCAATTTTCGAAATTACACATTTACCCCAAATTTTACAATTTTTACAATTTAGTCCCTTATCAATTATCCTATCAATTGAGCTATTTTTTTCTCAATTAACACTTTATCTAATTATTTTAGGCTACTATACAGCCTTTTATATTCAGAATTTCAACACCAACCCTAATTCTTAACTTTTCACAATTAGGTCCTAAAATCAATTTATATCAAAATCACTAAATAAAATCATCATATAACAAAATTAAAGCTTAAAATCCATGTTAATTAATCATAAACATCCAGAATTTATCAATGGTAACTTTCAAAATCACTCATAGAATCAAAAACTAATGAATTAGTTAGTTGGACCTAGTTGTAAAAGTATCAAAATCACAAAAATTACAAGAAATAAACAAGAATTGAACTTACTTGTAGAAAGAATATGAAAAACCAGCTCAAGAGGACTCTTCAATGGCTTTTTTGGCTGAGGAATTGTAAAGAAATGTCTAGATTTCTTTTAATTTGTTGTTTTATTTACTTAACTTTGTAAAATTTCCAATTTTACCCTTATTTCACCTAATTTCCAGATTTTTTTCTTGCTAATGCCGCCTCAGCCATCCCCTTTTGGCTATTTTACCCTTTTAGTCCTCCCTCATTTATCACTTAAGCAATTTAATCATTTTAGAAAATTTTGCACCTTTTTCAATTTAGTCCTTTTTACTTAATTAACTATCCAAACATTAAAATTTTCTAACGAAACTTTAATACTAACTCAATGACATTCCATAAATATTTATAAAATATATACAGCTCAGTTTATGAAATTGAGGTCTCGATACCTCGTTTCTGAAACTAATTAACCTAATAATTCTTTTAAAACATAAAATTCACTAATTCTAGAATATTTCTAAAATCATACTTAACTCATAAATTATAATTAATAAAATTTTCGAACTCAATTGTCGGATTTAGTGATCTCGAATCACTATTTCCAGCACCACTGAAAATTGGGCTGTTACAACACGCCCATGTGCCAGGCGGTGTACCCTTCGAAATGGCCTCACACGCCCGTGTGCCAGGCCGTGTGCTAGGCCGTGTGAAAACTAGAGGGTATACTGAATTGTGCCACACAGCCAAGCCACACGACCAAGCCACACGCCCGTGTGCTAGGCTGTGTGAAGCTACTGACTTGAATTCTATAGAAGTATCAGGGGACACACGGTCGTGTCACCTGGCCATGTGTCACATGGCTGAGACACACACCCGTGTCTCTGCCCGTGTAGACAAAAATAGGCCATTTTCCAAGCCATATTCCTCACCCACATTAGTACCAACCTAGACACATCAATTTGCATATAACCATGAAATAAATAGGCATTCCAAACCAACCAATATCAAGTTTATAACATGTACTTCCACACATACAACATGATACCCATAAACACATTCAAATGATCACCTTAAGACTTACCAAATATACTTCTAAAGTATAACTAAATAGTTAACCTCACCTATGATCTTGTGCCTAAATTCAACATGCATACCACATTTCAACTTTAACCATATGGTACTCCAATACCAATTCACAAACAAAGCATTACATGACAACTATACATCATATACAATAAGACCATTTACAGATTTACATAACAAAATATACCAAATTCAAGCCAAATCAATTGGCTAAATATACATTAAAACATAAATGCTACCATTAGCCAAAAATGACCTATACATGCCATTTAACCCAAAATATAAAGTCATAAGTACCAAAATAACGTTTGATAGTGTGATGCGATCTCCGACAACTTCCAATCCGAGCAAGCTTCCAAAACACTATAAGACACAGAAAAATAAACAGAGTAAGCAATTAAGCTTAGTAAGTTCATGTAATACGAAATTAGACTTACCATTTGACTACAATTTAAGTAAGCAACTCAAAGCAAGGCACAATTTCAATTTGGCCAAAGTCTATCATACAATCCAAAATCATGTCAGTCATATATTCACATAAAACCGAAAATCATATATGAATTCATCAATTAATTGAATTCCATGTACTTGTAACATCTAAGCCATGTAAACATATATCAAATATCAACCATTTCCATGTAAATACATGTAATTGTTCATATCGAACTTGTATAATCTCATAATAACACTATGCCCGTTGAACCACTTAGAATATCGTTAGATACGCGGGTGGTACACATGATGTGTACTAAACTGTAATCCGTCAATTTTTGTACATGTATGCTCCTACAAGCTGAATATCGGTAAGCTCTCACGAGCTACAAATCGGTAAAGCTCATACGAGTTACGGTGAGTCCGCAACAAATGCAAGACATCAACCAAAATGGTAACCCTAATGACATGTCATTTGTATCCTATGAATTTCTAAGGTTCAAACGGGACTCGGTTTTCTTCATACGTCATCGATTATACTCTCGATAATTATACATAATGATTAAATTATTCACATACATATATTTTCATTTAAAGCATATAAATACTCAATTAATTACACAAACTTACCTCAAACTCAAACGGAGGAATACAATCGTTTAGTCCACGACTTTATATTTTCCCCGATTTAGTTCTGGATGTTGCTTTTCTTGATCTATATAATCAAATTTAATTCATTTAATCATTATTCTCATCAATTCAATCCAAATTTCATGTTATGGCAAAATTACCATTTTGCCTCTAAACATTTGATTTCTTTACACTTTAGTCCCTAGGCTCATAATATGAAATTCATGCAATTTCATCCACATCTAACCTAGCCGAATCCTATATATGCTTTTAGCAGCCCAAAATTTTCACAATTTCACACATTAGACACAAAATTTTCATATTTCACAATTTAACCCCTAATTGACAATTTCAACAAAAATCACTTAACGAAAAGTGTTTAACTTACAACAAGGATTCATTTTCTTCCATTAAACTTCACAAAAAACTAACATGATCTCGTGGAAAAACCCTATACTTTCAACCATATTGCAATTTAGTCATCCATTTAGCTAGATTAAGCTACAACGGTCCCGAAAACATAAAAATAAAAAAAAAACGGAACAAGAAATCACTTACATGGAAGTAAAAAGGCTTGAAAAAAATTTCTCTTCTCTTTTAATGGTGAATTTCGGCTGAAGCATGAATAAGGGAGGAAGATGACATCTTTTCTTTTATTAATTCAGCCTTTTATTTACCTAATTACCTTTTTACCCTTACCTAACTTTAAAAATTACTCAATTACCAAGCCATGCACATCCACTATCATCTTTAATGGTCTAATTACCATATAAGGACCTCCACTATAAAGTTCTATAGCTCTTTAACACTTTTAACTAATAGAACACAACTTTCGCACTTTACGCGATTTAGTCCTTTTCACAAATTGAGCATACAAACGGTAAAATTTCTTAAAAAAAAATTTATACTATCATATTATCATGCTGTAGGTATTAAAATAATATTAAATAATTTTTACGACTTCGAATTTGTGGTCCCGAAACCACTTTTCGATTTCACTGAAAACGGGTCGTTACACAAAAGCTACCGCAATGTTCCATAGAGTTCAGTTCACCTCAGAAGTGGGTTTCATGCATGTAATTTTTGAAAGCGATTCAAAGCTCACAATAAAAAACATTACATCTCTAGACGAGGATTGTTCAGAGACGAGACTAGTTACCTAGGATGTAAAGGCATGGGCAAGGAATTTCTCCGGTTGTCGATTCGAGTACACCATGTGCCAAGGTAACTCTATTGCACATGCATTGGTGGAGGAAGGTATGAGGAGGCTTGATGACCATTTTTAGGTCGAAGATGCACCGACGAAAGCAGAGGAATTGGCAGATTTTGATCACCGATTTTAACAACTGCCGTAGTCATTCGATTCTCTGATCTGCTCATGGATTGGAGGACATTTCTGATCTAAAGTAAGGCAACCTCAAACCCCTTCCATTTTGTTTTTTAGTTCGCCAGAATCAAAGAAAGGGTTTGCTGCCATTTAGGTTTTGTGGTATCCAAAGGGCCTGGAATGAAGTTCCTTGATTTCTATTTTTTTTCTCTTTTGTTTTTCATGGTTTTTGTTGTTTCATGCTTTAATTTTAACTGTTGGCGTGTTTGTTGGGCTTTCTCTTGGATATTGTCTTTGGACTTGTGCTTTGTTTTTTTAGGCCCATTCATTTAATCCTAAACGGTATTCTTTTAAAAAAAAATCATAAATTTTACATTTTTGCATCTATCCGTATGAAATTGGATAAATATGTGTTTAGATTAAGATAATTTTGATATCCATTTGTCCAAATTTATTAGGAGTGTATATTTTTATTAACTTCTGAATAATATTTTTGACTTTTAATTTTTAAATTTTTTTTACTTACATGGCATAACACGTTAGCATACTTATCTAAGTGGCATGTCACATGTCAACTTCTCATGGTTTACGTCAGCCACATCAACAACTATTAATGATTAAACTGATCAATGATTATTTCGTTAACGAAAGGGGCCAATTGATTTTTATCATTATGCACTCAATTGAGTGCATCTTTTCATAAGAGCTTGATTAATTCTTTTCTATACTAAGAATTTTTTATCCTTTAGCCTAAGCCCATATTATGGTAAAATTTTCCCTTAATATATACTACTTATAAGTCTCTAATTGAGTTAGTGTTACAAGTTAATTAGACATCAATTAAATTGAAAAAAATATAATTTTTAAAGACAACAAATTTTATAATAAGGCTAAACTTACAAAAATAGTCACTTTTGTTTGTCCCAGATTACATTTTAGCCACTTATGTTTGAAATGTTACATTTTAGTCACTTACGTTATCATTTTGCTACGAAGTGGTCACTCTACCGTTAAGCTCCGTTACCTCCCTAATGGCGGTCTTATGTGACAGTCCAAATATGTTTTAAATGCCAACTTGGATGTCCTACGTGGCAGTCCAAATTAAATTTATTTAATTAAAAACCTATTTTCATCCAGCAACTGGACATCCAAGTTAACATTTAAAACCCATTTGGACTGCCACGTAGGACTGTCGTTAGGGAGGTAACGGAGTTTAACGGTAGAGTGACCACTTCGTAACAAAACAATAATGTAAGTAACTAAAACGTAACATTTCAAACATTAGTGACTAAAATGTAATCTGAGACAAACAAAACTGACTATTTTTATAATTTAGCCTTATTATAAAGATATTTATATCTTTCAATAATTTTATAATTTATTTTTAAATTAAAAAGTTTAGGTTACAGAAAATTTCAAAATGTTGAGTTGATACTTGCTCGATTTTTAATGTTTTTTATCTTTACTCACAGGATGAGCATCACATAATTTAATTAAAAATTTTGAATTTGGTTTGGAATTTTTCTTTCTAAATAATCTGATATGATTTAATCAAATTTCGTGATTTGTAGGTTGTGTATGCATTAGGCTTCCCTTTTTGTCAAAGATTTTTATTTTTATGTATTTATATAATTATATTATCAAATCAAATCAGAAAAATGTTTTAAAATAAATATAATTATTTTGTTAATTAATTAGATGTTTTTATTTACAATAATATTGAATAAAAAGTAATTATTTAATACATAATTTAAGAAATTTTTAAACTACACAAGTATAATTGAAAATGTGACAAGTGTTTCATTTGTTTATATATTAATTTTAAATTTCTTTAATATATCCTATAAGACGTTATATATGAGATAATATTTCATGTAAAAATTATGAATTATTATAAAAAGTTTTAAAATTTAAATAAAAATATTAGAATAATTAAACCTTGGACACTTGAATTTTTATTTCCAAAATAGTCAAATATTCTAACTATCCATATAAGATTTTTAATTTTTATAAATTTATAAAAATATAAATAAAAATTATTGTAAAACATTTTAAAATTGAAATAGAATAAAACAAATAAATGCTTTATGCTTTTTTAGTTGGCTCACATGTCAAAATATATATACCTACCATTCACTTACATTTTGTTTTGTTGTTTTTAATTAGAAATTTAGGTTGTGTTTGGTTTAAGGAAATGGAAGTTATTTTTTATTTTTTTTGGAAAATAGAAAATATTGAAGAAAATGTGTTTAGTCGAAATTTTTAAAAATGATTTTTGGAAAAATAAAATATGTGAAAATTAGAAAATAATAAAAAAAATATTTTCATTGTTTTCACTGGAATGTTTTGTAAAAGTGAAAAAAAGATAATAATAAAAAAAACTAAATGTTTTTAACTTTAGATGAGTTGACCCTGGTTCAAACCTGTATATATGTAAATTTTTTATTTTATTTCTGTTAGAGAAAAGTAGTTACCAAATATTTTTATATTTTCATTATTAAAAATATTTTTTTATTTCTATCATGTTTTTCAATTTTAAAAATTATTTTCTAAAAATAAAAATAGAAAATGTTTTCAGAAACCATCGCAATCTTAGTTTTTAATAATCCCTAAAAACATCCATTATATGGTGAAAATAATAGATAAATAATTATGTATACTAAAAATCCTCTCTGTTACACCAAAAAATATATTGGGTTAATTGAAATAATTAATTAAGTAAAGAATTAGGTTTGATAGGTAAGTAGTTAGTGTAATCTTTAGAGGACTAAGTTCTATCCACTCTTTTTCCATTTCTTTTCTTTTTAATTTCAACAAACTAGAATAAAAACCACATTAGAATAATATTATTAGGAGTGAAAATTTATCAAGATTTAGGTAATATTTTAATGGTTAAAGCTTGTTTCTCCTCCCTTGCATGCTTAAGTTCAAGCCACCCTATCTCCACCATTTAATTTTTTACTTTTCCTCCTTAATTTCAACCAAAATGTTAAATTAATTGCCTAAATCTCTCCTAGGGTTTCAAACCCTAAGTTATTTAATCCATATTTCTAATTAGGTTAGGATTTTGCTTTCTTTTCAAATCCCCTCAGAATTTTGCTTCCATCTTTTATATTTCTTCTATCTTTCTTTTCTTCCCTTTTCTTGTCATCAAAATTTTATTCCATTGCTGAGAATTTTTCTTGTTTCTCGATTTTTAACTCATTTTTCAATCAAATTTGTGGTCGCTATTAGAAACATTCTTTGATCATTGCCAAGAATCACACCCATTTTAGGTGCAACAGACCAGATTTGATTGCAAGGAACAATGTTCGGGCTCCTAGTGAAAGATGTGTGTTCTTTTATAAGTGAACCAGGGCAAAATCGTGCCTAGGATAGGGCCACACGGTTTGCCACACGGGCGTGTGGACCACATGACCCCTCACACGACCATATCCCCCTGGAACCCTAGGATAGTTCGAATCTCACATGACCCAAAACACTTCACACGACCTGGTACACGGCTGTGTCTCCCTTGTACCTTGATTTTGCAATTCCTACACGACCTCAATTTGTTACACGGTCTAGCCACACGACCATGTAACCTCTCCATATGGTCCAGCCACACGGTCATGTGCATTTGTTTTACAGTTTTTCCCAAAAAATTATGTTATGTTCAGTTTAGCCTTTAAATATACTCGAAATCATTTTTAGTATTTTATTTATTCGATTAAGTCCCTGATAATATGAATAAAGTTAGATTTCATAATTTTATTAACTGAATTATCATTATTATTATTATATATGTATGCATGAACTGTGAATAACATATGTCTCTTTTTTTTGGACAAAATAACATAAATGTCTTTTGTATCTGTACTTGTGATTATACATACAACATGTCTTACTTTTACTGTTAAATCGAATTCATGATAAGCATGTTTTTGTTGTTGTAGTGATTAGTTGAGAACATTTATTGCTGCCACATTGATCTATTATAAGCATAATATTTCGTTTCCGTTATAAGCATGCCATATTACATTGCATGGAGCGGGACGTTTTGAAAAGGAGGAAGTTCTAGCATATTAGTAATCTGCAACTTTGGTGGTTTATCCACATACTTTTTGGCAACCCTCATCTGCAATTATGTTGTGTATTCACAACCATCTGACAGTGTATTAACCTGCAACACTAGTGGTTCAACCACCCATTATCTGCCAGCTATTATCTGCAAATATGTTGTGTATCCACAATCATCTGGCAGCATATTAACCTGTAACTTTTGTGGTTTATCCACAACCCGTGTGTAGGGATGGATGAGTTTTGGGGAACTTTTATTATGGTATGTAGCGGTGGGGTAGGATATTTTCTGTTAAATCTGAAACTGTAACACCCCCTAACCCTTATCCATCGCCGAAACAGGGTTACAGGGTATTACCGGACTATTCAGATCAATTATGAACAATAAACAAGTTAAACTACAAACTCGTCACAAATTAATCATATTGTCCCTTTTATGGTCTCTTGAGGCCAAATATAAGTATTTAAAACAAATCGGGACTTAATCGAAAATTCAAAGAATTTTTCGCGAAATTTCAATTTTTTTCCCAAGTGCAGGGCTCACACGCCCGTGTGGTCTAGGGACACGCCCGTGTGACCCTAAGACATGCCCATGCTTTAGGCGTGTCCTACCCCTTGTAACTCTTTGACTTACCTCACGGCCAAGCCACACGCCCGTGTTCTAGACCGTGTGGTCAATTTATTTTTCAAATTTTAGGTGCAGTTTTCACACGGCTAGGCACATGCCCATGTGCTGGGCCGTGTACCTCACACGGCTGAGATACACGCCCGTGTCTCTGCCCGTGTGGCAATACCTGAGCATTCTGTTTCTAAAATTTTAAGTTGCAGGGGACACACGGCCTAAACACAGGCCCTTGTGTAAGCCGTGTGTCTCACACGGTCTGGTCACACGCCCGTATGCCAGGCCGTGTGGACTCAAAATGAGCTTTATACAACAAGTTTACCAACCCTACAATTCTTGAACAACAAGCAACTCAAATATCCTTTATTCAACCAATCCAAAATACGATTAAATATATCTAAAACATGTCAGAACTATTATTATAATGATCTAACTCATGCATGTTCATAGATATCTAACATAAGTTATATAATCAATTCATTTAAATACCATTTAACTAATTCAAACTAAACCATATAATTGGCTATATTATAAAACATATGTTTATATATATATAAATCAACTAATATCATTTTATACACCATTAATAATCACATATCAAAATGACATCAAAAGACAACCTAGGTACATGCCATTTTCAAAAGCGAAAATACTTCACTACGTGATTTGAGTTCGGGATCGGCTTTGGATGCTGATTCAACAATCGGACTTTACCTAACCTAACCTGCGCACGAAAATAAACCGTACGCTGAGTATAAACTCAGTGGTATTTCTATAATCCGAGTACTTATTAAGCAAAAATTTATAAAGTTTAAGTACATATTCGTACATAATAAAAATCATTCAACCAATAATTAATTTCATAAACTCATCATCCATATCACTTTCAATAATCATATTTTCTATTTCAATCTCACAATTGTTATTCAGTAACATTTCACAATAAAATTCTCTATTCAATTTCAATATCAATATCAATATCCATTTCTTATTCAATATCATTCAATGTCAATCATCTGGTCAATTCATTCATATATCCCTATTAACATGACTTGGACTCAAACGGATACACGGATCCAACCCAAACACACCAAGATGGCACTTTCGATGCCTCATCGGCCATGCCGGCATAACAATACATCTGATTTCGCGCACTTACATCGGATTTATCCGAAGCAATAATAGTACGACACATAGTGCCTCATCGACTCGAAGCCGAAGTATCCCTGAACACTTCCAATCCTATGGCATGTCAACTATATCCGACTTAGCCCGATATTGTTAATAGGGTGTTTCAATACATAATTCAATTTCCAATCAATATACAATTTCAATTAATTCCAATTCAATACACTTTTCAATCATACACATACTTTCACAAAATAATGCAATTCAATGTCAATATATCAAACTCACCTCAATTTCACTTACCATACATAATAATAAATACAACAAATAATTTTAGTTTTCGGATTATAGAAATACAAACCGTAGTTTTCCGAGCTAATCCTCGTTGACTTTCTCTTTCCCTTTCTTAGCCGATGTCTCCGGCTCAATGTTAGCTACGGAAATCAAAACAATTGAAATTTATCAACATACTACAATTTCATACTACATATTTCAATTAATACACATCTTTTGCCTAAATTCCAATTCAATCCCTATTCAATTCTAACTTTATTTTCTTCATAAATTTATTCTCTATTTTTCATTCAACTATCACTTAAAACCAATTTCAACTCTCTAATTTCACCATAAAATCCTAATTTCGAAATTCTTTCAATTTAGTCCTTATTACTCAAAACTTATGATTTATTTTACAATTCAATCCCTTTTTCACTTCTAACTTGAAATTCTACCAATTTAAACCTTAATTCTTCAAATTGTTCAACATGAACAACATCTAAAAATCTAATAAATTACAAAATTTCCACATAAATCAAATAGTATTTTGTTCTAGGATTTCAAAAATATCAAAAATACAAGAAAAGGGACTAAATTGACTTACCAATTAAACTTGAAACTTCAAAACTCTAATTTTTCCCTTATTTTCTTTCCCTTTTTCTTTCTTTCCTTCTCCCATGTTTTTTGTTTGGCTATTCTGTTTCTTTTCATTCTTTTTATTTTATTTTATTTCTTTTATTTTATGTTATATTTTATTATATTATTATATTATATTTTAGTAATAATTATTATTAACTTAAATAATAAGTAAATACATACATGTATTGCAAATGTATGTATAATATTTATTACACATGTATTTAATTTTTACCATACATTTGACACCTATGGCTTAATTGCTAATTTAGTCCTTCAACTTTTTTTGATTCTATAATTCAACTTTTACCCTATATTCAATCTAGTCCTTACACTAAATTAACCTTAATTCAAGCTAATTCACCTAGCCAAAATCTAATTAACCTCACAACTAACTTCGTAAATATTTCTAATAAATATTTACGAATTCATTTTACAAAAACAGTGACCCGAAAATGCACTTTTCAATTACCCGACTATCGGGTCATTACAGAAACTGTGTTGCATTCTCAAAACATGTGCAAACGAAACTGGGATGTCTGAGATAATAAATATGTATATACGTTGATTGTGTTGATATGATATTACAATGCTTCGAAACTGCTATTGTGAATTATTCTATGTGATGTGATTTTGTATGCTAATCAGTTACACTAATTTTCTTGTGATGGAACCCACACTGAGCTTCATAGCTCACTCCCTTTAATTTTCATCTTTACAGATAACCCACCAAGTTAGGACGCGAACACGACATTTGGAGGGTCTCGGCTCGATTTTGTTAAAATATTTTAGATATTTTATTTGTTACTTTATTATTCAGAGATTGTATTATTTTATTTTGAACTGTGACATGGGATATTGAGTTTTTTGTTTTTATTTTATTTATAGCTGCATGACATTTAGTTTAATTTTAGGATATTTAATCACGATTAATAATTAGTTATACATGAACTCCGATTTTTATTAAAGTCATAAACATATATCACTTTTCCGTTGCTAAATTATAATTTGAACTTGAGTATTTAAATAAATTGGTAATAAACGAGGTTTTCAAAAGTAAACATTGTATATAGGATACTAAATTTAAATCATTTTTTAATTGGTAAGTTTTTCTGAAAATAGACTAAGATTTTATTCTAAAATAAACAAATGTTTAAAATGACTGTTTTCAAAACTCTGATAGCTTACTGAGCCATTTCGGTGGCTAATCTAATCTTCCGAATTCGAGTCTAACATCTAGGCCGGGTTGGGGAGGTTACACTCTCATACATGTATACATGTGGAAACCATGAATTTAGAACACAGATATGTGTTTAAGAATAATATACAACAAATAATGAAACATATGGTTTGAAACTAATTAATCATAATAACATATTAAATATGTACAATGTGAAAATTAAAAAAAATAATTAAACTGTGAGTAAAACAAAATTTAAACATATAAATACATCAGATTAACAATATTAAATGCTCTACAATTGTTTATCATGGTGTTGTCATTAATTTGTGAGTTAGTGTTGAGTTGAGTTGTGATACCAACTCGGTGACATTATCTAAATACACAAATTTGGTGAGAGAAAATATTTTATGTTAAAAGTTAAGTATTTTAAAGTTTACTTAAGAGTTATTATTGGTGTAGTGGTAAAAAATTTGTATATAAATTCATTAAACATGAGTTTAATCCCTAGACATAATAATTTTTAATTCTTTTATTTAAGAACTATATAAAAATATGAAAGGACAAAAAAGTCATCAAATAATAATAGTAGTCATTTAATAAAAGAGTATATTTGTTATTTTCTAACTAAATTGGTACCCAATTAACCCGTGATATCAACTTAATTAGAGTTGTATTAATAGTATAGATAATGATATAAAGAAAGTGAAATAATTAGAAAGGAGAAAAAATAGAGTAATGGAACCAACTGAAACAATAGCTACATATAGTGTTTTAGAAATGTCAAAAAGATTAGAAATGGAAAAGAAAGGAAAAGTGAGTTACTAAATAAATAGAATACCATTTTTAAACAACTTAAATTATGAATATAATTTTATCAAATATGTTATTTGCTTTATTTTTTTTTTTTTTTTTATTGAGTCGTGACATTATTTTTCTGATAATTGAAGTATGGTAATCTTATATAAATATATTTATATGATTTATAAGTTTTTAACTGAATTTGATGTCACCAGTTAAAAACTTATAAATCATATAGATATATTTATACGAGATTGTCGTAATTCAATTATCAAAAATTTTATTATTTTATAAAAACATCTCAAATCAAGTATAAATATTATATCAATTAAATCTTTTTGTTAATCTAATAATTAATTTACGACAACTTAAATATCATATGAAATATATTAAAAACACGTAAATTAAATTGGTAATATATAAATAGCTTAGATATGATAGTTTAGAAAACTAATTAATAGTGAAAAAGGTGGAGACACAAAAAATTGGCGGTAGGAGTAGACTGAAAGGAGCAAAACAGGAGAGCAACACGTCTCCAATCACTGATGTTGAAAGCTGCACTTCACACACGCTTTCGACATTCTCAAATTCAAAGTCACCAACATCTAACTACGAACCTTCCTCTGTATGCAACCCGACAATGTCGTACATTTTGCCTTTGCCTTCCCCAAAAAAAAAAAATCAATTATAGGATCTCATTCATTCAATTCAAACAAAATATTTTGTGGAATTGCAATAATGAAGTTAAATGCATAGAAGAAGATACGAAAAAAATAATAGGAATTAAGATACCGACACCCTTTTTTTCTGGTCTTGTTATAAGATGATGTATAATAATTTCTGTAATTGAAATTTGGAAGGGTCCATGTGTTGCTTGTTTGTGTAAATAATCCATTTAAAAGACTAGTACAACAATTGACCTTAGGATAGGGTAGGGTAGGTTCCACAATCAAATCTTGTATTCACATTTGCTTTTGAAAAGGAATGAAAGGAAACCAATAAGAAATCAACATTTGCATGTCCATATATAAAATATTACAAAAATGATTCTCCTCCAGAATTTCTTTTGTTTAATTTTTGACAATTTTTCCGTCGACAAGATCATTTACAAATGAGAATTCAGAACATTACATGACAGCTCTCAGCTTGTCCGATAATAGAAAATACTAGTCCAGATGGCAAGTCCTATCCCTAGTTTTCTTGATTTTTATAAAGAAGAATAAAAATAAATAAATAACCATATATATATATATTTATATTACTAATATTTAAAAAGAAGAAATCCATATATTAAACTTGTGGAGTGTAACATAATATGTGACCTTTTGCACATCACAAATATGAAATGTTGAAGGCTTAGAATAAAATAAAATAATCGAGTGCATGTGTAGAACTCAGAAGGCCTAGATATTAGGAATTTTGTGTAACGACAACCTTGAGAAAGTTGTGGATGAAATTGCAGGATTAATCAGAAAATGATGCTTCAATTGAAAATAACAGAAGCAGGAGAGTTGAGTACCCCTGTTGCATAAGATACAAGATCAACAACATAAGTAGACAATCTCATTCAGGCTATTACCAACCTGTTGTGATCAATGTCTTTACTTGACAACCAGTGAGCTAAGTTAAGAACTAGTCAGTAAAGCAGATAATGAAAAGTCTCTAACACAACGACCAAAAACTGCCGTTCAAATGCTTCCGCAAAGTGGTAACAACTAACAGATAATTAACAATAACAGCAGAACACATACCCGGAGGCTACAAGTTTTATTATACCAGTCAGCACTAAAATCACAACACGGTATCACAGCTGACGGAAAAGCAATAGCAACACAACACTGCAGCTCTGCAGACTATGACACAAGCACAAAAACAAGTTTTATTGTTACTACCAAAGCCAGTAACACCAAGCTAAACAAGTTATTATTTGCTTAAGAACAAAGTAAAGATCCCCTAAGTAGTGAGGATAGGTGGCAGATAATCAGATTTGGCACCAAGAACACGAGCCTTTGTGTCAGGGAAGAACTCGGTGCCAGGCAATTCAGTGACAGATCCATCACTAGAAACACCGATGGGGTAGCGGAGTAGGTGTCCAGGCAAGTCTCGCTCAAGTGACTCACTTGAATAGAGATCCCAATATTTGTCAGCAACCTGATTCACCTTCCTGACACACTCTTCACTTTCTGGTGCGAGGAATGTGTCATCAAGCATGCCAAGGTGCTCATACCACAGTGACAAACGGAAACCATGGACCTGACCTCGTGCTGGTTCCCTTAATGATAAATGATATGGTTGATAGGCTCCCATGGCTATTTCAGAGTCTCTAGCACCATCCATGGATCGCTGGTTGATGTTGGCAGACCCAATTATTATGTATTCATCATCAACTGCAGAAAGCCAACCGAAGTTATATGAGATGTAGGTACTAAAGAGAAACATAAAAAAGAACTGAAGGGGAGCTCAGTGTTCAAAACAATTCAAATGAAAAAGCCTGTTAATTTTCATTATTTACAGCACCATGACCATTGCTCCTCCTTATTCCACCTTACTTCAAAGGAAATTTTCCTCATGACCCAACCATATGGTGGATATATTCTGCAAAGGCTTGTATAATCTCAAAAAAAGAAAATTTCAACTTCAATGTCTCTGTCCCACTAGTGGTTCAAGGACCTACCAGATCCCCCCGGGCCGCCAAATTCAAAGCTAATATTCAATAACAGAAGCAAGTGTGTGTGAATTAAATTTAAAAAAGGTATTCATCACCTACCAATCATCATTTTAGCATGAACATAGATCATGAAACGACGGGCCTCCTGAGCTCTGGCATAATCTGTATCAGGGTCTGGTCTTTCAGAAGGTTCATATTCTCCACTCTTCTTAACCTCTCGGTTCCCAAGGCAGAAAAATGTTAAATAGTTTCTGGGATTCTCGTCGCTACCCTTGGCTCTGAGAGCCTGAACAACATCCTTATACATCATGTCCATCGTCCTTCTCTGCCAATCTAATATTGCCTGAACTGAGGCACTCTCTGGGATTCCTTCTGGCCACATAGGGACAACAACATAAACGGTAAACCTCTCTCCTGCCTCGATCTTGCTAACAATTTTAAGTGAAAGTTCTTTGGGAATCAGATGCAAAGCATTAATATCCTCAGGCTTGATGTCATCAGGACTCCAGTCAAATGAGCTTCCGAGGAAATACTGATTTTCAATATAGATAAAATTCTTTGCTCGTCGTATAGCATTGATATAGGCATCCTGAATACTTCGGTCAATGATATTGTCCTTTCCACTCACAAGCCCAGCCCTGGCAGCATCTTCAGGTGTCTCAGGGAAACCAAAAGCTGCCCCACCATCAATTGATCTAAATAACTGTACATTCCAAGTTTCATGGTCATCAGGAAATGTAACTGGAGATGGGGGAATGATGACATCTTCAAGTTCCCTCAGCTGAAGAAGCACATCTTTACCGCCTTGTCGTCTCCATCTTTGCTCAAAATTGAACAAGACATCCCAGGCAATTGGCCCTTCAAGTCGGGAGTGGATATCGTGCCAAGGTTCCCTTGGTCCACCTTTGGTGATTGAAGCATCAGTGAAGTTTGGCTGATGGAAATCATCATGGTGAGCAGTGTCCAAGGTCCTGAACAGGGAATGGAAAGGTGTGTCATATCTCCCATCACAAAGATCAATACCTCCAACAAAGCTCACAATTCTCCTTTTCTCTGGATCTCCATTAGGCATTGCAGCATCCACTACAACAATCTTCTGGTGATGAGTGAACATGGTAGATATTTGTAATTCCTGGACAAAACTTCCACCATCATCTGGATTACGAGGGCATAAGACACAGTTGACATCAGTATCCTTGAAGAATTGTTCAGTTTCCTCATCATGGGTGGCCATTAACCCATCCTTCTTCAGCAATCCAACAGATGTTCTATCATCCCAAACAAGCATATTAACCCTGACACCTTCACTTGCTTTCTTTTTCAGCAATTCACCAATAGTGATGTCACCCCCAGGCTTTGGCCTTCTTGAGTCTCTCACCAAAGCGATCTCAGTATAAACAGACCAACCAGTAATGTAGATCATGTGTTTAGCATTGGTGATAGCATCAAAAACATCTTCCCAGCATCTATGTGGCTCATAATTCTTGCCTCCAGCGAGAGGAATTTTAGGAACAAATCCGTCTGGGATATGAGCATCCTGGTACAGAGAAACTTTACACCCTTTTCTCTGCGGATAAAACGTATAGGGAACTCCAGGAAACTTACGACTTACAATACCACGGGCCCAGTTGCGGTCCTTTGTCACATCAAAATATTGAAGCTTCACATGGATTTTACCACCACTTTTTATGGGATTCTTGTCTTCATCCAGGATTTCAACCCACCTATCCAATTCATCCCCTTCTGTGAGATCCTCAACAGGGACATATGCTCTTCCAATCAGAGTTGCTCCAATAGGATTGTCGTCTTTGACAGTGAACACCACATTGGAAGCATTATGGGCACAGTAAATGTGGAAAGACTCATACCACCTAGGGTTGGAAGTTTCATTTTCTATTGTTCTGGTTCGTCCAACTCTGGCCCTTTCAAGATCAATAGTTGCATAAATCTTTGGAACTCCTTTGCCAATGCCAATAGTCTCCTGAACATTTGCCACAAGCTGCAAGAAAAATTTCATCCAGCAGTAATTTAAAGAACAGAAATGAGGTGACATGTTAACAATTCAAAGATTTAGAAGACAGTTAAAACAGAAAAACTCACCACTACATTGTGAAACGGGCTAATAATATTTCAGAACCAGTAAAGTAAACAGGACATAGAATAACGGAAATATTTGTCAAAATAAAAGGAGAGAATATATTCCAATAGCACGAATGAAACAGAAGATGGAACCTTCCAATAAAAGGATAAATAAACCTTCCTATTACAATCTTCATGAATGTAGCAGTCTATAAGCGTTTATGAGAAGAGTAAAAATAGGGTACAGGTGTTCATATTTATATGAAAGGAAAGAGTAAAATATATAGCGATCAAAAGCATCAATGCAGGTATATGAGAGAGATGTTAAAGACAGGAACAAATTGGCAGAAACTCAGTCTGCTGATTTCTACTCCAAAGAGATGGGGAAGTTAATGATTAATGGTTCCATTTTTTAAGAGCACTGATCATTGTCTAATTACTACAAGGTCTAAGATATGCTTGCTGCAAAGAAAAAAGTACTACAAATAGGTATCAAATGCTTTTTCAAGGACAAACAGTCATTTATTTTATAAGCCCTGACCTGTGTCAATCAAGAAATATGTGACATATTTCAAAATCAAGAAAATGAATTTACAGAATTCTATTACATTGCTATCCAATTAGTATTGCGTCCAACGCATACACATATGCGCACTCAAACAATCACACATATACATCTTCCTTTTCCACTTGCACAAAGGACTCTGCAACATGGTTAGTAGATTCAAACATTTTCCTTCCACATAACTATCCAGACCTCATGGATATCCAAGTACAACAACCTAATCAAAAGAAACAGATCAAAGACAAAGACATGGATACATCCTTATTTCCTGACAACCTAAACAGTCTAGGAAAAAATGCTTGCTAAGAGCATCTCAAATAATTTTCTTTCTTTAGAATCACCCAAATAATCCCCATATATTTTCAAAAAATCTGCTGTGTGACTGTTCAACAGTGAACCCATCTCCAAACACACTTACTTTTAACTAGGAATAGTCTTCACTACTGGAGTTACTGAAAAGGAACATCTACAGAGCATTTCTCCAGGCCCCATTGATGGGATCCACAAAACAACGCCTAGATCTTATCCAATACTCCCACTTCTGGAGGGATCCATATATCCACACAAGTAATGTGAACATTCATAACTCAGATTATCCAAAAGGAAGAAAAAAGAGAAAAATCGATTATGTTTTCAACATAAAAAAAACCGATCCATTACTGATCTTTTATGATAAAAACTTGGTTAACCTTAAAAAATGAGCTGATTGGATAAGTCAACTAAACTAATCCAAAAAAAGAGACCCAAAAAACAAAAATATAAAAAAGAGGTAAGCAATGATCCTGATCTAGCATAAGAATTTATACCTTGCCGAAGAAGTTTCCACCTCCATCGTGAAGCCTATCAACTTCATAGATCGTAGCATGTAAAGTCCCATGGAGCAAAGTTTCCTCCATTTCTCAACTAAAAGAAAGAGAAAAGAAAGTTAATTCAACTAAGACAGAGAGATATTAACATAAGATAAACTCCAAAAGAAGAGTGGGAAACAGAGAAGATAAGTTCTTTTTTAAAAAAAAAACAAAAAACAAACTTGCGAAGCAGAGAAATGAGCAAAGAAAGAAGGTAGATTCAAAAAGATGTACCCAAGCTTAAATCAGAAGAGATCTTGATCTGAGGATATCAAAGCAGCAGTGAAAGTGAGTTGTCCTTGATTTTCTCTTTATGTAAGGGATTTATATACGCAAAATACGCGTATCTAGTTTTTGTAATAATGGATATATAAATTATGGCTGCAACGTGGTGGCCGTGGGCAGACTAAAAGGAAAATTACTGACGGGAAAGAGACCCGGAAAATCAGCCCCTTAAATGGTTGCGCGTGGAGCCGAGTGGATCAGGGACTACGAAAGATTTTTTTTTATAGGGACTCAATTACATAAAATCCCGATTTTTTCAATTCAATTTCAACTTTCTCTCTCACATTTTCAAATCTCTCTCAAATCTCCTTTAATTCCCTATTAATTTCTAACTCGAATTTTATTTCTCTCTCAACTCTTTTTTTATTTATTAAAATTATATTAAGATTTTCGTAAATTATTTTTCTATTACAATTTATTTCATGTTTTTAGAAATTAGCAATGGCAAAATTTCTAATCTGTTTGAATGGCAAACATATTTTGGCTGATCAATTGCAAATGATAATTTTTTATTATATTTAATCTAATTTAATTTAAATATTTTCTTGTTATATTGGAATTTAATATTTTTTATTTTTTTTATATATAGCCGGAAGATCGGATTTTGAAGACGTATATTTGTAATCTAAGAAAAACCATTTTTGAAGCTCGATCTATTCGGTCCCTAATTGGTAAGCATTTTCAAGCCATTTTCTTGTAATTTTTATGTTTTTGAGGTCATGGGGGCTTGATTTAGCTATCCCATGCACCAATTTGCAAAACTGTTGAAGTTTTTGATAGCTTCCATTTTTATTTCTTGAATAAATTGGTGTTAATTGATATATTTTAAGCTTAGATTATGAAAAAGGACTAAATTATAATGTTTGGTTGTTAGTTTTGTACATAAGGACTAAAGTGAATAAATTGTGAAATTGATGTGAAATTAAGTAATAATTGATAGTAAAGAGTCCCTAAGGGATGTAATTGAAATCGATTTTAAAATTGAGGCTAAAAATTGAAAGATATAGTTATTCCGATTTTAAGAACTAAATTGAATAAAATGTAAAACTTTAGTGGTATCAAAAAATGAAGTTTCATAGGTTCATTCATATCATGATATAATGTATAAATGTTTAATATTAATGAATTGAATGGAATAATTGTCTAGATCGAAAATTGGATCAAATCGGTGATAAATTAGGGAAAAGCAAAAATTATAGATTAGTCCCTGAAGTTTCAACTTGTATGTGGTTTTTTCCAGGTAAGTTCATATGGTATTTGTTTATCTAGAATGTTGTGTAATTGGTCTGTAATTATATGTGTTTGGTTGTGAATTGGTTCAAAAGGTGATATTTGGACTAAATTGAAAAGTAATGTTAATTTTTGTAATAGATGCCCGTTTGAACTCAATAAAGATTAGGATACGATTAACATACCAATAGGGTCTTATGCTTACATGTAACACAAGTTTAGCTCAGACGAGAAACCTAATGTCGTTTTAAAGGTTTAGCCTGAACGGGTAACCTGACATGTATATATACTCAGCTCAGACAAGCAATTGAAAGTGTCGTTATAAAAGTTTAACCTGGACGGGTAACCTGACATGAATATATTCAGCTCGGATGAGCAACTGGTGTGGTATAGTTACCTGTGTATCTAAGTCTGTTTACAAGGGTGCATCGAACAATACAATTCATATGAAATGAGAAATTGAAATGAGATATAATGATCTTGATGTTCACTTAGAGAAATGTTGAATTGAACTTGAGTATTGTATTGGAGTAATGTCATGAACATGTATGTGATTACATTATCCCTTGATTGAATGATATTGAAAATTTGTTGTACAAAATGACATGAATTGGTATGATAAGTGATTAAGTTTTTATATGGTTTGATTATATGTTAAAAGCTCATCTTTTTAATATTTTGGTTTACCATGTTTAGCCAAACTATGCCAATTTGTGGTGGCTTATTGTATTTAATTGAAAGATAAGGTAAGTTTTTGTTTAATGCCTATGAACTTACTAAGCATCTTATATGCTTACCCTATTTGTTCTTCCATTTTCCTTGTAGATCATTACTTTGCATGTAACACCCCAGTTCTAGCGAGTTCAAGGTTTTGGCACATAACATCAAATTAGTCTGTGTGGCGAAGTAATATCTGGCCAAGTATCTCTTCTGGTGAACAGGTTGAGCGTATTTCAATCAAAGTGTAAGTTAATAATGGTGGTGTGTAAGATTAATATGTTAGTTGGAATAGGATGACCACCAAGTAAAAAGGTAATTATGGAATACGTTGCGCCCTGTTTGTCTGAAGCACTGTACAAGTTAAGATTGAGTTAGAAACCAACTGGATAGACTAACCAGATAATTAAAATATTGGACTTTCATTAATTCTTTTCTCAAATGTTGTAGGCCATTAGTGAAGACAATTCTAAAAGAATAAGACTCATGTCAAATTCCACTATGGGGATAGAGGTCTTATATATATATATTCGTTGTGGGCTTGAGAAAAAGAGTTCTTCCTTTTCTTCCATTAAAAATTATGTTGTTGATATTCTTTGAAGTTGAGTATAGTTCTCTCTCGTTAAGCTAAAATTGAGAATCTGATTTCAAACAAAAGATGATCCCATTCCTGGTGGTTGTTGCTATTTGCATGTCAAATGTTAGGTTTGGAGGTAGTTGTTGTGTATCAGTATCAGGTAAGTTTCTATGAGGACTCTTGCATGTATACTATTCATATCAAGATATATATTTGTAGCAAATAGTTCAAACCATGAAGCTAAAACATGAAAAGTATAGCATGAAAATGTTATGTTATGTTATGTTATGAATGCAATTATATAGAATCTGATAAGTTCAAGCATGAAATGAATGGTGCATGAGTACTGTGATGTCGAAGTATGGTTGTATAAGTCTATATGAAGTAAAGGTTATGAGGTATGTGCTAGTTTGGGTGTATGTTAAGGATTCATATTGTGTCATTGCATAAAGAGTCTGTAAGGTGGGTCTATGTCTGGTCACTATGGTGGTAAATGATGGGTCCGTCAGGACAATAAACACAAAATCTAAAAGAAAAAGTCCATGGCCATAGCATCCTCTAAAAAGGAATTAAAGGATGGTAATTTCCCTTGGGGTTTCTTACGTGTCCCAAGATAGACAAACCTCATGGAAATGAGTTTAGTGTAAGTCTAGACTTATGATATTTGTAACAAGTTAGGATTTTAGATGAAAATCTACTGTAATTGATTTTCTCTATTTATTGTTGTTTTATATTTCTCCATTGAAGTATAGTGGCGCTGTACAAATTTTAAGTCATGATGCTATGTTTAACCTATCCAATGAAAGTAGACAACATTAGGATAAGATGTATGGGATAAGCCCGTCGACTTGGGACATAAACTTTGCCCTCTCTTTTATTAGCTCGTGTTTTTTCATTTGGTATAATGAAAATATTTTTCTTAAAAAAATTGCAAGTACTATTTAACACTAAAAGAGAACTCAATATCCATAAATGTTGGAATACCCTAAAGCAAAACATATTCTGAAAAATAAATGTTAAATCTAGTTATTTTGATAATTAATTAAAATTTCATTATATTTAAATAAAAACCTAAATTTTAAGTGAAAATTAAATAATTTTTTAAAAATATTGTTATTTAGTAAGTAAATTTGAAAAAAGAAATCTAGTAGAAATAATAATAATAATAATAATAATAATAATAATAAGCTATAGTATATTTTTTAAGCCGTTGGGTAGGTTTTTCTAAGAAGACATTAGTTTTTCTAAATTATATAAACGTTATAAGTGGCTTTTTTTGGTACAAGAAAAAGCAAAAGGCCAAGGCTAAATTGCCTTGTTTATTTTATTGTACACACAACTTTAGTTTTCTTTTTTTAATGCAATTGCGCACGTTTAAAAAAACAAATAAATCTAGCTGTTTTATATAATAAAGCTATCTTAGAGACCCCACAATAAATTTTACAAAATTTCTTTATAAAAAAATTAATTTATATAAATAAAAAATTGACCACACAAAAAATTGAATACAAACAAATAGTTTTATATAAAAATAAATTAAAATTTTCCACCCACTAAAATATAAAAATTCCTACCCCTTCTATTTTCTTTAAATATTTGTCACTTTTTAGTTAAACTTCTTTTATGGTCTCTTTCTAGAATTTTTACAAAATATATGGTCCATCTTTTATTCTTTTAGTATTTTCGAGTGAATCTCCTTAGGATAGTGATGAATTAATTTCTAAAAAATTAAGATGGTGATTTTGCTTGTGATAGATTAAAGTTTTTCATGCAAAATTAAGATTATTTTGAGATATTGATTTTGTATGATATTCCTAGTATCTGTTGGAAAAATTGTAATTTATGGGAACTTTGAGGGATATTTTCAATAGGTAAACATGGAAAATTGAATCATAAAATTATGGTTTCATATCTACTCCATGAAACCTTTACGACGATATATCATATGCTTAAAATGGTTGAGTGATAAATGAGAAATTAATGCTCAAAGTAAGCTACTTGGAAATATTTATTGAGGAAAAGAAAAGCTTAGATCTCACATTGGTTAAATACCAAGTGTGAGATGTATATATATATGAGAACCTACTTGAAGAATAATTGAATGACTAAGCTTCAAACTTTGCCTTGCGTGCAAGGGGTGCAAGTCTAAACTTGTTAAGGTTGCACGATATAGGTGATGCGAAATATCCAAATTAGTCAGGCCCAAAAGGAGCTCATGGATATTTTAGTCCAACATGAAATTTATTTTTTTCAGCAAATGTATACAAAATCTTATATAAAAGGACATATATCTTAATTTTATTTGATTCTAATAAATTTGATTTGATTGCCCCTTTAATGCAGATTTTGTCTCCTTATACATGAATATTTCCAAAATTCCTCCACTTTGAATGCCTTTAAAAGGCTAACGCTTTTTCAGAATTTTTTGCTCAATCTCACTCTCTCTTATATTTTCTCTCCAAAATTCTTCTTTTTTCCTCTCCATATTTTCCAACGTTTGGTGATAGAAAAAGGCATTGTTTGTTCGTTGATAATTGTAGAGGTGCTATTGCTTCGATCATCGTGTTGTTGTATTCTGGGAGACATTAGACCAACATTTCTCCAAGTACCGTAGGAGCGACCGAATCTGTCTTAAGGAAACTGTGTAAAACATGCATCAACATCTAGTAAAACTCGTTTCTTCTTTTTTATTTTTGCTTTTTGTTATGTTATTTATTAGTTTTTTTCATATTTGATAATTTAAATATAAATTATTCAATTTATTTTATTATATTTATATATTTTTGTTCGTTAACGTGTTTTGTCCAATAGTATATTAATTAGGATTTAATATCTTTATATTCGTATATTCTTCAATATTGAATAGAAATTTAACATTTTTGTTTAGAAATGATTGTTAATAATGTGATTATTGCAAATATTGAGTTTGACATATTATATTCTCAATTAAGTGATTTTTTTTTTTTTGTAAAAGAAATTATATTTTATGCTTAGCCACCAACGGTGAATTGCAAATTCCTTTCAATTCAAAGGATAAAAATGATATGCATAGAATATCAAATAATTTTAAATATTGTATAAATTTAAAAAAACTAATTAAATTAATTTTTTTGTCTTAATTATTGATTAGAAGATTTAACTTGTATGAATCATTATTGATTTAGTACTAATAATATGCTTGATTTTATGAAAATTTCATGTATTTAAGATTTAGATTTATTTAGTTACTATTTTAATAATTTTATAATATTTTGTATTTACATATATTATATATTGATTTATCGAGTGTAAAAATTATATATTAATTTAGATATTTTAATTTTTTAAATTTGACCCCACAATTAAATTGATAAATATAATTATTTGAATATGCAATAAATAAATATAAAACAATGTCATATAAGTGATTAAGTTAATGGTATACGAACACCAAAACAAAATATAAAAAAAAATTCCATATATATAATTCCACCAAATAAAAAAATTTAAATTATATTACACATTAATTTAAAATTTATGTATAATTTTATGATTTATCTCTATTATATTATATTTTTAAAATTTTGCAATAGATTTTGTTTCGATATCATATTTGTCGAAACCATTTTTTTGTTTGAAAAACGGGCCGACTTTAAAAAGAAAAACGGAGTCGCCACCACACGGAGTCGCCACCAATCTTTTTAGAAGTGCGATTGGATCACTTTAGAAAATATTTTGGTCTACGAATTTTAAGAAAATGGGCTCGGGAGTCGGTTACGCACGAGGAAGGATTAGCACCCTCGCAATGCCCAAAATTGGTACCTTATCGATTGATTAATGTCCTTAATGTTGAAAATTAGAAAAGATTTTAAAATGTGAGTCTTTAGAAAATGTTTGGATAACTCGAATTGGATATCGAAACTCTCTTGTTCCGAAGAGATGAAATACCACATCCAGCACGACAGGAAACGATGCTTCAAACCCTCGATACCAAGATCATTTCATGATTTCCAAAATTTATGTATTGCAATTTGAAAAGGGTATTTCACTGTAACATCCTAAATTTACGGGCCTATACATTTAGTGTAGGGATAGGTTTACTATGTTAATTTAATTGATAGGGGTCTAAATTTGGGCTTAGAATTAGGCAAAAAGGCCCAGTTAAAGTGGCATCATTAATGATTAAAAGGAACAAGTTTTGGGTCGCAAGGAGCCCATGTTTTAGGCCAAATTCGGTACTTTAAATGAAGAGAGGGTGACGCCACACACAGGGAATTAGGGGCCCAAGTTGAAACACCCCAAACCCGGCCCACGAGCTTTGACCAGATTTGGTATGTTCCTCAAGTAAACCGGTTCAAAATTCTTTTGTTCTTAGGAAAACTTGTGTGATTTTAAGAAAAATATTGTTTTGGGTTGGGCTTGTGTTGAAAACAGGTTCGTTTTATATTGAAATCCTTTTTTTCTTAAGTGACAAAATATTTAGGGTTTAGTTTAAAAGAAATTTTAATTAAATTTTAATAGATAAAATTCATAATCATAATAAATAAAAATAAGTGTAAAGTAATTCAACTATGGCCTTATGGCCTTGTTACATCAAATAATTCCCAAACTAATTCAAAGTACTAAAATAAATTCAAGAGTCCTCAAAAATATAAACTTCATGTTGAGCATGGCCACCACAAGTTCTCGCAGTCCCTGGTCCATCACTGTTCATCACACGAAAAATGTTCCCAAAGGGTGAGTCAAATGCACTCAATGTGTACACGACACTAAATCATAATAGAATCGGGCATATCACATATTACACATTCAAAACATAGAATACAAAGTTATGATGCATTCCCAAACCCAAACCTAGTTGTCCATCCGCTACACACCCCGCACTGCCAGGTCACACCGTGGGGACTACTAAGTCAACCCTCCATCCGCTACACACCATCGAAGCGATCATTTGCGATCGACGTGCTCATCGCCCATATAAAATTTGTGGCATAGCCACGATAATTGTGTCATGAGACACCACATTCGAATAATGTAACCGGTTACCACATTCGGATAATGTGACCAAAGTC
Organism: Gossypium sturtianum; assembly: GCA_025698515.1. Lineage (NCBI taxonomy): Eukaryota > Viridiplantae > Streptophyta > Magnoliopsida > Malvales > Malvaceae > Gossypium > Gossypium sturtianum. Next base: position 11,971,277 of record CM046952.1, on the reverse strand, counting down.
ACCACATTCGAGATAGTGAGACCGTAGTCATCACATTCACTTCCCCTTTTTCATATATCCCGAATGACCCATATTATTCATATCATGCATATCATACTTAAATTCACATTCTTATCATATTTCACATGTTAAATATAACATATTTCGTAATCCTAATAGGAGTAGGAAACGTACCTGAGTACTTTGTACCATATCATGGTACCTTAGCCACTTTCATATTCTTAATATCACATATTTTAATTAAACACAGCCATAAAACATATTAAGAATTAGTGTGGGGTAACACCCTGATTCGCTTAAAATTTCCTTGAGATCCCGAAAAGCTTGATCTAATGCTTGGATCCTTAATCCCTACATTTGATTAATCACCTACTACTTTAATAAAAAGCCATTCGGCCATAAATCCAAATCCTAGTAGGATTAGTATACTTAAACTTACCTTGTGGATTTTAAATCCCGAAACTCACCGAATAACTAGGGAACACGTGGCCTATGGTGTACCTTCGGGAAAAGAACTTCTCCTTCCTTGTAGTCGACACTTAGTAAATCCCGAAAGATCTCCTTACTTGAAGAAATCGATTGCACCTTCACTTCAACCTTCAGAGATTCGACTATTGCTAGATGATGATCTCACAACTTTCGGCTTTTGGAGGGATTAGAAAGAAAAGAGAAGGAAGAATAAAGATGGAGGATTCGGCTATGGCTTCTAATGGAGAGGAAAATATTCGGCTAGGTTCCAACAATTACTTAATTTTGGCTTGAAAAAAGAAAAGAAAGAAAAGAAGAGAAGAAAGCACTAAGAATTCGGCAGAGAAAGGAGGAAGCACAAATTGATGAATAGCCCTCCTTCCTTCCTTTTATAGCCGAAATTATCATCTAAGGAGTCCCTTACTTGGCCACCACTCCTCTATTTTAATAGCTTTATCTCTTTAATTATCACTTAAAATAAAAGATAATTCAGCAACTATCCTTACTTAGCCGAAATTATTAAACTCAAAGTCCCTTACTTGGCCATCACTTCTCCCTTATTTTCCTCTTTATTTCTTTATTCAAATTAAAAGAATTTAATCCAACAATTATCTCTTGAAAATAATGATAAATAAATCCCTTATTTATCCACTATTTATAAAATAATAAAAGCTCCTAATTTATAGCCATGTGCCGTCCACCTCTCTGCTCCTTGTAGCAAAATAAAATTTCTTTTATTTACTTCCCATGTGACTCGAACTTAGGCCCAATACCCTTGTATGTGGCGCCATTTTTAGAGGCCCTAGTGGCATCTTGGGCCACTTTTCCAAGCTTGCTTTGTGTGTCAAATTTCACAAACTTCTTCTTTTAAGGCCACATTGCCTTAATTTCCCCTTTTAAACCTTAAAACTCGTCATTTCTAGGTCATTTCTAAGTTTCCAAAAATTTTCGATCGGCTCTGTAAACTTGACATTTCCTTACATTTCCAAGACATTTCCTTACATTTCCATGACATTTCCTTACAAGACATTTCCTTACATTTCCAAGGTTCTAAAAATGTTCACTTTCCTCTTTTAAACTTAACATTTCCATACATTTCCAGGTTTCCAAAAATGTTCAAAATATATTCATAATACTTAAAGCATGTCACTTCGTACAATTAAACCGAAAATGCATAGGCCCTATTTTAGGATGTTACAGTTCTACCCTCCTTAAAAATAATTTCGTCCTCGAAATTACTTATTAACGAATAATCGTACCTCTTAACTCACCACACTACGCTTTAAGTCGCGCTCTCTGATCTTAATAGAATCATCATACTTCCTAGGCACAGTCTCTAAGTTCACGTCCCCTAGAACTCATTTCTAACGTCGCGATTTAATCTGATTAAAAAGTTTTATGCATCAGAAATTTTGTTCCACTGATTATTCGCGAACAGTTTTATGAAAAGAGATGTTTAAAAGTGGTTCTTTCGATCAAACAAAGTTCTCAACTCAAATTCACTATTCAGAAAGTCACGTTCACATTCATCAACCAATTATGAACTTTCGTTCATTCAGAGAAATGTGGTAGTTTTCATTGTTGTTGTTTTTCCACTACTCAGGGGTATTTTCGTAATGTGTCCTACAGGGGTATTTTCTTAATTTGTCAAAATAAGGTTCCTTGGTGATTTCGTCACAAAGTATTTTGGTATTTTTAAATTCCCGGGGTATTTTGGAAAAATTTTTAAATTCAGGGGTCAATTCGAAAATATTTTCCAAATTAAAGGTATTTCAGAATTTATAAAATCTCTGGGTTATTTTGTTTTCCAAATCGGAGGTGTTGCAAAAATTTCGAAATCGAGGTTATTTCGGTAATTTTAGAAGTCGAAAGGCCTCCAGTAAATTTTCCAAATCGGGGTATCTTGTTATTTGTAAAAGTAAGTTTTTGGTATTTTTGTAAAGTAGAAATATTGTAGCAAACGTCGAGGTATTTTTGAAAATCTTAAGAACTAAGGGTATTTTAGTAATTTACAATACAGGGGCATTTTTGTAATTTTGTAAATCGGAGATATTTTGGAAAAAATTTCACAATAATCTTTTACTACAATGAAAAGGGTAATTTAGGGATTTTAAAACTAGGGTTTTTATCAAGGCTAGTCCTTTTCGAGTTTTAATTATCGGGTTTAGCCCGTGAATAAGTCCTCTTGGTTAGGGTGAACCGTAGCTACGCACTGGTAGGATTCGAGTAAAGAGGAGGTGAGTCACTAGGGTCGCTTAAATACCAAGCTCTTCGAATCCACTCCTGAACATGCGCATGATTTGCCACACCCTAGCTCGGCGACTTACTTCACAGAGTTTGTTTAATAGTCCTTAAGTCTTATGCATGTGTTTGAGTGCACTAGCCCTAGGGTTCAACAGATCCTAGTTCACTAATCTACGTTCCTTCATACTTATAACATTCACATACACATTTCACTTGATGAGTCAAGGGTACTTACCTCGTGGATCATGGGTCGGAGACTTAGCGCGACATGCTAGAAAACCTGTTTATTTCATAAAATCCTTTCAAAAAGCTTACTTGGCTCGATTTGAAAACGTTTTGGGCCTTAGCCCACAGGCCGAGAGTTTAAAACTGGGCTCTGATACCAAACTGAAACACCCCAAACCCGGCCCACGAGCTTTGACCAGATTTGGTATGTTCCTCAAGTAAACCGGTTCAAAATTCTTTTGTTCTTAGGAAAACTTGTGTGATTTTAAGAAAAATATTGTTTTGGGTTGGGCTTGTGTTGAAAACAGGTTTGTTTTATATTGAAATCCTTTTTTTCTTAAGTGACAAAATATTTAGGGTTTAGTTTAAAAGAAATTTTAATTAAATTTTAATAGATAAAATTCATAATCATAATAAATAAAAATAAGTGTAAAGTAATTCAACTATGGCCTTATGGCCTTGTTACATCAAATAATTCCCAAACTAATTCAAAGTACTAAAATAAATTCAAGAGTCCTCAAAAATATAAACTTCATGTTGAGCATGGCCACCACAAGTTCTGCCGTCCCGGTCCATCACTGCTTCATCACACGAAAAATGTTCCCAACGGGTGAGTCAAACAGACTCAATGTGTACACGACACTAAATCATAATAGAATCGGGCATATAACATATTACACATTCAAAACATAGAATACACGAGTTATGATGCATTCCCAAACCCAAACCTAGTTGTCCATCCGCTACACACCCCGTACTGCGCCGGTCACCGTAGGGACTACTAAGTCAACCCTCCATCTCGCTACACACCATCGAAGGCGATCATTGCGATCGACGTGCTCATCGCCCATATAAAATTTGTGGCATAGCCACTCAGATAATTGTGTCATGAGACACCACATTCGAGATAATGTAACCGGTTACCACATTCGATAATGTGACCAAGTCACCACATTCGGATAGTGAGACCGTAGTCATCACATTCACTTCCCCTTTTCATATATCCCGAATGACCCATATTATTCATATCATGCATATCATACTTAAATTCACATTCTTATCATATTTCACATGTTAAATATAACATATTTCTGTAATCCTAATAGGAGTAGGAAACGTGCTCAGTACTTTGTACCATATCATGGTACCTTAGCCACTTTCATATTCTTAATATCACATATTTTAATTAAACACAGCCATAAAACATATTAAGAATTAGTGTGGGGTACACACACTGATTCGCTTAAAATTTCTTTGAGATCCCGAAAAGCTTGATCTAATGCTTGGATCCTTAATCCCTACATTTGATTAATCACCTACTACTTTAATAAAAAGCCATTCGACCATAAATCCAAATCCTAGTAGGAATAGTATACTTAAACTTACCTTGTGGATTTTAAATCCGAAACTCACCGAATAACTAGGGAACACGTGGCCTATGGTGTACCTTCTGAAAAGAACTTCTCCTTCCTTGTAGTCGACACTTAGTAAATCCCAAAAGATCTCCTTACTTGAAGAAATCGATTGCACCTTCACTTCAACCTTCAGAGATTCTACTATGGCTAGATGATGATCTCACAACTTTCGGCTTTTGGAGGGATTAGAAAGAAAAGAGAAGGAAGAATAAAGATGGAAGATTCTGGCTATGGCTTCTAATGGAGAGGAAAATATTCGGCTAGGTTCCAACAATTACTTAATTTTGGCTTGACAAAAGAAAAGAAAGAAAAGAAGAGAAGAGAGCACTAAGAATTCAAAGCAGAGAGAAAGGAGGAAGCACAAATTGATGAATAGCCCTCCTTCCTTCCTTTTATAGCCGAAATTATCATCTAAGGAGTCCCTTACTTGGCCACCACTCCTCTATTTTAATAGCTTTATCTCTTTAATTATCACTTAAAATAAAAGATAATTCAGCAACTATCCTTACTTAGCCGAAATTATTAAACTCAAAGTCCCTTACTTGGCCATCACTTCTCCCTTATTTTCCTCTTTATTTCTTTATTCAAATTAAAAGAATTTAATCCAACAATTATCTCTTGAAAATAATGATAAATAAATCTCTTATTTATCCACTATTTATAAAATAATAAAAGCTCCTAATTTATAGCCATGTGCCGTCCACCTCTCTGCTCCTTGTAGCAAAATAAAATTTCTTTTATTTGCTTCCCATGTAACTCGAACTTAGGCCCAATACCCTTGTATGTGGCGCCATTTTTAGAGGCCCTAAGTGGCATCTTCAGGCCACTTTTTCAAGCCTGTTTGTGTGTCAAATTTCACAAACTTTTTCTTTTAAGGCCACCTTGCCTTAATTTCCCCTTTTAAACCTTAAAACTCGTCATTTCTAGGTCATTTCTAAGTTTCCAAAAATTTTCGATCGGTTCTGTAAACTTGACATTTCCTTACATTTCCAAGACATTTCCTTACATTTCCATGACATTTCCTTACAAGACATTTCCTTACATTTCCAAGGTTCTAAAAATGTTCACTTTCCTCTTTTAAACTTAACATTTCCATACATTTTCAGGTTTCCAAAAATGTTCAAAATATATTCATAATACTTAAAGCATGTCACTTCGTACAATTAAACCGAAAATGCATAGGCCCTATTTTAGGATGTTACACAAGTATTAAGTTTAATGAGGCCCAAATATTTTAATTTAAGTGAGTTAAATTTGGCATTAGGGATTAGTAGAGGTGGACGGCTACAAGGCTATAAAATAGGAGAATTTATGTGGATTTTTAAGTGATAATATCATAGATAAAAAGGAGAAAAGTTAGGAGCTTATCTTCAAGGGAAGTGTTGGCCGAAAATCCACCACCTAGAGGAGTGTAAAATTCAGCTATTGCATGGCAAGGAGGGTGCCGAATTTCTCCTCTCTTTTAGCTTGAATTTTAAGGGCATTTTCGGTTTTTAGCAGTAGGTGCCAAAATATCTATAAATAGGGGGGGCTAGCTCATTGATTCTGACACTGAAAACCCTAAATTTCTCTCCCATTGTGCCGAAATTCCCTAGCCTCTCCCTCTCCAATTTCTTTTCTCCAATTTCTTTAAAAGCCGAAACTCTTCTCCACTTTTTCCTTCTTGTGCCGATTTCTCTTGGAAGCCGAAGCATCCATAGTCTTTTCTTCTATTCATCCTATTTGAGAATTAGTTCTATACTTCCGGTATTTAAATTTTCCATGGGCATTGCCGAATCCTCTCTCTAGTGCTAGCTGAATCTCCTATGCTAAGGTAAGTGTTGATTTTTTATTAGTTCTCATGATCTATTCCCGGTTTTTGAAAGGCAAAAGCCAAAAGCTAATAGTTTAATGGTTTTATGATGGGCGGCAATTCAGGATTTGAAGGAAGCTTAGTCGACTAGACCTAAAAGCCGAAAATAATAAGTCTCCAATTTCGGGATTTCAAGGAGAGGCCTATTTTCGCAATTGTTCCGGCTTTTAAGCAAGGCTATAGATTGAGGATAATAGATCCAGATAGCAAGGACATCGACTAAGAATATTAGATTTCGCAATATCAGGTGTGTAATTCTCCACACCATCTAGATCTGTTTGATTAGTATATAATTATAAGTCTTATATGTTTTGATAAATGCCAAAATCCGACATAATGACGGAAACCCAAAGAGGGTAAAAGCAAATCACCAGTTAGTGAATGCTCGATTAAATGATTTAAGAATATTGATTATATGTGATTGCATGGGTTGGGTTGATGAAAGGAGGAAGTTATATGTTGTAGCGGTTTTTACGTGATCTGTTGTAGCGGTTCCTTACCGTGATCTATTGTAGCGCTTACCGCCCGTGATGCATTGTAGTGGCTACGGCCATGATCGATGATGAGCAAACGCGCCATCGCCATCGTATGTAGCGGTGTGGGTTGATTGTAGAAATCCCCAATGGTGTGAATGGTCGATGCGGGCGTGTAGCGGATGGACACCTAGGATATGGGTTGGGCTTTGCATATTATTTTTGTTACTTATATTTTGATTATTCCGTTTTATGGGGCTAAAGCCCAAATCTAATGGTGCATGAGAGTTGCACACTGAGTCTCGCGACTCACCCTTTAATTTCAACCATCTCAGGTGACACTTAGGGCATCGGACCGGGCTGGAGAGGAGAGCAATGTGGCCATGCGATAGAGCTTTGAGAATTCAGCAAAAAGACTTAGTCTAATTTTTTTTTATTTAATTAATGGGTTCAAATTTCCTTGTAATAAGGCCATGGGCCACTAGACTACCATTTATGTCTTGGGATTTTGTTGGGCTTTTATTCTTTGGGTTTTAAGTTTTACGTTTTCAATTAAGTTAAGACCTGCATGAAATTTCGGTTTTTATTTAAAATCTACCAAGATAATTGGTTACTTAATATTTTATACTTTAATGAATTATTAAGCTTTCGAAATAAAGGTGTAAACCTAGTAATTGTTTTCCAAAATACGACATGTTATGTAAAATCTCTTAAGTGACATACCAGATCCGGTTGTAGCGTTTGGGCCGGGTTTGGGGTGTTACAAATTGGTATCAGAGCCCGTTCAAAACTTCGGCTTTGGGGTTTTTGGGCTCAAAACGTTTTCTAAAGATAGGCTTTTGAAATATGGATGTTTTTAAGTGATATCAGTCCATTAGCTCAAGATGGCACTGCGTCTCTACCCAGTCCGCTGTAAGTATTCGAACCATTGTGTGATATAATATATGTGGGCTTGATGGGCTTTATGGGACGTAGATTAGTTAGATTAGAACTTGATGGACTTTAGGCCTAGTTGAAACAACTCTTAAAATCTCATAAGACTTAACTTCACTAAACAAACCCGTGAACGAGCCGCAAGACTAGGGTGTGGTAACAGAGCATACGCATGTCTAGGATTGGATCCTAAGAGCTTGGTATTTAAGCGGTCCTAGTGACTCACCTCCTCTTCGCTGGAATCCTACCCGGTGCGTAGTGATTTGCTCACCTTAGCCAAGTTAGGGTGTGGCAATGGGCATACGCATGTCTAGGAGTGGATTCGGGGAGAGCACAGGTACTTAAGCGATCCCCAGCGACTCACCTCCTCTTCACTAGAATCCTACCAGTGCGTGGTGACTATTCACCCTAGTTATGAGGACTTGTTGATGGGCTAAACCCTATAATTAAAACCCGAAAGGGACCAGCCACCCTAGTTCGAAAAAAAAAGAAAGAAAATTTCTCAAGTTTTGCAAAATTTTCAAAATACGTTTGATTTGTGAAAACTACTAACCAGCCATGAATTTGTAAAATACCTATGTTTTGAAAATTTACCCGAAAATCTCATGTTTATAAGAGTAACCCGGACCATAAAACTAGATTTTTCCCCAAAGTACCCTGTTTGAAAAAAAAATAACAACATCAAAATATCCCTGGTTAGAAAAAAATTCCCAACCTACCCTCGTTTTGTCAAATGACCAAAATACCCCTGGTTTGTACAATTACCAAATTACCCCTGATTTACAAAATTACTAAATTGCCCCTGATTTCAAAATTACCGAAATACCCCCGGATTTCAAAATTACTGAAATACCCCCGAATTTCAAAATTACCAAAATACCCCCAAATTTCAAAATTACCAAAATACCCCCGGATTGTAAAATTACCAGAATACCCTCACTTCACGAAATTAATAAGGAACTTTATTATGAAAAATTACGAAAATACCCTTGTAGGATGAAATTACGAAAATACCCCTGGGTAGTGAATCAACGAAAACACCTTTACGTGAAGAATGTAAGTGCTTGGATGATTTTTGTATGATGTATGTGTTTTATTTTAGTTAGAGGTTACAAACTTGAGACTGTATTGTGAATGCGAATTCGAAAGAAGTACTCTTAAACTATTGTTCATAAAACTGTTCGTGGTTAATCAGCGGAAGAAAACTAATAATTCATAAAATTTCTAAACAGATAAACGCGAATTGGTAAAATGAGTACAAGGGACGAGGACGCTCTAGATGCTAACATCAAAAGTGCGTACTTCACCATAGTATACTAAGTGTTTCTTTTGGCTTTAGAATCGGAGTGCGCAAATGAAAGCATAGTGGTGAGACTTGGGTAGTACGATTAATAGTTAGTTGGAAATTTCGAGGATGAAATTTCTTTAAGGGGTAGAAGCTGTAACATCCTAAATTTACGGGCCTATACATTTAGTGTAGGGATAGGTTTACTATGTTAATTTAATTGATAGGGTCTAAATTTGGGCTTAGAATTAGGCAAAAGGCCCAGATTAAAGTGGCATCATTAATGATTAAAAAGGAACAAGTTTTGGGTTGCAAGGAGCCCATGTTTTAGGCCAAATTCGGCACTTTAAATGAAGAGAGGGTGACGCCACACACAGGGAATTAGGGCCCAAGTATTAAGTTTAATGAGGCCCAAATATTTTAATTTAAGTGAGTTAAATTTGGCATTAGGGATTAGTAGAGGTGGACGGCTACAAGGCTATAAAATAGGAGAATTTATGTGGATTTTTAAGTGATAATATCATAGATAAAAAGGAGAAAAGTTAGGAGCTTATCTTTAAGGGAAGTGTTGGCCGAAAATCCACCACCTAGAGGAGTGTAAAATTCGGCTACTGCATGGCAAGGAGGGTGCCGAATTTCTCCTCTCTTTTAGCTTGAATTTTAAAGAGGCGTTTTTTGGTTTTTAGCAGTAGGTGCCAAAATATCTATAAATAGGGGGGGCTAGCTCATTGATTCTGACACTGAAAACCCTAAATTTCTCTCCCATTGTGCCGAAATTCCCTAGCCTCTCCCTCTCCAATTTCTTTTCTCCAATTTCTTTAAAAGCCAAAACTCTTCTCCACTTTTTCCTTCTTGTGCCGATTTCTCTAGGAAGCCGAAGCATCCATAGTCTTTTCTTCTATTCATCCTATTTGAGAATTAGTTCTATACTTCCGGCATTTAAATCTTCCATGGGCATTGCCGAATCCTCTCTCTAGTGCTAGCCGAATCTCCTATGCTAAGGTAAGTGTTGATTTTTGATTAGTTCTCATGATCTATTCCCGGTTTTTGAAAGGCAAAAGCCAAAAGCTAATAGTTTAATGGTTTTATGATGGGCGGCAATTCAGGATTTGAAGGAAGCTTAATCGACTAGACCTAAAAGCCGAAAATCATAAGTCTCCAATTTCGGGATTTCAATGAGAGGCCTATTTTCGCAATTGTTCCAGCTTTTAAGCAAGGCTATAGATTGAGGATAATAGATCCAGATAGCAAGGACATCGACTAAGAATATTGGATTTCGCAATATCAGGTGTGTAATTCTCCACACCATCTAGATCTGTTTGATTAGTATATAATTATAAGTCTTATATGTTTTGATAAATGCCGAAATCCTGGCATAATGACGGAAAACCAAAGAGAGTAAAAGCAAATCACCAGGTTAGTGAATGCTCTGATTAAATGATGTAAGAATATTGGTTATATGTGATTGCATGGGTTGGGTTGATAAAAGGAGGAAGTTATATGTTGTAGCGGTTTTTACCGTGATTTGTTGTAGCGGTTCCTTACCGTGATCTGTTGTAGCGGCTTCTGCCGTGATCTGTTGTAGTGGCTACGGCCATGATCTGATGATGAGCAGCACGACTGCCATCAAGGCGTGTAGCGGTGTGGGTTGATTGTAGAAATCCCCAATGGTGTGAATGGCTGGTACGGGCGCGTGTAGCGAATGGACACCTAGGATATGGGTTGGGCTTTGCATTTATTTTTGTTACTTATATTTTGATTATTCTGTTTTATGGGGCTAAAGCCCAAATCTAATGGTGCATGAGGGTTGCACACTGAGTCTCGCGACTCACCCTTTAATTTCAACCATCTCAGGTGACACTTAGGGCATCGGACCGGGCTGGAGAGGAGAGCAAGGTGGCCATGCGACAGAGCTTTGAGAATTCAGCAAAAAGACTTAGTCTAATTTTTTTTTATTTTCATTTAATTAATGGGTTCAAATTTCCTTTTAATAAGGCCATGGGCCACTAGACTACAATTTATGTCTTGGGATTTTGTTGGGCTTTTATTACTTGGTTTTAAGTTTTACGTTTTCAATTAAGTTAAGACCTGCATGAAATTTCAGTTTTTATTTAAAATCTAACAAGATAATTGGTTACTTAATATTTTATACTTTAATGAATTATTAAGCTTTCGAAATAAAGGTGTAAACCTAGTAATTGTTTTCCAAAATGTGACATGTTATGTAAAATCTCTTAAGTGACATACCAGATCCGGTTGTAGCGTTTGGGCCGGGTTTGGGGTGTTACATTCACTATTTGGTTAAACTAAAATCCGAAACCCAGCACGATTGGGCACGATTCCTTGAATTTCCAATCATGAAATATTGCCTTTATTTAAGAAACACGATAAAAGAATCTTTGAAGGATATTTAGTTGTTTGGACGAATAGAAAATCGAGACCCAGCACGATTGGGCCCGAATCTCTCGTACTTCCAAACGCGAAACATTGCCTTATTTTCAAAAACATGATCAAAATCTTTAAAGGATATCTAGTGATCTAGACAAACGAAAAATCAAAGCCCAGCACGATTGGACACGATTTCCCGAAGTTCCAGACACGAAATATTACCTTTGAAACCCCCTTTTTTATGAATTTGAAAAAAACCAAAAATAAAAACATTGAAATGTAAACCCGACAATAATAAGGGAGAATAATGATGGGAATAATAATCATAACAATAAGAATAATAAGAATAATAAGAATATATGTACATATATAAATAATGACAAATAAAAAAGACGATGATAATTCTAATGAATATGATAATTAAAAAAAAATTTAAAAGATATAGTAATAATATATTATAAAAACAACATCATATATAATAATAGTGAGTATAGAAAGAATATAATTATAATAGTAATATACATATAAAAAAGTGGTAATAAAAAATGAGTAATAGAATAGTATAATAATAAAATAAGAAATAATAATGAAATAATAAAAATAAAAATGATGCTAATAATAAGAGAACAATACTGACATTAAAATTAATAGTAATGACGCAAAACGATAGAAACAAAGAAAATAAACGCAATATTAATGATAAAAATAATAACGCTAAAGAATAATTATGAAATCAAAGAAAAGAATAAAAATAATTAGAATATAAAAAATAAAAATAAATAATGAAACCCCAAAAACCAGATTATTAAAAAAAGGGGTTAAGGACTGCATCATAATAAAATCAAAAGTTAAAGCCTCAATTGAAATGAATCTAAACCAAATAGGACTGAAATACACTCCGCGTCAACAAACAGGGACTAAAAGCGCAATTATTCCGAACCTCTGAACACGGCGCCTGGATGTGGACCAATTTGGGGTAGCGCATGAGATTCAGGGAAAAAACTAAAATAATAAAAATAAACCTGAAATAGGACGTAATTAAAACAACGGCACAAAAGGAGGACTAATCGCGTAATTTACCCATTTAGGGTAAAATTACGCGGATCCAAGCTGGGGAACGGGTCATTGCGCGGGGCTCCCCCCCTCCATGCGGCGTCATTTCCTTTCTGCCTAAAGCCCTTTTTTTGCTTTTGCAAAACCCATTTAACACCCTTTATTTTATCAAGAAAAAAAAAACAAAATCCTTTCCTTCCTTTCTGCTTCTGAAAACCAAACCCCAAAATCCCCTTTTCTTATTCTTTATGGTTCAAGCCCCTTTTGCAGTGAGCTCTTCCCCCCCTCGCGCGCATCGATTGCAGCGGCCGGAGGAAGCCCGGTGAGTCCCCCTCTCGATTCTCTTTTTTTTTTATGCTTAAACTTTTTATTTTTTAAAATAACGAAAATATGAGAAACAAATAAAGAAAAACCAAACAGATTCAGAAATTTAAAAGATAACAAGAAACCTTTTCCGGATTTTTCTTTGATTCTGTAGTTGAAAAAAAAGATAGTGTATTGCCTCTGTTTTCTATCTGAACCATTGTAAAAAAAAAAAGATCCTCTTTACAGATCCCTATTTCGGCTTTTATAGCCTTCTATTTTACTACTAATCTATTCTATTTTGTAGGTACGTGATCAAGCACGTTCCTGACGTGGTGCCGTGGCAACGAAAATTGTGGGCACGGAGACGACGTGGCTGAGGCGTGGGTTGCTACTGGCGGCGCAGGGCTCCTGACTTAGGGTTTCTGTCTTTGAAGATTTTGGGTCATTTTGGGTCTTGGCTTAATTGGGTATTGGGCCTGTGCTATTTGGGCTTAATTATTGGACTGTTGGATTTTGTTTATTTTTGCTTGCTGGTTAATTTTGGTATTGGGCCTGGGTAATCAAAAATTGGGCTTTACAGCTGCCCCTCTTTGCTCGTTGTCGTGTAACGAGAATGGAGCAAAGACTTTAAGAGGACCAATTTTGCCCGGTCTCGCTGAGTCTTGGTGCTTCTTGATACTTCCTTTCCTTAAGTAGCCCCGCTTTAGCCCACTGCATTTCCAGGGGTATAGGAATTTTGCTTCAATCTGCTCCACTACTGCTTATGATTTGTAATCTTCAGCCCGTTCTACTACTGCTTAAGGAATTAAGGCTCATGATTTGAATCTGCTCCATTGTCGATACATGGAGATATGATTCGTCATATTTGACCCGCTCCACTCCTGCTCAGTGGAGATAGGATCTGCTATCTTCGATCTGCTCCACTCCTGCTCAGTGGAGATAATATCTGTAATCTTCAGCCTGTTACCCTACTGCTTAGGGGATTAAGGCTCATCGTCTTCGATCTATTCCACTCCTGCTCAGTGGGATAAGATCTGTTTTTTCATCCTGTTACCCTACTGCTTAGGGAATTAAGGCTCATTGTCTTCGATCTGCTCTACTCCTGCCCAGTAGAGATAAGATCTGCTCTTCAGCCTGTTACCCTTCTGCTTAGGGAATTAAGGCTCATCGTCTTCGATCTGTTCCACTCCTGCTCAGTGGGATAAGATATGCTTTTTCAGCCTGTTACCCTACTGCTTAGGGAATTAAGGATCATTGTCTTCGATCTGCTCTACTCCTGCTCAGTAGAGATAAGATATGCTCTTTAGCCTGTTACCCTTCTGCTTAGGGAATTAAGGCTCATCGTCTTCGATCTGTTCCACTCCTGCTCAGTGGGATAAGATCTGCTTTTTCAGCCTGTTACCCTACTGCTTAGGGAATTAAGGCTCATTGTCTTCGATCTGCTCTACTCCTGCTCAGTAGAGATAAGATCTGCTCTTCAGCCTGTTACCCTACTGCTTAGGGGGTTAGGCTAGTGGTTTGACCTGCTCTACTCCTGCTCAGTAGAGATAAGATCTGTATTCTTTCAGCCTGCTCCCCTCCTGCTCAGTGGAGATAAGGCTAGTGGCTTAAATCTGCTCCATTGCCGATACATAGAGATAAGATTCGTCATTTTCGATCCGCTCCGCTCCTGCTCAGTGGAGATAAGATCTGCTTTCTTTCAGCCTACTCCACTCCTGCTCAGTGGAGATAAGGTTATGATTTCCAGTCTGCTCCATTGCCGATACATAGAGATAAGACTTGCTGTTCTGATCTGCTTCACTCCTGCTCAGTGAAGATAAGATCTGCTATTTTTGATCTGTCTCACTCCTGCTCAGTGGGGATAAGATCTGCTATCTTTCAGCCTGCTCCACTCCTGCTCAGTGGAGATAAGGCTATGATCTTCAATCTCCTCTATTGTCGATACATGGAGATAAGACTCGCTATATTCGATCTGCTCCACTCCTGCTCAGTGGGATAAGATCTGTAATCTTTAGCCTTTTACCCTACTACTTAGGGAATTAAGGCTCATCATCTTCGATCTGTTCCACTCTTGCTCAGTGGGATAAGATCTGTAATCTTCAGCCTGTTACCCTACTGCTTAGGGAATTAAGGCTCATTATCTTCGATCTGCCCCACTCCTGCTCAGTGGGATAAGATCTGCTATCTTCTGTAACTCCAATCAATTTTGCTGCATTTTCCTCTGGGGAACCTACCTGTAAAATTGATTTTATGGGGTCTATGCTTATGCCAATATGATTGGGATGTCATGCTCCTAACCAATGTATTGCGAATGAATGGATGAATGCCAGATGTCATGAGCATGATCCAATTTTTAATTTTTGGGTTATCATTGCTCGCTGCTTGTTAGGGTGATACCCCTGACGTATGTCTTCCTGTTCAGTTGAACTTCTAACAGAGAATCCGAAGATGTCGTCACTGCTTAGACTCTTATTTCAAGGGTTCCGAGCCCTTTAAGTCTGGTGAGTTCTAAATAATTATCCTATTTCGGATTCTTGTATTATTTAGAGATTTGCAGAGTAATATCCAGAACTTCTTTCATGAAAACATTATTAGTTCATTGATCATTATTTCAATACACAATGCTTGAAAAAGAGATCATTACAATGGATAAGAAGGAAATTACTTAGGAGCATTGCTCGAAACAAACTAGTTAAGCAAAGATAGCAAATGCAACCCAGAAGGAAATTTATTGGTAGTGTAAAATAAAATGACAAGGTAAGATGAAAACTAGGTGCCCCAGATATCGCAGCATGAGCTTCTCTGTTTAAACTTCTTGAGGACCATTTAAGCTCAATATGTGTTTAGGGGATCCAGAGTACTTTGTCGATGCCCCAAGATGTAACATACTTCCTCATTGTTAATTCGAGCGTAGCGAAACTACTATATGCCCCATCATGATTTGATCATAATTTGAGCCGCCCTTTTCGGGTTTTCGACTCAAAGCCCCTTTGGTCTCAAAGCGCCCTTTGCGGGTTTTCACCTTGGCCTCTCTGTTTTTTTTACGGAAAAACCCCAAAGCGCCTTTTGCGGGTTTTCGCCTTGGCCTATTTCCTTCTTAAGTGAAGTGTTTCGTGACCGAGTCTGCATTAATTGGGTCTGGCTGACTCTTTTCGTCCATCTCGACTAGTATCAATGCTTCTCCAGAAAAGGCATTCTTTTCAACATGAGGTCCTTCCCAATTAGGCATCTACTTTCCTCTAAAGTCCTTTTGCATAGGGAAGATCTTTTCGATACCAAGTCTCCTTCATGAAACACTCTGGGGTGGACTTTTGGCCCGCATCATTCGCTTCTGGTACATTTGACCATGACGGATGGCTCTTAATCTTTTTTCCTCGATCAAATTCAGTTGATCATACCGAGATTGAACCCATTCTGCTTCATCCAACTTCAGCTCTGACAAAATCCGGAAAGAATGAATTTTAACTTCGATGGGCAAGACTGCCTCCATCCCATAAGCCAATGAGAAAGGTGTTGCCCCGGTGGAGGTCTTGACCAACATTTGAGAAGCATAGAGGGTAAATGGTAATTAGTCTATACCAATCTTTACAAGTTTCAATCATCTTTCAAAATCTTTTTGGATGGCTTCTTTCTTTTCTTTCCTTTCCCTTTTTTTTTTGAATTCGAACTTGAATTCGAACTAGAATTCGAAGTTGAAATTGAACTTGATGACGGTTGACTTTGTAACTTTACCATATGAACCGACCTTCACCTTCTTAATGAAATAATTGACAATCACGAAGATGAATAGGCGTGATCCTTTTACCGAGATCGTCCCTGTAACGTCTATGCCCCACGTATAGGAAAAAATAGAGGAAGCATATAAGTCATGTCTTCTCAATTTGGCATTCTGATGCAATCTCCCTTTCATGGTAGACCAGCAGTACCCGAACCTTATAATCGAGCTGGCTATCGGAACACTCTTTGCATGTGCCTTTTCGAACACTCCATAGCCTCCTCGTGTGATCATGCATAGACATCTTTGAATTCTTGGAATAACTCAATGACGTCTCGCTTTATTTCTGTGGTAGACAAGGCTTTGATCCTCACTCCTTTCTTAGACTCGCAATGTCCACTGACCGTTTGTACGGTAGAGTCTATTTCCATCTTGTTCTACCATCCTTAACAAATCAAAAGATAAGTTACAATCTCTGTCATTTTCAAAATCCTCAGATCCCTTTAGACCCATATTTCACTCAAAAGGGAGTCCGTAACAGCGTTGCTCATATATTGATATCTGGATACCTGTTGTAGGTACGAAGGCAAATTCCAAAGAATAAACGATTCTAAGGATGATTATATATGATGAAGAATGAAAGAACATTCCAAAGAACAAAAGCATGTATAAGATGTCATGGAAAAAAATGAAAAAAATATTTGCTCGGCATGAAACACAAAAATGCATTTTTATTGAAAATAAAGATGTTTGAACATAAGCCTATTTCACAAAAGATTCTTATTGTTTCTAGGCTTAAAACAACAAGTGTGTTTTGAACATTACTCTGTGTTAGCTCTAAAAACTACAGGAGTTTCCTTCGCAGTCCAGTTGTTCAGAACACTTCCAGGCTCGTAGGGGCGCATGCCTTCTAGGTTTCCTTAATTCTATCCCTCCTCGAATACGGCTTTGATATTCAAGGTTTTCATTATATCTTCAGCCGTTTCTTTATTCATGTGTAGTAGTGATATTCCAGGGTCACTATAATATGATCTTTAGTTAATGGAGTTCTTTTGTGATATTTAATGCATATGATGCGATGTAATGCAAATGCATGATATGAATGCAAAAATAAAAGGCATCAATTCTGGTCTAATTTCTCTTAGAAAACTTATTTAAAAAACAAAATCCTTTACATAAAACAAAGTCACATATACGACCTAGCCCTTATGCCCAGAACTTTAACTTTCTTGAGAAGCGAAGCTAGCTCTCGACCCCGATCGGACTCTGATTCATAGACTACACTTAATACATTAGCTTGAACCGCTAAAGTTTGTAAATGATCAGCCACTTCTCATATCTGAGCCACGGCTTCGCCCATGACGTAATCTCTTTCTCTGACCTGGTCTTGCGATCACTGTAGCTGTTCTTCCCATCGCTCACGTTCTGCCTCCAATAATTGCACTCGTAGTTCTCTAGTTTGTAGCGCTATTTCAAGCTCTCCCACCTTTCTTTTCAAGTATTTAATCTCGCCCAGGCTTGTTTCTAGCTTCCTCGTAGAGTTGCGGCTTCGACACAATGCCTTCTCTAATTCTGCTACTCGAGCTCTTAATACCTCATTTTCGCATTGGCTCTCACACACGGTCTTTTTCAGAGTATCCTTCTGTGTTTGAGCTTCATGGAACCTCTTCTTCCAGTGATCAACCTTAGCTTTCTCTTCTTGAAGTTCTTGACGCCATTGTTCTGAGGTTTTACCAAACCCAGCATTCTTTATCGATAAGTGCAACTTTTTATAATCGGTCTTCAAGCTATCCAAATCCTCTTCGGCTTTTCTTTTCCCTTTTCTCAATGTCTCAGCCTCTGATTTCTGGACATCAATATCTAACCTCAAGTGCACATTTTCTTCTTCTAGTTGTTCTATTTTCTTCTCTAACTCTGAATTTTTACTTTCAAAGTCTTGCTTCAGGATTTCCAACTCGGAAGGGACTACTTGCAGGTATTATTCTATCGGTCGAGCACTATCTTGTGTCGGTCTAGGGATATTATCATTTATTCTCTGTCTCCGCCATGCATTATATTCGAGGGTTGCCATTGGGCCTACAGAAACTCTCTTCATTCGGTGAATCTGCTTTCAAGCCTCAGAAACTTCTCAAACTCTCTTCTTGTAATTATTCCCCCTATACGAAAATTCAAACTGAGCTAGCCCATGCGTCACCGGTATAAACTGCCTTGACCTGTATTGCCTTAGCACCAGCAAAGGAGCATACCCAACGGCTCCCCAAATTCCTAGCAGAGGAACTCAATCATAACTCCCGTATCGGTAGAGAATTTCGTCGGGAATGAACCAAGGAGCTCTCCACTCAACGTCCTTTTCCTGGAGGTTCTGAAGAAGCGCGATCCAGCTTTCTTTTGATATGTCATCTCTTCTGGGCGTATTCCCAAAAAAAACCCGATAAGAAACTTTGTCTACTTTCCAAAAATGGCTTTGGAACCAAACCAATAATAGCTGCGTGCATCCCATGAATCTACCTTCACCTGCCCCCTGACATGCGTTCAAAGATCTAAATGTTTCGGCAAGAATCGCTGGTACTGGCGTAACCCCCTTGTCAAGTCGATCGAATAGGTCGGTAACCGCTTCATCTATATGTCTCAGAGCTTTGGGGAAAATTACCAAGCCATAGATACTTAAGGCGAACATGTCAACCTTTCTCTTGGTATCTGGATGTGCCACAATCAGCTCCCTCAAGCTCACCCAAAGAATGTATTTCCCTTCACCTTTTTGCTGAATTCGTGTCGTGACCCACTGTTCACTCATCCCAGTGATACTCATCAGCTTCTTTACAAAAGTCGGTGCATTAGCGGCCCTGAAATAAACTTTGTCAACCTGAACCCTTTGGCTACGAAGCAAAGCCGTGTACTATTCCACAGTAGGCACCAAATCCACCTCCCCAAATGTGAAACAGCTATAAGCAGAACTCCAATACTGAGTCTAGCCCGAAACAAGTGTTTATCCACTCTGATGTCAAGTAAGTAGGGTAGATCGCCATAATTAAGGTAGAAAAGCTGCTTGGTTCCTTCATCCCAACAGGCCCATATATCCCTTAATTCTTGGAGCTCATTCTGTGTCGTACTGATGCGAGTGAAGTCCCATAATTCCGATATATACCCCTCGACTAGACTATCCCCATTCTCAAGTTGTGTCTTCTCTGACCATATACGCACGGCCGCATTATCCTCTACTTTATCAAGAAATTGCTTCTCCATAACAAGCCTTCTAATTCAAAGAATCAAAACAGAATCGACGCTTTTATGTATGAAATGACATGCAAACATGGCCAAAATAAAATAGGTTAGTATCGCATAATAATAACCAAAGCAAGTAAAAAGAATGTCAAACCACTAGATGGGTAACCATTAAGGTTTAGCATGGCTCTACCTAGGGTGGGCTCTTAGGGTCGCTATATGTGGTTTAGTTCAAAAGGAAGGGTACCTGAACCAGCAGATTCCTCAATCCTCACCCATTATAGGCTCATACGGATCGAGTTCAGTTCAGGGGAATACATTTCCCTATGGCCATGCGGAGGTGAAAACCTCACGAAACCATAAGTACGGATGTATCCCGGAAGCAATCCCCTAGCCCATGCGGAGGTGAAAACCTCACGAAGGCATAGCTTTTCGCTCCCACTTAAAGGGTATGACCACAACGGTCATGCAATATGAATGCGAAAATATCCTATGGGTCTCAAACCACAACAAACATATGACGCAACGCGAGCTCATGCAATGAAAGTATCAAAATCAAATTTTAATTTTCGATAAAAGGACATTAATCAATCAATTTTATGGCTTGACTCTCTTATTGGTCCCCAGTGGAGTCGCCAAGCTGTCGAAACCATTATTTTGTTTGAAAAACGGGCCGACTTTAAAAAGAAAAACGGAGTCGCCACCAATCTTTTTAGAAGTGCGATTGGATCACTTTAAAAAATATTTTGGTCTACGAATTTTAATAAAACGGGCTCGGGAGTCGGTTACGCACGAGGAAGGATTAGCACCCTCGCAATGCCCAAAATTGGTACATTATCGATTGATTAATGTCCTTAATGTCAAAAATTAGAAAAGATTTTAAAATGTGAGTCTTTAGAAAATGTTTGGATAACTCGAATTGGATATCGAAACTCTCTTGTTCCGAAGAGATGAAATACCACATCCAGCACGATAGGACACGATGCTTCAAACCCTCGATACCAAGATCATTTCATGATTTCCAAAATTTATGTATTGCAATTTGAAAAGGGTATTTCACTATTTGGTTAAACTAAAAACCGAAACCCAGCACGATTGGACACGATTCCCTGAATTTCCAATCATGAAATATTGCCTTTATTTAAGAAACACGATAAAAGAATCTTTGAAGGATATTTAGTTGTTTGGACGAATAGAAAATCGAGACCCAGCACGATTGGGCACGAATCTCTCGTACTTCCAAACGCGAAACATTGCCTTATTTTCAAAAACATGATCAAAATCTTTAAAGGATATCTAGTGATCTAGACAAACGAAAAATCGAAGCCCAAAGACGATTGGGCACGATTTCCAAAGTTCCGATACGAAAATATTACCTTTGAAACCCCTTTTTTTATGAATTTGAAAAAAACCAAAAATAAAAACATTGAAATGTAAACCCGACAATAATAAGGGAGAATAATGATGGGAATAATAATCATAACAATAAGAATAATAAGAATAATAAGAATATATGTACATATATAAATAATGACAAATAAAAAAGACGATGATAATTCTAATGAATATGATAATTAAAAAAAATTAAAAGATATAGTAATAATATATTATAAAAACAACATCATATATAATAATAGTGAGTATAGAAAGAATATAATTATAATAGTAATATACATATAAAAAAGTGGCAATAAAAAATGAGTAATAGAATAGTATAATAATAAAATAAGAAATAACAATGGAATAATAAAAATAAAAATGATACTAATAATAAGAGAACAATACTGACATTAAAATTAATAGTAATGACGCAAAACGATAGAAACAAAGAAAATAAACGCAATATTAATAATAAAAATAATAACGTTAAAGAATAATTATGAAATCAAAGAAAAGAATAAAAATAATTAGAATATAAAAAATAAAAATAAATAATGAAACCCCAAAAACTAGATTATTAAAAAAAGGGTTAAGGACTGCATCATAATAAAAACAAAAGTTAAAGCCTCAATTGAAATGAATCTAAACCAAATAGGACTGAAGTACACTCCGCGTCAACAAACAGGGACTAAAAGCGCAATATTTTGAACCCCTGAACATGGCGCCTGGATGTGGACCAATTTGGGGTAGCGCATGAGATTCAGGGAAAAAACTAAAATAATAAAAATAAACCTAAAATAGGACATAATTAAAACAACAGCACAAAAAGGAGGACTAATCGTGCAATTTACCCATTTAGGGTAAAATTGCGCGGATCCAAGCTGGGGAACGGGTCATTGCGCGGGGCTCCCCCCCCATGCGGCGTCATTTCCTTTCTGCCTAAAGCCCCTTTTTTTGCTTTTGCAAAACCCATTTAACACCCTTTATTTTATCAAGAAAAAAAAAATCCTTTTCTTCCTTTCTGCTTCTGAAAACCAAACCCCAAAATCCCCTTTTCTTATTCTTTATGGTTCAAGCCCCTTTTGCAGTGAGCTCTTTCCCCTCTCGCAGATCGATTGCAAATGGCCGGAGGAAGCCCGGTGAGTCCCCTCTCGATTCCCTTTTTATGCTTAAACTTTTTATATTTTAAAATAACGAAAATATGAGAAACAAATAAAGAAAAACCAAACAGATTCGGAAATTTAAAAGAAAACAAGAAACCTTTTCCGGATTTTTCTTTGATTCTGTAGTTGAAAAAAAAGATAGTGTATTGCCTCTGTTTTCTATCTGAACCGTTGTAAAAAAAAAAAGATCCTCTTTACTGCATCCCTATTTCGACTTTTATAGCCTTCTATTTTACAACTAATCTATTCTATTTTGTAGGTACGTGATCAAGCACGTTTTTGACGTGGTGCCGTGGCAACGGAAATTGCGGGCACGGCGACGACGTGGCTGAGGCGTGGGTTGCTCTTGGCGGCCCGGGGCTCTCGACTTAGGGTTTCGTCTTTGAAGATTTTGGGTCGCTTGCCGGCCGGCTTAATTGGGTATTGGGCCTGTGCTATTTGGGCTTAATTATTGGACTGTTGGATTTTGTTTATTTTTGCTTGCTGGTTAATTTTGGTATTGGGCCCGGGCAATCAAAAATTGGGCTCTACAATATTGTTTAAATATGAGATTAAAAACATGTCAATTTTTAATTATTTATTTTTAATTTTTAAAAATATTATTATTTCACGCAAAATTATGTTTAAATATTCAAAAGAAAAAATGGCAGGATTGATGAGACGACAAGAGTCTTTTTTACATTAATTAATGGTCGAGAGTTCGATCCTTACATTGGATATGGAACAACTTTAAAATTTGTGGTCGGCGTCTGCCTTTAATAGGAAACAAAAAGATGGAAAGAAAAAATAATAAGATAATGCTTATCACATTATTTATGTAAAAAATAAAATAAAAAAGCAATTACTAATATATGGAATAACAATCTTTTTAATACTTTCTCATCTTATTAAAAGTTGCCAATGAATCAAATAATTTTACCATATTTATATTATTGGTGCTTTTTATTCATTGTAAAATATAGAAATGGGTGTGATGGTTCCTAGAATTTAACTATTGCAATGAACAAGAGCAAGGTTTTACTACTATATTTATAATGTTGCTTGTCTGTATTTTTATTGAAATGGTCTGATATTTCCTACAATTTAACTATTGCAATAAATAAGAAGAAAGGGGTAAATCCCATCGAGCAATCTTTGATTGAAGCCTTGATGTACATATAGTTAACTATAGGGTGAAAGTGTCTCACAAGTCCTTTTATTATACAAATTTTATCAATTTAGTTCTTTCACTAATTACGATCAGATTTTATTAGTATAAAGATTTAATTAATTAATCTAATAGTAATAGTAAAATGATTAATTTATTCCAAACCTTATAATAAAGGTACTTGTAAAATATTTTCCCAATAAGTTTGAAGAGGTTAGTGAGGGATTATAAATTTATTTTTGTAACTAAAACACAATGACACATTGTGTGATCCTAATAAAGGATTGCTTTTTTAGAGGAAAGACTACTTGTTTTCCCATTCTTTTGGTTTAGTGTTAAATTCATCTATATATGATGATTCATTATTGTATATTTTGTTATCGTAGGAGGATAATGCGTTTCAGCGCATTTAAACTCACGTCTTTTTGCATTGACAATAATAGCCATATCAATTGAACTAAGATTAAATCGACCAAATTATAATAATTTTATAACACATTGAAACCCTAAATTACAATAATAACATCTATTTATTGGAGATCCTTTTTTCTCTCCATAAGTACAAATCTCTCTTACTTAATATATTTTTAATAGTAATTTGAATACCAATTATTATAGTTTGTTTTTTCCTCAAAATTTTAATTATTTTTTAAATAATTAAATTAAACATAATAATATTTGCATATCTATGATATAATATTATTTTATTGGTACCTAAAATTCTATAGTGTAGGATGATACTAATAAATTATTCCTATTATATAATAACGGATGAAATGTTATTTTACCAAGAAATGATCAAATGTTGAAGAGGGATATTAAAAAATACATATAAACTCTTTTGATCCATTCACGCAATCCAATTCACTTCAATCTCATTTTATAATATTACAATTCTTTTACAAAATAAATTAAATCGTTGAAATTTTTTATATAAAATAAATAATTGCTCAACTTTACATGAATAATCTACATAATTAGAATATGAAATATAACAATTAAGTTATTGAAATATAGATAATGAAAATAATTATAAAATTATATAAAACTATGTTAATTTTATACTGATGTAAGTTCATTTCCTTCGGTGATGACAAGATCTTTGTTGAAGGGATATTCTTAAGTAAATAGACAAGTAATGTTTTTTAAATCAGATTGGTGATCAAACCGACCAAATTATCAGTTCACCAATTCAATTAAAAATTTATTAAAATTTCAAAAAAAAAATTAAAAAAATAAAAGAATTTAAAAATCGTGATTCAACCGATTTTTTACTTAATTCAACTAATCCGTATTGATTCCTGAATCAATTAATTCAAAATCTCATTCCGGATCAATACATCGACCAATTTATAATCCAACCAATCCGATTTGGTTAAAATCACATTGTAAACAACATAAGTTCATAAAAGATGAAAAAAAGAAAATAAAATTCAAAAGATAATAGTTTTTTTTTTTAGGAAAAGTTGGTGATTGATACAAGTGGTCGGCTAAATTGAAAAAGCAGCTGAGAAATTTTAAAAAGAAAATGTAGAGAAAAGTTTCCCATTGGCGTATAAAAGAATGATTGCCGACAGATGTTTGAAGATCCAAGGCTGCCGCAAAACTTCTTCTGCTTGTCTTGGCACTGACAAAATGAAATCCAATGGTTGTTAGGAGCATAGTAGTCCCATCATGGCCGTTGAATGGCAAGATAAAGGTTAGGCTACATCAAATGGCAGCTTTTAAATGTTAAATGCCACATGATCCCCTAATATTTATACATTACATTAATATACAAAAATAATATAAAAAATATATTATCAATTATTAAATTCAAATGAATTGATTCATCAATCAACCTTTAATTATTTATGTTTTCAGTGGCATCACCACATTTCTTATTTTCCTCAAATTTAATTTTTATATATATATATATTTTAAAAATTTTCTCCTTCTATTTTTAAAATTTTAAAATTCAAATTTATTTGTTAATACTGTTAAAATTATTTTATTAAATTCAAGTTCATTTTAAAATCATTTTTCTTAAATTATAGGATTATTAAGTAGGTATTTTTTATTTCAAAATGTCACACTAATAAATTTAACAAAAAAAAACTTTAACAGTGTTAACAATTGGATATGAATTTCTATTTATAAAAAATAGAGTGAATAAATTTCTAGAAATAAAAATAGAATAATTAAATTCCAAATTTATAAAAAGTATAGAGACTTATGACATATTTTAACCTAATACTCTCAACATACAAAACTCAACCATAAATATACTTTTATTTTTGTGGGTGCCTGGAATTTAAATTTAAGGGTAATGTATTTGTACTTAATAATTCTATAGTATTATGAGTGCTTAGGCTTTCTTTGTATCTCTTTGGTGGGATTAAAATAAGAGGTCATCGGGTTGTTGATATTCTTTGTAAAGCTAATGACTTCTGGTAACATCGAGGACGACGACAATTGTCCGTCGAATAGCCAGAATACTAAAAAAGTTTGGTTTAAGGACAAAGGGGGAGATAGCGCAGAAATGCTAATTGACTCAGAACCGACCACTACTGTCTCATGGAAAGATATGTTATTGGGTAACTCTTTGAATTTGAGAAGGAATCTAGGGAAAAAGATGGGGAAATTTTTTATTTTATCGAAGGGGACTTCACTAAATCATTCGTTAATGGAATTCCTGTAATTGCTTTTTTAGGTTAGGTTTAGAACTATTTGTTGAAGGACATGGAAACCACAGTTGTGGTTAAGCTTCTGGGACGCAACGTCAGTTATAATATTCTACAAAATAGGGTCTCAAGTTTGTGGCGACCCTCAAAACCGTTCCAACTTATGGATGTGGAAAATCAATATTATTTTGCAAAATTTCATTGCATAGAAGATTATGAAAAATGAAAAAGTTCTTACCCAAGGATGATGTCCACGAAACAAACTAAAAATACGACAAGGCAAGTGCACCTATCGATAAATAGTATAGCTACGGTGAGCAAAGATATTGTTCCCACGAGGACTAAAAGTATTAGTAATTACTGTCTTTTTATTATTTAACTGACAAATTAAAGTGATTGAATTAAACTAAAATTAACTAAATTAATTAATTAAGAACTTGGCAAAGAACAAATAAGGAAAATAATCGAATAATAACCAAGAAGCGAAATAATACCCAGGAAAGAATCCACCTAGACTGCATCTGCCATTATCAATCTGAATTAAACAATTTATTCACTTAATACCTTGATCCGTAGAAATCCCTAAGTTATGTTAATATCTCTCTTCAAGACTAAAAGTAACTGACTCTAGATTGATTAATTGAAATTTCTTTCTAACTAAAACTCCTATTATCACATTAACCCGATCTATGAATTCCCCTATTAGATTTGACTCTAATCCGATAGATTTATGTTGTTCTATTTCTAGGATTGCATGCAACTCCACTCAATTATGCTAGATCTACTCTTAAACAGGGTCTATTCCTTCTCTGAATTAAGCACATCAAACATGAATTAATAATCCAGAAATGTTAAATCAAGAACTAAACACACATAACTAAGAACAAGATTCAAGTATTTATCACGTAAAACATAAATCAAAAGACAAAATTCATCATAGGGTTCATCTCCCCTAGGTATTTAGAAAATTAGTTTATAATAGCGAATAAAAACATCTCAAAGTCAGTAGAACCACAAGAAATAAAGAAACTCATAAAAAACTTCAAAGAAATTAAAAATAGATCTTCAATCTTGATAGAAATCTAGTTCAGAGTTGACTTCAATGGTGTTTCCCGAGTTGTTTTCTTCAATCTTCTCTGACGGCTCTCTTTTCTCTTCTTATATTTAGTATTTATAGATATTAAAATGCCCGAAAAACCTCGAAATTACGTTTTTCCGCTTGTCCAGAAAACAGTTCGCGAAATCGACACGGTCTGGCACATGGCTGTGTGGCAGCCCGTGTGGCTCACACGACCATGTGTCCAGCCCATGTGGGAAGGCCCAGCTCGTGTGACTCCTGAAATCTGCTCCAATTGTCCGATTTTCGCTCTATTTTTGCTTGTTTTGCTCCCAAATACTTTCCTAAGTATAGAAACATGAATTTAAAGGATTAGGAGTATAAAATTCACCATTTGCATCGATTAGTCACCCAAAAATGCATTAAGAACGAGATTAAAATATATTACTTTTGACACTTATCAAAAGACCTTAGATTGAATTCGGCCAATATTTTACGATTCAGCCGTGGACATTGGTATTTAACCCATAACAATTCTTTCCATTTGTTGTTATGGCATGGATCCGAATGCCAGACCTTCCCGAGTATCTATACAATAAAAAAATTCTGGAGGAGATTGGCAGGTTAATAGGGAAGGTCGCTAAACTTAACTTCAATACTGATAATGGACTTAGGGGATGGTTTGCTAGAATGGCAATATCCGTAAATTTGGATAAGCCATTAATCTCCAAAATTTTGATCAATGGCAATCTACAAAGAATTGAGTATGAATCTTTACCGTCTATTTGCTTCTCTTACGGGCAGTACGGTCATGTTAAGGAACTTTGCCCGATATCGGTGGGTGACAAGGATTTAACTGGAGAAAATGAGAAGGCAAAAACGGCGGAATCGACAGTTGGAGTTACGGTGGAAGACACGACTGAGTTTGGTCCTTGGATGGTCGTCAAAAGGAGTTCTCGCCGGAGTTCGAAGGAATTTCGCAAAACGACGGCTAAAAATTCGGTTAATATTGAAGAAAAGTCTATATTTAGGGTTTTAATTTTGGGTGTTAATGAAAAAGGGGAAAGGGAAGATATGGAGGCCAATATTTCGAGGATTCATTTTAGGAAGGGAGATTTCCTTAAAAAGGTTGAATGAGAAGCCGATGGAAAAATAAGGGATGAGGTTGTCAAGTCGGAGAAAGATGAAAGGGGAGTAAGCAAGTTGGGTCATGAAAGCAAAGTTGGGCTTGGAAAACAGGCCGAATATTTGGATGGCACTTCTAATGGAGCTGGGTCGTCTAAAGTTGTTGGACTAGAATTGGGCTCATTGAAATATTTGGGAGTTGTTGCTGGAAATAATTCAGTTGTGAAACGAGCCTTAGATGCTGATGGGCTGGTCTCTTTCTGTTCTGGGCCGTATGTTGGAACTAATATAATGGATAAAAGCGTGTCAAGCCCAGTTGAAAATAAAATTGGCATTGGAACAAATAAAAAGCCTTCTAAAAATATAACAGGTTCGTCGCATGATGAAAATAAGTTGGAAAATTACAGAAAAAAGCCTAATTATTCCGGAGGTCCTCATCTAAATGCCACTTCCCACTATAATCCAACTTTCGAAGGTCCGATTGAAATGGGGTTAACTGTAAATTCAAATGTGCTTGATCCTATGAAGCATTCGACAGTGGTTTTTACGGATCATATTGGGATTAATGATAATGACTCTTTGGAGGTTGGTGACCCGACAAATTCTGAATTTGGATTTTCCACCTCAAAATTGCGTGGGACAGTTGGGAAAGACACTACTGTTAGGAAAGGGCAGGTTCTTAATAAAACCATTAAGGATCGTGGCGAGTGTTTTAAGACTGTTAAAAACACCAAGGTTTCTCTTTTAGATTCGATGAACTCTATGGTGGCTTTAAAAGATTCCCATATTGATACCAGGCCTAATAATGTTATGGCAATTCCGAATAGCAAGCACCATAGTAGTAGAATTACTTCTAAGTAGTAGAGCTGGATGGGGTAGTTGTTTTTTTCTAAGTAGTGTTATTGTAATGTTTTCTTCATTCACAAAAAGAAAAAAAATTCTATACTATTATTAAGTCTTTAATTAAGTTGGTATTAAAAATTAATTAGGTATCAATTCAATTAAGAAAAAAACTTAAAACTATTATTTTTAAAAGAAATAAATATTACTATAATTTATTATTTTATCTTTTTAAATAAAATATGCAAAAACAATTTAAACTCATAATCAAAAAAAAAAACCCACACATAACTAGAAGATACCAAAATATTTAAAAGCTTCAACATTTTCATTTCAACTCAAATTTTATTTTTAAATAAATTTATTTATAAATATTGTTTTTACATAAAAAGAAAAATCACTATGTGGCACAATAACATTGACCAATATTTGATTTCGAGGGAAATCATTTATAATGATATAGCTTAGGTGATGTTGCCATTCCTGGGTTAGAGTTCGGAAGATTGGGATTTTAGTTTGGTGGTAAAGGCCAACCTCTCTTTCCTTATCGGGCTAAGCAGATAGCCCATGTTGTCATCTACGTAGACCAATACCTGTTCTTGGACCCAGCTGATTAGGCTTTGCTCTGTATTTTAAATTAGAGTTTGCTTAGATAACTTTTTTTTAAATATTACACCACGTTTGGTTCACTGTAATGGTATAGGGCTGTAATTGAATAGAGCTGTAATGAAATAGGGCTGCAATGGAATAGAGCTGTAATAAGTAATTTAACTGTTTGGTTGAATGGAATGGAATAGAACTGTAATAGTATTCTTGTGTTTGGTTGAATGAAATGATGATGTAATAGCATAAAGAAAAGAACTAAAATGACCAGAATACCCTTAGCAGATTTTTTTTAAAGTAGATGATTATTGTTATTGTTATTAAATTTTAATAAAGTTATTATTAAAAAAATTTAATAATAAATAATAAATAATTTAATCATATTTTAACATAATTATTATTAAATATAATTTAATAAAAAATATAATTTAATAACATGCTTAATATAATTATTATTATATGAATTAAAAAATCAAAATATATAATACTATAAAAATATATATAATCTATTTTATTATTTTTAAACTGCAATACATATATGTGCTAAAATATCATTACTGAAACAAATAATTTAATTACTCTACAAAAAAAAATTAAATATTAGAAGTAATTAATTAACTTGAGAATTATATTTCACATCCAAGCATAATATTCATATATTAACAAAAAGTTACATGATTTCATTAGTTTATATGTCATAATCCATATTTTTTAAAATTTTACAACATCAAAAAGTTACAACATTGTAATGACATTCTATCATGTCATTATACCATCCAAATATTACAAACATAAAAAGATACCAAAATATAATCAACATAACCATAATTTTTAATGGTCAGCAAGAAATCTTCTGACCCATTCCAACCGCACAGTAGAAGGTAAACCAAAGAAAATGAGCATTTGCGTTGGATGATTTGGAATTTTGCTCAATGCTCGAAAGCGCTCATCCTCAGTTAAACCTTCTACTTCACATAATGTTGGATATAATTTCAGAGCACTTTCTTGAATGGCCATTTCTGACTTTTGTTGAATTAGCACTTCGGAGGTAATACTCTTACTGATTTCAAGGCCAACAGTCCGTATATTTTCCGCCAATAAAGCGGAAGCATCATTAAATGAAGTAAAAGAATCACTTGCATCAGAAATCTTTTTTTTTTCTTCTTTGAAGATGTGGAATCACCTTTGTTTGTACACAGTTACGGTTGTGCAAATTGAAAGATCCATATCATCCAAAGAAACATCACCTTCGATCCATGGAAATCGTTTCTTTCTTCATTAGTATTTGTAGCAAAACACATCCTCAACATCTATTTCTTCAATAATATCAGTAATTTGTTTGAGCATCTTTCCCGAGGGCTCGATCTTTTGCGTAGATGGCGATAAGTTGGTCATAATAAGGGAAACTCCGATGTCTGAATTGAGCAAATTTTCTTTATGACTCTATAAAAAATGAGGAATTCATATTAGATATAAGTTTGGTCAAAATAAGATAATAAAGAATTGAAATAATTCTTACTTTTATATTTGAGTTCCACACCGCATCTTCAGCAACGACGAGCTGCCTATGCTCATCCCAACCAAAGCCGTTATTATTTTTTCCACTAAGCATGTCATAAACGATTGACCAATCCCTTTTCAATGTCTTAATCCTCGATTCAAGATTAGGTTTAGCCTTCAACATGGCATGGGGTAAAACTTTTTCTAACATTTTTTCCAACTCATTTAAATACTCGGCTTTGAATCTCGTATCTGCATTAAAGGTTCCAACATTATGCAAGTCGACCATACAAGCAACCAAAGCAGCATCTTCTTCTGGAACCCATTTCCTTTTGGTTCCTCGAGAATTTTGAGAAGAAGTACTTGATTATGAAAAACCTGACATAATTATCTTAAAAAAAAACACAAATTAAAATTAATTTCAATATTATGCATCAAAAGATCAATACTTTATAAAATTATTGTAACACCCCCTAACCCCAAACCCTAGCTGGAACAGAGTTACGGAGCATTACCAAACCTATCGGACAATTTACATAAAATACCTATGTTCAACCAATCTAAACACATTTAAATAGCTACGAAAATTAATTAAATATTATCAATACACTACCTTTCAATTTTCATATTGAATATTTCAATTTCTATCCAACTTTTGCCTTAATTCTAACTTAGTCCCTAAACCGAGACTAACTTTTATTCTTCACATTTAACTTAATATTTCTATCCAATTTCCACTTTAAACTAAATTCAACTTTCTAATTTCAGCATTAAACCATAATTTTGAAATTATTTCAATTTAGTCCCTACTATTCAAAACTTATGAATTACTTTACAATTCAATCCTTATTTCATTCTTAACTTGAATTTCTATCAATTTAACCCTTAATTCATCATTTTATTCAACATGAACAATGTCTAATAATTAACTATCTTTCAAAATATCAACTTAACTTCATCAAAACCTTGTTCCAAGGCTTCTAAAACATCAAAATTAAGTAAAAAGGGCTAAATTGACTTACCTATAAAACTTCCAAACTTCAAACTTTTAATTTTCCCTTTTCTTCTTTCTTTTCTCTTTTTCTTTCTTTCCTTCCCCTGCTCTCTATTTCGTTTGGCTTTCTGCTGTTCCTATTTCTACTCTTTTCTTTCTTTATTTCATTTAACCAATATATATATATATATATAAAATATAATAACTTAATAAATATCTATTATAAAAATCTATTTAATAACAAATATTCTTTTAACATTTGTATCCATTTATATTATCACACTTGTTTTTCTTTAATCTATTTATTATATAAATATCTTTTACTTAATAATAATATATAATTTAATAATATACTTATATAATAAGTAAATATACATGTATTTTATAAATGTATGTATATTAGTATCACACATGTCACCATATGCACCATACATTTGTCTTAATTTTATTTATTCATCACATAATATCAATTTAATAATAATAAATACATTAAATATTTACTTAAATAATAAGTAAATGCATACATGTATTACAAATGTATGTACAATATTTATTACACATGTATTCTATTTTTACCATACACTTGTCTTTCTTTTATTTACTTAATAATAATTAATATAATTAATTTAAAACCTTAAACATAAAAAAATCCAATAATTAAGATTTTATCTAAGTTTGCTGCCACATCTATAGAAATTGGCTTAATTGTCATTTTGGTCATTTTTATTTTCTTTTAATCTACAACTAAACTTTCACTGTAACAGCCTGATTTTGACCCTAATCGGAATAGTAGTTTCGGGACCACAAATCTGAGTCCGAAAAATATTTTTTAAAAAATTATTTCAAAAAAAATTATTTTCCGTGTTTATTATGTGTGAATTTGCTTGTGTTAAATTTTCGTATTTTAATTTTATCGTTTGAGTGTCCGATTAAATAAAAGGACTTAATCGCGTAAAATGAAAACTTGATGGTTAGTTGTGAAAGTACCTAATTATTGTTGTCATTTTAATATGGGGGATTTATGTTTCAAATAGCCCATTATTTAGTTAGTGGACGGCATGTTGGTTGTGTCTATATATAGTTTTATATGTTATTTTAATTATAAAAGTTAAATTATAATAATATATATATAATATAATAAAACATAAAACAAATCATATGTTCATCTTTAATGGCCGAAAGTAGGAAAGAAAAACAAAGAAAAGAGCAAACAAGGGTTTGGCCATGTCTAAGCTAAATTAAGGTAAGTGTTTTTCTCGGTTTTTGATAATTTTTACGTTTTTGAGATCATTGCTATGAGATGTACAAAGCCCATGTTTCAATTTTTGATTTTGATGAATATTTTGAGTTGAGCCATTGGTGACAGCTTGTTGTTTGTGTTGTTTGATGATGAAATATGATATATATGTGTTAGATTAACATGTTTTGTCTTTAAATTTTTGATGAATTTGAGCAATTTGGACTAAATTGCAAAAATAAATTTTTGAGGGACTAAAATGTGAAATAAATGAAATGTATGGACTTGTATGAACATGGGCAATACTTGGCTAAGCATGGGTAATGTGAAATTTTGTGTTTTGTGCAATAGGGACTAAATTGTAAAAAAGTGTGAAATGTCAGGGGCAAAATGATAATTTTCCCATTTATGTGTTTTTGGATTAAATTGAATGAATATGTGGTTAAATTAGTTAAATTTGAATTTATTTAGATCAAGAACGGAAGAAAACGGAGTTAGATCGGGGGAAAATCAAAAGTAGTCGAATAGTCGATTACGTCTGTTGACGTCCGAGGTAAGTCAATAAGCCTATAAATGTTGTTAAATTTGATAATACATATAATTACATGATGAATGGAATTTTTGTGAATTTATATGTGTATGGCTGAATGTACATTGTGCAAAGGAGCTATGTTCCGAGTTTGATTCGATCGAGATCCGACGTCCAAAAGCCCCGTACGAACCCTAGGAATAGTTAGGATACATATGTCATTACATAGGATATCCGATATGTGTTATCGTGTAAGACCACATCTGGAATGTTGGCATCGACTTGTGCTTACGTGTAAGACCATGTCTGGGACATTGACATCGTATTTGATTCGTGTACGACCCTGTCTAGGACAGTGGCATCGATATGTGATTACATGTAAGACCACGTCTGGGACGTTGGCATTGTACGAGCTTCCGACTATCCGTGTATCCTTTTAATTCCAAACGGTTCAATGGGCATTGTTAAGTGAAGATCTAATGTGAAAAATCGAATTAAAAGGGCTCAGGTATGTATTTATACTATGTTATGAAAATAAGGTAAGTTAATTGTTTATTTGATTGTATAAATGATAAAGTTATAAATGTGATATATGTGTAAGCATTATAATTTAGTAGAATTGGCCAATTGTGTTTTATGAGATCTTAATAGTGAGAATTATATGTGTGCACGTAAATTGGTACAATTAGCCATACGGTAAGTGTTTGAAATATTGAAATGTTAAGCTTATATTTGTGGATGTGTATATTTTGCATTGTTAATTGGTGATATATATATAACCGATATTTAAATTTGCTTATGACTTACTAAGCTTAAATAACTTACTTTGTGTGTGTTTTGTCCACCTCTGTCTTATAGATTTTGGATTCAGGTTACAAGCTCGGGGATCGTCAGCAAAGCTTATCACACTATCGACTGTTTCTTTGGTATTTTACTAAGTGAATTTGATTTATGGCATGTATAGCATAGATAAAGTATTTGAATCTGATTTTTGGGACATGTATATATATAAAGCCATGTGAAAATGGCTTGTTCATTATGTTTAAATCTGGTTTTTATATGTTCCTGATTCAATGTTTGATGTGTTTGGTTTTTGGTGATTTTGGTTATGAAGTATATATGTGAAATGTGCTTGACATGAATGGTGTTTGTGGTTGGACATATTAGTAGAGAAATGTGCATGATATAAGTATGTTGTGTGTTAAAATATGCTTAAGGCTTAAGTAAGAATAAATAAAGCTCATGATAGCTCATTTGTTAAATTGGATTTAGGTGAGGTTGATGATTAAGTTTAAGTTATGCTTAGTTATTGATTTATTAATTGAGATGTCTAATTTATAACATGAGTTGGTTTGAACATTAACTATAAATGTATCATGTATTGTATGTTATATAAAATGTTCAAGTATGAAATAATTCAATTTGGTTGTGTGAAAGAAATTTTGGCACAATTTAAAGTATATAAAATTAACAAGCGAAATATATGTAATCTTACTTGTTCTTTGACTTTAAAATGGTTTAAAATATCAAGGAAAAATATGCATAGTGATGTGTTAAATTGTGTATGTTTTGGCTTTATAATTGCCTTGAAAATGTGGTCCAAGCTAATAGATAATGTGTATGTTAATTCGGCTATACTAATTACTTGTGTAACAAAAATTTGAGGTTATAATTTTGTAGTTTATAAAAGGTTAGCCGAATAAGTTTAGGTAATGTAGTAATTAGTTATTTACAAGTATGTTATGCATATTCAATAGTAAACGAATTGATTTAATTTTTGGTAATTATGTGTACTCAAATTGATACTAATAGTTTGATTATATGCGCATATGTGTGTGTGTTCATTGGTATTTGGACATGTGAAATAAGACTATTATTAGTTGTTATTTATGTTCAAGAATGTTTTAAATTGATAAAGTTTATGCGCATAACCTTGTGATGAAATAAAATGGCTAAGTATATGGTAAGTTTGGTAATTGCTAAATAAACGAAATTGAATTAATGGATGTCTTATTGCATGCTAGGTATGAGATGATTATATGTACGAATATACGTAGGTTATTATGATTCGGTTGAAATGTTGAAGCATGCAACTTTATTTTGTTTGAATGATTCAGTATATGTACTTCGATTTAATTATAAAACATGCTAATTTGGTGTATTTATGTTCATGAATGTTTAATGTGATTACAGTGACATGCACAAGTTATAATAATATCAATGTCATGTTCAGCTTTGATTTAATGTGATATGATTCAAAAAAGAAGAAGTTATATGCCTGTTATGAGCTGTATTTTGTTTGGTAATACCTCATAACCCTAATCCGGCGACGGATACAGGTTAGGGGTGTTACATTCACACTTTATTCAATTTTATCATTTTCTCCTAATTATCCTTAATTTAAGCTAATTCACTTTATTAAACTTTAATTAACCATTCACTTAACTTCGTAAATATTTTTAATAGATATTTACATATCCATTTTTCAGCAACGGAGACCCGAAAATACACTTTTTCGATGACCGTAAAATTCAGGTCATTACAATTATAACACATGATGAATCAAAGGAAAATAAATTATCATTCAACAAGTCTAGTACGATACAAAAAAAAATTCAAACACCACGAAAGTTTCATAAACTAGATACATGAAATAACATAAACAATGTAACGTTTACTATTTTTACCCTAAACCTAACTAATTTCTAGATGCTTGCCATTCATTGAACATTTGGTTGGCTAGTTCCATCCTCCAAGTAGCCCAAGCATCCGATGGATGAATATTTACGATATTCGGTTCATCATCATCTATCACATTACTAGGTAATCTTTCTTCCAACTCCGCTTCAATAGGATCAATACTCATATAGGTTCTAATAAAATTATGGAGCAAGCAACATGCAATAATGATTCTATTGTGCACCCTCACAGGATAGAATGATGGACTCCTAAGTATTCCCCATCTAAGTTTTAATAACCCAAAACATCTTTCAATAACATTACGCTACTGAAGCATGTTTCATATTGAAAAATTCTTCCGAGTACTTGGTCGGTAACCCCGACGCCACTCATTCAAATGATATCTTTGTCCTCTAAATGGCGCAAGAAATCCCTCACAATTTGTGTATCCAGCATCAACTAGATAATAACAACCTATAAAAAAGAAACTATTTGTCATGGTTAATTTCCCATAAAAGTATGATCTTAAAAATTAATTCAAATTCCTATAATTTTGCACTTTACCATGCGGAACTTTTAGTCCATGTCTCCTACTAATAGCATCTCGAAGAACTTGTCCATCAGTAATAGAACCTTCCCAACCAGGAAGAACATAAACAAAATGCATATCAGGTGTACAAACACCTAACATATTTGTTGCTATGTCACCTTTTCGCGTTCGATATCTAGATTTATCAACTTTTGGAACCCTAATCTTGATGTGAGTTCCATCTAAAGCACCTAAGCAATTCTAGATCACATGTATAAAACCTCGAGTTAAGATACTATATTTAAATGTAAATGGATTAAATTATGTACGAGCTATATATAGTATTCACTCCAATACCTTGAAGCATTTCCACCTTGGAGTCCAGTAGAATTAGTCAGAATTGGCTCTGCTTTTTTAAATAACACATCTTGTAAGCGTATGACAAAGATTAAAACATTGTGAAATGATCTCTAACGGTTTTCCCAGCACCTATTAAAGTGATGCTTGATAACTCTATTTTTAAGGTGATGAGAAATGATATGTAAAAACATTGCCACTTGCTCATCAACAAGCATGTTCCTTGACGACTTCAATCCCCCTAAAGTTTGTAACATCTCACATAGTTTAAAAAAGGTAATTCTATTCATCCTAACTTGTTCAATACAAGTCTCGTCACTAGCATATACAAGTCTTTTCACATAATCTCGTTGTGCATAAAAATCTAAAATATAGGATCTAATCCTTGGTCTATAAGTATGTAGGCTATGGATGGCACCCAATGCAACTAAGAACCAACTCGCAACAGTACATATTTGCAACCATATTGTAATAGCAAGACCAATTCTTTTACGCCTCTCACTTTGTACAATTAAAGGCAGACGAGCCATGACTGCAATATATTAAAGTGTTACATATCTTCAAATAATAGTAAAACGGTCACATTTCTTCAATACTAATTTCAATAACAGTAAAACAAAATCAAAGAATTTAATTGCCATATAACTTACAGTGATTCAGTGAATACAAGATGCTCAACCCTGTAACTCCAAAATTCTTTGGATTCACAAACTCTGTAACTCCAAAATTCTTTCCTGCAAGTTTCAATTTGCAAAAATACATTCATATACATGTATAAATAGAAGTAACACAAGATTTATTACAAAAAAGACAAGCTTGACAATAACCTCCAATTTTCTAGCAAACTGCATACTGAATATCTCATATTAATATTAATAAAATACTTTGAGCATTATTTTTCTTACGTTACTTACCTATATCAAACTTTTTGCTTGTCAATATCTACGCCAATTACTCTAGAGGCGCCAAATGATTTTGCACCCTCTCAACTTTGCAACATTACGATCAAAAGACTAGATAAATAAACAATTTAACATCTAGCACCAAAAATAAAACAACAGTGGCAATAACAAACATATTGAACAGAACCAAAAATAAAACAACAGTGGCAATAACACCATGGGATTATTTGTTTATGATGGATCTTTATCATATAGTATGGATGAATATTCAATGGAGAGACTGAAATTGAAGCTGATGTTCGCCTTCATTATAGAGCTGTATGTATATTCCAAGTCGTATTTTTGAATGGTTCTCTAGTTGTCCAACCACAGTATTCTAATGGTTTCCTTCCACAGGTTGTGGTTGCTAAAGAGGATGTGGGCAACCTCGGTGGGATGATTCGACAACTATCTTTGGATCAGTTTGAAAACGAGAGCAGACGGATGATTCCTTCTAGTGATCTGTCCTATTCTGCGAAAAAGTTTTATAGACAAAAGTCTCCTCAAGGCTTGCATAAGAAGGCAAGCATATCAGAATTTATTTGCTTTTCATTTTAGCTTTTTTAAAAGTAGACTAATTTTATATTTCTCTTTCAGTTATTTATACACCGCTTAGGCCACGTAATTGGAAAGCTTCACTAATAGGAGGTTTTTCTTGGATTCTTACGAAGTGGGCAAGCTTTGTTTTGTTCTTTGACAGATTTTTATCTTTGAATGTGATTTGATGAATATGGGTTTCCTTCAACTGCAGGAGATATTACGTAATTTTGATAGCTTGGCTGCTCATTCAAGTTAGATAATTCCTTGTCAACTATCAATGTAGACAAAGGCTACATGATACTTTTATCAAAATATTACTCAATGTAGACAAAGTCAAGTGAGACCATGGATAGTTTTAACATGGTTTAGGTAACAATTTACATGTACATTTTTTTCTTTTACCTGAAGGAGTATTTTACTGTAGTGCACCAGGATTAACAAGGGAGCTAAGAAGGTTAGCTCAAGAGTTTTCAAGGAAGACTAGCACCAAATTTGATTTCCACAAGGAAAACTTTTAAAAAATTGGTCCTATTGGGTTCATTTAATTCTTTTTTTTTCTATATATTTTGGGAAATGCAACAAAGCAGTACTAGTACATATAATTATGTTTCTCATAGGGTAATATAGGCTATAATGTTTGGTAACTAAGTTATCAATTATATTGTAATTTAATAAAACACTTCTCCCACAGATTGTCAAGGATTCACAAAAGTAAATGAATGAAGTTGAGATTTATAAATTATATATGTTATTTTTTATTTATTTTATAAAGGAAAAAAGAAGAAAATAAAAGGGAGTTGCAGACCTATAAATATCTGTCCATAAAAGATTAGACTAAACAATCAAAGTCAGAAAATCAATCTATCAGTGTGCGGGCCAAAAAAAGTAAGGGTATTGGAGAAATAAGTTGGACCACTAAGTAAAGGACAACTTTATTCTTAATGCTTATTAAGACAAAAGTCTTACTCAGTCCAGACATAAGCATTTGATAATAATCTTCATTTCAATTTCTTTTTCCAGCATTGATTAGGAAAGGGACCGCTCTTTATGGAGATTTTCCAACACTACTATGGCGAAGGAGGAATTACCTCGTGTATCATAAAATCTAGAGACGAACTTATGAAAAACATTGTTGACAACAAAAGAATGGCAGTGCATTGGAAGGTTAAGCCAATTTGGGAATGAAGGGCGTGATACAGAATGTGCAATGGTCTGAAGATAGAGATAGCACGAAAAGCTAATAGCAATCTCAGTAAAGTATCAAGAATTTCCGCATCTTAACTTAAATCAAGCAAATGCAACAAAGCAAAACACGAGTAAATAAACACCATACCATATATTATCGAGAGAGAAGGTGAAAAGTGAAAACAGATCAGGAAAGAGCTTATGAAGGTTAAAATGAGATACACACACACTTAGATGAAAAGAAAAGAAAAATTGCAAAACAAGCAACACGAAACAAACTTTCAGACTACTAGAGACCAACAGAACCTTAATTACATATTTTTAGATTAAAATTAGGCTTAATTACTAGTAATTAGTGAGAGATTAGATCCAGAATAGCCACTCCACTCTTTTGAAGAATTTGGAGTTCTCTTCTAGGAAGATGCTAGATCAAGCTTTGAAGATGATCAAATTTGAAGATTAGCTTGGAGAATTGAGCATTTATTTTCCTTTTTATTTCCTTTTCCTTTTATCTAGATTTGATTGGATTGATTGGATTAATGTTGCTGCTTAGATCTAGGATCACTTATGGAAGAGTGTTGAACTAATTTACTAGATTTCAGATTCATGATGAATCTTATTATGAATTCTTGATTGGTTCTTGAGTTTTATCTTCACAATATTTTGGCTATTGGACTTAATGTGGATTAATTGATTAACACCCCCCCAATTAATCCGATTTCATGCTTGTGATCTGGAAAAGTTGGTTCTTTTTGGAACACCCAAGCACCATAAGTCCATGAGAAGCACCAAATCAAAACCTCCTAGGAACAAATACTATAGAGTCTCACAAAGCAAGTATAGCAGCTATCAAAGTGGAAGCTATCGTAAAGGCTCTTGTAGCTAGTCTACTGGTCTTGCTTGAGATATGGATCTAAATACAGTGTAATGATGCCTACAATATGATCCATGTATCAACCCAACATAAAAGAAAGGGATACTTGTTGCTTGCTTATTCTAACTAATAGCCAAAAACATTTTAATTTGACAATTTCTAAGAATTATGAATTGTATAGAGAAATAAACAAAAACTTTCTAGTTTATGAGCCTATAATTTAATACATCAGATAATCTCTACACTGTGTTACTCTAAGTCTTCATTTTCTCGAGTTACTCATGTTTGACCACCATATCTAACACATAGATGCACAAGTATGGGGACATGACCCTCCAAGGATCCACCAAATACATGGAAAAAC
Source organism: Gossypium sturtianum (assembly GCA_025698515.1). NCBI lineage: Eukaryota > Viridiplantae > Streptophyta > Magnoliopsida > Malvales > Malvaceae > Gossypium > Gossypium sturtianum. The sequence continues at coordinate 11,929,991 of CM046952.1, read as the reverse complement.
ATGAAAAGAATTGAAAGTGTCAGTGTCAAATACATAACATATTTGACACTTACACCTAAGTCCAAGTAATGTAGTCTACAATTAAGTCTTATGTGAATCCTTTGCTTGTCCTTCCTCTAGCATCTTGGATCATGCAAAAATAGCAATATGTGCTAAAAACAAACAAAAAGGCACACTTATAACCAAGTTGACCTTAAAGGAAAAATTTTGAATGATAATGAAGATGCTACAACAAGTTCATCCCCTTGCCAAATGAGCTTAATAAAAAGGCCAAAAGCAAGCATAGAACCTAGTAGCAGCAAGAGGGTGGCCAAGGCATGCTCTAAAGAAGTTGAAAACAACAAGAGAATGCAATGATTAGCCAGTAAATGGCTGCTAATTATGTTACTTGAACTTACGTGTGAGTGTTGAATACAGGTATACATCCTACGCAAGTATGGTCAGATTTTTCCAAGTTATTCCATGTTTGGAGGTCATATATTCAAATCCAAGTGCTAAACAGAGTGTCAGACGCGGGTACTTCAAAAAAATGAAGAGTCGAAGCAACCTAAGCTGGTAATAACAGTTCATAAGACTAGGTAAGTTACACGTTATAATCCTATTCAATGTGAAACACTAACAACAACTTTTCTTAATCTATCACATAGAAATGTGCATTTGATTTTCAAATATTTGTTTCAGCTTACTTCTTTGTTCTCATTCTATGTTTATGTTTCCTTTTGATTATTGAACAGCCGGTGCCTTCAGTTTCATAAGCCAAGGAAACAAAGAAATATATCAGAGACCCATAACAAATTTTGACAATCAAAGATGACCATGAGAAGAGTTATGAAGTTTTATACAAGAAAAGTTATGAAGTTATGAGGAAGGAGAAATAGAAAACAGGTAAAAAAAGAAAACGTACCGGAGACGAAGATGAAGGGTGAACGTGCTGTTGATTTGGGAAAAAATGTTGGAAGAAATCTGGAGCAAGGGAGAAGAAAGCAGGCTATTTTGGGTGGAAGAAATCTAGAGCAAGGGAGAAGAAAGCAGGCTATTTTGGGTGGAAGAAGTCTGGAGCAAGGGAGAAGAAAGCAGGCTATTTTGGGTGGAAGAAATCTGGAGCAACGGAGAAGAAAGTAGGCTATTTTGGGGATAAATTTTACGCCTGTGGTGTTGAATAGCAATTCAGCGCCCCCACCCAGGAATACCTATTACAGCATATAAGGGAATATGAGGGTAATAGCAAAACTGTGGAATCAAGTAAACGGTGAACCAAACGGTGTAATAGTAGAAAATTACTGTAGCACGTAGAATTGGGCAGGAATGGAATGGCTATTCATGCCAACCAAACATGGTGTTAGTCTTGTTATATGTAATCATCTTGTTATTTTATACTAAATAAGATCCATCCATATTATTAATAAAAGAGATAATAAGGTAATGTTTGAAAAGTCACATAATAATTAGATTTAAATATAATTATATAATGATGACATGTTCAGGTAGCCATTGTAATTGGTGACTCTCACTGAATTGGAGCACTCCAATTACACTTTTCAATTCTTAGGGGGAGAATGAGAACTAGAGTAATTATACAAGTAATTCCATTCAAATTCAATTGTAAAAAATATTTTTATACAAATTATAAAAATCATATTATAAACATGATCATGTATGAGTGTTTGGGATGGTTATGAAAAAAGTTTCTTATATTATAAATCCTAATAATATAATTTTTTATGTATTTTATAAAATTTTATTATTTAAATCTTAAAAAAATTATAAAGGTATGGCTAAAAATTTTATTATAAAAAATAATTTACATGTTATAAAATTGTTATAATATATTTATTTATAAAAAATTATGGCCAAAAAATACGAACATAACTTATTTATGTGTCCATGCTATAGATTATAAAAAATATCATACTTATTCGTAAAAAATGTTACAGTTTTTTTTATCATAATTTATTTATAAAAAAATAACTTTCTAATTTTATGAAAAAATATATTATTTATAAGAAGTGTTATGAAAGTAATTTGTCAATTTATAAATTTTTTTTATAAAGGTTATGTATTATAAAATTTATATGATTTTTATTTAATTTATGTATTATAAAAAGGGATATAACCTAGCATAAGTCTTTCTCCAAATTAAGTTTATACAAGTTTTTATAATTAAACTATAGACTATTTGGACCGCGAACCCAAATATTATAAGGTTGATACAAAATGTTTTCTTGCACCATATCGTAGGTCGTGATATCATTTGAGAGAATGGTGTCAGACACAAATACTATAAACAATTCACAAACTCTTTAATTTGATGCATTCAAAACTTCAAAATGTGGTTGAGAAACGAATTTGTTGTTCTAAAAAACTATTTTCCATATTAGTAACATCACCTTAGTATAGCATAAAAAAAGGTGGAATCGTACTAACATATTGCATATTTTATAACTTGAATCATATGTGGAATTAAGGTAATACATACTTTAAAGAGTACATGGAAGAATAAAATCTTAATAATCTTAATGATGCAGATTCAAATTCAAATGTTGAACTCGGTCAAGGACCAATGGATAATGATAAAGAGCATATATTAAATATTAAAGAGGAAATAACCCAACAAATATGCATTAGAACAGTTAGATAAAATTGCATATGATGTGTATTTTTTTTGTTATTTTTATTAGTAATAATATTATTAACTACTTTTTTAGACTAACATAATACATATGACGATTTGATTTTAATTTTTGTTACTTGTTTAGAAATTATTTTTATCATACTTATATTTTTTTATAGTAATTTATATTTTTATGTAACTGTTGAATTACATTTGTACTACCAATTTTGGGCGTATCGAGGGTGCTAATCCTTCCTCGTGCGTAACCGACTCCCGAACCCGTTTTCTGGATTTTGTAGACCAAAAATCATCGTTTTAATAAATTTAAACTTTTATTAAAATGATTGAATTAAGAGGTGATCCAATCACACCTAAATAAAAATGATTGGTGGCGACTCTCATGTTCGTTTTCGTTTTCAAAATCAAAGTCAACCTCTTTCAAAAAAATAGTTTCGACAATATGTTTCAGGTTTCTTCTATTATGAATCTTTGTGAAAACAAAATTTTAGTTTTTTTTTTCTCAGCCAAAATAAATTATTATTAATACTCAAAAGGGTAAAACTAACCAATTGGTTAGTAGATAAATACCATAAATAGCCAGCTATAAGAACACCTAAGACCAACTATACCAACACCAAAATAAAAGCAACACAATTGCACCTAATTATATGGAGGAAAAATACTAGAATCCACCTGAAACAAAGCAATAATGGAACTCCTATAAACCCAAAATTCAGCTACAATGAGACTCCAAAAAACCAACACATTTTTGAATAACCATTACAATTTAATGTAAATTTTATGTGCACAAACTAAGACTTATTCATAAATTCTAGATTGTAAAAATAGCTATCCTTAGCATATTACAAGGAGTGACATTTTAATAGACGAAATTCAATTATATATATGATCCACATGATTTTAAATTGTTTTTCAATAATGCCTTATTTGTGGGAAGAGTTGTCACCATACATCTTTAATGGTCTTGTTATGGAATAATTAATACTTAGACCATAAAGAAAAAATCCTAATCTTAATGTCTATGATGTTATGGAATAACCATTACTTTATAGTAGATGCATATAGAATAGTATACCTTACATATGTCGATTTTCAAATTATTTAGGAAAATAGGTTAAGTTGAAGTTATCGCCTTTCATTGTTTGTGTCGCTATAAGTGAACAACGTTACATTCAAATCCTTCAAAAACCTTTTGATAACAGATTCAAAACATAGACTTAATGTCTTTTCATACTTGACTCTTCGAATTTCTATGCAAATGACTTCAAAAAATTTCATCCAAATCATACATCTCAAAGTTTTAGATAAGGAAAACCATTTTTTTTTAATTTAGAAAAACTATTTACTAGCTACTAGTAAGTAGAATGTTAGAAAAAATAGATTTTGGAAGCTTTGAGGTATATTCTCGATTGGTAAAGATGGAGATTTGAATCATAAAATTATGGTTTTATATTCTACCCCATGGGACCTTTACAAAGGTATATCATATGCTCAAAATGGTTGAGTGATGAATGAGAAATCCATGTTCAAAGTAAGCCACTTGTGAATTATGTTGAGGAAAATGGAAAGCTTAGTTCCACATTAGTTAGATATCAAGTGTGGAATATATTTATATATATGAACCAACTTAGTAGTTATTGAATAACTAAGCTAATGCTCTCCCTTGCGTGTAAGGTGGTGCAAATCCAAGCCTGTCGGGGCTGGAGGTGCGCCTGCATGATGTGGGCGATGCGAAATGTTTGGACCTATTTCTCTATTTTTCCTAAAAAAATTTCGAGGTCATCGCCGAAATGTTTGGACCTATTTCTCTATTTTTCCTAAAAAAATTTCGAGATCTTTTCCCTACATATTTCGAACCTCTTTTCGGTGATAGAATAAAGCTAGGCTATAGTTCGTTGATCACTCCAGCCGTGCTCATCTCGTTGTTGTATTCTGGGAGACAGTCGACCAACATTTTTCCAGCACCAAATGAGCGGCCGAATCTGTCTTAAGAAAATTGTGAAAACAGGCCTCAACTACCAGTCGGATTTCTGCCTACCTACGAGTACAAAATTTTGATCCAGTTTTATTTCCAATTTCTATTTTTTTTTCAAATTTTATATATATCTATATTATTATAGTTCAATCTTGTGATTTAGATCAATATTTTACATTACTGTTTATTTACCTAACGTATTTTGTAATATAGAATATCATCAATATATAGAAAAAGGTAATAACTTACTCCCACTGACCTTATGGTATGTATAAGATTAACAACACCTTTAGTAAAATCAAATGATGTCTCAATGTTGCGAAACTTTATATACCAAATGATGGGTTATTTGTTTTATTTTATATATTGATTTCTTTAATTTAACATACTAAATTTTTATTTTTAAAGAACCTTCAGTTGAAACATGTATATCTTCTTTAAGATCTTATCAAAAATTGTTTTCACATCCACTTTATGTAACTCTAAATCAAATGAGTTACAACGTCTATGATAGTTTTAAACGAATCCTTCTTAGAAACCATCAAGAAGATCTTATAATGTTGACTTGAAACAGTTGCTAAGTTAACAAGAAACTGAATATGAGCAAAAGTGATTGCGAAAGTAAGCACTTCAGTAATAATTGTAGTAACCACAATGAAAACAGAGGACAACAAAATTGTTTACGTAGTTCGGTGTCCCTACGTCTGCAGAGCCTGTTGTGCGAATAGGGTAAGGAAGTGTAAATTATTATACTAGAAAATCACACTAGGTTCAATTCCTAAGAAAGATTGGAGAGGTCATAGACGGTCTTGCTTAAAACCTAACCTCCTAGACAAAATCTCCCTCCAATGTAATTTAATAGCATAATATATCACTACAAATATACTCTACGAAATATTGAAAGAGAAACAATAAAGAACACCAAAAGTTTAACGAGGTTTAGCAAATTACGCCTACATCCTCGGACACTACCAAATATATTTCACTGCAAAAGATACAAGTGAAAAATTACAAATAGAAAGAGGGAAAAATTGTAACACCCCTTATCCGACCCAGTTGCCGGGTGCGAGCTATAGGATGTTACATTCGTTGCTGGAGTAATAACCGTCAAGTTCACAGTAAAACAATCATTTATATTTTTTTAATATGAGTCATTTACCTTCAAATTATGATAAACAATCAAATCCAAGTCTCAATCGAGCTTACAGAAACTCTTTTGATAACCCGAGCACGAAATATGACCAAATTGTAAAATTTTAAAAATTTCAGGACTGACATCATGATGTTACATTCTCCATATCGTGACATCAGCAAATAGTATGTCACATCGTGACCTCAGGCCATTTGACATCACGACGTGACTTACTGGTTTGGCTGACGTTGCGATGAACTAAGTTGCGCGTCGGGACAATGACTCTATTTTTGGTAAAATTTGAGCCATTTGGTACCTCTTTCAAGCTTCCAAACCAAACCTATCCATTTGATCAACAAGACATCACTTTTACCCATTCCAAACTTACCAAAACATACTAAACAACTCAAAGATCCAATTTAACCATACATAAGCATTCAATCAAATCTTAAACAAATATTCATTACATAACATCTACTAATCTCAACAATTACAAATGGCATTTCATTTTAACATTTAACTATGTAAATACCAAACCTCATCTATGTCTTACCAATTTGAAACTTATCATTTCACTTTACCATTATATTCTTATGCTCATTTTATAACATAATGGCTTTTAAGCCTCAAACACATATCAACTTAACCATTCCCTATCTCAAATCACAAGCACAACATCAAAACATACCATTTAATACATTTCTAATTCATATGCCAACTACTAGGTTCATGTTCATAACTACCATGGAATCTAAAATTACTTGTTTATGCATTTCTAGATCATATGCCAAACCAAACATTCAAAATTATCATATGCCAAATACATCAAGACTTTTATACATTGAAATATATGTATCAAGACACTTATATACATCAAGACATCTATATACATGTCATAACCTAGGGTTCAAAATGATCCAACGTCTACCGATTCAATATTAGGATAGTGTGAGCTTCGATTCAATCCGGTGTGACGTGTTCCATAAGGTAGAAATCTACAAAGGAAAGGGAAAACAAACAGGGTCAATGAAACAACTATTGGGTCGTTTCCATTATCATTGAATAGTTCATCATCGTTTTAGTTGAAAGACATGTACCGATCTTTTCGCTTCCACTTTCAAGGGAATATGTCTAAAACCATCACACTTCTCAAATGGTGCTTTCATTTACACTTGCTACTTGCTCATCTCTCATTAGTTCTCATAATGACATTGGTTGTCTATGCAATAAGCCTTTTATTTGTTTTTTTCTTAATTGTGAGGGGTTGATCGTGTTGTTTCTTTGACTAGGGAATCTCTGTAACACTCCTTATCCATCTTAACGTACGATATGAATGGGAGGTGCTACCGGAGCACTTTCAGGCTTGGACCAAAAAATTTCTTTTATAAAAAAAAAATTCATTTCACAACATGTTAATGTTCTTTGAATCAAATTAAACCAAGTCTAGAAAAACTCAAATTAATTATATAACGTTTTGATTCATTGAATATTTATGTTGACACATCCAAATCATAAAACAAATGTTCAAAGCTCCCGAGCAGAAACCCCAAACTTCTTGACAGATCCACACCTACGTGTTTAAATAACTAACACGTGAGCTCGAAAAGTTCAATAAGCACACCAAGATTCATTACTTCACGATTTCTTATAACTTATATTGAGTTTTATGTCAACTATGAAGTTACACATATTATGGGTTGTTTATCAAAAGAATCTAGGTTCTCTTCACTTATAAATTCATTCATTATTACCTAAGACATCCAAGTATGTTTTCGTATCATTAATCATTTTTTTTTTCACTTATGGTGGTTACCAATATTTTATTTCTTTTTCTTACTTATAAAATGACATCTAAAATGTTTTTCATAATTATAAATGGTATGAATATATTTTGTCATTGTTAAAGTTCTAAATCATTAGCTTAAGAGTAGCTATAACATCTTAAGTTTATTGATTAGATAAAATTTGTAGGTATTTTACAGTAAATTTTCTTTAAATAATTATATATGAAAATGGGGTTAATATTATTTGTGATATAATTGTAATAGGCTGACATAATTTAATATAATGTTCCATTGTAATTACTTTACGATAAATTTTATGTATGCATAATTAGATATCATCAATAAGTGTCTAAAACACTGTTTAAGGATAACCTTCGCATCTTAAGTTGCTTGATTTAGATAAAAGTATTTTTTTAAAAAAATATTATTTTTGTTCTTTTTTACACAATGCCTATAACTATTCATAGCTCCTCTCCAATCCATAAATAGGAGAATAATGTATTTTAACGCACTCGAACCCACATCCTCCTATATTGACAACAATATCCATATCAATCGAGTTAAGACTCAATCAACTAGATAAAGTAATTTTTAAATAATGACATAAGAAAATGACATTATATGAAATCGTTTAGGCTATGCAATAAAATTTTCTAATTATTTTATAAAATTAGTTTTTTGGCCCCACATAAAAGTAATTAATTTTGTAAAATACCTGAGTGATACAAAAATATTCCATCAAATGTAAATTCTTCTAGGCTCACGGGTATTGATTATTCCAATTGAGTGTTTCAATTATTGTTTTATCATAAAATTACGTAAATTTATATATTGGATGCACCTTTACCTTAAATATAAAGGTAATTTATTCAAAATAAAGTATTATTTTTAGCATAATTATTTTATTGGCTTTTGTAATAATTTTTACTATTTTGAGGTTGCTACGTTTTCCAGTTAAGTGGTGATTAAAAGTACTGTAAAAGGGAGTAAAGATTTCTAAAATATAGGATAACAATTCTTAAAAGGTACAATGGAGCACATTTAGCGATTTGAGACGTTAAAGATAGAAATGAGAATTTTCTCAAGGATTAAAGATTTTAGTGGGAGTGGTTTTCTTCATAGGGTGAAAATTGAAGAATAAATTGTATGAATCTTTATAAAGAATTTAACTATTTCCAGAACAAGCCTATAGAATTAACTTGAAAACAACCAAATAAAGAATACATTTACAAACGAACAATAATCCCATTGATAAAACTACTAATAGCGTACAAAATATACAATTTTGTAGAACTTAGGAGATTTAATTGGAAAATAAAACTAGTTATTTCTATAACTTATTGTATATCTAATATTGTTTTATTTTAAGTTAGACTAAACATGTTCTTATTTTTTGTAATAGCCCGTTTTCAGTAAAATCGGAATAGTGGTTTCAGGACCACAAATCCGAAGTCGAAAAATTTATTCTATTATTATTATTTTATTGTCTACATTATGATAGAAATACCGTATAAAAAATTCCGTTAAGAAATTTTACCGATTACATGCTTAATTTGATAAAAAGGACTAAATTGCTTAAAGTGCAAAGGTTGTGTTCTAATAGCTAAAGGTATTAAATAGCTATAGAATTTTAAATTGGAGGTCCTTATATAGTAATTAGCCATTAAGGTTGTTAGTGGATAAGAATAGATTTGTCATCATTGAAATTTGAATGAATTATTAAGGTTAATTTTGGAAATTAGTGATTAAAGCTATAATAAATTAAATGAAATAAACTTTTATCATACATTATCATCTTCCATAAAAAAAAAAAAAAATCTAGCCATGTAAGCTTGAAATTAAGGCAAGCTTATTTTGTTCAATTAGGTATGCATTTTTGTCCCCTTTTTTGATGATTTCCATGTTTCCGGGATTGTTGTAGCTTAATCTAGCTAGCCCGGGGATTAGTTTGCAAAAATGTTAAAGTATTAGGGTTTTTCCATTAGTGAACATGCTTCAGTTTTGAAGTTTGATGATAGAAAATGAATGGTTGTTGTTAGATAAACAACTTTTGTAAAGAGATTTTTGGTGAAATTATCAATTAGTGGCTAATTTGAAAAAGGTGATAAATTTATGGTAAAATTTGTGAATTTTGTGAAATATATGGGCTGATATTAATATTTATAAAAATTGGCTAGGCTTGAGTAAGGATTAAATTGCATGAAATTCTTTTTTGAGCCTAGGGACTAAATTACAAAGGAATTAAAATTATAGGGCAAAATGGTAATTTTTCCAAAATTCCATGTTGGATTAAATTGAATGAGAATTATATTGAAATGAGTTAAATTCATTCATATAGATCCTGTCAGATCTCGTACAGAGTTAGATCGAGGCAAAGAGAAAATATCAGATTAGTTGCCTCCGTATCTACGTACATTTATCGAGGTAAGTTCGTGTAATTAAATTGTATATTTATATGTTTTAAATTAAATTATATGTATGTGATTTGTATAATTGCCATGTATAAATACCGATCGCATATCCGACGATTATCGAGTCCTATTTGAACTTTAGGAATTCGTAGGATACATGATATGTCATTAGGGTTACCGATTTGGTTGGGGTCCTGCATGTGTTGCGGACACACCATAGCTCGTATGAGCTTTCCGATTTGCAACTCGTGAGAGCTTACTGATTCTCAGCTCGTATGAGCTTACCGATTCACAGCTTGTGAGAGCATACCGATTCATAGCTCTTATGAGCATACATATACATGAATTGACGGATTACAGTTAAGTACACCTCGTGTGTACTACCCGTGTATCCAACGATATTTTAAATGGTTAAACGAGTAATGTTCTGTTATGAGACAATATGAGTTCGATACGAACTATTACAGGTAAATACATGAAATACATGGAAATGATATTATATGATATATTGAAACATGAAATGGATGATACATGTATATGAAATTTGCTTAGTGGTTATGTTCATCCATGTTTATTGGCTATTATATGTGTTTTACATGGGCAACATGTTGAGGTTATGTGTTTAGGCTTTTGGCCAAATTGGTTTGGATATGTTTTGTATGCTTACCTTAAATGTAATTAAATGGTAAGTTAATTTCTTTGTTATACGAACTTACTAAGCTTAAATACTTACTCTGTGTTATTTTTCGTGTTTTATAGTAATTCGGAAGCTCGTTCGATTTGAAAGCTTGTCGAAGCTATATCACACTATCCATCGGCTCTTTTGGTACTTTCAGTTATTTAATCCCGGTTATAATGGCATGTATAGGTTAATTTAGCCAATGTTGGCATATAAGTGTTTTGTTGAGATTAATCACTTATTTGGCTTGTGTTTGGTATATTTTGATGTATATATATGTGGTTTTATCATATTGATGTTTGTTAGAATGGTATATTTGGTACCATTAGGGATTATGCGTATATGTATTTGGTTATTTAGGTAAGTTTGGATACTTGGTTGACATGTTTTTAAGTTGTCACTTGATGTGCCTAATGGCATATTGGTTGTATGTGGTGATAATATATGTTTAAGACTTGATTTTAGCCTGTTTTGAATGCCTTATTATAACTTGGTTATATGCAAATTGTTGAATTAGGTTGGTGTCAAATTGGGTGAGAAATGTGGCTTGGAAAATGGCCTATTTTCATCCACACAGGCAGAGACACGGGCGTGTGTCTTAGCAGTGTATGACACACGGCCAAGTGACACGGCCGTGTGTCCTCTGTATCTTTTTAAGAATGCAAGTCAGTATGCTCACACGGGTGTGTGACTTGGCCGTGTGACCTAAGTCAGAGAGTTACATGGGCACGGACTGGGACACAGCCGTTTGTCCCTATTTTGAATGTCCACACTGCCTAAGACACAGACGTGTCTCTTGGCCGTGTGAATCACACGGTCTGGCCACACGACTGTGTGACCCCTGCAACTTTGAAAAATTTCAATGTTTTCTGAAATGTTCTTTGAGTACCCATGTAACTCCCCCTTACCCGTATTCAACACCGGAACAGTGTACGAGGCATTACCAGACATATATCATAAGCAAACATACAATTCTGAGTCCTAAATTTTGGTCCAAATTAAAACCATTCGTATTCAATCATAAAGTCCATAATACGAGCCTACGAGGCCCAAAACATGCTTTAGTAATGGTTCGAGACTAAACCGAGAACTTTAGAAAATTTTTGCTATAAACAGGGGTCACACGCCCCTGTGGTTTTGAGACACACCCGTGTGGGCAGGCTGTGTGGTCACACACGCCCGTGTCCCTAACCCGTGTAACTCTCTGTTTGTAACTCATGGGCAAATTGAAATCACACGGCCAAGTCACACGCCCGTGTGCTAGGCCGTGTGGTCGATTTAATTTTCATGATTTTTCATAAAATAAGTGCAGACTTCACACGCCCGAGATACATGCCCATGCCTGAGGCCGTGTCTGTAACACCTCTAACCCACATCCGTCGCCGAAACAGGGTTATGGGATGTTACCGGAGTTTACAGAAAAATTACAGATAATTCCACTATTTACTTATGTTCATATCAAAGCTGTCCACTTGAGTCGCAGTCACTAAATTATTTATATCTAGAGCTACATAATTCTAAATTAAGATCTGCTTAATGTTTTTGAAACTAGACTCATGATAAACCGAAATAGTAACATATTTTAGGCTCACATTTAGTACGCTTTTGGATGAATTATCCCTTATTTTATGTAATTTGGTGCTTTTAATCCTTTCTTTTCATGATATATACTCAGGAAAGCACCAGGGGATGAAAAGAACGCATAACGGGCTTAAAACGGGACAAATGGGCCAAAGCATGAAATCGAAATGGCCTGGACCGAAGATCACACGGTCATGCCTCACTAATCATCTAGAACACGGTCTAACCCCGACTCACACGGCCGTGCTTCATTAAAGAAGTCTGAACACGGCCTGTCCACGATTTACACGGGCGTGTGCCATGGCCGTGCCTCTGCCGTGGAAAAGAGCAATTTCATTCGGGAAAGGATACTTAGGGAGAAAGAAACGTATTTCAAAAGCCTATAAATACACCCTAAGTATGAACTGAAAGGGGGAGCCCAAAGCTATCGTCTAGGGGCGTCGTGCTAAGCCAGAGAAGGCAGATTTGTGGGGATTCACTCAGGGATAGCCAGTTGATCCATCTCAAGAAGCTAGAGTTATACTCAAGACGGAGGATCTCCTCTTCAATTCCTTCAGGGGGTTTTAGGGATTACTTATGTTTTGTTTTATCTTTTCTCTTGAGATGTTTTCCTTTATTGTTATGAACTAAACCCTTCGGATACCCGAAGGGGATGAAACCTATGATGAATCTTGTTATTTGATTATTTGAATTATATGATAAATACTTAGTTTATTCTTAATTATGTGAGCTTAATCCAAATTTAATGTGCTTAGGTGGAGGAGGAATAGACCCTGCCTAAGAGTAGATCCAACATAATTAAGCGGAGTTGATCGCACGTCTAGAGATAGGGTGACGAGATTTTGCCAGATTAGGGTGAAACCTAATATGGGAATCCACAGATCGATTTACCGCTATTCTAGGGGGTTATTATAAGAGAACGAGAGTTCCACTAATTAACCTAGGGTTAGACGTTATTCGCCTCGAGAGAGGGTTTAATATACGTTAGGGAGTCTTACTGATCAAACTAAGTAAATAAATCGTATGGTTCAGTGTTAGATAACAAGTGAAGTCTAGGTGGATTCTTCTTAGGGTATCGTCAAAATCAACTGAGTTTTTCCAAAGCTATTTTCCAAATTCATTCTTCTTTGTCTTAGAGTCTTTAGTTTAGTAGTTAATTAATTTAGATTAATAAACAAACTTCACTTATTTTAGGCTAAATAATAAAAAGAAAGTTAGTATTAGTACTTTTAGTTCCTTTGGGTTCGATAATCCGGTCTTGCCTAAACTATACTACTGTTCGATAGGTGCACTTGCCTTTAATCGTTGTCAGAGTTAGTTTCCAGGTTCAATCATTCTTTTATAAATTTTAAAACTCTGATTTACAGTGATCAACTCAAATATCTCTCTACCATAAAAATTTTAGAATTTATAATTTAGCCAATAAGTACAGTAAAATCTTCAAATTTATCCCTGTTTTGCTATTTGACAGCTTTGACCTTTCTTCACTAAAAATTAATTATCTCTTAGTACGAGATTTGGATGATGTTTCTGTTTGTTTCTATTGAAAATAGACTCATTAAGAATTTAAACATATAAATTTAAACCTCTAATTATTTTTTTAAAATTTTTTGATGATTTTCCAAAGTCAGAACAAGGGAACCCGAAATCATTCTGACCTTGTCTCACAAAATTTATTATATCTCATAATTTATAATTCCGTTGCTTACACCATTTCTTATATGAAAAACTAGACTCAATAAAATTTAATTTAATGTTTTATTAAACCTATAATTCTATTTCCACAATTTTTGGTGATTTTTCAAAGTTGAACCATTGCTGCTGTCCAGAAACTATTTTAATGCTAATTTTACTCTTTCATGATTCTTTGTATTAACTTTTATTTAGACATACATAATAATTATACTTTTAGGAACTTCTTATGCATATTCGACTACTATTTTACCTTTCATCATTCAATCACATCAACATTATAAGGCAAATCATGCAAATACCACAATACCAAAACGCAAACCAAATAAATGACTAATATCTACATAACACCTATAGACTAACATTTAATAAAAATAACCTATACATGCCATTATAACCATAATCAAGTCATCCATAATTACCGATAGAACCAATGGATAGTGTGATATGGCTCCGATAAGCTTCCAACCCGTTTGAGCTTCCGATAATCTGTAAGATAGATAAATAAAACAAACATGTAAGCAATGAATGCCTAATAAGCTCGTATAATCTTTAATCATACTAATTTATTTCAATTATAAAACTTTACATATAAAAAATAACCCATTATTGTTACTGTAATATTTATAAACTGTTCTCACTAATTCACAAGGTGAACTAATCCATAGTATCACTCATAGACATATACCCTCAAGCTTAGTAAAATTTTTATATAACTTTAACTCTTCTACACTTATTTCATATGCATGTCATTTAGCCATAGTTACAAGTTAGTGCATTTAACCAAGCCTTTTTCATATTGTACACATAATAAGTCATTTCAGAAGAAATTTCATAATTTAAGCCTTACCATTCTTTCATGAGCACTAACTTACTTTCACTTAAATACTTACCTTTTCAATGCTTCAAATAAATAAATATACTACTATTTAATCAATAGCTTGGCACTTGCCTAATCATCAAGCAACAACAATAGTTAGTGTACTTACAATCTTACATATAAATTCAATATTGATAAACTTATTTTCTCAACATATCACACTTGGTTTAATACTCATCATCATATACATAATCTTCTTATATCAACATATTAAAGTTAAACACATATTTATATGTCACTTTTCAATATATATTAAATAAATATCATTCCCATGTCACATTTCAATATATATATTGTCGAAACCATCTTTAATTTAAAAAAAAAAGGGATCGACTTTAAAAAAATAAAAACGGGAGTCGCCACCAATCCCTTTTTGCTTAGGTGTGATTGGATCACCTTATAAAACGTTTTATTTCAAAACATTGGTTTTGGCCTACGAAATTCAAGAAAACGGGTTCGGGAGTCGGTTACGTACGAGGAAGGATTAGCACCCTCGTAACGCTCAAAATTGGTATCGGATTGATTAGTTATTGTCCTAATGTCGAAAATTCGAAAAGATTTGAAAACATGATTTTTTTAAAAACTTGAACAATTTGAGTTGAAACTTGAGATTCCTTTGTTCCGAAAGAATACAAACATCACATCCAACACGTTAGGACATGATGTTTTAAACCCTCGTAACCAAAATCATCTCATGATTTACAAAATTCATTAAAAGGATATTTAGTTATTTAGTCAAACCAAAATCGAAACCCAAAGACGTTAGGGCACTATTTCCCAATTTCTAAACACAAAACATTGTCTTATTTAAGAAAAACTTTTGGATAAAATGTGATAATCAAAGAAGATAGATATTTTTAAACAAAGATTTGAAAAAAAGTAACATTAAGTTATTACAAAAAAGTGCAATTTACTAAAGTTACAGATTATATTAACAATTAGCACTAACATAAACAATTAAGTAAAAGAATGACAAGTAATAATAATAATGTTAAGGTAAACAAAGATAATGGATTCAAATTTTTTTTTTTAAAAAAATGAACAATCAAAATAAAAAATATAGAGTAGATAATAGCAATTTTAAAAGAATCTATGAAAAAATTAAGGAAAAAAAAATTATTCACAAGATTAAATTCAAATAAAAAAATAATAATAATATAAGGTAAATAATATACTCAAAACAATTAATGAATATTATAACAATTTTTAGAAAAATGAAAAAAAAAAAAACGATATGGCAAAATCTAAAATAGTTAATATATACATAATAAAATAAATATATATATATTTTAAATAAATAATATAAAAACTTTGAATAAAAATGTATAAGGGATAACTTATAATAAGTATATAATATACCATTTAAAAATAGATAATATACATATTTTAAATAAACAATATATAATATACATATTTTAAATAAACAATATATGGAAAATTTTGCCTTAATAATAAAACAATTTAGATGATGTACAACATACAAATTTTCAAATAATACATAATATGATTAAAGTTAAATAATATATAATGTCGTAACCATTTTTTTTTTGAAACGGGAATCGACTTTGGTTTTGAAAACGAAAATAAAAGTGGGAGTCGCCACCGATCTTTATTAGGTGTGATCGGATCACCTTTGTTTTAATAAAACGTTTTGGTTTACTAAAACAGTGCTTTTGGTCTACGAAATTTGAGGAAACGGGTTCGAGTCGATTTTACGAGGAAGGATTAGCACCCTCGTCACACGCCCAAAATTGGTACCAAATTGATTAATTAATGTCCTAATGTTGAAAATTTGAAAAGATTCGAAAATACGATCCTCTTTTATTTTTTAAAACTTGAACGAATCGAGATGAATGATAAGACCCTCTCATTTCGAAGAGATAAAGTATCATACCCAGTAAGTTAGGATGCGACACTTTGGGCTCCCAAAACTGAGCTTGCCTTTTGATTTTAAAACTCGGTTTTAAATTTAAGGAGGATATTCCGTTATTTTTCAAATGAGAAACCGGAACCCAGTAAGTTAGGGCTCGATTTCTCGAAATTCCAAATTCGGAATATTGCCTTTATTTTAAAACTTATCTCGGGGTATCTAGATATCGTGTCCAGTAAGTTAGGGCACAACATTTCGAATTTTCGAGAACTAGTATTTCATTTAAAACTTGTATTGCGATTTTGAAAAGTATATTCCGTTATTCAGATTAAATGAGTAAAACCGGAACCTAGTAAGTTAGGGCTCGATTCCCTCGAATCTTTGATACGAAATATCGGTTATTTGAAAACTCGATGAATCGGGTAAAGGTTAATGTAATACGATTTGATAAAAGATAAATTACGAAGCTATAAATTACGAAGCTATAAATTACGAAGCTAGGTTGCATAAAAAAACAAGAATGATATACGTAATAATACTAAGTTAACTAATTTAATAATAGAATGATGATAATAACAATGATAATAGTAAAATAAAGAATAATGACAACAATACATTTATAATAATAATAGTAATAGAAGGAACGATAATAAAAATAAATATAACAGTAATAATAATAAAAATAATAATAATAAAAATAAAAATAATAATATAAATAAAAATGGTGAAAATAGGAAATAATGATAACAAAATAATAATGCTATTGGAAAGAAAGAATAAAATAATAATAGTAATGGTAATGGTAATTAGTAAATAAATAATAAAATATATATAAATAATATAATAATAGTAATAATAATAATAATAATATAAATAAAATAATAGTAGTGATGATAATAAAAAATGGTAATAATAATAATAATAACAACAAAAATAGTAATACAAATAATAGTAGCATAGTATAGTAATAATAAAATAATAATAATAATAAATAATCAATAGTAATAAAAATGAAAATATTAAATAATGGTAATAATAATAAAAATTGCAAAATAATTGAAAAATGGGCTAAATTGCATTAAAAATGGAAGTTTCGGGTCAAATTATATGAAATAAATAATATGGGGACTGAACTGAAACGTGCGCGAAATGGTGAGGGACGAGGGGCGCAGTTTTACCCAAGTCCTTTAAACGCAACGTTTAAATGGATTAAATTGAAAATTGCGTGAAAGTTTCGGGCGAAATTAAAATAAAAGAAAGTCTTATTTAAATAAACTGAAAACGCGAAAGGACCAAAAGGGCAATTAGCCCAATAAACGAAAACGCGCGGATCCTCTGGTCGGGTCGGGTCGCGCGCGCGGATCCTAGGCCAAACGATGTCATTTTGATATTTAAGGGCAATGACCAAAACGACATCGTTTTGTAATGTGTATATAAGTAAAAAATTTAAACTAAAATTTCATTTTCAGCAGCTTTCTAAAAAAAAACTCTTAACCCTTTTTTGTTTTCTCTGCAGGGGTAGGGGACTAGTACGATTTTCGACCGCCGATCATTGCTGTTTTCCCGTCGCCGACTCCATGCACATCGACCACACAAGACGGTGGCGGGGAAAAGGTAAAAATTGCTTTTTTTTAAAGAATTTTAGAAAAATAATAACAATATATGTGTATATGTATATGTCAAAAAAGAAAAGAAAAGAAAAGGCTTCGAAAATATAAAGAAACAAATCACCTCTTTCTCCTCTGTTTTTTGATTTTTTAGAATTTTTTAGAATTTAGGCTAGGCTTGTGTTGTTGCTTAATCTCTGCTATTCTCTGATTTTGTTTGAATCTCTATATCTATGTATTGCTAAAAAAAGGTCCTTACAAATAGATTTTGATTGGCTTTTTATAGCCATTTTTTACAATTGATTTCCCCCTTTTCTATTATTTTGTCATTTTGTTTTCAATGCTTTTGCAGGCAAGTGGCCAAGTGGAGGGCGGTGCTGCTTGGCGGTGGACGTGACAGGCGGTCAGACGGCTGGTAGCTGCTAGGTTTTTTTCTTTTTCTTTTTGGCTGAAAGTGGATTTAGGTTTTGGGTTAAGTGTTATGGGCCATTCGGGCTTGGTTTTAGTTTGGGCACACTGGGTTTTAATGTGTTTGGGTCTTGGTTCTGTTGGTGTATGGGTTTAGGTGTAATGAAATGGGCCCCGGGCAATTTGGGCCTTCTACAGCTGCCCCTCTTTGCTCATTGTCGTGCAACGGGAATAGAGCAAAGACATAAAGAAGGACCAAATTTGCCCGGTCTTGTTGAGTCTTGATTCTTCGGTGCTCCTATCCTTCAGGTAGCCTCATTTCAGTCCACCACATCTTGTTGCTTTCACTCGCACCACCGCCACTTCAGAGAGATGGGACCTGTAGTTTCAATCTACTCCACTGTAACCTCAAAGTATAGGATTTGTTGTTTTAATTCGCTCCACTGCAACTTCAGGGAGGTAGGATTAATATGATCTGTTCTACTGTAACTTCAGAGAGATAAGATGTGATGTCTTCGATCTGCTCCTGCAACTTCAAGAATGCCAGATGTAACATCCCCAAACCCGGCCTATTCACTACGACCAAATCTGGTTATGTTAGTGAAAATATGTTTCTTTACTTAGAATTTGAAACATGAAAATTTATTATCTTTGGAAAATTATGTCCACAAAATTTAATACATAATATAAGTTTGTTGAAAATTTCGAATTAAAACATTGTTATAAATTACTATAATATGAACCTTTTAATAAAAATATTTCAATATAATGTAAACTTCAACAAAATTAAATAGAGTACTTTAATCATAGTGGCCCTTATTACATCAATTAAATTAAAACCAAGTAATTAAAATGCTTGAAATAAAAATATTCAAAACGCCTACTTCGCATGAAAATCTGTCATGCATGGGCCACCTTGTATCCACTCCAACCCGCCCACTAATCACGACTCACCCGTGATGATGGATAAATAATTGGGTGAGTCACAATGACTCAAAGTGTGTAAGTTAACCACTGAAATCCACCCACATGCTAGCCACATAATATCCCAATTATCAAATGCAACAAGTAATATATATATCATTTTAACAATTACTACAATCGGGCTTGGCCCACATTCAAATCACACTCAAATACTGGCTAGGCCCATTTCTCAATAAACCACATATCAACTGGGCTTGGCCCATTTCCACGTATGTTCCCAAAACATACCTATCCACATGTCATATTGGGCTTGGCCCATTTCCATATTATTACAAAAAATAATGCAACATGATTCCCAACCCAACCTAGGGTCCATCCGCTACACACCCCTTATCCAAATTACCACACACCGGGGACTATCGAGTCACCCTCTCCTTTTCCCTCAAAAAGGCAACCAATGCCATCCACGATGTAGCGTATAGCTAACATCAAACCACGATGGAGCACACAAAGAATCCATCAAGCCACGATATGGCATAAAGCCCATATCAATCAAGGTAACCACGCGAACTAAATCGCAAAGATCCACAACGCGACCTCGATCGGCGCCAATCCACGATGTAGCACAAAGTCGACATCAACCACGTGCACTCAAGTACACCCGCACCTTCTTTTCATATCCCACCCATGCACATGCCACATAAAATATAATCGTGATAATGCATGCACATACTTATTAATATCCATAAACATACTCATATACAAGCAAGTAATCACATAGCAACAGGTTCGATTCTAACCTGATCGTCGCTATACCCTTTAGGGGTACATATGGCACACTCATTACTGCACTTGTTAGTAAACATACAACACATAAAACCCGGAAACAGTAGGCTAATTACACACCTTATTACTAGGAGTTCTAGACTCTCGATCCTCGACGCTATCGTCTAGCGAAACTACGGCTTTCTGCCTAACGCTTTCTTCTTTGGCCCCCACACCACGTGGCCAATCTCGAACAAACAGAAACGGATCTCTTCTTGAACTTTGGGATGGGGACTTTCCTTGCCCACCTTGGACTGGTACTCGAACCCACGCCCATCGTAATCACTTAATTAGAACCCTTTGGTTAAACACCATAATACAAAATCTCAAGCTTAACAACTACAATTTAACTACTTACCAAACGATCTTAAATCTCAAAGGCTCCTCTCAGATTTTTTGTCGATTTGCCCTTGATGAGTCCAAACAATTCGAGACCTTCCTTTAGACTCCTTGGCGCTGGCTACAAGCTCTAAATGTCGACAAACTACACCTCACCGGTTCGGGCTCAAACTTGATAAAGTAGAAGAGAGATGGAGGGCTAAGGATTTCGGCTATCAAGGGATTAAAAGAAAACAAAAGAAATACTTGGCTACAAAGGCCAAAGGAGAAATCGGCACACCAAGAGGGAGAGGCAAAAGACTTGATGAATAACTAGCACTCTACCCTCCCCTATTTATAGCATTCGGCCAACACCCCCTTGAAGTCTCCAAGATTTGGCCAACACCTCACTAATTCAATTCCATTTGAATTAGTTCAATTCAAAAACAACTTGAATTGTTCTACTATTATCCCACTTATCAAAATAAAAAAAACCAAATAAATAATAATTATCCCTACTTAATCTAATTAATAATAAATAATAAATAATAAATAATTATCCCACACTTAAATAGATAAATAAATAATAAAAAAATAAAACAAAATCCTCATCAAAATCAAAGTCTTCTAGCCGTCCAACACCTTCAAATTGGCTGCCCAAAATAACAAAAAAATCAAAACTCCAAATGCCACACACCAGGTTCGAACCTGGGACCAACTGCCGCACTCCTTGCCCCCCAACGCCCAGGCCACTCGGCCACTTTGAATTTCATGTTAGAAACCCCCAACGTTTTATTTTAAACCCTTCTTAACTCAAGCCCATAACCACCAACAAAAATAAAACGCCAACTGCAGCTCCAGGTGCTCGAACCTGCGCCTTTGCGCTCCTCCAGCGCCTAAGTGGCGCATGAGAGCCACTCCACCAGCCCATCTTTCTTGTCCGAATCCCTCGCCATATACCTTTAAGGCCTTACAAAGCCCAACGCCCAAAACGAAAAATAAAACGCCAAATGCTTCTCGCAGCCCTCGAAACCGCGACCTCTCCTCCCCTCCAGCGCCTAAGTAGTGCCCAAGAGCCACTTCTCCCAATTGGACTTTCATGTCCATCAACTTGGACATTTATTCTTAAGGCCTACTTAGCCCAGTCTCTTGACGCAAAAATAAAACAAAATGCTGCCGCTTGGACTCGAACCCAAGCCCCCATCGGCGCTACTTCCACCCCTAAAGCAAACGCATGAAGCCACTTTACTGATCCTTTCTTGTGCCTTAAACGCCCAATTAATTCTTTTAAGGCCTCCCAAAGCCAAGCTCCCTTTATTACCTAAAAATCCAAAAATTTTCTAAGGCATTCCTTGCCTTCTAGGGTTCTCCAAACCCCCTAAAAATTCCTTCAACATGACCATAAGCCTACTAACTGCTCGAGCTATGCTCCAAGCGCATAACCCCTAAAACCAGGGTGTTACACCAGACCTGCTAACTTCGATCTGCTCCTGCAACATCAGGAATGCCAGACCTGCTATCTTCAATCTGCTTCCTGCAAACTCAAGAATCGCCAGGCTGATGTCTTCGATCTGCTTCCTGCAATTTCAGGAATTGCCATATCTGATATCTTCAATCTGCTCCCTGCAAACTCAGGGTTTGCCAGACTGATGTCTTCGATCTGCTTCCTACAATTTCAGGAATTGCCAGATCTGCTATCTTCAATCTGCTCCCTGCAAACTCAGGGATCGCCAGATTTACTGTCTTCAATCTGCTTCCTGCAAAGCTCAAGAATGCCAGATTGGCTATCTTCAATCTGCTTCCTGCAAAGCTCAGGAATGCCAGATTTGCTGTCTTCAATCTGCTTCATGCAAAGTTTAAGAATGCCAGATTTGCTATCTTCAATCCGCTTCCTGCAAAGCTCAGGAATGCCAGATTGGCTATCTTCAATCTGATTCCTGCAAAGCTCAGGAATGCAGATTTGCTGTCTTCAATCTGATTCCTGCAAAGCTCAGGAATGCCAGATTTATTGTCTTCAATCTGCTTCCTGCAAAGCTCGTGAATGCCGATTTGTTTGCCTTCAATCTGCTTTCTACAAAGCTCGTGAATGCCGATTTGTTGTCTTCAATCGCCTCTGCAAAGCTTAGGAATGCCGTTGGCTATCTTCAATCTGCTTCTGAAAAGCTCAGAATGTCGATTTGCTGTCTTCAATCTGCTTCCTGCAAAGCTCAGGAATGCCAGATTTGCTATCTTCAATCTGCTTCCTGCAAAGCTCAGGAATGCCAGATTGGCTATCTTCAATCTGCTTTCTGCAAAGCTCAAGAATGCCAGATTTGCTATTTTTAATCTGCTTCCTGCAAAGCTCAGGAATGCCAGATTGGCTATCTTCATTCTGCTTCCTGCAAAGCTCAGGAATGCCAGATTTGCTACCTTCAATCTGCTTCCTGCAAAGTTCAGGAATGCCAGATTGAAATGCCTTAAATGCCCCTAATTTAGACATGCTATGAATAAAAAATGATATGAGTATGATTCCCGCTTAAGGTGTTATCACTCATTTGTTTTTCATTCATGTTCTGCTCAAATAATTTGCCTCATGGTAATTCTGAGTCCTCTCTACTTGAACCTTGGGACATGAATTGGTATCTCCCACTGCAACTTCAAGGGAATAACTTTTAATTTCTTCCATCTTTTTGTTACCATTCAGAGGTACAGAACTTGTACTACTTTCAATCTGTTACACCATTCCCTGGGTGTAATGACCAGATGTATGAATGCAGGGTATCTCGTCAATGATCCTCTTTACACTTGGATTGACCTTGTTCGTCATTTGCCGATGTGGTATCACCAACGAAATTGTCTTATCCAATAAAAATCTAAAGAGATAATCATTCTTCAATGTTTCCAGCCCTTAGGCTTGGTGAGTTCTGAACAATAGTCATGCTTCAGATTCCTCATATTATTTAGAAGCTTCTAGAGTAATCGTGAAACTCCTTTTATGAAAGTGTTATTAGTCCATAAATTGTTATTTCAATATAAAGTGTTTGAAAAAGGTCACAAAAATGGACGAGAAAGAAATTAGTCAGGAGCATAGCTTTGAGAAATAATTTAATCAAAGATAACCCAGGCAATAAAAGAAAATTGATTTGGGAGTATATCAAAAAAGAATAAAGCAATCAAAGATAACGAATTTCAAAATTGGGTAAGAATGAAGCTAGATGCCCTGAGATATCGCAAATGAGCTTCTTTTTTTCCAACTTCTTGAGGACCATTTTAAGCTCAACATGTGTTTAGGGGATCCGAGTACTTTGTCGATGCCCCAAGACGTAACATACTTCCTCATTGCTAATTCGCACGTAGCAAGACTCATCAGTATGCCCCACTTTTCAAAATTTGAGCCGCCCTTTTTGGGTTTTCAACTCAAAGGCCATTTGGTCTCAAAGCGCCCTTTGCGGGTTTTTGTCTTAGCCTCTCCCTTTTTTTTTTACTCAAGGCACCCTTTGCGGGTTTTCACCTTGACCCCTTTCCCTTTCAGGTAAAATCCTTCTTGACTAAACCTCGAATTCACCGAATTGGGCAAGTCTTAGCTATCCATCTCTGGCCAATATGAATGCTCCTCTAGAATAGGCCCTTCATAAGTCCTTCCAAGTTTGGCATATGCTTTCCTCTAAAATCATTTTGTAGAAGAAAAATCTGTTTCAACATCAGGTTCCCCTTGTGGAATTCTCTAGGATGAACCTCTTTGTCATAAGCTTGAATAACTTTAACCTTTTCTTCAACTAGGTTCAATTAGCAAAATACTTCATTTCTATAAACCAATGGGTAAGACGTTGCTCCCAGCGAAGGTTCTGGCTGACATTCAATAAGGTAACGATAGCTTCTTATGCCAATCCTTACAAGTCTAAGTCACCTTTCATTTTTTGGCGACTTTTGCTATACAGTGATACACTGCCTGATTTTTGGACAAACTGTAAACTTTGACTTTATACAGTTATGCATTCTGTGTTGGCATCTGATCATTTTTTTTAAATTTGATGACTATCGACTTTGAAATATTGGCATATGAAGCTACTTCCACCCTCTTAGTGAAGTAGACGACGACCATGACGGTAAATTGATGATAACTTAAAGCGTTTGACAAGATTGGACCCATCACATCCATGCCCCACATATAGAAAAGTCTCAGAAGAAAGTAGAAGAGTTACATAAATCTCGTCTTCTTCAATTCAAATTTTTGTGGTATGACTGATGCAATCGCTTCCATGGTAGACCAACAATACGCCCCATCCTCTTGTTTAGCCCGCGTCTTATTAGTCTAGGCATGTCTTGATATGATCGTCTTTAAAAATATCTTTGAATTATAGAAAATAACTTAATAATATCTCGATCTATTTCTGTGGTGAGTTAGGCTTCGATCTTCGTTCCTTTCCTAGGCTCGCAATATCCATTGACCCTATGTAAGGTAAGGTCTGGTTTTCATCTTGTTAAACCATTCTTAACAAGTCGTAAGATATGTCACAAACTCTGTCATCTTCAAAATCCCGAGATCCCCTAGACCCATATCTTGTTCAAAAGGAGTCGATGTAACGTCGCTCATGACATTGATATCCGGGTACCTAAGCATGAAGGCAGAAATCCAAAGAATAAATGATTCTAAGGACGATTACTTGTATGGTAATGAATAAAAAATGAAAGAGTAAAAAATGTATAGTAGAAAGAATAAAAGAATATGTACTCAAAATATGCATTTTATTGAAATAATAATTTAGGACTCAAGCCTATTTCACAAAAGGGGTCTTATTGCCTCTAGGCTTAAGGCAACAAGCATGTTTTGTATATTAATCTAGATTAGCCCTAAAAGTACAAGGATTTCTCCCACAATCTCATTATTTAAAACTCTTCCAAGTACACAAGGGCTTGTAAACTTTGTTCTCTGATTCCCTCTTTACTTTCGATTTCTTCAAGGGATCACAATTTTCTTGTCTCCATGATTGGATAATGGGTTCTCCACACTGGGTGTATCATCAATCTTGAAAAATCCCATCTTAAGAAGTCTCTCAACTACCTTTTTAAAGGTAGTACAATTCTCTATTGAATGCCCCGTTACTCCTGCGTGATAATCACATTAAACGTTGGAGTCATACCATTTAGGATATGGGGGTTGTAACGGATGCAGATAATATGGGGACACTACACGTGCCTCTAATAAAGTCTCATATAGCTCCTTATATGTCATTGGAATTGGTGTAAATTGGAGCTTTTCAAAATTTTGTCTAGGGCCTGATTCTTGTCTCGTCGACCCTTGTTGTCCAGTCGTAACCACTTTCGGTTGGCTAACAGTGACTGCCTTTGAGTACCCTTTGTTGTATGTACTCGCATTATTCACCTTGTCATCTTTTTTCCTAGGAGTGGACCTTCTAGTGGCTTCCCCTGCTTCAATCTTGCCACCTCTTATGGCATTTTCAATCATCTCTCCTGCCATCACTATATCCGCAAAGCTTTTAGTGGTGCTTCCTATCATTTGAGTAATGAATGGAGCCTTCAAGGTATTGATGAATAGCATTGTAGTCTCCTTTTCTAGGAGTGGTGGCTGAACTTGCATGGCGACCTCCCTCCATCTTTGCGCATACTGCCTGAAGCTTTCATTTGATTTCTTCTCTATGTTTTGCAAAGTGATTCTGTCAGGCGTCATGTCCATGACATGGTTGTATTGCTTCATGAAGGCTTGAGCTAAGTCTCTCCAGGAGCTAATGTTAGCGCGGCTGAGTTTATTGTACCACCTAGACGCTGCCCCCACCAAACTGTCTTGGAAACAATGAATCAAAAGTTGATCATTGTTCACATAGCCTGTCATGCGTCTACAAAACATAGTGATGTGGGCTTCAGGGCAACTGGCCCCATTGTACTTCTCAAATTCTGGCATCTTGAATTTATGAGGAAGTACCAGATCCGGGACCAAACTCAAGTCCTTGGCATCAATACCACGATGATGGTCAGCATTTTCCAAAGCCTGGAACTTTTCTTCTAACCATCTACAACGATCCTCTAACTTCCTTGAGGATTCAATTCTTAATCCCTCTCCGTCCAAATTCGGGATAACGGGATTGGCTGGGTTATCTCCTGGGTTAGATCCTGAGCCGACCTGGAAGTTTATGGGCGGTCTATTATCAGTTTGCCCCTGTTGAGGCCTGATTGTGACAGGTGGCCTTTGGGGATACTCTTCAGGTTGTGGTGGGGTAAAACCCGGGGGATTGCCTTCGCTCTCTTCTCCAGTAATGGCCATGGGACTCTTTCCTTTTTCCAGCATCCCACTCATCATCTGGGCTATTCGGGCCATCATGTTCCTCTGTGCCTCTAACATTTGGTCCCTCATCTCTTGTTGGAGTTTTGCCATTTGCTCTTGCATCTGGTCTTGCATATCTTTTTGGAATTGTTTCATTCTTTGATCCATTTTCTTCGATTTGGCGCGTGTACCGTAAGGATGTCCAGCTTCCAGATTTTTCTTTTCTCTCTTTCTCTCCTTTTTTTTCTGAAATAACTTCAACTAATTAAGGTCTTTCTACAAATTTTAATGCATGTAATATGATGTAATGCGAATGCATGAAATGCGATACAAATGCATGGAATGAATGAAAAAAGAAAAAGAGGTGTTGATTATGAATTCAATTCCATTAGAAGAACTTTTCTAGAAAATACGTTTCTTTACATAAAACGGATTGCATATACGGTTTTATCCTCATAGTCCAAGTGAAAACCAATCCTCTTCTTCGTATTCGGATGCTATGGTTGTGTCCCGTGAACTTTCCCAATAGATGCCTCTTCTAGCTCCTTGTTGCTTAGTCCAGGCCGTACATCCTCACTCACTTATCCTCCGCGATGTTCATAAGAAGATTGAGACACGATGACTCTCGAATAATCCTTGTCAGCTTGAATCCTTGGGCAAAGTCTTGTATTCTTCTGCTGGCTATCAGCCATCTCTCGTTGTTTACCTGGACTATGACCGTATTATAATCCACTTTATCAAGTAACACATTTCCTTATGATAAACTCTTCTATTTAGCAATCGAATATGAATCAACACCTCCTTTCTAGGATGATGTGATGCAATGTAATGCAAAACAGAAGAAAGCACGTTAGTACAAGAGAAATAAACAACACATAATAACTGTCCGGGCAATCACTAGAGTTTGGTGTGGCTCTATCTAGGGTAGGTTCCTAGGTCTCTCTATATGTGGTTCGGTTCTAAGGTAAGTGTACTCGAACCAGCAGATTCCTCAATCTTCTCCCATTATAGGCTTACATAGATCGAGTTCGGTTCGGGGGAATACATTTCCCTATGGCCATGCGGAGGTGAAAACCTCACGAAGACATAGGTACGGATGTATTCCGGAAGCAATCCACTAGCCCATGCGGAGGTGAAAACCTCACAAAGGCATAGTTTCTTACTCCCACTTAAGAGGGTGCGACCATAACGGTCATGCAATGCAATGTGCATAAGAAAACAACAAACAAATGCAACAAAAGGATCGTAATTTTCAAATCAAATTTTTAAATTTTCAAATTGAATTTTGAAATTTTCGACATCGGATAGAAAATAATCAATTTACGGCCTGACTCTCTTTATGTCCCCAGTGGAGTCGCCAAGCTGTCGTAACCATTTTTTTTTAAAACGGGAATCGACTTTGGTTTTGAAAACAAAAATAAAAGTGGGAGTCGCCACCGATCTTTATTAGGTGTGATCGGATCACCTTTGTTTTAATAAAACTTTTTGGTTTACTAAAATAGTGCTTTTGGTCTACGAAATTTGAGGAAACGGGTTCGGGAGTCAATTACGCGCGAGGAAGGATTAGCACCCTCGTCACGCCCAAAATTGGTACCAAATTGATTAATTAATGTCCTAATGTTGAAAATTTGAAAAGATTCGAAAATACGATCCTCTTTTATTTTTTAAAACTTGAACGAATCGAGATGAATGATAAGACCCTCTCATTTCGAAGAGATAAAGTATCATACCCAGTAAGTTAGGATGCGACACTTTGGGCTCCCAAAACTGAGCTTGCCTTTTGATTTTAAAACTCGGTTTTAAATTTAAGGAGGATATTCCGTTTTTTTTCAAATGAGAAATCGGAACCCAGTAAGTTAGGGCTCGATTTCTCGAAATTCCAAATTCGAAATATTGTCTTTATTTTAAAACTTATCTCGGGGTATCTAGATATCGTGTCCAGTAAGTTAGGGCACAACATTTCGAATTTTCGAGAACTAGTATTTCATTTAAAACTTGTATTGCGATTTTGAAAAGGATATTCCGTTATTCAGATTAAATGAGTAAAACCGAAACCCAGTAAGTTAGGGCTCGATTCCCTCGAATCTTTGATACGAAATATCGGTTATTTGAAAACTCGATGAATCGGGTAAAGGTTAATGTAATACGATTTGATAAAAGATAAATTACGAAGCTAGGTTGCGTAAAAAAAACAAGAATGATATACGTAATAATACTAAGTTAACTAATTTAATAATAGAATGATGATAATAACAATGATAATAGTAAAATAAAGAATAATGACAACAATACATTTATAATAATAATAGTAATAGAAGGAACAATAATAAAAATAAAGATAACAGATAATAATAATAATAATAATAATAATAATAATAATAATAATAATAATAATAATAATAATAATAATAATAATATAAATAAAAATGGTGAAAATAGGAAATAATGATAACAAAATAATAATGCTATTGGAAAGAAAGAATAAAATAATAATAGTAATGGTAATGGTAATTAGTAAATAAATAATAAAAATATATATAAATAATATAATAATAGTAATAATAATAATATAAATAAAATAATAGTAGTGATGATAATAAAAATGGTAATAATAATAATAATAAAAACAAAAATAGTAATACAAATAATAGTAGCATAGTATAGTAATAATAAAATAATAGTAATAATAAAATAATAATAATAATAAATAATCAATAGTAATAAAAATGAAAATATTAAATAATGGTAATAATAATAAAAATTGCAAAATAATTGAAAAATGGGCTAAATTGCATTAAAAATGGAAGTTTCGGGTCAAATTATATGAAATAAATAATATGGGGATCGAAATCGAAACGCTTGAAAAATGGTGAGGGCGAGGCGCTTTTACCCAAGTCCTTTAAACGCAGCGTTTAAATGGATTAAATTAAAAATTGCGTGAAAGTTTCAAGTAAATTAAAATAAAAGAAAGTCTTATTTAAATAAACTGAAAATGCGGAAGGACCAAAAGGGCAATTAGCCCAATAAATGAAAACGCGCGGATCCTCTGGTCGGGTCGGGTCGCGCGCGCGGATCCTAGGCCAAACGACGTCGTTTTGATGTTTAGGGCAATGACCAAAACGACGTCGTTTTGTAATGTGTATATAAGTAAAAATTTAAACTAAAATTTCATTTTCAGACTTTTTTAAAAAAACTCTTAACCCTTTTTTGTTTTCTCTGCGGGGTAGGGGTCGTGTGTTCCCGTCGCGACTCCATACATACCACCACCACGCATATGATGGCGGAAAAAAGGTAAAAATTGCATTTTTTTAAAAGAATTTTAGAAAAATAATAACAATATATGTGTATATGTATATGTCGAAAAAGAAAAGAAAAGAAAAGGCTTCGAAAATATAAAGAAACAAATCACCTCTTTCTCCTCTGTTTTTGGATTTTTTAGAATTTTTTAGAATTTAGGCTAGGCTTGTGTTGTTGCTTAATCTCTGCTATTCTCTGATTTTGTTTGAATCTCTATATCTATGTATTGCTAAAAAAAGGTCCTTACAAATAGATTTTGATTGGCTTTTTATAGCCATTTTTTACAATTGATTTCCCCCTTTTCGATTATTTTGTCATTTCGTTTTCAATGCTTTTGCAGGCAAGTGGCCAAGTGGAGGGCGGTGCTGCTTGGCGGTGGACGTGACAGGCGGTCAAACGGCTGGTAGCTGCTAGGTTTTTTTCTTTTTCTTTTTGGCTGAAAGTGGATTTAGGTTTTGGGTTAAGGGTTATGGGCCATTCGGGCTTGGTTTTAGTTTGGGCACACTGGGTTTTAATGTGTTTGGGTCTTGGTTCTGTTGGTGTATGGGTTTAGGCGTAATGAAATGGGCCCCGGGCAATTTGGGCCTTCTACATATAATATATAGTTAATATATAACAAATAATAATAATAATGTATATGATAAAACAATTTAACGTAAATAGGGAAAAGAAAAAAAGAAAAACAAGTTTAAAATAATTAAAATAAATGAATAAATAATGATTAAGCAATTAAATGGATAAATAAAAAAAAGTTAAAAAAAACGTATAAGTCAACCTAACTCCATAATATGTGGACTCAACGAAATTCCTCCACCAAAATCTAACTCAAACGGAAGCAACTCAAAAGAAACGAAGATGGAGCGAGAACAAAATAGGAACAAGCCACAGAAAATAAGAACGTAAAAGAGAGAGAAATTTGAGTGAATGCTCTCAAGAATTTTTTATTACTCAAAATTCAAGTCCTTTACAATGAAGGGAGAGGCCTCTATTTATAGTTGAGCCTCCCCAAATCCAACGATATAGATCAATTACATCAACGGCTAAGATTAAAAGGTATCTACAAATTAAATCTCTAAGATTACAAAATCATATCTTCTAAGATTGCATACCATATCTTCTAAGATTGCATATCATATCTAAGATTGCATATCATATCTTCTAGGATTGCATATCATATCTAAGATTTGCATATCATATCTAAGATTGCATATCCTTGAAGATTGTGTTTCCATATACGTCAAGCTTGTAGATGAACCTTCAATCTTTTCAAGTAATGAGCCATTCCGATCGGGCCAAATGATATATTTTGGACTGGACTTAAACTTTGTTTTATTATTTTGGGTTTATTATTTTTTTGTATGGGCCCGAGCTAAATTAGCCTATTACAGCTGCCCCTCTTTGCTCATTGTTGTGTAACGAGAATGGAGCAAAGACTATAAAAGGACCAATTTTGCCCGGTCTTGCCGAGCCTTAACTTCTTGATCCTCATCTTCTTCCAATAGTCTCTAACCCAACTGCAACTTCAAGGAGATTCAATCTATAGCTTTAATCTTATTCTACTACAACTTCAGGGAGATAAGACCTGCTCTTGTAGATTTAATCCATCCTACTGTAACTTAAGGAAAGTGAGACTAGCATCTTTGATCTTGCTTCACTGCAATATTCAGGAAGACAAGATCTGCTATTTTTAGTCTGCTCCGCTGCAAACTCAGGGAGGCAAGCTAATATCTTCGATCTGCTTCCTGCAACTTCAGGAAGATAAGATCTGCTGTCATCAGTCTGCTCCGCTGTAACTTTAGGGAGGCAGGCTAATATCTTCAATCTGCTTCCTGCAACTTTAGGAAGATAAGATCTGTTGTTTTCAGTCTGCTCCGCTGCAAACTCAGGGAGGCAAGCTAATATCTTCGATCTGCTTCCTGCAACTTCAGGAAGATAAGATCTGCTGTCATCAGTCTGCTCCGCTACAACTTCAGGTAGGCCGGCTAATATCTTCGATCCGCTTCCGCAACTCGGGAAGATAAGATCTGCTTGTCTTCGATGCTCTCTCACAGAACCGTGAGAGACAGGCTAATATCTTCGATCTGCTTCCTGCAACTTCAGGAAGATAAGATTTGCTGTCTTCAGTCTGCTCCACTACAACTTCAGTGAGGCAGGCTAATATCTTCGATCTGTTTCCTGCAACTTCAGGAAGATAAGATCTGCTTGTCTTCGATCTGCTCATTGCAACCGAGAGAGCGGGCTAATATCTTCAATCTGCTTCCTGCAACTTCAGGAAGATAAGATCTGCTGTCTTCAGTCTGCTCCGCTGCAACTTCAGGGAGGCAGGCTAATATCTTCGATCTGCTTCCTGCAACTTCAGGAATATAAGATCTGCTGTCTTCAGTCTGCTCCACTGCAAACTCAGGGATGCTAGACTGATGTTTTCGATCCGCTTTACTGCCACCTCAGGAAGGCAGGATCTGCTATCTTTTAGCCTGCTCCACTGCAAACTCAGGGAGACAAGGCTGATGTCTTCGACCTGCTTCACTGCAACCTCAGGAAGGCCAAATCTGCTATTTTAGTCTGCTCCACTGCAAACTCAGGGATGCCAGACTGATGTTTTCGATCCGCTTCACTGCCACCTTAGGAAGGCAGGATCTACTATCTTGTAGCCTGATCCACTGCAAACTCAGGGAGACAAGGCTGATGTCTTCGATCTGCTACACTGCAACCTCCTAAAGGCCAAATATGCTATTTTAGTCTGCTCCACTGTAACTTCAGGGAGGTTAGGCTGAAAGCGTCAATCTACCCTACTACATTGTCCTATAGAGGACATGACCTGTAGAATGGGTATATTCTTATGCCGAATGATTAGGATGCCCTGATCGAAATGAATCAAATGTTCCTAATTAGACGCGCTATGATATATGAATGCAGAAATGTTATGAGCATGATTCCTACAAAAGGTGTCATCACTCATTTGTTCTTCATCCTCGTTCCTCTCGAAGTATCAATCATATTCTGCTCAAATAATTTGCCCCATGGTAATTCTGAGTCCACTCCACTTGAACCTTGGGACATAAAGTTTGTACCTCCCACTGCAACTTCAGGGGAATAACATTTGGTTTCTTCCATCCATCCTGATACCACTCAGAGGTATAGAATTTGTATCATCTTCAATCAATTTGATCTGTTACACCATTCCTTGGGTGTAATGAACAGATGTATATGCCTAAAATTTGCATGAATGCAGAGTATCATTTTTCTTTTCCCAGAAATAATCCACTTTTACACTTGGGTTGACATTGCTCGTTATTTGTCGAGAAGGTATCACTGACGAAATGTCTTATCTTTTTGTTCAACCAATAAAAATCCAAAGAGATAATCATCTTTCAATATTTCCAACCCTTATGCTTGGTGAGTTCTAAACAATAGTCATGTTTCAGATTCTCATATTATTTAGAAGCTTCTAGAATAATATGCGAAACTCCTTTTATGAAAGTATTATTAGTCCATTAATCGTTATTTCAATATAAAATGCTTGAAAAAGATCACAACAATGGATGAGAAAGAAATTAATCAGGAGCATAGCTCGAAACAAATAAGTTAATCAAAGCTAACCAAGGCAATAAAAGAAAATTGATTGGGGTGTATCTTGAAAAGAATAAAGTAATCAAAGATAGCTAAGGCCATAAAAGAAAATTGATTAGGGTGTATCTTGAAAAGAATAAAGTAATCAAAGATAGCCAAGGCCATAAAAGAAAATTGATTAGAGTGTATCTTGAAAAGAATAAAATAATCAAAGATAGCCAAGGCCATAAAAGAAAATTGATTGGGGTGTATCTTGAAAAGAATAAAGTAATCAAAGATAGCAAATTCAAAATGAGTAAGATAGAAGTTAGGTGCCCCAGATATCGCAGCCTGAGCTTCTCTGTACAAACTTCTTGAGAACCATTTTGAGCTCAATACGTGTTTAGAGGATTCAGAGTACTTTGTCAACGCCCCAAGACGTAGCATACTTCCTCATTGTTAATTCAGGCATAGCAAGACTACCACATGCCCTATCTTTGATCAAAATTTGAGCTGCTCTTTTCGGGTTTTCGGCTCAAAACTCTTTTGGTCTCAAAGCGTCCTTTGCGGGTTTTCGCCTTGGCCTCTCCTTTTTTTTTGAATTTGATCTTAAGGCGCCCTTTGCGGGTTTTCACCTTGGCCTTTCCCCTTTCAGGTAAAATACTTCTTGACTGAACCTGAATTTGTCGAATTGGGCAAGTCTTCGCCATCTGTCTCGGTCAATATCAATGCTCCTCTAGAACAGGCCCTTTTTACTACATAAGGTCCTTCCCAGTTTGGCATCTGCTTTCCTCTGAAATCTTTTTGTATAAGAAGGATCTTCCTTAATACCAGGTCCCCATCATGAAATTCCCTTGGGTGGACCATTTTCGACATAAATCAGCATCATCCATTTTTGGTACATTTGACTATGATGAATACTTTCAAACCCTTTTCTTCAGCCAAGTTCACTGGAGACATTCTAATTCATCCAATTCTTGACTCAATCAAAGCTTGGAGCAAAGGAATCTCGATTTTCATGGGCAAAACCACTTCTATTCCATAAACCAATAGGAAAAGTGTTGCCCCAGCGAAAGTCCTGGTCGACGTTTGATAAGCATAGAGAGTAAATCGTAGCTTCTTATGCCAATCTTTACAAGTCTTGGTCACCTTTCATATTTTTTGTTATTTTTTCTTTTTGTATTTTTTCTTTTGGTAACCTTTGCTGCACTGTGATGCTTGATCTTTGAACAAACTGTAAACTTTGACATTGTACAGTTATGCATTATTAAACATGATCCTTTCTGGCATTCTTTGCCGGCACATGATCCTTTCTTTTTTCTTTTTTTTTGAAATTTGATGACTGTCGTCTTTGCAATATTGGCATATGAAGCAACATTCACCCTCTTAGTGAAGTAATTGATGACCACAAAGATAATTCAATGTCAACTAGAAGCTTTTGACGAGATCGGCCCCATAACAATCATGCATTACATATAGTAAAGTATGTGAAGAAAATGGAGGAGTCACATAAATTTCGTCTTCTTCAATTCAGTATTTGCGGTATAACTAATGCAATCTCCTTCCATGGTAGACCAACAGTGCCCGATCCTCATGTTTAGCCCACGTCTTAGTAGCCCAGGCATGTCCTGATATGATCGTGCGAAAACATCTTTGAATTCTTGAAAATAACTCAATGATGTCTCGCTAGGCTACAATCTTCACCTCTTTTCAAGGTTTATAATATCCACTGACCCTTTGTAGAGTAGGGTCTGTTTTTCATCTTGTTCTACCATTCTTAACAAATCATAAGATAGGTTACAATCTCTGTCATCTTCAAAGTCCTGAGATCCCTCTAGACACATATTTTACTCGAAAGGAGACTCTGAGTCAGTAACAGCGTTGCTCACATCATTGATATCTGGAGACCTATTTTAGGTTCGAAGGAAGATTCCACAAAATGATTATTTGTATGGTCATGAATGAAGAATGAAAGAATACTTGAAAGAAAGTCCAAAGAATAAAAAAAAAACTAAATACAATTGTTCGTACAGTATGAAATGGAAAAAATAAAAGAATATTTGCTCAAAAAGATGCATTTTATTGAAATAAAAATTTCGGACACAAGCCTATTTCACAAAAGGGCTCTTATTACCTCTAGGCTTAAGGCAACAAGCGTGTTTTGAATATTACTCTAGATTAGCTCTAAAAATACAGGGATCTCTTCCACAGTCCCATTATTCAAAACACTCCCAAGTATGCAAAGGCTTGGAAACTTCGTTCCCCGGTTCCCTCTTCGATTTTGACTTCTTCAAGAAGTCGCAACTTTCTTGTCTCCTCCTTCAATTATCGCATTTACTTCCTCGTCAAAGATTAGGTTCTGATGAAATGTCGAACTTCACAATTCCCATTTTAATGAACCTTTCGACCAACTTTTTAAACGTAGTACAGTTTTCAATTGAGTGACCCGTTATTCCCGCGTGGTAATCGCATTGGGCATTCTCATTATACCATTTTGGGAATGGAGGTTGAATGGGTTCCGAGTAGGACGGAGACACCACATGCACATCAAAAAGATTCTGATACAGCTCCTTATATGTCATCGGGATGGGTGTGAACTGGAGCTTTTCTGTATTGAGCCTCGAATTGGATTCCTACCTTGAAGAGCCTTGATAGCTAGTGGTTACTTTTGGTTGACTGACAGTAATTGACTTCGAGTACCCTTTATTATATGTACTCGTATTATTCACCTCGTTCTCCTTTTTCCTTGGAGCTAACCTTTTGGTGTTTTCCCCTGTTTCTATCTTGCTACCCCTTATGGCATTTTCAATCATTTCTCCCGCCATTACTATATCCGCAAAGCTCTTTGTGGTACTTCCTATCATGTGAGTAACGAATGGGGCCTTTAAAGTATTGACAAAAAGCATTGTTGTTTCCTTTTCTAGGAGCAGTGGTTGAACTTGCATGACAACTTCCCTCCATCTTTGTGCATACTGCCTGAAGCTTTCATTTGATTTCTTCTCAATGTTTTGCAATGTGATTCTGTCAGGCGTCATGTCTGTCACATGATTGTATTGTTTCATAAATGCTTGTGCTAGGTCTCTCCAGGAATTAATCCTAGCACGGCTCAATTGGTTGTACCACCTGGACGCTGCCCCCACCAAGCTATCTTGGAAATAATGAATCAAAAGTTGATCTTTATTAACATACTCAGTCATCCGTCTACAGAACATGGTAATATGGGCTTCAGGACAGCTAGTCACATTGTACTTCTCAAATTCTGGCATTTTGAACTTGTGAGGAAGCACCAAATCTGGAACCAAGTTCAAATCTTTAGCATCAATTCCATGGTGATTATTAGCGTTTTCCAAGGCCTTGAAATTTTCTTCTAACCATCTACAACGGTCCTCTAACTGCCTCGGTAATTCAGTTTTCGTCTCTTCCCTCTCCGTTATATCTAAATCAGGGATAACAGGATTAGCAGGGTTATCTCTTGGGTTAGGTCCTGAGCCAACTTGGACATTCATGGGCACCCCAGTATCAGCTTGACCTTGTTGAAGCCTAATTGTAACAGATGGCCTTTGAGGATATGCTTCAGGTTGTGTTTGTGCATGTGGTGGGGTAAAACCCGGATGATAATCCTCATTATCCTCTCCAGTATTAGACATGGGACCTTTTCCCTTGTCCATTGCCCCATTCAGTAGATGAGTCATTTGAGCCACCATATTCCTTTGGGCTTCCATCATTTGTTCCCTCATATCTTGTTGGATTTTTGCCAACTGCTCTTGCAGCTGGTCTTGCATGTCTATTTGGAACTGTTCAAGTCTTTGATCCATATCTTTCGTCTTAGCGCGAGTACTGTAACTATGTTTAGTTTCCAGATTAACTTTCTCTCTTTTTCTTAAATAACTTTAACTAATTAGGGTCCTTTTGTAAAAGTCTAATGCAAATGATGCAATGCAATGTAGATGCAAGGAATGAATGCAAAAGAAAGAGAGGCGTTGATTCTGAATTCAATTCCATTAGAACAACTTTTCTAGA
Source organism: Gossypium sturtianum (assembly GCA_025698515.1). Taxonomy (NCBI): domain Eukaryota; kingdom Viridiplantae; phylum Streptophyta; class Magnoliopsida; order Malvales; family Malvaceae; genus Gossypium; species Gossypium sturtianum. The sequence goes on along the minus strand of CM046952.1, from coordinate 11,892,148 downwards.
AAGCAAATTTTTTACATAAAACGGATTACATATGCGGCCTTGCCCTCATATTCCAAGCAAAAACATCAATCCCCTTCTTCACAAAGGTCAAATCTTGCAAACTTCTAATAGATGCCTCCACTAGCTCCTTTTTGCTTGGGCCGCGACTCATTACTCACTTATCCTCGCAATGCTTGTTAGAAAATCGAGACGTGACGGCTCTCGAATAGTCTTCGTCAGCTTGAATCCTTGGGCAATAAAGTCTTGTATTCCTTCACAGACTATCATTCTTCTCTCGTTGTGTTTACTTGGACCATATTCGGACGACCGTATTATAATCCACTTTATCAAAAAATGTATTTTCTCATTACAAACTCTTCTATTTAGCAATCGAATTTGAATCAACACCTCTTTTCTATGATGTGAATGCAATGCAATCAAAACAAAAAGAACACGTTAGCACAAGAGAAATAAATAACAAAATAGGGCACCTATCTGGGTGACCACTAGGGTTTGGCATAGTTCTACCTAAGGTGGGCTCTTAGGGTTCACTATATGCGGTTTAGTTCTAAAGAAAAGGTACCTGAACCAACAGATTCCTCAATCTTCACCCATTATAGGCTCATATAGATCGAGTTCAGTTCAGGGGAATACATTTCCCTATGGCCATGCGGAAGTGAAAACCTCACGAAGACGTAGGTACAGATGTATCCCGGAAGCAATCCACTAGCCCATGCAGAGGTGAAATGATAAACTGTAATAGTAACATATTTTATCTCCACATTTAGCATGCTTTTGGATGATTTATCCCTTGAATTATGGAATTTGGTGCTCTTAATCCTTTAATTTCATGTTTTATACTCAGGAGAGCATAGGAGGATGAAAATAACGTAAAACAGGCTTAAAACAGGCCAAATGGGCCAAAGTAGGAAATCAACACGGCCTGAGCCCAAAGCACACAACCGTGCCCCTTTACCAGGCTCGAACACTGCCTGGATTCGATTTACACGGGCATGCCACACGGGCGTGTCCCTGCCGTGACAAAGAGGAATTTCACTCGGATTAGGATACTTAGAGGCAAAGAAACACATTCCGAAGCCTATATAAACACCCTAAGTATGACCTAAAAAGGGGAGTCGACAGAAGCCTTCTATCGAGGGCATTTAGCTAGGCCAAGGAGCTGAGCCAGAGAGGTCAGAATCGTGGGATTTACTCAAAGAAAGCCAGTCGATTCATCTCAAGAAGCCAAAATCATACTCAAGACGGCGAATCTCTCCTTTAATTCCTTCAGGGGGTTTTAGGGTTTTCTTATGTTTTGTTTTATCTTTTCTTCTGAGATGTATTCTTTTATAATTATGAACTAAACCCTCAGATACCTGAGGGGGATGAAACCTAAGACGGATCTTGTTATTGTTTTCTAAACTATATGATAAATACTTGATTTGTTCTTAATTATGTGTTCTTAATTCTTACTTTGATATTTCAGGGTATTGATTCAAGTATTGATGTGCTTAGGCGGTGGAGCAAAAGTCCTGCTCTAAGAGTAGATCTAGCATAATTAAGCGGAGTTGATCGCAACCCTAGACATAAGATGACAAAAATCACGGATTAGGGTCAAACCTAATATGGGAGTCCATAGATCGAGTTAATGCAATTCTAGGGGTTTTAATTAGAAAGAGATTTCAATTAATCAACCTAGGGTTAGATGTTAGTAGTCTCGACGGAGGTATTAATATACATTAGGGAATCCTATGGATCAGGTCAAGTGAATAAATCGTCTGGTTCAGAGTTAAATAACAAGTGAAGTCTAGGTGGATTCTTCCTTGGGTATTGTCTTAATCAATTGGTTTTTCCTACAAGTATTTCCCCAATTCATTCTCTTTGTCTTAGCGTCTTTAGCTTAGTAGTTAGTTAATTTTAAGTTGAACAATAATTCACTTCAAATCTTAGGCTAAATAATAGAAAGAAAGTTAGTATTAGTACTTTTGGTTCCTTTGTGTTCGACATTCCGGTCTTGCCACTAAACTATACTACTGTTCGATAGGTGCGCTTGCCTCAATCGTTGTCACAGTTAGTTTCTAGGCTAGATCATTCATTATAATAAATATTAAGACTTTGACACACGATCAAGTTTTTGGCGCCGTTGCCAGGGAGCCAAAATATTAAGAACGCTCAATTTTTATTACTTTAGCCATTTTATTTATTTACAATTTATTTTTATTTTATTTTAACTTTGCTAACTTTTCTCTTATTTGTTTCTGATAGGTATCTCTAGAAAAAACCTGTCAGGACCCTTGACTTTTGACAGTGAAATAGAACACACCGCTCAAACTGAAGAGATGTCACTGAATAATTATCAATGGCAAGACATGAGGACAATGCCTAATAAAGCAGCCGGTGTTTTCAACCTTGACACGGTCGCCATGTTATCTAACCAGGTAGAGCTTTTAAATAAAAAATTTGATGGTTGGTATGGTTCGACGCAGGTACATCTGGTAATACAGTAGGATACAAATGGAGGAGGGGTGAACAACATAGAATATCTATCCTACAACCCTAGCACAGAGAACGAACAAGTCAACTATATGGGTAACTATTTTAGACCTCAAAATAATCCCTATAGTAACACTTATAATGCAGGTTGGTGGAACCATTCCAATTTCTCGTGGGATGGCCAAGGACATCGGAGACAACAACCCTTCCCAGGCTTTCAACAACCACCTTACCAGCAGGAAAAGAAGCCGAACCTTGAGGAGATGCTAACAAAATTTATCGCGGTGTCAGAAACCCATTTTCAAAACAACGAGACAATGCTAAAAAATTAGCAGGCATCAATTCAAGGGATCAAGAACCAAATAGGTCAGCTTGCTAAGCTGATATCAGAAAGACCACAAGGTATCTTGCCTAGCAACACCGAAACTAACCCAAGAGAGCAACCGCAAGCAATAACTGCTCACAATAGTGAAGGGTTAGATGAACAGAAATTGAAGCAAGAGAATGTGGTAGAGGAAGGTAAGGTTGAGGTAAGCCATGATAAACCAAAACCGGTAATTACAGAGTACCAACCTCGTGTGCCATACCCCAATGCGATAAAGAAAGACCACACAGAGGAACAATTAGGTAAATTTCTTAAACTTCCAAAGAAATTACATATTAACTTGCCGTTTCTTGAAGCTCTTTCGCAGATGCCAGATTCAAGGAAATTTTCAAAAGATTTTTTGACAAACAAACGGAAGTTAGACGATACGTCGCATTTGGAGCTAAACGTAGTGTGCACAGCAATTCTACAAAATAAACTACCACGTGAGCTCACATTTCGAGTAAGTGACGAAACGATCACTCTTCAGGTTCTTAACACGGCTAGGACATCGAGTATTAATGGTGGAACCAATCACTTCAAAGTTGGGGACCAGGTACTTTCAGATACAATCGACCCTCGAATAGCCGTTTTAGAGCTTAAAACAAACGGTGCGACTCCTTTTACGGTACTTAAGGTCTTTCCATACGGAACGGTTGAGGTAACACATTCTAATTTCGGCACTTTTGAGGTAAATATTACCCGACTCAAACCATATGTTAATAGAATTGATAGTAAGAAAAAAGAGTTTCGAATCCGTAAACCACCATGGCCATACGAATAACAGGTAAGTCTTGCTCAAGACTTTAAACGAGCACTTCTCGGGAGGCAACCCGAGCACTATCCCCACTAACGTCCATATTTTAGCATCTAACTAAAAACTAACCAAATTTTTAGGCATAGGTTTCCATACCACACGGCCTTGCACACGGGCGTGGCCGTGGCCATGTGGACACCACGAGTATGCATATCGGCGTGGCAGATATCGTGCAGAAATAGGACAAAAATTTTCCCCAAGACACGGGCTCCGACTAAATGCCATGGTCGTGCAACGCAGTCGTGGTCGAAACTGCCTAAAGAACACGGGCTAAGATAAATCCACACGACCGTGCGAGGTGGCCGTGGTCGATATTATCAACTTTTTCATATATCCCCGCTACCACCACCTCGAGATCACTCTGATGATGAGGACCTTTGAGTCCATTTTATTTTCTTTATTCTTATTTTTATTTATTTATTTTTATTTTAGTTTATTTTTCTTTATTATTAAACTCTTTAAATTTTTAAGTATAATTTGATTTCTTTTATCTCTAGCTGTTTTACTCTCGAGTAACTATAACAAACATCCATTAAATAAGAACTCCCTAAAAACTTTACTGATGACTTTGCAGTTTAAAAAGGTTCAAGGTGCCACTCAAGGAACAAACACACCACCGGAGTATTCTCCACCACCTTCACCTATGCCTAGTCATCATGTTCATCATTGATCATCCTCCAAGGATTTCATCCATAATTCAGGAAGTTTCACTTCTCCCCCTATATTTTGATTTTCTGTATCTATATATATCCTTGTACATTGAGGACAATGTACATCTTAAGTGTGGGAGGTGAATATTAAAAGTGCTGAACTTTTTGCATTATTCTCAAATCATGAATTATATCTTGTTCTTAAATAATTTTCTCATATTATGATTAAAATGAAATTTCCTCTGATTTATGATTTTCATTGATATGTTTTAGATTAAGTCATTGATAATTGTGCAGTGATGATTTAAACTTTAGGAGACTAGAGAATCAAGCAGGATAAGTCTATTTTTCAGAAGTAAAAATTTTTGTAGGTTGTCTACCTGAATTTAATGATTACTTTGAAGTTTGAAATTTACAAGGTTGATATCAAAAAGCCCATAATTTTTGTGAGATTTTGAGCCTTTTAGAGCATATTTTTTTTCTTGCTCACTTTATTGATTATGAGTGTGTCAACATTGATTTGTTATTCTAGAACTTGCTTCGATTATACATGTCGAGACCACACCTTTGATTTGATATACTAAGATGATAAAGACACCTAGGTTTTAACCCACTTACTCCCAAAAAGCCTACCTCCATAATTAACCCCTAGTGAACCCCTTTGATCTTAACAACCCTTTTATTGACTCACCCACTAATATTAACTCAAAACCCATCTTGTATTTGTTATCACCATTTCTCTTGACTACCCCTATATCAAGATTTGATTTGATCGGTTACTTAACTATTTTCTTTATATCAGTTGTTAAATTCTATCTTATTATTATTGTATGTGACTTGATTTGTTCTTAAAAAAAACCGAAGTATATTCATTATTAGTTCTATGTTATTTGAGCTCAAACTTTTAATTTCATTATCTTTAGAAGAAGCTCATTTTATTAGTATTAAGTTTTCGTGATGTAATTATTTAGTATTAGTACAACTTTTTAGTTAGGTAATTTGTTAATTCAGTCTCGATTCTAACCCTCTAATTCAGCCTTTATCCACACCTTTAACCCAAGCCCGGTTACAACCCATAAAAGACCTTTTGATTTGTGTATTATATCATTTTACAGTGGTGGAGATTTGATTTTCATGCAAGCCTATGGGATTAACTTTTCATGTTCGACTTCTGAGTGCTTAATTTTGAACCTTAAACACTTTGAGTGATTTGAGTGAACCTTTAGTGAGGATGTCAATTTTTGTCGATTTTGAATTAAAGGTAATTATTTAGGTAAGGGGAAACACCTATTTTTCGTACTATAAAAACTATGACTTTGATTGTTTGAATCTTTAGGAACTTTTCGGTTAAATTATCAATGTATGAATTACCTATGAATTATGATGAAACACTATTGATGAAGGTTATGAATTGAGGAAGTTCGTTTTAATTGCAAGTTGAGAACTTTGCTTGAGGACAAGCAAAAGCTTAAGTGTGGGGGTATTTGATAAACCGTAATAGTAACATATTTTATCTCCACATTTAGCATGCTTTTGGATGATTTATCCCTTGAATTATGAAATTTGGTGCTCTTAATCCTTTAATTTCATGTTTTATACTCAGGAGAGCATAGGAGGATGAAAAGAACGGAAAACAGGCTTAAAACGGGCCAAATAGGCCAAAGTAGGAAATCAACACGGCCTGGGCCCAAAGCACACGACCGTGCCCCTTTAGCAGGCTCGAACACGGCCTGGATTCGATTTACACAGGCGTACCACACGGGCGTGTCCCTGCCGTGAAAAAGAGGAATTTCACTCGGATTAGGATACTTAAAGGCAAAGAAACACATTCTGAAGCCTATATAAACACCCTAAGTATGACCTAAAAAGGGGAGTCGACAGAAGCATTCTGTCGAGGGCGTCCAGCTAGGCCAAGGAGCCGAGCCAGAGAGGTCAGAATCGTGGGATTTACTCGAAGAAAGCCAATCAATTCATCTCAAGAAGCCGAAATCATACTCAAGATGGCGGATCTCTCCTTTAATTCCTTCAGGGGTTTTAGAGTTTTCTTATGTTTTGTTTTATCTTTTCTTCTGAGATGTATTCTTTTATAATTATGAACTAAACCCTCAGATACCTGAGGGGGATGAAACCTAAGACGGATCTTGTTATTATTTTCTAAACTATATGATAAATACTTGATTTGTTCTTAATTATGTGTTCTTAATTCTTACTTTGATATTTCAGGGTATTGATTCAAGTATTGATGTGCTTAGGCAGTGGAGCAAAAGTCCCTGTCTAAGAGTAGATCTAGCATAATTAAGCGGAGTTGATCGCAACCCTAGACATAGGATGACGAAAATCTGCCGGATTAGGGTCAAACCTAATATAGGAGTCCATAGACCGAGTTAATGCAATTCTAGGGGTTTTAATTAGAAAGAGATTTCAATTAATCAACCTAGGGTTAGACGTTAGTAGTCTCGACGGAGGTATTAATATACATTAGGGAATCCTACGGATCAGGTCAAGTGAATAAATCGTCTGGTTCAGAGTTAAATAACAAGTGAAGTCTATGTGGATTCTTCCTTGGGTATTGTCTTAATCAATTGGTTTTTCCTACAAGTATTTCCCCAATTCATTCTCTTTGTCTCAGCGTCTTTAGCTTAGTAGTTAGTTAATTTTAATTTGAACAATAATTCACTTCAATTCTTAGGATAAATAATAGAAAGAAAGTTAGTATTAGTACTTTTGGTTCCTTTGGGTTCGACATTCCGGTCTTGCCACTAAACTATACTACTGTTCGATAGGTGCGCTTGCCTCAATCGTTGTCACAGTTAGTTTTTAGGCTAGATCATTCATTATAATAAATATTAAGATTTTGACACACGATCATGAAAACCTCACGAAGGCATAGTTTCTCACTCCCACTTAAAGGTGCTACCACAACGGTCATTCAATGCAATGTGCGTAAGAAAATAACAATCATATGCAATGACACAAACAAATGCAACAAAAGGATCGTAATTTTCAAATCATTTTTTCAAATCGAATTTTCAAATTTCCGACAAAGGACAGAAAATAATCAATTTTATGGCTTGACTTACTTATTGGTCCCCAGCGGAGTCGCCAAGCTGTCGAAACCATCTTTAATTTTTTTTTTAAAAACAGGGATCGACTTTAAAAAAAATGAAAACGGGAGTCGCCACCAATCCCTTTTTGCTTAGGTGTGATTGGATCACCTTATAAAACGTTTTATTTCAAAACATTGATTTTGGGCTACGAAATTTAAGAAAATGGGTTCGGGAGTCGGTTACGTACGAGGAAGGATTAGCACCATCGTAACACCCAAAATTGGTACTGGATTGATTAGTTATTGTCCTAATGTCGAAAATTCGAAAAGATTTGAAAACATGATTTCTTTAAAAACTTGAACAATTTGAGTTGGAACTTGAGATTCCTTTGTTCCGAAAGAATACAAACATCACATACAGCACGTTAGGACATGATGTTTTAAACCCTCGTAACCAAAATCATCTCATGATTTACAAAATTCATTAAAAGGATATTTAGTTATTTAGTCAAACCGAAAATCGAAACCCAGCACGTTAGGGCACTATTTCCCGAATTTCTAAACACAAAACATTGCCTTATTTAAGAAAAACTTTTGGATAAAATGTGATAATTAAAGAAGATAGATATTTTTAAACAAAGATTTGAAAAAGAGTAACATTAAGTTATTGCAAAAAAGTGCAATTTACTAAAGTTACAGATTATATTAACAATTAGCACTAACATAAACAATTAAGTAAAAGAATGACAAGCAATAATAATAATGTTAAGGTAAACAAAGATAATGGATTCAACTTTTTTTTTAAAAAAAATGAACAATCAAAATAAAAAAATATAGAGTAGATAATAGCAATTTTAAAAGAATCTATGAAAAAATTAAGGAAAAAAAATTATTCACAAGATTAAATTCAAATAAAAATAATAATAATATAAGGTAAATAATATACTCAAAACAATTACTGAATATTATAACAATTTTTAGAAAAATGAAAAAAAAAAAGAAACGATATGGCAAAATCTAAAATAGTTAATATATACATAATAAAATAAATAAATATATTTTAAATAAATAATATAAAAACTTTGAATAAAAATGTATAAGGGATAACTTATAATAAGTATATAATATACCATTTAAAAATAGATAATATACATACTTTAAATAAACAATATATGGAAAATTTTGCCTTAATAATAAAACAATTTAGATGATGTACAACATACAAATTTTCAAATAATACATAATATGATTAAAGTTAAATAATATATAATATATAGATAATATATAACAAATAAAAATAATAATATATATGATAAAACAATTTAACGTAAATAGGGAAAAGCAAAAAAGAAAAACAAGTTTAAAATAATTAAAATAAATGAATAAATAATGATTAAGCAATTAAATGGATAAATAAAAAAAAGTTAAAAAAAACGTATAAGTCAACCTAACTCCCGCAATATGTGGACTCAACGAAATTCCTCCACCAAAATCTAACTCAAACGGAAGCAACTCAAAAAGAAACGAAGATGAGCGAAGAACAAAATAAGAACAAGCCACAGAAAATAAGAACGTAAAAGAGAGAGAAATTTGAGTGAATGCTCTCAAGAATTTTTTATTACTCAAAATTCAAGTCCTTTACAGTGAAGGGAGAGGCCTCTATTTATAGTTGAGCCTCCCCAAATCCAACGGTACAGATCAATTACATCAACGGCTAAGATTAAAAGGTATCTACAAATTAATCTCTAAGATTACAAAATTATATCTTCTAAGATTGCATACCATATCTTCTAGGATTGCATATCATATCTAAGATTTGCATATCATATCTAAGATTGCATATCATATCTTCTAGGATTGCATATCATATCTAAGATTTGCATATCATATCTAAGATTGCATATCCTTGAAGATTGTGTTTCCATATACGTCAAGCTTGTAGATGGACCTTCAATCTTTTCAAGTAATGGGCCATTCTGATCGGGCCAAATGATATATTTTGGACTGGACTTGGACTTTGTTTTATTATTTTGGGTTTATTATTTTTTTGTATGGGCCCGGGCTAAATTGGCCTATTACATATATCAAGTAAATATCATTTTCCAATACATTTTTCAATATATATCAATTATATAATAATATAGTGTATTTTAGATATAATTTCATAAATATACCATTCATAACACTTTTAATTCTCATATCATACTATTTCAATCTCATAATTGCTATTCAATAGCTTTTCTCATTAGGATACACAATTCAATTTCAATATCAATATCCATTTCATGAATCTATGATTCATGCAATTTCATGCATTTCAATTGCATATTTCATTTCGTTGTCTATTCCAATCCATATTCAATATCAATCAATTGGCCAAATCATTTGTTTACCCCTATTAACCGGACTCGGAGTCGGACGGATACACGGATCCAACCAAAACACACCAGTACGGCTCTCAGTGCCTCATCGGATAGTTCGAAGCAATAAGTTGACACTCAGTGTCTCATCATCCATGCTGAAGTAAGTTGGTACCCAGTACCTCATCGAATCTATCCGAAGTAATATAATGACACCCAGTGTCTCATCGACTCGAGGTCGAAGTATCCCTGAACACTTCCAATCCTATGGCATGCCAACTATATCCGACTTAGCCCAACTAGTTAATAGGGTTTCCAAATCACTTTTCAGTTTCCAATCAATACACATTTCAATTAATCAAATATATTCATAATTCAATACAATTCAATTCACTTTTCAATAACAATCAATATTTATTTCAATTCAGTCAGTCAATATAATCAATTTATATATATACCAACTCAATCAATATAATTTCAATAAATTCATCACTTATTAAATCTATCCGTTTCTGTAACATCCCGAATTATTAGGCCTGTGCATTTTGTGCAATGTATGCTTAATACGTTAAATTGAGAATTTAGGTACTAATTAGGCTCAAGAATGGGCTGAGGCCTTGACTAAATCTCTGTGTAGGCACTCTAGCATTTTAAAAGGAAGTTATCTGTGTTTTAAATGACAAAATGGGCTTGTGGCCCAAAGAGTAGGTGGCGCCACAAGGAAGGGAGAGGGTGGCGCCACTAGTGCATGAGGAGGGCCCAAATTTTGGTTGCTTGAAGCCCAAGTTATAGGGCCAAATTTCGGCACTTAAAAGGGGACTAGGAGGGGACGGCCCAAGGCTAATTTTTAGGGAATTTTATTATGTTTAAATTATGTGGATAATAAGCAGATAATAAAGAGAGGAGTTGGTGCTAATTAGGGCTATTTTTGAGGAAATAATGGATCAAGATAAGGGAAAAGATGAGAGCTCATCCAGGAGGCTTGAGTTGGCCGAAAATCAAACTCTGTGAAGGAGGGGAAATCGGTTTAGTATAGGCTAAGTATGTGCCAAAATTTTGCTGTCAAAATTCTCATCATTTTTCTCTTTTCTCCGCCGAAATTCCTACTCCATTCTTCGTTTCTTTTCTTTCTTCAGTTGGCCAAATCCTCTGATAGATTCCTTTCTCATCTCTTCCAGACACTTTAGCCGAATCTTCAAGCCTCTCTTTGCTCTCTTTTCACTTTTCTTTTCAGCCGAAACCTCATCAGTTCCTCTTTTTCAGAATTTTCGTAAAAGCCAAAATCGTGAGATCTCGTCTCTTGTGATTGCCGAAATCACTTTGGGGTGTCTGCTTGTGTCAAAATCTTAAGGGAATTTTAGTGGAGTCAATCGCGTAGATCTCTAAGTCATAGTTCAGTAACACTCGAATAGTGTTACTTTCGGGATTCTAAGGGGAGATCAAATCTTCGTGATTTTTCGGCTTTTGTTGAACCAAGTTATAAATCCAGATAGCAAGGACACCGACTAAGAGTTTAGTACTTCGTGAAATTAGGTGTGTAACTTCTCACACCATTAGATTGATTGCTAATAGATATATACATGTGATAAATCTGCTATACTCTGTTAAATGCCGAAATCTCGGCATAACATTTGGAAACCCGAGAAGGGTAAAGGCTAAATATCAGGTTAGTGATTTCTGCCATTCATCAGTGAATGTTTCTGTTAAAACGATATGTTTTGTATGTCGATTTCTATATATGATTGGGGTTGGGTGATTGATGAAGGGGAAGTGATCTGTTCTGGTGGCTCTTGCCATTTTAGCCTGGTGACTCTGTCACAACTCTGTTTCTGGTGGCTCTTGCCATTTCAGCCTGGTGACTTTGTCACGACTTTGACGATGAGCAGCTAACTGCAGCATGACTGCCATCGATGGTGTGTAGTGGTGTGGGTTGATTGTAGAAATCCCCAATGGTGTGATTTGCAGGTAAGGGTGGTGTGTAGCGGTTGGAAACCTAGGATTGGGTTGGGATTTATGTATGTTATCTACTATATTATGTTCTATATTTTGATATGTGGGCTAAGGCCCAATCTGATGGTGCAGGAGGGTTACACACTGAGTTTCGCGACTCACCCTATTATTTTAACAATTTTCGAGTAGCACTTAGTGCATCGGACCGGGCCGAGAGGAGAGCAAGGTGGCCATGCGATAGAGTACTGAGGATTCAGCAAAAGACTTTACTCTATTTATCTATTTTTAAGGAATTTATTTAAGTGGGTTTTATATTTCGTTGTAATAAGGCCTTGGGCCACTAGACTATTATTTGTGTTTTGGATTCATGTTGGGCTTTCATTTATGAGCATTTAAATTTTATGTTTAAACTAAGCTAAGACATGTATGAAATTTCGGTTTCTATTTAAAATTCACCACGGCATTTTATAACTTTATATCTTATATGAACTTAATAAATTATTAAGTTTTTGGTATGACTATCTAAACCTGATAATTGTTTTCTCAAAAGTGCCACATGTTTTTGTAAAATCACTCAAGTGACATGCCAGATCCGGTTGTAGTGTTTGGGCCAGGTTTGGGGTGTTACAAATTGGTATCAGAGCCAAGTTCAAAACTCGGCTTTGGGGGTTTATGGGCTCAAAACATTTTCTAAAGATGGGCTTTTAAAACATGAATGTTTTTAAATGATAACAGGTTTGTTAGCTCGGCATTGCACCTGCGTCTCCGGCCCAAGTCCACCAGGTAAGTATTCTGAACCATTGTGTGATATATATATTTATGTGGGCTTGATGGGCTGTGTGGGACGTAGACTATCTAGATTAGAACTTGATGAACTCTAGGCTTAGCTGAAACAACTCCTTAAATCTCATAAGACTTAATTTCACTAAACAAACCCGTGAACGAGTCGCAAGACTAGGGTGTGGCAATCGGCATGCGCATGTCTAGGATTAGATCCGGAAGAGCCTGGTACTTAAGCAGTCCTAGTGACTCACCTCCTCTTCGCTAGAATCCTACCTGGTGCATAGTGACTGTTCACCCTAGCCGCGAGGATTTATTGACGAGCCAAAATTAATAATTTAAAACTCGAAAGGGACCAGCCATTCTATTTTGTAGAAATTATTAAGTTACCCCTGATTTACAAGTGACCAAAATATCCCTAAGTTGTAGGATTACCGAAATACCCCCAGATTGTAAAATTACCAATATACCCCCGAATTGTAAAAAATTACCAAAATACCCTCTTTCACAAAATCACCAGGGAACCCTATTTCAAAAAATTACGAAAATACCCCTGTAGGATAAATTACGAAAATACCTCTGGGTAGTGAAATGATGAAAATACCCTTAAGTGATGAATGTAAGTTCTATTTGTATGATTGATGATTGCATGTATGTGTATGTGAAACTAGGAGACAAACTTGAGACTGAAACTTGTAGATGTAATTACGAATTGAAAGAACTACTCTTAAACTATCGCTCATAAGACTGCTCGTGGTTAAACAGTGGAAGAAACTTATTAATTCATAAAATTCTTAATCAGATAAACGTCAATCAGAAGAATGAATACAAGAGGTCGAGGACGTCCGCCGCGTGGTCGTGGTAGGGGTAAGATGACGGTGTCAGAACCAGTAGGGTCTGGCCATGGATCCAGAAACAAGATGCCAGAACCACCAGTTGTGGAGGAGGAATTTCAGGATCAGACGGCCGGAGATGATGCGGTATCTCAGGCTATGTTAAGGGTTCTAGAAAGAGTTGCTGGGGCAGGCACGGGCTCAGGAGCTCAGAAATTTATGTCTGAACGACTCCGAGTCAACGGTGCGGAGATGTTTAGGGGTGTTTCTGGCGTAGCCCCTAACACAACTGAGTACTGGTTAGAAGCGACTGAGCGCATAATGGATGACCTGGATTTCACGGTGGAGGAGAAGTTGAAAGGGGTTGTGTCTCTTCTTCGAGACGAGGCTTATCAGTGGTGGCTCACGATGAAGGAGGGTACTGCCATAGATCAGATTGATTGGGACTTCTTTAAGGAATCGTTTCAAGGGAAGTATGTTGGGGCTAGCTATGTGGATGGCCAGAGGAAGGCATTTCTGAATTTAGTGCAGGGAAGTAAATCTGTGGCTGAATATGAGGTGGAGTTCCTGCGCTTGAGCCGCTACGCTCGAGGAATGGTAGCAACTGAATATGAACATTGTGTGCGGTTCGAGGATGGGCTGCGGAATGAGTTAAGGGTATTGATAGCTCCGCAGCGAGAGAGGGACTTTGCTGTCCTGGTTGAGGAGGTTAAGATAGCTGAGGAGGTAAAACGGACTGAAAGACAGGAAAGAGATAAGGAGCGGGGAAGGAATAAGAGAAGTTTTGGGCAGTCAGGAGCATCTGGGAATTTTCAGAAAAGGCCTAGGGATCGATGGGCGGCTCGTGCTCGACAGTCGAATCGATCATGTAATTGGTGCGAGAAAGCACATTCCAAGGAGTGTAGAAGAAGAACCGGTGGATGCTTTAGGTGTGGATCCACGGAGCATATGATTAAGGACTGTCCACAGAAGGATCAGGTGCAGCCAGACGGACGAGGTTCTGATCAGGCTGGGAGAGGTGGTCACCCCGAGACTGAGGGGTCGTGGCCCAGGTAGAGGAGGAAATGGGGCTGGTCGAGGTCGTGGGGCACCTGGTAGAGGTGCAGGTAATGTAGATGCGAGGCAGCCGGATCTAGTTTATGCAGCTCGCCGACGGGAGGATGGTGACACACCGGATGTTATAACCGATATGTTTCTTATTGTTGATAAACCATTTCTTGCCTTGATTGGTATTGGGTCAACCCACTCCTATGTTGCATGTTCGGTATCTGAGACCCTAAGTATAGATTCTGAAATAACTTCTAGGAAGATGACTGTGGTTAGTCCTTTAGGACAATCTAGGGTAGTGGATAAACTATTTAAGGATGTACCTGTAGAAACTCAAGGGGTAGTGTTTCCGTCAGACTTAATGGAATTGCCATTTGGAGAGTTTGACCTTATCGTAGGAATGGATTGGTTGACGAAACATCGTGCTAAGTTGGATTGTGAGGCTAAGCGCATGGTGTTGAATACCCCGGAAGGCGGGGAGGTGGTTGTATTAGGAGAAAGAAGGAATTACTTGTCCAACATAGTGTCCGTATTAAAAGCTGTTAAGATGATTCGGAAGGGATGTAATGCGTTTCTAGCCTTTATAAGTGCTTTGGATGTTAAGGAGGTGATTGTCGATGAGGTTCGAACAGTCAAAGATTTCACTAATGTCTTTCCTGAAGAACTGCCCGGATTACCCCCGGATCGTGAAATGGAGTTTGGAATAGAGCTACTTTCGGGTACGGCTCCGGTGTCCATTGCTCCTTATCGAATGGCATCGAAAAAGTTGATGGAACTCAAAGCTCAGATCCAGGAACTGTTGGATCGTGGTTTTATCCGACCGAGTGTGTCTCCGTGGGGAGCGCCGGTCCTATTCGTAAAGAAGAAGGACGGATCCATGCGTATGTGTGTAGATTATCGTCAATTGAATAAGTTGACTATTAAGAACAAGTACCTACTACCGAGAATCGATGATCTGTTCGATCAGCTCAAAGGAGCTTCGATCTTTTCTAAGATTGACTTAAGGTCGGGATATCATCAGTTAAGGGTTAAGGAAGGAGACATTCATAAGACGGCGTTTCGGACTTGGTACGGTCATTATGAGTTCTTGGTGATGCCATTTGGGTTGTGATTTAACGCGCCAAAGAAGATTTATAGATATAACGAACTGAGTGTTCCAACCATATCTTGATCGGTTTGTCGTAGTGTTCATTGACGACATCTTGGTTTATTCCAAGTCAGAGGAGGAACATGATGAACATCTTCGTGTGGTGTTGCGAACTTTGAGGGAGAAGCAGTTGTTCGCAAAGTTCAGTAAGTGTGAGTTTTGGCTAAGGGAAGTAACTTTCTTAGGGCATGTAGTTTCTGCAGAAGGAATCAGGGTGGACCTCGGAAGATAGAGGCCGTATTGGATTGGAAACCGCCCGAAGTCTGTGGCAGAGATTCGAAGTTTCTTGGGATTGGCCGGGTATTATAGGAGGTTTGTGGAAGGGTTCTCGTTAATTGCGGCACCTCTAACTAAGTTGTTAAGGAAGGGAATATCGTTTGTGTGGACCGAAAAAATAGCAGGAGAGCTTTGAGAAGCTGAAGAGAATCTTGACGGAAGCGTCGGTGTTAATTCAGCCAGAGGCAGGAAAAGAATTTACCGTCTACTGTGATGCATCACACACGGGTTTAGGATGTATGTTGATGCAAGATGGAAGAGTTGTTGCATATGCGTCTCGACAGTTGAGACCGCATGAATTGAACTACCCTATGCACGATTTAGAATTGGCCGCGGTAGTGTTTGCTCTGAAGATTTGGAGGCACTACCTGTATGGGGAGAAGTCGGTTATTTATACGGACCATAAGAGCCTGGAGTACATCCTTACCCAGAAGGAGTTGAACCTAAGACAGAGAAGGTGGGTCGAGCTGTTAAAGGATTATGACTGCTCGATTGAGTACCACCCCGGTAAGGCTAACGTGGTGGCGGATGCGCTGAGTAGGAATGCGATAGCGGATTTGAGGGCGATGTTCGCTCATCTCGATCAGTATGAGGATGGCGGTTTGGTAGTTGAACTCCAAGTGAAACCAACGTGGACAAATCAGATTAAGGAAAAGCAGCTGTTGGATGATGTTTTGAGTGCTCGACTCCGTCAAGTGCAGAATGGTGAGGTGGAGGACTATAGTTTAAATGGTGATGGAGTCCTATGTTTTCGGAAAAGAGTTTGTATGCCAAAGGAGGTGGAGTTAAGGCAGATGATTCTTCAGGAGGCGCATAGTAGCCCTTATGCTATGCATCCTGGAGGGGTTAAGATGTACCGAGATTTGTGAGAGTAATTTTGGTGGCCAGGTCTGAAGCAAGAGGTAACGGAATTCGTGGGTAAGTGCTTGACGTGGCAACAGGTGAAAGCGAAACACCAGTTGCCTTCGAGGTTGTTGCAACCGGTAAAGATTCCGCAGTGGAAATGAGAGAGAATCACGATGGATTTTGTTAGTGGGTTACCCCTTACGCCCACTAAGAAGGATTCAATTTGGGTGATTATGGATCGACTCACGAAGTCTGCTCACTTCATACCGGTTCGTGTTGACTATTCTCTGCAGAGGTTGGCTAAGTTGTACGTGGCTGAGGTCGTGAGACTACATGGTGTACCGGTGTCGATCATATCAGATAGGGACCCTAGATTCACGTCACGTTTCTAGAAGGCTCTTCATCAAGCAATGGGAACAAGGTTAGACTTTAGTACTGCTTTTCACCCACGTGATCGATGGTCGATGCGAGAGGGTAATTCAGATCTTGGAGGATATGCTAAAGGGTTGCATCATCGACTTTAGGGGTAGTTGGGAGGAGTATTTACCTTTGGCAGAATTCGCATATAATAACAGTTATCAAGCTAGTATTCAGATGGCACCTTATGAAGCGTTATATGGAAGGAGATGTCGTACCCCCACTTGTTGGACAGAGTTGGGTGAACGCTAGGTGTTGGGTCCAGAACTAGTTTCAAAAACGGAGGAGAAAGTTGAGTTAATACGGGCTCGGTTGAAGGAGGCGTCTGATCGGCAAAAATCTTATGCGGATCTAAAGCGGGAGGTGGTGGAATTTGCAGTAGGAGACCAAGTCTTTTTGAAAGTATCTCCATGGAAGAAGGTAATGAGGTTTGGACGGAAGGGTAAGTTAAGTCCTCGATTTATTGGACCGTATCGGGTACTAGAGCGTGTGGGCCCAGTGGCTTATCGGTTGGAGTTGCCTTCAGAGTTGGAGCAGATACATGACGTGTTTCATGTCTCGATGCTAAGACGATATCGTTCTGATCCGTCGCATGTGGTGGCGGTGGAAGAGATTGAAGTAAGGCCAGATTTATCCTTTGAGGAAGAACCAGTGCAAATCTTGGATCGAGACGTAAAAGTGTTGAGAAGGAAGTCCGTCCCTTTGGTCAAAGTTCTATGGCGAAATCACGACGCAGAAGAGGCGACGTGGGAACTAGAGGATGTTATCCGACAACAATATCCCCATCTCTTTTGATCAGGTAAATTTTGAGGCCGAAACTTATTTTTAATGGGGGTAGAACTGTAACATCCCGAATTATTGGGCCTGTGCATTTTGTGCAATGTATGCTTAATAGGTTAAATTGAGAATTTAGGTACTAATTGGGCTCAAGAATGGGCTGAGGCCTTGACTAAATCTCTGCGTAGGCACTCTAGCATTTTAAAAGGAAGTTATCTGTGTTTTAAATGACAAAATGGGCTTGTGGCCCAAAGAGTAGGTGGCGCCACAAGGAAGGGAGAGGGTGGCGTCACTAGTGCATGAGGAGGGCCCAAATTTTGGTTGCTTGAAGCCCAAGTTATAGGGCCAAATTTCTATGCACTTAAAGGGGACTAGGAGGATGGCCCAAGGCTAATTTTTAGGAATTTTATTATGTTTAAATTATGTGGATAATAAGCAGATAATGAAGAGAGGAGTTAGTGCTAATTAGGGCTATTTTTGAGGAAATAATGGATCAAGATAAGGGAAAAGATGAGAGCTCATCCAGGAGGCTTGAGTTGGCCAAAAATCAAACTCTGTGAAGGAGGGGAAATCGGTTTAGTATAGGCTAAGTATGTGCCGAAATTTTTCTGTCAAAGTTCTCATCATTTTTCTCTTTTCTCTGCCGAAATTCCTACTCCATTCTTCGTTTCTTTTCTTTCTTCAGTTAGCCAAATCCTCTGATAGATTCCTTTCTCATCTCTTTCAGACACTTTAGCCGAATCTTCAAGCCTCTCTTTGCTCTCTTTTCACTTTTCTTTTCAGCCGAAACCTCATCAGTTCCTCTTTTTCGAGATTTTCGTAAAAGCCAAAATCGTGAGATCTCGTCACCTGTGATTGCCGAAATCACTCTGTGGTGTCTGCTTGTGTCGAAATCTGAAGGGAATTTTAGTGGAGTCAATCGTGTAGATCTCTAAGTCATAGTTCAGTAACACTCGAATAGTGTTACTTTCGGTATTCCAAGGGGAGGTCAAATCTTCGTGATTTCCGACTTTTGTTGAACCAAGTTATAAATCCGGATAGCAAGGATACCGACTAAGAGTTTAGTACTTCGTGAAATCAGGTGTGTAACTTCTCACACCATTAGATTGATTGCTAATATATATATACATGTGATAAATCTGCTATACTCTGTTAAATGCCGAAATCCCGGCATAACGTTTGGAAACCCGAGAAGGGTAAAGGCTAAATATCGTTTAGTGATTTACGCCATTCATCGATGAATGTTTCTGTTAAAACGATATGTTTTGTATGTCGATTTCTATATATGCTTGGGGTTGGGTGATTGATGAAGGGGAAGTGATCTGTTCTGGTGGCTATTGCCATTTCAGCCTGGTGACTCTGTCACAACTCTGTTTCTGGTGGCTCTTGCCATTTCAGCCTGGTGACTTTGTCACGACTTTGACGATGAACAGCTAACTGCAGCATGACTGCCCTCGATGGTGTGTAGTGGTGTGGGTTGATTGTAGAAATCCCCAATGGTGTGATTTGCAGGTAAGGGTAGTTGTGTAGCGGTTGGAAACCTAGGATTGGGTTGGGATTTATGTATGTTATCTACTATATTATGTTCTATATTCTGATCTGTGGGCTAAGGCCCAATCTGATGGTGCACGAGGGTTGCACACTGAGTTTCGCGACTCACCCTATTATTTTAACAATTTCAGGTAGCACTTAGTGCATTGGACTGGGCTGGAGAGGAGAGCAAGGTGGCCATGCGATAAAGTACTGAGGATTCAGCAAAAGACTTTACTCTATTTATCTATTTTTAAGGAATTTATTTAAGTGGGTTTTATATTTCGTTGTAATAAGGCCTTGGGCCACTAGACTATTATTTATGTTTTGGATTCATGTTGGGCTTTCATTTATGGGCATTTAAATTTTATGTTTAAACTAAGCTAAGACATGTATGAAATTTCGATTTCTATTTAAAATTCACCACGGCATTTTATAACTTTATATCTTATATGAACTTAATAAATTATTAAGTTTTTGGTATGACTATCTAAACCTGATAATTGTTTTCTCAAAAGTGCCACATGTTTTTGTAAAATCACTCAAGTGACATACCAGATCCGGTTGTAGTGTTTGGGCCGGGTTTGGGGTGTTACAGTTTCAATATATACAAGATTCAAATATCACTATTCCACATACATTCAATTCAATAACAATCAATATTCCCTGTACTGTTATTCTCATGAATTTCGTATGTATTTATTTCGTTAACCATTCATATTTATAAATTTTCCATGTTTTTAACATATAATATAAATAAATACATAATATCATACATTAATTCAATATAAATATCAAATTTTGATCATACGAACTTACCTGGGCCTATTTGTAGAATTTGTAGAAATTCGGGGACTAGTCTGTTAATTTCTCTTTTCCCCGTTTATCTTCGATTTCTTGATTTAAAATATAAAATTACTCATTCATTAGTATCTATTCCATTTCTAATTCACTTTAGAATTTATACCCTTCAATTTTCAAAATTACACTTTTACCCTAAATTTTTACAGTTTTTACAATTTAGTCCCTGTGCAATTAACCCATCAATTGAGCTAACTTTTCTCAATTGAAAATTTACCTAATTATTTTAGGCTACCATACAGAAATTAATATTCAGAATTTTAATACTAAACCCTAATTCTTAACTTTTTCACAATTAGGTCCTAAAATCAATTTCTATTGAAATTACTTGATAAAATCATCATATAGTGAAATTAAAGCTTCAAATCCATGGTAATTCATCATAAAATTCCAGAACTCATTCATGGTAACTTTCAAAATCACTCATGGAATCAAAAACAAATGAATTCAATAGTTGGACCTAATTGTAAAAGTCCAAAAACATAAAAAATTGAAGGAAAAAGCAAGAATTGAACTTACTTGAAGCGAAAATATGAAAGACCAGCTCCAACCCTCTTCAATGGCTGTTTTTGACAGAAAATTGATGAAGAAAATGTCTAGAAACTATTAAAATAACATTTGGCCATATAAACTTTATTTTAATTCCAATTTTGTCTCTAATCACTTAAATATCTTTGATTTTTTTTCACATTATGCCGCCTCAGCCATTTAAGATGGTTCATTTGCCCTTTTAGTCCTCCTTTACTTACCATTAGGCTATTTAATAACTTTAGAAAGTTTTGTACCTTTTTCAATTTAGTCCTTTTTAATTAATTGACTATCGAAACGTTAAAATTTTCTGACGAAATGTTAAAATATTTATGGCTCGGTTTATAAATTTGAGGTCTCGATACCTCGTTTTCGACCCAATTTACCTAATAAATTCTTTTAAATCACAAAATTCACTAACTTAAAAATACTTCTAAAATCACACTTGACTAATATATTAATTTATTAAATTTTTGAACTCACTTGTCGGATTTAGTGATCTCGAATCACTGTTTTCGACACCACTGAAAATCAGGCTGTTATAGTTTCCCTCACACGGCCGAGACACACGCCAGTGTCTCTGCCCGTGTGCTCAATTCTGAGCATTCTGTTTCTCAAAATTAAGGTGCAGGGGACACACGGCTGAAACACATGCCCGTGGGGCAAGCAGTGCGTGTGTCTACCCGTGTGGACAAAATAAGGCTATTTATCAAGCCGTTTTCCACCCTCATTTACACCTACACTTACACCAATTCAATGGAACAATTCATAGCATACTTAGACAGCCAAAACATCCACAACCAAGGTATTAACATCACATCTACATTCTAACATCTAACATGCTTTAACATCATAATTTATCAACACAAATCATACAAGTTTCCATATTCATGAATGGTATCAACATAGAATGATACTCATAACCAACATTAGCCAACTTTCATGACCATATACACAATGAAATCATTACCCATTATAAGCCAATACATTTGGCCACATTACCAATGGCACATATAACAAAATGACCAAGTCCCTATACATGCCATAACTCAAAATACTGACATTTCAATAGTACCCAAAATAATGGTTGATAGTGTGAATGGATCTCCGATGATCTCCGATCCCGAGCTAGCTTGGCGACACTATAAGATAAGGGAAAGAAAGTGGAGTAAGCTATATAGCTTAGTAAGTTCATATGCAAATAATAAACAACATTAATTATACATTTGTCAAATGAATAACATAACATATATCATAAATGTCATTAAAACTTCATGAGCGTAACTTACTCAATCACAATCTTACCAATAGTTCATCATATACCGAATTTATTTCATTTGAGTTTTTTGTATATACCTGTACCAACTCGTAACATAATCACATACTTTCTCATCTTTGACATACCCGTTGAACCACTTGGAATACTATCGGATACACGGAAAACTTTGCACATAAGTGCCACATATGTAGCCAATGCTACCATAAATCTCATAACACATATAGGCTCGCTCTCGAGCTATCCACGGGCCTGCTCACACAAGCTGTCAGTCGAGACGTAGCTACGCGGTCTTCTTGCTCACACAAGTCGTCGGTATCCGCAACCTATGCCGTATACCCGACCACCGTAGAGGGACGTCTGGGACCAATACACAGGTCACATAATCACATAATCACATGGGTTCCTAGTGACATGTCGCTTGTATCCTGATATATATCTAAGGTTCAACCGAGATTTCTCTCTTGCTAGAACTTTGTCAAATATACTCGTAGCATCAATCATATAGTTCATGCAATATCAAAATATTAAA
Organism: Gossypium sturtianum; assembly: GCA_025698515.1. Lineage (NCBI taxonomy): Eukaryota > Viridiplantae > Streptophyta > Magnoliopsida > Malvales > Malvaceae > Gossypium > Gossypium sturtianum. The sequence goes on along the minus strand of CM046952.1, from coordinate 11,869,639 downwards.
ATATAAATATAACATTGCATTATTAACATACGAACTTACCTCGGTACAAAAATAGCAGAAATAGACCTAATCGTCAAACACCTTGTTTTTCCCCCGATCTAGGTCTGAACCGCGTTTTTCTTGATCTATAATAACAAATTCATCTCATTTAATCATCACATTATCCAATTCAACCCAAAAACACACTATGGCAAAAATTACATTTTTGCCCGTAAACTTTTGATATTTTATATTTTAGTCTCTAGGCTCGTAAAATGAAATATATCCAATTTATTCACACCCAAGCCTAGCCGAACCTATTTCATGCTCATAACAGTCCACATTTTTCATTTATTCACATCTTTACACACATTTTACAATATTTTACAAATAGGTCCTTATTTAACATTTTCATCAAAAAATCACTTAGTAAATGTTGTTCATCCAACATTAAACTTGCATAATCTACCATTAGACATCAAAATACACAAATATCTAACATGGATAAAATTTTAGACTTTGATTTTCTTTCAAACTAGTTCTTGAAATAGCTAAATCAAGTTACAACATTCACAAAAACGTAAAAATCATTAAAAACATGACAATGATGGACTTACAATCGAGCTTGGAAGCTTGGCCAAAAACCCTAGCTATGGTGACTCTTCAAATTCGGCACAAGGGAACTAAATTGGAGAAGATGACATCTTTTTATTAGTTTATTTGTCTTTATTTACCATTTTACCAAAATGCCCTTAATGCCAAACTTTAAAATTTCAACTAACCATGTCCATTTTTGTCCATACTAAAGTATAATGGTCTAATTACCATTTAAGGACCTCTAATTTAAGATCTCATAGCAATTAGACACCTCTAGCTTCTAGAACACACATTTTGCACCTTTTTCAATTTAGTCTTTTTAACTAAATTGAGTGCCCAAACATCAAAATTTTCGAACAAAATTTTCACGAAATCATTCCATAAAACTATAGACCATAAAAATATAATAAAAATAAATTTTACTGCGTCGAATTCGCGGTCCCGAAACTAATGTTCCGACTAGACACAAAATAAAGCTGTTACAACTCTCCCCCCTTTAGGGATTTTTGTCCTCGAAAATCTTACTAGAAAAGAGGTTTGGGTACTGTTTTCTCATAGCTTCCTCGGGTTCCCACGTAGCCTCTTTGACCCCGTGTCGTTTCCACAAAACCTTTACTAGGGTTATGCTTTTATTTCTCAACTGTTTGACTTCCCGAGCCAAAATCTTGATCGATTCTTCACCATAAGTCATATCGGGTCGAATCTCCACATCTGCCGGAGAAATCACATGCGAAGGGTCTGATCGATAATGTCGCAACATCGACACATGAAATACATTGTGAATCCTTTCCAACTCTGTCGGCAAAGCTAACCGATATGCCACTGGCTCTATTCTTTCAATAACCTCATACGGCCAAATGAAACGCGGACTCAACTTGCCTTTGCGACCAAATCTCAGAATTTTCTTCCACGAAAATACTTTCAGGAATACTTTATCACCAACTTGAAACTCAATCTCTTTTCTTTTCAAATCTGCATACGATTTCTGTTTATCCGAAGCTGCTTTCAAACAATCACGAATTACTTTCACTTTTTCTTCTGTTTCTCTAACCAGATCAACCCCGTGAATCTGTCTCTCACTGAGCTCGGTCCAGTACAACGAAGTTCGACACTTGCGGCCATACAATGCTTTATACAGTGTCGTCTTAATACTCAACTGAAAACTGTTGTTATAAGCAAATTTGACTAAAGGTAGATATTTTTCCCAACTACCTTCGAATTCTAAAACACAACATCGGAGCATATCTTCGAGAATCTGAGTCGTTCTTCCAGATTGACCGTCGGTTTGCAGATGAAATGCGGTACTAAAGTTTAACTTTGTACCCAAAGCTTTTTGCAACTTTTTTAAAAAACGCGAAGTACACCTCGGATCTCTATCCGAAATAATAGAAATAGGCACCTCGTGCAATCTCACAATTTCAACAACATACAACTCAGCTAGTTTATCAAGTGAATAATCCGTACGTACCGGTATAAAATGAGTCGATTTCGTCAATCTATCAACCACAACCCATACAGCATCTTTCTTTTTCGGAGTCAAAGGCAAGCCCGTTACGAAATCCATCGTAATTCTATCCCATTTCCAGTCGGGTACCATCACTGGCCAAAGTAAACCCAAAGGTACTTGGTGTTCAGCTTTTACTTGTTGACAAATCAAACTTCTCGAAACAAACTCTGAAATATCTCGCTTCATACCCGACCACCAATACAATTTCTTCAAATCATTATACATTTTCGTACTGCCCGGATGAATAGATAAACAACCATTATGTGCCTCATGAAGAATTTTCTGAATAATCTCATCATTTTTTGGTACACATACTCTCTCCTCGGAACATTAAGCAATCATCAGAACCGATCCGAAAGTCTGAATCACTACACGATTCACATTGAGCTCTTTTGGCTTGCAATTCAATATCACTTTTCTGAGCTTCACAAATTTGCTGAAGAAATATCGGTCTAGCTCTCAACTCAGCTAGAATCAAACTATTCTCAGATAAAGTCAATCTCGTATTCATAGCTCTCAAGGAAAACAAGGACTTTCTACTTAAAGCGTCTGCGACTACATTCGCCTTTCTAGGATGGTAGTCAATTACCTACTCATAATCTTTTAGTAGCTCAAGCCATCTCCATTGTCGCAAATTCAAATCCTTCTGAGTCATCAAGTACTTTAAACTTTTATGATCCGAAAAGACATGACATTTCTCACCATACAAGTGATTTCTCCAAATATTCAAATCAAACACTATGGCAGCCAATTCTAGATCGTGCGTCGGATAATTCCTTTTATGCGGTTTGAACTGTCTCGAGGCATAGGCTATCACTTTGCCCTCCTGCATCAATAAACATCCTAATCCATTTAGTGACGCATCGCTATAAATCACAAACTCTTTTCCCAGTTCAGGTTGTACTAAAACTGGCGCCTCAGTCAATAAGGCTTTCAACTGCTCAAAACTCTTTTGGCATTTCTCGGACCATTCAAACTTAACATCTTTTTGCAACAGCTTAGTCATAGGAGTAGCAATCATTGGAAAACCCTTAACAAAACGTCTATAATAGCCGGCTAATCCCAAAAAGCTTCTAATCTCTAATACATTTCTCGGCGGCTTCCAATCAACAATTGCCAAAATCTTACTCGGATCAACCCGAACACCATCTCCTGAAACAATATGTCTCAAAAATCTGACTTCTTGGAGCCAAAACTCACTTTTACTGAATTTAGCAAATAATTTCTTATCTCTCAAAGTCTGTAATACAGTTCTTAAATGCTCGGTATGCTCAGTCTCATCTCGAGAATAAATCAAAATATCATCAATAAACACAACTACAAGTTTGTCTAAATATGGTTGAAAAATTCGGTTCATCAAGTCCATAAAAATAGCAGGAGCATTAGTTAGTCCGAAAGGCATGACAAAAAATTCATAGTGCCTGTACCTTGTTCTGGAAGCGGTTTTCGGTACATCCAACTCTTTAACTCTCAACTGGTAGTAGCAAGACCTCAAATCAATCTTCGAGAACACGGTTGCCCCTTTCAACTGATCAAACAAGTCATCAGTTCTTGGCAAATGATACTTGTTCTTAATCATTGTTTTGTTGAGCTGACGATAGTCGATACAAAGTCTTATAGATCCATCTTTCTTCTTTACAAATAATACTGGTGCACCCTAGGGAGAAAAACTCAGTCTTGCAAAACCCTAATCTGTCAACTCTTGCAACTGAGTTTTTAATTCTTTCAATTCGGTCGGAGTCATTATATACGGAGCAATCGATATCGGTGAAGTCCCTGGTACTAAATCAATACCAAACTCAACTTCTCTAATCGGTGGCAACCCAGACAACTCTTCTGGAAAAACATCCAGATATTCACAAACTACCGATACTGATTCAATTTTCAATTCAGACACTTTTATATTCAACATATAAGCTAGATAAGCTTCACAACCTTTCCTTACATATCTCTGGGCAGACATCGAGGAGATCACAACAGGTAACTCAACCAACTCATCTGAATCAATCCGAAGAATTTCACCATTTTCACATTTCAATTCAATAATTTTCCGTCTACAATTCACTACCGTATTGTAACACCCCTAACCCGAAACCGTCGCTGGAATAGGGTTAAGAGGCATTACCGGACAATAGAATCATTTCGCAACTCATTTACGACACAAAGTCAATCATCATCATAATACATCAAACATAAACAATTAGTCCCTTAAGTAGGTCATCGAGACCCTAAGCATGCTTAGAAACCGGGTCGGGACTAAACCGAAATACATGCAAACTTTCATGAAAATTTAAAACTATTCGAAGATACAGGGGTTACACGCCCGTGCAAGCAGGCCGTGTGCCTCCTACGGCTGCTGGACACACCCGTGTGTCCTCCCCGTGGTCGAAACTGACTTTGCTCCAAGGCCACCAAGCACGCCCGTGTACCTTGGCCGTGGTCGAATCTGGCCTCACATCCACGGCCACCAAGCACGCCCGTGTGCCTTGGCCGTGGTCAAATCTGACTATACACCCACGGTCACCCAGTATCCGTATACTAAGGCCGTGTATTCTTAGGCCATATACTGACTTTCTCACACGGCTACTAGACACGCCCGTGTGTCTTGGCCGTGTGCTATTAGGCTAGCTACTGACTTAGCCCTACGGTCACTAGACACGCCTCGTGTGCCATGAACGTGTAGACAAAATAGGCCATATGCAAGGCCAAAATTGCCATCCACAATAGGTTCATGCCTACAAGCATCAAAGCAACACCAATTCATGCTTCTAAATGCATCCAAACATACCATTTCATACACCAATTGGTCATCCACAATATCATCTACTTCTATACCTATTGACATCACAAATGAGTCCTTCCAAGTATTAATTATACATCTCAAAACATTTATAACTCAAACATCATATAATCCATACCAAAACTCATCTCCTAATCACCTTTTTCATCAACCATAAAGTCATGAAACATACCACATTCATAGCTCATTCACTAACTCATTATTATCACACTTCCAAGCCAACTCACATGGCAAGGATTAAACATCACAAATCATACCATAACTTCTAGCCTATACATGCCATATTTAATCTATATACATCTTTCCAGAAGTACCAAAATAGATTGCCGATAGTCTGATTGATATACTGACGATCCCCGGATCCGAGCTAGCTTTACTAACACTGCAAAGCAGAAAAACAAATCACACAGTAAGCTTTCCAAAGCTTAGTAAGTCCGTAATATAATACATGTAATTCAACAATTCAAATCAATATACAAAAATAAGCCATAGTTATCAATAATACACTAACTCAACTATACCCAATGCTCACATAGCACTCCATCCATCTACTTTCAAATCCACCAACACAGAGATATCATACATACCTTAATCAACACATAGTTATCATACATACCTTAGCCAATATATAGTTATCACACATGCTTTAACCAACACATAGTTATCATACATACCTTTGCCAACACATAGTTATCACATATGCCTTAACCAACATATAGTTATCATACATACCTTTGCCAACACATAGTTATCACATATGCCTTAACCAACATATAGTTATCATACATACATTTGCCAACACATAGTTACTCACCAACCAAGCTACTCAATTGCTCGACTTTACCTTTGGATCAACCTTTACTATACTTTTGATTTATTCGCACACTTAGTGCCAATTCGTAATCGAAACATATTTATCATCGCACACTTAGTGCCAATTCGTTAAACTGAACTTGTATCGGTATCACACACACAGTGCCAATTCGATAAGCCGAAGCTTCTATCACCTCGCACACACAGTGCTAATCTTCTCTATCTCGTTTCTAAATTCGCACACTTAGTGCCCTCCAATTCAATTCAGCACATAGCATTTCTAATCTCATAATTATATACATTTATTCATTCAAATTCACATCACAAAGATATATTTTACAACTAGTATTATATCCGAACTTACATCAGTATCGCACACACAGTGCTAACCACAAAGCCGACATTTATATTATTTCGCACACACAGTGCTAATCATCTCGGTCACATTTCCGAATACGCACATTTAGCGCCACATAACTCGAGCTCTCACATAGCATTTAAAATTTGACATATCATACCATTCATTTCATAACATTAAGCATAGTTAATTACACGCATTATGTCCGGACTTACCTCGGACGTCAAAATACCGAAACGGTCGATTAATCGAGCACTTTGTCTTTGCCTCAATCTCGATCCGAACATCTCCTCTCTTGGTCTATACACATTCAAATTTAATCTATTCAATCACCAAATCATTCATTTTATTCCAAACACACATAATTAGGGCATTTCACAAAATAGCCCTCACATTTTCACATTTCAACACTTTAGTCCCTATTTCACAAAATCATCAAATTCACACAATTTCTTTTCACACAAGCCTAGCCAAATTTTCCTTAAGTTCATTCAAGCCCACACATTTCATTTATTTCACATTTTAGTCCTTCAACTTATCATTTTCACAATTTAGCCCTAATTAGCTAAATTCACCAAAAATCCAAGAACAAAACATGTTCAATAAACTCATATATTTCATTTAACACCAACACTCATCACAAAGCTCACCATTTCATCAATGGCACATTTCATAAACATCATCAATTCACAAAATTTAAGCATGGGTTTTAAATAGCACAAAGCAACGATTACAAAAACATAGAAATTATCAAAAATCGAGCTAAAAACACATACCGATTGAAGCTTTAAAGTGCCGAACCCCTAACTCTCTTTTTCTTTTCTTTTTCTTTGCTATATTTGACTAAAATGGGTGAACACCCCACTAGCCCTTTTCATATTGTTTTTATTATTATATCTTATAATATATTAATACAAATTTTTAACTTATAAAATTTAACACATAAAATCATATAATAAGCATGTTGCCGCCCACTACCATTATTATTGGGCTAATTGCAATATTAATCCTCCAAATTATAAAGACAACAACAATTAAGCACTTTAACAATCAAAGACACACGACTTTTGCACTTTATGCGATTAAATCCTTTCTCTTAATTCAGCACACAATTGATAAAATTATCACACAGAATTTTCACACAGACTATGCCACATACTATTCACACAGAAAATAATATTAAATTATCATTTTGACCTCGGATTTGTGGTCTCAAAACCACTGTTCTGACTAGGGTCTAACTCGGGCTGTTACACGCATCATGCAGTGTCAACTAATCCATACCCAAAATAACGTCAAACTCATCAAATGGCAACAACATTAAATCAGTCAGAAAATAGTGACCTCGAATCATTAAGGGACAATTCTTGCAAACTCTATCAACTAATACATGTTTGCCTAATGGGTTTGACACTTTAATCACAAACTCATTAAACTCAACAGGCAAGCTCTTACTAGCTACCAATTTCATGCAAACGTAAGAATGAGTTGATCCAGGATCAATCAATGCAGCTACATTAGTATTATAGAGAGAAAAAGTACCAGGGATAACATTGGGAGATGTCGATTCTTCGTGAGCACAGATAGCATAGGCTCTAGTAGGTGCTCTAGCCTCGGATCTTACAGTTGAATCTTTAGTTACACCTTTACTACTTGTCGCATTCCCCGTATTCCTCGGGGGTCTCCCTCTAGTAGTAGTGTTGCCCGATATTGCATTCTGAATCTTGTATTTCTCGGTCATCTCAGGGCAGTTCCGAATAAAGTGGTCTTGAGAGCCACACTTAAAACAAGTCCAGTCATTCATTCTACAATCATCGGGATGTTGCCTACCACAGTGTTGACTGGATCTAACATTACCAACACCGCTACTGATGTAGTTTGGGCTTTAGAACCCGAATATTATTTCCCACGATCTCTGTTGGAATACCCAGCTGAAGCACTCGAACGAGCATACAAATCTCTCAATTTCTTAGACTGATATTGAAATGACTTACTCATCGGCCTCTTTCTCGAATCTCTAGTCTCAATTTCAATTCTTCTCTTCTCCTTATTTAATTCTTCAGCTTTACAAGCTCGGTTGAATAGCACTACAAATTCTTTCAGCTCAAAGACTCCAACTAACAATTGGATATCCTCATTCAACCCATCTTCGAACCTTTTGCACATGATAGCCGCGGTGGAAACACACTCTCGAGCGCACTTACTGAGCCTGACAAACTCTCGTTCATACTCGGTTACAGATATTCGGCCCTATTTCAGCTCTAAAAACTCCTTACGTTTCTGATCAATGAACCGTTGGCTGATATATTTCTTCCTAAACTCATCTTGGAAGAATTCCTTGTTAACCCACTCTCTCGGTACTACTGACACAGGAGTTTTCCACCACCGGTATACTGAGTCTCTCAGAAGTGGTAAGCACATTTCAAACATTCATCCGATGTGCAAGACAGTTTATCAAATACCCTGATGGAGTTTTCGAGCCAAAAATCGGCTCTCTCGGGATCATCATTGACATTAGCTCAGAAATCTTCAGCCCTATGCTTTCGGATCTTATCAACCGGAGGCTTATTCAATCTTACAAATTCCATACCTTGTGGAGTTACGGGAATCGGCTGAGGAATAGGTGGGGGTGGAGGGGGTTGAGCAGTCAGATTTGTTCGAACAAACTCCGTATACAACTCATTCATCATGTGGAGGAAGGCTTCCCTAGCCCCTTCTCCTTGACCAATTATCATTGGTCTACTTTCGGATGGCGCGGTCCCTTTGTAACATCCCAAAATTTACGTATTATTTGTGTTGGCTCGGGTATGAATTTTGTGTGTTAGCATAGTCTTGTGAAGGCTTGATTTTATTTAGGAAGCTAGAATAATTTTTAGTATGGTTTATTTAATGAAGTGGATTAAGTGAGCTTAGCACTTAAGTTAATTTAAGTGTTAATTAAAGCATAAGAGGAGTAAGTGGCAAGTTGGTTAAGGAGCTTGAATGGTGGCTTGAGGTTAGAGGTTCGAGTATCATGGAAAGCATTTTTGAAGACTTTATTTTGTGTTCTAGCATTGATGGACGGTCAACCTATGTTTATGATAGGTTGCACCTTAAGTTTTTGGTAGGTTGAATTTTGGATTAAGGAAAGCATGATGTTGGGGATAAGAATCTTGAAGTTATGGTATTAAGAGGGGACAAAAGGCATGGAATATGGAGGATGTTTTGGAAAGTAATCCTAGGCCTTTAGTGGATGAATGTGGACGGCATGGGTGTCTAGGGGGGTGGCCGAATTTTGTAAGTAGCTTTGGGGGGGAATAGTTGGTCAATTTTTGCCTTTTGAACATCCTTTTGCATTTTTGTTTTCCCTCTCCAAAAACACTCTCTTGGCCGAATCTTTACCCATATCAAATTCCATTTCTTTTTCTTTCACTCAAAGTTTAAACATCCATTACCATTCTATTTCTCTTTTCTTTTTCACTTCACCATAGCCGAATTTTTCGACTTCCTTTTAGTATTATTTTTGGCCGAATATTCAAGGGTAGACTCTCTTTGATTTTTCTTCAATCGATTTTGGAAAAGGGTAAGTGTTCTTGGCCGTTTCTTCTTCAATTCTTTTCTCGTCTCTATATTATTTTCTTGTGGACTAAGGCCGAATCTATGGGCATTGGTTTACAAGGTTCTAATCATTCTTAGAAACCGATTTCTTTTAGGCTTTTCGGACGTTGGAAGCAATCAATCTAAGTCTCGATTCGTTGACAATCGTTTTGGGTAAGTTTAGGTAAGACTTGGTTTTTCGAAGGATAATTATCTGGGATTTAGTGTTATGGCCGAATGGCCTTTGTTCATAATCTTAATATTGGCCGATTGTAGGACAAGGTAATCTAGTGGTAGATCGGATCTTCGGACGTTAGTTATTGCTTTGGTGAAAGGTGTGTATCTTACACACTTTATAACTTGGTTTATATATGTAACACCCCTAACTCCGAACCATCGCCGGAACAGGGTTACGAGGCATTACCGGACATATCAGACAATTTACGAATATAAATTTTGTTTAATATAAATTTCGCACATTTACTGCTTATTATTATATAAAACCCCACATAAATTAAACCATATTCATTTCAATCATAACCAATTCAACCAATTCATTCCATATATTTATTTTCTATTCTAAATATCTTCTAATCAAACTCAATCAATATAATATCAACTTAAATTTATCAAAATATTAGTTAGATTAAAATAAATATACTTCATTCATTATAATTCTTAAATTTGTAATACTAACATTTTTAACCATTTACATTCAAAACATAATAACCTTTACACACAACCTACGTACATGCCACATTATGAAAAGGAAATATACATCACCAAAAGTTTCTTTGAAGTCGGGTATGGCTTGGGATCTTTGGTTCGATGTTGACTTCTACAACAACTCGCGCACGAAACAACCGTGACGCTGAGTATACATATACTCGATTGGTATTACCATAATTCAAATTATAAACATAATAATCATATCATTAATTCATATAACTTTAATTTAACTAAACCAATTCAAACATAACTTTCATATAAGTTTGTCATTCTCAATATATTCATACAATTCAATTTTAGCTATTCAACAATTGAAATAATACACAATCATGTTGAGCCACTATCCATTTCTTGAACCAATGGTTCATACTTTCTATTCTCATACTCATATTCCAATCACATTTTTCAGTTCATGTTCTATTTTCGCATTTCTTCCAATGGCTCAACCATTTCATTTTATTCAATTTAACTTTTTCTTTATTTACCCCTATTAACAGACTCGGACTTTAACGGATACACGGATTCCAACCCAAACACACCAATACGGCACATTGTGCCTAAAACGGTACATAGTACCTGATCGAGATACGACACATAAGTGCACGAAGCGACAACGAGGTGCCCGATCACGACACACGAGGTGCCTAAAATCGACACACATAAAGTGCACGATTTACGACACATAAAGTGCACGATCGGCAAAGCCGATAAATCCGTACTCTTCCAAATCCTATGGCATGCCAATTATATCCGACTCAGCCCGACTAGTTAATAGGGTATTTCAGTTCTCAATTTCATTTCATTTTCATAACAAATTCAATTTCGATATCAATTACACTTTTCCATTTCAAACCACATACAATTCAATTTCAATACATATTCATCATTCAACTCAATTTCCATTCAATTCAATAAAAACACTTACCTTATAATTTACTTACCATATTCATAAATTAATCTAACATTTAATAAATAAATAAATAGTTTGAATTATAGTAATACAAACCCGAATTTGCTTGATTATTCCTCGGTAACCTTCTCCTTTCCTTTGTGGGTTGATGTCTCGAGTTCCTTGTTAGCTACGAAAATAATAATAATTTACATTATTAATTACAACATTAAATTACAATAAATAATTGAATTTTATTCAATTTCTACTCTTCCTCTTCATTCCACATCCTTTATACACAATTCTATTATTTACTTATAAGTTCTTTCAAAGCTGTCTACCTGAGTCATTATCACTAAATTATCTATATCTTGAATTACAGAATTCCAAATTAAGATCCGTAAATTTTCTATGAAACTAGACTCACATATCTTCTTGCTATAAAATTTTCAGAATTTTTCATTTAGCCAATAAGTACATTTTATTCTTTTAAATCACCCCTATTCTGTTGTCTGACAGCTCCAACCACTCTTTGCTAAAATTTAATTATCTTTTTATACAGAATTCAAATGATGTTCTAGTTTGTTTCTTATAAAAATAGACTCATTAAGGAATCTAACCATATAAATTATGTCCCAAAATTATTATTTTTACAATTTTTAATGATTTTTCCAATTCAGAACAGGGGATCTCGAAATCACCCTGAACCAGTTTCACTAAAATTTAAATATCTCATAATACAGAACTTATTTGCTTTCTCTGTTTCTTTCATATGAAAATAGACTCAATAAGATTTAATTTCATATCTCACTAAACTTCTAATTCCACTTCCACGATTTTTGGTGAATTTTCAAAGTTACTCTACTGCTGCTGTCCCAAAACTGTTTTCTTATAACTTATTTTGCAATTAAATCCTAATTAAGTTTACTTATTTCTTAACTTAATTCATGCTTTGATTCTACTTAAATTCCTTCCATATTCAACTTGATTATATAATTTTCATAATAAAACCCTAATTCATAATTTCTTCCAAATTAATCCCTATAGTAGAAAACTTATAGCTTACCTTACAATTTAATCCTTTTACTAATTCTAACTTAGATTTCATCTAATTTAATCCATAATTCATCTTTTTCTTCAACATAAACTATATTTAAAAACCTAAAAACTCTCAAAATACCAACTTAGTTTCATCAAAATCTTGCTTTAAAGCTTCTAAAACATCAAAATTAAGAGAAAATGACTAAATTGACTTACCTTTTAAAACCTCAAACCTTAAATCTTTAGTTTTTCCTTTTCCTTCTTTTTCTTCTTCTTTCCTGCTTGTTTGAATGTTTCTCTGTTCTCTCCTGTTTCTTTTCCTATTTCTTTTATACTATTTACTTTATTATATAATATAATATTATATTAATATAATTATTTAATAATATTAATAATATATTTTAACACATAAAATCTCAGATTTTTTTAAGCTTATGCCGCCTAAACTTATGCTAAATGGCATAATTGCCATTTTGGTCCTTTATAATTTCTTTTAATCTATAATTAAACTTTTACTCCTTATTCAATTTGATCCTTTTTCCTAATTACTTTAAATTAAGCTAAATTCACTATATAAAAATCTAATTAAACACACTACTAGACTCATAATTACTCCTAATGATTATTTACTAACTCGATTTACTAAGACGGAGGCCCGATAACACTTTTTTTTTTCTGGTGCCCACGGATTTCGGGTCGTTACAATATATGTATATTTGTGTGTTATAACTAATCATATTATGAAAAGTGGGTAAATCGATGAGATCTGGATATGATACCATGATGGAATGAATGAGGATTCGGGTAAGTCCGTTTCAATATGTTGTTAATACATGTGGATTGAAATTATGATCTACGATTTATGATATATTCGTTATGAGATACATATCAAAGTTTATTGACGTGATTTGTCTATGTATTGCATTGGTATGGGCAATATGAGTGGAGGGGGAAGATTGATGATTCGTGTCTTCGGACACCAGTGGTTTGGCACCACCAGTGGTTTGGCACCACCAGTGGTTTGGCACCACCAGTGATTTGGTATCACATTCGTGTCTTCGGACACCAGAGGTTTGGCACCTCATAGCGACTTGTCCCTGTGGTTAATTCCACCGTGGGTTGGCCCCACTTTTGAGATATGGGATCGTGCGCGGTGATTTGGTATCACACATGGGTTGGCCCCACAGATGGATTATTCGTGACTACGGTCACCAGTGATTTGGTATCACATTTGTGTCTTTGGACACCAGTGAGTTTGGCACCACCAGTGGTTTGGTACCACACGGGGTAGAAAAGGAGTTATGGATGGCTAGGTTGGGTGCATTATACATATATGTTGCTTTGTTATAATTTGTGTAAGTATGTGGTATTTACCCTGAGAGGGAATATGCACTTTGAGTCTTGGTGACTCACCTTCTCCTTATCTTTTCAGTGATTCGTGAGATCGCGGATATGGAGCCGGATGAACTCGAGGAGGCCATGCAATAAAGTTGGTTTTACATGAACTTCCATTTGGGTACTTTATTTTAATTTGGTTTTTCATATTTTATGGATTTGTAATAAGGCCTCTTTAATTATGGTTTTGAATTATTTATATGCTTTGGGATTTATTCTAGACATGTTTAAGTATATCACTTGATTAATTTAATAATTGAGCTCAAAGTTTTCTAAACTATAAACTCGCAATGGTTTTAAAAAAATCTTACCATCGGGTAATATGAATAGTTCGATAGAAAAATTACAAGTTAAGTGTTTTCAATAAATTAAGTGATTTCCAAAAATTCAAGTTTCTATACTCAGTTTTAAAGTGATATTTCAAATTTTCTTAAAAAGATATAAATGTTTTCTATCCTATGATTTATTAACTAAGTTTTAAAGTTTTATGTAATTCAAAGTAAATCTCAGTTTTAACTTATTTTCGACAAATAAAGAATTTCAAATAGTTTTTCACAAAATTTAATTGTTAATTCGATTCTTCAAAAAAATATTTTCCTTAGTGACATACCAGATTCGATTAGTAGGCGTATTGACCGGGTTTGGGGTGTTACAAATTGGTATCAAAGCCAAGTTCAAAAGCTTTTTGTGGGCCGAGGCCCAAAATGTTTTAAAGAATGGATTTTAAAATGTTTTATTGAAAATTATATGGTTTGGAAAGGCATGGCCTCGAGTCTCAGACATCGATCCGCTCAGTAAGTACATCAAACTGTTGATTTTGATGATATGATATGATGATGTTGGCATGACTGTATAGTAGTAGGAACTACTCTAGAGACCCAAAACTATAGGTTGAATGTACTCGCGAAACAACCTCCTATTAAAACTTTTCATAAAATTGTGCTTTAAAGAAAGTGGAATAATGACTAATGCATACCGCTTTTTAATCGGATAAGTCGAGACTTTAGACATGAGTACTCGTGGTCGAGGTCGTATGATTCGTGGACGCGGTCGGGTAGGATGGTCGTGTCTGCGAGCCGATGGGTCCTGGTCAAGGATCCGAAAATGAGGTACCACTACCCCACCACCAGCGGTTGGAGTTGAGCAACGAGGATCAAGCGGGGATGACGATATCTCGAGCGATCTTTGCGAGTTCTTGAGAGGGTAGCCGGAATAAGTGGAGGCGCGGAATTGAAATCCGTGCTTGGCGACTTGAGCCAATGGAGCCGAGGTATTTCGAGGTGTTTGAGCGTGGCTCCTAGTGCGGTGAATATTGGCTAGAGGCGACGGAGCGAATCATGGATGATTTGTATCTCGAATCTGAGGAAAAGTCGAAAGGGATCGTGTCGCTTCTTCGGGATGAGTCATATCGATGGTGGCTCGCAGATGAGAATGGTGCTTTGCGCAATGAGGATCTCACTTGGGATTATTTCAAGGCGCGTATCGGTGAAATCGTTGGGTCTAATTACATTGATGTGCGCCGTAAGGCATTTCGAGTTTGATCCAAGGTAGTAAGTCCGTGTCGAGAATATGAGGCGAAATTTTTAAGACCGAGTCGGTATCTTTGGAGGTATTGTGGCATCGAGCACGCAGCGATGTGTTCGATTTGAAGATGGTTTGAGAGACGAGTGAGATTGTTGATTGCTCCACATCGGGAGCGAGAGTTTTTGCTTTGGTTGAAAAGGCTAAGATAGCCGAAGAAGAATCAAAGAATCTGCAAGGCGAGTTCTGGCCGGAACAAGCATAAGAGAGGTTACAGATCATCGAGATCACCTAATTCTCAAAAGAGGGCTAGGCAAAGTGGGCCGAATCGATGCAGGGAGGCTCATTCGCTGTCGTGACCAAAGACGGTGTATGTCGATGTGGGAAATATCATTGGGGCGAATGTTGGACCGGAGGAAAGGATGTTTCAAGTGTGGCTCATTTGGATCATCGTGTGAGAGATCGCCCACGTAAGCTAGCCGGAATCGGTCCGGGGTCAAGGTCGTGCTCGGTTCGTAAATGAGGACCGCCACCACATAGAGGTCGTGGTAATGGTAGAGGAGGTAATGGTTCTGGTCGAGGTCGAGGAGCATCGGCGGAGGTGCTTGCAATCACCGAGGCAAGATAGCCGGTTTGGTGTATGCTGTGAGACGTTGAGAGAAGAGGCGGCGCTTGCGGGCGTCATAACCGTGCGTTCTTAATCTTTGGTGAACCATATCTTTGCTTTGATAGATGTGGGTTCGACACATTCGTATGTTGCCGATAACATAGTAGAGACCATGAGCTTAGTTTACGATCGCTTCTAGGAGGATGACCGTACTTAGCCCTCTAGGTCACTCTGTAGAAAGTAAATAAGTCAGATAGAGATGTACCCCTAGAACTCCAAGGGGTAGTGTTCGTAGCTGATCTGATGGAATTGCCATTTGAGGAGTTCGATCTGATACTTGGGATGGACTGGTTGGCCAAGTACCGAGCAAGTTTGGATTGCGCTGCTAAGCGCATGGTTTTGAAGTCAGTTGAGGGCGAAGAGGTGGTCATGATAGGTAATAGAAGAGATTATCTATCCAACGTGGTATCTGCGTTGAAAGCTGTGAAGTTGGTTAGGAAGGGCTGTGAGGCATTCGTGGTCCATGTGTGTGCATTGGAGGCTAAGGAGTCTAATGTGGGGAATGTCCGCACGGTAAAGGAATATGTTGACGTATTTCCTGAAGAACTTCCGGGACTACCTCCGGACCGTGAAGTTGAATTTGGTATAGATCTGTTACCCGGAACGGCGCCAGTGTCTATAGCTCCGTATAGGATGGCACCGAAGGAATTGATGGAATTAAAGGCTCAAATTCAGGAGTTGTTGGATCGAGGTTTCATTCGACCAAGTGTTTCGCCATGGGGAGCGCCGGTACTTTTTGTCAAGAAGAAGGATGGTACGATGCGGATGTGTATAGACTACACTTGATTGAATAAGGTGACGATCAAAAACAAGTATCCTTTGCGAGGATAGATGACTTGTTTGATCACCTTAAGAAGCGGCGATTTTCTCCAAGATTGATTTAAGGTCCGGATATCATCACTAAAGGTGAAAGAGGTGATATCCATAAGACGACTTTTAACTGCTCGGTATGGGCACTACGAGTTTACGGTGATGCCGTTTGGGTTGACTAACGCTTGGTTTGCATTTATGGATATGATGAATCGAGTATTTCAAAGTAGTTTTGGATCGGTTTATTGTGGTATTTATAGGCGATATTTTGGTATACTCAAAGTCGGAGGAGGAGCATGATGCGCATTTATGAGTAGTATTGCGATTCGAGGAAAGCAATATGACGCCAAATTTAGTAAGTCTGAGTGCGGCTTAGGAGGTGACTTTCTTGGGTCACGTAGTATCAGTGAGGATTAGAGTGGATCCTCGGAAGATTGAGGCGATATTGGATTGGAAGCCGCCTAAGTCGGTGGGGTGAGATTCGAGTTTTCTAGGTGCAGCGGGGTATTACCAAGATTTGTAGAAGGATTTTCTTTGATAGCAAAGACTATGACCAAGTTATTGAGGAAAGGAGTTCCATTTGTGTGGGCCGAGAAGCGACAAGGAAGTTTCGACAAGTTGAAGAAGATTCGATTGAAGCTCAGATTTTGATTCAACTTTGAGGCGAGCAAGGAATTCACGGTTTCTTGTGATGCATCACATCTTGTTTTGGGATGTGTCTTGATCTGAGGAAGGAAGGTAGTGGCTTATGCATCTCGGCAGATTGAGACCACATGAGGTCAATTATCCGACGCATGACTTGGAATTAGCTGCTGTGATTTTTGCTTTGAAGATATGGAGACACTATTTGTACGGAGAGAAGTCGATAGTCTACACGGATCACAAGAGTATTAAGTATCTTTTGACTCAGAAGTATTTGAACTTGAGGCAGCATAGATGGATCGAGTTGTTGAAGTACTACGATTGTTCGATCGATTATCATCCCAGCAAGGCTAACGTGGTGGCAGACGCGTTGAGCCGTAAGGTTGTATCGGATTTAAGATCGATGTTTGCTCGACTTAGCTTATATGACGATGGGAGTCTTTTGGCAGAATTGCAAGTCAAGCCGACTTGGTTAGATCAGATCAAGGAGAAGCAGTTAGAGGATGATGGTTTAAATGATCGGAGGTTGCAGATTCAGAACGGAGGTTTAGAGGAATATAGTTTGTCCAAATGATGGAGTACTGTGTTTTAAAAGGAGAGCTTGTATGCCGGCGAAGGATGTTGAGTTGAGGCAAAGGATTCTTCGGATGCACATAACAGCCCATATGCTATGCATCCCGGAGGAAGCAACATGTATCGGGATTTAAGAGAGTAGTTTTGGTGGCGGTGCAGGCGTGAGGTAACGAGTTTGTGGGTAAATGTCCGCGTGTCGGCCAGGTCAAGGCGAGCATCGATTCTGTCTGGGTTACTTCAATGGTGAAGATTCCACAGATGGAAGTGGGAAAGGATCACTATGGACTTTGTCGGTGGATTACCTCTTACGCCTAGTAAGAAGGATTCGATTTGGGTGATTGTGGATCGTCGACTAAGTCACTCATTTCATTCCTGAGATAGATTATTCGCCTGAGAGGTTAGCTAAATTGTATGTAGCGGAGATAGTGAGGTTGCGGTGTGCCACTTTGTCGATCATCTCGAGATAGAGATCCTAGATTTACATCGAGGTTTTGGAGAGCGTTACATCGGGCTTTGGGTGCGCGGTTGGATTTCGATCTTGCATTTCATCCACGATCGACGGGCGATCGGAAAGGGTTATTCGATTTTAGAAGATATGTTGAGAGGATGTGTTTTGGACTTGAGCGGTGGGAAGAGTTTTTACCATTAGGCGAGTTCGCATACAACAATAGTTACCAAGCAAGCATTAAGATGGCCCCATATGAGGCGTTGTATGGTAGGAGGTGTTGCACACCTACATGTTGGACAGAGTTGGGTGAGCGTCAGATGTTAGGACTAGAGTTGGTTGCGGCCGAGGATAAGGTGAAGTTGATTCAAGCTCGGTTGAAGGAAGCTTCTGATAGGCGAAGTCATATGCCGATCTCAAGCGGAGGATATAGAGTTTGCCGTGGGTGACAAAGTTTTTACGAAGGTCTCGCCATGGAAGAAAGTGTTAAGATTTGGGAGAAAAGGCAAGTTAAGTCCAAGGTTTATTGGGCCGTTTAAGGTGTTGAGACGAGTGGGACCAATAGCTTATCACCGAGTTGCCATCGAGTGAGTCGATTCACGATGTGTTCCATGTCTCCAAGCTTAGACGCTATCGTTCTGATCCATCGCATGTTGTGGCGAAAGAGGAAATAGAGGTGAGTCCAGATCTGACGATAGAAGAAGAACCTGTGCAGATCCTAGATCGAGATGTGAAAGTTTTGCGTAGGAAGACAGATCCTTTAGTGAAGGTTTTATGGCAGAATCATGGCGTGGAGGAAGCTACGTGGGAACCGGAGGATGTAATGAGGCAGCAGTATCCTCAACTCTTTTGATCAGGTAATTTCGAGGACGAAATTTTCTTAAGGGGGTAGAATTGTAACATCCCAAAATTTGAGTATTATTTGTGTTGGCTCGGGTATGAATTTTGTGTGTTAGCATAGTCTTGTGAAGGCTTGATTTTATTTAGGAAGCTAGAATAATTTTTAGTATGGTTTATTTAATGAAGTGGATTAAGTGAGCTTAGCACTTAAGTTAATTTAAGTGTTAATTAAAGCATAAGAGGAGTAAGTGGCAAGTTGGTTAATGAGCTTGAATGGTGGCTTGAGGTTAGAGGTTCGAGTATCATGGAAAGCATTTTTGAAGACTTTATTTTGTGTTCTAGCATTGATGGACGGTCAACCTATGTTTATGATAGGTTGCACCTTAAGTTTTTGGTAGGTTGAATTTTGGATTAAGGAAAGCATGATGTTGGGGATAAGAATCTTGAAGTTATGGTATTAAGAGGGGACAAAAGGCACGGAATATGGAGGATGTTTTGGAAAGTAATCCTAGGCCTTTAGTGGATGAATGTGGACGGCATGGGTGTCTAGGGGGTGGCGAATTTTGTAAGTAGCTTTGGGGGAATAGTTGGTCAATTTTTGCCTTTTGAACATCCTTTTGCATTTTTGTTTTCCCTCTCCAAAAACACTCTCTTGGCGAATCTTTACCCATCTCAAATTCCATTTCTTTTCTTTCACTCAAAGTTTAAACATCCATTACCATTCTATTTCTCTTTTCTTTTCACTTCACCATAGCCGAATTTTTCTACTTCCTTTTAGTATTATTTTTTTGGCCGATATTCAAGGGTAGACTCTCTTTGATTTTTCTTCAATCGATTTTGGAAAAGGGTAAGTGTTCTTGGCCATTTCTTCTTCAATTCTTTTCTCGTCTCTATGTTATTTTCTTGTGGACTAAGGCCGAATCTATGGGCATTGGTTTGCAAGGTTCTAATCATTCTTAGAAACCGATTTCTTTTAGGCTTTTCGGACGTTGGAAGCAATCAATCTAAGTCTCGATTCGTTGACAATCGTTTTGGGTAAGTTTAGGTAAGACTTGGTTTTTCAAGGATAATTATCTCGGGATTTAGTGTTATGGCCGAATGGCCTTTGTTCATAATCTTAATATTGGCCGATTGTAGGACAAGGTAATCTAGTGGTAGATCGGATCTTCGGACGTTAGTTATTGCTTTGGTGAAAGGTGTGTATCTTACACACTTTATAACTTGGTTTATATATGTATATTTGTGTGTTATAACTAATCATATTATGAAAAGTGGGTAAATCGATGAGATCTGGATATGATACCATGATGGTATGAATGAGGATTCGGGTAAGTCCGTTTCAATATGTTGTTAATACATGTGGATTGAAATTATGATCTACGATTTATGATATATTCGTTATGAGATACATATAAAAGTTTATTGACGTGATTTGTCTATCTATTCCATTGGTATGGGCAATATGAGTGGAGGAAAGATTGATGATTCGTGTCTTCTGACACCGGTGGTTTGGCACCACCAAAGATTTGGTATCACATTCGTGTCTTCTGACACCGAGGTTTGGCACCTCATAGCGACTTGTCCCCGTGGTTAATTCCACCGTGGGTTGGCCCCACTTTTGAGATATGGGATCGTCGCGGTGATTTGGTATCACACGTGGGTTGGCCCCACAGATGGATTATTCGTGACTACGGTCACCAAAGTGATTTGGTATCACATTTGTGTCTTTGGACACCGGTGGTTTAGCACCACCAAAGGTTTGGTACCACACGGGGTAGAAAAGGAGTTATGGATGGCTAGGTTGGGTGCATTATACATATATGTTGCTTTGTTATAATTTGTGTAAGTATGTGGTATTTACAGGGAGAGGGAATATGCACTTGAGTCTTGGTGACTCACCTTCTCCCTATCTTTTCAGTGATTCGTGAGATCGCGGATATGGAGCCTGATGAACTCGAGGAGGCCATGCAATAAAGTTGGTTTTACATGAACTTCCATTTGGGTACTTTATTTTAATTTGGTTTTTCATATTTTATGGATTTGTAATAAGGCCTCTTTAATTATGGTTTTGAATTATTTATATGCTTTGAGATTTATTCTAGACATGTTTAAGTATATCACTTGATTAATTTAATAATTGAGCTCAAAGTTTTCTAAACTATAAACTCGCAATGGTTTTGAAAAATCTTACCATCGGGTAATATGAATAGTTCGATAGAAAAATTACAAGTTAAGTGTTTTCAACAAATTAAGTGATTTCCAAAAATTCAAGTTTCTATACTCAGTTTTAAAGTGATATTTCAAATTTTCTTAAAAAGATATAAATGGTTTCTATCCTATGATTTATTAACTAAGTTTTAAAGTTTTATGTAATTCAAAGTAAATCTCAGTTTTAACTTATTTTTTACAAATAAAGAATTTCAAAGAGTTTTTCACAAAATTTAATTGTTAATTCGATTCTTCAAAAAAATATTTTCCTTAGTGACATACCAGATTCGGTCGTGGCGTATTGACCGGGTTTGGGGTGTTACACCCTTGAGCGGGATTCAGCGCATTACTTTCTACGTTATCAGCTTCAGCTCGATTGGGATCCATTTACTATATAAAAACACAATTTAAAGTTGTCAAGAGTCATCACACTATCATGGTTTATTTATGGCATGTATAGTTAGTCTGAGAATCGACTAAACCATAGCTCTGATACCACTAAATGTAACCCTCTTACCCGTATTCAACACCGAAAAAGGGTAAGAAGCATTACCGGACTTATATCCCAAGCAAACATACAATTTTGAGTCATAAATTTTCGTCCAAATTAAAAACATTCGTATTCAATCATAAAGTCCGTAATACGAGCCTACGAGGCCCAAAACATGCTTTAGTAATGGTTCGGGACTAAAACGAGAACTTTAGAAATTTTACAAAAGTTATAAAATTTTTGCTATAAACAGAGGTCACACGCCCGTGTGGGCAGGCCGTGTGGTCACACGCCCGTGTCCCTAACCCGTGTAACTCTCTGTTTGTAACTCATGAGCAAATTGAAGTCACACGGCCAAGTCACATGCCCGTGTGCTAGACCGTATGATCGATTTAATTTTTATGATTTTTCATAAAATAGGTGCAAACTTCACATGCCCGGGACACACGCCCGTGCCTAAGGCCTTGTCCCTCACACGGCCGAGACATACGCCCGTGTCTCTACCCATGTGCTCAATTCTGAGCATTCTGTTTCTCAAAATTAAGGTGCAGGGGACACACGGCTGAAACACATGTGATCGTTGTTTTCACGATGTCAAAGTCTTAAAATTTATAAAAAGAATGATCGAACCTGGAAACTAACTATGACAACAATTTGAGGCAAGCGCACCTATCGAACAGTAGTATAGTTTAGTGGCAAGACTGAAATGTCGAACCCAAAGGAGCTAAAAGTACTAATATTAACTCTCTTTTTATTATCTAGCCTAAAATAAAGGGAATTTGTTGTTTAATCTAAATTAATTAACTACTAAACTAAAGACTCTAAGACAAAGAAGAATGAATTTGGGGAAAATAAATTGAGGAAAAACCAATTGATTAATATGACACCCAAGGAAGAATCCACCTAGACTTCACTGGGTATCTAACTCTGAACCAGACGATTTATTCATTTGACTTGATCCGTAAGATTCCCTAATGTATATTAAACCCTCTCTCGAAGCGAATAACGTCTAACCCTAGGTTGATTAATTGAAATCTCTTTCTAATTAAAACCCCTAGAATTACATTAACTCGATCTATGGAATCCTATATTAGGTTTCACCCTAATCCGAAAAAATCTCATCACCCTATCTCTAGGCGCGCGATCAACTCCGCTTAACTATGCTAGATCTACTCTTAGACAGGGACTTTTGCTCCTCCACCTAAGCACATCAAACTTGAATCAATATCCCGAAAATATCAACACAAGAATTAAGCACACATAATTAAGAACAAGTCAAATATTTATCATATAGTTCGATGCTTGATAACAAGATTCATCTAAGTTTTATCCCCTCGGTATCTGAGGTTTAGTTCATAGCAATAAAAGAAAACATCTCGAAGAAAAGATAAAACAAAACATAAGAAATCCCTAAAACCCCTGAAGGAATTGAATGAGAGATCCTCCATCTTGAGTATAATTCCGAAGCTAGAGATGAATCAACTGGCTATCCTCGAGTGAATCCCCACAAATCGCCTTCTCTCCCTAGTAAGACGCCCCTAGACGATAGCCTTGGGCTCCTCCTTTTAGGTCATACTTAGGGTGTATATATAGGCTTTTGGATTGTGTTTCTTTGCCCCTAAGTATCCCAATCCGAATGAAACTTCTCTTTGCCACGGTAGGGGCACGGCCATGGCACACGCCCGTGTGAATCGTGGCCAGGCCGTGTTGGACTTCATTAATGAGGCACGGTCGTGTGGTCTTGGGTCCAGGCCGTGCCAATTTTGTGATCTGGCCCATTTGGCCCGTTTTAAGCCCGTTTCTTGTTCTTTTCATCCTCTGGTGCTTCCCTGAGTATAAAACATGAAAATAAAGGATTAAGAGCACCAAATTACATAAAATAAGGGATAATTCATCCAAAAGCATGCTAAATGTGGGATTAAAATATGTTACTTTTACGGTTTATCAAATACCCCCACACTTAAGCTTTTGCTTGTCCTCAAGCAAAATTCTCAACTCATAATTAAAACAAACTTCCCTCAATTCATGATAGTCATTGATAATGTTTCATTATAATTCAAAGATAATTTATACATGGATAATTCAACTCAAAGAGTCCTAAAGATTCAAACAATCTAAGTCATACATTTGTAGCATAAAACATAGGTGTTTCTCTTCATCTAAATAATTACCTTTGATTCAAAACCGACAAGGATTGACATCCTCACTAAAGATTCACTCAAATCACTCGAAGTGTTTAAGGTTCAAAATTAAGCACTCAAAAGTCAACATGAAGAGTTAATCCCATAGGCTTGCATGAAAATCAGATCTCCACCACTATAATATGAGATGATGCACAAATCAAAAGGTCTTTAACAGGGTTGTAACGGGGCTTGGGTTAAGGTATGGATAAAGGCTGAATTAGAGGGTTAGAATCGAGATTCAATTGACAAATTACCTAACCAGAAACAACGAACTGAATATAAGTAATTACATCAATTGAAAACTAATAGTACTAATAATTCGAGCTTCTTCTTCAATATTCAAACATATAAGCTCATTTAATCACAAAACTAATAATGAATATACTTCGATTTTTTTTACATAAGTACATACATAATAAAGGATAAATTACTGAAATAAAAATCATAGTTAGGCAACTAATCAAATCAAATCTCGATATAAGGGTAGTTAAAAAGGATGGTGATAACAAATAAAAAGGGTTTTGGGTTAATATTAGCGGGTAAGTCAATAAATGGGGTTGTTAGGATTAAAAAGGGTTCACTAGGGGTTAATTGTGAAGGTAGGCTTTTAGTGGAGTAAGTGGGTTAAATCCTAGGTGCCTTCATCATATCTGTATATCAAATCAAAGGTGTGGTCTCGACATGTATAATCGATGCAAGTTCTAGAATAACAAATCAATGTTGACACACTCATAATCAATAAAGTGAGCAAGAGAAAAAGAATATGCTCTATAAGGCTCAAAATCTCACGAAAATTATGGGTTTTTTTATGTCAACCTCGTAAATTTCAAATTTCAAAGTAATATTCAAATTCAGGTAGACAACCTAGAAAAATTTTTAATTTCTGAAAAATAGACTTATCATGCTTGATTCTCTAGTATCTTAGAATTTAATTATCAATGCACAATTATCAATGACTTAATCCAAGACACATCAATAAAAATCGTAAATCAAAGGAATTTCATTCTAATTATAATATGAGAAACTTACTTAAGAAACAAGACATAATTCAGAGATTTGAGAATAATGCAAAAGTTTGGCACCTAATTTGAGAATTTGAGAATAATGAAAAAAAGTTAGGCACCTTTTTAGGTTGTTCACCCCCCACACTTAAGATGTACATTGCCCTCAATGTACAAAGATATATATATAGACAATTAAGTATAAATTCAAAAGATATGGAGAGAGGTGAAACTCCCTGAATTATGGATGAAATCCTTGCGTTGGAGGTGAAAGATAAGTTGGAGGAGTCGTTCTTTATGACGATTCTGCGCTAGATGAAGAAATTGGGTAGCTCATGGAGGAATAGCCAAGATATAATAATTAAAACTATACTAATTAAATAATTAAAGAAAAGCAAGCTAAAGTGAAGAAAAATAAAAATAAAAAATAGAATAAAATTAAAGGAAAAGATAAATAGACCGTAGAGTCCTTATTGTTAGATGGTTCGCGAGGTGGGCGTGATTTCTAAGGCTGGGGTGAGTTGGTGGTCGTGGTTCCGGTGTCATTCCCTAGCAGCCTGTAGAACCTAAAACTAAAATAAAATAAACTGAGTTAAGCAGAAGAGAAGCAAAGATAAGGAAATTGAAGCAAAAGAGAAAAACGAAGTAAAAACTAAATGGCCTCAAATGTCCTTGGCTTGTCGAATGATTGAAGCGGCCGGCATGAACTTATATAGATCGGTCTCCCTCTAGGAGACTATGCTTGATTCCTTCCGCTTCTTCGGCATTTGGTGTAGCTCAAGGGTTTTGGGAATGTACTGGAGAAGAAAAGTAGGGGGAGGTCTGAATAATGGGATAGAATAAAGGGGATGGGTAGTAGGAAAGTGAGTAAGGGAAGAGAAAAAGGAGGGGGTTTAAATAGATTTTCAAGCCTGGTACAACGTTACACCCGTGTACCAGGGGCGTGCTAAGTCACACGGCTACCTCGCACGGCCGTGTTGAGCATCGTATCATTTCTTCCACGCCCATGTTCAGGTTGCCCACCCGTGTGTAAACTACCAGTGTCGACCACGGCCGCATCACACGGCCGTGGTCTTTTTATCGCAACCCGTGTTGGGGAAATTTTCTCTTTGTTTTCTCACACGTCTACCTGCATGCCCGCTTTTCATCCCATGTTGACCACACGGTCATGGGCACACCGTGTGTAAGGCCATGTGGTAAAAAAAACCTGCGCTTTACTAAATCAGTTAGTTTGATTTAGGTGTTAAAAAGAAAAATAAAATTAAAATGTGAAAAATTAATGGGGTTAGTAAAGTTAGTGCTCGGGTTGACTCCCGAGGAGCGCTCGTTTAAAGTCTTAAGCTAGACTCACCCTGTTTTCATTCCTGAAAGAAGGTTCACGGAGCTGAAGCTCCTCTCTCATTTCCTTGAAATCTTCACCCTTATAAAGTTTCAGTCGGTGGCCATTTACCTTGAATGTTCCTTGAGTTGGATGAGTTACCTCGACTGTGCCGTAAGGAAAAATATATTTTATCACGAATGGGCCTGACCACCTTGATTTCAGCTTTCCAGGAAATAGTTTGAGCCTTGAATTATACAGCAGGACTAAGTCTCCTTCTTCGAATTGATTTGATTGTTTTAAACGAGAATCATGGCGTCATTTTGTTGCCTCCTTATATAGTCGTGAATTCTCATAGGCCTCAGCTCGCCATTCATCCAGTTCATTTAACTGCATCATCCTCTTCTCACCTGCAGTTTTAAGATTGTAATTCAAGAATTTTAAAGCCCAGTAGGCTTTGTGTTCTAACTCAAATGGTAGATGACAACTATTTCTGTAAACAAGTTTGTACGGGGATGTCCCTAAAGGGGTTTTAAATGTTGTTCTGTAGGCCCACAAAGCGTCATCTACTTTTACTGCCCAATCTTTCCTATTTGATTCAACTGTTTTTTCTAGGATTCGCTTAAGCTCTCGGTTTGCCACTTCCACTTGCCCACTGGTTTAAGGATGATAAGGGGTAGTTGTTCAGTGGTGTACTCCATATTTTCTTGAGACTTTTTTCAAATTGAGTATTGCAAAAGTGAGTGCCCCTATCGTTGATGATTGCTCTGGGTGTTCCAAAATGAGAGAAAAGTTTCTTAAGAAACTTTACTACAGCTCTAGCATCGTTAGTAGGTAAAGCTTGGGCTTCCACCCATTTTGACATGTAATCTACTGCTACTAAGATTTATTTATTTCCAAATGAACTGGGGAACGGGCCCATAAAATCAATACCCCATACATCAAATATCTCACATGATAACATATATGTCTGAGGCATTTCATCGCGTTTAGAGATATTACCTGTTCTCTGGCATTTATCACACGAAGCGGCATACCTGTTGGCATCCTTGAAAAGAGTTGGCCAGTAAAATCCTGATTCGAGCGTTTTGTGTGCTATCTTAATCCCGCTGTAATGTCCTCCTGAAGGTCCTAAATGGAAATGATCTAGGATTTTACTCGCTTCCGCCTTTTTAACGCATCTCTGAATTACTTGATCTGCACATATACGGAAAAGAAAGGGGTCTTCCCAAAAATAGTTTTTCGCATCAGTAAAGAATCGCTTCTTTTGATGATGTGTTAATCTTTTTGGTAAGATGTTAGCAGCTAAATAATTTGCAATATCTTCAAACCATGGTACCTTAGAGTTGGTTATAGAAAAGAGTTGTTCCTCGGGAAACGAGTCGTTTATCTCACTTTCGTCGAGCTCTTCGATATGTGGGTTCTCAAGCCTAGAGAGGTGATCTGCTGCAAGATTTTTAGTTCCTTTTTTATCTTGTATTTCCAAATCAAATTCCTGTAAGAGTAAGATCCATCGTATGAATCGAGGTTTTGCATCAACTTTAGTTAAAAGATAACGAAGAGTCAATGGTCGATTAAACGACAACTTTAGATAATATTAAATACTGCCTAAATTTGTCAAAAGCAAAAACTACAGCTAGCAATTCTTTCTCTGTGGTGGTGTAGTTTTCTTGTGCAGGTGTCAATGTTCTACTAGCATAATAGATTGGCTGAAAATGCTTTTCTCTTCATTGTCCCAGAACTGCACCCACTGCAAAATCACTTGCATCACGCATTAGTTCAAAGGGTGAATTCCAATCAGGTGCAATTATAATCGGAGCATTTATTAGTTTATCTTTGAGGATATTAAATGCATCTAAACATTCCTGATCGAAATTGAAAGGAACATCTTTTTCTAGTAATTTTGTTAAAGGCTTAGCGATTTTAGAGAAATCTTTAATGAATCTTCTATAGAATCCAGCATGTCCTAAAAAGCTTCTAATAGCCTTAACTGAACTAGGGGGAGGTAATTTTTCTATGGTTTCAATCTTTGCTTTATCTACCTCAATCCCTTTACTAGAAATCTTATGTCCTAACACAACCCCTTCTCTAACCATAAAGTGACATTTTTCCAAATTCAAGACAAGATTTGTTTCCTCACATCTTATTAGAACTCGTTCTAAATTTTTAAGGCAAAGGTGGAAAGAATTACCAAATACCGAGAAGTCGTCCATAAATACCTCCATAATGTCTTCCACAAGTTCATCAAAGATGGCCAACATGCAGCGCTGAAAAGTAGCAGGAGCATTACATAATCCAAAAGGCATTCTACGATAAGAAAACGTACCGTATGGGCATGTAAATGTTTTCTTCTCTTGATCTTCAGGAGCTATTGGGATTTGGAAGTAGCCGAGAGTCCATCCCAAGAAGCGATAGTATATATACCCGCACAATCTTTCTAACATCCGATCTATAAAGGGTAGAGGGAAGTGATCTTTTACGGTGGCGTCGTTCACTTCCTATAGTCTATCTGCACTCTCCAACTTTGTGGATCGTTCTAGTGGGAATCAATTCATTCTTTTCGTTGGTTACCACAGTCATTCCTCCTTTCTTGAACTACACATGCATGACTTACCCAAGTCTTTGTCGTAAATAGGATAAATTATTCCTACATCTAGAATTTTAATTACCTCGGCTTTGACAACTTCTTTCATATTGGGGTTTAACTGTCTCTGAGGTTGCACACATGGTTTGTACTCATCTTCCATTAAAATTTTGTGGGTGCAAAATGATGGGCTTATTCCTTTAATGTCTGACATTTTCCATGCTATGGCCCTTTTTTGCTTCCTTAGTACCCTTAGCAACTCTTCTTTCTCCTTGGGTCCTAGTTCCGAAGAGATGATTACTGGTAGCGTAGAATTATCCCCCAGGAATGCATATTCTAAATGCTTTGGTAATTATTTTAGTTCTAGCTTGGGCGGCTCATCAATAAAGGGTTTTTGTTTTAATTCGTCATTAATCTTGATGTCCTCTATTTTCATCTGTCTAGAAGATGATGCATTGGGATTCTCTTCATCGGTATCGTCATTTTTCCCCTCACCTTGTGAAAGACACAGTTCCATCGTGTCACTGTGCATGATTTCCCGCAAAGATTCTGGAAAAATGTGATCAGTGGCATCAACAAAGTAACAAGAATCATCTTGTTCTCTAGAATATCTCATGGCATCATGAATTTGGAAAATAATTTCCTCATCTCGGACCCTTAGTACAAGTTTAGCATCACCAACATTAATGACAGCCCTAGTAGTAGCTAAAAAGGGTCGTCCCAAAATTAAAGGTACCTCTACGTCCTCATTCATGTCGAGCACAACAAAATCAACAGGGAATATAAATTTATCTACTTTTACCAAAACATCTTCAATAATTCCCTATGATACTTAACAGATCATCATTAAATCAATACTCATCCTAGTGGGTGTTGGTTCCCGAGACCAAGTTGCTTAAACATTTTATAAGGCATTAGATTAATACTCGCACCTAAATCGGCTAATGCTTTCTCTGCTCAAACTACCAATTAAACAAGGAATAGTGAAACTTCCCGGATCTTTCAATTTGGTTGGCACTTTGTTTTGGATGATAGTGAGCATTCTTCATTAAGTTCTCTTGTTGAAATTTCCTCGAACTTCCTTTTATTTGTTAGAAGCTCCTTTAAAAATTTTGCATATGTTGGCATCTCATGAAATAGCTTCAATAAAAGGTAAGTTAATATGCAGCTGTTTGAAAAGTTCAAGAAATTTACCATATTATGCGTCTAAGCGGTCTTTCTTTAGCTTTGCTGAGTATGGAATTATTGGTTTAATTTCCTCACGGGTTGGTGTTATCTTTGCCTTCTCGGTTTCATGTGGTACCTCTTTCTTTGTTTCGATTAACTCCCTTCCACTTCTTAGTGTCACTGCCTGTACCTGCTCTGTTTCCCTTGGTAAGCTTTCTAATTGTAACGCCCCGAATTTGGGCCTAGAAGTATTGGGCCTATTGGGCTTTGGGCTTTAGATATCAGAAAATTTTTAAGTGAGCAAGAAAAAGACAATTGGCATGTGGGCTTTGAGGGTAATGAATTTGGAGTGTCTAGGGGTGTTGGAGATGTCCTGGGATCAAGTAAAGGCATAGGAAAATTTTTGGTTTTAGCCCAGGGGAACTGTGACTTCAGTTAGTAGGACTCTTAAGCAGATTAAGAGAAGAAAAGGGACACAGATGGGCCTGTAGTCCAGTGGAAAGTGGCGTCATATAGGGGCTATGAGGTGGCGTGTCTGGCAGTTAAGGAGGTCCAAGTTTCGAGGCTTAGGAAGGGAAAATTAAGGAGTTTTATTTTTGTGCTTGGACAGAAGGAGTTGGCGTTGGAGGGGACACTAAAAGGGAGTGTTCAGGAGAGAAATTTAAGGTGAAGATAAGGGAGAAAAGATAGGGATTGGGAGGTGGATATAGTGGTTCCGAATTGGACTCTGAGGGAAGGGAAGTTTCGGCTAGGGGCTATAAATATAAGTGCAGAATTAAGTTCCTAGGTTAATGCCGAATTTTTTTTACTTTCCTTCTAGCCGAATTTCTCCACTTGTGTGAGGCTCAGACGTTTTTCTTTCTCTAAGGGTGCCATAGCCGAATCCTTCACACTCTCCCTTCTCAAAATTCCTTTTTGGTTCACCAACTCGGTTCTAGCTTAATCACCTTTCTTTTTCTTACTCTCTCTAGTGTTGCCGAATTACCTCTGTCACCTTTCTAGTCTCAAAAGCCGAACTTAAGCCGCAGGATCAAAGGAAGATTTCGGTAAGAGCTTAGTTGAATTTTTAGTGTGTTTTATTGTAAGCCGAAGGGCTATCTAACCCCTATTTTCCGTTACCATGTATTAGCAAGGGCGAGGCTCAGCAATCGCAAGCGCGGTAGGTAAGGATTGTTATTAAGGCAGTAAGCATTCTCGGTTCAGTTAGAGTTTTAATAAGTGACCGAATCTATTGTGGCTCATAAGGGTTACTTATGATCAATATGGGTCACTTGGTTTTGACGATATAGGTGTTTGGGTGCAGATCTAGAGGATAATCGCCAATAGTAGCAAAAGAATGGCTACTAGAACGTGGGGTACACGGTAAGGGTACGGTGAGGTTTTGATTTTTGGTTAGTATGTGTTAACGCTTTGGTTAATCGCTAGTAATGTCAATTGTAGGTTCGTGACTAAGGGGTTTGTAGCATGCGAGGTTACCAGGTGTGTACAAACACTACACACACGATATCGGCAATGCCAAAAAGTCGAAAAGCCGAAAGTGGCTAAATGGGCCTGGTGGGCCCTGAGGCTAAGTTTGATAAAATGGTTTGGTTGGTTATACGAATTAAGTTAGCTATGCTTGATACATGATCTGGATATGTTTTGGGCCTAATAGGCCATATGATGAGATTTTGGCCTAACGGGCCGTAAGGACATGAGATGGGCTTATGGGGGCGTAGACAAGTATGTTAGGGTTAATGGACTTTAGGCCTAGCTTGAACAACTTTGTAATTTCATAAGACTTAAGCTAATTAAACATGTCTGTGGACAAGTCGATTAGTTAGAGTGTGGTAACCGACATATGCATGTCTAGGATTGGATCTAGTGAGAGCTTGGTACTTAAGCCGTCCTAGTGACCCACCTCCTCTTTTCTAAGATCCTACCTGGTGCATAGTGTTTGTTCACTTTAACCGCGAGGACTTGTTTATGGGCCAAAGTTCATAACTAAAACCCGAGAGGGACCAAATACCCTTATATTTGTAAAATTACTAAAATACCCTTATATTTGTAAAATTACTAGAATACCCTTATGTGTAAAATTACTAAAATACCCCTAGATTTGTAAATTACCGAAATACCTCTGATTTGCAAAATTACCAAAATACCCCTATTTGCAAAATTACCAAGATACCCCTATTTTTCCAAATTACCAAAATACCACTATAGGGTAGAATTACGAGAATACCCCTGGGTAGTGAAATGACGAAAATACCCCTATACGATGGATGTGAGTTTATGGAAGTTACTTGTGTGTTTGATGCATTCATATGATATTCTGCTTAGGATGCATATGGGTAGGAATTATGGTACGAAGGAAGAATTTGAGGATCGCATAGTCGATTGACGACCGTGGATCCACCGGTGGCTTTAAGCCCATTGCTGCAACGTTCGGTAGTACCGCAACCGGGCTACCCATGGTGTGTAGCGGAGGGGTGGGTCGAGCTAGAATTCCCCACAGGAGTCATAAGGTTGAAAGGGAAATGGTGTGTGTAGTGGATGGATTTTTGGGGTGGGTTTTGCATTATCTTGTTGCATATGATGCGATATGATGTGATATGAGGTCATGGTGGGCTAAGGCCCAAGACCACCGATTTGATAGGGCTTAGGCCCAATGTGAATGTTTGTATGTGAATTGATTGCCAAGGGTTGTACACACTGAGTTTCGAAACTCACACCCTTAATTTTAAATGTTTCAGGTAATCCTGAATAGGCGGCTCGACGTGGGAGAGGACTTGGAGATGGCCACACTACAAGTTTTTTAAATGTTTTAATTTGGTCAAAGGAAATTGCTTTAAATACTTTGTTTTTTTTTTTTTTGAATTGTAATAAGGCCATGTAACTCCTAATTGACTTTAGACTTTGGGTTTATTATTATTGCTTCAACTATTTGCTTAATAAATTTCATCAAATTTCCAAAGATGACATGGTTTTCGAAATAACTTAATACATGAACGTTTTCCTAAAATGTGGGCTTTTCCCTCTTAACTTAACAAGATATATTGGATTTTGGGCTTTTGGGCCTTGAAATGTTAAATTGAAAAATCGTTTTGGAGTGTGCCTTTAATGTGACATTCCGAACTCGGGCCTAACTTCTAGGCTGGGTTTGGGGTGTTACACTAATCGTGTTTCAGAGATTAACTTAGTGAGTTGCCTGATTTGGTCCTTGAACTCTTGCGTCAATGCCTCAAGTTTTGCTTCTATCTTTTGGAAACGTGTTTCTATATTTTGGGAACGTATTTCTGAGGCTGCTATGAAGTTTGTCAGCATCTCTTCAAGGTTTGGCTTCTTTTCTTTTGGGTAGGGCTGTTGTTGGAAGTTTTGGGATGGTTGTTGCCTTTGATTTCTTTGATCGCCCTATGAGAAATTGGGGTGGTTCTTCCAACTTGGATTATAAGTATTACTATAAGGGTTATTGTTAGATCGGAAATTGTTACCCATATAGTTCATTTGTTCGCTCTCCATGCCCTATCCGTAGGGTGGGTACTCAGGATTCACCACTCCTTCACTTGCGTCGCATTTGCATAACTCGGATGTGCTCAGCAGAACCATATAAACCATCAAATTTTTTATGTAATAATTCTACCTGGTTTGATAGCGCGGTCACTGCATCAATGTTGAAAAATCCAGCTGCTTTGGCTGGCCTTGTCCTTGTAACTTGCCACTGATAGTTATTTAGTGACATCTCTTCTATAAACTCGTAGGCGCTTCAGAGTTTTTTTGTTCGTGGTTCCGCCGCAACTGAATCGATTAGTTGCCTTGTTGAAGGGTTCACACCATTGTAAAAAGTTTGGACCTATAGCCACAAAGGTAATCCGTGGTGTGGGCACCTCCTTAACAAATCTTTGTATCTCTCCCATGCATCATAAAGTGTCTCTAAATCCATCTGCACAAAAGAAGAGATATCATTCCTCAATTTGGCCGTTTTGGCCTGGTGGAAAATATTTTAGTAAAAATTTTCGGTCATTTGATCCCATGTAGTGATTGACCCTCGTGGAAGAGAGAATGTAACCACTGCTTTGGCTTTATTCCTCAAAGAAAAGGGAAATAACAGAAGACGGATGGCATCATCGTAAACGTCATTTATCTTGAAGGTATCACGCGAATTCTAGAAAATTTGCTAAGTGTGTGTTAGGATCTTCATCCCGCAAACCATCAAACCGAACAAACTATTGTATCATCTGTATATAGTGTTAGGTTTCATTCAAAATTATTTGCAACAATAATAGTGGGCCTAACAATACTAGATTCAGCCTGTTAAACTAGGTTTAGCATAATCATACATAATACGTGGAGCATGATTTTCGGCCATCTCTTGAGGTGGCGTATGATTCTCACCATCCCTTCAAAGAGGATTGGTTTCGCCTTCTTGCTCTCCTTCTATGTAGTTTAAGCTTCGCCTTATCTCTTTACGATTTCTGCGAATCGTTCTTTCAATATCACTGTCGTAGATTAGGGGTCTGTCGGGTTCCTTCTAGTCATAAACTAGAGGTACCTGAAAGGAGGAAACAATAACAGAAGAAAAATTAGCTAAGTTAAAAATTTAAATTAAATTAAATTGCAAAAAATAAAAAATGGCTAAAGTAATAAAAATTAAGCTTTCTTAATATTTTAGTTCCCCGGCAACGGCGCCAAAAACTTGATCGATGTTTTCGCGATGTCAAAGTCTTAAAATTTATAAAAAGAATGATCAAACCTGGAAACTAACTATGACAACGATTTGAGGCAAGCGCACCTATCGAACAGTAGTATAGTTTAGTGGCAAGACCGGAATGTCGAACCCAAAGGAACTAAAAGTACTAATACTAACTTTCTTTTTATTATCTAGCCTAAAATAAAGGGAATTTGTTGTTTAATCTAAATTAATTAACTACTAAACTAAAGGCTCTAAGACAAAGAAGAATGAATTTGGGGAAAATAACTTGAGCAAAAACCAATTGATTAAGACGACACCCAAGGAAGAATCCACCTAGACTTCACTTGTTATCTAACTCTGAACCAGCCGATTTATTCATTTGACTTGATCCGTAAGATTCCCTAATGTATATTAAACCCTCTCTCGAAGCGAATAATGTCTAACCCTAGGTTGATTAATTGAAATCTCTTTCAAAATAAAACCCCTAGAATTGCATTAACTCGATCTATGGAATCCCATATTAGGTTTCACCCTAATCAGGCAAAATCTCGTCACCCTATCTCTAGGCGCGAGATCAACTCTGCTTAACTATGCTAGATCTACTCTTAGACAGGGACTTTTGCTCCTCCACCTAAGCACATCAAACTTGAATCAATATCCTGGAAATATCAACACAAGAATTAAGCACACATAATTAAGAACAAGTCAAATATTTATCATATAGTTTAGTAAACGATAACAAGATTCATCTAAGTTTCATCCCCCTCAGGTATCTGAGGGTTTAGTTCATAGCAATAAAAGAAAACATCTCAGAAGAAAAGATAAAACAAAACATAAGAAATCCCTAAAACCCCCTGAAGGAATTGAAGGAGAGATCCTCCGTCTTGAGTATAATTCCTGCTTCTAAAGATGAATCAACTGGCTATCCTCGAGTGAATCCCCACAAATCTGCCTTCTCTGGCCTAGCAAGACGCCCCTAGACGATAGCCTTAGGCTCCTCCTTTTAGGTCATACTTAGGGTGTATATATTTTCTCAAAGAAGACTTCTGCAAATAGATTACGGTTGGCGTTAGAAGAAAAATTTTGAAGAAAAATAGTCATAATAAGCTTCACATGAAGAAAAGGTTGTTGCGCTTCACTTATGTTCCAAGTACCTCTATGAATGATCACGTCACCAGTTTTAATCAATTAGCCACTGGTCTGATGAATATGGATGAGATCTTCAAAGATGAAGATTTGGATTTGATGTTGTTGGTTTCACTTCTTGAGGAGTTTGAGTTCTTTGAAACTACTCTACTTCATGGGAAGGTTGATGTATCTCTTAGTGAAGTGTGTGCTTCTTTACACAATTATGAACCGAGAAAGAAGGAAACGCAGAGAAATTCAACCACAAATGTAGAAGATTTGGTAGTTTGGGGTCGTTCATACACCCGGAGTAAAGTTCACAATAGGAGATCCAAGTCGTAGGGGAAACCAAGTAAAGATGAGTGTGCTTTCTATCGAGAAAAAAGACACTAGAAGAAAGATTGCCCAAAGTTGAAAAATAAGGGTAAATCTGATAAAGGGAAAGTTGTAGCATAATCAAATGTAGCTGAGGGTGATGATGGAAGTTCAAATTTCTCACTTGTTACATCAGTAACTAGCCATTATGATGTATGGATGTTGGATTTAGCTTGCAACTATCATATGTGTTACAACCCGATTTTTAGTGGTACCGAAAAAAGTAGTTTCGAAACTCCATTTCCATAAATCGAGTTTGTAAATATTAAATATTAATATTTACATGGTTAGTATAGACATATATTAAAGTTTGGTCTAGAAATTTTGTCGAATTGATAGTTAATTAAGGTACAATAACTAAATTGTAAAAGTTTATTGCTATAGATTTTTAATTAGCTAAAGGAATAAAATGGTAATTAAACCAATTATTATTAATAGATGGTGGAAAATGATGATAGAATCCACTTATAATTGTTGATGAAGGATTAATTTAATATAATTATGATTTAAGTTAATTTAATTAGGTAATTAAGGTTTTAATTAAAGTATAAATGGTTAAAATACTAGAAAGAAAGAGAATTTGTCATCTTTTCATCTTCCATGTCTGCAACTTGCTAAGGAAAGAAAAGAGAAACCTTTTGAAAGTTTAAACTTTCGGTCTTCAAATTGGTAAGCTATTCAAGTTATTTTCTTCTAATTTTTATGTTTTTGAGGTCATGAAAGCTTAATTTAGCTAGCCTAGGTACTAGTTTGCAAAATTGTTAAAGTTTTTGAAAGTTTCCACTGTTGAATCCTTGAAGAAATTGGTTTTAATTTGCTATATTTTAAGCTTAGATGTGAAAAAGGACTAGATTGTAAAGTTTAATTGATAGTTTTATTCAAAAAGACCAAAGTGAATAAATTGTATAATTGATGTGAAATTTTTGTAATAATAGATAATAGAGGGTCCTAGAAGGACGTTATTGAGATAATTTTGAAATCAAAGCTCAAATTTGAAAGATATTGTTATTTCAATTTCAAGGACTAAATTGAATAAAATGCAAAATTTTAGGGGTATTTAGAAAATAAAATTAAACTGGTTCATGCATATTATGGGATTTTATAAAAATGTTTTGTGTTGATAAATTGAATTGAGTAATTGTATAGATCATGAATTGAACCAAATTGAGGATAATCGGGGAAAAGGCAAAATTGTGGAATAATCCTTAAAGATACAATTGCTTGTTGCTTTGCCAGGTAAGTTGATAAACCAAAATAGTAACATATTCTAGGCCGACATTTAGTATGCTTTTGGATGAATTATCCCTTATTTTATGTAAAAAGGTGCTCTTAATCCTTTCTTTTCATGTTATATACTTAGGGAAGCACCAGGGGATGAAAAGAACGCAAAACGGGCTTAAAACGGGACAAATGGGCCAAAGCATGAAATCGACACGGCCTGGACCTTAGCCCACACGGTTGTGCCTCCTTAAAGATCTCGAACACGGCCGGGACCACGATTTACACGGTCGTGCCTCATCAACGAAGTCCACACGGCCTGACCACGACTTACACGGGCGTGCGCCATGGCCGTGCCTCTGCCGTGGAGAAGAGCAATTTCATTTGGGAAGGGATACTTAGGGAGAAAGAAACGTATTTCAAAAGCCTATAAATACACCCTAAGTATGACCTGAAAGGGGGAGCCCAAAGCCATCGTCTAGGGGCGTCGTGCTAGGCCAGAAAAGGCAGATTTGTGGGGATTCACTCAGGGATAGCCAGTTGATCCATCCCAAGAAGTGATAAACCGTAAAAGTAACATATTCTAAGCCCACATTTAGTATGCTTTTGGATGATTTAAGCCCCAATTTATGTAAAAAGGTGCTCTTAATCCTTTCTTTTCATGTCTTATACTCAGGAAAGCACCTGATGACGGAAAGAACAAGAAACGGGCTTAAAACGGACCAAATTGGGCCAAGCCAAGAAATTAGCACGGCCTGGACTTCAAGCCACACGGTCGTGCCACCATTCCTACTAGAACACGGCCTTACCACGACTTACACGGCCGTGCCTCATTCAACAGTGTCAAACACGGCCTTGCCACGATTTACACGGGCGTGTGCCATGGCCGTGCCTCTACCGTGGAGAAGAGAAATTTCATTCGGGAAAGGATACTTAGGGAGAAAGAAATGTGTTTCAAAAGCCTATAAATACACCCTAGGTACCAAATTTAAAGGAAAAGGGGAGGAGCTAGGCCAAGAAGCCAAGCCGAAAAGGTCAGATTTGTGGGAATCACTCGAAGATAGCTAGTTGATCCATCTCAAGAAGCCGGAATTCTACTCAAGACGGAGGATCTCCTCTTCAATTCCTTCAGGGGGTTTTAGGGATTTCTTATGTTTTGTTTTATCTTTTCTCTTGAGATGTTGTCTTTTATTATTATGAACTAAACCTTCGGATACCCGAAGGGGATGAAACCTATGAGGAATCTTGTTATTTGATTATTTGAATTACATGATAATAACTTAGTTTGTTCTTAATTGTGTGAACCTAATCCAAATCTAATGTGCTTAGGTGGAGGAGGAATAGACCCTGCCTAAGAGTAGATCCAACATAATTAAGCGGAGTTGATCGCACGCCTAGATATAGGGTGACGAGATTTTGCCGGATTAGGGTGAAACCTAATATGGGAGTCTACAGATTGATTTACTGCTATTCTAGGGGGTTATTATAAGCGAACGAGAGTTCCACTAATTAACCTAGGGTTAGACGTTATTCGCCTCG
The DNA here is from genome assembly GCA_025698515.1 of Gossypium sturtianum. NCBI lineage: Eukaryota > Viridiplantae > Streptophyta > Magnoliopsida > Malvales > Malvaceae > Gossypium > Gossypium sturtianum. The sequence continues at coordinate 11,830,577 of CM046952.1, read as the reverse complement.
AGAGAGGGTTTAATATACGTTAGGGAGTCTCATGGATCAAACTAAGTAAATAAATCATATGGTTCAAGGTTAAATAACAAGTGAAGTCTAGGTGGATTTTTCCTAAGGGTATCGTTTGAGTCAACTGAGTTTTCCCAAAAGTTATTTCCTGAATTCATACTTTTTATCTTTGCGTCTTAGCTTAGTTAGTAGATTATTTTTAGTTTAAACAATCATCACTTTATATTAAGGCTAAATAATAAAAAGACGGTGAGTATTAGTACTTTTAGTTCCTTTGGGTTCGACAATCCGGTCTTGCCTAAACTATACTACTGTTCGATAGGTGCACTTGCCTTTAATCGTTGTTAGAGTTAGTTCCCAGGTTCGATCATTCTTTTATAAATTTTAAAACTCTGATTTACAGCGATCAAGAAGCCAGAGTTATACTCAAGACGGAGGATCTCCTCTTCAATTCCTTCAGGGGATTTTAGGGATTTCTTATGTTTTGTTTTATCTTTTCTCTTGAGATGTTTTCCTTTATTGTTATGAACTAAACCCTTCGGATACCCGAAGGGGATGAAACCTATGATGAATCTTGTTATTTGATTATTTGAATTATATGATAATAACTTAGTTTGTTCTTAATTATGTGAGCTTAATCCAAATTTAATGTGCTTAGGTGGAGGAGGAATAGACCCTGCCTAAGAGTAGATCCAACATAATTAAGCGGAGTTGATCGCACGCCTAGAGATGGGGTGACGAGATTTTGCCGGATTAGGGTGAAACCTAATATGGGAATCCATAGATCGATTTACTGCTATTCTAGGGGGTTATTATAAGAGAATGAGAGTTCCACTAATTAACCTAGGGTTAGATGTTATTCACCTCGAGAGAGGGTTTAATATACGTTAGGGAGTCTTACGGATCAAACTAAGTGAATAAGTCGTATGGTTCAGTGTTAGATAACAAGTGAAGTCTAGGTGGATTCTTCCTAGGGTATCGTCTTAATCAACTGAGTCTTTCCCAAGTTATTTTCCAAATTCATTCTTCTTTGTCTTAGAGTCTTTAGTTTAGTAGTTAATTAATTTAGTTTAATAAACAAACTTCACTTATTTTAGGCTAAATAATAAAAAGAAAGTTAGTATTAGTACTTTTAGTTCCTTTGGGTTCGATAATCTGGTCTTGCCTAAACTATACTACTGTTCGATAGGTGCATTTGCCTTTAATCGTTGTCAGAGTTAGTTTCCAGGTTCGATCATTCTTTTATAAATTTTAAAACTCTGATTTACAGCGATCAAGTTTTTGGCGCCATTGTCGGGGAACTAAAATATTAAGAACGCTCTATTTTTATTACTTTAGCCATTATTTTTCTTTTTCTTTTTCGCAATTTATTTTTATTTTTAGTTTTTAGTTTTGCTAAATTCTCTTTCTTTCTTTTCCTAGCAGGTACCTCTAGTTTATGACTAGAAGGAACCCGAGAGGACCTTTAGAATACGACTGTGATATTGAAGCTACCGTTCGAAGAAATAGCAGAGAAATTAGGCGAGCCCTAAATTACCAAGGAGAGCGAAAAGACAGATCCAATCCTACTGAAGGGGTGGATGAAAATAATCTTCCACCACAAGATGTGGGAGAAAATAATGCTCCTCGAACTATGTTTGATTATGCTAAACCGCATTTAACAGAGCCGAATCTAGTATTGTTAGGCTCGCTATAGTCGCTAATAATTTTGAATTAAAGCCTAAAACTATACAAATGATTCAACAGCTTGTTCAATTTGATGGTTTACAGGATTTAAGATCCAAACGCTCATATAGCTAATTTTTGAGTTCGTGATACCTTCAAAATAAATGGCGTTTACGATGATGCCATACGACTTCGATTATTCCCCTTTTCATTAAAGAATAAAGCTAAATAAAGGTTAAACTCATTACCATGAGGGTCAATCACTACATGGGAACAAATGACCGAAAAATTTTTATTAAAATATTTCCCACCGGCCAAAATGGCCAAATTACGTAATGATATATCTTCCTTTGTGCAGATGGATTTAGAGACACTATATGATGCATAGGAAAGATATAAGGATCTCTTGAGAAGGTGTCCGCACCATGGTTTACCCTTGTGGCTTCAAGTCTAGACTTTCTATAACGGTGTAAACCCCTCAACGAGGCAACTAATCGACTCGGCCGCCGGTGGAACCCTGAATAATAGAACTCCTGAAGCAGCCTACAAATTTATAGAAGAGATGTCACTGAATAACTATCAGTGGCAAGTTACAAGAACAAGGCCAACAAAAACAACTGGAGTTTACAACCTCGACGCAGTAACCATGCTATCAAATCAGGTAGAGTTGATGAATAAGAAGATTGATAGTTTGTGTTCTTCGCAGGTACATCCAGTCATGTAGTGCGACGCAAGTGGAACTGTGGCGAATCCTGAGTACCCACCCTACCAACCGAGCACAGAGAGTGAACTGATGAACTATATAGGTAACAATTTCAGATCTAATAATAACCCATATAGTAATAATTATAATCCAGGTTGGAGGAACCACCTAAATTTTTCGTGGGGAGGACAAGGAAAGTCAAGGAAATCAAAGACAACAACCTCCTCAAAATTTCCAAAATCAGCCTTATCCACAGGAAAAGAAGCCGAATATTGAAGAGACGTTGAACAAATTCATAGCATCCACAGAAGCTCGTTTCCGAAAAACTGAAGCAACACTCGAAACCCAAAAAACATCGATCAAAACGATCGAGAACCAAGTTGGAGGACTTACAAAGGCAATCGGGGAAATTACCCAGTCAGTCGGAGAAATTGCAAAGCTATTATTCGAACGACCGCAAGGGCGTCTACCGAGTAATACTGAAATTAATCCAAAGGAGCAAATCCAAGCCATAACAGCTCAAGAAAGTGAAGAAGTAGACGAACCCAATCCAACACAAGAAAACGAGGTAGAAAAAGGTAAAGTTGAGGTAACACAAGACAAGGCAAAACCGGTAATTAAGGAGTACCAACCTCGCGTACCTTACCCTGAGGCATTAAGAAGAGACGACACAGAAGAATAGTTCGGTAAGTTTCTTAAACTTTTAAAGAAATTACATATTAACTTACCATTACTTGAAGCTCTTTCGCAGATGTCAGATTCTAGGAAATTTTTAAAAGAGCTTCTGACAAACAAACGGAAGTTAGACGAGTCGTCACATGTGGAACATAACGCAAAGTGCTCAGCAATTCTCCAAAATAGACTACCACAAAAGCTAAAAGATCCAGGAGTTTTACAATTCCATGTTTAATTGGTAGACTAACTGTTGATAATGCGTTAGGCGATTTAGGGGCAAGCATAAATGTCATGCCTTATAAATTGTTTAAACAATTAGGTCTAGGGAAACCCAAACAAACTAGGATGAACATTCAATTAGTTGATAAAATCATTAGAATTCCTAGGGTATTATCAAAGATGTTCTTGTAAAAATTGATGATTCGTTTTCCCAAAGAGACTTTGTTATCTTAGACATGGATGAGGATAATTCGATCCCCTAATTTTAGGAAGACCCTTTTTAGCAACTCGCGAGACTAAAATTGATGTTGATGCAGGAGAACTCATGCTTTGCGTAGGTAATGAGACAGTCACCATCAAGGCTCTCGACTCGGCTAGAACATCGAATAATCAAGGTGAGAACGTAAATTCTACTGATAATAATACGGTTAACCCCTATTTTCAGGAAGCACCACCAAAGAATACAACTGAACCCGATCCTAAACCCCATGCCAACAAAGAAATAACCCATGAAGATCGAGGGATTCAGTTCGATGATCTAGACAAGTGGAAGACACACTTCAAAGATAAATTAGGGATACACGACGAAGAACCAGAACCACACAAGATAAAATCGAAGGAGCCCCCAAAAGAGCTAATAGGAACAACAAACCACTTCAAAATAGGGGACCAGCATCATTAGATCGAGCAAATCCTCGAATATCTCCTCGGACCTCAGCACAAACAAAGAAATATCTTTTAGGGTAACCAATGTTTTCCCAAACTAAGCAATCGAGGTAAGTAATCCTATTTTTGGTACTTTTACTATAAACACATCTCGACTTAAATTTTTTCACGAATACGCAAATGATAGCATGAGGAAGGACTTCCAACTCCTCAAACCACCCTGACAAAGCAAACGAGAGGAGAGTCTAGCTTAAGACTATAAACGAGCGCTTCTCGGAGGCAACCCGAGCACTAACATAATTTATTCTCATATTTTGCTTTAAATTTATTTTTCTTTTTCTTCTCTTCTTTACACCTAGCTTTAAACTAACAAGGGTGCAGAATTCCGGACACACGCGGCCGCACACACGCCGTGGCGTGGCGTGGCCGTGTGGACCATAAGAATCCCGTCTTCGACACGAAGAAAGGCCGTGCGAATCAATTCCAACCACTTTTCGACGTCACGGATCCAACCACTACACCACGGGCACCAACAAAGGGGCACGGTGTGAAGCTACTGACTTTCCAAGCACGGGCTGAACACGTCCGTGCCTTAAACTCGTGCCAACATACGACTTGTCAAACACGGACTAGACACGAGTGTGGGATAACCAACACGCCTAGGAACACGGTCGTGCAATGCGGCCGTGTGAATCGACACACCCTCGACCCACGGCCGTGGTAAAACACCTAAACGCGCCCAAAAATTCAAAATCACGAAAAACACGGACTGATTAAACTCGAACAAGGGCGTGGACCGTATCACTATTTAAATATTTACTTTTATTTCTTTTTTTTTATTTTTATTGTTATTTTCATTTTTTATTTTATTTTTATTTTTCTTTTATTTTTATTTCCTTTCATTTATTTTCTTTATTATTTTCTTCTTATTATTCATTCCATTTAGATTTAGCTTAGGATACAAAAGAAATTAGGATGGCTGCTTCGAGGACTCAACCAGTTCGAGACGCTTGTAACACCCCAAACCCGGCCCATACGCCACGGCCGAATTTAGAATGCCACTGCGGAAAACGTTTGAAAAATATTTTGACTTAGAGTGAAAACATAAAAATTTATTGTCTTTAATAAAACATTGTATATTTATAAATCCAAATAAAATCAAGTTGTCACAAATCCTTCGATTTGAAATTTTAACATATATCTTAAAGATATGAGTTGCTAAAAATAAAACATATCCAAATAATAAAAATTGTCAATCCACTTTAAAACATAATAATAAACTTCAAAACCTTTAAATGGCCCTTATTACAATAACCAAATATTCGCAAATTACAAAAATATATATAATATATAAAATAAGAAAATAACTTCTGCATGGGCCACCTCGCATCCACTCTAACTCGGTCCAAGCTTTATGCATCACCTGTAAGGTTTGAGAAAAATTGGGTGAGTCACACAGACTCAGTGCATAGTTATTACACATGTTCCCACATATGGGCTTGGCCCATATCCACACAGTCCACATACAAAATTATGCAATTATGAAGCCCAACCCAACCTAGTATCCATCCATTACACCAACCTCGGCACACCTGCCGCCCAAGGCCGTGGCTAATCCACCGATCACCTAAGTGATCCCACATAACTTACCTCGGCAGACTTGCTGCTCAAGGCCGTGGCTAAGCCACCGATCACATAAGTGATCCCACATATCAATTAATCTACGGTGATGCACACAAACTATCAACCGCCGAGATGGGCACCTAGCCAACACCTCCTTGATGAAGCACATAGCTAACATCAAGCACCAATGTAGCACAAGGCTAACATCGCACCACGTACATAATGTACACCCTTTCCTTCGATAGTCACATCCCAAGTCCCATGTATCATGCCACAATATTATTCAAATAAGCATATATCACATGCCATCACATTTTCATACATAGATCATATGTAAATTAAAATCATAAAATACTGACCTTGTCAATTGATTACCCAACATAGGCATCCACCCTTTTTAGCCATTAATTCGGCTACCATGCACATCATATACATATTTATATATTAAAACACATACACACAACAAAAGAACAGTGCGATAACTACGCACCTTTTTGGCACAGTCGGCTAAAACCCGAGATCACACGTTTGCACCTAAAAGTTTGCCAAAATCCCTAAATGGAACCATATTAGTTTCGGCCTCTACACCAAAAAACATTAGAAAGTGGCCTTTGCCCTCAAGAAAACGACATAGAAAAGAGAAAGGAAAATACGACCATGTACACTTACCTATCTTCCAAAACCGATTGAAGAAAACCAAATGAAGATCTACCCTTATTGATATTCGGCTAAGACAATACAAAAAGAGTATGGGAAGTTTCGGCAATATGGTTGATTTGTAACAACAAAAAAGATTCGCTAGAGTGGAGAAAGAGAAAGGAAAAAGGAAGAGAAGGAAAGAAATTGAAATGAGAGAGAGATGTTTTCGGTTTTGAGCAAAAGTGGAAGAAAAAAAAAAGAGAAATGGAGAGAAGGAAGGTTCGGCTAACCACTAAAGATGAAAAAGAGATGAAGAGAAAAGAGTTGGTTTTAGGCTACAAAGAAAATAAAATATGAGAGAGACTCAAATGAATATTCGGCCAAATGCCTAAAAGAAAATTCGGTAAACCACAATGGTCCTTTCGGCTTTGACACTAAACAAGAAAGCAATGCCAAAACTAAAACAAAAATTGTACCAAAAGCCCAAGACACAATCGGCTAAGGAGGAAGATTTTGGAGAGGAAAAGAAAAATGCAAAAGATGTACAAAGTGCTACCCAAATTCCTATCAACATTCGGCCAACACCCCTAGACACCCATACCGTCCACATTCATGTCAAACTTTCTACACAAAACTTTCCATAGCATAACACCTTACAACATGCCTTATGTTCTCACATCAACCTTTAATCAAATGATTTCTTTCCCAAACATCAAGCTTACCTAAACTATCATTCAACTTACCATAAAAATATAAAGTCAAACCTACCAAAGCCTCCAACAAAAATGGTCAACCCTCCCACTAGACCAAAATGCCGTCCACATACATGGACTAATGGCCATAGAAGAGTTTCCAAAACATCACCCCATACTTCAAGCCTTATGTCCCCTTATCCTACCATAACTTTAAGATTCTTATCCCCTATTTCAAGCTTTCCTTAAACCAATATTCAACTTACCAAAAACTTAAGGTCCAACCTATCATAAATAAGGTTTGACCGTCCATCAATGCTAGGATAAAATAAAGTCTTCAAAATGTTAATCATGCTACTCGAACCTCTAACCTCAAGCAACTAACCAAGCATCATAACCACCTTGCCACTAACTCCTCATGTGCTTTAATTAACACTTAAATTAACTTAAGTGCTAAGCTCACTTAATCCACTTCATTAAATAAACCTTACTAAAAAAAATTATTCTAACTTCCTAAATAAAATCAAGCCTTCACAAGACTATGCTAACACACAAAATTCCTACCCGAGCCAACACAAAAATAATACTCAAATTTTTCCTAAAGCTCAAGGCCCAATCCTTACTAGGCCCAATTTCGGGATGTTACAATGCTTCCCCACGCGCACCTCCAATCCTATCCGGTTTCTTTTCATTGGCTTCATCCAAAATTCAGGAAGTTTCCCTTCTCTCCCCATCTTACGATTTTATGATTATTTTGATATTATCTACCTTTGTACATTGAGGACAATGTACATCTTAAGTGTGGGGGGGTTAACTATAGTATTATTTGAAAATCCCTAAATTATGCCTTGTCTTAAAGTAAGTTTCTCATATTATGATTAGGATGGAATTTCTGATGATTTATGATTTTTATTGATATGTTTTAGATTAAGTCATTGATAATCGTGCATTGATAATTAAATTTGAAGAATACTAGAGAATCAATCATGATAAGTCCATTTTTCAGAAATTAAAAATTTGCTAGGTTGTCAAACTGAGTTTAAATATTATCTTGAAGTTTAAAATTTACGAGGTTGACATCAAAATACCCATAATTTTTGTGAGTTTTTGAGCCTTATAGAGCATATATTCTTTTTCTTGCTCACTTTATTGATTATGAGTATGTCAACACTGAATTGTTATTCTAGAACTTGCATCGATTATACATGTCGAGACCACATTTTTTTTGATTTGATACACAGAGATGATAAAGGCACCTAGGATCTAACCCACTTACTCCATTTAAAAAGCCTACCTTCACAAATTAACCCCTAGTGAACCCCTTTTAATCCTAACAACCCTTTTTATTGACATAACCGCTAATATTAACCCAGAAACCCTTTGTTTTTGTTATCACCATTCCTTTTGACTACCCTTATATCGAGATTTAATTTGATTAGTTGCCTAATTATGATTTTTTCAGTAACCTATCCTTTATAATGTATTTATTATGTATTTATTAATGAAAAAAAACGAAGTTTATTCATTATTAGTTATGTGATTAAATGAGCTTATACATAAATTCCAAATATCGAAGAAGAAGCTCGTATTATTAGTATTATTAGTTTTCAATTGATGTAATTATTATTATTAGCTCATTAGTTCTTAGTTAGGTAATTTGTCAATTCAATCTCGATTCTAACCCTCTAATTCAGCCTTATTCCACACCTTAACCCTAGCCACGTTACAACCCTAACAAATACCTTTTGATTTGTGTTTCATCTCATATTTCAGTGGTGGAGATTTGATTTTCATGCAAGCCTATGGGATTAACTCTTCATGTTTGACTTTTGAGCGCCTAAATTTTGAACCTTAAACACTTTGAGTGATTTGAGTGAATCTTTTGTGAGGATGTCAATCCTTGTCGATTTCAAATTAAAGGTAATTATTTAGATAAGGGGAGACACCTATGTTTTCGAGCTACAAAATCTATGACTTATACTGTTTGAATTTTTAGGACACTTTGAATTGAATTATCCATGTATAAATTATCAATGAATTATGATGAGACACTATCAATGACTATTATGAATTATAGGAAGTTCGTTTTAATTGTAAGTTGAGAATTTTGCTTGAGGACAAGCAAAAGCTTAAGTGTGGGGGTATTTGATAAATCGAAATAGTAACATATTCTAGGCCCACATTTAGTATGCTTTTGGATGAATTATCCCTTTATTTTATGTAAAAAGGTGCTCTTAATCCTTTCTTTTCATGTTATATACTTAGGGAAGCACCAGGGGATGAAAAGAACGCAAAACGGGCTTAAAATGGGACAAATAGGCCAAAGCATGAAATCGACACGGCCTGGACCTTACCCCACAAGGCCGTGCCTCCTTAAAGATCCCGAACACGGCCTGGACCATGATTTACACGGTCGTGCCTCATCAACGAAGTCCACACGGTTTGACCACGACTTACACGGGCGTGCGCCATGGTCGTGCCTCTGCCATGGAGAAGAGCTATTTCATTCGAGAAAGGATACTTAGGGAGAAAGAAACGTATTTCAAAAGCCTATAAATACACCCTAAGTATGACCTTAAAGGGGGAGACCAAAGCCATCGTCTAAGGGCGTGTGCTAGGCCAGAGAAGGCAGATTTGTGGGGATTCACTCAGGGATAGCCAGTTGATCCATCTCAAGAAGCCAGAGTTATACTCAAGACGGAGGATCTCCTCTTCAATTCCTTCAGGGGGTTTTAGGGATTTCTTATGTTTTGTTTTATCTTTTCTCTTGAGATGTTTTCCTTTATTGTTATGAACTAAACCCTTCGGATACCTGAAGGGGATGAAACCTATGATGAACCTTGTTATTTGATTATTTGAATTATATGATAATAACTTAGTTTGTTCTTAATTATGTGAGCTTAATCCAAATTTAATGTGCTTAGGTGGAGGAGGAATAGACCCTGCCTAAGAGTAGATCCAACATAATTAAGCGGAGTTGATCGCACGCCTAGAGATGGGGTGACGAGATTTTGCTGGATTAGGGTGAAACCTAATATGGGAATCCATAGATCGATTTAATGCTATTCTAGGGAGTTATTATAAGAGAACGAGAGTTCCACTAATTAACCTAGGGTTAGACGTTATTCGCCTCGAGAGAGGGTTTAATATACGTTAGGGAGTCTTACGGATCAAACTAAGTGAATAAATCGTATGGTTCAGTGTTAGATAACAAGTGAAGTCTAGGTGGATTCTTCCTAGGGTATCGTCTTAATCAACTGAGTTTTTCCCAAGTTATTTTCCAAATTCATTCTTCTTTGTCTTAGAGTCTTTATTTTAGTAGTTAATTAATTTAGTTTAATAAACAAACTTCACTTATTTTAGGCTAAATAATAAAAAGAAAGTTAGTATTAGTACTTTTAGTTCCTTTAGGTTCGATAATCCGGTCTTGCCTAAACTATACTACTGTTCGATAGGTGCACTTGCCTTTAATCATTGTCAGAGTTAGTTTCCAGGTTCGATCATTCTTTTATAAATTTTAAAACTCTGATTTACAACGATCAAGTTTTTGGCGCCGTTGCCGGGGAACTAAAATATTAAGAACGCTCTATTTTTATTACTTTAGCCATTATTTTTATTTTTCCTTTTCGTAATTTATTTTTAGTTTTAGTTTTTATTTTTGCTAAATTCTCTTTCTTTCTTTTCCTAGTAGGTACCTCTAGTTTATGACTAAAAGGAACCCGATAGGACCTTTAGAATACGACAGTGATATTGAAGCTACCGCTCGAAGAAATCGCAGAGAAATTAGGCGAGCCCTAAATTACCAAGGAGAGCGAAAAGACAGATCCAATCCTACTAAAGGGATGGACGAAAATAATCTTCCACCACAAGATGTGGGAGAAAATAATGCTCCTCGAACTATGTTTGATTATGCTAAACCGCATTTAACAGGAGCCGAATCTAGTATTGTTAGGCTTGCTATAGCTGCTAATAATTTTGAATTAAAGCCTAACACTATACAAATGATTCAATAGTTTGTTCAATTTGATGGTTTACAAGACGAAGATCCAAACGCTCATATAGCTAATTTTTTAGAGTTCTGTGATGCCTTCAAAATAAATGGCGTTTCTGATGATGCCATACGACTTCGGTTATTCCCCTTTTCATTAAAGAATAAAGCTAAACAGTGGTTAAACTCATTACCACAAGGGTCAATCACTACATGGGAACAAATGACCGAAAAATTTTTATTAAAATATTTCCCACCGGCCAAAACGGCCAAATTACGTAATGATATATCTTCCTTTGTGTAGATGGATTTAGAGACACTATATGATGCATGGGAAAGATATAAGGATCTCTTGAGAAGGTGTCCGAACTATGGTTTACCCTTGTGGCTTAAAGTCCAGACTTTCTATAACGGTGTAAACCCCTCAACGAGGCAACTAATCGACTCGGCCGCCGGTGGAACCCTGAATAATAGAACTCCTGAAGCAGCCTATAAATTTATAGAAGAGATGTTGAAATGATTATGAGAAAGGCATTGAAATGTTGATTTAAGTGAATTGAAATGTTATATGTTTTAATTACTATATGGTATGGTTATATGTTAAACTCACCTTGTTGTTATGTGATTTGCCATGTTTAGGCAAACTTTTCCAAGCTAAGTAGCTTGTTTGTTTAGTTGCAAGCTAAGATAAGAATTTGTTTAATGCCTAGGAACTTACTTAGCATTGTATATCTTTACCCCATTTTTCCCTTTTCCTTATAGATCAACATCTTATGGATCGTGTTAAGCCGGATTGACATAGAAACTCACACTCCACATTTTTGGTAGCTTTTTAATCATTTCGAGTCAAGTATTTTGGCATGTATATAAGTGACTTGGTACATATTTGAAAGTTATTTTGATGCATGGTGTTGAAAGGCATGATTTGGTAATGGTTGATGCATAGTTAGAATGACCTCTTTTGTTTAACATGTTTTAAAGTATGGTATATGAAAATGGTCAAAATAGAATTGAAATGGCATGTCTCAAGTTGATTGGTATTGGTATAACTTGATGTTTGAATGATTGGTTGTTATGCCCTAATGGCATGAAAATGTTAAGGTTTGATTGATGTTTAAGTGAATAATATATTGATAAATGGTTGAACATGAATGTTTAAACTTGTTGAGTGTGGTTTAGGTATATTTTGGACCAATTGAATCTAGTCTTTGATGCATATATTGAATAGGCCAGATGAAACGCTTGGAATAGGTACCAAATGGCTCAAATTTGTATCCCATTTTTTAGCATCAGATAGTACCTGGAGCACTAACTCTGGCACCCCATAATTTTACCTTTGTTTTGCTAGCTCTTGTTCTTATCCAACCTTGTACTTCATCAACCCAACCATAGGCGGAGCCACATATATGATTGTGAGGTCAATTGACCCCACAAAGGAAAAGTAAAAAAAATTAATTGCAAAATAAATTATATAATTGATGAATTGATCCCTACAAAAAATTTGAAAATGATCCCATAAAAAAATTGACTTCACAAATAATTTGAAAAAGACCCACCAAAATATTTGAAAATGAATTATTTTATAAAACAAATTATTTTATAAAAAGTTAGATGAATTTTTCTCCACTACTAAAACCCCAAATTTCCCAATTCTTTTATTTTCCTTCAACACTCATCACTTTTCTCAAATTTCTCTTTATTCTCTCTTACATACTCACTAGAATTTTTACAAGATATGAGTACTTTCAAGTAGGTCTCCCTTATTTGGTAACAACTCTTCTTTTCTTTTTCAAGTAATATTGATTAATCTCTAGAAAATTAGGGTTGTGGTTAACCCCTAGAAAATTAGGATTGCGATTTTTCTTGTGATTAAGATTTTTTATGCAAGATTTAGTTTTTTATTTATTAAATGATTTTGGGATATTGATTTTGTATGAGATCTTGACTGGGTAATAATTTTTAGAGGTTGATTAATACAAATCATTGAAAAAAATTAGGATTGATTGTATTTATAATCTCAAATTTCTTGAATATTGATTAAAAAATTAATATTTTTATTCAGAAATAGTTGTTACAATTATTATGAATCTTGTGTTTGAAAATTGACATATTGCATTCTGATGACATTAAAAATCACGAGGATTTCTGTGAAGATGATGTAGGATGACAATTGCTACTCTCCAAATTGAGTTTTTATTTTGGTCCCCGCATCATGTACTGCTGAAACCTGAAAAACAAAAAACATTCTTTAATGAAATTCAACGGATTAAAATATAATAAAAATGTTTAACAATACCTTATTTATTTATTAAACTGTTTTCGAAACATTTTTTTGAAAACGGGATCGACTTTGATTTTGAAAAAATGAAAACGAAGAACGGGAGTTGCCACCAATCCTTTTTGATGCGGTGTGATCGGGTCACCTCGTAATTCAATCATAAAAATTTAAATTTACTAAAACGATGATTTTTGGTCTATGAAGTCCAGAAAACGGGTTCGGGAGTCAGTTGCGCACGAGGAAGGATTAGCACCCTCGATACACCCAAAATTGGTACCTAGTTGATTAATTGATGTCTTTAGTGTCGAAAATTGAAAGTTTGTAGAAATTTTAAAATAAGATCCTTTGTTATAAAATTGAAAATTTTTCGAGAACAGGGCATATTTCACGTTAATCTAGAAAAAGAATTACGTCCCGTAAGTTAGGACACAATGTTTTAAATTCCCGATACGAAAATAAACGCCGAAAAATTTATTTTGGGAGATGTTTGATTATCTCGGTTTTAGAAAGAAATCATATTCCGTAAGTTAGAACACGATCTTTTCGTAATTCCTGAGATTATTTTAAAAATTTTAAAACGTTCGTTTTTTCGGATTTATCGAGAAAGTCGAAACCCCTTAAGTTACGGAACGACCTTTTGAATTTTAAAAACACATAGTATTGCTTATTTTAAAACAAAATTTAATATATCGGGTAAAATGCCACACGATTTTGTAGTAAAATCTAGAACGGCTTACGGTGCTAACATGCATAACAGAATAATAATAAGTGCGTTAATGTAAATGACAATACGAAGGATAAAAAATAAAATAAAATGAACAAGCTAATCATAAAAGAAAAATAATAAGTAAAAGACTAAAATTTGAAACTAAAAAAAAAATATATTAAACCAATAAATAAATAAATAAATATGGTGTAAAACAACTTAAGAATAATAATATTAAGAATAATGGTGATATTAATAATAATGATATAATAAAAATCTAAAGTTTTAAAATTATGAAAGGATATAAATAAATAAATAATAAAATGATAAAATAAAATAAATATTAGGTAAGTATTAGATAAATAGATACGAAAAGGAAATACAATAATAATAGTAATAACAATATAAAGTTAAGGATACAATAATATAATAATAAGTAAATAAGCATAAAAAGAAAATATAATTATAGTAATAATAACATTAAATTAATTAATTTAATAATAGAATGATAATGATAAATTAATAAATAAAAAGAAAATATAATGATAGTAGTAATATTAATAATTAATTTTGTAATAAAATAGCAAAAATAGCAAAAAAGAGGGCTAAATTGAAAATGAAATAAAAAATTTGGGCAAATCAGAAATAAAATCAAAAGAAAAGGACCAGATTGAATGCGTGAATAACAAGGAGGGACCAAAATGGGAAATAATCCCCCCTCCAAAACGCGCAGCTTCAAGGTGGATCTAATTGAAAGCCGAAATAAATTATAGGGCCAAAATTAAATAGTAAGAAACTTAATTGCAAAAGAATAAAAAGGTGGAAGGACTAAACTAGCAATAAGACCAGTTTTAAAAAACACGCGGATCGTCCCCTTGGAGCGGGTCGAGTTCGGGTCGGCCAAGGCAAAACGACGTCATTTTGGGGCTTAGGAACGCCGACCAAAACGGCGTCGTTTTGTATTGCCTATATAAGTTAAAAAAATCCAAAAAAATCATTTTTTAAGCTGCTTAAAAAAAATCAAAACCCTCTTTCTTTTTCTCTGCAGCCCCCCTTCTGGCCGGCCAGACTCCGATGGCCACCGCCGTGCGCCGCCGTAAGCTCATATCAGATTGCACGCACGTGCGCCAGAGCCCAAAAAATGCCCTTTTTTTAGACGAAATGCAAGAAAAGGTAACCTTCTCCCTTTTTATACTCTTTTAATAGATATATATATATATGATTTTTTTAAAAAGAAAATGAAGTAACTTTGTAAATAATCAGTTCGAAAACGGGAAAATAAGGCAACTAACCAAAGACCTTACGCGTTTCTGACTTTTTTTCTCTTCGATCTGCTTGCTGTTTTTTTTTATATTGTTTGTATATTTGAATCCTTTTTTTTCGTATTCAAAAATGTCCAGAGAGATTACAATGTATATTTTGTTGGCTTTTTATAGCCATTTACAACTTGCTTTAAAATGATTATTCTGCTCTTTTCTTGCAGGTAAATGGGCAGTGCCATGACAGTGGCGGTGGCAGCAGGCGGTGCAGAGGCTGCTGGTCAGAAAGTGGCTGGTCAGAAGGCCCTAGGTGCGGCGCATCTAGGGTTTGAAAATTCTGATTTTTTTTGTTAGGAGTTTTAGGTCTAGTTGGGCTAGGGTTTGTTTGTAATTTGGGCTATTTGGGATTTGGATGTGGGTTTGTGGTTTAATTTTTTTGGGGGTTTGGCTGTTAAGTTTGGGGTCTTATTGGGCCCCGGGCTAAATTGGGCTTGTACAGCTGCCCCTCTTTACTCATTGTCGTGTAACGAGAACAGAGCAAAGACTTTTAAGAAAGACCAATTTTGCCCGGTCTCACCGAGTCTCAACTTGTTTTGGTGCTTCTCTTCTTCGAGTAGCCTCATTCCAATCCGCTGCATCTTGTCGCTTTGATCCACTCCACCGCCACTTCAGAGAGAAGAGGCTTGTGATTTCACTCTACTCCGCTGCAAGTTCAGGGAGGTGAGATTTGTGGCTTCACTCTACTCCGCTACAACTTCAGGGAGGTAAGGTTTATGGATTTGACCCGCTCTACTGTAACTTCAGAGAGATAAGATCTGTAACTTGTAGCTTCAATCTGCTCCACTGCAACTTCAGGGAAATGAGATTCACTATCTTCAGTCTGCTCCTACTAAGACTCGCAACTTGTAGCTTCAATCTGTTCCACTGCAACTTCAGGGAAATAAGATCCGCTATCTTCAGTCTGCTCCTGCTGCAACCTCAGGGAGATAAGACTCGCAACTTGTAGCTTCAATCTACTCCACTACAACTTCAGGGAAATAAGATCCGCTTGTTTAGTCTGCTCCGCTGCAACTTCAGAGAGATAAGGCTGGTGGCTTTAATATGCTCCACTACAACTTCAGGAAGATAAGATCCGCCATAATTTCTAGCTTTAATATGTTCCACTGCAACGCCAGGGACATAAGATTCACTGTCTTCAGTCTGCACCGCTGCAACTTCAGGAAGATAAGATCCACCATAATTTGTAGCTTTAATTTGTTCCACTACAACGTCAGGGAAATAAGATTCGCTATTTTCAGTCTGCTCCGCTGTAACTTCAGGGAGATAAGGCTGATGGCTTCAATTTGCTCCACTACAACTTCAGGGAGATAAGATTCGCCATCTTCGATCTACTCCACTGAAACTTCAAGGAGATAAGATCTACAACTTCAATCTGCTCCACTGCTACTTCAGGGAGATGAGATTTGTGGATTCACCGATCTTGTTACACTGTCCTCTGGGGGACATGACATGTAGAATCGATTTCATGGGCCTATGCTTATGCTAAATGTTTAGGATGTCATGATCAGAATGAATCAAATGCTCCTAATTGGATGTGTATGAATGATATTTACATGAATGCAGAATGTCATGAGAATAATCCCTTTTTAATGTTTGGGTCGTCATTGCTTGTTGTTCATCAAGGTTCTATCACTGACGTAATATCCTGTCTTCTTGTTCAGCAATATCTTTGATAGAAAACCCGAAGAAATAGCCATAATTTAGACTTCTTTTCTCAAATGTTTCCAACCCTTAGGTTTGGTGAGTTCTAAATAATAGTCCTATTTCAGGTCCCCGTACTATTTCGAAGCTTTCAGAGTAATATGCAGAACTCCTTTTATGAAAGTATTATTAGTCCAATAATCGTTATTTCAATGCAAAATGCCTGAAAAAGATCATAATGTTGGACAAAACTGAATTCTATCAGGAACAAAATTTGAAAAGAATAGATTAATCAAAGAAAGAAAATATTGCTGAAATACAAAATGAGTAAAAGGAAAATAGGTGCCCCAAATATCGCAGCATGTGATTCTCTACACAAACTTCTTGAGGACCCTTTTTGAGCTCAATATGTGTTTAAGGGATCTAGAGTACTCAGTTGATGCCCCAAGAAGTAACATCTCTCCTTCCTGTTAATTCAGAGAAAGCGAGACTACCGCATGCCCTATTTTTTATCAAAATTTGAATTACCCTTTACGGGTTTTCAATTCAAAACCCCTTTGGTCTCAAGGTGCCCTTTGCGGGTTTTTGCCTTGGCCTCTCCTTTTTTTTTCTTCTTCTTCTTCTTCTTCTTTTTTTTTCAAGTGAAGCATTTCTTGACTGAATCCGAATTCATTGAATTAGGCAGGCTCCTGCCGTCCATCTCAGTTAATATCAACGCTCCTCCAGAAAAGGCCTTCTTTACCACATAAGGTCCTTCCCAGTTTGGCATCCATTTTCCTCTAATTTTTTTTTTGTATGGGAAGGATCTTCTTCAATACCAAGTCCCCCTCATTGAACTATCTAGGACGAACCTTTTTGTTTTAAGCTCGCATCATTCGCTTTTTGTACATTTGACCACGACGGATAGCTTGCAACCTTTTCTCTTTAATCAAGTTTAACTGATCATATCGGGCTTGGATCCATTCTGCTTTATCCAACTTCAGCTCTGACAAGACTCAAAGGGAAGGAATCTCAACTTCGGTGGGTAAAACTGCCTCCATTCTATAGACCAATGAGAAAAGAGTTGCCCCGGTAGAGGTCTTGACCGATGTTTGACAAGTATAGAGAGCAAATGGTAACTTCTCATGCTGACCTCTATAAGTCTCAGTCATTTTTCACACAATCTTCTTGATATTCTTATTAGCCGCCTCAACTGCACCATTCATTTTTGGGCGATATGGCGACGAGTTGTGGAGTTTAATTTTGAACTGATTGCAGACCTCTGCTATCATACTGTTGTTCAAATTCAATTGATTGTCCGATATGATCCTTTCTGGTATTCTATACCGGCATATAATCTCATTCCCTAACAACTTGCTGACTGCCGACTTCGTGACATTGGCGTACGAAGCGGCTTCTACCCACTTTGTAAAGTAATCGATGACCACGAAGATGAATCGATGCCCATTAGAAGCTTTTGGCGAGATTGGCCCAATAACATCCATGCCCCACATAGAGAAAGGCCATGGGGAAGTCATAACATGAAGAGGTGAATGAGGTACATGAATTTTGTCTCCGTAAATTTGGCAGTTATGGCATTTCTTGGCATAACTGATACAATCCCATTCCATGGTGGACCAATAATACCCGAATCTTATGATTTGCCTGGCCATTGTAAAACCATTAGCATGTGTTCCACAGACACCTTCATGGACTTCTTCCAAGATTTTCTTAGCTTCGACAGCGTCTACACATCTTAGTAGCACCTAATCCTTTCTTCTTCTATATAGGATCTCCCCGTCTAAGACATGGTCACTGACCAGCCTTCTCAATGTTCTTTTGTCATTCTCGGTTGCTTGGTCAGGGTATTCACGATTCTTTACGTACTGCAGTATATCGTGATACCAAGGGTGATAATCTCTTTCTTCATCTTCGTCGATGTTGTAGCAATGAGCCGGAGCCTCATAAATACTTATTTTGATAGGTGTCACATCCTCCTATTTGTTTATTTTGACCATGGAAGCCAAAGTAGCTAGGGCATCAGCCATCTGATTTTCGTCTCGCGGGAGGTAATAGAAAGTGATATTTTCGAACTCCTCAATTAACTCCAAGACCAGTCTTTTATAGTCAATCAACTTGGGATATCTGGTCTCCCATTCCCCTTTTAGTTGATAGATCACTAGTGCAAAATCTCCATATACCTCTAACACTTTGATCTTGCATTCTATGGCTGCATGAATCCCCACGATACATGCTTTGTATTCGGCCATATTGTTTGTGCAATCAAAATCCAATTTGCAAGTAAATATAATGACCTCCATTTAGGGATATTAAGATTGCCCCAATTCTATTACCAACAGCGTTTGAAGCTCCGTCGAAGTTTAGCTTCCAAGGATGACTTTCTTAAGAGTCTTCTTCAGTGATTGCAATATACATCAGATTTTCATTCGGGAAATCCAAGTTCAAAGGCTTGTAATCCTCTAGAGCTCTACTGGCCAGAAAATCTGCTATTGTGCTTCCTTTGACGGCCTTCTGGTTCACATAGACTATGTCAAATTTGGAAAGCAGGATTTGCCATCGAGCCATTCTTCTATTTAAAGCATTCGACTCCATCATGTACTTTAGAGGGTCCAGCTTTAAGATAAGCCAAGTTGTGTGGTACAGCATGTACTGTCTCAATCTTTGGGTTGTCTAAATCAGGGCACAACATAACTTCTCGATTGGAGAATATCTTGTCTCACATTCAGTGAATTTCTTTCTGAGATAGTATATCGCTCTTTCTTTTCTTCCCGATTCATCATGTTGACCAAGTACGCATCCCATGGAACTCCTTAATACTGCCAAGTACAGTATCAGTGGCCTGTCTGGGTTAGGTGGCGTCAGTACTGGGGCATTGGATAAGTAATGTTTGGCCTTATCGAAAGCCTTCTGGCATTCCTCATCCCAAATGACTGGGTCGTGTTTCTTAAGGAGACTGAATATGGGGTCGCATTTCTCAGTTAGTTGTGAAATGAACCGGGCAATGTAATTCAGTTGATGTGTCTAAAACTAACTACGATCACAATAAAGGCAAGCGCACCTATCGAACAGTAGTATAGTTATGGTAAGACCGGAAATATCGTATCCACAAGGACCAAGAGTACTAGTAATTACTATCTTATTATTATCTAGCCTAAAAATTGGAGTGATTTCTTTTTAAACTAAAACTAATTAATTAAAACACGACAAAGAATGAATTGGGAAAATACTTTTAAACAACTTATGTGATAAGCAATACCTAAGGAAGAATCCACCTAGACTTAACTTATTACTTTTGATTCATATGATTTATTCACTTGACTTAATCCGTAGAAATCCCTTATTTATGTTAATATCTCTCTCGAGACTAAAAACAACTGACTCTAGGTTGATTAATTGAAATCTCTTTCTAATTAAAACCCCTATTATCGCATTAACTCGATCTATGGATTCCCTTATTAGATTTGACTCTAATCCGCAGATTTTCGTCACCCTATGTCTAGGGATGCAATCAATTCCGCTTAATTGTGTTGATCTACTCTTAAACAGGGACTTTTGCTCCACTGAATAAGCACATTCGACTTGAATCAATAACCTGAATTATCAAAACAAGAATAAGAACTCACAATTAAGAATAAGAACAAGTATTTATCTTATAAATCAAATAGTAATAAGATTCTTCTTAGGTTTCATCCCCTTAGGTATCTAAGGGATTTAGTTCATACTGATAGAAGGAAACATCATAGAATAAGGAAAACTACAAAACATAAGAAAACCCAAAAAATTCTAAAGAACTTGATGGGAGATCTTCACCTTGATGGAGATCCTTCCTCCGAGCCGCCCACACTGTCTTGAGTATTTTTGCGTTCTATTCAGCGTCCCCTTTTAGGTCACCCCCTAGGGTGTTTATATAGGCTTTGGAATGCCTTTTTTTGCCCACAAGTAACCTTTTTCGGATAGAATTACACTTAGGTACGGCAGGGACACGCCCGTGTGACATGCCCATGCTCGATAGCCTTAGGCCGTGCTCACTCCTGCTCACCACACACGGCCATGGGGTCTGTCCGTGGACGATAGTCCAAGCTGTGGTCGATCCTGCTCGTAGCACACGGCCGTGTCCAATGGTCCAGGCCGTGTTGGATTCTAAGATAGGCCTATTTTGTCCCCTTTTTGCCCGTTTCTCGTTCTTTTCGACTCCTAAGCTCTCCTGAGGATAAAACATGAAATTAAAAGATTAGGAGCATCGAATTCATCAAATCTAATGAAAACTCATCCAAAAATAAGCTAAGCATGGGGTTAAAAATATGTATAAATTATGGTTTATCATCAGTCTTCCTAGGAAACCTTGAACTTCTTTTTAAGTGTGCGGCGGAGGCAATTCTTGTATAGCCTTGACTTTGTTTGGGTCAATCTCAATCCCCTTTTCACTGACTACGAAACCTAGCAGTTTCCCCGACTTGGCCCCGAAGGTGCACTTTGCGGGATTGAGTTTTAGTTAAAATTTTCTCAATTTCAAAAATAACTTCCTCAAGACTTGTACATGTTCCTTTTTCGTGTGGGATTTGGAAATCATATCATCAACATAAACCTCGATTTCCTTGTGCATCATGTCATGAAACAAGGTTACCACGGCTCTTTGATACGTTGCTCCCGCATTTTTCAGTCTAAATGGCATCACCTTATAGCAAAATGTCCCCCACATGGTTATGAATATGGTTTTATCCATGTCTTCAGGATGCATCTTTATCTGATTATACCCCGAGAACCCATCCATGAAAGAGAACAGGGTGAGTAACATGTCGTGTTGTCCACTAATGTGTCGATGTGAGGCAATGGGAAATTGTCTTTTGGGCTGGCCTTGTTTAAGTCTCTGTAGTCTACGCACATTCATACTTTTCCATCTTTTTTAGAGACGGGGACAATATTGGCTACCCATTCTGAGTATTTAACCACTTGTAGGAAACCAGCGTCAAATTGCTTCTTGACCTCTTCTTTTATTTTCAAAAGAACATCTGGCCTCATCCTTCGAAGTTTCTGTTGGACTGGCTTACATTCCTCTTTTATGGGTAGACGGTGTACCACAATATCAGTGCTTAACCCGGGCATATCTTGGTACGACCATGCGAAAACATCTTTGAATTCTTGAAGCAACTCAATGAGGTCTCGCTTTGTTTCTTTGGCTATGCAGGCTCCAATCTTTACCTCCTTCTTTTCTTGTTCGTCTCCCAAGATCACAATTTCTACCGACTCTTTATGAGGTAGGATCCATTTCTCCTCTTATTCTACCATCCTTAACAAATCCGGAGACACGTTACAATCTCTGTCATCTTTAAAGTCCTGAGATCCCTCTAGACACATATCTCGTTTAAAAGGAGATTCTGGGTCAGTAGCAGCGTCGCTCATGTCATTGATATCTGGAAACCTGTTGTAGGCACGAAGGAATATTCTAAAGAATAAATGAATCTAATAATAATTATCTGTGTGGTATGAATATCAATAAAATGAAGGAATAAAAGAATATTTGCTCAGAGTGGGACACAAAAATGCATTTTTATTGAAATAAAGATGTTGGACATAAGCCTATTTCACTAAAGGATTCTTATTGCTCCTAGGCTTAAAGCAATAAGCGTGTTTTAAACATTACTCTGGATTAGCTCTAACAACTACAGGAATCTCTTCCGCTGTCTAATTGTTCAGAACACTTCCAGGCTCATAAGGGCAAATGCCTGATAAATTTTCTCTTCCAACTCCTTCTTTGGATATAGCATTGATGCTCAAATTTCCAAACATTCCTTTTGGGCCTTCAGTATATTCAAAGAATTCTAGTTCCTTATTATCCATCAGGCCTTGCACCAAGGCTTTGAATTCACTGTACTTTTGAATCTTGTGACCCTCTTCATCGTGAAACTCACAGTAGTTCCTTGCTTCTCCGGGTTTTTCCCCTAAATCCTGAGTGATTAATCATTCTTCTACCATTTTCTTCCAAATCCCTCTCAGTGGGGTTTTCACTTCTGCTATATTCATCTTGATTCTCTTTCCCGCATTCTCAATTATCGCGTTTACCCCTTTGTCAGAATGGTTGGGTAACAAATTTTCTGCACCAAATAGATCATCAAATTTCACAATACCCATTTTGGTGAGTCTTTTGATTATCTTTTTGAAAGCGGTGCAGTTCTCGATCGAGTATCCTGTGATTCTCATGTGGTACTCGCATTGGGCGTTCGCGTCGTACCATTTGGGTAACGGAGGCTGCATAGGTTTTAGGTAGAAAGGGGATACTATATGTGCATCAAACAAACTTTGATACAACTCCCCATACGTGATTGGGATGGGCATGAACCGTAGTTTTTCTGAGTTCGGTCTTGGATTGGAATCTTGCCTTGGGGGGACCTGATGGCTAGTAGTTGTCGTCCTTGGCTGGCTTACAGTAATCAGCTTTGAATAGCCCTTGTTATACATACTCGCATTATTCACCTCATTTACCCTCTTCCTCAGGGCTTTTAAAGTATTGATTTGGGAGCTCCTCTCTCACCTTTTCTGTTTGTAACGATCTTCAAATTGTTTTGGGATCTCCACTCTCGCCTTTTTTGTTTCCGCTAGATCATCCAGATCAAGGGCAACAGGATTGATTGGATCATCCCCTGGACTAGAACCTGAACCTGTCAGGAAGTTCACCGGTGTCGAGGTACCGGTCTAGTATTGAGGTCTGATGTTAACGGACACCCTTTATGGATACGCGTCTGGTTGTGCTTGGGTGTTTGTTGGGGTAAAGCCTGAATTATAAGCGGGGTCCTCGTTATCGTCCCCGAAATTAACTATAGGGCTTTTTCCTTTTTCTAACCCTCCAGCTAGCATCTGGGTTAACTGGCTCATCATGATTATTTGAAATTCTAGCATCTGATTCCTCATATCTTGTTGAATTTTGGCCAATTGCTCTTGCATCTATATTTGCATTTGCTCTAATCTCTTCAACCTTTGGTCCATTGCTTCAGTTTTTCCTCGTGTACTGTAACGATATTCCAGGGTAAGGGTCTTTCATGAGTTTTATTGCATATGATGCAATGCAATGCTAATGCATAAAAATGAATGCAAAAAATAGGCGTTGATTCTGATTCAATTCTATTAGAACAAATTTTCTAGAAAACAAATTTCTTTACATAAAACGGATACATATACGGCCTTGCCCTCATACTCCAGGTGAAGACACCGATCCTTTTCTTCATATCCGGATGTTAAGATCAAATCTCGTGAACTTTCCAATGGATGCCTCTACTAGCTCCTTTTTGCTTGATCCAGGCTGCGACCCATTGCTCACTCATCCCCGTGAGGCTCGTTAGCTTTTTTAAAAAGTCAGGACGTGGACGGCTCTTGAATAATCTTAGTCAACTTAAATCTTTGGGCAACGAAGCAAAGTCGCGTACTCCTCCGTCAAACTATCACCCTTTTCTCGTGTTTTCTCGAACCATATTCGGACGGCCGTATTATCTTCCACTTTATTAAGAAATCCATTTTCCATGATAAGTTATCTATTTAGGAACCGAATGTGAATCAACACCTTTTTTGTGATGAAAATGCCATGAAATTACAATCAAAGTAAAACAAAGCAAGTCAGTACTTCATACACAGTTTAAAGTAAGCAAGGAATAATAAGGTACCTACTCGGGTAACTACTAGGTTTTGGTGCAGCTCTACCTAAGGTGGGCTCTTAAGGCTCGCTATATGGGGTTTGTGACTAGATTAAAGGTACCTGAACCAGCAGATTCCTCGATCCTCACCCATTATAGGCTCATATGGACCGAGTTCAGTTTAAGGGAATACACTTCCCTATGGCTATACGGAGATTAAAATCTCACGAGGACATAGGTACAGATGTATCCCGAAAGCGATCCACTATCCTATACGGAGGTGAAAACCTCACGAAGGAATAGTTTCTCACTCCCACTTACAAGGGTAAAAGTGACTGATAATGCAATGCAATGTGCAAAATGATACCAAACACTCAAACCATTAGAGCATATATAAATGATGAAGATTGTAATAAAACGGATGAAATGCAACAAAAGGATCGTAAATTTAAACCAAATTTTCAATTTTCGACAAAAAGGCGAAAAGTAATCAACTCGTAGTTTGACTCTCTTATTTCGCGTCCCCAGTGGAGTCGCCAAGCTGTCGAAACCATTTTTTTGAAAACGGGGTCGACTTTGATTTTGAAAAATGAAAACGAAGAACGGGAGTAGCCACCAATCCTTTTTGATGAGGTGTGATCGGGTCACCTCGTAATTCAATCATAAAAATTTAAATTTACTAAAATGATGATTTTGGTCTATGAAGTCCAGAAAACGGATTCAGGAGTCGGTTACGCACGAGGAAGGATTAGCACCCTCGATACGCCTAAAATTGGTACCTAGTTGATTAATTGATGTCTTTAGTGTCGAAAATTGAAAATTTGAAGAAATTTTAAAATACGATCCTTTGTTATAAAATTGAAAATTTTTCGAGAACAGGGCATATTTCACGTTAATCGAGAAAATGAATTACGTCCCGTAAGTTAGGACACAATGTCTTAAATTCCCGATACGAGAATAAACGCTGAAAATTTTATTTTGGGAGATGTTTGATTATCTCAGTTTTAGAAAGAAATCATATTCCGTAAGTTAGAACACGATCTTTTTGTAATTCCCGAGATTATTTTAAAAATTTTAAAACGTTCATTTGTTCGGATTTATCGAGAAAGTCGAAACCCCATAAGTTAGGGAACGGCCTTTCGAATTTTAAAAACACAGAGTATTGCTTATTTTAAAACAAATTTAATGTATCGGGTAAAATGCCACACGATTTTGTAGTAAAATCTAGAATGGATTACGGTGCTAACATGCATAACAGAATAATAATAAGTGCATTAATGTAAATAACAATACGAAGGATAAAAAATAAAATAAAATGAACAAGCTAATCATAAAAGAAAAATAATAAGTAAAAGACTAAAATTTGAAACTAAAAAAAACTAATATTAAACCAATAAATAAATAAATAAATATGGTGTAAAACAACTTAAGAATAATAATATTAATAATAATAATGGTGATATTAATAATAATGATATAATAAAAATCTAAAGTTTTAAAATTACAAAAGGATATAAATAAATAAATAATAAAATGATAAAATAAAATAAACATTAAGTAAGTATTAGATAAATAGATACGAAAAGGAAATACAATAATAATAGTAATAACAATATAAAGTTAAGGATACAATAATATAATAATAATAAGTAAATAAGCATAAAAAGAAAATATAATTATAGTAATAATAACATTAAATTAATTAATTTAATAATAGAATGATATTGATAAATTAATAAATAAAAAGAAAATATAATGATAGTAGTAATATTAATAATTAATTTTGTAATAAAATAGCAAAAATAGCAAAAAAGAGGGCTAAATTGAAAATGAAATAAAAAATTTGGGCAAATCAGAAATAAAATCAAAAGAAAAGGACCAGATTGAATGCGCGAATAACAAGGAGGGACCAAAATGGGAAATAATCCCCCCTCCAAAACGCGCAGCTTCAAGGTGGATCTAATTGAAAGCCGAAATAAATTATAGGGCCAAAATTAAATACTAAAGAAACTTAATTGCAAAAGAATAAAAAGGCGGAAGGACTAAACTGGCAATAAGACTAGTTTTAAAAAACACGCGGATCCTCCCCTTGGAGCGGGTCGGGTTCGGGTCGGCCAAGGCAAAACAACGTCGTTTTGGGGCTTAGGAACGCCGACCAAAACGGCGTTGTTTTGTATTACCTATATAAGTTTAAAAAAATCCAAAAAAATCATTTTTAAGCTGCTTAAAAAAAATCAAAACCCTTTTTCTTTTTCTCTCTGGTACCGCCTTTTTTGGCGTGCCGATTGACACATCGCCACACACATTGTGTGCTCACCACATCGATCATCCGCAGGCACGCACGACGAGCCCAAAAATGCTCTTTTTTAGACGAAATGCAAGAAAAGGTAACATTCTCCCTTTTTATACTCTTTTAATACATATATATATATGTATATATACGATTTTTTTAAAAAGAAAATGAAGTAACTTTGTAAATAATCAGTTCGAAAACGGGAAAATAAGGCAAATAACCAAAGACCTTGCGCGTTTCTGACTTGTTTTTTTCTCTTCGATCTGCTTGCTATTTTTTTTATATTGTTTGTATATTTGAATCCTTTTTTTTCGTATTCAAGAATGTCCAGAGAGATTACAATGTATATTTTGTTGGCTTTTTATAGCCATTTACAACTTGCTTTAAAATGATTATTCTGCTCGTTTCTTGCAGGTAAATGGGCGGTGCCATGATAGTGGCGGTGATGAGGCGGTGCGCAGAGGTTGGTCGGTCGTCGGCGGTGGTCGGTCGAAGGCCCTAGGTGCGGCGCACTTAGGGTTTGAAAATTCTGATTTTTTTTTGTTAGGGGTTTTAGGTCTAGTTGGGCTAAGGTTTGTTTGTAATTTGGGCTATTTGGGATTTGGACGTGGGTTTGTGGTTTAATTTTTTTTGGGGTTTGGCTGTTAAATTTGGGGTCTTATTGGGCCCTGGGCTAAATTGGGTTTGTACAACTGTAATAGGAAGTAGTAAATATCATTTATATTTACAAGCTACTGTTTGATTACATCACATGTGTTGTAATCATTATTATGGTAAAATATTGATTATGAAGATGAAATATTTATTTGTAAACACTATAAATAATAAATTGGCCTACATTTGAAGCGCATATTTGTTAAAAAATTACGAGACCAACTTTAAATTAGTGAAAGTGATACTTGTTGATGCGGATTTACATCATTCTTTTTAAGATATTTTCAGAGCCAATTGTATTGTATTCTATATTATTTTATTTTTTAAAAAGTACAAGTAAATTAATACATTATTTCAAACAAATATGGTAAAAATTAATTGGTTTTACTATTAAATGCATTTCCAAGTTACATTACAGATAACGGACCATTCTATTTCAATTTATCAAAATATATTTATTCTACAATCACGTAAAATTTTTTACATAAATAAATATAAACTTGAACTAGTATCGGTGGTACAGACCAAAATAATTAATTTTCTTTATTTTCTTTCTTCTCAATTTTTTTTTGCCTTTCACTTTTTATTTTTTAAATAAACTAAGTAGAAGCATAGAATGAAATATAAATGAGTAGTGGAAAGGTTACAATCATAACATTCCGAGTAGATGCAAGACGTCAAAATGTAGACCAAATGAGTAAAGTGGAAGCAACTTTCGAAATTGAGTTCATGTCGTTGCCTTGATAGGAGTAACAATGAGTTAGAATTATTAGTATAGCACTTCAATTATGGCGTACAAATTTATACTTCACACATGCTCTAGTTCGGCAGCTAAGAAACACGGACATAGACATATATTTTCTTTTATCAAACATTATTTTTTAATATAATTAAAAATAATATAATTCTTGTCGATCGAGTCTTAACTCGATTGATCTTTGCATTGTTGTCAATGCAGGAGGAAATGGATTTTAGTACGTTGAAGTATATTATCCTCTTATTTAAGGGTTGGTGAAAGGCTAATTATGAATAGTTTTAAGCATTGTATTAAAAAAAAAAACAGATATGATAAGAACATATAATAAGATTAATGAACCACCTGTTATTAGCGGCAACCACACATGTGATTAAATTGAAACTAGAATCCAGCACGTTTTGCTTTGTTTGATTTAATTTTTATTTTTTCTAAAGTTTCATTTGTGTTCAATACTACTGTTATTATAACCGTTAGCATGACGCAAGTTTAAACACTTAGAAATGTATTATTGTACAAAAAAAAATCCTGGTTGATTTTCTTCTTCCTTCGTTGAAGTTTCTATGGAGTATTAATGATTTTCTTCCTTCCCTTTTATTCCTAAGAATCTGATGATAAAAGCGATATATATCCAAAGTGTTTTAACAAGAAACGTCCATATGAACCTTAAGATTGAGTATTTTATCATCGTTTTGGAAAGGAATTAAGTTCCTTGGATGATCTTAGATTTTGCTGATCTTCCATTGTTGGATGAGTATATAGTTTCATACTAACCTCTCCATTAGAGTACGAAAGTTAAATCGCAAAACTGTAGATCATAGCCAAAAACTAAAAGTGGTATGCATGTATGCCAAAAGAAAGTTGATCCCCGTAGACGGGCGGTGGCACCTAGGGTTTGCATATGCCATTTTCAAAATGAACCACAGATTAATGATCTTTTGCCAAATTCATCCATCTATGATTATGAATCTAGTAAATTTCACTTGTTCACCATTATGTTTATGTTTTCCCTCATTTATTAACACACTTTACATTTTCTTTTTGTCCTTTCATTTTTTTGCCATTTGTCATCACCACGTGGTTCAGTACTCAATTATTTAAAGCAAAACTACAAATTAAAATGCAAACATACAGCTTTATAAATTGTGAAGCTGTTTGCTTTTTCACCTCAAGTTGTATCTTTAGACAATTAAAAGTAACCAAACTGGTTGTACCCTTGGTAAAGCCACCTTCATAGTTGAGATTATGTACAAATATCCCACTAGCTACTTCCAGATTTTAAAGACATACTTCCTCAGCTTCTGTCTCTCCCTCTCTCTCGTACACATACAAGCATAAAAAAAAAATTCATAACATTGAACAACAATATGGTACAATCAAAGAAGTTCAGAGGTGTCAGGCAACGACAGTGGGGCTCTTGGGTCTCAGAGATCCGCCACCCTTTACTGTATTCTTAATAAATTAGCTTGCTGCAGCCATTTGTATATATATATATATGTGTGTGTGTGTGTGTGTGTGCGCGCATGTGTTTTCTTCATATTCTCTTACAATTATCAACTTTTATATGATATGCTTCTTGTTCCTGCATATCTCCACACCTACTGCAGCATTTCCAAATTGACTAACTACATGAATTAATATCCATTTCTATTTTAGTTCTATGCATGCATGTAATGATAAATTATGATTGAAACTATTCATATAATTAGTTAGTTGTAACTTATATATATGTAAGAGTAGTGGATGCTGATGTCAATATAATTTGTGATAGGAAAAGAAGGGTTTGGCTTGGGACATTCGAAACAGCCGAAGAGGCAGCTCGAGCTTATGATGAGGCAGCCATTTTGATGAGCGGACGTAGCGCCAAAACAAACTTCCCAGTCCCCAAAAACCAAACAGGAGATGAGAATACCACGACTTGCAATGCCCTTTCTTCAATCCTCAGTGAAAAGCTTCGCAAATGTTGCAAAACCCCATCTCCTTCCCTTACCTGTTTAAGGCTTGACACTGAGAATTCTCACATCGGGGTGTGGCAAAAGAGAGCAGGGAGTCGATCAGATTCATGCTGGGTAATGACGGTTGAGCTAGGGAAGAAAAATGGGGAAGTAACTAAGACTAATAAAATACCGGCTTCAGATGAACCCATCACCAACAAAATGGTGAGACAGGAGGTTACTGATAATGGGTTAGACGAGGAAGAAAAGGCAGCATTGCAGATGATAGAAGAGCTTCTCAATAGGAATTGATCCTCATCAAAATCGGATCTTCCAAATTGCATATGTTAAGTGCTTGTGAATGTAGTTGTGTTTATTATTGTGCTTTATGAATTTATATTTAATGCGTTGACAATAAAATTTTATATATTTGTTTTCAATTATTTTAATACCGGTTTGTTTATTTATATACTTTCTTTATTCCTATGTCATAATTATACCCATCATTGAAGGGGGTTTCAGGTCTGCTCTTAGGCCTGGTGATGATGGCCATGTTGTGATCTTTACTGAATGGTTTCTTTTTTCATTTTTTTTTCAATTCAACAGCCTATGTTCAAGTGGCTAAAACCTCCTTCAACTTGATGAAAGAAGCATTTAGTGCCAGTAGGGTTCATCTAATACCTTTAAGCTCTTGAAAGAGAAGAGCCTTCCTTCAATAGTAGACAAATTTGGTTTGATGCAGTTCACTTAACCGTATAACTTTGTTGGTGTATGACAGGGTATGAGAGTTTGCCATGCCAGTATCTCGCTGAGGTTTACCATAATTAATCATAGCTCGCAAAGCATCAATAAAGTTCTGTAATTAGTTTTGGTTTTGAAGAAGGGAGAAGAGAGGAAAAAGAAAGTTAAAAGAAAAGAAAAAGAAAAAAGTATAGGGAGTTAACCATTTAGTCACCATAATGTAAAAAATGTGATAAAATCAGTCATCATATAATAATTTTTTAAAATTTGATGACCGAAATATAATCTAAATTAATTTAAACTATATGGACTACCCTAAACTTTTATTTTGATTATTTAAATTTTTTAAAGAAATTTTGAATTTTTATATATCTTATAACTTTATATATACTTTAACTTTTTTATAATTTATATGTTATAAAAAATAAATTTTCAGAAATATATATTTAAACATTATTTTATTTTTATAATTTTTAAAATTATTTTATATAAATAAATACATTACAACTTTTATATGGTTTTTGTCGCACATTTCAATAAATAACGAAATGTATGATTAGAATTAGAAACTAATAGGTACTAAATTACTAATTTTCCGTTTAAGCCAATCCAAAATTCATCCGACCCGACATCTGACCCGACCCGAACTAAACACAAAATAAAGGAAGGAAAATGGGAAAGAAAACGGCGATTGACGACACAAAACAAAGCAGGAGCAACTTAGCTGATCTCCGTCTCCCTGCCTCAAGAGAAAAAAGAAGTATCTGATAGAGGGAGATACATCGCCATGATTCTCGCGGTGTTATTCGCCAACTCTGAAGGCAACATCTTAGTTGAACGGTACGCCTGCCCCTCCATTTTCTCCCATCCCATCCCATGCTTTGATTTCTTTTGCTGATTTTTCCAACTATGCTCTTTATCGCTTCAAGTTTGTTGAATTAGTTGAATCTGCTTTGTATAGATGTAGATCGTTAATGGGTCTTTTTTTTTATGGAAATCAAATAATTTTATTCTACTTTCTGGATGGGATTTGATTTGGTAGAAATTGGAAATGGATTATGTTTGGCAAACACATGATCTGTTGTGGCTGTTCATGATCTATGAAGCCGGCTTTATAGTTATTAGTAGAAACGAAAAAGAATGATGATGAAATGAGATAGATTCAGACAAATGATGTTGCTTTTGAGTTGATCATTCCACCATTTGCTAATGAAACCCTACTTTTTTTTTCTCCTCTTCTAATCATTCCTGGGAAACATATTTGGGAATCTGAGCCTAGATTAAACCTCTGATATTAAACTCAGGAAACAATGTAAGAGAATACTATCTATTCCAAAGTCCAACTGAGGTCCAAAGTCAAACCAACATAAAGAAAGGACCATAGTTTCAAAGGTCTTGGAGACTGATCACAACTTTTCTTGTCATCCATATGTCAGTAGTAGAGGTGTGTGCTTAGAAAGAGTAGCCAAAGGAACATGACCTGGTTATGTTTCTTCAAAGGTGGTCTGAAGAAAGGTTAACAGAAAAAGAAGCATTTGATGACATCTCCTCATTAAGTGGTTGCTCTTAGGACTTTATCCATGGTTATGTATTTTTCAGTCTCAAGAATCCTACTAATTATAGCTTCAGTCCTGTGAGAGTGAAGTAGTTTGAACTCATATAAATTATTATTTGTAATTGTTTCTTTCAATATTGATCTGTTCTTTTGAGGAATATGCCGTCCAACTTTCAAAGATTGGTATTTTATTTCTTTTTGATAACATAATTGAGCATTACCTCAGGGATTATGTTTTATTGCAGCTTTAATGGAGTTCCAGCTGAGGAACGGCTGCATTGGAGATCTTTCCTAGTTAAACTGGGAGCAGATAATCTTAAAGGTGTTAAAAATGAAGAGCTGCTTGTTGCTTCTCACAAGTACGAATGTCTTTCATCCATTTTACATTTCAGTATCTATCTTGTAGCTATAATGTATGTTTTCCGTCTCTAAATGCATTCTAGAATTATTCTGAGGAATGGATTCTGGAATGATTGGAAGGACTAAATCTGGCATAGATCAGGTCACATGGATTTTGCATCCTGTCAGCTGGCATTCAAATGATGTTTGCTATAACCTGGAAACTTGATTGAACTATGTGAAACGCTTGCATCTGCCATTAGCACAGAATTGATAGTTAATTGCTCAAGTCTTGCATGGACCGCAATGAGCACAGCATTCATTTTTAGTTCTTATGTAAATGTTTTAAACATGTAGCTAAAGTTTGTTAAGTTGCAGATAGTCTAAAGTATAAACAATGGTTCAGCAGGCCTGATTCACTGGATTTCTTTCCCAAACTTCCATCTTTGCTCGCGTGGCCTGTTAACTTTCATAAGTGGAAAAGCCATTTTGAGAGTAAAAAGAAACATAGTCTGTACTTACGGATACGTTTTAAACTGGGCAGTGGGTTCTTCTAATTCAAAATACAGCAGTAGCATAACCTTTTTGCTTCTGTCATGTTTTATTTTTTTCTACCCTGAAATTAAGTTAATTCCATGAGTTAATTCATCAGGGCCACAGGTTTCCTGTCTTTGTTGATTGTGGATGGATCTGTTTCCTAAACCTTAATTAAAGCCATCCTGAGATATCAGTTTAAATAACTGAACAAAAATGTTCTTTTATCAGGTCTGTTTACATTGTTTACACGGTGCTTGGAGATGTCAGCGTCTATGTTGTTGGCAAAGATGAGTATGATGAACTTGCATGTAAGTATATCTTGCCCTCTTTACATGTACAATCTTAGTTTGTGAGATTTAATAAAGCTACAAAACTTGAAACTTGACTAAAGTATGCAGTTTTCATGCTGTTTGAGGTGAGAGAGCTTGAATGGTTCATAGGTTCTTTGAAAGAACTGTTCTGAATGATTTGATATTAAAAAGCACTGGCTTTTCTGTATCGTGACTTGCACATATCTCTGTGCTCTTAGTTACATAAGCTTCTCTGTGATGTTTAACATTGCTTGCTCATAGTGCGATCCATTCTTATGGTCTGTAAATTAAAATAAATATTGCTTCTTCTTCTTTTTTATCTTTTGAAATGTAATTTAGCACTCCACAGAATTAAAAAGAAAAGAAAGTTAACACCGATAATTGTAGTGCATTTGAAAGGGAATCAAATATATCATCTAACATGGTGCATTAGGTTACATACTTGAATTTTATTACTGATTTACTTCCTGAATGGTTTTGCTCTAGTGGCAGAGGTGATCTTTGTTATAACCTCAGCTGTAAAGGATGTATGTGGGAAGCTACCAACAGAGCGCCTTTTTCTGGATAAATACGGAAGGATATGCTTGACTTTGGATGAAATTATTTGGAAGGTGAGGTCACAAGTTGGTATTCTAACTATAGTTTTGGCATTCTTCCTTTTGATCAGAAGCTGTTGGTACTATTTGTTTTAATTTGACTTGCACCACTTCAATGAGGCTTAAGAAAACTAATTATGATCTTTCATCTGGCCATGATTATCAAAACGCTAGAATTAATGTAGCATGTGGCAACTCACTTTCTTGTGCTGCTTAAGCACATCTAATATCTCTGTGCCAGGAAACTGTGACTTTTTGTGTGATTGTCAATGAGCATCCTTTTGCATTTTCTTCGATGGATACTGCTGCTAACGTTTTGCCCCACCCCTTTTCTTAAATATTCTCAAGGGATATCTGGAGAACACGGATAAAGACAGGATCAGGAGATTAGTACGTTTAAAACCTCCAACCGAGTTTTAGGCTGAGAACACCCTACTGTCACAGCCCATTTGGAGGCAGTAGATTCAGGGTCCTGTACTCTACTGAAAGGCATGGTATATCCTCTGCTGTAGTATGTATTTACTATGCGAGTATTGTGTAATATCATGCTTCCTATTCTGCATTACAGATATTTTTCAGTTCTGGGTTGGAGCTTATGGAACTGTTAGATGGACATTGTGATATCCTCGCATTGATAGGATACCAGTGAAATGTTTTTTTTTTATTTGAAGTTGTGACTTAAGATCAGTTTGAAGACATAATTGTACTTTATTGTTATTTTCATGACCTTACTAACTTGAGAATATATATAACGCAAATAATTTGGTATTGTGCTTTCCCTGTAACACATATGTACATAACTTGTTACGTTGTTTCAACTGGAATTATTGACATCTGCATCTTCATGAAGTGCTTATGAAATGATAGCAATTGGGATTTTGGACTTCTCTCTATCTATAGGTTTTTACTTTTTAGTATTTATGATATTTAATTTGAAATTGGAATTATCGAAAATCGCTAAGGTGATACATTTTTTTCTTTTTATTACTAATTTGGTAGAGTTGAAAATAGAATTTGATTGTTTAGTAAAATGGTGGGTGGGTAAAACAGATGAGCAAGTAAGAAAATAAGAAATTAGGGGTAGTAGAAATAAGATGTTTGTTTATTAAATTCAAAGAAAAAAAAATAATAAAATGGAAGCTAAAGTTATAATAATCTATAAATTTCAGATTAAAATTAAAATAATTATATCAATTCAACAGTATAGTATTTGATGTTTTAGATTCAGTTGAATAAAACGTAAAAGTGGATATTTAATTTATGAAAAACAATTGGGTCTGGCTAAATGCATTTTTTTATTTTAAAATGATATCAATTGATATTTTAAATATGAAATTTAACACTCGCAGATTAAAAATATTGATTGTCAGAATGACAAAAAGGATGGAAAACAACTGGTTTAAATCACTTTTTATATGTATCACCTACCAAACCAATTTAATATTAAAATTTGTAACCTTCAAAAACAATTATAACGTGACACGTTAAATCATCATTTCAAATAAAAATTTTAGGTTAAATTATATAATTAATTCTCATATTTTTCGTTTTAAGCAATTTAATTTTTTTTTTCTTTTATGTTCTTTTAACTTTTTTTTCATTCTCTTCTGCTTCTCCATCTCCTTTAACGTAATTTTTCTATGTTTTCCATTTGTTAAAACTAGTCTCTATACTTTTATTTTTTGAACAATTTTTAAAAGGTGGACTATTTTTTTAATTTTGAGAAAAAAATATATTAGATTATTGTCTGCCTATTAATTTCAATTGTTTATTTAAGAACTGAAAATTTTAAGAGGTAATTATACCTCTATTAGTATCAATGGTTCTTTTAGAAGCTGGAAATATATTGTATTCCTCTATTACTGTATCCCTATTAATTTGTTTTTATGATTTTTACATAATTTTATAATTTTTGAGTCAATTGATAAAATATATAATCATTGATGGTCAAATTTTTTATTATGCTAATTAGAAACATGTCATTATTTTCAAATGCGGGTAATTAAATTATAGCTTTTGATGATTAAGTAATTCAAAAGAAAGCTTGATTAACTATATAATTTATCCATTGTTTTTTTTAAAGCATTAATTTTTTTTTTTAATTTTTACTGTTATTGAGTAAAAATCTTCATTGATTAAAAGGGGAGAAGGAAGAGAATGATATGAAAATGCAATGTGAATATCATGGGGAGGATCTCTGGGAGCAACCGGTTGGGGAGGAGAGTGAACTGACTGTCCGTGTTTTTTTTAAGGACATGTTGATTAGGTCCAAGAGATCGATAGGGTAGGCAGTGCAAGACAAGGATGAGGATGATGTTCAGTTGCTTGAGGGCGACGTGATTGTTGGAACAGAGGATGGTATGTCGTCGATAAGATTTTCTAATTGTGTTCATCAGATTTTGTATAAGAATATGTCAAGGACGATTGTCATGCAACTTCTGGGTAGAAAGGTTGATTATCATGCGCTATCTAATAATATCTATAGTTTGTGGAAGCCTTCGAATCCTATAACAATCATGGATCTAGAGAATGATTATTATTTGGTTAAGTTGCAAGAGGAAGTGGATTACCTTCGAGCACTTACTGAAGGTCCATGGATAGTATTTGGCCATTATCTCACGGTGAAACCTTGGTCCAAATATTTTTCCACAAGTCAATTGTTCCCATCTAGTGTTAAGTCAATTGGGGAAATGATTGGTCGAGTCATCAAGCTGGATGATAACATAGGGAGTGTTTTGTGGGGTAGGTTTGTCTATTTGGCAGTTATGGTTGATCTCAATAAACCATTAGTATATAGGATTAAAGTGGATGATCGGGTGCAGAGGGTGGAATATGAATCTCTTCCTAACGTGTGTTTTGTGTGTAGCCACTATGGTCATATGAAAAAGTCGTGTACGACTTTGTCAATTCAAGAGAAGCAAGGAGGTGATGATGTTGTACCGCATTTGGAAACACGTCCCTGTGGGCTTAAGGCAAATCATGAAGGAGTTGAGGAGGATGGTCTTTGGATGATAGTTGATCGGTGGTTAAGGAGAGCTAATCGGAGTAAGGGATCCAGCAAGGAAGACAAGAAAAGTGCGAATCTTCAGGGATCCCAATGTAATGCTCTGCAAGAATTAAGGGAAAATGATTTAGGGGATGTTCAGATTTTAAAGCCTGAGATTATTGCTAAATCTAAGGGAAAAGGTTTAGCCATTTATGATAATCCATTAGGGGTGGGTGAATCAATTTTGGATCATGATAATGTGAAGGGGGTTGGGCTATGTGGCTTGGTTAAAGCCTTTTAGATTATTAACAGCAAAATTCGTTTCATTGGTGGCTCGTCTAAGGGGTTTAGCGGGTCCATTGTTAGTTTTGAGATTAATAAGGGATTGGGCCAGATTGGGAATGATCTGATTCTTTTGGTAAATTTGGGGGCTAGTGCCCAACTTGCAGATAAGGGAACTTCAATGCAAGATAAATCTTCTCAAAAAATTGAACTGATGACGATTGGGGGGTCTAGTTCCCTGGTGGAAAAAGTCATGAAAACCACGCTTAATGTGGATAATCACCCGGTGGTGGCTTTTGTCGAAAATCAAGATCCTAACTTACCGGTGGATGTGACGATGGTTAGTGACCATTTGGCGATGCCTTTGGGTCTTGATTCTGGGCAGTTGGTTCAGGCGTAGGGGGCCCAAGCGTGTTGAAAAGCTTCCTAATATTTTAAAAGGTAAAAGTGTTAAATTTAAGAATAGGGGGTCTGTGCGATTGCCTATTTCGAAAGTAATGAGTTGTATCGCTGATGGCATTGGAAAGGCGATTTCTCTCTCTGCTATTGATCTGGGGGTCAGAAGCACGTTGGCAGCTGAGGAGGATATAGCCATTGTTTGATGTGGGGTCTATTTCTTTCTTCTTCTTCTTTTATATTAATGCCAAATTTGTTTGTTTGGAACTATCAAGGTTGTGTAGGTCCTAAATTCATTAGGGTGGTTAAAGAGTACTTTGTTGAACATGAGGTTGAGATAGCAACGTTCCTTGAAACTTGAGTTAGTGGACCTAAGGCGGATAAAATATTGTAAATAAATTATATTATCCTTTTTATGAGCCTTCGAGGCTCAAAATATGTGTTAGAAATAAATCGGGACAAAACTGGGTATTTAGAAAATTTTTCCGAAAACATCAAAAATTTTCATAGAATTAAGGGACACACGCTCATGTGTTAGCCGTGTGTCTCACACGATCCAGTCACATGCTCGTGTGTCTGGCCGTGTGGACTCGAAATAAACCTTAAACATCAAGCAACTCAAAAACCATTTATTCAACCAATCCAAAACACAATCAAATACATTTAAAACATGCCAAATTACTCAACATAGATGTCTATCTAATGTTTCTCCATAAATTCCATATTTATATTATCAAAACATAACATCAAAACTTAAATTTAATCCAAATTATAAGCATACTAATTTCAATCAAATTTTACCCTATTCATGAACATTTATACTCTAATATAAAACATGCCATATTATAGTTTTAACATAACACATACTCATAAGTATAAAACCAACCAATATCAACTTATAAATCTTATTTACAATAAATCCATATAATACTTAACGTTTAGACACCCTAGGTACATGCCGACACAAAAAGAAACATACAACACCATGTTTTGAGTTCGGGATCGTTGATGGATGCTGAATCGGCAATCTGACTTTAACCTAACCTGCGTGCGGAAAACAAACCGTACGCTGAGTATAAACTCAGTGGTATTTCTATAATCCGAATGCTTAAAGGTAAAATAATATAACTTACAATAACTATAGTCATACAATTATTCAATTCATAAATAAGGTAATTATAACACATTCGATTTTTATCATTTACTATCCCAGATAGCTTTTCACAATATGAACACAAATCATTTGAACAACAATATTGTTCATTCATATTCAATTCATAAATACACAAATCATGTGTCTCTAACCATATTTCAAATCACCACTCAATATCAATCATAACACTGTTTTATTCAATAACCCCTATTAACATGACACGGACTCGGACGGATACACGGATCCAACCAAAGCACACCAATTTGGCACCCAGTGCCTCATCGGATAATTCGAAGCAATAAGTTGACACCCAGTGTCTCATCGGCTATTGGTACCCAGTACCTCATCGAATATATCTGAAGTAATAATTTGACACCTAGTGTCTCATCGACTCGAAGTCGAAGTATCCCTGAACTTTTCCAATCCTATGGCATGCCATCTATATCTGACTTAACCCGATACAATTAATAGGGTTTCAATTCACTTTCCAAATGCCACAATTATCCAATACTTAATTATCACATAAATCACAATTTCACATACATTCAATTCAATATAAAAAATGCTAACACTTACCTTATTTACTTACTATAAACATTTAAATCAAAATACAACAATTAATAATTAAATTCAGATTATAGAAATACAAACTAGAATTTCTGAGCTACTCCTCGTCGACTTTATCTTTTCTTTTTTTAGTCAAATTTTCCAATACAGCGTTAGCTACGGAAATTAAAATAATTAAAATTCATCAATACAATACAATTTCACATTAAATATTTCAATTTTTATTCAACTTTTACCTAAATTCCAATTTAGTCCCTAAACCAAGACTAACTTTATTTCTTCAAAACTAATTTCATATTTTCATTCATGATAACATGATTATTTTGCATGATTTCTTGTATGTAATTCGGTTTATTTCTGAATTAATCCCTGCTAAATTTGTATTTTTATGATTTAAATCTTGTCAGGGATGAAATTGATCAAAAGCAAGCTAAAAAGGGCCAAATTGAAAGAAAATCATAGAAATGGGGCCAAATCAAGAAGATGGAGGAAGCCAAGGACACATCAAGCAATTTGACTTTGTAAAAAGCCAAATATGGAAAATGCTATTTTTAGTTTATTTTATTTTTATTTATTTTTTTATTTAAGATTTTATATTAAATTAATTAAGCCTATTTTTAGTAAACCCCGTGTATATAAATAGGGGTTATTTGTATTTGGATAATCATCAATCAATTAGCTCTTTCCTATTCCTATTTGGTGTTTAATTTCTCTCTTTTCCTATTTCAATTTAGAATAGGATTTCTTTTGTTTTTTTTTCTCCTTCAAGCAACGTCCAACATTCTGCCCATTTCAACTTTTTTTGTTTCTTTTCCCAAAATTGGTTTAATTACCTTCCAAACCCCTTTCCTTTCCAAATTCCATCATCCCTTACCAAAGCCCCAACACTTTCCACAACCTTCAAGCATGAGTGAAATCATGCCACACTAGACCCCTTTCAGCTTTAAGCCGGTATGAACCCCGTCAAAAACCCGTGAGTTACGAATCTGAGCTATTCAACTCCAAATTTTTGATACTTATTATTTCTCCGGATTAAGAGTTTGACTTCGTCAACTCACAAAGTCAAGTCGTGCTAAGTTAAAAAAGACGTCTTTTGAGTTAGTGCGGCTGGACGTAAAGTTGGGATTCTGAAAGGATCGATTGTCTAATCGGTTTTCTGTGAACATATTGGCGTGCCAAGTGGAGATTGCTGTTTGGTTCCGTTAAGGGAAGTGGTAACCGAATTTAAATGTCCCAACGTTTGAGGGCATTGGTTCGAGCTAGGCTCTTCTAGAATGCAAAGCTGCCGAAGTTCTAAATCACGAACGTTTCGTCGGTTGTTCGATCGGTAAAGGTTAGTTATAGGATGTTCCATAACTAACTTACACAAGGAAAAGTTGGTGTCCGAGGCATCCTTGGTAGCTATAACTAGCTTATCGGAAAAGACGAGTTCATCTAATTTCGAGGATCGGGTCAAAGACGGAAAAACCCGCGCTTAAGGCTGAGCTAAGATTAATCGATTTCTTTTCAGATTATTTCAATTTTATTTTCCTATTTAGTCTGTTACTTTTTACGTTTTTTCTGTGTTTATTTTAGGTTTAATATTTTACCCCCCAAAACGTCGCGGGCACGACAATTGCCCAGACATTAATCTGGTCAAGAGATAGATAATTTTCGAAGAAAACCGGTTTAGTAGGATCGACCTACTCCTTATACTGCTTGAATTTGCAACTAGGTGTAGGTTTATATTGGTGGAATCGACAGCCATAATTTTGGCGCCGTTGTCGGGGACTGGCAACACTTATAATTGTTTAAATTGTCTTCATGACCAGATCTTCATCAGGAGATCTCGAATACGACCCAGAGATCGAGAAATCAGCACGAGCACGACGAAAAAAGACGGAAGCTCTTAAACACGCAAGTAAAGCAGAAGTTGAGCTAGGACAAGGGATTCTAGAATCCGACGTTGAAAAATTGAGCGAAGCAATTCGTGCAGAGTCAATTCAACGTGAGAAACAAGTCGAAGTGGTTGAACTTGAGACCGAACCACTTTTTACAAAAGAAACAAAAGGCAACCTCGGTGAACTAGAAAGGATGGCGAACCGAACCATTCGTCAACTAGTCGCTGCTCCCAACGAGTAAACACCGTTATGCATCAACTATTCAACCGGAGGAACCCCGTTCGAGCTGAAGTCAGGCTTGATTCACCTTTTGCCCACCTTTCGAGGCTTGAAGAATGAAAATCCGCACACTCACTTGAGATAATTCCACATGGTCTGCTCAACCATAAAACCGCAGGGAGTACCCGAAGATGAAATCAAACTTCGGGCTTTTCCTTTTTTTTTAGTTGATACAGCAAAAGAATGGTTATTTTACTTACCCTCCAATTCTATCACAATGTGAGATGACTTATCTCGTGTATTTCTTGACAGATTCTTTCCAGCATCGCGAGCAACTGAACTTTGGAGGGACATAGTGGGAATTCGCCAAATGGAGAGTGAATCGCTCTACGACTATTGGGAGCGGTACAAAAAATTGTGTGCAAGTTGTCTTCAACACGGGTTGACCGAACAATCACTTCTTCAATATTTCTACGAAGGTTTGCTCCCTATGGAAATGAAGATGATTGATGCTGCTAGTGGAGGGGCGCTTGTCAATATGACTCCTCAAATGGCAAGAGAACTGATATCCACCATGGCGGTAAATTCTCAACAGTGTCGATCGAATTCGGAACCCACAAGACGGGTTTATGGGGTAAACGTTTCATCTTTAGAAGATAAATTTGATAAGCTTACCAATGTTATTCAATTTTTGCTTATAAAGAAGAAGAATCTGACCCAACTGTGTGGAATTTGTTCTACATCCGAACATCCGACGGATTCGTGCCCAATCCTTAACGACAATTCAATGGCATATGTTGATGCTGTCGGAGGTTTTTCGGGACCTCCGCAAAGACGCTATGATCCTTTCTCCAACACCTACAATCCTGGGTGGAAGTATCATCCCAACCTGAATTATGGAGGTAATCCCCGATATAATCCATCGTACTAACTGAGACCTCTGCAACCACCACAACAGCAACCCAAGCCGAGCACATCTCTAGAAGCTATTGTGGAAAGACTTGCCGCCGATGCTGCAAAATATCAACAGAGGACAGATGCATCAATACAAGAACTAACTAATCAAGTTAGTAAACTCTCGATGGCAGTTAATCGTTTGGAGTCTCAAGGTAAATTACCTTCCCAGACAGAGCCGAATCCTCGTCAGAATGTAAGTGTAATAACTCTTCGTAGCGGTAAGGTTCTGGAAACAGTGCCCGCCAAAAGTCATGGGCAAGATAAGGAACGGGAAAAGTAAATTTCGGATCCAACAGCTAGGCCGAAATCAGAAATTCAGAGACCAGTTGTGATGCCACCTCTTTTTCCAGGGAGGCTTGCAAAGGATAAGAAAGAGAAGGAGGAAAAATAAATCCTCGAGACATTCAGAAAGGTAGAGGTAAATATCCCTTTACTCGACGCTATCAAACAAATCCCTCGTTATGCAAAATTCCTCAAAGAATTGTGTTCTAGCAAGAGAAGGTTGATAGGTAACGAAAGAGTAAATATAGGAGAAAATGTCTCCGCAATACTGCAAAAGAAAGTTCCTCCCAAATACAAGGACCAAGGTATGTTTGCTATTTCTTGTGAGATAGGTAATGTAGGCATTAAGAAAGCCATGTGTGATTTAGGGGCTTCAATTAATGTTATGCCTTATTCTACTTATAAGTTGATTAACGCGGGTCCTTTAAAAGAGACAGGAGTAATAATCCAATTGGCGGGCCAAGTCGATGCCTCTATCCCGAAGAAATTTCTTGAAGACGTCCTTGTTAAAGTTAACAAATTAGTATTTCCTGCAGACTTCTACATTATCGACATGGAGGATGACAACTCAGTCAATTCATCTGAGATACTTCTTGGGAGACCATTCTTGAGTACCGCGCGAACGAAAATTGATGTTTGGAGTGGAACACTCACCATGGAATTTGACAATGAAGTGGTTAGATTTAATTTTTATGAGGATATGGAACATCCCAATGATAAGTTACAAACTGTGCATTGCAGGAATGCTGATCTTGATGTTAAGCAAGAGGAATTATCGATAATCCAAAAACTAGTACGTGAAGCTGTCATGAAAGCCTCGAAGTTAGAGCTGAAATC
This sequence comes from Gossypium sturtianum, assembly GCA_025698515.1. Lineage (NCBI taxonomy): Eukaryota > Viridiplantae > Streptophyta > Magnoliopsida > Malvales > Malvaceae > Gossypium > Gossypium sturtianum. The sequence goes on along the minus strand of CM046952.1, from coordinate 11,786,868 downwards.
ATTTCTAGAACGTACAAGTATTCCGACAGAGAAAAATGCAAACTTGAACGAAGAAACTCAAAGACTCCTCAATCTACTAATGATAAGGGAACCTGGGAAGGGCTTCAAGGATAGTGGAAAAAGGTCGAAACCTTTCTGCAATGACATCCAAGTGCACAAAATGGAGAAATTAATTCTCAATAAGCTGAACGGATAACATTTAAGGTCGTCGAGCTAACGACGTTAAACAAAAGCGCTTTTTGGGAGGCAACCCAAATTTCTTCTCATTTATTTAATTTTAAATTTTTAGTAAATCTAGGGTGTAGATAAATAAATTTTTACTTAGTTCAATTAATTTGATGTTTTCAGGGAAACAATGGAGAGCATGAATTTTTCCCGAAAGTCGGATAACAGTGGTGGCGTGGGCACGACATGCTAATTTGGTGACGAATATTTACCTAAAAAAGAAAACCCAACTACTTAACCTTCATAAAACACCAAAACCCAAACTCAATACCCATCCATTCAACCCATCCATACTTACCCAAAAACACCCTCAAAACAAACCCTCTCCCCCACAACCAACCCACGCTGTCATCACCATCTCTGTTACCATCGCAGCACCCATCGTCGTCGCCATCGGACTACCATCACCGACGCCACTGCACTACTATCATCGCCTTCCCCCTCTTTTCTATAAGGTTAAGGTACGAAAATGGGTATATGCATGTCTAAGATTGGATCTAGGGAGAGCTTGGTACTTAAGCGGTCTTAATGACTCACCTCCTCTTCTCTGGAATCCTACCTGGTGCATAGTATTTGTTCACTTTAGCCAACGAGGACTTGATAATGGGCCAAGGTGATCCTTAGTAGGTGGTTCGATGGATGGAGGGACTCAAAGGTAAACGGACTACTCACGGAAATATGGTTTTTCGCCAACGTCCACACGTCAATACTAGAGAACAAGAGGAGAGGCACGTTTAAGCCGAATCGAAGTGAGACTTGGAACGATGGAAAATCAAGTCTCCACAATCCTTGATATCCTGCAAAGCCGTTACCCCCAACATCGACAAAATCATTGAAGACACACATGGGGAGTACTCTGAACTTTTCATTTTGTTTATTTGAGCTGCTGATTTTTTTTTCTTATCTATAATATGACACATGCTTGAGGACAAGCATAGAATAAGTAGGGGGATGAATATAGTAAGTATGCATGGATGGTTGATTGGTTTTTGCTACATGTTTCTCTTTTGCATATGTTCAATCTTGCTTTGAATTTATTCAATAGTTTATTTTTGAGCCTTTAATCTCATACTTAGTCAACTTGGACAATTGGGCAAAATTTTTTGAATTTAAATGCTCAAGTATATAGATTAGTCGACACTTGTGTTTTAAGGTTGATATATGTAGCTAGATTTTCATGAATTGATTGTTTGAAAATATTTGCTTGTGCATGAATAAATGAAAATAAATAAATGAAAAAAATTAAATAAATAAATAAAGGCTCAAGTTATGAGTGAAAGTTTCGAAAACGTGACCGGATTGAGTAACCGGGGTGAGGTGCTTGGGTTGTCATCTCATCTCGCGTAAAAAGGTTCGAGTGACAAGATGATAACTTAATAACATTCCGCTAACAGAGCCCAATAATAAAGACTGTTTGAACTGAGTAACCGGGATAGGGTGCTTGGGTTGTCATCCTAGTTCACGTAAAAAGGTTTGACCATGTCTAATTTATTTTTCTAAAATTTTAGTTAATTAATAATGCCTTGCAATTAATTGGATTCAAACTCAATTTAATGAAATTATCTAGTTCGCATATTTCAAATTTTATGACACTTGTCTTGTTGATTAAACTATATGTTTTGAGCATTGATTTAATTATTTTTTCCTATGTTGTTTACGTTGAGTATATATGCAGAAAAGAGGCTCGATTTTTAATAAATTGTAGAATTGATTTTAATGTTTGAACGGACAACATGCTTGAGGGCAAGCATGACTAAGTAGGGGGATTTGATAACATGATTATTTTGCATGATTTCTTGTATGTAATTCGGTTTATTTCTGAATTAATCCCTGCTAAATTTGTATTTTTATGATTTAAATCTTGTCAGGGATGCAATTGATCAAAAGCAAGCTAAAAAGGGCCAAATTGAAAGAAAATCATAGAAATGGGGCCAAATCAAGAAGATGGAGGAAGCCAAGGACACATCAAGCAATTTGACTTTGTAAAAAGCCAAATATGGAAAATGCTATTTTTAGTTTATTTTTTATTTAAGATTTTATATTAAATTAATTAAGCCTATTTTTAATAAACCCCATGTATATAAATAGGGGTTATTTGTATTTGGATAATCATCAATCAATTAGCTCTTTCCTATTCCTATTTGGTGTTTAATTTCTCTCTTTTCCTATTTCAATTTAGAATAGGATTTCTTTTGTTTTTTTTCTCCTTCAAGCAACGTCCAACATTCTGCCCATTTCAACTCTTTTTGTTTCTTTTCCCAAAATTGATTTAATTACCTTCCAAACCCCTTTCCTTTCCAAATTCCATCATCCCTTACCAAAGCCCCAACACTTTCCACAACCTTCAAGCATGAGTGAAATCATGCCACACTAGACCCCTTCACTTTTAAGCCAGATTAACCCCGTCAAAAACCCGTGAGTTACGAACCCGAGCTATTCAACTCCAAATTTCTGATACTTATTATTTCTCCGGATTAAGAGTTTGACTTTGTCAACTTACAAAGTCAAGTCGTGCTAAGTTAAAAAAGACGTCGTTTGAGTTAGTGCGGCTGGACGTACAGTTGGGATTCTGAAAGGATCGATTGTCTAATCGGTTTTCCGTGAACACATTGGCGTGCCAAGTGGAGATTGTTGTTTGGTTCCGTCAAGGGAAGTGGTAACCGGATTTAAATGTCTCAACGTTTAAGGGCATTGGTTCGAGCTAGGCTCTTCTAGAACGCAAAGCTGCCGAAGTTCTAAATCACGAACGTTTCGTAGGTTGTTCGATCGGTAGAGGTTAGTTATAGGGCGCCCATAACTAACTTACACAAGGAAGAGTTGGTGTCCGAGGCGTCCTTGGTAGCTATAACTAGCTTATCGGAAAAGACGAGTTCATCTAATTTTGAAGATCGGGTCAAAGACGGAAAAACCCGCGCTTAAGGCTGAGCTAAGATTAATCGATTTCTTTTCAGATTGTTTCAATTTTATTTTCCTATTTAGTCTGTTACTTTTTACGTTTTTTCTGTGTTTATTTCAGGTTTAATATTTTACCCCCAAAAACGTCGCGGGCACGACAATTGCCCAGACATTAATCTGGTCAAGAGATAGACAATTTTCCAGTAAAACTAGTCTCTGTGGGATCGACCATACTCCCTATACTGCTTGAATTTGCAACTAGGTGTAGGTTTATATTGGTGGAATCGACAGCCATCAATTCAATTTCCACTTTAGAACAAATTCAATTCTCTAATTTCACTCAAATCCCTAAATTTCAAAATTTTTACAATTTAGTCCCTAATACTCAAAACTTATAATTTATTTTACAATTCAATCCCTTTTTCATTTCTAACTTAAAATTCTATCAATTTAATCCCAAATACTTAAATTATTCAACATGAAAAACATCTAAAAATTTAATATTTTCTAAAATTTCAACATAGGTTAAGTAGTATTTAATACTAGGATTCTCAAAACCTAAAAATTAAAAGAAAATAGACTAAATTAACTTACCAATTAAGCTTTGAACCTTTGAAAACCCTAATTTTCCTCCTTTCTTTCTCTTTTTCTGTTCTTTCTTTCCTTCTTTGTTTCGTTTCAATGTTTGTTTCTTTTTCTATTTCTTTTTCCTTTATTTATTTAATTATTATAATATAATATAATATACTATATATACTTAACATTTAAATTATAATATTATAATATTATAATATATATATATATTAACTTTAAATGTTATAAATATCTTCATCCTTATGCCGCCTCATTTAATGCTAATGGTATAATTGCTTATTTAGTTCATTAAATTTTTTTTAATCTATAATTCAACTTTCATCCTATATATAATTTAATCTTTTTTTTATTTACTCTTAATTCAAACTAATTCACTTAATCAAAACCTAATTACGAATCCCTTTTTTTTTTAACAAAGACATGAAAATATACTTTTCGATACCAAGTTGTTACATACTCAATCTGTCAATGGTCATTGGTTATTGGTCAATGATTTTAATGCTATCTTATCCCCGGATAAGAAAAGAGAGGGCCGACCGATGTCTTTGGGTTGTAAATTTTTCTAGGATATTGTCCAGGTTAACAGTTTCAAAGACCTTGGATTCAAGGGTCCGCAATTTACTTAGAGAAGGGGGTCAAGATTGAAAGATTGGATACGACTATTGGCAATTTTGATGGTTTAGACTCTCTTAAGATGTTTTGGTTTTCTCATCTCCCTCATTTGAAATCAGATCACAGTCCGCTTTTATTATCCAAGGGATCCACTACAATGAATCGATCGATTAGGCCTTTTCGATTTTTGGCTTCTCAGGTGCAACTTGAGCAATTTGTACATGATAATTGGAAACATGGGTAAGATATCTCTGCTAGTCTAGGTTATCTTTCTTTGGAGCTTCGGAAATGGAATAAAGTAGTACATAGGCATATTGGTAGACGAAAACAAGTTCTTGCTCATCGAATTGGAAAAGTCCAAGCTGCACTTGATAGGAAGTATTCAAGATTTCTTTTGGAATTAGAGTTGGAGTTGCGAGTTGAGTATGAAAAGACTCTTAATGAAGAAGAATCTTTATGGAGGCAAAAATCAGGAGTAGAGTGGATTCAATAAGGAGATCGTAATACTAAATATTTCCATACCAAGATATTGAGGAGGAGGAAATTTAATAAAATCTTTGCTTTAAAGGTTGATGGAGAGTGGTGCTTCGATGATGGGGTTCTCCAACGGGAAACGATTTTTTTTCTAAGACCCTTTACTCCTTGAATGACCAAATGCATGTTTTGTTTCCCTTACATGGTTTATTTCCAGGGATTGATTCGGTTGGGTTGTAGGCTATGGCTAGAGATGTAACTGTAGATGAGATTTGAAGTGTTCTTTTTAGTATTGGACCGTTGAAGGCTCCGGGTCCGGATGGACTCCATGCTTTATTCTACTAAAGCTAGTGGGAGATTGTCGGCGAGGATGTTTGTTCTTGGATCCGGGGAATTTTTGCTGGTTATCCCATTAATCGCTCTATTAATAGAACCTTGTTAGTATTTATCCCTAAAGTAAAAAGTCCAAAATCCTTGTCCCAGTTTCATCCTATCAGCCTTTGTAATGTCTTGTATAAGATTATTACAAAGATTATTGTTACTCATTTTAAGCCTGTGTTTCCCAAGCTCATTGCTCAAAACCAAGTCAGCTTCGTAGTAGGGAGGCACATAATGGATAACATAATTATTTCCCAAGAAATTGTTCACTCGATGATAACCAAGAAGGGGAGGAAGGGATGGATGGCCATCAAGGTAGATTTGGAGAAGGCTTATGATAAACTCAGGTGGGATTTTATTGAAGACACTGTTTGATGCAGGTATCCTTTATTCACTGTATAGGATCATAATGGATTGCATTACTTCTGTGTCTATGTAGATTGTTGGAATGGGAGTCTTTCAGAGGGGTTTAGTCCGATGAGAGGAATTTGTCAAGGGTGCCCTCTTTCCCCTTATTTGTTTGTTCTTTGCATGGAAAGATTGGGTCAGTTTATTCATAAAGGAGTTCAGGACAATACTTGGAGGCCTATCTTGATTGCAAAGAGATGCACCTATTTTTTGCCGATGATCTATTCTTGTTTGCGGAACCAGATGTCGATTAGGCACGAATGGTGAGGAAAGTACTAGATGTGTTCGGGGCTACCTCGGGGCACAAAATGAATGCTAATAAGACAAATGTGTTTTTCTCTAAAAATATTCAGCCTTATGAAGTAGTAGAAATTTGTAGTATTCTTAGTTTTACTAAGACGAATGATTTGAGATCTTACTTGGGCATGCCATTGTTTCATCGAAGGGTGACAACGAGCACTTTCAAGATTAGAGTGGATACAATCAGGAAGAAGTTAGATAGCTGGAATGCTAAAATGCTTTCCATGGCAAGAAGAGTTACTCTTGCGCGATTGGTTCTCTTGTCGATACCCAATTATTTTATGCAAAATGCTAAAATCCCTATTAGTGTCTGTGCTAAAATTGAAAGAACTGCATGGAGATTTATTTGGGTTAAAGATAGAAAAAGGCAAAATATGTCTTTGGTTAAATGGTCAGATTGTTGTCAACCTCTCATTAATGGTGGACTTGGAATCCAAAGTCTTAAAGAGCAAAATGACTCTTTTTTTTTGCTTAAGTTGGGGTTTAATCTTCTCACAAATAAGCAAGCACTGTGAGTTAAGATTCTTAGAGCCAAATACAAGGTTACAGAGGTATGTACTGAAGATATCTCGAGGGGGTCATGTTCTTTGTTTGGAGATCCTTGTCCAAGATTTGGCCAATTGTACGTCAAAGTCTTCCTTGGACAATTGGCGATGGTAGTCTTATAAAGGATTGGACTGTGATTATTAATGTGAATACTACCTTAAGGGAGGTTTTGTTGGTAGAATGTAGATGGGATTGTAATTACCTGAGCTATTTTTTTTTATAATAACATCCTTTCTTATATTGCAGGCGTTCTGCCTCCAAGCCCTTTAGTTGGACAGGATGAACTGGTCTTTAACTGATCCGTCTATGGTAAGCTCACTATTAAATCTACTTATAACTTTCTTATACAAAATTCTTTAAATCTAGAAGATAACAAATGGAAGTTGGCTTGGTCTTTTTCTGGTCCTCAAATAGTAAGACATTTTCTATGGTTGGTGCTTAAGAAGCGCTTGCTGACCAATGTCGAACGATGCAGAAAAGGTTTGGTTAGGGATCCTTATTGTACCCTTTGTGAGAGTGTTGAAGAATCCATTATTCATGTTCTTTGAGATTGTGTTAATGCACGAAAAGTATGGAAGCAGGTAATCCCTTCGAGGGTTGTGGTGCAATTTTTTTCTGTTTCATTGATGGAGTGGATTTCGATGAATTTAAGGAATGAGTTTAGTTTAGTTTTTACGGAAGTTGAATGACAATCTTTATTCGAAATTATCTATTGGAATTTGTGGAAATAAAGAAATTTGTGGGTGTTTCAAGGGGAAGCTTTTAATAGTTCTCACATTCTCCAATTAGCATGATGTTGGGCGAGTTTCATCAAACATAGACCTGAAATTTCGGCAGGTAGCATTACGAGGAAGAGACGAGATCAAGTATGGACACCTCCACCTTCGGGATTCATAAAGTTAAACACGGATGGAGTGAGGGGCCCTATCTCGGGGTTTGCATCGGTAGCTACTATGGCAAGAGGTGAATTTGGTACATGGCGTGGAGGAGTTGAGAGAAACATTGGTAGATGTAGTGTAGTGCAAGTTGAACTTTGGGCAATCTACGATGGACTCCTTATGGCGTGGGATGCTAATTGGGTTAATATTATTGTCGAAATAGATTGCGCTTAAGCTATGGAAGCCATTTTAAATAGGTCTGGTGGGCAATTGTACATGTATCTAATCTTGAGAATCCAAGAGCTTTGTAGGAGACAGTGGAGGGTGGTCATAAAGCAGATTCCAAGCGAAGTTAATATAGCTGCACATACGCTGGCTGGAATGATGAAAGCTTCCCCTTATGATTCGATAGTGTTCTAGGAACCCTCAAAGGCGATCGTGGAGCATTTACGGTTGGATGATCGGTTTATACATGTTAACACCGGAATAATGTTGTAATTGTTTTCGGTTTTTATCTAAAAAAAAAGCATTAACATGAAAAATATTCATCTGTATTGATTTCTTTTCTACCAAAGCATATATATATATTTAAAAAATCCACTTTCCCACCGTATCTTTGTGGTTGTTCAGCTTTCTTAATTAGTTTATCACGGTACGGAAGACTTTTTGCAGTAAATGCAAAATTAGTAATGTGTAGGGAAATTTTTCTCACGTGGGAAACAAAGAAAACATTGAAGAAACGTGGAATGAAAAGCTTATACTGATGCCAAGTTGCCAACATTTTCACTCATCAATGCATGAAACATAAAAGACAACCCTCCCTCGTCGGAGATTTTGTATTTATCGCTACAATCTCTTTGCCAGGATTTTGGAAGCAGTCAACTGATTTACCGTTCGTATATCCTAAAGGATAATGCAGTATATTCTTATATTTATATAAAAGCAATAGCTTTTCTTTGTACCTATCTAACCAGTATTTCGTGGTTTTGCGATACTTTAGAGGAAGATATAGACTTTAGATCGAATATTATATATATGAATATGAGTGCTACTGCTAAGAAAATCTTGACAAGGCAGCTTTGTAAAAATACTCGAATTCTTCCAATGGCATCAAGGGAATATCCCATAATCTACCTCGGTATTATCTTCATGGTTCCAAACTTCACCGATATGGTCTCCTAAAAGCTATAAATATATGTACAAATTAACCCTCTTCTTCACCAACCATTGGAATATTAACAGGGAGAGAAGAAGAGATGAAACATGGAAAAAGACACAGAGCTGAGATCTCAAGAAGCTTACCTCAATGGGAACGCAAGTTTTTGTGTTACAAGGCATTAAAGAAGAAACTGAAACTGAGACAAGACATGGGCTTCAGACACTCATTAGGCAGGGAACTCGATAAGGTCAATGATTTTTTCATTGACAAAGAGGAAGATTATATCATCCTCTTCAGGGTAATACTAATTCTTTCTTTCCATATCTGATTTTCCCTTGAAAAGGAATTAAAATCATAAACTTTAGTTTTTTTCCCCCTTCATTTTGGTTCAAAGAAATTGTTATACGTTTTGGTGTTTCAGGAGCTTGAAAGCAAGGCTGAAAACATAAATGGCCATGAAGAAATGTTGGAATTGCTCAAGGAAATTTTGGCTTTTCATTCAGAGATGGTGATGCTACTCCATTACAGCGTCATTAACTTTGCAGGTAATACACCCTATCTTTTAATCATGATTTACATTCGAATCTTTGCATTTGCAACCATTTTTTCAAGCTGTGAAACAAAACAGGGTTGATGAAGATTGTGAAGAAGCACAAGAAACGAGCAGGTGGACGTGTTTGCGCATCCTACATGCCCAGGGTTCTGCAACAGCCATTCTTCTCTACCGAGTTGCTTTACAATCTCATTAGAGGGTGTGAAGCTATACTTGAGCGCCTCTCTCCCCCACAATGATCCTTAATAAAGACCAAATTTTCTGTAAAACTTGGTTTAGCTTTTGATGGCATGACAAGTATTTTACCAGCTATATAGCAAAGGCATGGCTTAACACGGTTACGGAGCAGGAAGGAAAATGATGCTCCATTGCCCTACACATCCCTGTTTTATATGTGAATTGTATGTTTATGTTGTTATTATATTCTCCTCTATCTTTTCTTTGTCTTCAATTACAATGCCCAAATAGAGGTAAATTTGAGTCTTTAATTTTAAAGAATGAAGCATATTAAATTCGTTTCTCAATCCCCTCTTCTCCTCCTCCATTTTCCCTCCTTTCTACACCAACTTTAATTGGAATGAACTAAAACAAAGAGAATGGAAAGTAAGATCCTTTCTACGCCACTCCATTTTTCCTTTCCTTTCAACTACTTGGGTCTCCGTTTTCTTTGCATTTGGAATTTCAAATTTTTCTTTTTCCATTCTACAAATAATGAAAATTATCTGATTTTTGGAGTCAAAGCTACTGTGTTTTTCTACTTGAGATATACATATTTTTGGTTTTTGCATTTAGAAGTAAGAAATATTTATATTAACTATGTAAAAGAAATAGATTAATTTTATATTTTATGTATCTTTATGTTAAATTATTTAAATATCATTTATTATTATATTTAAAATTTTAAAATATTTTGTAAATCATTAATTTTACAAATAATTTATATTTCATGTACTATTATTTAAATATTATATAACTTAATTAATTTTTAATTTTTTACTATCATGTCCATAAAAAGACATTATGACCTCCAACCACAATTTTTTTACAGTAATAGAAAGCAACAAAAGTTAATAAATTATATTTTTTCACAACATTTTTTTATCACACTTTTTTTAAAAAGCACTTATGAAAAACACTTTTCAACCGTAACATCAATACACAATAAACCTTTAATTTTTATTTATGGAAAGTTGAGGAAAATATAATTTTTAAGATGTGGAATACTATTTTTATCCTTTAAAATATTTAATGAAAAGGATATATGATTAAATAAATAATTATAATTAATACCAAAATTATATTATTTTCCTTTTCTTTATTAATATATACCTTTCTTAACCTTTATTTTATTTCCTTTGCTTCCTTATTTAGTTTAAAATTATTTGATGAAAAATCATTTTATTTTATTTTTGTTGATATATGGACATGTGGATGAATAGAAGGTATTGGGAGTCGTAATAAATTTTAAATAAATGAATAAAAATCTCAATATCGGAGGCTAAAGTTTGTCCAAATAAAAATCCTAGCCTAAAGTGGTAAGGCCAAATCCGTCCTTCAACAAATTATTTCCTCTTCAAACCCTAGATCTGGGGTTTTATTTTATCTTCTCCCTCTCCATTCCCCCCCTTCCCTTTTCAAAAATTTCATTTTTTCCCCTGTTTAGTGTTTTTCGACTTATCAAAACCACAAGCGCAAAAAAGAAAATCTCATCTTTTCTCGAATCTCAGAGGTACGAATTCTTCTACATTTCTGTTTCTTTCTCCTACAATATTTCAAAAACCCAACTATGAATTCGTTATTATTTTAGTTTTTGAAATAAAGCTTGATTCTTTTTTGTTTCATTTTATTGGTTGATTAGAATGGGGGAGATAAAGGACAACGACGCCTACGAGGAAGAGCTTCTCGACTACGAAGAAGAAGATGAAAAAGCCCCTGACTCTGCCTCCACTAAGGCTGCTGATTCTGCTAAGAAGTTAGTCATTTTAATTTATACATATTTTTAAGGAAAACAATGTTCTAATATAATCTGCTAGTTTTAGTGTAAATCAATTTGATTTTAATTTGTTTCATTTCTTTTTTATGTGGTGTAGGGGGTATGTTGGAATTCACAGTTCGGGATTCAGAGACTTTCTGCTGAAACCGGAGCTGCTTCGATCTATTGTGGATTCTGGTTTTGAACATCCTTCCGAAGGCAAAGTTTTAAACTCATGTTTGATGTTAACATTCGTGAATTCCATGAATTAAGTCATTTTGTTTTTCTTGCTTTTAGTGACTTATAATGGTGGGCAGTATACAAGTTTGGTGCTTTATTATTTTGATTTACTGTTTTGGATGAAGCATTTGTTGTTACAGGATATGTTTTGTAGTAATCTTTGAAATACTTTGCCTTGAAATTATAATTTCTCAACTTAATTTATCTAGGCATGAAAGTCTTCAAAATTATCATAGCTTTCTTTTCTGTTGATTCAAACTGTTCATTTAAACTCTTTTTTTTTATTTTTTTTTATTTTTATATATACTATTTTTAATAAAATTTTTAATAATTCATTCATTCTAAGTTAGTTGGACTTGCCTACGGCTGAACATACAGTTTATATATGAATATGCTTCATCTGCATTGCCTGATTCACTTGATCTGGTTTGGTTGTTCTTTGATTCTGACTTGTTCAAGCTTGTATTATTCAGGTAATCACGATATCTATATTCATCATTACGACACGATAACTGGTTTGGTAATCTTTCCATTAAAGGATCAAGAAGAACATTTATAATTTACTGAGGGTTCGTCTACTACGGTTTTATTTTCTTTTCATTAGTGCAACACGAGTGCATCCCTCAAGCTATTCTGGGAATGGATGTGATTTGCCAAGCAAAATCTGGAATGGGGAAAACAGCTGTTTTTGTTCTATCAACTCTTCAGCAAATTGAGCCTGTTGCTGGGCAAGTTGCTGCACTTGTTCTATGTCACACTAGAGAATTAGCGTACCAGGTGGGTTTTAGAGTCTTGAATTTATTCTTTGGAATTAGCATGCCTGTTGAGGGTGTTTCAGTGCCATTTCATCACTGAATTCATTCTTACCAAGTATTACTTCCTCTATCCTTTGACAGATTTGCCATGAGTTTGAGAGGTTCAGTACTTATCTACCAGATATTAAAGTTGCTGTCTTCTATGGTGGTGTCAATATCAAGGTTCACAAGGATTTACTAAAGAATGAATGTCCTCATATTGTTGTTGGGACACCTGGAAGGATATTGGCTCTTACCAGGGATAAAGATCTTAGTTTGAAGAATGTTAGGCATTTTATACTCGATGAATGTGACAAGATGCTTGAGTCACTTGGTATACTTTCTAATTTCCATAAATCTGCTGCAAGTTTACTTTCACTGAGGCACTTTTTATTATCAATTGCCATTATTTCATTTATTTATTTTTCAAATTGTACAGACATGAGGAGAGATGTGCAAGAGATCTTCAAGATGACTCCACATGATAAGCAAGTTATGATGTTTTCAGCTACACTAAGCAAGGAAATTCGACCTGTGTGCAAGAAATTTATGCAAGATGTAATTACACTTCTTTTTTACTTTCTATCCTGTTGTCTCTTTAATTCTCTATCTTATGTGGGTAATATGTTGTTTTTATGTACCTTTGTTAATGTAAAGGATACATACTTTTAGAAATTGATTGCTTTTGAAATATAACTACTATTTACACAACTTCATGCTAAAAATCTCTGGATTTTTTGCAATGTACTATTTTCAGATTCTACCATGTTTTTAATGGTTTGAAGTCTTGTGTTAGTGGTTGCTTTGTCATTTTTCTTTGTCGTCATTGAAAACATTCTAGAAATATATTTCTCCTTTGATGGTCTTTGTTTTATGTTTTTGCTGCAGCCCATGGAAATTTATGTTGATGATGAAGCCAAGTTGACTCTTCATGGTCTGGTACAGGTATGCATGCTGCTAATCACTGCATTTTTAACAGGCTTTGTTTGAACTGGAAGGTAAGGTAAATGTAGAAATTTAGAGATAAGATTCATATCCTTTCTGCTAGTTAGCTTACAAATATAAAGAGAAAAAATTATCCTAAGGAAGGAAACAATCCCTAAAAAGCAGTAACATCCTAAGAATCAGTAACTAAGATTAGTTTCTATTTACGTAAGATCTCCTAGTGATAAGGTAAGTAATCTGTCCTTAATTTTAGGAATTCCAACACTCCCCCTCAAGCTGGAGTGTAGATGTTTATCAAACCCAGCTTGCCAACAAGTTCCTCAAACATGTTTCTGTTCAAGCTTTTTGTTAACACGTCTGCAACCTGTTGTCTGGTAGGTAGATAGGTAACACACACTTCTCCTGAGTGTATTTTTTCTTTTATAAAGTGACGATCTATCTCAACATGTTTGGTACGATCATGATGCACAGGATTGTGAGCTATACTGACAGCTGCTTGGTTGTCACAATACAACTTCATAGGCCTAGTATAAGGAACTTTTAGTTCCCCCATAAGTCTTTGTATCCAAACTCCTTCGCAAATACCATGCGCCAATGCTCGATACTTTGCTTCTGCACTGCTGCGTGCTACAACAGACTGTTTTTTACTCCTCCATGTCACTAGGTTACCCCAAACATAGCTACAATAACCACTTGTAGAGCGTTTGTCGTTGATAGAACCTGCCCAGTCAGCATCAGTGTAGACTTCTACATTTCTGTTGTCATTTTTCTTGAAGTATAGGCCTTTGCCAGGAGTCCCTTTTAGATACCTTAGTATTCGATATGCAGCTTCTAGGTGCTTCTCCCTTGGTGCATGCATATATTGACTTATAACACTCACACTAAAGGCTATGTCTGGACGGGTGTGAGCTAGGTAGATAAGTCTCCCTACTAGACGTTGATATCTCCCCCTGTCGATTTCTTCTCCATCCTCATCAGTACCCAACTTAAGATTAAACTCCATAGGAGTTTCAGCTTGTTTGCAACCCATCAAACCAACTTCTGATAGCAAATCGAGAACATATTTCCTTTGGGAGATGGAAATACCTTTTTTAGACCTTGCTATCTCCATGCCAAGAAAGTATTTAAGATTCCCCAAGTCTTTAAGTTCAAACTCTGTTCCAAGGAATTCTTTCAACCTCCCAATTTCACTTGTATCATCTCCTGTCACTATTATATCGTCCACATAGACAATGAGAATGCAACATTTTCCTTGTTCCGAGTGTTTGTAGAACATTGTGTGGTCTGCCTGTCCTTGAGTGTATTTTCTACTCATCATAGCTTTTGCAAATCGACTGAACCATGCCCTTGGGGATTGTTTCAGCCCGTACAATGACTTTTTCAATTTACACACTTGGCCCTCGCTTTCTTCAAACTCTGGTGGGAAATCCATGTATACTTCTTCATTTAACTCCCCATTGAGGAAAGCATTTTTAACATCCAATTGAGTCAAGTGCCAATTAAGATTGACAAATGAGATAGGAGGACTCGAATTGTGTTTAGTTTGGCAACCTGCAAATGTCTCTTCATAGTCAAGCCCATAAGTTTGGGTGAAGCCCTTAGCCACAAGTCGAGCCTTTTATCGGTCAATATGGCCATCGGGTTTGAATTTAGTAGTAAAAATCCATTTGCAGCCTACTGTTTTCTTTCCTTTAGGCAGGTCCGAAACTTCCCATGTTCCATTATTTTTGAGGGCCTCCATTTCTTCCATCACGACTTGTCTCCATTCAAATGATTCAAGTGCTTCTTCTATAGTTTTTGGAGTTTTTACAGAATCAACATTAGTCACAAAAGCTTTATAAGACTTAGATAAGTTTCCATAGGATACAAACCGAGAAAAAGGGTGTTGAGTGCAGCTCCTTGTACCCTTTCTCACTGCAATTGGAAGATAGATGGATGGTGATGGAGGTGAGACTTCAGTTTCAGAACAGTCCTCGGTTGGAGATGCAATTGGCACTGGCCAGACGGGCGAGACTGGCGCGATTTCGTCGGGAGTAAACCTGCAGTTCGGGCACCTGTTCTTGCCGCTTTCCTTGATCAGGGGGTTGTTCGGTGATGGTGGTGTTATCGGGTAGGATTGTGCTAGTTTCTTGCGGCATAGGAGGAACAGTAACAGTATCTAAATTGAGGGTAGGTTTATTAGTGATAGTAGTGGTAGGATCGTGAGGTATGATGATGAGAGTATTAAGGGTCTCATCTTCATTAAAAGGCTCTCCCTGAAGATGAGAAGCTCCAAAGTATGGTTCAGTTTCAAAGAAGGTAACATCCCGAGAGACAAACATGCGGCGCAAGGCTGGTGAGTAACATTTATAGCCTTTTTGAGTGGAGGAATACCCAACAAATATACAGGGGTGGGCTTGAGGATCAAGTTTGGATTGGTTGGGTTGATGATTATGGACAAAGGCTTTGCAACCGAATATTTTTGCTGGAAGATTAGGAACACGAAATAGAGGAAAGGATTTTAGAAGAGTGTTTAGAGGTGTTTGGAAGTTTAGGACTTTTGATGGCATTCGATTTATGAGGTAGCAGGCAGTAAGGACAGCTTCTCCCCATAAGTATTTTGGGACATTCATGGTGAACATTATGGCTCGAGCCACAGCAAGGAGATGGCGATTTTTTCTCTCGGGGATCCTGTTTTGTTGAGGAGTGTCAGGACAAGAGCTTTGGTGTATGATGCCTTGGTTCGAAAGGTATGGACTTAGGACAGAATTAAAGTATTCTCTCCCGTTGTCAGTGTGTAGAGTATGGATGGTAGAGTTGAACTGGGTTCGAACCATTGAGTGAAAATTTTGAAAGACTTTGGGTGTTTCAGATTTTTCTTTTAATAGATAGACCCAACAGACCCTAGTGTGATCATCAATAAATGTTATAAACCACTTAGCACCTGTAATGTTTTTCACTCGGCTAGCTTCCCATAAGTCACTGTGGATTAATGAAAAAGGTTGGGACTGGGTATATGGTTTTAAAGGGTATGGTACACGGGTATGTTTGGACAATTCACAAATTTCACACTTCAAGGAATTTATACTTTTATTTCGAAATAACAGCGGAAGATGTTTTTTTAAATACAAGAGATTTGGATGCCCTAACCTACGGTGCCATAGCATAATAGTGTCCTCTTTTGAAGTAGATAGAGCCAATCCCCCTTGTGTGCTGTCTTTATTCCAAACATATAATCCATCATCAACTTTAGTAGTGCCAATCATCCTCCCCGATTTTTGTTCCTGTATTACACAACCAATTTCAGAAAATTCAGCAAGCATTTTTCCATCTTTAGTAAGTTTACTTATTGAAAGTAAATTACAGGACAAGTTTGGGACATGTAGAACTTTATCAAGGAAAAAATTCTCTGTTATTTTTACTTTTCCTACTCCAGCCACAGGTGAGTATGAACCATCAGCTATGCGGATTTGTGACTTGTTATGACAAGTGGTGTAGGTTTGAAACAGAGTGGAGTTACCTATCATGTGATCAGAGGCACCCGAATCTAGTATCCAAGAGGATTGGTTATTAGGTTCAAGGGCAATATTAAGAGCAGTACCTTGAGTGGCTAGAGACCCATGACCAGTAGAGGTACTAAGTATCTTATGGAGATTTTCGAGTTGAGTTTTGGTTAGACGAACATCAAGCACATCATCTGCAGCATTGGAGGATAACAGAGCAGTCTTCTTATCTTTCTGTTTTTTATCTGGATAACCATGGAGTTTAAAACACTTTTCCTTTGTGTGACCAACACGGTTGCGATGACTACACCATGGTCCTGCTCGATCCGAGATCATTTCCAAGACGTGATTTTTGTGTCTGTGGACCTTTGGAGACGAGAGCGTAAGATTCAATAGGCTGGTTTCCGGCACGAGATCATCGGTTTGGGTTCTCCCATCATGACAAGACGACGTTTTCTTCTCTTCTCATACTGCAAAGCTTCACCAATGGTTGGGAGAGGTGATCTCGCCTGCACTCGCCTCCTGACCTCATCTAACTCATGCTTGATCCTGCTAGAAACTCATAGAGACGTTCGTTGTTGAGGTGAGTCATAAACCTAGTGTGTTCTAAGCTTTCACCGCAATCTGCCTCATAGTACATATCTAACTCCTGCCACAAGATTTTCAGATTGTTGTAGTAGTGAGTTACCTCGAGTGTCCCTTGTCGAATATCTTTTAACTTAAGTTTGATCTCAAATACTTGGGAGGCGTTTCCAAGATCCGAGTAATTTTCTTTAACTTGCATCCCAGATGTCTTTTGCAGTCTTGAAGAGGAGATAGGTTCGGCTTATATGGCCTTCCATCGAATTAATCAGCCACGCCATAACAATGGAGTTGTTGAGTTCCCAAGTAGCATAAGTAGGGTCAGCTACATTCGGTCGTGGGAGTTCTCCATTGATGTATCCTAATTTGCCTCGGCCACGGATCACCATAAGGACAGATTGAGACCATTGTAAGAAATTCTTCCCATCTAGTCGATGACTAGTGATTATAAGTGAAGAATTAAGATCACTTTGATTGATTCCTTGGTTAACATTCTGAGATATTTGTGAAATCTCAGTTTCAGACAGGGTTTCATTGAGGTCACCCATGGGAAAAAAAATAGATCGAAGGGATTTTTAGGAAGAGTTTTTAGAGATTGATGAGAAGGATCAAATAATTCCTAGAGCTCCGATACCATGTAGAAATTTAGAGATAAGATTCATATCCTTTTTGCTAGTTAGCTTACAAATATAAAGAGAAAAAATTATCCTAAGGAAGGAAACAATCCCTAAAAAGCAGTAACATCCTAAGAATCAGTAACTAAGATTAGTTTTTATTTACAGAAGATCTCCTAGTGATAAGGTAAGTAATCTGTCCTTAATCTTAGGAATTCCAACAGTAAAGGGTGTAGAGGTGACTTTTTGTTTTGATAATTCTCTGCGGTCAAGAAGAGATCTGGATCTAAGCCTTCATATCCTTCAAATCAGAAGGATTTGTGAATAGAGATTCCTCCTTGAAAAATTCTGGTTGGCTAGAAGAAATTGCCTTTCATTTTCTCAGCATCCAAACAAGGAAACCTTGACCTTTGTTTTCCCCTATTTTCCTCTTTCCAGCCCTTGTAGTTCCTATATAGGCTCATTGTTTAATCCATATTTTTTAACTTGTGCAGCATTACATTAAATTGAGTGAGCTAGAGAAAAATCGCAAGTTGAATGACCTTCTTGATGCCTTGGATTTCAACCAAGTAGTCATTTTTGTCAAAAGTGTGAACAGAGCAGCTGAGCTCAACAAGTTACTTGTGGAGTGCAATTTCCCCTCTATCTGCATCCACTCTGGAATGTCCCAGGAAGAAAGGTATGTATGCATTCTCTAATATTTGGTGGGCATGATGGCCAAAGTATCACTTATCTATGACATGCATTAATTTTGGTATATTGACTTTCTTTGTGGCATCAATGCCTGGTTTTTTGCGATGTTTTCGCATTAGTGTAGAAGTGAATTGAGAAGCCGTTTTTAGTGAAGGCATAAAATGTATATGTATGTGTGTGTATATAAATATAAAATAATATAACATATAACTCCAGAAGACTGGTTCATTTTATATCCAAAACATGCAAAATTTTCTTTTAGTTCCGTTAGTAACATTCATAGTAGTTTGATATTATTCCCCCTATCTTAATGGTAAGGGTACACCTAATGGAAAAAAGTAAAGAAATTAAAGAGAACCCCGATTAGGCAGTTTTTATTTTTTATTTTAAAAAAATGCTTATTTCTTATAGAAAACTGTGCTTTGCACGAAGTGGTCTCAGGTGCTTCTGTTGTCCATTGCTAGCTAAGGTGCAAAGCCTAGGCACACTCCCTTGACAACATGAGGTTGTCTTGGGGGTATTTCTTTTTTCTGTATTATCCTTTTCGTGCAGTTGTGTGCGCTTTGTCGTTGGAAGCGGATGCATGAAGTTTTGGTATGGAGGGTACTTGTATCATGACTTGTACTTCTATGCTACTAGTAACAAGATTATTTAATTGTTAATATGTATTTTGTCAGTCGTAGCTGTGTCTACCGAATCATTTCTGCCATTTCAAAGTTCTTAAAGCTCTTGTTTCCCTAACCCTGATCATCCTTTGGTGAAAAAGGTGTTAACCTCTAAGACAGTAGTGTTGATGTCGATGAAGTTGGTGTGTAAATGAATATTTGTATATTGATGTCATTGGCATTAACATTCAGTGATTTTCTTTTAGTATGAAAATTTCTTTATGGAATGGGCGTTTGTGTGATTGTGGCTATCCTTAAAGAGGCTAGTTATTATTTGTTTTCTATTTTTTAAGGTTGACACGATACAAGAATTTCAAGGAAGGGCATAAAAGAATTCTTGTGGCCACAGATTTAGTTGGAAGGGGAATTGACATCGAGCGTGTTAACATTGTAATCAACTACGACATGCCTGATTCTGCTGATACCTACTTGCATAGGGTAAGTTTATTTCTGACTTTGCAATTGAACTAAATTCATCTTCACCTCGACTTTCTATCACTTTCTGTGGTTCTCTGTTATTGCAGGTGGGTAGAGCCGGTAGGTTCGGCACCAAGGGGCTTGCAATTACATTTGTCTCATCAACATCAGACTCTGATGTCCTTAATCAGGTACGTGATTTCTGTTTTTGGTATTCTGTACTTTATCTCCATTTATATAGTCCCTTTTGTTTAATAACTATTTATTCTTAAATGGTTTCAGGTTCAGGAAAGGTTTGAGGTGGATATAAAGGAGCTTCCTGAGCAAATTGATACTTCGACATACAGTAAGAAATTACCTGCTATGCAATATTATATGACTGATGCACTCGTGCATAATAGTTTGCTAAGTTGAGTATGTCAAAACATATTACATTCATGGATATGGGGCTTCAATTACAGTTTCTAGGCACAGTCCATTTAAAATAATGCTTTAGTGTACAAGATTTGGTCCCAATGTATTTGCATATAGTTACAAATGATTTGAAGACCATAAAGAAATGAAGCTAATATGAATTGGGTTGGAGGAAGTTATGTTTCAAAGTGGTGCAACTGGCTATTATGTTGCTTGTTGAATGAATGACGTGGTACTAAAAATCACAAAATTTGTTTTCATTTGCTTCTAACTTTCTCCTTCTGTTGGCTGTTTATTAGATTATATTTTCTTTTTTGTAGTGCCATCATGATAGAAGTTGTTGCTGCTAGAAATCCAAGCACTCTTTTTGGCTGGCTGATTTCGATTCGGAGATGAAAGGGCTTTGCCAGAACTGAGAATTGTTGTATACTATAGGGTGTTTTTATAAAGTCTTGATGTTAATAGGTGAGAAACATCTGCTTAAATTATCATTTTTGTTCTATGTACTACTGATTATTTTAATTGTTGCAATTAAGACTGAATCTGTAGTGTACTTGGTGGATTGAAATTGGATTGGGGTTCCTCTCCTAATTTTGGGATTTTTCTTAGCAATGAGTACTGTTGGTTCCAGGTTGATCTGAGGTTTCTGTTTCTGTACACTTTTGTTTTATATTTGATAACCCTGTATTATATAAAGTTTGCATATATTTTTTCTTTTAAATGTATCAAATCATAAGCAAAGAATTTGGGAATCATTCTACATATTAACCCTATCTTAATTGTTAGAATTAAGAATCTAGAAATGTACCGATCATTTCTCAGTCTGTTGGTCTAGCAGCACCAATTCATCCACAATTGATATCTTCTATCAAAAGCTATAGACGGCAATGTTGATATTGCAGGCTAGATTAAGCTAGCACAAAGTCAATCTGCGTGGGTGTTGAGGCTATTTATGTGATTTGGATTTTACATGGGAAGGATGACACTTCTTAGTAGGGTCTATATGACCTTATCGACTAACTTTTGGGTGTCATTTTCTAAAATCTATAACATGTGGTATTAGAGCATGTTAAACATTCTAAAAAAATAAGTAGGATGTATTAATCTTATATCAGAAAGTAGAGTGAAAGTGTTTGGACATATAAACGAGTGCGTATCTTGCCAAACATATCCTTGTCAAAAAAGAAAGTTATCCGATTATAAAGATTCTTAAGAATTAATTTACTTTTTCATGATTTATTGACTTTCTCTCAAACATAATTTCATTCCTAGACAACTAGGTGGACCAAAACTCCAAAGCACAAGCACAATCCACCAACACTCCCAACATCCTTTTAAGTTTCGCCTCATAATCAGATAAGTAAAGTTATTGTCATCCATATATTTGGTAAGAAATATGATATCTGAATTTTTGAAGCTCTTTAATCTAACTTATAGCCTTTTAGTGAGGTTTGCAATGTCTTTGATTCATTTAGTTTCATATTAGTTAGAAAAGTTTAAAATAAATAATATGAGGTGAGATTGGCTTTTTACAGTTTGACAATCTATTTGTATTTCAAAAAAAAAAAAATATTTTTAAAAAATAATTTTTTATTCTTTAATTTTAAAAATTATAAAAGATTATGTTTGTTAAATGAAAATGAAAATATCAAAATGCATATGATACTTATTTTTCACAATAAAAACATATAAAATAATTACTAAATATAATCAAATTAAAAATATGATTTTAGATAAATAAAAATGTTACTAATATAATAAAAATAAATTAAATAAAATTATATATTTTTGTTTTTTAAAAATAATTTTGATTCTTTAATTTTAAAAATTAAAAAAATCATGTTTGTTAAATGAAAATGAAAATATCAAAATGCATATGATACTTATTTTTCACAATAAAAACATGTAAGCTAACTACTAAATATTAAATTAAAAATAGATTTTAGATAAATAAAAATGTTACTAATATAATAAAAATAAACTAAATAAAAATTATTTTAATTTTTAAAAAATAATTTTGATTCTTTAATTTTAAAAATTGAAAAAATCATGTTTGTTAAATGAAAATGAAAATATGAAAATGCATATGATACTTATTTTTTCACAATAAAAACATGTAAAATAATTACTAAATATAGTTAAATTAGAATATGATTTTACATAAATAAAAATGTTACTAATATAGTAAAAATAAATAAAGCAAACATAAGTTATCTAATCAAAATAAAATAATTTGTATTTTTAATAAAATAAAAAATAGATTTTATTGTTAAAAATGTTTTTGCATTTATATAGAGTTGAAGGATGTTGAAAGAAAATTGTGCAAACCAAGATCAATTTATGAATTAAATTTAAAATTTAAAAATTTTGTTTTCAACATTTTAATTAAGAGATATTTTATGTGAGAGATATTATCTATGTATACTATATTTTTTTAATTAAGAGAAAGATTAAGCTAATAAATTTATCATATACACCCGTTTTTACGTATTACGTTCTCATTAATTACACCATCAATAGCATTTAAAATCAAAATATATGTAGAATTAAATCCCAAAAATGGTAGCCAACATAACATAAAAGCTACCATTGCTGCTCTATTACCTATCTTAATGGAAATAATATTTTAATATATGAACAAAAAGTTTTTGTTTTTTTTTTTTTAGAGAGAGAATCTTTATGACCAAGAAATATAATGTTTAAATTTCTGAGGCTCTTTAATTTGACTTATAACTTTTACACAGAAGGCAATATTTTTTTAATAATATTTTAATATTATATATACTTTTTTGGAATGTATTTTATTTACATTAGAATAGTTTAGCTTTATCGGAAAGAAATGAATGTTAGATCACCAGTTTATTGGTCCAATCGATCCAATTAAAATTAAAAAAATTAAAAATTTGAGTTCAACTGATTTTTAACCAGACAAGTTCAAAGCTGCTTGTAAAAAGTACCAACTTTATTGGACAAATAAAGACATGTTACATCAACTTGTGCATTGGACTAGCTTGGCTAATGAAATAAATGCTTAAAATTTGTGATTTTTTTTAATATTTAAAAACTGTGAAAATGAACTACACATATGATTTGGTTTCTGATTTTGGTAAGATGATGGCATTTTGATTAAGCAAAAAAAAGAAAACTATGAAAATGGAAAAAAGAGATATGAGAGCCATTATAAATATATATCAATCCAATCTGAATCACTGAGCCATGTAAGGAAAATTTACATTGCAGCTGTAGGCAAAATCTATAACTGGAAATTTTGGCAGATTCTAGATTAATGATATGTCCAATGCAGCATTTCCTTCCTTAAACCAACAATCGAAATTCACCTTATAAATAATCAACTTTTGTCTTCATAAGAACCACACAGGCCTGCCTTCCCCTCTCTGTCTTTGCGTACAATGGTAAGAAAATATACTTCCTACATTTTAAACCCAGTCTGCTTTCATAATCTAACTGGTTGGAAATCCCATTTTTTTTCTTTTAAAATTTGTTGCAGGATTCATTATCAATCTCATATGCTATTTGCGTGGTCTCACTGTTAACAATTTGTATTAGTGCAAAAGAGTTTAACGTTCTAAGTTATGGAGCTTCTGGCAATGGCATTACTGACGATTCTTCGGTAAATTTTTTTCCCACTTTTCAGCTTATGAAATCTTGAATTTGCTTATATGTTTTCAGCTATTTTACTCAGAATTGTGTGGAATTCAGGCGTTCATGAAGGCATGGAAGGACACATGCAGTGAAGCAGCAAGTAGTGCTACCTTGGTTATTCCAAAAGGAAAACAATTTTTGGTGCATCCATTAATATTCACAGGCCCCTGCAAGTCTGGCACTATAAATGTCATGGCAAGTGACAATAAACACTATTAATTACAAAGATTCCCACTGGAATCCAAAATATTTTTCCAGCGTAACGTGAGTAAATTGGCAATAAAACCTGTGCAGCTCTCAGGAACTATCTTGGCACCCAATGGTCCTGATCAGTGGAACGCATCCGATTTGTCAACATGGTTAGCATTTGAGGGCGTAACCGGTCTATCAATTTCTGGCTTTGGCACCATAGATGGACGTGGCAAAGGCTGGTGGGACCGATCATGCAGAGATCATCCTGGTCAGGGATGTTTCACACTAGCACCAACGGTAAGCATGTCTAAAAAAGCCTAATTGTAATAGCATATAATGACTATATTGTGTTTTTCTTGTAGGCCCTCAGATTTCAGAACTGCAACAACCTTAAAATGTTGAACACTAATTTTCACAACAGCCCCCAAACACATGTATTGCTGTTAGGATGCCAAAATGTCGAGTTGGGATTCTTGAATATACAATCACCCGGAACAAGCCCCAACACAGACGGCATACACATTCAGTTCGGCCGTAATGTTTCCATTCATAATTCACAAATTGCTGATGGTAATTTGACTACCTTTTTCTTTGATTACATGGAAAGAATGGATGTCTGCAAGTGATACTTAAACATTTTTCATCCTTGATGAAACAGGTGATGATTGTATTTCCATTGGTGACAAGACTTACGATATCAAAATTAATGACATTAAGTGTGGTCCTGGTCATGGTGTAAGGTAAGATACATTTTATTGAAAGACCAAAAATAAGATTAACTTTGCAGTCCATTTCAATGGGTTTGGGTTTGGGCATGTAGTATTGGAAGCCTAGGAAGGGATGGAGAAGCGGTTCAAGTAAACAACATTAAAGTGAAAAGAGTAAGCTTCCATGGGACAACAAATGGGGTTCGAATCAAGACATGGCAGGTAATAAATTTCGTAACAAAACTCAAGAAAATATGAGTGAGTAAATTGTAAAGTTAAATTTGTATTCCACATATATATGCAGACAGGCAGAGGTCTTGTTCAAAATGTGACATTCACCAACATTAACTTCACGGCCGTAGAAAATCCAATTATCATTGATCAGTACTACTGTGATAAGCCGAATTCATGCAAGGCAACGGTGAGATATTCATATATGCATAAATCCAACTGTTGAATCTCTTGTCAAATATCTATATTTATAATTGAAAATCTGGACAGGACACCGGAGTTCATATCAACGATGTAAGGTACTCAAAATTAATAGGGACATCACAGACGGAAGTGGCAATCAATCTGAATTGCAGCAATAATGTTCCATGCACGGGCATTACATTAGACAACGTTCGATTGGTGTCGGCAACTCATCAATTCAACCAATTGGTTTCTAGCTGTAACCATGCGTTTGGATTGAATAGAGGAATCATAGAGCCGAAATCATGTCTTAAAAATTGAGCGAGGGACAATGTGTGGATGGTTTTTGATTTGTAGGCCTGAATTGTATAATCATTCATCCAAGATTTTGAAAATAATTGGAATCTTTGTAATTTGTGGTGCACGCATGGTTCAACATTGAAATAATATTAAGAAATCATTTCAATTGAGGAATTTTTTTTCCCATTTTTATGTTTTTTTGATTAATTTGTGAATTTTATAAAGTAATGCCTAAATAATTTGAGTGATTTTTATAAATGAAATTTTGATTGTATTAGTAAGATTGAAGTCATTAAATTTTAAACACTCATATTTCATATAATTAATTAAAATTATGTCTATAGATTAAGCAGTAAGTTGAGTTTACTATAAGTTATTGATTTACAAAGCTTAAAAAAAAGGAATGATTTGATCCCCTCACAAACATCGGGCCGAGTATGATTTGAAAACCATTTCATGCAGCTTTGATCCGTACGACCAGTAACGTAGCGTGAAAATGGCCCGTACAACTGGTTTATTAAAAAATACTTTCCTAGTCTTAGGCTTTAGATTCCACACCAATTTTAAATTGCTTAAATTTAAGAGCTTGGCTTAGGGTTTATTGGTTATCAAATTAACGCATGGGCTGATGCAATACAGTTTAGACATGATATAAGAACCAGAGACTTGTTACACAGTTGATTGGTATTTGTTTATGCCATGTGTTTTCCCATCAATTTAGCTACTGCTCATGTTCAGCACCAGATCCAATAAAATTGTTGTTCTTGGGTATCTCTTAAACTTAAGTCTACCCATTCACCAATCTTCGCTTGCATTAAGCAACAAGGAACTTGCACAACAAGTTCATTCATTCTTCTTTTTACTAACCAAATTCATCTGCACCATTATACACATATATATATATATATATATATGCTCAATCTCTCCATATTGTTATCGTCATATATTATATTCCCCTACCATAGTATCCAAAATGGTGAGCTAGCTACGAGGATGTCTCTAAAACATAGATCTTGGCCATTTTTCGACTTCTAAATTAATTTGATAAAGATTATGGTTGATGCAGGAACTGATCTTCACCGTTTTTGTTACAATTTCGTACGTCCTCACACCAGGAGCAAGTGGTGCAACAAGTTTATTTAATGTGGTAGATTATGGAGCAGTCGGAGACGGGAAAACCGACGATTCTGCTGTAAATTCTTCCACTGATCTTATCATTTCCTTTATTTATGTTAGCTTGTTATTCAATTATGGTTTTAACATTGTTTTGGATAAAATTCATAGGCCTTTTCCAAAGCATGGAAAGCTACCTGCAATGCTCCTTCAAGAAACCCAATCCTCATTATACCAGCGACGAAGATATTCTTACTGAAGCCTGTCACTTTCAGCGGTCCCTGCAAATCCACTTCTATCCATGTATTGGTAAATATAATCAATATATGTATATATTTTTTACATATAATGAATGGGGCTCATATTGAAAACTTGACACCATAGATGTCAGGAAACATCGTTGCACCCAATTCCAAAATGGCATGGAAAGGTTTTCACATTAACAGGTGGCTTGCCTTCACACATGTAACCGGACTTACCATCATTGGATCTGGCACAATTAATGGCCGAGGGGCTGCATGGTGGTCACAGCCTTGTTTGCATAAGGTTCCAAAGGTAGTTCAATACTGAAAATAATTCATTACTCTTCCTTCTTGTTATCTTGGGAAAAATTCTTATATATGTGTACTTTCTTTCTCCAGGGTGTAACCTGCAAAGGACCAACAGTACACACAAACTTTCTTTTATGCTGATATTAATTATCTGCAATAACATTTATAATTAATTAATGGCTTATTTGTGTTTGTTGACAGGCACTGACTTTTTATAGGTGCAATGGGCTTGTGCTCAAGGGAATAAGACACATTAATAGCCAAAGAAACCATATTACTATATCCAATTGCAAAGATGTTACCTTCTCTAACCTGCATATAAGTGCCCCAAAAACAAGCCCTAACACTGACGGTATCGACATATCCGGTTCCAGCAACGTTCAGATACTGAATTCTTTCATCGGCACTGGTACTTTGGCTATATATGATGTTGACCATGAAAAACTTCTTTTTTCATATTATTGGATAAGCGCTAAGCAGTGTGGACTTTTTTTATATTGAACTTTGTTATCACTGTGTGCAATGGTGGCAGGGGATGATTGCATAGCTATTAGCTCAGGTTCATCCCACATCAATATTACTGGCATTGCATGCGGCCCTGGGCATGGCATCAGGTCAGTACTGAAAAAGAGAAATGTCCTGATTTCTTAATTTATACATAGTAGATCATATTCAAAATGTATAGATTTTGTTTGAAAAAGAAAGTACAAATTGCAGCATTGGAGCATTGGGTGCTCATGGAGAGGACACGGTGGAGGAAGTACATGTGCGAAATTGTACTTTAAAAGGAACCATGACAGGAGTCAGAATTAAGACATGGCAGGTAATATTGTTAATTAGATATTGTAAAGCAAAGCAAGCAACTTGGTCAACAAGTTAGGTATCTATCTTATTAACTTGTAACTAAAAACTTTTTCATGTTATATGTAGGGAGGCGTTGGAAATGCACGGAGGATCTCATTCGAGAAAATCAGGTTCATTCGAGCTGATAGCCCTATTATTATCGACCAGTATTATTGCCCCAGTAGAGTGAATTGCAAAAACGAGGTAAGTCAACTTGAATCCAAATGCTTTGACATTCATATGCATATTGATGGTAGCTGACAATTAGTTTTTTGAACCTAATTATGGTAGACATCGGGCATTAGGATCAGCGATGTATCGTACAGATCCATCATTGGAACTTCAACCACAGACAAGGTGATCAATTTGAGCTGCGACCAGAATGTTGGTTGCACCAACATTCAGTTCAATTATGTCTACATAACGTCCACGGTTCCAGGGAAGAAGGCCTATGCCTTCAGCTTCAACGCTCATGGAAACTACACCCATACCAGACCTGTTGTGAAGGGACTGCAAGCTTAACCAGGAGAAGAAGGTGGCTACTTGAAGAAAGATGGATGAAGGATTTGTTTGGTTATATCAAAACTTTGACGCTGAATTTAATAAAAACATATATCCCGTATAATCCAAATCTAAACTTCTTTTTCGTTTAAAAAAAAAACTATAAATACCCCCCAACCCTTCATTTTTTTCACACTTCAATCCTTTCTCATTATTCTCTCAATTTGCTCTCAATTTTCTCTCAAGTTTCTCTCAAAGTCCTTGAAATTTACGCTCAAATTTCAAAATAGTCCTTTACTATTTACGAAAAAGCCCTTTATAATTTTTTAAATATATCTATTTTTTTGGAAAATTTGAAAATACTTTATCGGAGTACAATGGCCGGGGAATTACGTCGCCTAGACAACAAGCACATTGCCGTCGAGCAAATGAAAATGGTAAGTTTGAATGTTAATTTTTCAATATTATTAAATTTTTTTAATTATGTAATTTTAATTAATTTTGAATTTTATAATTTTTAAACAGATCTGTAGATCGGGTGTTGCAATGTTATATTCGCAACATGCCCGGTCCCCATCGCCATTGATCGAGAATTACTGCGGGGAAGCGGGTTTTGGCACGTGGCCACGATAGGCCGGGGTTCAAGTTGGATCCGCCTTTGATCAGCGCGTTGATAGAGAGGTGGAGACCCGAGACGCACACTTTCCATCTGCCATGCGGAGAGCGTACCATCACCTTAGAAGATGTGCAGTTACAGTTGGGATTACCGGTGGACGGGTCGGTAGTCACCGGGTCCGTAACATCTCTCGATTGGATGGTCGTATGCTACGAGCTTCTGGGTGCCATTCCGGATAAAATTCAAGGAGCTCGGATCGATATGGGTTGGTTACGAGACGCATTCCCGCAGCCGAATGAAGGTTCGACCGAAGAAGAAAGAATACGGTATGCGCGAGCATACATACTTCAGATAATTGGAGGCTATCTGATGCCGGACCTCTCTAGAAACCTCGTCCACCTGAGATGGCTCCTGAAACTTATTGATTTCAGAGCGCCGGTGAATTGAGTTGAAGTGCAGCCGTGCTATCGAGGTTGTACCGGAGATGTGCGGGCGACGCTGCCGAGTAAAGCAAAAATCGGAGGTTGCCTATCACTACTGCGATCATGGGCATGGTTTCGATTTCCATTTTTACGTCCTCGACTCGACCACCATATTCATTCCCACGATAACGAGGTAAATTTAATATTATATTTTACAATTATGTCGTAGATTTATAGTATAATTGCATGCTAAAAGTTTATTTAATTAGGTGGAACCATCCGACGAGTCATGTTGGAATACCTAACTCGCTTGAGGATATACGGCTCCTATTGGAACAACGGTCGGAATCACAAGTAAGTGTCGAATTTACGTTATTATAATTTAGTATTTCGTATGTAGTGTCTAGTATTATGTATATAACTAATATTTTGGTAATGTTAATATAGTTTCAATGGACACCGTCACGAGGATCCCGAATTCGGCAGCGATAATTAGGAGGAGTTCCTCCAAAATCGAACGATTGGCACGTTAAGGTCCCGTTAATCACCTACTCAACCGTGGAGATGCACCAGATCGGATCGGGTTCTGCGGCAATTTGGATGCCGACAACCGATTCCGTGCCTCCCGAGGTGCTCGATGATGAGCACAAAGTGGACTTACGGCGGCTGCACGGATTGGCCAAGATTTTGGTCGAACATATCGAGGCGTGGGAGAACCGGTATGACTTTTTACCTAACCGGGAACCGATCATAGTTCTGAGTTAGGCGTGCGTCGGAGTACATGCCATGGTTTAGAATCCATGGCAAGCCGTATCTGTTGTCCGGATGAAGAGAGGCGGCGGCAAATTCGCGGCGAAGGGGCGTCGGGCCCTTTACATTCAAGGAGAAGGGGTGATGAGACGGGCCCGGCAATGCAGCGCCTACGATCACCCGGCCCGAAGAACAGCGCCTACGATCCACCGGGCCCATCAACGGCGCCTACACAATCAACGGGCCCATCGGTTCGGTAGCAACACCGACATCACAAAGTCCACGCTTTATGCCAAAGTGCGTACCACCCCTTATATGTATCCTCCTAACCCATATATGTTTCCTTCTCCTAGTCCCACCCCAGGTTGGAATGCATGGCCGGGTTCGAGTCTATTCCCGACAACTCCCATTAGGCAGCCGATCGTGAGGCGACGTCGGGATTAGAGGAGGCACGTCGAGGAGCGATTCCTTCTACCGAGCTCCTTCACCGTGCGGGGATGCGATCACCCCGCCGTGGTTTATGCAAACACCTCCGGGGTCATTATTTTATCAAGGTGGGTCATCATCGCAACACCCAGAACCAGACCCACTGCCGGAGGAACCCGATTCCCCGCCTGAGGTTCCACGACCCCCGTCGGAAGCTAGAAGAAGGAGGAATCCAGGTACAGTAACAATCCGCCACCGCCCTCCTGTGTGCTTTGTTCCCACCCCAGCATCAACATTGATTAGGATGGGCTTTTTATTTTTAAATTGTAATAATTTTTTTATTTTTGAATCAAAAAGTTGTTTTTTTATTTGTGTTTGTAATTTAATTTTAATATCTTCACTAAAATAGAAGTTGTGTATTTTTTTGTATGTAATTTAATTTGATTTTTAATAAAATAAAAATTTATTTTTATTTTATATTTTTTAATTTAGTTTTAATATATTTAATAAAATAATAGTTGTTTAATTTTTTTATTGTAATTTAATTTTAATATCTTTAATAAAATAGAAATTGTTTAAGTTTTTATTGTAATTTAATTTTAATATATGTAATAAAATAAGAAATTGTTTTTATTTTTATTTTATTGTAATTTAGTTTTAATATATTTAATAAATAAGAAGTTTTCTTTATTTTTATTTGTTTGTAATTTAGTTGTAGTATATTTAATAAATAAGAAGTTTTCATTGATAATTTAGTTTTTGTAATATAAATTTTTTTATATTTAATAAAATTGAGTTTAATGTTATTTCTTTTGTAATTTATTTTTTTAATTTAGTTTTAATATCTTTGATAAAATAGAAATGGTTTAATTTTCATTTTTGTAATTTAATTATCTTATATTTAATAAATTTGAGTTATTGTACAAAAGTTCACCGTTTTCCTCCAAAAAAACAGAAATTACATAGCCAACAAAGAGACAAACAAGCTAAGAACACGGTCAACTAGTCCGATTTGGACACGGCGAGATGTATGGCGGGGTTCCTACACCACCCGCATGCCGACTTTGGTTGGTCGGTTCTCGGATATCCATATTGTTGCGTATTCTAGTCGAGGAAGGTCGACCTTTTGGTTTGCGCCTCAATTCTCTATCCGCAGCGACTTATATGGTGCAAGCGATACCGATGGCCACTTACGTTCATCCGGGATGGTGGGAATACGTGTCTCCACACGTTGTACATGTTTTCTAATTTGTAGACTTCGTCGACATAGCTCATGGGGTCAAGACGAAGATTATGACAAGCGCGCAAGTACATGAGCACATGGGTAACGAAGTGCATCAAATATCCCACGATCGCATGTCCTATTCGTCAAGTGTACGATAATGCCCGCCAACAATACCTTGGTTCGTTCTGTCAAACTCAGTGACACGAAACCATAGGTTTATCGCGATCGTGACACACTTTGTGCATGGTGTTCGCGTGCCTTCCCACGGTTAATTTCTTGCAAGACCTTCGGGCTCCATACATGGCCTCCTTGCATCCGCCTCGATAACTCGCCGCTCTCTTCGGAAATAGTGCCGCTAAAACGAAAATATGTCTCCCGCAAACCCGCCAGATGTCGGCGGATGACGGGTTCCTTTTAGCACGTAATTTATGCATTCGGTCGGGTTTGTGGTCATATGACCATATCGTGAGGCCGCCGTCCATATGCTTGTGTCCACTGTTCAAAAGGAATATTGCACAGGTACTCTGCGCCTTCGGCATTATCTGCGCACAAACTGGCCAACATCTCGTGAAAACGGTCTTTATTGATCTCGTACCCTGCCAATATACGTTGATAGCGAATATTACATACCACTATTCAATTGCGAATACATTGAAAATTTCAAAAGAAATTATATTAATAGATATTTCATACCCATATCGGTCACTTGCCGTTTCTGTCTTTTAGATCGGTGTTGCCCATAGTAGTTGGATGAAACATGCCTCAAGCAATATCGATGGTGTGTGCGATGCCACATGCTTCCCTGTCGTTCTATTGCCGCAAGTATTCCAGGGCCCCGATCCGATATAACGCATATGTCAGGTTGAGGGCAGACATGCCTCCTTAACCTAGATAGGAAGAAGTCCCAGTCATCAGCTGACTCCCCTGGTGTTATTGCGAATGCAATCGGAAGGATTCTCCCACACCGCCTTGTGCCACAAACTAGCAATAGCCGATCGTATATCTACCATACATGAAGGTACCGTCAATTTGTACCAATGGCTTGCAGTATGTAAAAGCATCTCGGCATTGCTTAAATGTCCAGAACAGGCGCTTGAACACTGCGCATCCACGGAGCAGACGATCGTTGTAGTATGCCGGTTCCGTTTCAAGGTCCGTTGTCTTTGCTCGGGACATACGTCTCAACACCGACACCACCGCCACACTTCATTATATGAAGCATCCCATCGACCGTGCAACTTTTCCAACGCCTGCAGCGCTATCCAAGCCTTTACGTAGAGAGGCGTGTACCCCATTTGGCTACGAATATTGCCAATTAAGGCCGGCACTGTAGTTTTGGGATCGGCCTTCACCGTCGGGATTATTAAATCAGCCAACATGTCTGAATCCATCCTCGGATGATCTTGTGTTACACCTGTCAACGAAGTACGTTAAATAATGCAACATTACATAATATTAGTGTTATTCGAAATCATTGAACACATAGTGGTACTGTACCGGTAAGACATGTATGCGGACCTTTGTACTTTTTCACCTCCCACATCCCTGTCCTTTTCCTCAACGACGCCATGATTTTCCATGAACATGTGCCGTCTTGCACTGCACACTTCGCCTCGTACCTATCGAGGTTTGATTTAACCATAGTGTAGTTAACCCGTTCGACGATCTTTGTATTGTTTCAATGCACCAAGAAAAGTATTCTTGTTGGAAAACTGGTTACCAACTTCTAATTCGTCCGAATCCAACGAAGAATTTGTACGGTCACGCCTCCGGTGTGGTAGTTCAGGAAACTCCAATGCATCATCTTGAGATAGATCGACATTATGCATGTGCGCTGGAGGTGAGTATGCCCTGAATAGCGGATCTTCTTCTTCTTCGTGCGATCGCCTCAACGTCTTCAGGTACAATTGGAACGGGCTCCGGTTCAGAAAATAATCCAACTTCTGCACCGTCGGGCCCTGGCTCTCGAGGTGGATCCACATCGGATTCATCGTCCGACCCTCCATAACCTGCAACAAACGAGGCCCCCTCGCCGGTGGATGTCGTCGGGAGTACATCATCCCTCCTTAAACATCTTTCGTACAGATTCCAATCGTATGTGGATTGCCAACCACTAGAATTTGACGACGTCCCCCAATACGTATTTCTATCATCGGACGTCGACTAACGGATATGCATGTCCCATCCACCAACCGAGTGTCGTGCAGGGGTTATGTTTTCCATACTACGATCGCACACACGGGCATTCGTGTTTTGCCTCCCACTTACGAGTGTCGACTTGGGGTCGTGTATTCCCCTCGAACGATACTAGATGTTGAGGTCGCGGCGAGATCAATTGGAGATGAAAATTCTACATATACCTCGATATAGGGTGAACCATCGGCAAGATGAGTCTCCACCATTGCCTCAAGGCTCTGAGGACCTTTGATGTCGAATGAGTCATATCTCACCGGATCAACCGGCGCAAAATCTATACTTAATAGACTGAACTTTCATTGGCGTTGTTTCGAATATTTTACGCCTAATTCTTTTGCGAAGTTCTACCAAATCGACGTTCGATTAAAACTCAATCGCACTGTGTTCTCCGATAAGAAAACAACACCATTTTCTTGTGTCTCGCACTTCACCATCGTAGTAAATAACAACGATTAATACGCTCACTCATTTTCAATTTTTTTTTTTTTGCTTGAATTTGGTTTCGCTTAATCGAGAATGAAATTTGGCTGATTTATAGCCTAATTTTACCGGAGAGCACTGTAGCAAAAGTGTGTCCACGTGGGAGCGTTTTTGGCCACTGTTTGTTCAGAAACGTCTCCTCAAAATAATTTTGTCGGAGACCACTATAGCAAAAGAGAGTCCACGTGGGGCGTTTTTCGGTCACGCGTTTGTTCTCGCAACGTCTCCTCAAAATAATTGTGCCCGATACCATCAGTAGCAAAAGCGCCCACGTGGAAGCGTTTTTGCCCGCGGTTTGTTACAAACGTCTCCTCAAAATTATTTTGCCGGAGACGGGAAGGAAACCACAAAAACGCGTCCACGTCAGCGCGTTTTTGGGGGAAATTGCACTTTCCGGTCAATTTTCTTGAAACCTATACTTTCCGGTAAATTTTGATTTTTTTTGGTATTATTGAGATATTTACCCATAAAATTGGTGATGAAAAATGTCACACCAAACACAAAAAAAAGTAAATAAAATTGTCTTTGCACATATAAGTGGATGTACTTTACATGTTATCAATTATTTTTTTTTGAAAAAAGAGTAACGAGCTCGTGACATATGTATATGAATTAGACCTCAATGTCCTGATTTGATCATCCTCAAGCTATAGATGCTTTAAGGCATCACAAAATATTTTAATGCTTTTGTTGCGGGTTAAATGCACCTATTGTAATATCCTTCACCCGTCCCCGTCACTAGAATCGAGTTACGGGATGTTACAGTACAAAATAAAATAATTATAAACAATTAACAATAAAAAAATTAATTACTTTAATCAATTCAATCATGCAATACCATTTAAAACTTTTCTCAATTCTTATATGAGCTTACGTGAGCTCTAGAGTTGACCCGAGAATAAACAAGGATCAAATTGCAACCTGTTCAAAAGTTAACGATAATCATGCAAAATAAGGGTTAAATAGCCGTATGTCTAGGCTATGTAACTCGCTGAAGCCGTGTGGATCAAATTACAAAATTTCATCAAAAGTCACACAATCGTGTGATTGGGTCATGTAACAAACTGAGACCATGTGAAAACTAAATGACCAAATCTACAGTACTCACACGGGCGTGTGGCCAGCCGGTGTGACAATCGGGAACCGTGTGCTTCTAATTCTTCCTATTATCCAATAGACACACAACCGTGTCTCCAGCCCGTGTGTGACACACGACCGTATGGATAAGCTGTGTGGTACAAAATATGCGATTTGGTACATGTTTCAATTTTCAACCTAAAAAATAACTTCAAAATACAATTTGGCAAATGGTAAACCTGTTCAAATTAATCCAAAGCAATCCAAAAACATACTATATCAACCCCTTAATCATCAAACCAATATGCCTCAATGGCACCATTACATAACAAGGTTATAAGCACATCACAAATCATACAATTAAATTGATTTCATACCACACCATCCATCCAACTCAAACATTTTACAATGAGACATACATGTAATTAATGCGAAGCATAGACACGTTTATTTTGTCGCAATTTGAATAAATTTAACGCCAATCTTGCATAGAGTATGGGATCAAAAGCTCACTAAGTTTCACAATCAAATTCCATAATAATATATATAATTATCACCAGTTTATTTCATTGTGCAAAATCTTTATGACAAGATAACAAATATCTCAAAACTCCCACTAGATACATAAATTACTTATAATCTTAAAAAAATTATCACATAATAAAATAAAATATTTATATAAAATCATATCTCTAATCAAATTTCATTTAAACCCTAAAATTCTAAAGTTCTAGTAGCCAAAAAAAGTCATGAAAATGCCTTTTATACCCTAAAAAGCATATTGATAAACCATAATTTATACATATTTTAACCCCATGGTTAGCTTATTTTTGGATGAGTTTTCATTAGATTTGATGAATTCGATGCTCCTAATCCCTTAAATTCATGTTTTACATTCAGGAGAGCTTAAGGAGTCAAAAAGATCGATAAATGGGCCAAAAAGGGACAAAATGGGCCTATCTTAGAATTCCACACAGCCTGGACTTTCAAACACGACCGTGTGTTACGAGCAGAATCGAACACGGCCTGGACCAACGTACACGGGCAGACCACACGGCCGTGTGTGGCGAGCAGAAGCGAGCACGGTCTAATGAGTCGAACACGGGCGTGCCCCTGCCGACTCCAAGACTAATTCTATTCGGAAAAGGGTACTTGTGGGCCAAGAAAGGAGTTCCAAAGCCTATATAAACACCCTAGGGGGTGACCTAAAGGAGGACGCAGAGTGGAAGGTAGAAAATACTCGAAGACAGCCATCCGGAGTAGCTCGGAAGAAGGATCTCCATCAAGACTGAAGATCTCCCATCAAGTTCTTTAGAAGTTTTTTGGGTTTTCTTATGTTTTGTTGTTTTTCCTATTCTATGATGTTTCCCTCTATCAGTATGAACTAAATCCCTTAAATACCTAAGGGGGTGAAACCTAAGACGGATCTTATTATTATTTGATTTATAAGATAAATACTTGTTCTTATTCTTAATTGTGAGTTCTTATTCTTGTTTTGATAATTCAGGTTATTGATTCAAGTCGAATGTGCTTATTCAGTGGAGCAAAAGTCTCTGTTCAAGAGTAGATCAACACAATTAAGCGGAGTTGATTGCAACCCTAGAGATAGGGCGACGAAAATCTGCCGGATTAGAGTCAAATCTAATAAGGGAATCCATAGATCGAGTTAATGCGACAATAGGGGTTTTAATTAGAAAGTGATTTCAATTAATCGACCTAGAGTCAGTTATTTTTAGTCTTGAGAGAGATGTTAACATAAATCATGGATTTCTACGGATTAAGTCAAGTGAATAAATTATATGAATCAAAAGTAATAAGTGAAGTCTAGGTGGATTCTTCCTTAGGTATTGCCTCCATCACATAAGTTGTATAAAAGTATTTTTCTAATTCATTCTTTGTTGTGTTTTAATTAATTAGTTTTAGTTTAAAAAGAAATCACTCCAATTCTTAGGCTAGATAATAAAAATATAGTAATTACTAGTACTCTTGGTCCTTGTGGATACGATATTACCGGTTAGAGACACATCAAGTTTTTGGCGCCGTTGCCGGGGACTAAGATATTAGGAACACTAAATTTTTATTACTTTAGCCATTCTTATTTTTTTTATTTGCAATTTATTTTTTTATTTTATTTTAACTTGCTAATTTTTCTTTTATTTGCTTCTGGCAGGTAATTTTAGTTTATGACTAGAAGAAACCCGTCAGGACCCTTGATTTTTGACAGTGAGATAGAACATACCGCTCGCAGAAACCGAAGAGAAATAAGGCGAAGTCTACAATACATAGAAGAAGAGCAAGAAGACGAAACTAACACTACTGAAGAGATGACTGATAATAATCCGCTACCCCCTGTGGTTGCCGCAAACCCGGTGAATCAAAATCCTGCTCCTCGTACTATGTATGATTATGATAAACCTAATTTAACAGGAACTGAATTAAGTATTGTTAGACCTGCTATTGCTGCAAATAATTTTGAACTGAAACCTAACACTATTCAGATGATTCAGCAGTTTGTTCAGTTTGATGGTTTGCAGGATGAGGATCCAAACAATCACTTGGCAAATTTTCTAGAGTTTTGCGACACTTTCAAAATTAATGGCGTTTCTGATGATGCCATTCGCCTTCGGTTGTTTCCCTTTTCATTGAGGAAAAAAGCTAAACAGTGGTTGAACTCGTTACCACGAGGATCAATCACTACATGGGACTAAATGACCGAAAAATTTTTACTTAAATATTTTCCGCCGGCTAAAACGGCTAAGTTGAGGAATGATATTTCTTTTTTTGTGCAGATGGATTTAGAAACACTTTACGATGCATGGGAGAGATAAAAGGATTTAATAAGAAGGTGCCCTCACCATGGGTTTCCTTTGTGGCTTCAGGTTCAAACCTTTTACAATGGTGTGAACCCCTCAACTAGGCGCGATTGATCGATTCACCAGCGAGTGGAACCCTAAATAACAAGACCCACAGGCGACTTATGAGTTTATAGAGGAGATGGCACTGAATAACTATCAGTGGCAAGTTATGAGGACAAAGCCAACAAAAGCCGCCAGTGTCTTCAACCTCGACGCAGTGACCATGCTATCAAACCAGGTAGAACTGTTAAATAAAAAGATTGATGGTTTGTGTGGTTCTTCGCATGTACATCCAGTTATGCAGCGCGATACGAATGGAGGAGGAATGAGTAACACAGAATATCCATCCTACAACTTTGGCATAGAAAGCGAACAGATGAACTATATGGGTAATAATTCTAGACCTCAAAATAACCCTTATAGTAACACTTACAATCCAGGTTGGAGGAACCACCAAAACTTCTCATGGGGTGGTCAAGGAAATCAGAGATAGCAACCCCCTCCAGGCTTTCAACAGCAACCTTACCCACAAGAGAAGAAGTCGGACCTTGAGGAGATGCTAACAAAATTCATCGCAGTGTCAGAAACCCGTTTTCAAAACACCGAAACAGCACTAAAAAATCAGCAATAATCAATTCAAGGGCTCGAGAACCAAATAGGTCAGCTTGCTAAGCTGATCTCAGAACGACCACAAGGAAGCTTGCCAAGCAACACTGAAACTAACCCAAAGGAGCAACTTCATGCCATTAGTGCTTACGATAATGAATGGTTAGACAAACCAAAACCGAGGAAAGAGAACGTGGTAGATAAAGGTAAGGTTGAGGTAAGTCATGATAAACCAAAATCAATAAGTACAGAGTACAAACCTCGTGTGCCATATCCCAATGCGACGAAGAAAGACCGCACGGATGAATAATTCAGTAAATTTCTTAAACTTCTAAAAAAGTTACATATTAACTTACCGTTTATTGAAGCTCTTTCGTAGATGCCCAATTCAGCAAAATTTTTAAAAGAACTTTTGGCAAATAAACGAAAGTTAGACGAGGCGTCGCATGTGGAGCTAAACGTAATCTGCTCAGCTATTTTACAAAATAAACTACCCGATAAATTAAAGGATCCAGGGAGTTTTACTATTCCTTGTTTAATTGGTAGTTTAGATGTTAATAATGCTTTAGCTGATTTAGGAGCGAGTATTAACATCATGTCCTATAAGATGTTTAAGCAACTAGGTCTTGGGAAACCTAAACAAACTAGGATGAGTATTCAACTCGCAGATAAAACCATTAGATTTCCTAAGGGAATTATTGAGGATGTACTTGTAAGAATTGATAAATTTATATTCCCAGTTAACTTTGTTGTTCTAGACATGGATGAGGACAGTAACGCACCTTTAATCCTAGGATGACCCTTTTTAGCAACTGCTAAAACTAGAATTGATGTCGGTACAGGTGAGCTCACACTTCGTGTAGGTGACGAAACGATCACTCTTCAAGCTCGTGAATCGGTTAGGACGTCGAGTAATAAAGGTGAGTATATAAATTCTATTAATAATCATTCAGTTCAACCCACTTTTCAAGAAGCACCTCGTAAATACACAACTGAGCCACATCTTAGATCTCGTACCAACAATGAAATAACTCATGAGGAGCGAAGGCTTTGTATCGATGAACCAGACGAGTGGAGGACACATGTCAAGGAGAAACCAAGAACACACGAAGCAAAACTGAGGCAACTCCATAGCGAACTTAAAAATGAAGCAAACTACTTCAAGGTTGGAGACCGAGTTCTAATGGATAATACAAATCCTTGTGTTACCATTTTTGAACCTAATGGAATAACTCATTTCACAGTACTTAATACTTTCCCATACGGTACAGTCGAGGTAACTCATTCTCAATTTGGCACCTTCAAGGTAAATCGTACTCGTCTAAAACCTTATTTTAATACAATTGATAGCAAGAATGAGGAGTTTCAACTCCTCAAACCACCATGATTATGCGAAAGAGAGGTAAGTCTAGCTTAAGACTTTAAACGAGTGCTTCTCGGGAGGCAACCCGAGCACTAACCCTAATAATTAGTTTATTTTTACTTCTTTTCATGTTTAAACGTAGGTTTTTAACCCACACGGCCTGGACACATGGGCGTGTCCTTGGCCGTATGGAAACATGATAAAAATTTTCCCAAAGACACGGGCTGCGATAAAATGCCACGGCCGTGCGATGCGGCCGTGGTCGACACTGACTAAAGAACACGGACGTGCGACACGCCCGTTCTAAGAAGCCGTGGTTGAAACTGAGTAAGTCACATGGGTGTGCGACACGTCTGCGCCTATAGGTCGTGGTCGATACTGATTAATCAACATGGGCGTGGAAACCTCCACACGGGCGTAGGAGAAATGAACGAAACACAACACGGCCGTGCGACACGGTCGTGTGACCTAACACGCCCAGGGCACATGGGCGTGGGTAGCGACCAGATGCCACGATTTCTATTTAAACCCCCTCTTCTATTCACTTTCTTCCCCAATTTTTCTTCTCCCAAACCCTAGCCATCACACCCCTTTCTTTTCCCATTATCTCCTCCCTTCATTTTCCTTTCCCCCTTTCCCTTATTCCTTCTTTACACCAACCACCATCCTTACCACCATATACAAATACTAGAGGCAAGACCAAGGCCACCATGTCGAAAAAGTGAAAGGATCTGGGCACGGTATCCCCGTGCACGACCACTCTACATAAGTTCATGCTGGCCGGTTCATCGACTCGACAAGTCAAGGACCTTTGAGTCCATTTATTTTTTCTTTTTCTTTTATTTTCATTGTTAAATTGTTTCCGTTTACCTTTCTTATCTTTAAACTATATTAGTAAATTTTGATTTCTCTAATTTAGGTTCAAGGGGCTGTCAACGAACGACCACACCACCACCGGAGTATCCTCCTCACCTTCACCTCTGCCCAACTTCACCGTTTCTTTTCCTTGACTCCATCCAAAATTCAGGAAGTTCACTTCTATCCCTATCTTATGATTTTCTATATTGTCGATATATATTTTTGTACAGTGAGGATAATGTACATCTTAAGTGTGGGGAGATTAACTATAGTATTATTTGAAAACCCCTGAATTATGTCTTGTTCTTAAGTAATTTTCTCATATTACTATTAGAACGGAATTTCTTTCGATTTATGATTTTCATTGATATGTTTTGGATTAAGTCATAGGTAATTGTGCATTGATGGTTTAAACTTTAAGACATTAGAGAATCAAGCATGATAAGTCTATTTTCAGAATTAAAAATTTCTAGGTTGTTTACCTAAATTTAAATATTACTTTGAAGTTTGAAATTTGCAAGGTTGACATCAAAAACCATAATTTTTGTGAGATTTTGAGCCTTTTAGAGCATATCCTTTTCTTGCTCACTTTATTGATTATGAGTGTGTCAATATTGATTTGTTATTCTAGAACTTGCTTCGATTATACATGTCGAGACCACACCTTTAATTTGATATACTGAAATGATAAAGGCACCTAGGATTTAACCCACTTACTCCATAAAAAGCTTACCTTCATAATTAACCCCTAGTGAACCCCTTTGATCCTAATCAACCGTTTCTTGATATACCACTAATATTAACCCAAAACCCAGTTATTTGATTTGTTATCCCCATTTTTCTTAACTCCCCTTTTGTCGAGATTTGATTTGATCAATTGCCTAACTACATTCTTTATTTCAGTAGTCAAATTCATCTATCATGTACTTGTTCTTATTCTTAAAAAAAAAAGTTGGAAATATATTCATTATTAGTTATTTATTATTTGAGCTTAAGTAGTTAATTTCACATTTTGAGAAGAAGCTCGTGTTATTATGATAGGTTTTCAATTGATGTAATTATTCAGTATTAGTTTATTTTTCTAGTTAGGTAAATTGTCAATTCAATCTCGATTTTAACCTTCTTTTTCAGCCTTTATCTACACTTTTAAGCCAAGCCCCGTTACAACCCTTTTTAAAGACCTTTTGATTTGTGTATCATCTCATTTTATAGTGGTGGAGATTTAATTTTCATGCAAGCCTATGGTAATAACTTTTCATGTTTGACTTCTGAGTGCTTAATTTTTGAACCTTAAACACTTTGAGTGATTTGAGTGAATCTTTAGTGAGGATGCCAATTCTTGTCGGTTTTGAATCAAAGGTAATTATTTAGGTAAGGGGGAACACTTATGTCTTCATGCTATAAAAATCTATGACTTAGATTGTTTAAATCTCTAGGACTCTTCTAGTTAAATTATCAATGTATGAATTATCTTTGAATTATGATGAGACATTATTGATGATAATTATGAATTAAGGAAGTTAATTCTTATTGTGAGTTGAGGATTTTTCTTGAGGACAAGCAAAGGCTTAAGTGTGGGGATATTTGATAAACCATAATTTATACATATTTTAACCCCATGGTTAGCTTATTTTTGGATGAGTTTTCATTAGATTTGATGAATTCGATGCTCCTAATCCCTTAAATTCATGTTTTACATTCAGGAGAGCTTAAGGAGTCGAAAAGATCGATAAATGGGCCAAAAAGGGACAAAATGGGCCTATATTAGAATTCAACACGGCCTGGACTGTCAAACACGACCGTGTGTTACGAGCAGAATCAAACACGGCCTGGACCAATGTACACGGGCAGACCACACGGTCGTGTGTGGCGAGCAGAAGTGAGCACGGTCTAAGGAGTCGAACATGGGCGTGTCACACGGGCGTGTCCCTGCCGACTCCAAGACTAATTCTATTCGGAAAAGGGTACTTGTGGGCTAAGAAAGGAGTTCCAAAGCCTATATAAACACCCTAGGGGGTGACCTAAAGGAGGACGCAGAGTGGAAGGCAGAAAATACTCGAAGACAGCCATTGGGAGCAGCTCGGAAGAAGGATCTCCATCAAGACTGAAGATCTCCCATCAAGTTCTTTAGAAGTTTTTTGGGTTTTCTTATGTTTTGTTGTTTTTCCTATTCTATGATGTTTCCCTCTATCAGTATGAACTAAATCCCTTAAATACCTAAGGGGATGAAACCTAAGACGGATCTTATTATTATTTGATTTATAAGATAAATACTTGTTCTTATTCTTAATTGTGAGTTCTTATTCTTGTTTTGATAATTCAGGTTATTGATTCAAGTCGAATGTGCTTATTCAGTGGAGCAAAAGTCTCTGTTTAAGAGTAGATCAACACAATTAAGCGGAGTTGATTGCAACCCTAGAGATAGGGCGACGAAAATCTACCGGATTAGAGTCAAATCTAATAAGGGAATCCATAGATCGAGTTAATGCGACAATATGGGTTTTAATTAGAAAGAGATTTCAATTAATCAACCTAGAGTCAGTTGTTTTTAGTCTTGAGAGAGATATTAACATAAATCAGGGATTTCTACGGATTAATTCAAGTGAATAAATCATATGAATCAAAGTAATAAGTGAAGTCTAGGTGGATTCTTCCTTAGGTATTGCCTCCATCACATAAATTGTCTAAAAGTATTTTCCTAATTCTTTCTTTGTCGTGTTTTAATTAATTAGTTTTAGTTTAAAAAGAAATCACTCCAATTCTTAGGCTAGATAATAAAAAGATAGTAACTACTAGTACTCTTGGTCCTTGTGGATACGATATTACCGGTCTTACCATAACTATACTACTGTTCGATAGGTGCGCTTGCCTTTATTGTGATCGTAGTTAGTTAGAGACACATCACATATCTTTAACTTAAAGTTCAATTAAAAAGTTGGTCTTTGGTCTTTTCTTAGAAGTAAACTTAATTGTTCTTCTAATTCCATATTTTTAGAAGAATCACAATTTCTAAAATCAAATTTTAAGATCCAGCAAATCAGGAATTGTATATACTGTGCATGTTTTGCGATCATATACACATTTTTATAATTACCCATGAATTCGAACATATTCCGATGGAGTTTAGTATTTCTACAATACTTCGATTAGACTAGAAATCAAAATTTACAAGCTCTAATACCAATTAAAATTATCATGTCTA
This sequence comes from Gossypium sturtianum, assembly GCA_025698515.1. Taxonomy (NCBI): domain Eukaryota; kingdom Viridiplantae; phylum Streptophyta; class Magnoliopsida; order Malvales; family Malvaceae; genus Gossypium; species Gossypium sturtianum. The sequence goes on along the minus strand of CM046952.1, from coordinate 11,742,668 downwards.
ATAAACTATTACAAAAAATAAATGCGGAATTAAAATTTAACGAACTTACAGGATTGTTTGATGTAAAATTGATCTTGATTCACTGGTCTGAAACAATATCACATAACAAAAAATTATCCATTTTTCACCATTTAAATTCTTCTTTTCAAATACAGAGATTCGAGTATTATATTAATAGAAGAGAAACTCATTTCTCTTTGAATTTAGAAGAAAAACAATTTCAACCATTTTTGTTTACAATAGATTGATTAATGAAAATGAACCAAATGGCATACTCTCTCTCGAATGCTCAAAATGCTATCATCTCCTTTTATTAATGACCTTATGTCACGAGTCTAGAACTTTAGTCTTGAAATTCGTGAGGTCTTAGGCGGAATTTTTTGGGTTCAAATCCGCCTAAGTCAGCTTTACTCTAGCGAAGTAAGAATTCTTGATAGAAATTCTCCAATGCACCAAAAAATAAAGTGGAAGCAACGAAAGAATAGAAAAAGCCACAAGAAAGCAAAAGCACACCAAGTATTTGAGTAAATGGTCTCAATAGTATTCAATTATTATGAAGGATTACAACTGAGTGATTACAAATGAGGGGAAAAGTCTCTATTTATAGTTAAGCTCCCCCAAATCTAACGGCACAATTTACTTTACATCGACGATCGAGATTAAAGCCAATCTACAATTGAGATTCTTAAGAGATTTACATGATCGTAGCCCTAATTTTTCTTAAGTGATTCACTGGATCACTAAGGCTTCAAGTAGATGGGCTTCTCCACATGATCGTAGCCTTAATTTTCCTTAAGTGATTCACTGGATCACTAAGGCTTCAAGTAGATGGGTTTCTCCACATGTTCTATGAATTGAGCTAGTTTAAGTGAGTCGAATGAATCCTATTTCGTTAATTGACCTCAATGAGACGCTTTGTGTGCATTTGTCACGGGTTTTAATCCACAACCCGTAACACTTACACCATTATTAAATAAAATGACTAATCCAACACCATTTATTTTATTATATACAATGGCTGTAGCCATTTTCATTCAAATGACCAAATGCCATTTACCTAGTAAAGCCGCGTGGCTTCTTCTTCTTCTTTTTATTTCTTTAAAATAGCTTAAGTAGTTGTCTCATTTTCTTTAGGAAGAAAAATTTCCTTGTCTTTTATATGCAAACTACCAAAATGGTGGTTTTTTTCCAAGGCGTAGCTGTCTTTAATAATATTAATTGAGTTCGGATTTTAATCCATTATAATCCAACTCGATCCAATGTTTTTAATAAATTAAAATTTTTAAAAATTAAAGATTTAATAAAAACTTTTAATTAAAATTTTCAAAAAATTTGACAGCTAATTTTCAAAAATTAGATGTTTAATTAAAATGTTTAAATAATTTTGAAGGGCTTAATAAAAAGTTTCAAAAATTTGAAATGCTAAAATAAAAAACATACTAAGAAATTTCAAAAATTTTGTGAGTCCAATGTCTCTAGCTCTCGTAACCGTCCGCCCCTGTCAAAGTGAAACAATTTTAGTGTATCAAATAACATTCGCATGCCCACTTCAGCCCAAATGTTTTGCTAGTGACACTTCACTATATTCGCATGTTTCGTAGTTCTAAACATACCAGATGCTTTTATGCTATAATGGTTGTGAATTTAAAAAAAAATGTTAACTAAAAAAATCTTAAAATAACAATATAATATCGTGTTGCGGTCAACATATGTAGTATTTTGATACGAACTCGGTTCGATGTTGATTCGAGTCGTTTTAGTTGTGCCCGATCGTAAAATGGAGAAGTCCCGTTCAATTCGGAGTTTGATGGAATTTGGCTAAGTGAAGGCTTAATTGAAGGGCTTTCAAAGAGTTTTTAGGATGGATTAAGGATAGGTTCGGCTACGGGTTGAAATAAGGTGGAATAGAGATATTGGTTGAAATGGTTAATGAAATGATGATGATGATTCGGCTAACAAAGAAGACAAAGTAATTAAAATGTTGGATAGGAATAGGAAAGGCTCAAGGTTGAAGAATGAACCAATACTATATGCAGCATTGACCCGAGACTTATAAAAACACTTGAGATGGAAAGTGATAGGACCTTGACCCACTATCTATAAGGAGATAGGAACCAAAGGTATAGGGGTGAACGCCACACTCGGTTTAGGAGTGATAAGTTCAAAAGAAACAAGGTAGACGCCACTAGCTATGCTAGATAAGTCAGCTTAAGTCTTAAACGAAATAAGAGAGTTGAATAACTCACAAATGTTATAAGCATTCATAAAAAGGTCTAAATTGTGTAACCCCAAAATGATTACAAAGCAAACTATTTATAGCTAAATTCCTAGGCTAGCCGAATGGACACTTGAGCAACTAAAAAGACAGCTTGTTTTCAGGTCAATGAGCTGAGACTTCCATGTAGTTTCCTAGAACGTCCCTTGAAGCTGCCTTGAAGTTTCCTAGCATGGGAGACGTCAATGGACAGCCTTTTGATGTCTTCTAGTAGCTTTGAATTAATGAAGTGATTGGTGAGCTGAAATGGCTGTATAAATTCGGCCAATGTGATTGAATAAGCTTTAATTGAGCTGCCTTGGTTATTTGGAGAGTCTATGAGCTTAATGAGCAGCTTGGATCATTTCAACAGCCTTTGGGTGTGAACAAAAGGAGTTGAACGGCCTGTGTGTGTGAATGCCCAAGCCGAATGGTCATTTTAATGTGAAAGGAATTTTCCAGTAGTGTGAAAACTCTTAATGCTGCTTGGAGAGATCAATGGCCAGCTTGGGAAGAAGAAACAACAGCTCAACTTTGTCCATTGTTGTTCACGAAAGAGGGTTTTTAGAAGAACTAAATCATCAGCTCACATTAATCAAACCGTCCAATGCATGTAGCTGCAACATTCAATTCAGTAAATTTAATTAGTTTAAGACAAGGTTAATTCGGATGAAGCTAGGACACATTAAAAACATGTAATAGACTAAGACACATTAATAACATGTACTAACTAAGACATATTAAAAACATGCATTAAAAATAAAACACATTTAACACATAATTAATAGGTTCAAATTAAAACACATTTATGAGCTGAAATTAAATTAACTAGCTAAGTTAAACAATTTAATTTATTCCAGCAAAGTAAATCGCATAAGTTAAAAGATAGGAACGAGCTCAATGAGCTATAGTCGAGCTGAGTTAAGCTCATAGAGCTAAGTTTGAGCTGAGTTCAACCTCAATGGGATAGGATCGAGCTGATCAGCTTGCAAAAGATTGCAAACCACGCTTAGGGAGCTTGTCCAAGGGCATCCTCAGGGCGTGGCCGTATCATCCCCTCCCTCTTTGAAGCGATTTGTCCTCAAATCGGGCCACTTGCTCGAGAAAAAAATCGCATCGTCACAAGCCCCTTTGTTGATGAATTGAACAAAGTTGCTCCCAAGAACCTGAAAATCAAACATAACTCGAAAAGAAAACAGATTATGTTCATGCCCTCCCTCTTTAAGAGGGAACCATTTCAAAGTGTCACCCACACAAAAATGAAATAGATTAGTGACACCATGGTTTATAAGCTCAAAAGGACTTTCAGAAATCTTATTCAAAAATTGAACATATGTACCAATGCCGGGATCAAAAACAGAAGTTGATTTTACCTTTCTGCAATGAATTAAAAATTTAGCACGCAATCCAGTGCCGGAATAAAAAACATGAGTTGGCCTTACCATTTCAAAATGAATCAAAAATTTCTTCGATGGTAATATACCAGAATCATGAAACATTCGTGAATTATAATTTTGGACAACAAAAGTCCATGACTCAAATCCTTTGAACAACAATGTAGAACCAAAGCTTTGATTTAGCATTTGCAACTTATCACAGTTCAACAACTTTGTTTTCAGATTTAAAGTCAAAACATCAAGCAAGCACAAATGGTTCACACATATATTCACACGAAATTCAGAGTACTGGATTTCTCCCATTAATAATTCAGAATAATATAGCTTTCGATGGTCATAGTCTCGACAATCAATATCCCTTGGGTCAAATCCCTTGATCAATAATAAAGAACAATAATCACCAGGATCAAAGACAAGGTTTTTGCTTACCATTTCAATTAGACTTGAAAGTTTCTTCACCAGCAACATGGTTGGAACTCGAAGCAAACTGAAGTTATAATCATGCAAGACATGTTCGAATTCCTTAAACCACAATATAGGGCGATTTCTAGAATAAAAAATTTGATTTTGACTTTGCAAGTCAACATAATTCACATCTTTTGTTTTCGAACAAAATGATAAAACATCAAACAAGCAAAGATTGTTCAAACTTTTATTCACATAGGATTTACGATGCTCACCTTCGATTAGCATCAACTTATGAAAACATGCTCCGGGTTTGAACACATGATTTTGATCACTCATTTCACAACGCAACAGAAATTTTGTTTTCACCAAGACATCACACATGCCAAACAGACAAGATTTAGGCATACAAATATTCGAACAATCAAACCTTTCACATTTCATCCGAAAAGGCTTGCTTAAACATGTGGTTTTTGCACAACATATTAAAGAATTCACATTATCAACACAAACAAACAGTTTAGGCCTTTTAGGTGTCAACTCTTTACCACACGAAATCAAATTTTGTTTGCGCCGATTCATTCTTACTACATCAACAAACTTGTCAACGCAATACTCATCAATAGTAAGTCTCTTCAAGCCACTATCTAAAACAAGGTCATTAACAATCAGAAAATGATGCTTAGACAAATTAAGGTGAGGAGTTATTTCAATTACTAAGTCTTCGGCAACCTTATCAATAACATTCAAGTGGGATTGTTGAAACTCAAACGCTAGGTAACCCTTACCTTGCTTACCTTTAAGCAATTGTAGACTAAGGTCATCTACGATCTTACCTTTGCTGAACAACTTGAACCACCTCTCTTCAGGAAGATAATGAAGTTGAAACTTGTCAAACAAATCTTTAGAAACCTGAAAAGAAGAAACAATACGAGGAAAACTCACATGTTGGTTAGTAAAGACATTCCTTACTTTTTCTTGTTCTCTCTCGTCTTTTTCTAACTCATTTTCAAATTCTCTCTCTTTTACCTTGGTCTCTTTTTTTGAGAACTTGACGACACTCGTTTCTTTCACAATTTCTTTTCTTTCTTCAGTCTCACTTTCTTTTTCAATTTGCGTTTCTTGCTCACACTCTTTTTCAATCTCAATCTCTTTTTTTTCTCTCATTCTCTTTTTCCTTTTCAATTTCTTTTTCTTTCATCTCTCTTTTTCTTCTCTCGATTTCGTTTAAGATTCGCTCATTTTCTCGCATTAACATTTCTTGCTTCTCTTTTCTTTTTATTTCTTTTTGTCTCTTCCTTTCATTACAAGATAGAGATGATACAAATGAATCAGAACGACAAGCTTTTCGTTCAAAGGAAGGGAAAGCATCTACATATGGGTCACGATCAATTCTTCGTGAATAATCCACCGTGGATGATTACTTTGATGCTCTTGAAGAGATATATCTACCTTCTTGTTTGTCATCTTGAAAGACCTCAGACTCGAAGCTTTCTTTCTTTCTACTCGAATGCCTCGGTGAGTAGGAATCACGGTATGGATCTCTTCTCGAATAGTCATTGGATGTTTGTCTCCGTGGTGATCTTGACTCCGTCTTTTGACTTAGAGACAGTAATTCCCGTTGGTCTCTTTCCTCCAATTGGTCCAGTCGTTCATGCAACCTTTCAAATTTAGATCTCAAAATTCTACGCATTTCTTTCATCACATATTGAAAATCTGATTCGGAAAGCTCTTCTTGAAACATGATTTATTGATGGAAAAGAAAAGTGTTTAAAAATAGAAAGTGAATGCCTCACAAATACAAACCTCACGTTTCACTCACAAAGAAAAGATTAGATGGCACTCCACTCGTGTTTGCACTCACTATTGGCTTTTTCTTCACTCTAATGAGCTCACCACTCTCGTGCCTTTTCCCACTCGAATTCTTCTCTCAAAGTTCGTAAAACAACTCGTTTAAACTTAACAGCTAGTTTAGGGTCGACTTCAAAGGGTTACAAAGGTAAATGGTGTTTGCGTATTGGGTAGGCTGAAAGAAAAAAAAAAGAAGGCTGGTAGTGTGGCGTGATGGTTGATTTTGGGCAGCAATGGTTTTTTTTTTTTATACACGAATTTTTTTTGACTTTTTTTTTATCTACAAATATGCTGAAGGTATATTTCTTTCTTTTTGTATACGATTTTTTTCGAATTTTTTTCGAATTTTTTTTCAAAACTTACCCCGTGATGCTCGAACGTCCGTACTCCTCGATTTTAGCTAGCTCTGATACCAAATGATACGAACTCGGTTCGGTGTTGATTCGAGTCGTTTTAGTTGTGCCCGATCGTAAAATGGAGAAGTCCCGTTCAATTCAGAGTTTGATGGGATTTGGCTAAGTGAAGGCTTAATTGAAGGGCTTTCAAAGAGTTTTTAGGATGGATTAAGGATAGGTTCGGCTACGGGTTGAAATAAGGTGGAATAGAGATATTGGTTGAAATGGTTAAGTGAAGTGATGATGATGATTCGGCTAACAAAGAAGACAAAGTAATTAAAATGTTGGATAGGAATAGGAAAGGCTCAAGGTTGAAGAATGAACCAATACTATATGCAGCATTGACCCGAGACTTATAAAAACACTTGAGATGGAAAGTGATAGGACCTTGACCCACTATCTATAAGGAGATAGGAACCAAAGGTATAGGGGTGAACGCCACACTCGGTTTAGGAGTGATAAGTTCAAAAGAAACAAGGTAGACGCCACTAGTTATGCTAGATAAGTCAGCTTGAGTCTTAAACGAAATAAGAGAGTTGAATAACTCACAAATGTTATAAACATTCATAAAAAAGGTCTAAATTGTGTAACCCCAAAATGATTACAAAGCAAACTATTTATAGCTAAATTCCTAGGCTAGCCGAATAGACACTTGAGCAACTAAAAAGACAGCTTGTTTTCAGCTCAATGAGCTGAGACTTCCATGTAGTTTCCTAGAACGTCCCTTGAAGCCTCCTTGAAGTTTCCTAGCATGGGAGACGTCAATGGACAGCCTTTTGATGTCTTCTAGTAGCTTTGAATTAATGAAGTGATTGGTGAGCTGAAATGGCTGTATAAATTCGGCCAATGTGATTGAATAAGCTTTAATTGAGCTGCCTTGGTTATTTGGAGAGTCTATGAGCTTAATGAGCAGCTTGGATCATTTCAACAGCTTTTGGGTGTGAACAAAAGGAGTTGAACGGCCTGTGTGTGTGAATGCCCAAGCCGAATGGTCATTTTAATGTGAAAGGAATTTTCCAGCAGCGTGAAAACTCTTAATGCTGCTTGGAGAGCTCAATGGCCAACTTGGGAAGAAGAAATAGCAGCTCAACTTTGTCCATTGCTATTCACGAAAGAGGGTGTTTAGAAGAACTAAATCATCAGCTCACATTAATCAAATTGTCCAATGCATGTAGCTGCAACATTCAATTCAACAAATTTAATTAGTTTAAGACAAGGTTAATTCGGCTGAAGCTAGGACACATTAAAAACATGTAATAGACTAAGACACATTAATAACATGTACTAACTAAGACATATTAAAAACATGCATTAAAAATAAAACACATTTAACATATAATTAATAGGTTCAAATTAAAACACATTTATGAGCTGAAATTAAATTAACTAACTAAGTTAAACAATTTAATTTATTCCAGCAAAGTAAATCGCATAAGTTAAAAGATAGGAACGAGCTCAATGAGCTATAGTCGAGCTGAATTAAGCTCATAGAGCTAAGTTTGAGCTGAGTTCAAGCTCAATGGGATAGGATCAAGCTGATCAGCTTGCAAAAGATTGCAAACCACGCTTAAAGAGCTTGTCCAAGGGCGTCCTCGGGGCGTGGCCGTATCATATTTAAAGGCATACATAGTCTAAGAATTGATCCCTATGGAACCCTTTATGCATCTGATTTTGGTGATATCATGTACTACCTGTTATGGCTACAAATATTAATCCAATCTTAATCATTGGAATTAAGAGGCTAGCCATGTAAGGAAAGTTTTACACTGCTGCTGTTGCCAAATTCTACAAATAAACAACGTGGCAGATTCTAAATTAATGATATGTCCAATTAAGCATTTTCTTCCTTAAAAAACAATTGATATTTCACCTTATAAATCATGCCTATTAATGATATGTCCAATTAAGCATTTCCTTCCTTAAAAAACAATTGATATTTCACCTTATAAATCATGCCTTTTGCCTTCATAAAAGTACACAAGCCTTCCTGCAGTTTCTTCCCTGTTGTCATCTCTATTGTCTTTGCGTACAATGGTAAGAAAATAAAACTTCTATGCTCAGCACCAGATCCAATAAAATTGTTGTTCTTAGGTATTTCTTAAGCTTGATTACACCCATTCACCAAAATGTGCATGCATTAAGCAACAAGGAACTTGCACAACAAGTTCGTTCATTCTTTTTTGCGTCATTATATATTATATTCCCCTACTATAGTACCCAAAATGGTGAGATAGCTACCAGGATGTCTCTTAAACATGGATCTTAGCCATTTTTCGACTGCTAAATTAATTTGATAAAGGTTATGGTTGATGCAGGAACTGATCTTTACCGTTTTTATTACAATTTTGTACGTCCTCACACCAGGAGCAAGTGGTGCAACAAATTTATTTAATGTGATGGATTATGGAGCAGTTGGAGACGGGAAAACCGATGATTCTGCTGTAAATTCATCCACTGAACTTACCATTTCCTTTTGGTTATGTTAGCTTGTTATGCAATTATGCTTTTAACATTGTTTTGGATAAAATTCATAGGCCTTTTCCAAAGCATGGAAAGCTACCTGCAATTCTCCTTCAAGAAATCCAATCCTCGTTATACCAGCGTCGAAGATATTCTTACTGAAGCCTGTCACTTTCAGCGGTCCCTGCAAGTCCACTTCTATCCATGTATTGGTAAATATAATCAATATATGTATATATATTTTATATGTAATGAACGGGGCTCATATTGATAGCTTGAACCTAATGAATTGAGTACCATAGATGTCAGGAAACATCGTTGCACCCGATTCCAAAAGCGCATGGAAAGGTTATCACCTTGACATGTGGCTTGCCTTCACTAATGTAAATGGACTTACCATCATTGGGTCTGGCACAATTAATGGCCGAGGGGCTATATGGTGGTCAGAGTGTAGTTCGTATAGGGTTCCACAGGTAGGTCAATACTGCAAATAATTCATTATTCTTTCTCCTTGTTTTCTTGGGAAATTTTCTTATATATGTGTACTTTTGTTCTCCAGGGTGGAACCTGCAAAGGACCAACAGTACACACAAACTTTCTCTTCTGCTGATACTAATTATCAGCAATAACATTTATAATTAATTAATGGCATATTTGTGTTTGTTGACAGGCACTGACTTTTTATAGGTGCAATGGGCTTGTGCTCAAGGGAACAAAACATATTAATAGCCAAAGAAACCATATTGCTATATTCAAATGCAAAGACGTTACCTTCTCTAACCTGCATATAAGTGCCCCAAAAACAAGCCCTAACACTGACGGTATCGACATAGCCAGTTCCAGCAACGTTCGGATACTGAATTCTTTCATCGGCACTGGTACTTTGGCTATATATGATGTTGACCATGAAAAACTTCACTTTCTTCATATTATTGGATAAGCACTAAGCAGTGTGGATTTTTTTATATTGAACTTTGTTATCACTGTGTGCAATGGTGGCAGGGGATGATTGCATAGCTATTAGCTCAGGTTCATCCCACATCAATATTACTGGCATTGCATGCGGCCCTGGGCATGGCATCAGGTCAGTACACAACAACTACAACAAAATTGAATACATTCTTTATTCACAAAATAGTCCCGATTTCTGTAGATCATATTCAAATATTTTGTTTCAAAAAAGAAAGCACAAAATGCAGCGTTGGATCATTGGGTGCTCATGGAGGGAACGACACAGTGGAGGAAGTGCATGTGCGAAATTGTACTTTCAATGAAACTATGACAGGAGTTAGAATTAAGACATGGCAGGTAATATTAATAATTAGATATCGTAAAGCTAGCAAGCAAGCAACTTCGTCAACAAGTTAGGTACTTATCCTATTAACTTTAACTAAAAACATTTTCATGTTATGTAAGGGAGGCGTTGGATATGCAAGGAAGATCTTATTCGAGAAAATCAAGTTCATCCGAGCTGATAACCCTATTATTATCGACCAGTACTATTGTCCCGGTGGTCATTGCAAAAACGAGGTGGGTCAACTTGAATCCAAATCTTTGACTTCCATATGCATATTTATGGTAGCTGACAACTGGTTTTTGAACCTACTTATGGTAGACATCGGGCATTAAGATCAGCGACGTATCGTATAGATACATCACTGGAACATCAACCACAGACAAGGTGATCAATTTGAGCTGCGACCAGAATGTTGGTTGCACGAATATTCAGCTTTATTATGTCCACATAATTTCTACAGTTCTAGGGAAGAAGGCCTACTCCTTCAGCTTCAACGCTTATGGAAACTGCACCCATACCAAACCTGTTGTGAAGGGACTGCAACCTTAACCAGGAGAAGAAGGTGACTACTTCAAAAAAGATGAATCAAGGATTTGTATGGTTATATTAAAACTTTGACATTAATTTATGTTTGTCTTATGTAATTCTAGTTCTGCCTATTTAATAAAACATCCACTCAGTCTATTCCAACTAGATTGCCACTGTTCATTAATTGTTTTAATTAGTAGATATACTGTTTCAAGAAGAGGGACTCACAAACTAAAATTTTTCATCAATTTGAGTAAATCTCTGCCTTCTCCTGCCATGAACGGCTGGGGTCACCGCTGCCTTCTGACCTGTAAAGGGCAACAAAGATGGTTCGCAATAAAGAGGTCATTGATGTCAAATTTGGAGATCTTGAGATGGAAGAAGCTGCTACATGTAAGAAATTCTTTAAAGACAGGCATTTGTCAAATATTGATAATGGAGGTGGAATCACCAAAAATAAATTCTTATTATTAATTTTAATTATTTCTTATCATCAAGAATTTATGTGAATTTTGTGAAAGAAATTAAGTTTAAATATTAAATAAATAACTAAAAATTAAGTAAAAATAAATATTAGAAATAAATTAAAAGTAATAAAAATAAAAAAACAAAATTAAAATTGAATAAACCGAAAGCTCCAACTTCAAACATGATTTTGATTTCGACTTCGAACATATCCTAACAATGGATTTTCTCCTCGAACTGATAAGTTGATTATAGTGATAAAAGAATAGTCTCAAACCACCTGAATTTACTGCGAGAGTAGACCGGCAACTAGCACTTACCAAATGAATAACCTTGAAATCAACTTCAACGATTTAATTCCTCGACAGCCTTGCGAGCTAGAAGGATCTGACTCTAATCAACGACCTCAACTGCATGGGTCGTTTAAACTTGATCGTTAACTCCCTTGATGGATCCTAATGTGTCTCTAACTAACTACGATCACAATAAAGGCAAGCGCACCTATCGAACAGTAGTATAGTTATGGTAAGACCGGTAATATCGTATCCACAAGGACCAAGAGTACTAGGAGTCACTACACCAAAACAGACTTTTAGCGGCATTTTTAGCGGCGTTTTTTAAAAACGCCGCAAATAATATACGTTAGCAGCATTTGAAAGAAAACGCCGCAAAAAGTTGAGCAATAGCGGCGTTTATTTCCAAAACGCCGCTAAAAAGGAGAAATAGCAGTGTTTTTCCCAAACGCCGCTAAAGATCTGAGTATTAGTGGCGCTTTTGTGAAAACGCCGCTAAAGATCTGAGTATTAGCGGCGCTTTTGTGGAAACGCCGCTAAAGATCTGAGCATTAGCGGCGCTTTTGTGGAAACGTTGCTAAAGATCTGAGCACTAGCGACGCTTTTATAAAAATGCCGCTAAATGAAGGGTATTAGTGGCGCTTCGCCAAAAACGCCGCAAAGATGTTAATCAATACGACGACGTTTTGTACTTAAACCATAGTTGCTAGATCGAGAATTAGTGGCGTTTTTTTGTAAACGCCACAAAAAGTATGACATTAGCGTTTTTAGGGTTTGACGGTCTAATTGAAAGATTACCACATGGCAACACTATAAAAGAAACCGCTAAACCCTAATTCCCTCCTTTCTTCCTCTGTTTCTGCCCGCCTCTCATTGCAAAATACTGTATTTTGCAGCGGCAGAAGGAGCTCTCTCTCTTTCTCTCTGAGACGTCCTTTTAGCTTTTGATTTTAGTTTATAACAATCTTAATCCAAATGCCTTCTTTGGCTTTATCTGACCTGAAAGAGAAGAAAGAAGAGAAAATGATGAAGAAGAAGATCGCTCTCGAAACACCTGAATCCGAGAAGAAACTGAAGAAGCTCAAGGAACCTAAGGTTAGAGAAGAGGAAGATGATTCAGCTGTGAAGAAGAGTAAGAAGAAGCGTAAGGCCTCTTTAAAAGCATCTTGGAGATGTTATGTTTTCAGATGGGAAAAGCCCTTCATTACTGCAGAGAAAAGCAAGAGATGGCAAACAAAAAGTATTACCATCTTTTTTATATTCATAGTCATAGTCTTCCAGTTATCTACTGAACTTTTATTTATTTTTTATTTATTTTTTTTTACATTCAGGGAGAACTGTACGACAAACTTGTGAGATTCATATTAAGACATTATTCAGTTCTGCACAGTCATTTGTTTGGGAAAATGGTGTTGGACCGTGTCAAATGTAGCAAGACTAATCGTGTATGACTACCTACCATCATCCTTTGTGTTTGTCTGTGTTCTTCTTCTTCTTCACAAATCATGCATGGTTCTGGGTTTTTATTTTTATTCATAATGTTGTTGTCATTATTCCTATGTTTGCCATTAATAAACCTAAGCCCTTGTTCAATTAGGGATAGGATTTAGTGAAATGTTGAATGTCATTTTGAGCACCATGTGTGGTGTAGGAAGTAACTATATAATTTTTGTTTTACCATATTCAAGGACGATGGATTGAATTCTGCACTGAAAATGGTTTATGGGTTTGCTTTTTGTTGTTTTGTTATGTGTATTTTTATTGGAAATTTAATTAAATATTTGATTTTCTTGTTTGAAATTGAATTAATATTTAATTAAATATTTACTCTTCTTGGTACAAAGACACTGGCCTTTGTGTTGCCTATATTGGAGTCTTTAACAAATGGCCCTGGAAAATCGTCAAGGACGTCTGGATATTGAAGGGCACCAAGTGTTCTAGTACTTTTACCAACCAGGGAATTGGCTAAACAGGTATTTGCCTATTTCTCTACACGTGTGATTCTTCGATAATGCCTGTCTTTTGTCTGTGAAGTTTATGCTAATTAATCATTTGTTTCTAGGTTTTTGAGGACTTTGAAGTTTATGGTGAGGCAGTGGGGTTGACATCATGTTGTTTATATGGAGGTGCTCCTTACCACACCCAAGAGATGAAACTGAAGAGAGGGGTTGACATAGTTGTTGGGACTCCTGGACGTGTAAAGGTAGCCTGATGTAAGAATTTGTTTATGTAAAGGTAGCCTGATGTCTCATAAATTCAGGTAATCATAATTCTACTTCAAGATGCAACATAATACATGAAACAAATATATATCTATATAAACACAAAATACTTGTTTAAATGCATAAATGATAACAAACAGGGTTGATTTTATGTAATTTTTTTAGCCTTTTCTGTTTTATAAATATTTTAATCAACCCTTTTGGGAGAATGTGCACTCAAATCTGTTTATGCAGATTGATTAAAGGGTAATGATGGTGGGATCCATGAAAGCAAGCTGTGCAAAAAGTTTTTTTTTTTTTAATTTTAATTTTTTTTTATATATAATCTTGTAATCAGACCCTTTAATTCAAAATCTTGCCTTGTAGCAGTAGAATGCACAGCTAAATTGTGGGTCATGTTTTTGTTCTTCCCATGTGCCCCTTGTTGCATTAACACTAAACAATTCCCAAGTTTTTTAATGATGATTTTGGATCCTACATATCAACATTAAAATCTAATATAAAATATGAAGATAAAAATATTTTATAACATGTAAAAATTTATGAATTTGACACAAATATCTTTGTATTTGGATATAGTTAATAATTAAGCTTTATTGAAAAGCGTTTTTACATGGGTGTGGGTTATGCTATTCAAATTCGGGTATGAGTGTTAAATATGGTTGTTGAGCATGAATATTTCAAGAAAAAGAAGTCGGAGCAACATTGGTTGAAAATAGTTGAAATCTTAGATATTTGTTATTCTATATGTTCTTGCTTTATGTATCCTGCTATGTTGGTATGTTTAAGAGTGCACTGCAATGTCAGGTATAAAATGTGCACTGTTCCAATAGGAAAACTAAAACGTTCACCATTATAATATTGGCAAACTTGGTCACAGATTGATTGATCAAACAAAGCATCACATTCTCAAGGCAGCTCATCCTTCTGGTTTGTCTGCAAATAGAGGCTTCTTTGGTTGCAGGTTAGTACGGGTCAAAACAAGTTCACTTTGTGATTTGCACGTAGAGTCTGCTGGCTTTGTTATAAATAATTCAGGTTTTGTATTCCAAGGGATTGGTTGGTTTATTATTGGATTTTATGGTTACAACAATGGGCCAATTGAACTTGGTATTAAATAATGTTACTAGGGCTTGGGTAAGAGTGTTGGACATGAGTATGTTCCGACACAGGTATATATACTTTTTTTTTCAAGATTTCCATGTATTTGGAGGATCCTTGAAAGATAATATTTCTGTATCATTGTTCTGGATATGCGTTGGACATGGACATTGAACATGTGTACTTGAAGAAAAATGAAACGTTGGAGCAACACATATAAATAGTAGGCACGTACAAAACGAACAGTGATTATTTTTTGCCCTTTTGAATTTGTTTTTACAGGCTATATAAAAATATCACTTATCAATGACTAGGGTTAAGTCCCCATCTTTTTATCTAATTATCCATATTTTTTACACAGGCATTTCTCTTGCACAAATCAGCTTTTGGAGCAAATGGGAACTGCCCCTATAGATTGGCAACTTTGATTTCTGACTGACCTTTTCTGCAGACATTTTGTGTGCAAACTAATCTATAGCCTTCTACTTGAATTTTGCTAGAAAGGCAAGCTTTGGGGATTTGTTTCGGGAATTAGGTTGTAATTTTTTAAATAATTTAATGCAATAATGTGTAAATTTGTACGTGAATGTGTGCATTATAGATGGTGAAATTGCTGCAAGATCACATAAACTGGTGTAGGATTTACAGCTGTGATCAAAGCTAGGGGATTAGATATCAATGATGTGCAGTTAATCATCCAGGTATGTTCCAATACACTTGTTTTACTGAAGTTGCTGATGTGTTTATGTTTATACATATCATTTAAGTTTACATTTACCATTAATCTATTCCAGTGTGAGCCTCCACGTGATGTAGAAGCATACATTCATAGGTCTGGACGAACAGGCAGAGCAGGTATGAAACAGTTAAGCTCTTCTTTTCAATTTGGTATTTAGAATTTGATATGATACTGAGAATAATGAAATTTCAGGCAATACTGGAGTTGCTGTCATGCTTTATGATCCTAAAAGGTCAAGCGTATCAAAGATAGAAAGAGAATCCGGTGTAAAATTTGAGCACATATCTGCTCCTCAGCCAGTCGATATTGCGAAATCTGCTGGTGTAGAAGCCGCAAAAATAATAACCCAAGTCTCTGACAGCAAAAATTTGGCGTTTTATTAATTTTAATTTTACATCATCATAAATACGCATCTTAACTGTTTTAGGCATTTTTTTTATTGTGATTATACATTTCTAAATTGGATATTTGGTGATTTTATAATATTATAATTTTTTTTTTATTTTTCATAACCTTTAGCGGCGTTTTTCCAAAAACACCGCTAAAAGTATAATATTTTAATTTTTTTTTATTTTTCAGGACTTTTAGCGGCGTTTTTAGAAAAAGCGCCGCTAAAAGTATGATATTTTAAATTTTTTTATTTTTTTTATGATTTTTAGAGGTGTTTTTGAAAAAAGCGTCGCAAATACTTTTAGTGGCGCTTATAAATACCGTTAAAAGCTTAAAAAAATGCCGCTAAAAGTCTATTTTGCTGTAGTGAGTTACTATCTTTTTATTATCTAGTCTAAGAATTGGAGTGATTTCTTTTTAAACTAAAACTAATTGATTAAAACACGACAAAGAATGAATTAGAAAAATACTTTTAGACAACTTATGTGATGGAGGCAATACCCAAGGAAGAATTTACCTAGACTTCACTTATTACTTTTGATTCATATGATTTATTCACTTGACTTAATCCGTAGAAATTCTTGATTTGCGTTAATATCTCTCTCGAGACTAAAAACAACTAACTCTAGGTTGATTAATTGAAATCTCTTTCTAATTAAAACCTCTATTATCGCATTAATTCGATCTATGGATTTCCTTATTAGATTTGACTCTAATCGATGATTTTTTTGTCGCCTATTTCTAGGGTTGCAATCAACTCAAGCTTAATTGTGTTGATCTACTCTTAAACAGGGACTTTTGCTCCACTGAATAAGCACATTCGATTTGAATCAATAACCTGAATTATCAAGACAAGAATAAGAATAAGTATTTATCTTATAAATCAAATAATAAAAAGATCTGTCATAGGTTTCATTCCGTTAGGTATTTAAGGGATTTAGTTCATACTGATAGAGGGAAACATCATAGAATAGAAAAAACAACAAAACATAAGAAAACTCAAAAACTTCTAAAGAACTTGATGGGAGATCTTCAGTCTTGATGGAGATCCTTCTTCCGAGCTGCTCCCGATGGCTGTCTTCGAGTATTTTCTGCCTTTTACTCTGCGTGCTTTCTTAGGTTACCCCCTAGGGTGTTTATATAGGCTTTGGAACGTCTTTCTTGGCCTACAAGTAGCCTATTCCGAATAGAATCAAGCTAAGGTACGGCAGGGACACGCCCGTGGTGGATTCCTTCGACCGTGCTCGCTTCTGCTCGCCACACACGGTTGTGTGGTCTGCCCGTGTACGTTGGTCCACGCCGTGTTCGATTCTGCTCGCAACACACGACCGTGTTTGATAGCCCAGGCCGTGTTGGTTTCTAAGGTAGGCCCATTTTGTCCCTTTTTGGCCCGTTTCTCGTTCTTTTCGACTCCCTAAGCTCTCTTGAGTGTAAAACATGAAATTAAGGGATTAGGAGCATCGAGTTCATCAAATCTAATAAAAATTTATTCAAAAATAAGCTAAGTATGGGGTTAAAATATGTGTAAATTATGGTTTATCAAATATCCCCACACTTAAGCGTTTGCTTGTCCTCAAGCAAAATCCTCAACTCACAATTAAAATTAACTTCCTCAATTCATAATTCTCATCAATAATGTCTCATCATAATTCATAGATAATTTATACATTGATAATTCAACTAAAAGAGTTCTAAATATTCAAACAATCCAAGTCAAAATTTTTATAGCACGAAGACGTAGGAGTTTCCCCTTACCTAAATAATCACCTTTAATTCAAAATCGACAAGAATTGACATCCTCACTAAAGATTCACTCAAATCACTCAAAGTGTTTAAGGTTCAATTTAAGCACTCAAAAGTCAAAAATGAAAAGTTAATCCCATAGTGATCGTTGTTTTATGGGATGTCAAAGTCTTAAAATTTATAATGAGAATGATCGAACCTAGAAACTAACTATGACAACAATTTGAGGCAAGCGCACCTATCGAACAGTAGTATAGTTAAGGCAAGATCGGAATGTCGAACCCAAAGGAACTAAAAGTACTAATACTAACTTTCTTTTTATTATCTAGCCTAAAATAAAGGGAATTTGTTGTTTAAAATCTAAATTAACTAATTACTAAATTAAAGACCCTAAGACAAAAAAGAATGAATTTGGGGAATTGCTTTTGGGAAAAAACCAATTGATAATGACAATACCCGAGGAAGAATCCACCTAGACTTCACTTGTTATCTAACTCTGAACCAGACGATTTATTCATTTGACTTGATCCGTAAGATTCCCTAATGTATATTAAACCCTCTCTCGAAGCGAATAACGTCTAACCCTAGGTTGATTAATTGAAATCTCTTTCTAATTAAAACCCCTAGAATTGCATTAACTCGATCTATGGAATCCCATATTAGGTTTCACCCTAATCCGGCAAAATCTCGTCACCCTATCTCTAGGCGTGCGATCAACTCCGCTTAACTATGCTAGATCTACTCTTAGACAGGGACTTTTGCTCCTCCACCTAAGCACATCAAACTTGAATTAATATCCGCGAAATATCAACACAAGAATTAAGAACACATAATTAAGAACAAATCAAATATTTATCATATAGTTCAGCAAACGATAACAAGATTCATCTAAGTTTCATCCCCTCGTATCTCGAGGGTTTAGTTCATAACAATAAAAGAAAACATCTCAGAAGAAAAGATAAAACAAAACATAAGAAATCCCTAAAACCCCCTGAAGGAATTGAAGGAGAGATCCTCCGTCTTGAGTATGATTCCGGCTTCTTGAGATGAATCAACTGGCTATCCTCGAGCGAATCCCCACAAATCTGCCTTTTCTGGCCTAGCAAGACGCCCCCTATCAAAGGTCTTTGGGCCTCCGGCTTCTGCCGAACTTCTCCCTTAAGTTGCTCCCTAGGGTGTTTAAATAGGCTTGGAGATGCCTTACTTGGTCTCTAAGTATCCTAATCTGAGTGCAATTCCTATTTGGGTGTTTAAATATGCTTTGGAATGTGTTTCTTTGCCACCAAGTATCCAAATCCGAGTAAAACTCCTCTTGGCCGCGGCAGGGACACGGCCATGGCACACGCCCGTGTAAATCGTGGCTAGGCCGTGTTGGGTCGATTGATGAGGCACGACCGTGTGGTCTTGGGCCCAGGCCGTGTCGATTTCATGATGTGGCCCATTTGGCCTGTTTTAAGCCCGTTTCTTATTTTTTCATCCTCTGATGCTTCCCTGAGTATAAAACATGAAAATAAAGGATTAAGAGCACCAAATGACATAAAATAAGGGATAATTCATCCAAAAGCATGCTAAATGTGGGCTTAAAATATGTTACTATTACGGTTTATCAAATACCCCCACACTTAAGCTTTTGCTTGTCCTCAAGTAAAATTCTCAACTCATAATTAAAACGAACTTCCCTCAATTCATAATAGTCATTGATAATGTTTTATCGTAATTCAAAGATAATTCATACATGGATAATTCAACTTAAAGAGTCCTAAAGATTCAAACAATCTAAGTCATACATTTATAGCACAAAACATAGGTGTTTCCCTCATCTAAATAATTACCTTTGATTCAAAATCGACAAGAATTGACATCCTCACTAAAGATTCACTCAAATCACTCGAAGTGTTTAAGGTTCAGAATTAAGCACTCAAAAGTCGAACATGAAAAGTTAATCCCATAGGCTTGCATGAAAATTAAATCTCCACCACTATAATATGAGATGATACATAAATCAAAAGGTCTTTAACAGGGTTGTAACGGGGCTTGGGTTAAAGGTATGGATAAATGCTGAATTAGAGGGTTAGAATCGAGGTTGACCTGACAAATTACCTAACAAGAAACAATGAACTGAATATAAATAATTACATCAATTGAAAACTTGTAATACTAATATGAGCTTCTTCTTCAATATTTAGAATTCAGTCGTATAAGCTCCTTTAATCACAAAACTAATAATGAATATACTTCGATTTTTTTTAAGAACAAGTCAAGTACAATAATAAGAAAGAACTTTAACAGCTGGAATATAAAACGTAGTTAGGCAACTGCTCAAAATCAAATCTCGACAAAAAGGGTAGTCAAAAGGAATGGTGATAACAAATACAAAGGGTTTTGGGTTAATATTAGTGGGTGAGTCAATAAAAAGGGTTGTTAGGATCAAAGGGGTTCACTAGGGGTTAATTATGAAGGTAGGCTTTTTAGTGGAGTGAGTGGGTTAAAACCTAGGTGTCTTCATCATCTTAGTGTATCAAATCAAAGGTGTGGTCTCGACATGTATAATCGATGCAAGTTCTAGAATAACGGATCAATGTTGACACACTCATAATCAATAAAGTGAGCATGAAAAAGAATATATGTTCTATAAGGCTCAAAATCTCACAAAAATTATGGGTTTTTGATGTCAACCTTGTAAATTTCAAACTTTAAAGTAATATTCAAATTTAGGTAGACAACCTAAAAAAATTTTAATTTCTGAAAAATAGACTTATCATGCTCGATTCTCTAGTATCTTAAAATTTAATTATCAATGCACAATTATCAATGACTTAATCCAAAACATATCAACAAAAATTATAAATCAGGGAATTTTTATTCTAATCATAATATGAGAAACTTACTTTAAGAAACAAGACATAATTCAGGGATTTTCAAATAATACTATAGTTGACCCCCCCACACTTAAGATGTACATTGCCCTCAATGTACAAAGATAGATAATAACAATATAATAATCAAAAGATAGGGAGAGAAGTGAAACTTCCTGAATTTTGGATGGAGTCAATGAAAAGAAACCGGATAGGAATTGGCAAAGGTGAGCGTGGGGCGCTTGAACCGTTTGAAATTGAATCCTCGAAGCGGTGGCTTGATTTTATTGTATCCTAAGTTAAATCTAAATGGCATGAAGAATACGAAGAAAATAATAAAGAAAATAAAAGAAAAATAAAAGAATTAAAAATGAAAATGAAAATGAAAATAAAAATAAAAATAAATAATGGAAAATGAAAGAAGAAAGACAATTGGAAAAGAAAAAGGAAGAAGGGGGTTTAAATAGAGATGCAACCCGTGTTTTGGGAAAAAAATTGTCCTGTTGCCACACGTCTATGGCCACGCCTTTTTACCTACCTATGGTGCACACACGGCCACGGCCACGGCCACGGCCGTGTGTAAGGCCGTGTGAGTATGAAAACCTGCGCCTAAATATGAAAAGAAATAAAACTAAACTAATTAGTAAGGTTAGTGCTCGGGTTGCCTCCCGAGAAGCGCTCGTTTAAAGTCTTGAGCTAGACTTACCTCTCATTCGCATAATCAGGGTGGGTTGAGGAGGTGAAAATCCTTTCTCATGCGGTCAATTCGGGTTTTGATATATAGTTTAAGTCGAGTAGTGTTTACCTTAAAAGTGCTGAATTTAGGATTAGTTACCTCGACTATTCCGTCTGGGAAGATTTTGAGTACCTGATCTCTTATCTTAAGCTGGGTTGTCCCATCATTAAGTTTGTCGTGGAGTTGCCTCGTTTTTGCTTCGTGTGCTTTTAGTTCCTCTTTGAAGTGTGTCTTCCACTCGTCTAGTCCATCGATCCGAAGCCTTAGTTCCTCATGAATTTCTTCTTTATTGACACGAGGTCTAAGATCTGGCTCGGTTGTGTAGTTTTGTGGTGTTTCCTGTACAGAAGGTTGAATCAAATGATTATTAATAGAGTTTATGTTTTTACCTTGATTACTCGATGTCCTAGCCGAGTCAAGAGTGTGAAGACTGATCGTTTCGTCGCCTACACGAAGTGTGAGTTCATCGAATTGTTCCTCTGTGTGGTCTTTCATCATTGCATCGGGATATGGCACACGAGGTTGGTACTCTGTAATTGCCGGTTTTGGTATATCATGGCTCACCTCACCATTACCTTTATCTGCTACGTTTTCTTACCTTGGTTTTGGTTCATTTAACCCTTCATTATCGTAAATAGTTGTGGCTTGAATTTGCTCTTTAGGGCTAGTTTCAGTGTTGCTTGGCAAGCTTCCTTGTGGTCGTTCTAAGATCAGCTTAGCAAGCTGACCTAATTGATTCTCGATCTCTTGAAGCGATACTTCTTGGTTCTGGAAACGTGTTTCTGTGGCTGCCATGAATTTCAGCATCTCCTCAAGGTTCGACTCATCTTCCTGTTGGTGAGGTGGTTGTTGAAAATCTGGATTTTCTGTGGCTGCTATGAATTTTGTCAGCATCTCCTCAAGACTCGACTCCTCTTCCTGTTGGTGAGGTGGTTGTTAAAAATTTGGAGGAAGTTCCTGTCTTTGGCTACTTTGATCATTCCACGAGAAATTGGGATGGTACCTCCAACCTGCATTATAAGTGTCACTATAAAAATTATTTTGAGGTCTAGAATAGTTACCCATATAGTGGACTTGTTCGTTCTCCATGCCATATCCGTAGGGTGGGTACTCAGGATTCGCCACGCCTCCGCTTGTTTTGTACTGCATAATTGGGTATACATGTGATGAACCATATAGACCATCAAATTTTTTATTTAACATCCCTAACTGGTTTGATAGCCTGGTTACTGCGTCGAGGTTGAAGACACTAGCGGCTTCTGTTGGCGTTGTCCTCATAACTTGCCACTGATAGTTATTCAGTGCCATCTCCTCTATAAACTAAAATTACCTGTCAAAAGCAAATAAAAGAAAAATTAGCAAAATAAAAAAATAAAAAAAATAAAATTTAATTTCAAAATGAAATATGGCTAGAGTAATAAAAATTGAGCGTTCTTAATATTTTAGCTCCCCGGCAACGGCGCCAAAAACTTGATCGTTGTTTTATGCGATGTCAAAGTCTTAAAATTTATAATGAGAATGATCGAACCTAGAAACTAGCTATGACAACGATTTGAGGCAAGCACACCTATCGAACAATAGTATCGTTAAGGCAAGACCGGAATGTCGAACCCAAAGGAACTAAAAGTACTAATACTAACTTTCTTTTTATTATCTAGCCTAAAATAAAGGGAATTTGTTGTTTAAAATCTAAATTAACTAATTACTAAATTAAAGACGCTAAGACAAAAAAGAATGACTTTGGGGAATTGCTTTTGGGAAAAAACCAATTGATAAGGACAATACCCGAGGAAGAATCCACCTAGACTTCACTTGTTATCTAACTCTGAACCAGGCGATTTATTCATTTGACTTGATCTGTAAGATTCCCTAATGTATATTAAACCCTCTCTCGAAGCGAATAATGTCTAACCCTAGGTTGATTAATTGAAATCTCTTTCTAATTAAAACCCCTAGAATTGCATTAACTCGATCTATGGAATCCCATATTAGGTTTCACCCTAATCTGCAAAATCTCGTCACCCTATCTCTAGGCATGCGATCAACTCCGTTTAACTATGCTAGATCTACTCTTGAGACAGGGGACTTTTGCTCCTCCACCTAAGCACATCAAACTTGAATTAATATCCATGAAATATCAACACAAGAATTAAGAACACATAATTAAGAACAAATCAAATATTTATCATATAGTTCAAAAACGATAACAAGATTCATCTAAGTTTCATCCCCTCGGTATCCGAGGTTTAGTTCATAACAATAAAAGAAAACATCTCAGAAGAAAAGATAAAACAAAACATAAGAAATCCCTAAAACCCCCTAAAGGAATTGAAGGAGAGATCCTCCGTCTTGAGTATGATTCCGGCTTCTTGAGATGAATCAACTGGCTATCCTCGAGCGAATCCCCACAAATCTGCCTTTTCCGGCCTAGCAAGACGCCCCCTGTCAAAGGTCTTTGGGCCTCCAGCTTCTGCCGAACTTCTCCCTTAAGTTGCTCCCTAGGGTGTTTAAATAGGCTTGGAGATGCCTTACTTGGTCTCCAAGTATCCTAATCTGATTGCAATTCCTATTTGGGTGTTTAAATATGCTTTGGAATGTGTTTCTTTGCCACCAAGTATCCAAATCCGAGTAAAACTCCTCTTGGCCGCGGCAGGGACACGACCATGGCACACGCCCGTATAAATCGTGGCCAGGCCGTGTTGGGTTGATTGATGAGGCACGGCCGTGTGGTCTTGGGCCCAGGCCGTGTTGATTTCGTGATGTGGCCCATTTGGCCTGTTTTAAGCCTGTTTCTTATTTTTTTCATCCTCCGGTGCTTCTCTGAGTATAAAACATGAAAATAAAGGATTAAGAGCACCAAATGACATAAAATAAGGGATAATTCATCCAAAAGCATGCTAAATGTGGGCTTAAAATATGTTACTATTACGGTTTATCACATAGGCTTGCATGAAAATCAAATCTCCACCACTATAAAATGAGATGATACACAAATCAAAAGGTCTTAAAAAGGGTTGTAATGGGGCTTGGGTTACAGGTGTGGATAAAGGCTAAATTAGAGGGTTAGAATCGAGATTGAATTGACAATTTACATAATTAGAAAAATTGGACTAATACTGAATAATTACATCAATTGAAAACTTATCACTAATAACACGAGCTTCTTCTCAAAATGTAAAATTAACTGCTTAAGCTAAAATAACAAAGAACTAATAATGAATAAATTTCCAACTCTTTTTTTTTTAAGAACAAGAACAAGTATTTGATAGATGAATTTGACTACTGAAATAAAGAATGTAGTTAGGCAATTGATCAAATCAAATCTCGACAAAAGGAGAGTCAAGAAAAATTAGGATAACAAATCAAATAACTGGGTTTTGGGTTAATATTAGTGGTATGTCAAGAGACGGTTGATAAGGATCAAAGGGGTTCACTAGGGGTTAATTATGAATGTAGGCTTTTTATGGAGTAAGTGGATTAAATCCTAGGTGCCTTTATCATTTAAGTATATCAAATCAAAGGTGTGGTCTCGACATGTATAATCGAAGCAAGTTCTAGAATAACAAATCAATATTGACACACTCATAATCAATAAAGTGAGCAAGAAAAGAATATGCTCTAAAAGGCTCAAAATCTCATAAAAATTATGGTTTTTGATGTCAACCTTGCAAATTTCAAACTTCAAAGTAATATTTAAATTTAGGTAAACAACCTAGAATATTTTTAATTATGAAAATAGACTTATCATGCTTGATTCTCTAATGTCTTTAAAGTTTAAACCATCAATGCACAATTACCTATGACTTAATCCAAAACATATCAATGAAAATTATAAATCAAAAGAAGTTTCATTCTAATAGTAATATGAGAAAATTACTTAAGAACAAGGCATAATTCAGTATTGTTGACACCTTTCCACACTTAAGATGTACATTGTCCTCAATGTACAAAGATAAATAATGACAACATAGTAAGAAAATCATAAGAGAGGGAGAGAAGTGAAACTTCCTGAATTTTGGATGGAGTCAAAGAAAAGAAACGGTGTAAAGTTGGGCAGGGGTGGTGGATACTCCGGTGGTGGTGTGGTCGTTCCTTAATAGCCCCTTGAACCTAAATTAAAGAAATCAAAATGTAATAATATAACTTAAAGACAAGAAAGATAAAAGGAAAGAATTTAAAAATGAAAATAAAAGAAAAAGAAAAAATAAATAGACTCAAAGGTCCTTGTCTTGTCGAGTAAATGAAGCGGCCGGCATAAACTTATGTGGAGTGGTTGCGCACGGGGAGACCGTGCTAAGAGCCTTTCGCTTTTTCGAGACGGAGATGGTGACTTTTGTCTTGTCGCTAGTATTAGTCATGGTGTAAAGGAAAGGGGTAGTGAAAAGAAAGAAAAGCTGTGGTGGCTAGGGTTGGGGAGGAAGGGATATGGGGAAGAAAGTGAGTAGAAAAAGAGGGTTTAAATAGAATTTGGGGCATCTGGTTGCTTCCCACGCCCGTGTGCCCTGGGCGTGGTAGGTCACACGGCCGTATCGCATGGCCGTGTGGTGCCTCGTTCATTTCTCCCACGCTTGTGTAGATGTTTCCACACCCATGTTGATTAATCAGTGTCGACCACGGCCTACGGACACGGGCGTGTCGCACACCCGTGTTACTTTCTCAGTGTCGACCACGGCCGTATTGCACGGCCGTGGCATTTGATCGCAGCCCGTGTTTTGGGAAAATTGTCGTCCTTGGTTCACACAGTCTCTGCCACGCCGATGTGCATATTCATGGTGTCCACACGGCCGCGGCCGCGCTCGTGTGCAAGGCCGTGTGGTAGGGAAACCTATGCTTTATTAATTTGGTTAGTTTTTAGTTAGGTGCTAAAAATAAAAAAAATATGAAAATTAAAGGGGTTAGTGCTCGGGTTGGCTCTCGAGAAGCGCTCCTTTAAAGTCTTAAGCTAGACCTACCTTTCATTCGCATAATCATGGTGGTTTGAGGAGTTGATAATCCTCATTCTTGCTATCAATTGTATTAAAATACGGTTTTAGACGAGTACGATTTACCTTGAAGGTGCCAAATTAAGAATGAGTTACCTCGACTGTTCCGTATGGGAAAGTATTAAGTACCGTGAAAGGAGTTATTCCATTAGGTTCAGAAGTGGCAACACGAGGATCTGTATTATCCATTAGAACTTGGTCTCCAACTTTGAAGTAGTTTGCTTCGTCTTTAGGTTCGTTATGGAGTTGCCTCAGTTTTGCTTCGTGTGTTCTTGGTTTCTCCTTAACATGTGTCTTCCACTCGTCTAGTTCATCGATCTGAAGCCTTCGCTCCTCATGAGTTATTTCTTTATTGGCACGAGGTCTAGGATATGGCTCAGTTGTGCAATTTCATGGTGCTTCCTGAAAAGAATGTTGAACCAAATGGTCATTAATAGAATTTATGTTCTCACCTTTATTACTCGATGTCCTAGCCGAGTCAAGAGCCTAAAGAGTGATCGTTTCGTCACCTATACGAAGTGTGAGTTTACCTGTACCAACATCAATTCTAGTTTTAGCAGTTGCTAAAAAGGGTCTTCCTAAAATTAAAGGAATACTATTATCCTCATCCATGTCTAAAACAACAAAGTCTACTGGGAATATAAATCTATCAATTTTTACTAGTACATCTTCGATTATACCCCTAGGAACTCTAATAGTTTTTTCAGCCAATTGAATGCTCATCTTAGTTTGTTTGGGTTTCCCAAGACCTAGCTATTTAAACATTTTATAAGGCATAAAATTTATGCTTGCCCTTAAATCTTCTAAAGTATTATTAACAGATAAACCACCAATTAAGCAAGGAATCGTAAAACTCCCTGGATCTTTTAACTTTTGTGGTAGTCTATTTTGTAAGATTGCTGAGCACACTGCATTTAGCTCCACATGCGACGCCTCGTCTAACTTTCGTTTGTTTGTCAAAAGCTCTTTTAATTTTTTTTTTGAATTGGGCATCTGCGAAAGGGCTTCAATAAACGGTAAGTTAATATGTAAATTTTTTAAGAGTTTAAGAAATTTACCAAATTTTTCATCTGTGCGGTCTTTCTTTGTCGCATTGGGATATGGCACACGAGGTTGGTATTCTGTACTTACCAGTTTTGGTTTTTAATGGCTTATCTCAACTTTACTTTCTTCTACAACATTCTCTTGCCTCAACTTTGGTTCATCTAACCCTTCACTATCTGAGCAGTAATGGCATGAATTTGCTCCTTTGGGTTAGTTTCAGTGTTGCTTGGCAAGCTGCCTTGCGGTCGTTCAGATATGAGCTTAGCAAGTTGTCCTAATTGGTTCTCGAGCCCTTGAATCGATGCTTGCTGATTTTTGAGTGCTATTCCGCTATTTTGGAAATGGGTTTCTAACACCGCGATAAATTTTGTTAGCATCTCCTCAAGGTTCGGCTTTTTCTCTTGTGGGTAGGGTTGCTGTTGAAAGCCTGAAGGGGGTTGTTGTCTCTGATTTCCTTGACCACCCCATGAGAAGTTTGGGTGGTTCCTCCAACCTGGATTATAAGTGTTACTATAAGGGTTATTTTGAGGTCTAGAATTGTTACCCATATAGTTCATCTGTTTGTTTTCTATGCCAGGGTTGTAGGGTGGGTATTCTGTATTGTTCGACCCTCCTCCATTTGCATCGCACTATATCACTGGATTTACCTGCGAAGAACCACACAAACCATCAATGTTTTTATTTAATAGTTCTACCTGGTTTGATAGCATGGTCACTGCGTCGAGGTTGAAAACACTGGCGGCTTTTGTTGGCTTTGTCCTCATAACTTGCCACTGATAGTTATTCAGTGCCATCTCCTCTATAAACTCATAAGTCGCTTGCCGGTCTTGTTATTTAGGGTTCCACCAATTTGAATCAATTAATTGCCTAGTTGAGGGGTGTACACCATTGTAAAAGGTTTGAACCTGTAGCCACAAAGGTAACCCATGGTGAGGGCACCTTCTTAGTAGATCCTTATAGCTCTCCCATGCATCATAAAGTGTCTCTAAATCTATCTGCACAAAAGAAGAGATATCATTCCTCAACTTAGCCGTTTTAGCCGGCGGAAAATATTTTAACAAAAATTTTTCGGTCATTTGTTCCCATGTAGTGATTGATCCTCGTGGTAACGAGTTCAACCACTGTTTAGCTTTATTCCTCAACGAAAAGGGAAACAACCGAAGGCGAATGGCATCATCAGAAACGCCATTAATCTTAAGGGTGTCGCAGAAGTCCAAAAAATTTGCCAAGTGATTGTTTGGGTCCTCATCCTGCAAACCATCAAACTGAACAAACTGCTGAATCATCTGAATAGTGTTAGGTTTCAGTTCAAAATTATTTGCAACAACGGCAGGTCTAACAATACTTGATTCAGTTCCTGTTAAATTAGGTTTAGCATAATCATACATAGCGCGAGGAGCAGGGTTCTGATTTACTGGATTTGCAGCGACCACATGAGGTAGCGGATTATTATCAGCCATCTCTTCTGTAGTGTTAGCTTCGTCTTCTTGCTCTTCTTCTATGTATTGTAGACGTCGCCTTATTTCTCTTCGATTTCTGCGAGCTGTACTTTCAATCTCACTGTCAAAAAGTAATGGTCCTGACGGGTTTCTTCTAGTCATAAACTAGATTTACTTGCCAGAAGCAAATAAAAGAGAAAAATTAGAAGAGTAGAAAATAAAAAATAAATTGCAAATAAAAGTAAATAAAATGGCTAAAGTAATAAAAATTTAGCGTTCCTAATGTCTTAGTCCCGGCAACGGCGCCAAAAACTTGATGTGTCTCTAACTAACTATGATCACAATAAAGGCAAGCGCACCTATCGAACAGTAGTATAGTTATGGTAAGACCGGTAATATCGTATCCACAAGGACCAAGAGTACTAAGAGTTACTATCTTTTTATTATCTAGCCTAAGAATTGGAGTGATTTCTTTTTAAACTAAAACTAATTAATTAAAACACGGCAAAGAATGAATTAGGAAAATACTTTTAGACAACTTATGTGATGGAGGCAATACCTAAGGAAGAATCCACCTAGACTTCACTTATTACTTTTGATTCATATGATTTATTCACTTGACTTAATCTGTAGAAATCCCTGATTTATGTTAATATCTCTCTCGAGACTAAAAACAACTGACTCTAGGTTGATTAATTGAAATCTCTTTCTAATTAAAACCCCTATTATCACATTAATTCGATCTATGGATTCCCTTATTAGATTTGACTCTAATCCGACAGATTTTCGTCGCCCTATTTCTAGGGTTGCAATCAAATCCACTTAATTGTGTTGATCTACTCTTAAACAGGGACTTTTGCTCCACTGAATAAGCACATTCGACTTGAATCAATAACCTGAATTATCAAGACAAGAATAAGAACAAGTATTTATCTTATAAATCAAATAATAAAAAGATCTGTCATAGGTTTCATCCCGTTAGGTATTTAAGGGATTTAGTTCATACTGATAGAGGGAAACATCATAGAATAGGAAAAACAACAAAACATAAGAAAACCCAAAAACTTCTAAAGAACTTAATGGGAGATCTTCAGTCTTGATGGAGATCCTTCTTCCGAGCTGCTCCCGATGGCTATCTTCGAGTATTTTCTGCCTTCTACTCTGCGTGATTTCTTAGGTTACCCCCCTAGGGTGTTTATATAGGCTTTGGAACGTCTTTCTTGGCCCACAAGTAGCCTATTCCGAATAGAATTAAGCTAAGGTACGGCAGGGACACGCCCGTGTAACACACCCGTGGTGGATTCCTTCGACCGTGCTCGCTTCTGCTCACCACATATGGCCGTGTGGTCTGCCTGTGTACGTTGGTCCACGCCGTGTTCGATTCTGCTCGCAACACACGGCCGTGTTTGATAGCCCAGGCCGTTTTGGTTTCTAAGGTAGGCCCATTTTGTCCCTTTTTGGCCCATTTCTCGTTCTTTTCGACTCCCTAAGCTCTCCTGAGTGTAAAACATGAAATTAAGGGATTAGAAGCATCTAGTTCATCAAATCTAATGAAAATTCATCCAAAAATAAGCCAAGCATGGGGTTAAAATATGTGTAAATTATGGTTTATCAGATCCAACCACTCACTCAATTGATCGCGTCAATTTATTCTTCAATGGAACAAATATGACAATTATGGATCATACCGATACACCAATCGTATGTCATCTAATACCGAATTAAGGGCCCAACTCTATTTTGAAGTTAAAATGACAATATGAGATGACTGAGTCTATTTCTTAATCTGAAGAATTAATGAATACTGAATTGAGAAATATACGTACTATTTCAAAATTTCACAATTTAAACACCAGATTAATTATCGACCTGAAACTAGAAATAAAATTTAACTACTCATCATAATTTAAAGATAAGAAAAAAAAAACAATTATAAAAAATTACTTAAAGACATTAAAAGTGAAAATTCAAGAAACCTTAAAAACCCTAAAACCACCGTGCGACGACAATCCAAAAATTAAAAACAGAAACTAAGGAAAGTTGATGGCCCTTTATACGCCCCCACATTCACGACTTATATAATAATAA
The DNA here is from genome assembly GCA_025698515.1 of Gossypium sturtianum. Classification (NCBI taxonomy): domain Eukaryota; kingdom Viridiplantae; phylum Streptophyta; class Magnoliopsida; order Malvales; family Malvaceae; genus Gossypium; species Gossypium sturtianum. The sequence goes on along the minus strand of CM046952.1, from coordinate 11,711,984 downwards.
CAACAACAATTATTATTTTTAAACCCCTAAAATAAAACATGTGTTCTTTTTGTGCTTCAAGATAAATCTAATTATTAATTAAATCCTTAAAAGAAATATTTTGTAAATAAAAATAACTATTAAAATATTTCTAATGTTTAAGAATTTTGTGCTCCACTTCAACTCTTATAAAAAATCTTCACTTTAATTTACAATTTGACTTATTTTACGATGCATTAGACAATATTGTACCTACATAAAAAATATCAATAAAGTGCCAAAACCAATAAAACTCATGTCCAAAAATATTTAAATGAAATACAAAAAAATGATATAATTTTGAAGGAAAAATGGAGCGAATATTGAAATCTGCTATCTAAATTGCCATCTCTAGTTGTGTTCAATTTTAAAATTTAGTCTTTACGTCTGTCTTTTGACACGGTTATTCGTCTGTCTTTTGACACGGTTTTGACTTTATTTCTTGTTCTCTTCTTGTTCTATTCTTGTTGTGGTGGGGTCTTCTTGCTGTCTGTTTGTCTTAGATTGGAATGGAGGATGCTTTGGCCAGTCTGCAGTTGGCTGATGATGAGGAGATTGCGTTTCAGGAGGAAGATGCAGTGATAGATCAAAACTTCCATCTTAGTCTGGTGGGTCGCTGCTCGACAGAGAGCATAGTTCATTTCCCTCCCTTCGTAATACGTTGGCAGATCTTTGGCATCCCATAAAGGGTATCTGCATCTCTGATCTGGGTGGGAAACGTTACCTTTTTAAATTCTTCCACGAGGTTGATATACAAAGAGTTATTGGGGGGCTCGTTGGTTCTTCAACAACCATTTACTTCTGATTCATAGGATACAAGTGGGGGAATATCCTTTGTTAGTCCCTTTAAATTATTCTGCTTTTTAGGTCCAAGTCAATGACCTTCCTCCAGGATTGATGTTTGAAAATATGTCCAAGAAATTAGGCAATTTTATTGGACAGTACCTTGAGTATGATATGTCGTTTTCATTGTTGGGCGTATTCGGGTCTGCCTAGATGTGACGATCCCTTTGAAAAGGAAAAAGAAGATTCTGTTTGGTGCGGATCGAATTGCTTATGCCAGATTTCGGTATGAAAAACTTAGTTTGTTTTGCTTCATATGTGGAAAGCTTGGGCATGGGGAGAGTTTTTATCCTCTTCGCACTATGTTCGAGCCTTCCAATATAACTTTTGGCTGGGATATTTTTCTTCAGGCAGAGGTAGGGCGGTGGAGTTCAACGACCAGTAAGTGGCTACGGGAAGCTGATGGTTCGGTGTGTGGTGGCTCGATTTTGGCAAGTAATAAAAAAAGGAGTTAATTTAGGGGGGAATGGGGATTTTGTGAGTATGCAGGGGAGTGATTTGATCACAGCAAATTATGTTCCCAATCCTTCTCATTTAAAGCAAAATCAAATGACGGCGATTAAGGAAACTAATATCTGGCATAATAGGGAGATGAGGGAGTCTTTTGGGGCTGGAGGTGTGATCGCTGTGATTTGTCAAAGTTTTAAAATTTATAATGAGAATGATCGAACCTGGAAACTAACTATGACAATGATTTGAGGCAATCGCACCTATCGAACAGTAGTATAGTTAATGCAAGACCGGATTGTCGAACCCAAAGGAACTAAAAGTACTAATACTAACTTTCTTTTTATTATCTAGCCTAAAATAAAGGGAATTGTCGTTTAATCTACTAAGCTAAAGACTCTAAGACAAAGAAGAATGAATTTGGGGAAATACTTGTGGGAAAAACCAATTGATTAAGACAGTACCCGAGGAAGAATCCACCTAGACTTCACTTGTTATCTAACACTGAACCAGACGATTTATTCACTTGACTTGTTCCGTAGGATTCCCTAAGTTATATTAATACCTCCGTCGAGGCTACTAACGTCTAACCCTAGGTTGATTAATTGAAATCTCTTTCTAATTAAAACCCCTAGAATTGCATTAACTCGATCTATGGACTCCCATATTAGGTTTCACCCTAATCCGGCAAAATCTCGTCACCCTATGTTTAGGCGTGCGATCAACTCCGCTTAATTATGCTAGATCTACTCTTAGGCAGGGACTTTTGCTCCTCCACCTAAGCACATCAAACTTGAATTAATATCTCGAAAATATCAAAACAAGAATTAAGAACACATAATTAAGAACAAATCAAGTATTTATCATATAGTTCAGAAAATAATAACAAGATTCATCTTAGGTTTCATCCCCCTCAGGTATCTGAGGAGTTTAGTTCATAATGATAAAAGAAAACATCTCAGAAGAAAATATAAAACAAAACATAAGAAAAACCCTAAACCCCTGAAGGAATTGAAGAGAGATCCTCCGTTTTGAGTATGACTCCGGCTTCTCGAGATGAATCAACTAGCTTTCTTCGAGTAAATTCCCACAAATCTGCCCTCTTTGGCCTAGCTGGACGCCCCCTAACAAAAGCCTTGGGCTCTATTTTTTAGGTCATACTTAGGGTGTTTATATAGGCTTCGGAATGTGTTACTTCGCCTCTAAGTATCCTAATCCGAATAGAATTTCTCTTTGCCACGGCAGGGACACGCCCTTGGCACACGCCCGTGTAAGTCGTGGTCAGGCCGTGTTTGAGTCCATCAATGAGGCACGGTCGTGTGGTCTTGGGCCCAGGCCGTTTCGATTTTGTGATTTGGCTCATTTGGTCCATTTTAAGCCCGTTTCTCGTTCTTTTCATTCTCCGGTGCTTTCCTGAGTATAAAACATGAAAACAAAGGATTAAGAGCACCAAATTACATAATTCAAGGCTTAAATCATCCAAAAGCATGCTAAATGTGGGCTTAAAATATGTTACTATTACGGTTTATCAAGGTGGTATTGGGCCTATGGATTCGAATATGGAGGACGAGAACGACCCAATTCACTCTGTTGATGGGAAAAAATGACAACGTATGGTGAATAGTATTGGAAATGTACCAAATGATGTCTCTGTTAGGGATAGTTGTGAGTTATCGGCTGGCTCTGCTGGGCAGAGCAGCCGGACGCAATGAAGATTATTAGTTGGAATGTCCGTGGTTTGGGGAGATCACGGACGGTTAAAAGGCTCAAAAATAAATTACGGGCCATTAATCCCCAAATTTTGTTTCTCATAGAAACAAAACTTAATGCGAAGGATATGGAGTTGGTTAGGTTAAAGCTTGGTTTTTCTTTTGGTATTGATGTTAGTGCTGTTGGTTCTAAGGGTGGGTTATCTCTAGGTTGGAAAGGCAATTCGTTGGTTTCACTCAGAAGCTATTCTTCTTTTCACATGGATGCATATATTAATGACAGTGATTATGGGGTCACGTGGAGACTCATTGGTTTTTATGGTAATCCTGTTGAGCGTTTACGGCCGATGTCTTGGGATCTTCTTTGCCACCTTCATTCTGATAATTCAGGCCCTTGGCTTGTGGTCGGGGATTTTAATGAGCTTACTAGTTCTTTTGAGAAAAGAGGGGGCCGTCTTAGATCGGAGCGCCAAATGGCCGAGTTTAGAAATGCTTTAGAGGATTGTGACCTAGTTGATTTGGGTTTTAGTGGTAGATGGTTCACGTGGGAGAGAGGAAGGTTTCAAGCAACAAATATTCGTGAGAGATTGGATAGGGAGGTTGCTAATATTGAATGGATGGATTTTTTCCAATCATATTCGGTTAAACACCTGAGCCATTCGATTTCGGATCACTGCCCGATTCTTATAGACACGATTGGTAGACTTCATGGTGGTGAGAATTTTGGAGCCCACCAATTCAGGTTTGAAGCTAGTTGGTGCTTGGACCAATTTTTTGGAGGGGTTTTTCAGCAAGCCTAGTCTGGGTCAAGTAATAATGCGGTTGTCAAGTTAGCTAAGGCAGGTCAATTTTTCAAGTTGTGGAATCGTTCACGTTCACGAGAGCTAAAAAGATAATGTGCGAGACTTGAGGAACGCTTGATTTATCTCCATGCGCAGGATCCTACTGACGAAAATTTGGAAGAAATTCTGGAGGTACAATTAGGCCTAAATCTTGAGGCTGACAAGGATGAAATATTTTGGGAGCAGCGTGCGAGGGTTAATTGGTTAAAACATGGTGATAAGAATACTAGTTTTTTCCATAGAACAACTATTTCTCGTCATAATCGTAATCGAATTGTGGGTTTTGAAAATGAGGAGGGTATGTAACAGCCCGATTTTGGCCCTAATCAGAACGGTGATTTCGGGACCATGAATCCGAGTTAGAAAAATATTTTAATATTATTTTTCGTGTTAATTATATATGATTAAGCATGTGTTAAAATTTCGTGAGTTAATTTGCCCGTTTGTGTGTTTAATTTAAGAAAAAGGACTAAATTGCATAAGTGGTAAAAGTAGCCTTTTTGCTTGATTGAGTGGTTAAATTGATGTGTTTCTATATAGGGGAGGACTTATGTTGTAACTTATCCATTTTAAATGGATGGTGGACGGCAACATGGATTTATATAATGTATTTATATGTTTATTATATGTTAAGTTATAATATATTAATTATTATATTATAAACTTATAATAAATAAAAACATAAAATAGCCTTTGCATGTCCATCTTCTTCAACCCCTTTGACCAAAAACTAAAAGAGAAAAGAAAAGAAAAACTTAAAGGGTTTCGGCATTGTTCAAGCTTGATTAAGGTATGAGATTAGCTCGATTTTTGATAATTTTTACGTTTTTGAGATCGTTGCTTCGAATACTATCCTACCCATGCTAAAATTTCTGATATTGATGCATGTTTGAGGTTCGGCCATTGATGAAAACTTGTGTCTTGTGATGTTTGATGAATATATATTAAAGATATGTTTTAGATTTACATGTTTTGTATTGGAAATTTTGATGATTTTGAGTAATTAAGACTAAATTGTGAAATTTGTAAATTGAAGGGTCAAAATGCAAAACAAATGAAATGTATGAGTTTGTATAAGGAATATGAACATTCGGCCCTAAAGGAGTGTGTTCAAATTTTGCATATTTTGTGTTTTATGCATTAGGGACTAAATTGTAAAAATTTTAAATGTCAGGGGTAAAATAGTAATTTGCCCATTTATGTGTTGTTGGATTAAATTGAGTGAAAATATGTTGAATGAGCTTAGTTTGAACTTATTTAGATCAAGAACAAAAAGAATCGGGATTGGATCGGGGAAAAGCAAAGTTGAACGAATAGCCGGGAAAACCTAATCCGTCGATTTCCGAGGTAAGTTTTTAAGCAATTGAATTGATTTGAACTTTTCATTATAATGATTTTACATGTAATTATTAGAGATAAATTTGAATAATGTGGTATGGCCGAATGTAGTATTTGTTTAGAAGTTGAATTTTGTTGAATGTGAAATATATATGTATATGTGTGTACAATATAGCTATGTGTGACCTTGTATTAAGGGATGAATTTGGCCAAAAGTAATGTTTATTTGTATATACTTGGTATAGCCGAATGTAATGTACTTTGGTACATCATTTGCACAATCGAATGTGAAGTTAACATATAGATGTAATAAGCTAAAATATAGATATGTATATATGTTTAATGATGTGAGTAACGGGTTTGAAGAAAGCACTAGGTGTGCGAATCAGAAAACCAAGCACTATGTGTGCGAAATCGGTTATCTGGCACTAAGTGTGCGATACATTACAAGGAATTGGCACTATGTGTACACTTTATCAAAGTAACGACACTAAGTGTGCGATACGTTACATGGTTCACACTAAGTGTGCGGGTTTACGAATCCTCCAAAGGTATCAACTAGTGAATTGTGATAAACGAAATGAAATAAACAGGTATGTGATTCATGATAGTTGGGTAATTTAGTACTAATGAGGTAAGTTATACTTACTTATGAAACTAAAGAAATGAGATGTGATTATTAGTTTTGAGTTCGTTTTAAAATGAAATAGCAATGCATGGTTTAAAATGAAATCTAATAAGGAATGCATGAGTATTCGGTTTTGAGACTACTAAATATGGTAGTTTATGAATGGTAATATGATCTATACTTATGTTATGAGTTTTGTTGATGATCATGTTAAATTGTTTAAATTTTTATAATGTCAAATTATCTACTTTACAATTGCTTATAACTTACTAAGCTATGTTAGCTTACCGTGGGTGTTCATTTGACTATTTTATAGATTTTGAAGTTTAAGTTCGAGCTTGGGGATCATCGTCAAAGTCAATCACACTATCATCTATCTTTGGTACCCCTTTTTTTTACAAGTTGAACTTTTGAAAATATGGCATGTATAGGCTAACTTATGTTTTTGGTTAGTTTTAAAATTGTATATATATAATAAGCCATGCGAAAATGGCTTGACCATTATGTTTAAACTTGGTTCTAAATGTTCTTGATCATATGTTTTGATTGGTTTTGCCGTAAATAACTTATGATTTAGTTCATATCAGTAAGTTTAAATCATAGTATGAATGCTTGTGAGATTTTCCTTTATAACTCAGTTAAAGAGTATGAAAGAGCATAAGGTAAATTGGTCATGATTTAAATTTTATTTGAAGTTGTGATTATGCTATAATCTGATTGAGAGATAGGTATCGGTTGCGGTTTGATGTTGGCTTAATGGGGATGTATGTTAATTGAAATTATATACATAATTATATATATGCGCATGTGTCATAACAACTAATGTAATGAGTTGGTTGAGTAAAGACAAGTTGATTTGTTATGTGGATTTGCTAATATGCTAATAAAATAGGTGTACTATGAATTTATTGATTATGTTTGAAAATGATGATTGGTATCTTAGTAAAATAATATATTCATTTGCGAATGATCTTGTAAATAGAAAATAAGTATGTTTAGTCTTTAATAAACGTGTTAAATATGTTTGTTCATAATGACCATATCCAATGCCGCATATGATATTGATTATTAAGTTCATGTTTTATGTATATGTGTTTTAAGGCATTATGTGTGGCTTTGAGATATGTTTATTAACATATAAATATGGTATATGTTTGAGATGAATTCGATCGAACTTTGAGATATGATTCGTATATTAATATGACTAATAATTTAAGTTAAATATTGAGTTAGCAATATATAATGTATAAATAATTGCGAATAAGATCTAGGTGATCATGTGAATGTACTAAAACTGTATTTCCTTTGGTAATACCTTGTAACCCTAATCTGGCGACGGATGTGGGTTAAGGGTGTTACAGGGTAGATGGGTTTCTCAATCGGAGGAGATGCTGAATGCCGCTGTGAAGTTTTTTGGTGATCTATATATGGCTTCGAACTTAGTCGGTGAGTATCAGTTGCTTGAGCTTGTTGAGCAAAGGGTCACCTCGAATATGAATGATGAGCTGTTAAAGCCTTTTACGGAGGAAGAAATTTGGCAAGTGGTAAAATCGATGGCACCTCTCAAGGTTCCGGGAATTGATGGTTTTCCAGCTTTGTTTTTTCAAAGGTACTGGGATATTGTTGGGGGTGATATCTCTTGTTACTGCTTGGCAATCCTAAAAGGGGAGATTGATATGGGCGAGATAAACAAAACTCATATAGTGTTGATCCCAAAAGTTGATAAACCCAAAAATCTCTCTCAGTTTCGGCCGATAAGCTTGTGTAATGTGATCTATAAAATCATTGCTAAAGTTTTGGTGAATCGGATGAGCTCAGTATTGGGCTATTGTATTAATGAAGCTCAATGTGCTTTTATTGTAGGGAGACAAATTTCCAACAATACTTTAATTGCTTATGAGATTTTACACTCTCTTAAGACTAGGAAGCATTGTAAGCAAGGGAATTTTGCGCTAAAACTTGATAAGAGTAAAGCGTACGACCGGGTTGAATGGGATTTTTTGGCTGGGATGATGTCTGTCGAAACCATTTTAAAAGTTTTTATAAAAAAAGGGGATCGACTTTAAAATAAAAATGGAGTCGCCACCAATCCCTTTTTACTTAGGTGTGATTGGATCACCTTATAAAATGTTTTATTTCAAAATGTTGATTTTGGTCCACGAAATACAAGAAAATGGGTTCGGGAGTCGGTTACGTACGAGGAAGGGTTAGCACCCTCGTAACGCCCAAAAGTTGGTACCTAATTGATTAATTAATGTCCTTATATCGAGAAGATTTTAAAATTCAATTTCTTTTAAAAAATGTTTATATAACCCGTTTCGGAATATTGACTCTTTTGTTCAAAAAAGATAAAATATCACATCCAATACGTTAGGGTGCGACATTTTAACCCCTGAAACTAAGATTGTCTCTTAATTTTCCAAAACACGAAATTAAAAGGATATTTAGTTATTTGGATGTACGAAAAACTGAAACCCAGCACGTTAGGGCACGATTTCTCGAACTTCCAAACACGAAACATTGCCTTGTTTTCTGAAATCCTTATCCCGAGATGACAAAACGTCATATCCAGTGAGTTAGGACACGACAATTTTGAATTCTCGAGAATAAGTTTTTATTTTACTTTTAAAAGGAAAGTAATAGGTTCTTTGGACTCGAAGAAGAAAATCGCAACCCAGTAAGTTAGGGTACGATTTCTTTCGAACCCTAGAACGCAGAGTATTTGCTTATTTCAAAACCAAATTTTTGATGCATCAAAGAAAATATAATATGATTATAATAAAATAAAAAATAAATCATAATGTCAACATGCTCAACGGAATAAAAGTGTGGGTAATAATATACATAATAATAATGAAGGCAACAATAATAAAAAATATTAAATAAAAATAATAGTAAATAAATAAACAAATAAGTAAATAAAAGGAAAGAAAATAATAAAAATAAAGCTAATATCAAATTAACAAATAGATAAATAATACGTATAAAATAATAATAATAGTAAAAAATAAAATAAAATGGAAATATGTTAATAAATAAATAATAATAAAAATAATATTAACAATTATAAAATAAAATAATAATGAAAATAATGATAAAAATAATAGTAAAAATAAAAATAGTAATAATAATAATAAAATAATGTAAAGATATTAAAATTAATAGTAATAATAATATAGAAATAATAGTAGTAGTACAATAAGAATATATTAATAATGAAAATAATAATATATGTTAATATACAAATAATAGTAAAAATAAAAACAACAATAATGAATATAATAATAATAATAATGGTAATAATAATTATAACAATACTAATAATAATAAATATAATAATAATAAAAATATAGCTATAGTAATAATAATATATATATATAAAATAATGGTCAATAAAAATAATAATAATACAAATGAATATAATGATAATTATAAGGTTAAAAATAAAATAATAGTAATAATAATATTAAAGTAATAATTATAATAGACAAATAATAATAGTATTAATAATGATAAAAAAAATTAATAATGAAATAACAAGAATTACAAAAGAAAATAAAAAGGATGAAATTGAACTTGAAATAAAAATTTGGGGCGAAATCGAAAATAAAATTAAAAGGAGGGACCGATTAGAACACGCTGGTAATCAGGAGGGGCTAAAAGGGAAAATATCCCTTCTCTTCAAAATGTTGCGCTTAGTGTAGGATTAAATTGAAATCGAATTAAAATATAGGGCTAAATTAAAGAATAAAAGAAACTTAATTATAAATTAATAAAAAAGCGGAAGGGCTAAAAGCGCAATTAGCCCTTCCGTAAAAACACGCGGATCTTGAGGGCTGGGTCGGGTCGAGGCGCGGGTCAGCCAAGGGGAAAACGACGCCGTTTTAGCATTTAAAGGCCTTAAGCAAAACGACACCGTTTTTAAACCGTATATAAGGCCGAATTTTCTAAAAAATTCATTTTTCTTCAGTTTCAAAAAAAAAAGAGAGGGGGTGCACTCCGGAATCCTCTGCCCAGGCGATTTCCGGCGAGGATTCCGGCAAAACTCCGGCGCCAATGACCACCGTCCGCCGCCGTGAACTGTGGCCGGAATTCAAAAAAAAGGTAATTTTTCACTTTTTTTTATGTATTTTAATATATATATTATATAGTTGAAAAAAATGAATGTGATAGAGGAAAAAAAACAATAGTATTCGAAAAGAAATAAGAGAAAAAAAATAAAATCTTTACTGATTTGGATGCTCTGACTTTGTATTGATTCTTTGTGTATTCGTGACCGTCCATTTTACAGATCTTTGGGGTTTTAAATAGCCCCGAAATAATAAACAAAAAAGGAAATATATTTTGTCATGTTTCTTTCTTTCCTTTTGCAGGCGAGAAGCGGAGATCTCGGCGTCGATGGGGCGTAGCTCGCGAGGATTGCGGCGCAAGTGGATTCTGGTGGCTGTGGCGCGAATGGCGCATGCTGGTCACTTGCGGCGCCTAGGGTTTCAGAAACCCTAGGTCTTCTGATTTCGGTTTTAGGATTTGGGCCCTTTTGGGCCTTGTAAGTTTTGGGTCAGGTTAGGTCTGTTTAGGTTTGGGTTGGGTCTATTTAGTTTTGGGCTAAGGGTGTAAGTGGGTTTTGGGCTAGTGGGTTGGTTTATTTAATTGGACTGTAAAAAATAAACCTGGACATTTTATTTTTTATTTTATTTTTTATTCTGGTTTATTTGTTTTAAGCCCGGGCAAAATGGGCTATTACAATGTCTAGACTGGGGTTTTGTCAAGAGTGGATTATTCTTATCATGAGGTGCGTTTGCTCGGTTACCTTTACGGTGGGTATCAATGAGGGTATTAGCGATGTTTTCTCTTCGTCGCGGGGGTTGCGTCAAGGCGATCCGCTTAGCCCTTATCTCTTTTTGATTTGTGCTGAAGGACTTTCAACTTTGCTTAATGAAGCAAAACAAAAGAGGCTGATGAAAGGTGCCCCGATAGGTAGAGAACGTTTTGCGATCAACCACCTCCTTTTCGCTGACGATTGTATCTTATTTGGCGATGCTTCAGAGGATGGGGCCCATACCGTTCGTAGTATTCTTAAGGAATATGAGATGGTCTCGGGGCAACAGGTAAATTTTGATAAATCCCTTATTTACTTCGGAGCAAGTGTGGATCAATTGGTGAGGGATCAAATTACAAATATTTTGGGGGTTCGAGTTGCCGTTAATCCGGAAAAATATTTGGGGCTGTCGATGATGGTTGGTAAAAGGAAACGATGGGCGTTTGCAAACTTTGTGGATCGGTTTCGAAAGCGGATTGAGAGTTGGAACTTTCGTTTTCTCTCTATGGGAGGTAAGGAAGTCTTTGTCAAAGCGGTTTTACAGGCTATCCCTATCTACGTTATGCAATGTTTTGAGCTTCCGAAAGCTTTATGCCACGCGTTAGAAGGCATCATGAACAAATTCTGGTGGGCTAATGGCAAAGCTGGTAAAGGTATTCACTGGTTCTCTTGGAAGGATCTTTGCTATCCCAAAATGTTTGGAGGCATGGGTTTCCGTGATCTTTCGTTATTTAACAGGGCTTTGTTAGCTAAACAAGCCTGGAGGTTACTCTCTCAGCCCGATTGTCTTTTAGCAAAGGTATTTAAAGCTCGTTATTTTCCTTTTAGCGATTTTTTGTCTGCTAAAGTTGGGTCTTACCCCTCTTTTACCTGGAGAAGCATAAGTGGTGCCCGTGAGTTGATTGCTGATGGGTTGCTTTGGCGCATTGGTAATGGGAGGGCGGTGAATATTTGGAACGACCCTTGGCTGCCTGGCCCTGGCAATAGTCGGTTGTCAGTGTAGAAATTTGTACTCAATGGACCACAGTAGATCAGTTAATTGATGAAAACTCGATTACCTGGAAGGAAGATATCATTTACAAGCTCGTTGACTACGATCAAGCGAGACGTATCCTTAATATTCCCCTGGCTCAGATTAATGCAGAAGATGCATTGGTTTGGCGTCATGATAACACGGGGGAATACACTGTAAAGAGTGGTTATCGGGTGCTTCTATCTGGGAGGTCTCAGTTCACCAATTACAATACGAATATTGATGGCAATCACACAAATTTTTACAAGATGCTCTGGGAGCTTCAGTTACCTTCTAAAATTAAGATACATTTGTGGAGGCTAACTAAAAACTATGTGCCTCATCTTTGTAATCTTAACAAACGAAGGCTAAGAATGGAGGTGGTGTGCCCTTTGTGTAAGGCGGCTCCGGAAGATTCAGAACATCTTTTATGGTTTTGTGAGGTGTTACGACGACTATGGCAACTACTGAATCTTCAGGTTGATCTTGACAAGGATAACTCAGATGGAAAGAATCAATTGGTTAGCACGTTTATTGCAGTTAATGATGATAATAGGAAAATGTTAACCATTTCATTCTGGGCTCTTTGGTTTATACACAATAAGTTAGTACATGAAGGGAGGAATTTTTCTATGTAGGACCTATTGCGCTTTATTCAGAGTTATGCTTGTGAATTGAAGGTGGGCTGTGTGAATGACTCTCCTCCTATTTCTACAGGTTCTATTTTCTGGCGACCACCACTATCTGGTGTCATCAAATTAAATTTTGATGATTCTTTCAATAGGGATTCTAATTCCTCTATAGCAGCAGTGGCTGCCCGTAATGATAAAGGTCTAGCTATGGGTGCGTGTGTTTACCAGTATAAAGATATTGCCGATGCTTTTGTGGCGGAAGCCAGAGCCTGTGAGCGAGCGCTCCTTTTTGCGATCGACATGGGTTTTAAGAAAGATCATTCTGGAGGGGAATTCTTTAACGGTTATAAAGAAGCTCCTTTCTAAGAAGGACGACAGATCGGTGATCCGTTCCATAACGCAGAATATTCGTATGCTGGCAAAGTTTGTAGAAGAAGTATCTTACACTTTTTCTCCAAGAAGGGGGAATCGTGCAGCGCATCGTTTGGCTGTGGAGGGTCGTCGTTGGCCTTTACCGTGCTGCTGGGTCGAGGAGGTTCTTGGTCGAGTGGATAGTCTTGTGGTTGAGGACTGGGTAGATTGGCTTCGTGAGCAAGGCTGATTGTCGCGTTTTTTGTGCTTTGAAGATTGGAGAAGGTTCTTAGAATCTCCATGGCTCGAGTTTCTTCAAAGCTGGCTCCTTTCTATTTGGTGGTCATGTTTCTGATGATGATTAGGAAGGATTTTGCTGGGTTTCGTCGTGTGTTCCTTACGGGGATGATTCTGGCCTTTAGTTTTTTGGGTCTTTTGATTTTCGGCTTCGTTTCTCTGTGTGCTAGTGGTTTTCCTGTTTCTGGTTTGTTTATTTTAATTCTGTTGTCTTTTCATTTTTTTTTTTGTGGTTGTTGTTTTTCACCTTTATTTTCTTTGGGTTTTGTGCTGTCAGTTTTGTCATCCCTCTCATTAATGAAATTCAATTCTTTTGAAAAAAAAAATTAAATGAATAACAAAAACATGTCAATTAAGCAAAGTATCAACTGAATCACGGGGAGAAGTGGATGATGGCTGGGATGCTGATGGCGTTCTCTTGAATGAAGATGATGTGGTGATATGTAGGGATGGACTATATCCTGAGATTTGTTTCTTAGAGCGTGTTAACGATTTAATTAAGAGTATGGAGAAATCAATTATTGTACGTCTTCTTCGTCATTCCATCGGTTATAGGGCTCTCATTGGTAGAATCCAATCCTTGTGGTATCCTGTAGCGAATTTCCAACTTGTGGATCTTGATAATAATTGTTTTTTGGTGAAATTTGCATCAACGTAAGATTATAACAAAGTCGTCCATGAATGATTTATGGGCAGTATCTTACTGTTCAACCTTAGAGTAGGGACTTCGCAACCAGAGAGGGTCATCCATTCAAGGTAGTTGTGTGGGTGTGGTTGTCGGGGTTACCTTACAAATATTACATGAAGAGTTTGATTAGGACAATTGCAGAAGTGCTTGGGAAAGTTGTGAACATAGATTATAACGTAATGATTGGAAAAAAGAGGGCGTTTCGCGTGGATTGCTATTGTTGTCGATTTAAACAAGCCTTTGACATCTTTTATGGGGATCAAGGGATTCACACAGTGCATCGAATACGAGGGATTGCTTACCATTTGTTATGCATGTGGTTACTATGATCATGCCAAAGAACATTGCAAGAAAGAGGGGACCAATGATCAGGCCAGCCAAGATTCTATGACTACAGGAAGTGAGGAAGTGCATGAAAAGAATTCCATTTAGGAGTAGTGTTAGTGTTTTTGTGAAGTTGAGAGAACAAAACAATAAAAAAAAAACAAAGGAAAATACTTGGCAGAATTTTATGGTTTTTTTTTTTTTTGAAAAATTTAAGGAATTTTTTGCATTTTTTATGGAAATTTTGAAATTTTAAAGGAATTTTAAGTTTTTTTTTAGAAGTTGCAGCATTTGATTGGATGAAAAAAAAAATTAACGGAAAATATAGATGGGTAACAGGTATTCAGAATGAAAGTAGAGGAGTTAAATTGATAAAAACAGTACATGTACCAAAATGATAATTTAACTATAGTACAAGGGGCAAAAGATGTATTAAGCCAAACATTTTAGATGGGATAGCAGCTATTCTGCGTCTTCTAATTTGGTATATAAACTACAAAGGAGAAAGAAGAACAACAAAGAAACTGAAACACATCGGAAAAAGAGAAAATATGGGTTGGATCGGAGACACCGTAGACTCCATCAAATCAATCCAGATCCGCCAGCTCCTCACCCAGGTCGTCAGCCTTGGTACGTATCTAACTAAATGCCATCTCTACTATATGTACCCAAGTCATATTGTGTTATACTTTTAAGAATTCAGAACGTAGTTTTACTTTTTGTTTCAGATAGATCCAGAGTGTGTAGTGTATTTTATTTACGAATTTGTTTAGTGGCTCATTGGGGTTATTTTGTACTTCAATTCCAAGCGTAGCTATCGTCCAATTCCTTCATTTATTTATTTTTATCGAATCTGTAATGGGCTCTGCAAAAGTGTAGGGTATATCTATGCATGTCTTTTGATCTCCTTCGGGTGTTACTGCAAACTTGTTGTGGGATCATGGACATGCGTGGGATTTTCGAATAAAAAAATGTTTTGAAATGTTGTTGTCATCAATTATTCCACCTGTGAAATTTTGATCATATGGAAAGATGTACTGTTTCAGGTATGATTGTTACGTCTGCCCTCATAATATGGAAGGGATTGATGTGTGTCACTGGCAGTGAGTCTCCTGTCGTCGTTGTTCTTTCAGGAAGTATGGAACCTGGCTTCAAGAGGGTAAGTCAACTTAAAGAAGATAATGCTTAAATGATTTTGGTGGGTTTCACTCTTTAGTTTTTTTTCAATATTTTTTGGAGTTTGAATATAGTTGGACATAGCTGTCGTACACAGGTAATTTAGGGAAAATGAAGAGTTTGGATAACATAGGTTATACTTAGTTATTTCAGGAAGAAACATAAGAGAGTGTGACAATGAAGATTTTAACGGCTTAGAAATTTTATATTTACAAATAAAGGGCAGGGAGATGGCTGAATCTGCCATCTAACACCTTAAAGTGTGCACCTTTTTTCTCTCCCTGATATGTTCTGAGCTCTATATATGTAACTTAAAGCTTTGACTGATAACATGCATCACTTCTTTTTACTGAGAACCCTTTTTTTTCTTCTTGAAATTGATATCAATTTATTCCTTTCCTTGTATGTTGTCATTATCATGGGTGAGGACAATGTTGTTCCAGTCCCTGCTTTATTTGAAATAAATTAGGGCAAATTAAAGTACTCTGTTGGTGCCAACTACACTCTGCTAGTTATTGCTAGCAATCTGCCAATAATCATGTCATTTGATTTTTAGACTGACGCACATTAGATTTGTAGTAAGACCAGAATGAAATTAATTTTGTCATACAATCATTTTAGTGGACCTGCTTGACATGTTTGACCAGTGTTGTTCATGTGAATCCCTATGTGTGTAGCTGTTGCTTAATTGGCTAGGATTATGTCATATGCAGGGGGATATTTTGTTCTTACACATGAGTAAAGATCCAATTCGAGCAGGAGAGATTGTTGTTTTTAATATTGATGTAAGTGCATTTGTTTTATTTTCTTATATTTATTTCATTCTGTATTTTATTTTATTGTTGTTACAGCTGTTTCAGCCTTCACGGTCTTTTGCTAATTCATTTCTGAAACTGTAAATTTGTCAGGGCCGTGAAATCCCAATTGTCCATCGTGTAATTAAGGTAACTTTTTAATATGTACTACTTGTTTTTATTGATCTTGGACAGAGTTGTATGTATTATGACTTTAAGTCCCAATTGTTGATATTTGATATTATTGTAGGTCCATGAAAGGCAAGATACTGGAGAAGTTGATGTCCTCACCAAAGGTGATAGCTAATTTGGATAAATATTAAATTTGTTATTGCCAGAATTGCATTGTTTGGTATTTAAATGTTCTTCCTTTATCTATGCATTTTCAGGAGACAACAATTATGGGGATGACAGGCTTTTATATGCTCAAGGTCAGCAATATCTTCAAAGGCACCATATCATGGGCAGAGCTGTTGGGTAAAGCCTTTAGCATTCAACCTTTACTTTTGTGCATTACAGATTACCTTTTTGTTCTCTGTATTCATCTTCAAAATCATAGCATATCTTAAAGAATCTAACACGCAGACATTTATACTCATGCATGTTATGGAGATAGGGCATACTGGGAGATATCTTTGTTAATTTGTGTTACTTTTGTTTGAAGTTTGAATATTAGTATTTTTGTGTAAGACCACCCTCAAAGTTGGACAAAATGGGGATCAGAGTTTGAAATCTCTCTTTTGATCGGAAAGCATATCAACTAGAGAATGATAATGATGTTTCACAAAAATGCTAGAGAACGATAATGACGTTTTATACTATGGGAAAGACACGAGTCTCATATATTAGTATGATTCAATTGTCCTGTTCGTCTTTAGAAGGTTTTATTGAAAAGATCTTGCATGTCTGAGTTTGGGGTTTGCTCTGCTCAATCATACTCTTAACATGTTTCAAGCAAAAGGGTGGTGTGCTTTTCAGTCCAAAAAGAATGTTCTAATCACTTACTTTTATTGCAGGTTCTTGCCGTATGTTGGTTGGGTCACTATAATCATGACTGAAAAGCCAATTATCAAGGTTCGTTTTCCATGTGACATGGATTGCTTAAACTAGAAAGCCATTTTCCTATTGTGCTACAAAACATTTTCTGAATCATGACTAGTGGCCACAATTATGTTACATTTACTTATAACGTTCTTCCGGGGATTTCCCCTATTTCATTTCTGCATCTTTGCATCACTGGTGCATCAAAAACAAAATACATACCCTCCATTCAAATTGGCCGGTCACGGTGGCCTCTAGTTAAATGGTCATCTTATGGAATATCATTGTCCTTTTGGTTTCTATTTTCGTTGCAGTATATTCTTATTGGAGCATTGGGGTTGCTGGTTATAACTTCCAAAGATTGACAGACAGTTGAAGCAAATCGAATGTGCGGCCAAATCCAAAGGAGATCCATCTAAAGAATTGTCAATTGCTTCTTCTATCCTCTCCTTTGTATTGGCCATTCCTAACTTTTGTATACTGAGAAAGGAAATGTTTTGATAATTTAAGGCAGTAAGAAAAAAAGATAGTTAAGCAGGCTCAGCACTTTCTACAGTTTTCATTTATAATATATTTAAAATATTGGGATTTCTAACGACCGCTCCCATGTTTCAGACTGAACCAAAGACAACATTGAAGTTGGAGATATGATAACGTTGTTATGCTTCTCATAGACCCATGCATGATCTTTGGGTTTTTACAATAACATTAATAACAAATTTCATGCTAAATCAAGGGAGGTTTATAACTTTACAATTTCATTTGAAAATATTTTCAATTTTCGTTTATTTGGATATATATATATATATATTTTGCAAAGAAGAAAAAAGATAAATTATATATGTAATATGCAAACAAAATAAATAGAAGGTATAAAAATAGAGGTCCATGAACTCAACTCAACCCCCTTCTTCCCCTAAAAACACTTTTCTTGGAGCCTACAGGCTAGAACTGGAGCAACGATGATCAAAGGAAATGCTTAGGTAAACATTTCTGCTTCCCGCTCTTTACTTTTGATCAAAGGAATTCTTTTTTTTTTTTTTTTTTTTTTTGGGGAGAGAGGGGGCTTGTTTTAATATAGATTGGCATGGATTGGTTTCCAAAATTCATTCTCTGCTTCAAGGCCTTATGAAAACTGGGCAACTGGGTAAGGGTAAGATGATAATGACATTCGTTACAAGTCATAGACTGCCTTTTTCACCAACTCAATTAAATTCTTTAATATCTGTATTATCCAAGACTTAAATAGGCCATGGATTGGAAAAGGGACCGGTTGGTTAATCTGAAAACATAGCTTAAAATAGAAGCTGGTATTCCTTTTCTCCATGCAGTTATAGTTTCATGAGGATAATTGTTGATGCCTTTGTTGCTTTTGTTATTTTCATTTTTGTTCAAAGAAATATGCTTGCTGAACTGTCATGCAATTACAATTCCATTTTTCTCTCAATGAAGCTTGCCTATGGTGCTTAACATTCCATAAACATGATTTGTCATATTTGTTTCTTGGGGTTATGCTTTTGCATTATGTCAATACGGTATTTCAAATTCCTCTTTTCAAGATTTTAGCTACATGAACCATTATTTTTGTCTTTTGTGCCTGCTAATGTATGTTTTCATATTGTTTCGTAGTGGGCTAATAATATCCTGCACTATGCATGATAGATTACCTGAGCAAAACTCCAAGTTTTTACGTGTTAATACTTGGATTTCGTGGTGTTGACTTTACCAAAATGTTTCAGCTTCAATGATGAAGAATACAGCGGCCCTGGAAAGAAGGAAAGCCCTTCCTAATTAGATAATGATCGAATGCTGAATTCGTATCCCTTATTTTTATCATTTGGGGTTAAACAACAACTTGTGCTTGCGTAAGTCATATCACTCTTTACTAAGGAAAGATGCATGATAGAGCAACTAAGATTTGATTCTATGCTTATTGGTTTGTTCTCTCTATTGTGCAGGATAATCTTAAACCACAACAATACACAACTACCTCATGCCATCAATTGTACCTCTGCCTCTGCAGTAGATTTTACTACATCTGGTTTTCATTACTCTAAGCTACAAATCTTCACTAAAGACGGTACAATACCCTGATATGGATCTTCTATAGCTAATACTATCAACATAATCAGCATTTCTGTTTGCTTCTATTTCTGTACTTTTGCCATTTCTTAAGAGAATCCCTTTCTTTGAGTTGCCCTTTTAAATAGTGTGAGATTAGAAATGCTGCATTGAGATGGACTCCTTTAGGGCCTTTCATGAACTAACACACTGCACTCACTTCATATGAAATGCTAGGCTGTGTTTGACAAACAGATTACTTTTCCCACAAAATGTTGCTTTCCTTTGCTTGCTAGTTTTCCTTCCATAGACTCTCCTAATCTATGATTTGACTTAATATGTGTGTGTTTAATGGTCTACAACCAAGATTACCGAAGTAGAAAGGGTGCTGTGGTGTTTTCAGTTTTTGTCAACAATACGACTTCATATCTTTCAATCCCATGTTAAGGTTGCCGATGTTTTTATTTAGAGGAAAAGAAGTTAGTCTGGTTGGAGATTTGGGTTTGTACTTTCCTTATCCTAAAAAGACGCTAAACGTGCAATCGAAAGGATGAATGGGTCGAGGCTTTTGAGAATTAAATCAGTGTCAATATGGCCAGGTTTAATGGTCATTCAAGCTTTTGGAGAAAAGCAAAGCTCTCGAACATGCAGGGGAAGTAGAGAATCCATAGAATATGTTGGTAAAGGAGTGTGAAGCTATAGTGGAAGAAGAATATTTGGAAAGGTTAGATAAATGTGTTGTTGGCACAGCAAAAAAGGTTATTGAGGTCGAGGTCTTAACTGATAATCTTACAGCACTAGGAGTTTCCAATATATCTGCAAAGTTTTATGGGAAGCATTTTCTCGTTGAATTCGATGACTACAATACTTTGAAGAAGATGGAAGGAGTGGTCTTGGCTTGGCTTGGTCAATGGTTATCCAATATCCACCCTTGGTTGAGGGAGTTTGCATCTAGATGCAGAATAGTTGGATTAGTTTGCTTGGCAACCCGGGTCATGCTTGGAACTATCCTACAATGTACAATTTTAGTTTGTTATGTGGAGATCTCATTTATGTAGACTTGAATATGTGGAATTCCAATGATGTGAGCTAAGCCTTTATGGTTGTTAAAACAAAGTGCTTAGCTAGAATTGTGTATTACTGCCATATGGCAACAATAGGTACAAAGTCAAAAGTTACGGAAACTGACCTCAGTTATGTTCATAACCTTGTAGATGGCTTTCATGCAGTGTGCGACAGCCAAGATAGAGAGGCTAACGTGGATGCTTCTAGTAGGCATCTTGAAACGAATTCTGAGGTAAAGGGCATGCCTAATGGAGACAGCATTATAAGTGATGGATCAGCCACTCAAAGTCTGATGCAGAGGTGTCAAGGTACCTTTAATGTGATGTTGGAGAATGAAAATGAAGCTGGTAGGGAGATTAATGGGATTGAAGAAAAAGGGTTGGACAATGGTGATGAGGAATGGTTCATAAAACTTAAAGATTTTGTTAAAAAGAAAGGAAGAAAAATCAAAAAGAAAAAGAAATTGAAAGGAAAGAAAAGGTAAGACGAAGGTGTCATTAAGGAACAATGTATTGGAGGTTGGTAATAAATCTTTTTCAATGGAGGGTGTTAAAGATTTAAGAAATCTAGGAGGTTGACACCATTGCATGTTGGAAGAGAGACATCATCAAAGAGGCTGAAGAAGCTTGGGCTCTAGGGAAAAGGTTAGGCTTTAGTGCAGTCAAAGTGGAAGAAGAGGTAGCTGTGGAACTGAGAAACATAGAATTAAGCAGGAAGGCTACAAAAATTTGAATTAGCGGTTTTCAGAGGTGAAGAGGTGATGGCTTAGGAAGCTGCTCAATGAGGAATTTCGAGATGATCTAATTTTGCAAGCTTATGCCTTGTGGGGATTGTCCGATATTTGTCAAATAGTAGCATTTGGCTTGTGTGTTGGTATCTGGAGTTCACCGAGGGGGTTCATAGCTGCTAATCTTTTGTGATTGTAAGGAGTGTGCTTGATTTTTGAATGTTTTGCTCTCTTACTGAGCTTGGTTGTTGTATAGTTGAACTTTGGGTTCTTTTAGGTTTCAGGAGTTTATAGGTTGTTTATATTACATGTGAACTTGTATTTTCTTTCTCGTTTACGAGTGTGTCCTTTGCATTGAGGTGTATTATAGTTTGTCAAGTGTGCTTGTTACATTGTCTTTATTAAGTTTTTGGTTAGGTTTTCCCTTTTGGGTTTTAATAAAATTTTATTATGATTGAGGGAAAACAATCTTCCAAACTATGCTTAGAGATTATTTGTGCCTAAATGCCAAAGCTAAGTGGAACATTCATATAAATTTCCTCCTCAAGAACTCCATCGCCATGTAAATAATACTCATTCAGAGAAAGACTGTCTTGCAGTAAATATTGCTCCATATCAACTCCTAATTTAACAAACTTGCTTGATGCATTAACTGATTCCTCTTAGTGAAGGCTCTTGAGCCAAAGTTTGAACATATGAAATGGTTTCATAGCTGTGTATGGACAAGTATCCTAGAAAATAGCCTGTCGTGCATCTTAGAGCATATAGTACTACTTCCATCACTAGTAAACATAATGAATGTAGATTTATTTAACAGAAATAATTGCATATAAATCTCTTATGTGATTCCTGTCTTTTTATGTAAAATCCTTAAAAATGGTTATCGCAAAAGTTACTGATATTTCCTTGTATCGGTGAAAGAATTTACAAACTTGATATTAACATCTTGATCACATTTCTAGTGTCTTCCTTGCATGTATTCTCTTTCTTACACAGGCTGAAACTGGTACTTCGATATGATTGTATTAATAGTAGTTTCTTCCTCAAATCCTGCAATATGTCATCAATCATCATGGTTAAATTCAGAAACATAAATTCCATATTGATTTGTTTGCCAAATAAGGAGATGAAGATAAAGAGAGAAGGATTTACTGTATATATTCTATATTGATTTTCCTTCCATGTTTCTGTGCAATAGCAGCAAAAGCATCCCTGGACAGCATGATAGTAGAGGGGCATGGAGTGAAAGGGCAGAAATCCACCACTTTGACATCAATGGTTCTCCGCTTACATGGTCGCTTAGGTCCGCTCAGGCATCTTAATCGGTAACGCCTCCCACAAGCGGCACCATTGTCCCATAATCCTTCGCTAACTGCAACAAACAAGTTCCCAGGTGGAAACTGTTCTTCTCTATTACCATCACATTTAGTTGCTGCATTGCAAGACAGAACACATGATTATGTAGATGAATTGTTAATATATATATAATTTAAGCTTTGAATTGTTCAGAAAGAAAAGAAATGATACTGACGTATATATGGTGGGTTATAATACGATGCAGTGCCAATATCACCATGGACAAAGTATGCTTCTTTGCTTATAACTGCAGTAATCAGAATTGCCAAGATCAAGAGTGCCATTACCCTCAACTGAAGAATAACATAAACTATTTTTATCTACAGCAAATATATGAAGGTTGGTTTCACTCTTTTTCCTCCTTTAATTCCTTATCTAAGTTTCCTTAGCATGCCCAATATGGTAGCTAGGGAATATATATATATATATATATATATTTGTTAAGCAACATTTCAGGCGACCTAAAACACGTTAAAGATCACCAAACTTTAAAGTATGAAGTTACTTGTTTTGGTGGGTATCTTAGGTTAACTTGCGATCGTCACATCCATTCATTATTACTTTAGCGTTAACGTGATGTAGTAAAGTTAATTTTAGGCTTGGTTTCCACCCTTGTTTATAAATCTTGTTATTACGCGTAGATGTCTTTATTAGTTTGCCTTTTGGCATTTGTTCTCCAAGGGAAAATTGAAAATTAATAAAAAGTTATTTAAAATGAGAATTGGTTAAATCAGTTGGTTGGATCCTAGTCGAATTAATTTAAGATTGATCAGTTAAGCCTATTAATCGATTTTTTTTTTTATTTTAGTTATTTTTAAAAAATAAAAATTTAGGTTAAGTTTACCCGTAGAATTGAGTTTTTAATTCAATAATTGATAACTGATCAATTTTAATTATTTTAATCAAAGTCTTAATCGGTTTCACCAATAAAATCAACTTAATTATTTTAACCAAAGTCTTAAACGATTTCACCAATAAAATCAAACTTAACTAAATAAATCAAGCCAAAAACTACTATTTTTCTTCAATTGGTGGTAGGGAGATTACTAAATTAGATGTAAACAATATTAAGATAAGGTCATAAAATATAGCAGGAGAAATTGTGTCACTTAGAAGTAAACATGGAAAAGATTGGGATGAGGTTATATAGGAGAATATAAATAAATAGTGAATGGGCAATGCTTGAAGAAGATGCTACGGTCGCTTTGTAAGCAAGGCAAAGAGTTTTGGTTATGATTGTTTAATTGGCTAGTCTAGTCCTCCTGACCTTCCCTTTTCACATGATGGACCTTACGTTGATTTCATTAGTCATTTTTAACAATTAATAAACACGTTAAAGCTTTGAAAGCTACACATTAATATATAAAAATATGTCATTTGGGCAGTCATACCAAATCCTCACACTTCATCAACTGACTTGAACACTTTTCCTTTTCATTTTCCATATAATCGATTTTCTTTTTAATAAATCTATTGAGCCAGAGTAGCATTTTTCCTTCTAAATTTTTTAGTATAACTAATTTAAACTGATATCATAATATATTTTTTAAATAATTAAAATAATAATAATAATAATTAGATTTTATCACATTTGTGAGTGAACAAAAATATTTTTATGTTAAAGATATATTTATAAAAATATTTCAATAGATGATTATTAGTGGAGTGGCAAGATTTTTTATAATTTTTTTTTGGTTTTGTGTTAAATTTCCAAATAAGGTTTTAGTTGTTTAATTTGAAAATTATATAAAAGTATGGAAATATGAATATATCTTTATAATAATATTAATTACCCTTTAAAAGTAACGTTATTTTGGTAATTTCATAGTTGAGTTAGTATTAAGTTAATTCGTGATACCAACTCAGTTAACCATTTTACATATAACTCAAAATTTTATCACGCGTATGTGTGTGAAAACCACAAATTGAAAATATAAGTGTTGGGTGCAGGGGCAAGACACAATGCACTCCTAAGGGAAGAATCGGGTTCGAGTTTTGGAGACAAAATAGTTTGGAGGGGCAACCCCAAGCTCCAAACATGGATTGTAAAACATATATGAAAAATACCAAAAGAAAATATAAAAAATGACGAAACTTATGCTTAAAAACTAAGTAATAATAACACATGAAATATGTACGTTATTAAAATAAAAATTTTATATTAAATTGTTTATCATGATATTGTCATCGATCTTGAACTGGTGTTGAGTTAACTTATGACACCAACTTGATTAAATATATTATTAATATATACAATTGATGAAGGTAATAGAGTGTGCATAATAAAATCAAAATGTATAGGAATATTAAAATAAAGTTTTAATTGAGTGGTAAATTAAAGGTTTTTTTGATGTAAGTGGTGTAGGTTTGAAACTCTCTATATGTATATTTTATTTTTTTAAAAGTGAAGAGACTAAAACACCTTCGAAGAACAATACTTATTTTAATTATGAAAGGGCATTCTTATAATTTTCTATCTAAATTGTTGCTCGATTGACTCGTAACACTAACTCAATCAAAAGTTTAAATAATAGTATAGATATAGATATTAAAAATATATAACTAATTATTATATTTGATATTTAAAATCTCTTTCATAAAATGATAGAATTGGTGTGAATTGAAATAACGTTAATGTTGTGGATGTTAGGTTAACTTGAATTTGTGTTTAGTTAATAAGTTGTGGTATGTTAATTGTTGGGCCCAATTTTAGCCCAAAAGCTATTACAACCCAAGACCCAAATGTTTTAACCCTAAACGAAGCCCGATAGGCCCATTTCTTTTAACATTTCCAAGAAACCCTAGCAGCCCCCGCGCGCCGCAGCAGCCAGCCCCCCCACGCTCGCGCACTCGGCCACATCACCCTGCACCTCCGCATCGTGCGCCTCCACGACGCTTACACCTACAAAACAGGGAAAATCAGTTGTACTAAAAGGCTATAAAAGCCGAAATAATAAACTTGTAAAAGGGGATTTTTTTTAGATACGAGAGCAATACACACGTTTTTCACGAATACAAATACAGAGAATCAAAAAGAGCAGCAAAGGTTTATTTCCTTTTTATTTTTTTTCTTTTGCGTTTTTCGAATCTGCTTACCTACAACATATTCGTTTCTATTTTTTTTTTCTTTTTAAAACTGTATATATTTAAATATACATATAAAAAAAAAGAGAAGAAAAAGCTTACTTTAGAATTCCGCCACAGTGTACGGTGGCAGCTGACAACTGTACTGACGGTGGTGATCGATGCAATGTGGTTCATGGAAGCCCCGGCAGGATTAGGGAGAGAGATAGGAGTTGAGAGAGTTTTTGAAGTTTTTTTTTTTTTTTTGTGAAAGAGGACTAAAAATGGGGTTTTTTGGGCAAAAATTTGGGTTTTATAACATAGATAAAACGGCGTCGTTTTGAACATTGGGTTCAGAGGCCAAAACGACGTCGTTTTGGGCCTCTGACCCGCGACCCGACCCGCTCCAAGGGGAGGATCCGCGTGTTTTGCTTGGATGGGCTAATTGCGCTTTAGGCCCTTTCGTGTCTTTATGGGTTTCTAATTAAGTTTTATCTATTTCTAATTTGGCCCTATGATTTTCCTTCCGTTTTAATCTGGCCCCTCGCAAGGTGATGTGTTTTGGAGAGAGGGGATATTTACTTTCCCGGTCCCTCCACTTCGTTCGCGCGTTACAATCCGATCCTTCCCCTTTTATTTATTTTTGATTTTGCCCCAAACTCTCGTTTTAAATTTGATTCGGCCCTTTTTTAGTTGTTTTGGCTACTTTATCATTTAATTGGTTATTATTATTGTATTCATTATTATTATATGTCATTATTACATTCTTTTTTCTTTTATTTATTCTTTTTATTAAAATTATTTTTACCATTTTTTTACTATAACTATTCTTATTAATATATTATTATTATTTTTCCCCTATATTATTATTATTTTTATATTATTATTATTTTTATTAATATATTATTATTGTCTTCTATTTTGTTGTTGTTATTGTTATTTTAATCATCATTACTATGTTTATGGGCACTGTTAGCATTATTCTATTATTATTATTATTATCGCTAATTAATTCTGTATTATTTTCATTACCTTATACTTCCTTTTTATATTTGTTATGATTTTTAGTACTATTTTATTATTATTACTTACATACTATCATCATCCTCACATGTATATTATTATTTTCTATTTTTACCATTAATATTATTATTAACGTATTATTATTATTATTTTTCATTTTTATTAATGTATTATTATTAGTTGCGTTATTAATTATGTTATTTTATCCTTTCGTTTGATTGTCTATGTTAACTTTAAAATTGTTCCATCTTGTAATTTTCGTGAATTGTTTCTTAGTATTTGTGTTTTGTAATTTATTAGTACGACATTTTATTCACCAATCATTGTTTTAAATAAAAGTGCATTTCGTTTAATTGTTGCATCTTATTCGGAAGTTTTTTCAAAATAAAGCAATACTTGTATTTGGGAGCTTCGAGAAAATTGAGCCCAAAATCACTGGGTTCTGATTTTCCTCGTCGAATCTAAATAATCGAGTACCCTTTCTTAAATCGAAACAAATAAGTTTTAAATAAAAGTCTATTCTCGGGAATTCAAGATGTTGTGTCCTAACTTATTGGATATGACACCTTGTTTTCTCGAAGTAAGGATTTCTAAAAAAAATAAAGGCAATATTCTGTATTCGGGAATTTTGAGAAATAGTGCCCTAACTTATTGGGTTTCGATTTCTCATTCAACCCAAATAACTGAGTAACCTTCTTAAATTTAAATATACGAGTTTTAAATGGCAAAAGACAAGTGATCGTTGCTCGAAACTAACTATGACAACGAATAAGGCAAGTGCACCTATCGTTAGGTAGTATAGCTATGGCAAGACCAGAAATATCGTATCCTCAAGGACCAAGAGTACTAGTAGTTACTATCTTTTTATTATTTAGCCTAAGTATTAAGGGAATTGATGTTTAATTAACTAATTACTAAACTAAGGATGCTAAGACAAATAGAGTGAATTGGGAAAATACTTTTGGGAAAACCAGTTGATTAAGACAATACCCGAGGAAGAATCCACCTAGACTTCACTTGTTATTTAACTCTGAACCAGACGATGTATTCACTTGACTTGATCCGTAGGATTCCCTAATTTATATTAATACCTCTTTCGAGGCTACTAACATCTAACCCTAGGTTGATTAATTGGAATCTCTTTCTAATTAAAACCCCTAGTGTTGCATTAACTCGACCTATGGATTCCCATATTAGGTTTGACCCTAATCCGATAGATTTTTGTCATCCTATTTCTAGGGTTGCGATCAACTCCGCTTAACTATGCTAGATCTACTCTTAAACAGGGACTTTTGCTCCACTGCCTAAGCACATCAATACTTGAATCAATATCCTGAAATATTAAAGCAAGAATTAAGAACACATAATTAAGAACAAATCAAGTATTTATCATATAGTTCAGAAAACAATAATAAAATCCGTCTTAGGTTTCATCCCCCTCAGGTATTTGATGGGTTTAGTTCATGTTTAATAAAGAATACATCTCAGAAGAAATTAAATAACAAAACATAAGAAAAACCCTAAAACCCCCAGAAGGAAATTGAAGGGAAGATCTTCCGTCTTGAGCGTGATTCCGGCTTCTAAGATGGATCAACTGGCTGTCTTGGAGTAATTCCCTTGTGTTCAGCCCTCTCTGGCTTCGCCTCTGACCAAAGACACTTTTTAGGTTATACTTAGGGTGTTTATATAGGTTTCGGAATGTCTTTCTTGGCCCACAAGTATCCTATTCCGAATGAAACTCATCTTGGCTATAGCAGGGGCACGCCCGTGTGACAAGCCCGTGGTCGACTCTCTTGGCCGTGGTCGATCCTGTTTGCCATACACGGCCGTGTGATCTAGCCGTGTACGATGTTCTAGGCCGTGTCTCAGTTGTTACTCAAAACGCACGGCCGTGGGTGATAGTCCAGGCTGTGTGAGTCTATAAGGTAAGCCCATTTTGCCCGTTTTTGGCCCGTTTCTCGTTCCTTTCATCCTCCGATGCTCTCCTAAGTATAAAATATGAAATTAAAGGATTAGAAGTATCAAATTCCACAATTCAAGGGATAAATCATCCAAAAGTATGCCAAATATGGGATTAAAATATGTATATATTACGGTTTATCAAATACCCTCACACTTAAGCATTTGCTTGTCCTCAAGCAAAATTCTCAACTCACAATTAAAATCGAATTTCCTCAATTCATAACCTTCATCAATAATGTTTCATCATTATTCATAGGTAATTCATACATTGATAATTTAACCAGAAGGTTCCTAAAGATTCAAACAATCAAAGTCATAGTTTTTATAGTACGAAAAATAGGTGTTTCCCCTTACCTAAATAATTACCTATAATTCAAAATCGAAAAAAATTGACATCCTCACTAAAGGTTCACTCAAATCACTCAAAGTGTTTAAGGTTCAAAAATAAGCACTCAGAAGTCGAACCTGAAAAGTTAATCCCATAGGCTTGCATGAAAATAAAATCTCCACCACCGTAAAATGATATGATACACAAATCAAAAGGTCTTTAAAAAGGGTTGTAACGGGGCTTGGGTTAAAGGTGTGGATAAAGGCTGAATTAGAGGGTTAGTATCGAGACTGAATTGATAAATTACCTATCTAAAAGAGTAACTAAAGCTTAAATAATTACATCAATTGAAAACTTAATAACATGAGCTTCTTCTCAAAATGTAAAATTAACTGCTTAAGCTCCAATAAAAAAGAAGTAATAATGAATAGATTCCCAGAATTTTTTTTTTTGCAAGAACAAATCAAGTACAATAATAAGATAGAATTTAACAACTGAAATAAAGAAAATAGTTAAGTAACCGATCAAATCAAATCTCGATATAAGGGTAGTTAAGAGAAAAGGTGATAACAAATACAAAGTGAGTTTTGGGTTAATATTAATGTGTGAGTCAAGAAATGGTTTGTTAGGATTCAAAGGGGTTAACTAGGGGTTAATTATGAAGGTAGGCTTTTTAGTGGAATAAGTGGGTTAAAACCTAGGTGCCTTTATCATCTCAGTATATCAAATCATAGGTGTGGTCTCGACATGTATAATCGAAGCAAGTTCTAGAATAAAAAATCAATGTTGACACACTCATAATCAATAAAGTGAGCACGGAAAATGTATGCTCTAAAAGGCTCAAGATCTCACAAAAATTATGGGCTTTTGATGTCAATCTTGTAAATTTCAAACTTCAAGGTAATAATTAGATTCAGGTAGACAACCTAACAAATTTTTAATTCTAAAAATAAACTCATCATGCTTGATTATCTAGTCTCCTAAAGTTTAAATCACCACTGCACAATTAACTATGACTTAATCCAAAACATATCAATGGAAATCATAAATGGAAAGAAATTTCATTCTAACAGTGATATGAGAACATTATTTAAGAACAAGATATAATTCAGGGATTTGAGAATAATGCAAAAAGTTAAGAACTTTTTACGAATAAAATTCACCCCCCACACTTAAGATGTACATTGCCCTCAATGTAAAAAGATAGATAATGATTAGTAAGAAAGTCATAAGAGAGGGAGAGAGGTGAAACTTCCTGAATTATGGATGAAATCCTTGGAGGATGATCAATGATGAACAATATAACTAGGTATAGGTGATGTCTTCGTTCCTTGAGTGGCACATTGAACCTTTTTACATTGCGAAGTCATCAGTTAGAATTTAAGGATTACTAGTTAATGAATGTTGTTATAGATACTCAGAGTTAGAAAGCCAGTGATAAAGGAAATTCAACTATACTAATGAAAGTTTTAAAATAAGAAAGGTAAATAGTTTAATTATAAAAGAAAATAAACTAAAATAAAAATAAAAAGAAAAATGAAAATAAAAATAAAAGTAACAATAACAATAAAAATAAAAATAAAGAAAATAAAAGGACTCAAAAGTTCTCGTTATCTGATGGGTCGCGAGGTGGGGGCGGCGATGAAATGTGAAGGTGCTGACATATTTGGTGGAGGGTGGCGTCGATGTGATCGAAACGCTGGAAGCATTGCTGCTCGAATCGTGTTAGGCGCTCAGATATGTCTGGACTTGAAGCAGCTGCATGAACTGGTCGGTGAGGGGGGGTGTGGTGCCGAAGGTGGCTACTCGTGCTGTGGAGGGACATCATCAGTAATGTCCTCTGGGTCTACGGTAGCTTGTGATAGCCTATACTGGGGAGGATCGAACCCACGGCGACGCTCAATCATCCTCATGTGGATCATCGTCTGGATGCCCTGTGGGGGCATCTGTCCTATCAGTGTGAGTGAGGAGGACTGAGCAGTGGTGTTGAGTAGCCCAAAATACCGAGCCAGACGTGTGATGTAGGGACCCATGGAGATGACCCCTCTCCTATGCTGCTCCGTCTGATGTTGAAAGGCGCGAGCTATGAAGTAGGCTAAGTCGAAGACGTGCCCGTTTGCCATGCACCATAGGAAGTAGGCGTCGTGAGTGTTGACGACGCCGGTGCTCTCTCGCCTACCTGTCAATGTATGAGCTAAGATGGCGTGTAAGTACCTCAGGGATGGGGCGATAGCTGTCGCCTTGGAGCGACTTGGGTCATAGGAGGCCGAAGCGAGGGCTATGTTATTCCAACATCTAGAAGGGGAGTTATGGATGTGGCGATGGAGATTCTCAAGATCATTGTCCGCCATGAATTCGTCAGTGTAAAGCCCTAAGGTGACCCCAAACTGTGAGACACTCAGTTCATGTACAATGCCTCCGAGACGGAATTGGACTGTGCCGGGGTCATCGTGGTTCGTCATCACTGTCTAGAGGTGGAATGTGGAACAAAGCTCTAAAGTGAGCTCTAGGTATGTGGGCTCAATGATCTCGAAGAATTGCCCCCATGGGTCGGTAGTCAGGAGGGCCCAGACGTCGTCGGCTAGTTGGACCTGCTCCAAGGCAGTCCAATCAATGCGCCTCCTTATGCCGAGGGGTCGCGCGCGAAGTATCTACAAAAGGTCCTCCTATGATACCGGAGGGAACTGTAAGAATGGGTGTCTGATAAACCGTAATAGTAACATATTTTATCTCCACATTTAGCATGCTTTTGGATGATTTATCCCTTGAATTATGGAATTTGGTGCTCTTAATCCTTTAATTTCATGTTTTATACTCAGGAGAGCACAGGAGGATGAAAAGAACGGAAAATAGGCTTAAAATGGGCCAAATGGGCCAAAGTGAGAAATCAACACAGCCTGGGATTTCACCACACGGCCGTGCCCCTTTAGCAGGCTCGAACACGGCCTGAAGTCGATTCACACGGGCGTACCATACGGACGTGTCCCTGCCGTGACCAAGAAGAATTTTATTCGGATTAGGGTACTTAGAGGCAAAGAAAGCCATTCCAAAAGCCTATATAAACACCCTAAAGGCCAACCTTTAGGGGGCATCAAGCTAGGCCAAGAAGCCAAGCCGGAGAGGTCAGAATCATGGGATTTACTCGAAGAAAGCCAGTTGATTCATCTCAAGAAGCCGAAGTCATACTCAAGACGGAAGATCTTCTCTTCAATTCATTCAAGGGGTTTTAGGGTTTTTCTTATGTTTTGTTTTATCTTTTCTTCTGAGATGTATATTTTTATGATTATGAACTAAACCCTCAGATACCTGAGGGGAATGAAACCTAAGACGGATCTTGTTATTGTTTTCTGAACTATATGATAAATACTTAATTTGTTCTTAATTATGTGTTCTTAATTCTTGTTTTGATATTTCAGGATATTGATTCAAGTATTGATGTGCTTAGGCAGTGGAGCAAAAGTCCCTGTCTAAGAGTAGATCTAGCATAGTTAAGAAGAGTTACTCGCGCGCCTAGAGATAGGGTGACGAAAATCTGCCGAATTAGGGTCAAACCTAATATGGGAGTCCATAGATCGAGTTAATGCAATTCTAGGGGTTTTAATTAGAAAGAGATTTCAATTAATCAACCTAGGGTTAGACGTTAGTAGCCTCGACGGAGGTATTAATATACATTAGGGAATCCTACGGATCAAGTCAAGTGAATAAATCGTCTGGTTCAGAGTTAGATAACAAGTGAAGTCTAGGTGGATTCTTCCTTGGGTATTGTCTTAATCAATTGGTTTTTCTCACAAGTATTTCCCCAATTCGTTCTCTTTGTCTTAGCATCTTTAGCTTAGTAGTTAGTTAATTTTAGATTAAACAATAATTCCCTTATTTCTTAGGCTAAATAATAGAAAGAAAGTTAGAATTAGTACTTTTGGTTCCCTTGGGTTCGATAATCCGGTCTTGCCGCTAAACTATACTACTGTTCGATAGGTGCGATTTTCTCAATCGTTGTCATAGTTAGTTTCTAGGCTAGATCATTCATTATATAAATTTTTAAGACTCTGACCTAACGATCAGTGTCGTGCTTTGGCGGATGCGCATGTCGATGATGAACCGGGTCCCTTTTATTTTTTTGAAATAGGGACTGCGGTTTTCTTACCTCGGGAAGACGACATTATGTTCCTGTAGAATAGAATGAAAAAAATCATCCCATAATGACGATACCTATGAGTCCAAAATTGTAATCTTATGATATTAACAATGACAATTTTTCCTAACTATTCTCTTAATACTAAGGGTTCAAGGCATTCAAAAACCATAGTTTAACTATCCATAATGCTTAAGTGATCATTAGTACTGAAAATAATTAACAAGAATGAATGCTAAAGAAGAAAAC
Source organism: Gossypium sturtianum (assembly GCA_025698515.1). Lineage (NCBI taxonomy): Eukaryota > Viridiplantae > Streptophyta > Magnoliopsida > Malvales > Malvaceae > Gossypium > Gossypium sturtianum. The sequence continues at coordinate 11,679,059 of CM046952.1, read as the reverse complement.
AAAGAATTTAAGGGAATACATCTAAGATCTAAAAAAAAAAAACAAGCATGGAATATATAGGATTAAACAGTAAAGTAGAGAGTGGAGGGTGTAGAATGGACTGACGGAGGTGTGGAGATGGCGCACGGTCGTTTGAGGGATGATGCACGGCCGTGTGCTGCGGTTAGGTGATGAAACACAGCTGTGTCGTCCTTTTACGAGCGCGTATAGCGTTTACACGGGCGTGGTCTGGTGTGCGTGGAGAGGGGGAAGGGAAAATAGAGAAGGGAATGAGAAAAAAAGGGAGAGGAGACAGGATGAAGGGGTGTTGATGGTGGTGGCCGGACTTAGTATGGGAAGAAGGGAAAACGGCTAGGGTTTGGGGATAATAATTTGGGGAAAAAGATGATGAATAGTGAGGGGTTTATATAGAAATAGGGGCACACGGGCGTGTCACACGCCCGTGTGGATCGTTTTTAGCCCGTGTGTTTCGAATGTTTAGGGGTTTGGCGCGCCTGTTTCGTGTCCCACGTCCGTGTGCTGTGGGCGTGTTGTCCCACACGGCCGTGTCGCACGGCCGTGCCGAGCTTCATTCGCTTTTCCCACGCCCATGTTTTAGGTCCCACGCCCGTGTTGATTTAGTCAGTGTCGACCACGCCCTATAGGTACGGGCGTGTCTCACGCCCGTGTCGTTTACTCAGTATCGACCACGACTGCATCGCACGGCCGTGGCCCTTTAATTGCAGCCCGTGTTGTTTACTCAATTTCGGCCACGACCTCATCGCACGGTCGTGGTGTTTTATCGTAGCCCGTGTTGGGAAATTTTTTTCTCTTCCTTGGCCCACACGGTCTCCGCCACGCCCATATGCTTCCTCGTGGTGTCCAAACGGCCATAGCCACGCCTGTGTTTTAGGCTGTGTGGAAAGGAAATCTTGCGCTTATGAAATTAATTAGTTCTTAGTTAGATGCTATCAACAAAAATATGAATGTTAATGAGGCTAGTGCTCGGGTTGCCTCCCGAGAAGCGCTCGTTTAAAGTCTCAAGCTAGACTTACCCTATTTTCATTTCTATATGAGGGTTCACGGAGCTGAAGATTCTCTCTCATATCCCTAAAATCTTCACCATTATAAACTTACAGTCGCTGACCGTTTACCTTGAAAGTGCCATAAGTCGGATAAGTTACCTCGATTGTGCCGTAGGGGAAAATAGTTTTGATTACGAATGGACCTGACCATCTTGATTTCAGCTTTCCAGGGAATAATTTGAGTCTTGAATTATAAAGTAACACGAGATCTCTAACTTCAAATTTTTTAGATCACTTTAGACGAGCATCGTGGCGTCGCTTTGTTGCTTCTTTGTATAATCGTGAGCTTTCGTAGGCTTTTGCTCGCCACTCATCAAGCTCGTTCAACTGCATCAATCTTTTCTCGCCTGCAAGTTTAAGATTGTAGTTTAAAAATTTTATAGCCCAAAATGCTTTATGTTCGAGTTTAAATGGTAAATGACAGCTCTTCCCGTAAACAAGTTTGTATGGGATGTTCCTATGGGAGTTTTAAAGGCGGTTCTATAGGCCCATAAAGCGTCGTCTACTTTTGCTGCCCAATCGTTCCTGTTTGATTCTACAGTTTTCTCTAGGACACGTTTAAGTTCTCTATTAGATACTTTGACTTGTCCACTAGTTTGAGGGTGATAAGGGGTAACTTTTCTGTGGTGTACTCCATATTTCTTTAAGATTTTCTCGAATTGAGTGTTACAAAAATGAGTACCCCTATCACTAATGATTGCTCTAGGTGTTCCAAATCGAGAGAAGAGTTTCTTAAGAAATCGCACTACCATTCTTGCATCATTAGTGGGTAAAGCTTGAGCTTCCACCCATTTTGACATGTAATCAACCGCTACGAGGATGTATTTATTCCCAAATGAGCTAGGGAATGGACCCATAAAATCGATACCCCATACATCAAATATTTCACATGATAGCATATATGTTTGAGGCATTTCATCGCGTTTAGAGATATTACCTATTCTCTGACATTTATCACATGAATTAACATACCTGTTAGCATCCTTGAACAGAGTGGGCCAATAAAAACCTGATTCGAGTGTTTTATGTGCTTGTTTTAAATCCCATCAGTAATGTCATCCTGTTGGTCCTGAATGACAATGTTCTAGGATTTTGCTTGCTTCTTCCTTCGCGACACATCTCCAAATTACTTGATCTGCACATATACGAAAAAGAAAAAGGTCCTCCCAAAAATAGTTTTTCACATCAGTAAAGAATCACTTCTTTTGCTGATGTGTCAACCCTTTTGGTAATACGTTAGCAGCTAAATAATTTGCGATATCTGCAAACCAGGGTACCTCAGCGTCAGATATAGCCAAAAGTTGTTCTTCAGGAAACGAATCATTAATTTCACTTTCATCAAGTTCTTTAAGATGTGGATTTTCAAGTCTAGAAAGATGGTCTGCTGCCAGGTTTTCAGCTCCTTTCTTGTCCTGAATTTCCAAATCAAATTCCTGTAAAAGTAAAATCCATCTTATGAGTCTAGGTTTTGCATCAGATTTAGTGAAAAGATAACGACGGGCTGAATGGTCAGTGTAAACGATGACTTTAGATAATACTAAATATTGTCTAAATTTATCAAATGCAAAAACCACAGCTAGCAATTCTTTTTCTGTGGTGGTGTAATTCTCTTGTGCGGTCATCAGTGTCTTGCTAGCGTAATAGATCGGTTAGAAATGCTTGTCTCTTCGCTGACCCAAAACTGCACCTACTGCAAAATCACTCGCATCACACATTAGTTCAAAGGGTAAATTCCAATCAGGTGCAATAATAATTGGGGCATTTTTAATATAGTTTTTAGAGTATTAAATGCATCTAAACATTCCTGATCAAAATTGAAAGGTACATCTTTTTCTAGTAATTTCGTCAAAGGCTTAGCTATTTTAGAAAAATCCTTAATAAATCTTCTATAAAACCTAGCATGTCCTAAAAAACTTCTAATAGCCTTAATCGAATCGGGAGGAGGTAATTTTTCTATGGTTTCAATTTTTGCTTTATCAACCTCAATCCTTTTACTAGAAATTTTATGACCTAACACAATCCCTTCTCGAACCATGAAGTGACACTTTTCCCAATTAAGTACAAGGTTCGTTTCCTCACATCTCATTAAAACTCGTTTTAAATTTTTAAGGAAAAGGTGGAACGAATTACCGAATATCGAAAAGTCGTCCATAAATACCTCCATAATATCTTCCACAAGTTCGTCAAAGATGGCTAGCATGCAGCGCTGAAAAGTAGCAGGAGCGTTACATAAACCAAAAGGCATTCTTCGATAAGCAAACATACCGTATGGACATGTGAATGTTGTCTTTTCTTGATCTTCAGGAGTTATGGGGATTTGAAAGTAGCCAGAGAGTCCGTCTAGGAAGCAGTAGTACATATGCCCAGATAATCTTTCTAGCATCTGATCAATGAAGGGTAAAGGAAAGTGGTCTTTTCTTGTGGCATCGTTTAGTTTCCTATAGTTGATGCAAACTCTCCAACCTGTGACTGTTCTTATTAGAATTAATTCATTCTTTTCGTTAGCTATGACAGTCATGCCTCCTTTCTTTGGAACAACTCGCATGTGACTTACCCAAGAACTATCGTAAATAGGATAAATAATTCCAGCATCTAGAAGTTCAATTACCTCGGTTTTGATAACTTCCTTCATATTGGGATTTAGTCGTCTTTGAGGTTGCACACATGGTTTATATTCATCTTCCATTAAGATTTTGTGGGTGCAAAACGATGGGCTTATCCCTTTAATGTCAGAGATTTTCCAGGCTATGGCTCTTTTATGCTCCTTTAACACCTGTAGTAACTCTTCTTTCTCATTGGGTTCTAGGTCTGAAGAAATAATTACCGGTAGTGTAGAATTGCTCCCAAGGAATGCGTACTCTAAGTGTGTTGGTAACTGTTTTAATTCCAATTTTGGGGGTTCTTCAATAGAGAGCCTTTGTTTAGATTCGTCATTTATTTCAATGCCCTCATACTATTTTTGTCTTAGGGAGGAACTATTAGGATTTATTTCGATTTCTGTTTCCCCCATCTCATTGGCATCATCATTTGCCTCCTCGCCTTGAATAAGACACAGTTCCAACGTGTCTTTATGTAATATTTCCTGAAAAGTATCTTGAATAAAATGATTAATAGAGTCAATAAAATAACATGAATCATCTTTCTCTTTAGAGTATCGCATAGCATCATAGATTTTAAAGATAATCTCCTCATCACCTACCCTAAGCGCAAGCTTACCATTACCTACATTAATATTAGCCCTAGCAGTGGCTAAAAATGGGCGTCCTAAAATTAAAGGTACTTCAACATCTTCATCCATGTCGAGCACAACAAAGTCAACAGGGAATATGAATTTATCAACTTTAACTAAAATGTCTTCAATAATTCCCCTAGGGTATTTAATAGATCTATCGGCTAGTTGGATACTCATCCTAGTGGGTTTTGGTTCCCCAAGACCGAGGTGCTTGAACATTTTATAAGGCATTAAATTAATACTGGCACCTAAGTCAACTAATGCCTTCTCAATATTTAAACTACCAATTAAACAAGGAATAGTAAAACTTCCTGGATCTTTTAATTTGGTTGGCAACTTATTCTGGAGAATAGCTGAGCATTCCTCGTTAAGCTCTACGGTTGACAGTTCTTCAAGCTTCCTTTTATTCGTTAAGAGCTCCTTTAGAAATTTTGCGTATGTAGGCATCTGCGAAATAGCTTCAACAAAAGGTAAGTTAATATGTAATTGTTTAAAGAGTTTAAGAAACTTACCAAATTGTGCGTCCATGCTGTCTTTCTTCAACTGTGCTGGATATGGAATTGGTGGTTCTTTAAATGCCGGCGTTACATTCTTGTTTACTTCCTCTTCTTTTTCTTTAGCAATTTCTTTTGGCATCTTTCTTTCAATTTCAACCAACTCCTTTCCACTCCTTAGTGTAACTGCTTTCACATGCTTTTTTGAATTATGTGAATTACCTGGTTGCTTTTAGGAAACTAACTTGATTAGCTGTCCAAATTTATTCTCAATCCTTTGAAGTGATTCTTGTTGAGTTTTCAACGTCGTTTCAGTATTCTGGAAATGAGTTTCTGATGTCGATATGAACTTTTCCAGCATCTTCTCAAGGTTCGGCTTCTTTTCCCGTGGGTAGGGTTGTTGTTAAAAGCCTGGAGGGGGTTGTTGTCTCTGATTTCATTGATTTCCTTGACCTCCCCATGAAAAATTGGGATGATTCCTCCAACCTGCATTGTACGTGTTACTATAAGGATTATTTTGAGGTCGAGGATTATTACCCATATAGTGAAGTTGCTCATTTTCAATGCTCGGGTTGTAAGGCTGGTACTCTGTATTGTTCACCCCTCCTCTATTTACATCGTACTGCATCACTGGATGTACCTGCGAGGAACCACACAAACCATCAATTTTCTTACTTAAGAGTTCTACCTGATTTGATAGCATGGTTAGTGCGTCGAGGTTGAAGACACTGGCAGCTTTTGTCGGCTTTGTCCTCATGACTTACCACTGATAGTTATTCAGTGACATCTCTTCAATGAATTCGTAAGTCGCTTCAGGGGTTTTGTTATTTAGGGTTCCATCGGTAATTTTGCATCAATAAGTCGCCTAGTTGAGGGTTCACACCATTATAGAAGGTTTGAACCTGTAGCCATAATGGTAACCCATGATGAGGGCACCTTCTCAATAAATCCTTATATCTCTCCCATGCATCGTAAAGTGTTTCTAAATCCATCTGCACAAAAGAAGAGATATCATTCCTCAATTTAGCCGTTTTAGCCGCGAAAAATATTTTAACAAAAATTTTTCCGGTCATTTGTTCCCATGTAGTGATTGATCCTCGTGGAAGAGAATTCAACCACTGTTTGGCTTTATTCCTTAAAGAAAAGGGAAATAATCAAGAAGCGAATGGCATCATCGAAAACGCCATTAATTTTAAACGTATCGCATAATTTCAAAAAGTTCGCTAAGTGTGTGTTAGGGTCCTCATCCCGCAAACCATCAAACCAACAAATTGTTGAATCATCTCGTATAGTGTTAGGTTTCAGTTTAAAATTATTTGCAGCGACAGCAGGTCTAACAATACTTGATTCAGTTCCTGTTAAATTAGGTTTAGTATAATCATACATAGTTCGAGGATGAGGATTTTCAGCAACCACAGGAGGAAGTGGATTATTCTGGGGGTCAGCCATCTCTTCCGTGTTATTAGTATCGTCCTCTTGCTCTTCTTGTGTGTATTGTAGGCTTCGCCTAATTTCTCTTCGGTTTCTGCGGGCGGTTCCTTCTATATCACTATCATAAAGTAGAGGTCCTGACGGGTTTCTTCTAGTCATAAACTAGAATACCTGCCAGAAGCAAGGAAAAAGACAAATTAGAAAAGTAGAAATAAAATAAAAATTAATTGCAAAAATAAAAATGGCTAAAGTAATAAAAATCAAGTGTTCCTAATATCTTAGTCCCCGGCAACGGCGCCAAAAACATGATCGTTGCTCGAAACTAACTATGACAACGAATAAGGCAAGCGCACCTATCGTTAGGTAGTATAGCTATGGCAAGACCGAAAGTATCGTATCCTCAAGGACCAAGAGTACTAGTAGTTACTATCTTTTTATTATTTAGCCTAAGTATTAAGGGAATTGATGTTTAATTAACTAGTTACTAAACTAAGGATGCTAAGACAGAGAGTGAATTGAGAAAATACTTTTGGGAAAACCAGTTGATTAAGACAATACCCGATGAAGAATCCACCTAGACTTCACTTGTTATTTAACTCTGAACCAGACGATTTATTCACTTGACTTGATCCGTAGGATTCCCTAATTTATATTAATACCTCTTTCGAGGCTACTAACGTCTAACCCTAGGTTGATTAATTGAAATCTCTTTCTAATTAAAACCCCTAGTGTTGCATTAACTCAATCTATGGATTCCCATATTAGGTTTGACCCTAATTCGGCAGATTTTCGTCATCCTATTTCTATGGTTACGATCAACTCCGCTTAACTATGCTAGATCTACTCTTAAACAGGGACTTTTGCTCCACTGCCTAAGCACATCAATACTTGAATCAATATCCTGAAATATTAAAGCAAGAATTAAGAAAAACCTTATAACCCCCTGAAGGAAATTGAAGGGAAGATCTTCCGTCTTGAGCGTGATTCCGGCTTCTAAGATGGATCAACTGGCTGTCTTGGAGTAATTCCCCTGTGTTCAACCCTCTCTAGCTTCGCCTCCGACCAAAGACACTTTTTAGGTTATACTTAGGGTGTTTATATAGGTTTCGGAATGTCTTTCTTGGCCCACAAGTATCCTATTCCGAATGAAACTCATCTTGGCTATAGCAGGGGCACGCCCGTGTGACAAGCCCGTGGTCGACTCTCTTGGTCGTGTTCGATCCTGTTTGCCACACACGGTCGTGTGATCTGGTCGTGTACGATGTTCTAGGCCGTGTCTCGGTTGTTACTCGAAACGTACGGCCGTAGGTGATAGTCCAGGCCGTGTGAGGCTCTAAGGTAAGCCCATTTTGTCCGTTTTTAGCCCGTTTCTCGTTCCTTTCATCCTCCGATGCTCTCCTAAGTATAAAACATGAAATTAAAGGATTAGGAGCATCAAATTCCACAATTAAAGGGATAAATCATCCAAAAGTATGCCAAATGTGGGATTAAAATATGTATATATTACGGTTTATCAACAAGCTTAGTTTTGGGGATTCGAAATACCGTATCCTAACTCACTGGGTATGATATTTTATTCTTTTGAAATAAGCGGGTCTCAGCGTCCGTTTTAATTTATACAAGTTTTCTTTAACAAAAAGGATCGTATTTTAAAATCTTTTCAAATTTTCGACATAAAGACATCAAATAATTAATTAGGTACCAATTTTGGGCGTCACGAGGGTGCTAATCCTTCCTCGTGCGTAATTGACTCCCGAACCCATTTTTCTAAATTTCGTAGACCAAAATTATCGTTTTAATAAATCAAAGTGTTTTAACGATCAATCTCAAAGGTGACCCGATCACACCTCAAAAAAGATTAGTGGCGACTCTATTTTCATTTCTAAAGTCGACCCCGTTTTCTAAACAAAAAAATGGTTTTGACAGCTTGGCGACTCCACTGGGGACCAAGTAAGAGAGTCAAGCCGTAAATTGATTAATTTCTGTCCTTTTGACGAAAGTTGAAAATTAGATTTGAAAGTTACGATTCTTTTATTGCATTTGTTTGGGTCATTTAGTTGGTTGTTATTTGAGTTTTTAGGGTACTCTTGCATCATATCGCATAAAGACCATATGGTTTTACCCTATTTAAGTGGGAGTGAGAAGCTACTCCTTCGTGAGGTTTTCACCTCCGTGCAGGATAGTGGATCGCTTTCGGGATACATCCGTACTTATGTCTTCGTGAGATTTTCATCTCCGTGCAGCCATAAGGAAATGTATTCCCCTGAACTGAACTCGGTCCGTATGAGCCTATAATGGGTAAGGATCAAGGAATCTGCCGGTTCAGGTACCTCTACTTTAGAACCAAACCACATATAGTGAACCCTAGGAGCCCACTTTAGGTAGAACTATGTTGAACCCTAGCAGTCACTTGGATAGGTGTTTGATTTTTACCATCTGCATATGATACTAACGTGTTTTCTTTTGTTTATGACTACATTGCATTTCATCATCATAAAAAGGAGGTGTTGATTCATATTCGATTGCTAAATAGAAGAGTTTGTCATAGGAAAATGATTTTCTTGATAAAGTGGGTTATAAGACGTTCGTCCAAATATAGTCCAAGTAAACACATCGAGAAAAGATTGATAGTATATGACTTTGCCTCGTAGCCCGGGGATTCTAGCCAACAAGGATTATTTGAGAGTCATCACGTCTCAATTTTCTTAAGGAAGCTTATGAGCATCGCGGAGGATAAGTGAATGAAGAGTCACGGCCTGGATCAAGCAACAAGGAGCTAGAAGAGGCATCTGTTGAGAAAGTTCATGGGACATGACCATAACATCTGAATACGAAGAAAAAAATTGGTGTCTTCACCTGGACTATGAGGACAAAGCCACATATGTAATCCGTTTTATGTAAAGAAATTTATTTTCTAGAAAAGTTCTTCTAATGGAATTGAATTCAGAATCAACGCCTCTCTTTCTTTTTGCATTAATTCCTTTGCATTACATTTCATGCATTTGCATTACATCGCATCATATGCATTAAATGTCATAAAAGAACCCTATTAACTAGAGATCGTATTATAGTTACCCTGGAACATCACTACTACACACGAAGAAAAACTAAAGTTATGGATCAAAAGTTAGAAAAACTGGAACAAATGCAGAAGGAAATGCAGGATCGGCTGCAAGCTCAGATGCAAGAGCAACTGACCAAGATTCAGCAGGACATGAAAGATCAGATGTTAGAATCACAAAAAAGCATGATGAATCAGTTAACACAGTTACTGCTTGAAGGGCCAAAAAAGGGAAAGAGCCCTATGGTCAACCCCAGGGATGACAGTGAAGACCCTGTCTATCCACCGGGTTTTGCCCCGACAAATACCCCAGCGCAGCCCAATGCATACCCACCTAGGGTGTCCGTCAATATCAGTCCTCGGTATCAAGCTGGCGTTTCAGCGTTAACACACTTCCCGAAAAGCTCAGGCACCAGAGACAATCCAGCAAATCCCAGTGTCCCTGATCCGGATGACATGGCGGAGATAGAAAAGGCAAAAGGGGAACTCCCAAGGCAATTGGAAGACAGATACAAATGACTGGAGGAGAAATTCAATGCGCTGGAAAGCACTGATTATCAGTGTGGAATGGATGCTAAGGAGTTAAGTTTGGTTCCGGATCTAGTGCTCCCTCCAAAGTTCAAAGTGTCGAAATTTGAAAAATACAACGAAACCAGCTGCCCTGAGGCCCATATCACGATGTTTTGTCGGAGGATGACTGGTCATGTCAATAATGATCAGTTGTTAATTTATTGTTTCCAGGACAGTTTGACCGGGGCTGCGACCAAATGGTACAATCAGCTGATTCGCACCCAAGTCAAATCATGGAAAGACTTAGTACAGGCCTTCATGAAGCAATATGGCCATGTGAAGGACATAGAGCCTGACAGAATCATATTACATAACATGGAGAAAAAGTCGAATGAAAGTTTCAGGCAATATGCTCAGAGGTGGAGGGAAGTCGCTACGCAAGTCCAACCCCCACTGTTGGAAAAAGAAACCACCATGCTTTTCATTAATACTTTGAAGGCACCTTTTATTAATCACATGCTGGGAAGTGCAACTAAGAGTTTCGCGGACATAGTGATGTCTGGGGAAATGATAGAGAATGCAATAAGGTGCGAAAAAATAGAGGCTGAGGAAAGTACCAAGAGGTCAACCCCGAAAAAGAGAGAAAACGAGGTTGGCAATGTGAGCGGGGGTTATGTAAATCCAATCACAGTAAATCAACCGAGAGCGGTGGCCACGAGCCAGCAAGCTTCACCAAGACAATAGCCTAATACAAAGCAAAATGCGGAGAAGCTCCAATTTACTCCCATTCCAATGACGTACCGGGAGCTATACAAAAGTCTATTTGATGCACACGTTGTATCCCCTGTCTACTTAAAACCGTTGCAACCCCCATACCCCAAATGGTACGATGCAAGTACTCAATGTGAATACCATGCGGGGATAATGGGGCACTCGATAGAGAATTACTTCTCTTTCAAAAAGCTAGTTGAAAGGCTCATCAAAATAGGCATTGTGAAGTTCAATGATGCGCCTGGTCTAGGAAATCCGTTACCCAATCACACTGATAATGGGGTGAACGCGATAATCAAAAATGCGGGGAAAAGAATCAAGTTGAATGTTGCAGAAGTAAGAACCCCGTTGAGAGAGGTCTAGAGAAGAATGGTGGAATGAGGTTTAATCATGCAAGATGCAGGGAGCAAACCCCGAGAAGCGAGGAACTATTGTGAGTTCCACGAGGAGGAGGACTATGAGGTTCAGAGATGCAATGAATTCAGGGCCCTGGTGCAGGGTCTAATAAACAATAAGGAGCTAGAGTTCTTTGAGTTCACTAAAGGAGAGGACGTGTGCACCATAGGAGGAGAGTCGGTAGAGAAGGGGGCTGAGGTTAAATGGGGATCAATGACTTTTCCCCATATATCCAATACATTCGTATCGGAAGGAATTATCCGTACTGAACCGGGAATGACAAGAGAAGGAATGGCTGAAGATATAATGAAAACTTTGAGCATCAACGCCATATTCGAAGAGGGAACCAGGGAATAGACTTTTCCAAGCTTCTGCCTTTATGTACTTGGGGGTGTTTTGAATAATGGGACTGTGGAAGAGATCCCTGTATTTTTAGAGTTAATCTAAAGTAATATTCAGAACACATTTGTTACTTTAAGCCTAGAGGCAATAAGAGTCCTTTGGTGAAATAGGCTTGTGTCCAGGATTTTTTTCAATAAAATGCATCTTTTTGAGCAAATATTTTTTTCATTCTTTCCATTTCATACTATACATTCTTTTGTTCTCTAGAATATTCTTTCATTCTTCATTCATGATCATACCATATAAATAATTATCCTTAGAATTATTTATTCTTTGGAATTTGCCTTCGTACCTACAATAAGTACCTAGATATCAAGACATGAGCGACGCTGTTACTGACTCCCTTTTGAGTGAGATATGGGTCTAAAAGGATCTAAGGATTTTGAAGATGACAAAGATTGTAAGTTATCTTTTGATTTGTTAAGGATGGTAGAACAAGATGAAAATAGACTCTATCGTACAAAGGGTCAATGGACAGTGCGAGTCTAGGAAAGGAGTGAAGATCGAAGCCTAGCTCACACAGAAACAAAGCAAGACGTCATTGAGTTATTCCAAGAATTCAAAGATGTCTTTGCATGATCGCATCAAGATATGCCTAGGTGCGAGAATGTTGTAGAGTGTTTGAAAAGACACATGCTAATGGTTTTACGATAGCCAGGCCGATTATGAGGTTCGGGTACTACTGGTCTACCATGAAAGAGAGATTGCATCAGTTATGCCGTAAATGCCAAATTGAGAAAGACAAGACTTATGTGCTTCCTCTGTTTTTTTTATATGTGGGGCATAAATGTTATGGGGACGATCTCGTCAAAAGCATCTATTCGACACCAATTCATCTTCGTGATTGTCAATTACTTCACTAAGAGGGTGAAGGTCGCTTCATATGCCAAAGTTACAAAGTCAACAGTCATCAAATTCAAATTCAAATTCAAATTCAAAAAAAAAAAAGAAAAAAAACCATCCAAAAAGATTTTGAAAGATGATTAAGACTTGTAAAGATTGGCATAGAGAAGTTACCATTTACCCTTTATGCTTCTCGAATGTTGGCCAGGACCTTCGTCGGAGCAACACTTTTCTCATTGGTTTATGAAAGGGAAGTAATTTTTGGAAGTTCAGATTCCTTTTCTCTGAACTTTGATTGAATTAAGAATTGGATGAAGCAGAAGTCTCCAGTAAGCTTGATTGAAAGTATTCATCATGGTCGAATGCACCAAAAACGGATGATGCAAGTTTATGACAAAAAGGTTCGCCCAAGAGAATCTCACGATGGTAAAAAATGATCCTTCTCATGCAAAAAGGACTTCAGAGGAAAGTGCATGCCCTTATGTAGTAAAGAAGGCCTGTTCTGAAGGAACATTGATATGGACGAAGATATGCTCAATCCGGTGAATTCAGATTCAGTCAAAAAAGGAGAGGCCAAGGTGAAAACCTACAAAGGGCGCCTTGAGACCTTAAAAAAAATAAAAAAAATAAAAAAAATAAAAAGATCAAAAAGAAAAAAGAAAAATAAAAAGGAGAGGCTAAGGTGAAAACCCGCAATGGGTGCTTTGCGACCAAAGGGGATTTGAGTTGAAAACCCGAAAAGGGCGGCTAAAATTTTGATCGAAAGGGGGGCATACAGTAGTCTTGCTACGCTTGAAGTAACAATAAGGAAGTATGTTATGTCTTGGGGCATCGACAAAGTACTCTGGATCCCCTAAACACATATTGAGCTTAAAATGGTCCTCAAGAAGTTTGAACAGAGAAGCTCAGGCTGCGATATCTGGGGCACCTAATTTTCATCTTACCCGATCTGAGTTGCTATCTATAATTATTTTATTCGGTTCAAAATACACTACCAATAAATTTCCTTCTTGATTGCGTTTGCTATCTTTGCTTAACTTATTTGTTTCGAGCTATGCTCCTAATTAATTTCCTTCTTGTCCATTGTTATGATCTTTTTCAAGCATTTTGCATTGAAATAACGATTAGTGGACTAATAATACTTTCATAAAAGGAGTTTCGCATATTACTCTGGAAGCTTCTAAATAATAAAGGAACTTGAAACAAGACTATTGTTTAAAACTCACCAAGTTTAAGGGATCAAAATATTGGTGGAGGAAGAGTCTAAACTGAGACTATCTCTCCGAATTTTTGTCAAAAATAGTGATTGAACAAAATGACAATATATTGTGTCAGTGATACAATCTTGACGAAAAATGGGCAATGTTAACCCGAGTGTAAAAGGGGAATCATTCTTGAGGAAAAATGATATTATGCATCCATGCAAATATCATGCATGCACATTTGGTTAGGTCATCCGGGGAGTGATCAGTTGATTGAAGTTGATACAGATCCTATAGCCATGAGTCGCAGTGGGATGGTTAAAGATGGTACAAATCTTATGTCCCCGAAGTACAGTGGAAGGGACGCTGAAGTTAAAGTGGGGCAAACCAGTTGAGCAAAATACGATTGTTTCTTCGGGTTTTCGGTCAAAATACCACCCAAGCAACAAGACAGTGTAATACGTCAGTGATAAAGATGAACAACGAGCAATGACGCCTTAAATATTAAAAAGGATCATTCTCATGAAATTTTGCATTCATCATTCATAACATACTAAGTTAGGAGCATTTGATTCATTTTGATCATAGCATCCTAATTATTTGGCATAAACATAAGCATATGAAATCGAGTCTACAGGACATGTCCCCCAGAGGACGATAAAGTAACATCGGTGAAATCACAGATCTTATCTCTCTAAGTAGTAGTGGAGCAGACCGAAGATGGCGAATCTTATCTTTCCGAGGTAGCAGGGAAGCAGATTTTAGCCACTAGCCTTATCTTCATGAGGTAGCAAGGGAGCATGATGAAGTTTGTAGTCTTATCTTCCTGATGTAGCAAAGGAGCAGACTAAAAATTGTAGATTTTGTCTCCCTGAGATAGAAGTGGAGCAGGTCGAGGATGGCGAATCTTATCTTCCCGAGGTAGCAAGGGAGCAGATTTTAGCCACTAGCCTTATCTTCCTGAGGTAGCAAGGGAGCAGGCTGAAGATTATAGTCTTCTCTTCCTGATGTAGCAAGAGAGCAGACTAAAAATCGTAGATCTTGTCTCCTCGAGATAGCAGTGGGGCAGATCGAAGATGGCAAATCTTATCTTCCCGAGGTAGCAGGGAGCAGCTTTAAGCCAATAGCCTTATCCCCCTGAGATAGCAAGGGAGCAGGCTGAAATTACAAGTCTTATCTCCATGTATCGGCAATGGAGCAGACTGAAGATTGTAGATCTTGTCACCCTAAGCAGTAGTGGAGCAGATCGAAGACGGCGAATCTTACATCCATATAGCAATGGAGCAGATTCAAGCCACCAGCCTTATCTCCCTAAGCAGTAGTGGAACAGGCTGAAAATTACAAGTCTTATCTCCATGTGTCGGCAATGGAGCAGACTAAAGATTGTAGATATTGTCACCCTAAGCAGTAGTGGAGCAGATCGAAGACGGCGAATCTTACATCCATATAGTAATGGAGAAAATTCAAGCCACCAACCTTATCTCCCTAAGCAGTAGTAGAACAGGCTGGAAATTACAAGTCTTATCTCCATGTATCGGCAATGGAGCAAACTGAAGATTGTAGATCTTGTCACCCTAAGCAGTAGTGGAGCAGATCGAAGACGGCGAATCTTACATCCATATAGCAATGGAGCAGATTTAAGCCACCAGCCTTATCCCCTAAGTCAGAGTGGAACAGTTGAAAATTACAAGTCTTATCTCCATGTATCGGCAATGGAGCAGACTGAAGATTGTAGATATTGTCACCCTACTGAAGATTGTAGATCTTGTCACCCTAAGCAGTAGTGGAGCAGATCGAAGACGGCGAATCTTACATCTATATAGCAATGGAGCAGATTCAAGCCACCAGCCTTATCCCCCTAAGCAGTAGTGGAATAGGCTAAAAATTACAAGTTTTATCTCTATGTGTCGGCAATGGAGCAGACTGAAGATTGTAGATCTTGTCACACTAAGTTGTAGTGGAGCAGATCGAAGACGAAGAATCTTACATCCATATAGCAATGGAGCAGATTCAAGCCACCAGCCTTATCCCCTTAAGCAGTAGTGGAACAGGCTGAAAATTACAAGTCTTATCTCCATGTATCGGCAATGGAGCAGACTGAAGATTGTAGATCTTGTCATCCTAAACAGTAGTGGAGCAGATCGAAGACGGCGAATCTTACATCCATATAGCAATGGAGCAGATTCAAGCCACCAGCCTTATCCCCCTAAGCAGTAGTGGAACAGGCTAAAAATTACAAGTCTTATCTCCATGTATCGGCAATGGAGCAGACTGAAGATTGTAGATCTTGTCTCCCTAAGCAGTAGTGGAGCAGATGGAAACGAAAATTCCTATACCCCTGAAGATGCTGTGGATGGAATGAAGCAACTTAAAGAAAGGAAGCATCAAGAAATCAAGACTCAGCAAGACGGGGCAAAATTGGCCCTTTTAAAGTCTTTGCTTCATTCCCGTTACACGACAATGAGCAAAGAGGGGCAGCTGTAGGGCCCAATTTTAGCCCAAAAGCTATTACAACCCAAGACCCAAATGTTTTAACCCTAAACGAAGCCCGATAGGCCCATTTCTTTTAACATTTCCTGGAAACCCTAGCAGCCCCCGCCCCGCAGCAGCCAGCCCCCCCACGCTCGCGCACTCGGCCACATCACCCCGCACCTCCGCATCGTGCGCCTCCATGACGCTTACACCTACAAAACAGGGAAAATTAGTTGTACTAAAAGGCTATAAAAGCCGAAATAATACACTTGTAAAAGGGGATTTTTTTTAAGATACGAGAGCAATACACGTTTTTCACGAATACAAATATAGAGAATCAAAAAGAGCAACAAAGGTTTATTTCCTTTTTATTTTTTTTCTTTTGCGTTTTTCGAATCTGCTTACCTATAACATTTTCGTTTCTATTTTTTTTTTCTTTTTAAAACTGTATATATTTAAATATACATATAAAAAAGAGAAGAAAAAGCTTACTTTCAGGAATTCTGGCCATCGTGTACGGTGGCCGGCGGCGGCGCCGGTGGTGGTCGGTACGACGGTGGTTCGCCGGAAGCCCTGGCCGGATTACGGGAGAGGGATAGGAGTTGAGAGAGTTTTTTGAAGTTTTTTTTGTGAAAGAGGACTGAAAATGGGGTTTTTTGGGCAAAAATTTGGGTTTTATAACATAGATAAAACAACGCCGTTTTGAACATTGGGTTCAGAGGCCAAAACGACGTCGTTTTGGGCCTCTGACCCGCGACCCGACCCGCTCCAAGGGGAGGATCCGCGTGTTTTTCTTGGATGGGCTAATTGCGCTTTAGGCCCTTCCGTGTCTTTATGGGTTTCTAATTAAGTTTTATCTATTTCTAATTTGGCCCTATATTTTCCTTCCGTTTTAATCTGGCCCCTCGCAAGGTGATGTGTTTTGGAGGGAGGGGATATTTACTTTCCCGGTCCCTCCACTTCGTTCGCGCGTTACAAATCGATCATTCCCCTTTTATTTAATTCTGATTTTGCCCCAAACTCTCATTTTAAATTTGATTCGGCCCTTTTTTAGTTGTTTTGGCTACTTTATCATTTAATTGATTAATTGGGCATTTTTATTATTATTTTAATAATATTATTATTGTATTCATTATTATTATATGTCATTATTACATTCTTTTTTCTTTTATTTATTCTTTTTATTAAAATTATTTTTACCATTTTTTTACTATAACTATTCTTATTAATATATTATTATTATTATTATTTCCCCTATATTATTATTATTTTTATATTATTTTTATTTTTATTAATATATTATTATTATTGTCTTCTATTTTGTTGTTGTTATTGTTATTTTAATCATCATTACTATGTTTATGGGCACTGTTAGCATTATTCTATTATTATTATTATTATCGCTAATTAATTCTGTATTATTTTCATTACCTTATACTTCCTTTTTATATTTGTTATGATTTTTATTACTATTTTATTATTATTACTTACATACTATCATCATCCTCACATGTATATTATTATTTTCTATTTTTACCATTAATATTATTATTAACGTATTATTATTATTATTTTTCATTTTTATTAATGTATTATTATTAGTTGCGTTATTAATTATGTTATTTTATCCTTTCGTTTGATTGTCTATGTTAACTTTAAAATTGTTCCATCTTGTAATTTTAAATGAATTGTTTCTTAGTATTTGTGTTTTGTAATTTATTAGTACGACATTTTATTCACCAATCATTGTTTTAAATAAAAGTGCATTTCGTTTAATTGTTACATCTTATTCGGAAGTTTTTTTTCAAAATAAAGCAATACTCGTATTTGGGAGCTTCGAGAAAATTGAGCCCAAACTTACTGGGTTCCGATTTTCCTCGTCAAATCTAAATAATCGAGTACCCTTTCTTAAATCGAAACAAATAAGTTTTAAATAAAATCCTATTCTCGGGAATTCAAGATGTTGTGTCCTAACTTATTGGATATGACACATTGTTTTCTCGAAGTAAGGATTTCTAAAACAAATAAAGGCAATATTCTGTATTCGGGAATTTTGAGAAATAGTGCCCTAACTTACTGGGTTTCGATTTCTCATTCAACCCAAATAACCGAGTAACCTTCTTAAATTTAAATATACGAGTTTTAAATGGCAAAAGACAAGCTTAGTTTTGAGGATTCAAAATGTCGTATCCTAACTCACTGGGTATGATATTTTATTCTTTCGAAATAAGCGGGTCTCAGCGTCCGTTTTTAATTTATACAAGTTTTCTTTAATAAAAAGGATCGTATTTTAAAATCTTTTCAAATTTTCGACATAAAGACATCAAATAATCAATTAGGTACCAATTTTGGGCGTCACGAGGGTGCTAATCCTTCCTTGTGCGTAATCGACTCCCGAACCCGTTTTTCTAAATTTCGTAGACCAAAATTATCGTTTTAATAAATCAAAGTGCTTTAATGATCAATCTCAAAGGTGACCCGATCACACCTCAAAAAAGATTGGTGGCGACTCCATTTTCATTTCTAAAGTTGACCCCGTTTTCTAAACAAAAAAATGGTTTCGACATTAATGATATCTATAAATTGCATAAATTAATATGTTTTGGTATGGATATGAATGACTTTTGAGTGAATTATAAGCATGTTGGTAACATTTGAGTTTGAAGGGATGAAATTGGAATGTTTTGTAGTGAAATGGTGCCAAATTATGGATATTGGTTTGTTTGATTTGAGGAATGGTTAAGTGAATGTTTACTATATGTCTTGAATTTGTTTGTGTAGGTTTTACATGTACATTTAGACTTCAAATGAAATTGTTTGAGTTTGGGCATAAAAAGAGGACCAAAATGGAACATTTTTGACATATTTGGTACTAGGTATCAATACTCTGGATATAGGTATCGGTACTTTGTATATTTGAAATAGTTTTTCAACAAATAGAATGCCATTTTGGTGTTGATACCGGACTAAAGTATCAATACTTATAAGAAAATATCAGTACCTTGAGTCAAGTATCAATACCATTTAAATTTAAATTGATTTTTTGAACTTCGAAGCTTGAAATGGTATCAGTACCTAGTAAGGGTATCAATACCTGTTCTATAACTTTAAAAAGTTTTCAAACTGGTTCTATTTCATTTTTGGTTTAAAATTTGAACTTTCGTAAGTTTGACTGAGTCTCGGAAAAGGGTGATTAACGAATAATGATTGTGTTTATAAGATGTTCGAATGTATGAATGATTTATTTACAATGTTTTCTATAGTAGTTGCTTCGACAACGGATGTAGCATCCCGAAACTTAGACCTGACATCAGATCAGACAAGAGGCGTTACATTCTCCTCCATTATTGTATACTATATCAACACAAATATATAGTTTATTATTTTCAAAGTTAATACATTTATATATAGTAAGTATGAGTATAGATATAAATAAACAGATAATATAGTGTATAGATAGAGATAGATAGATAGATATCTTTATCATTATGAATTAAGTTCCTCAATATTAAGTATTAAATTAAAACATATTTAATTATTAATTTATTTTCCTGTGTTTAATGTATTATTTTCTTTGAATTTAAAAATAATTTAACAATTACATTTTAATTTACATACTAATTTTTGAGGTAAAAAATACCTTTACATACTAATCTCTTATATATATACTATAGCAATTTAAAGTTACAATTAAATTAAGTATTCCAATATGGCGCAGTTAAGAAACTGCCATTTGGAACACGATTTAATTGTCACATGAAACACCCCACACCCGGCCCACGAGCCTGGACCGGATCTGGTATGTTCCTTAAGTAAACCGGTTTCAATGTTCCTTGTTACTTAGAGAAAATTTGTGTAATTTTAGAAAATTATCGTTTTGGGTTGGCTTAAGTTGGAAACCCATTTATTTTACTTAGAAATCATTTTATTATGGTGACAAAACAATTTTAGGGTTTATTTTGAAAGAAATAATTTTAATTAAACTTTAGTCAAAAATAATTCTTAACATAATAAATTAAAATAAATGTATAAAGAAATCCAACTTGGGCCTTATGGCCTTATTACATCAATCAAAACCCAAAAATAAAATTAAAGTACTTAGTAAAAATAAAAGTCCAAATCTTTAAATTTCTCCTTGCGATGCATGGTCACCTTCACTCTCCTGCCACCGGTCCATTAATGCTCATCACCTGAAAAATATTCCCACAACGGGTGAGTCAACAGACTCAATGTGTAACCAACACTAACATTCAATAGATCGAGCATACATATTCATATCAAACACTTATTCATACAACAGATATCAATGATGATGCAACCCAACCCAAAACCTAGATGCCATCCGCTACACATCCCCGTACCAACCTGCACACCGTGGGGACTACTAAGTCGACCCTCCATCCGCTACACACCTTCAAGGCGATCATTTGCGATCGACGTGCTCATCGCCCATATAAAATTTGTGGCATAGCCACTGATATAGTTGTGTCCAAAGACACCAGATTCGAATAATGTAACCGGTTACCACATTCGTAATGTGACCAAGTCACCACATTCGAGATAGTGAGACCGAAGTCATCACATTCACTTCCCCTTTCTCATAAATCCCGAATGACCCATATTTTTATATCATGCATCTCATACTTAAATTCACATTCATATATATTTTCACATGTTATAAAATAACATATTTCATAGTCCTAATGGGAGTAGGAAACGTGCTGAGTACTTTTGTACCACATTAGGGTACTTAGCCATATTCACTTTAATATATATATATACATAGATTAAATATTGCCATGTATCATATTAAATGATAGTGTGGATTACACACCTGATTCGCTTAATGAAGTCCTTGAAATCCCGAAGAACTGATCTACTGATTTAGATCCTTAACTCCTATATTCGGTCAATCATTTAAACATATTAATAAACCTTTTCAACCACAATCCAAATCCTAGTAGGATTTATACACTTACCTTGGTGTCAATTTCCTTTTTGTCCAAATCCCGAGACCTTGCCTTATAAGTCTGTCGAAAATCCTTGAGTCTTAGAAATCCCGAAACTTCGTTATACTTCTCCTTGTAGTCGCCAACTACTAGATCCCAAAGAAAACCTTTTTGAATGAAATCGGCAACACCCTTCTGTCACAACAAAGATTCGGCTTTGGCAGAATTTCGGCTTGGTTGGATTGTGTTTTTGGTTTTGAATAAAAGAGAGAGGAGGCTAGGGAATTCGGCTAGACAAAGGAAAAGAAAAAAGAAGATGAGAGAACCCTAAGAATGTAGCGGAGTATCGCAAGCTATGCTACGTGTGCTATAGCAAGTAGCAAGAGTTGGAATGAGAAGTGGAGCTCAGAAGTCAGTTTCGGAGAGACTTAGGTCCAACGGAGCTGAAGTTTTTAGAGGAGTATCCGGAGTGGCTCTGAATGTAGCGGAGTATTGGCTGGAAGCAGTCGAAAGAATCATGGATGATCTAGACTGTACTGCTAAGGAAAAGCTGAAATGCGCGGTCTCGTTGCTACGAAATGAAGCTTATCGATGGTGGCTCACTATCAAACAAGGTGTCCCGGCAGATCGATTGGATTGGGATTTCTTTAAGGCTAAGTTTGAAGGGAAGTATGTGGGAGCCGCTACTTAGACTCGCAAAGGAAAGCGTTTCTAAACTTGGTTCAAGGAAGCAAGTCGAGAGCAGCAGTATGAAGCGGAATTTGTGCGGTTAAGTCGATGACGCCAAGGGATCGTGGCTACGATTCGAAAGGTGTGTCCGATTCGAAGGCGGGTTGCGGGATGAGCTACGAGTGTTGATTGCTCATGCAAAGAGAAAGGGACTTTGCGATTCTAGTGGAAAAAGCTCGGATAGTGAAGAAGTTAAGAAAACCGCGAGGCGTAACCGAGAGAAGAATAAGAATTCGAACAAAAGGAGTTTTAGACCATCGATGCCATCGAGGATGTTGAGAAAGACCAAGGATCGAGAATTGCATGACGTGCACCTATGCGAGTTTACGAGAATCGGAGTCGTTCATGTGCTCGGTGTGGAAGAGCTCATGCGAGGAGAATGTTGGGGAAATAGTAAGGAATGTTTCCGGTGTGGGTCTAAGGCTCATTTGGTTAAGAAATGTCCGCAAGTGATGGATAGGGCTCGAGGCCAAGGTCGTGGAACACCCGCGGAGGAGCCGAAGGTTCGGATGTGAGACAACCAAGGATATGATAGCGGGTAAGTTCCTTGTTTTTTGGAGTATTATTTGTTGCTTTAGAGATAGTTTATTGTTGAATTGCTAGAGAAGTGTATGAAACCTTGGATGTAAACTTTAAAATCTGTGCCTAGAAGGTAAGATAGTTTTATTAAGATCGAGTCTTGCAGCAGAGAGAGTAGTGTGGTGAGGTAAGAATGCACGATTGAGCGATAGTAAGTAATTTCGAGGACGAAATTATTTTTAAGGAGGGTAGAACTGTAATATCCTAAATTGGGGTTATGCGTTTGGAGCATAACTCAAGTGTTAGTAGGCTTTAAGTGGGGTTGAGCATGTTTTAAGGGTTTTGAGAATCCAAGGATGTAGGAGGAAGTCTTGGAAAAATATTGGAATTTTATTTTTAAAGGAGAAGTTAGGTGAAGGAGGGCCTTAAGGAAAAATTTTAGGAGTTTATGGACATGAAAGTGGGCTTGGTAAAGTGGCTTGGGACGCTACCTTAGGTGCTTGGGAGGTTGCGTCAAAAGGGAGTTCGGGAGGGAAAAGGTTCGAGCATCGTGGGAAGCATTAAAGACTTTTATTTTTGCGTCAAAAAAGGGGCCTGGGCTAAGGAGGCTTTAAAGAAATTTTTAGGGAATTAATGACACAAGGAATCATATGGTAAAGTGGCAATGGACGCCATGTGCAGTGGGGTTAAGGGCCTTGGTTCGAGTTGCGAAGAAGCGGGAAGGAGTGTTTATTTTTGCGTCAAGAAGGCGCTGGCGAAAGAGAGGTTTTAAAAGAAATTCAGGTGAATCATGTCACAAAAAACGCCTTGGCAAAGTGGCACAGGCGTTATCTGCAGCTTTGCGTCCAAGGGCTCCAGCAGTCTTGGGTTCGAGGTCAGTGAGCAGCAGGGGAGTGTTTTATTTTGCTTTTGCGTCAAGGTAGAGTTGGAAGAAAGTGGGCGACACGGGGACTTTTAATTGGATGAGGATTCACTTATTCTCCCATTAATTTCGGCTAAGGTAGGATAATTGATGATTATTTTATTTTGTGCAAGATGAAGAAGAGATAAATAAGGATTTATTTTATTTTTAAGGAGATAAATAGGTGATAAGAGATAATATAGGAGTTTGATAAGGGATTAATGTTGGATTAATTTATTTTATTTGTTAAAGAGATAATAGAGGAGATTATCAAAGAGTTTGATAATAGCAAGGATATAGTAGCCAATTCTTTATAAGGGGGAGTAATCATCTTTGATATCTTTTTCTTTAAATTTCTTTGTGCCGAATTTCTTCCCACTCACACCTCTCATTCTTTTCTTTCATCCAACACCAAATCTATTTCTATTTCTTTGAAGCCATAACCGAAGCTTAAAGTGCCTATTCTCTTTGTTTTGCCGCAAAGTCACAAAAGCTAAAACCCTCTGTCGTTGTTCTTTGTTGCCGAAATCTCCAGAATAAAACCCTCTCCATTGTTGCGTTTTCTCTTCACCATTAAGTGCCAAAACCATCATTGTTGTGCTCTAAGCCGAATCTTTAAAGGAGGGTGTCTTTGTCGACTACTTACTTTAGGCTCTTCAAAGCAAACGTGTAATAGTGGTAAGTGAATTCTCCTTTGGTAATCGCTTTTGATTCTTCAAGGTAGGCCAATAAGGCATTCGCCAAGGGCCATCTTTAGGGTTTAAATGTGACCGATTGGTATTATGGTTAATTAGGGGCAAGTCGTGAAGTAGGACAAGCTTGGGACTCAAGATTTATTTCGGTAAGATATTTAGTAAATGTAGATTTGATTTGATATATTAAAGTAGTAGTGATTAACCGTTTGACCTGATTAAGTATCGTTATGGAGGCGAATGCTAGTCAAGGAGGACAAGGGATAGCCCCTATCCCGAAGTTTAAGAGAAGATCCGTTTCTGCGATGCGGGATTGGCCACCGGTGTGGACCAAATGTCGAGAACAAGAAAGTAGGCAAATAGCCGTAGTATCGCCTAGTGATAGCATCGATGATCGAAAGCGTAGTTCTCCAAGTGATCGGTGTGTGATTAACCCACCGCTTTTCGGGTTTATGCTATATTTGTATGTGTTATGTTTATGGGTTAACTAGTGCGATGTGATGATGTGATATGGATACCCTAGAGGGTATATCAAATACCGAGTTAGTGTTGATTATTGAAAGAATGTGAATGTGCCTATATGAATGAGATTGTATGTCCGAACAACTTTGTACATGCATTATTATCATGACATTATTATATGTTGCATGTGCATGGGTGGGATATGATATGAAAGAAGATACGGGTGTACTTCGAGTGCGTGGTTTGATGTTAGCCTTGAGCTACATCGTGGATTGACGTTGATCGAGGTCACGTTGTGGATTAATTGCGATTTAGTTCGCGTGGCTTGAGGAGTAGCTCTGTGCCTCATCGTGGTTGATATAAGCTATGTGCTATATCGTGGTTGATGAGTGACTATGTGTCCCATCGTGGTTTTGGTGTTAGCTACGGCTACATCGTGGATTGGCGCCCGATCGAGGTCGCGTTGTGGATTATTGTGCTTAATTGCACGTGGACGGCATTGATTGCCTTTGGAGTAAAAAGGAGAGGGTGATTTGTTAATCCCACGGTGTGTGGTAGGTTGGATACGGGGTGTGTAGAGGATGGACCCTAGGTTGGGTTGGGTGCACTTTGCATTTCAATTGATATGTGGATTAATGTGAAAATGGGCCAAGCCCGAGTATATGAATATGGATCGGTCATGAAAATGGGCTAAGCCCGATATGTGGAAATTATGCGGTTAATTACCTGTTACACGATAAGTGACATGAATATGGGCCAAGCCCGAATGTGTTATTATGTGAATATGTTATCTTGTTATCGATATATGGGTTAATATGTGGTTAACATGTGGGTGGAATTCATGTGGATTAATTACACACTGAGTGCAGTATGACTCACCCAAATTTTTATCAACATCGCAGTGATGGATGATGATCGGACCGGTTGGAGTGGATACGAGGTGGCCCATGCAGAAGAAGTTGTTTTCATTATATAATAGAATTTATTAACTTCAGTATTTTAAGTATTTTTGAATAGTTATTTGTTGTAATAAGGGCCTTAAAGTATTTGAATTTTGCTATGTTTCAGTTGGATTTGTAATTAAGTTAATATTTTGGTAGTTTAATTTTAAAAGCTATTTATATCTCAAAAGTCATATTAAAGTTTTGAATCCGGTATTTTTATCACCACTTAATTTTATTTAGAATGTTTTAAATGTTTTCCGCAGTGGCATTTCAAATTCGGTCGTATCGAATGGGCCGGGTTTGGGGTGTTACAGTTTGGTATCAGAGCAGAGAAAAAGAAAACTGATGAGTATCCCTCCTTCCTTCCTTTTATAGACGAAATTTTCAGCTAAGGAGTCCCTTACTTGGCCACCACTCTTCAATTTGATAGCTTTATCCTTTAATTATCATAAAATAAAAGAGTTTAATCCAGCCTTTATCTCATGGAAATTATGATAAATAAATTCCTTTTTGAAAATACTTAAGATAAATCATCATTTATCTCTCCAATTAAAAAAAAAAACCTTTATTTATCCTTAATAGCCGAATTTTAAAGAGGATAAACCTCCCTTTTTCTAGAAGCCTTGCCGTCCACTCCTTGGCTTATGGAAGCAAAAATAAAACCTCCTTTAATTGCTTCCCAAGTGACTCGAACTCAGCCCAACCCCTTGCAGTGGCACCATTTTCAGAGGCCCTAAGTGACATCTTCAGCCACTTTTCCAAGCTTTGTTTGTGTGTCAAATTTCACAAACTTTTTCTTTTAAGGCCACCTTGCCTTGATTTCCTATTTTAGAATTTAAAACTTGACATTTCTGGGTCATTTCTAAGTTTCTTAAAATTTTCGATCGGCTCTGTAAACTTGCCATTTTCTTACATTTCCAAGTTTCCAGAAATGTGTACTTTCCATTTTTGAATCATTTCCTTACATTTCCAGATTTCCAAAATTGTTCAAAATTTATTCTTAGTACATAAAACATGTTACTTCGTACAATTAAACCGAAAATGCATAGACCCTTTCCAGGATGTTACATCACATGTCTTTATTGACTAAAGTTTAAAATGAATATTATTCCAAACTAATTTCCTTATAAAATTATATCAACATTGAATATCCATTAATATAATAAGGATTATATATATAAATAATCTTTGCTATAATTGATTTAGTCATAGATTACGAAAAATATAAATATGTGCTTAGTCTAGTTTTAATATTTTTTCTCAATATTAAGTCCTTTTTTAATGTCCAACATTTAAAAATATAAATATGTGCTTCAAGCCCGTAAAATTCAAATTTTATACATTCATTCATGCACTTATTTTTTTAATTATTGAAAGATGAATTTTATATATAATATATATCAAATCTTTCTTTCTTTAATAAATAAATGAAAAAGATATTAAAGATATTATTGAAATCATACATTTTAAATATTAATTTTTTATGTTAATTTATATTGTATCATCGTTATAAAAATTAAATAGTTATATTACTTTTACTTTTTTCAATAATATTATTTATCAAACGTTATAAATTTTATACCAATTTTTAATAATTTAATATAATATATTTTAATTAATACACACAATCAATCCTTAATGAATATAAATAAATTTTAATCAAATAAATAAATAAAAATAAATAAATTGAGATTAACATTTTTTTCCTTTTTTATCGTTTATTAAGCAAGCCTTTCTTTTTCATTACAAACTTACCGCTGAAGGGGGAAAACTTTAATAAAATTCCATGGGATACAGATGGAGATGAGCATGGGTATTGAAACTTTAAGAAGAAATAAGAAACGAATTTTAGTTTCCAAAGAAACTTTGAATCCTACTTTATAGATGCTTTTACTGCATACTGTTACCAGTGGTTTATCCACGTCGAGCTTCGGTTCTTATTGTTTTTGGTGTTTAGATGACGGATTTTAGGAAACCCGTAATATGTAGTGGATGGATGGGTAGAACCTTTACACTATTTTACATTTGAACATGCCCATGCATATACACTATTTTCTGAACTACCTTGATCTATTATGGACATTGTTATTGTTGGCTATGTACCCTACTTCGATTGTTTGATCACATGCAAAACTAATTTTTGTTCTATTGAGACTCACACTAAGGTTTTCAAGCCCACCCCTTTAGTTTACATTTTACAGATAACCCTCAAGGTTAGGATCGGACTCGGCATACAGAGGTCTCGTCTCGGATTTATTAATATATTTTTTAAAATTTTACTTTATTTATTATGGTTTTATTTTGGTATTGTAATTTTGTTAAATATGGATTGTGGCATGGGTTGTTTTATTTAGATTTTTGCATGCATGGAATTTTGGTTAAAAATCGAACAAGTCTAATAATCGGCTTAATGTGGCTTAAAACACGGTTTTTTGTACAAAAATCAAAGGCATCACTTTTTTCGTTGTGTAATAATGAAACGAAGTTTTTTAAGGAAAAATGACGAAAACAATTGTGTTTTTCTTTAAAACGACACGATGTTTTTAATAATCGGACTTTAAGTCATTCGGCTAAAATAATTTGACATTTTGGCAATCCTAAGACAACTACTCAAAGTTTTTCTAAAAATCGAACTAATAAATGTTTTGAAAACGGAACGGATTTACTTGGCCATTTCGGTGGCTAATGTAGCCTTTAGAATTCAGCCCTAAAGCTTGGGCTGAGTTTGGGAAGTTACATGTTCCCTCCACACAAAATCATATTAATTATCTACACTGTAGTGGATGATTCAATAGTTCAACCTCAAACAACAAGAAAATGATTATAGTTAGTTTTGTTTAATTTATCTATAAATAAATTATATAATGAATTAATTTGACTGATCAAATCGAGTTGATTCAAACTTGAATTATATAATTCAAAATGAGTCGAATTCAGACAAAATGTGAAGCTGATGTTTCAAGCTGTGTCCAATGTAAGAGAAACCTCCATGGAGAAACAATAATGCTCTAATTAGCAATTTAAACATGAAGATTTGATTCGATTAGTATTAGCTAAGTAGGTGTTCTTGTTGTTGAGGATTCTTGGAGATTGTTAATTTGAATGGACTTAAATGCTCAACTATAATTAATTATGGATTTAAGAAGTTGACAACTTCTTAACCTAGTATCAAGAGCTTATAAAGCACGGGAAATTGAGTTAAAACATGGATTTAATCCCAAACAATCTATTTTCCATTCCAATTAAAAAAATTTAACGAATTTAAGAGATTTAAAGGGAATTATAAAGCAAAAAGAACTTGTACGAACTGATTAACGATGGTTATACATTTGCTTGAAGAGATAGTTAAAATATTAATCAATAAATTTGCAATCTACTTATTTAATCTATGTGTAGTACTAATTAATCCTTATTAGGATTAATGTTTTATCAATTTGATTACAATACTATTCATATCAATGCTTTTACTCCTTACTATTCTCATGTCAAATATACAATGTAACGTGTTGTAACTTTGATTACTTCTCTTATTCTACTGTATGTTCCAACAGTAGATACAACAATAGTCTTGGTGCAATCAAAATTTATGCTGTTGACATATTTGACTTTTGATATATTATGATTTAATATTATTGAACAACAAATGATGAGGGAATTTTGTGGTAAATTAGAATATGATTATCATCTAATCAATTAGCCTTGAAGAGGAAAACAAAAGTATGAACTTTTGTAGATACTCATCTTGTATCCTTATCCTTCTATTTCAAAGTATTTGAAGTGGTTGGGAAGCTCGTTTATAAAGATTTTTATGAGACAAAGGCTCAAGATAATTAATGAAATATTTCCAGCTTTTAAATGAGTATATCAAAACATTGCAAAAATGGTTGTTTGTATCAGGTGCTGTAGTTGAACTTTTGTATTTTGCTATTTTATTGGGTAATTTTGTGGCACTCTTTTAAGGTATTGTTTGGAGAGTTTTATTGAATGTAAAGTAAGGTATTTGAGAGAGTCGTTTGTAACAATGAGTTATTGTTGGGGCAAAAAATATCCATTGTGGTAAGAGTAGTTTGGGCTTTAGTCAAAAGGTGATTCGATTGGATTGTTAAATAAAATTACTCTCTAAGCGAGATTTCACATAATATGATTATTAATAAGTAGTATAGAGATAAGATTATGATACTCAAACAATGGAAGAAACAAATAGTTAAGAAATAGAGAAAGAGAAAATAAAGGTTGGGTAAAAGTCCAAAATGGATGTAGCAAAAGTGGCCCCAGATTATGCTTTGTTTCCTCTTTTAATATTGTAGCCAAAAACATTTTATTTCATTTTATTGTTTGTCTTCTCCAAAAGTTTCTCTCTTCTTCCTCAATTTTCTTTCTTCTCTCTTAAGGAAACAAATCTGGCCTTTCCTATTTATCATTTTGGTTTTCAAAACCGACCATCCCCCCTGAATTTGCAGTTTTCATTTGGTACCACCCACACTTTGCCTGTTTCTCAATCAATAATTATGAAGCACAATTAAATTAATATCCCAAACCTATTTAAAGTCAAATTAGAAAGGATCCACACACACACAAAAATTACTCATTGATTAAGTTATAGAAATCATTACTTATTGGTCCATAACATTCCTAATTAATTAAACTAAACTAAATATAAATTTTATAAGGTGAAACTCAAATCTCCATATTAAACAATCTCCACCATTGTTAAAACCTCATTCATCACACTTCATTTCTTTTTATTTTAATATAACTTAATCGAAATGACTAGATTTTTAATAAATAAATAAATAAAACTTTGGAAGTAAACATTATAGATTTCTGACCAGAAATATTTTACTAAAAAAATTCAACATTTATAAAATTGTGTGACGAGGAATAATGTGGTAAACAGTAGTAATTTCTACATAAAATCATACTTAAAACAGTGCGTGAGTCATGAATGTTGATGTTTAGCACTAGTAAAGTCGACTGAAAGTGACTCTTTATGGCTGGCTTTGGACATGAGAAGAAAAGACAACAATATGAGAACAAATCAAAATGATCCATCATCACTATTTTTCCTAAACGTATCTCAAATGATGTTACATATATTAAAAAATAAATTTCCTATGAAGTGCCAAATTATTGGTAGAATATTAGTGCTTTGTGTGATGAGCTCCCACAATTGAAACCAAAACTGTAAAAGGTAGTGTTAGAAATCTGACGAAAGTGCTTTTCCTAATATTTTCCCACCATTTCTTTTATAACTTACTAATTATTATAAATTATTTGAGAATAAAGAGTAAGAATTATAAAGATTGAGAAATCAACTTCAATTTTATATTAAATTATATGCCTCAACTGTTTATAAATATTTAAATTATGTAAAGTTACTCATGATTTACAGTCATTGAATATAATTTACTCAATTATTTAAATTCAAATTTCAAATTAAAAACACCCAAACATAAAATAATTTAAATTAATTAACCCAAAAAAGTTAAAGTTCAAAATATTCTAATCAAAATAGATTCAATTCAACCTTAGCTCAACTCATCTAATTGTTAAGTTTGATAGCAGATGGCATCTCAAGTTTCCACGTCTATCTTTGTCAGCATTCACTATTGAAAATTGATTAATTATACACGGTAGACCAGGGAAAATGATATAATTAGGTTAGTTGTAGATTATGACTTATACTTACCTATTGTTAATTTAATACTCTCTATTAAACTAATATTGATTTAAAAAAAAAAACCAATATTCAATAATTTGGGGTATAATTATATCCAAGCCAATAGATTTACCCCATCAACTCTTGCTTAAAGCTTCATTTTCACCCAAATTCTCCAATCTATTAGCATTGGCAATACCAACAATAGGACACTTAACACAATCAAAGTAGTTCGCTTTCAATTAAATCGCCCTTGCCAAGGTACGAGCTATTTTATTAGCATTCCTACAAATCCAATAGATAGATAAAGAATGAAAACCTAAAACAATATGATGACAATCCAATAATAACATCTCAGAGTCAGAAACATCCAAACCACCAATAGTGAGAGTTTGCCACAGCCTTTGGTTGTCAATTTAAAAAATAATGTCATTCATATGGCATGACCGAAGCCAAGACAAAGTCTCACGAGCTGCCAAGATTTCCACCATGAAAAGGTCAAACTTACTTTTTCATAAAATTGAAGATACATCACACAAAATCACCTTCCTAATTATGCACAATCACGCCCAATCCCATATGCTCACTATCAACAAAAATAACACCATCAAAATTGCATTTGAGAATACCCCCAATGGCCGTCTCCAACAATCACTACCACCCTCTCCTAACCTCCTAACCATCATTTGAGATTCATGAACAATCCTTACCCCCAACCATCTGTAACACCCCATACCCGACCTGATCGCTGGGTCCGAGCAACGAGATGCTACAACTGTTGAAGAAAAATTCAAATTGTTGTGCAAAATTGAACCATTCAAACATGTAAATAAATAGCATTCATATACATAATATATTACACTATCATTTTTGGGTCCCACCCAAGCTTACGATAGCTCTTTTGTTAACCTGAGCTTGAATTAGGACTAAATTGTAATGTTTGAAAATATTTGGGTTGACGTCGCCATGTCAGTATGTTATGTCGCAACTTCATACATACCAATGTCGTAACGACATTATGTTTCAACACAACATTACGACATTGAGAGTTGGTGGTTATGACAAGGACCCTATTTTTAGCAAAAACACCATTTGGTTCCCATTCAACAAGGTGCAATAATACCTAAATGGTTAATACAACCTTATACCATAAAAAAAAAAAAACTTAAATCCATACCATTTCATGCCAAACAAATCACCTAAGCATTCCAATCCTACCTAAATCAAACAAAAACTCAACCTAATCAACCATTAAATTTCAAAATCCAACTATTCAGACCTTTTTACATATGAAATTTTCATATCAACTTTACATTCTCAAAGCATACCATTTACCCATTCAATTATGTTTCATCTACCATTCTAGGAGTAAACAATGTCACGGTCTTAACTTGAATTAGGCATACATACTCTAAGTTAAGCATCATAATCCACATTAACTTACCTTTTTAATACATTAACCATTCTAGCTACTTCAAATAATACAATTTCAACCTCAACAAGTCAAACCGTTCAAGAGTATATTTACCATTTTCATAGCATCAACATGAACGAATATGCATCCATAAATTATGTACAATGCTCAACATTCAACTCAATCATCCCCAAATTTACCAAATAGCAAATAATTTCAAAATGCCAAAGTACACACTAAGACCCTTATATACATGCCACAACCTTAAAATCAAAATAATCATATAACTACCGACTCGGTGATAATGTGAGCTTCGATACGATCTAACTTGGCAAGTTCCACAAGGTGATGATCTACAATGGAAAGAAAACAAATAAGGTAAGCATTAAGAATGCTTAGTAAGTTCAAAAGGGAAACTACTATATTTACCTTATTTACACCTAAGTATTATAGCTACATTAGTTTGGCATAGTGTTGGCTAGATCATAATACTTTACAACATTCACAAGGTGAGCATATATCTATTTATACATATTCATGAACATTATAAGTAACTCAAAATATCAATTCATAATGGTTCATATAACTTATCACAAAACATGTTCAACCAACAATTTATAAGTATAAAACAAGCATTCATAATCCATTTCCAATCACATCTCCTATCATCAATACATAATTATATAACTTGTGCATTTGAATCATTTTCAATAGAATTTTCAATTGATTATCAAGTACATTTCATCATGTTTTCAATTTTTCGATTTCATTTATATTGTTACGCTCAATGGAATCCTAGTAAACGGATTCGGATACACGGGTAAACTACACCACACCAGGGCACCATAGTGCAAAGCCCGTAGGCATCATATGCATGTCCAAATGCTAATACATCCCTTCACCACACCAGGGTCTTTGTAGAGAAATATAAAACTCGATGATCCGCAAAAAATGATGGATCTCAATATAACCCTGTGACAATCTCCATATAATCACATGTCTCGTACAAGTGCACATAAGACCCTATTGGCGTACCAATCGTATCCTAATCCTTTACTAAGTATCACATATCCTTGTAATTATCCATTTTTCATATCGTACCCTGTACATGATCACACATTTCATTTACATGCCTATATTAAATTAAACCTTCACATTTGAATTTTGTACTAATATGTAATAATCAATTTTCACGTAACATTTTAATTCGCTCCATTTTTAGTCTTTCATGCCAATTCACAAATAACCATATCATATTCAAACAAATATCTATATATATGAAATCAAACATAAAATAGTAAGTCCTATACTTGTTCAAAATGTGAAAAGAGTGGATATTTCATGGACTAATTCGCAACTTTAGATTTTCCCTTGTTAGCTTCACTTGAATTCGAATTTTGATCTATACAAGTATTTTATACAATCAATCAATACTAAACATTTTCATATTATGCCATGATATGAATGAACCTATATGAACTCATTTTTCAATATCTTTAAAATTTTACATTTTATTCAATTTAGTGTTTAAACTCGAAATAATCATAACTTCCGATTCCTAGCTTCGGATTAAAATTCAATTTCACATACATTCATTAGGGACACTCTAATTCCTATCCCTAACAAAATTTCATAACAGTTTTTCATTTTATTCAATTTGGTCCCTAATGTATGAAACTAACTATTATTTCGACAAAGGCAAGCGCACCTATCGAACAGTAGTATAGCTGTGGTGAGTCCGGAATATCGTATCCTCAAGGACCAAGAGCACTAGTATTAACTATCTTTTTATTATCTAGCCTAATAATTAAGAGGATTTATTTTTAATCTAAAATTTACTAACTAATTTAACTAACTATGAACGCGACAGAGAGTAAATTGAGAAAATACTTTTAAACAACTTTTATATGAGATAAGCAATACCTAAGGAAGAATCCACCTAGACTTCACTTATTACTTTTGATTCATGTGATTTATTCACTTGGCTTAATCCGTAGAAATCCCTAAATTATATTAATACCTCTTTCGAGGCTACTAACAACTGACTCTAGGTTGATTAATTGAAATCTCTTTCTAATTAAAACCCCTATTGTCGCATTAACTCGATCTGTGGATTCCCTTATTAGGTTTGACCCTAATCCTGCAGATTTTCATCGCCCTATTTCTAGGGTTGCAATCAACTCCGCTTAATTGTGTTGATCTACTTTTAGACAGGGACTTTTGCTCCACTGAATAAGCACATTCAACTTGAATCAATAACCTGAATTATCAAAACAAGAATAGGAACTCACAATTAAGAATAAGCACAAGTATTTATCTCATAAATCAAATAATAATAAGATCTGTCTCAAGTTTCATCCCCTTAGATATTTAAGGGATTTAGTTCATACTAAAAGAGGGAAACATCATAAAAGAGGAAAACAACAAAACATAAGAAAACCCAAAAACTTCTAAAGAACTTGATGGGAGATCCTCAGTCTTGATGGAGATCCTTCTCCTAAGTTGCTCCCGATGGCTGTCTTGGAGTATTTTCTCCTTCTACTCGGCGTCTATTTGACGTCCTGTCGAGCTCCCCTTTTAGGTTGCCCCCTAGGGTGTTTATACAGGCTTTGAGATGTCTTACTTGGCCTACAAGTATCCTATTCCGAATAGAATTCATCCTGATTTCGGCAGGGACACGCCTGTGGTGGACTCCTTCGGCCGTGGTCGATTTCGCTCGCCACACACGGCCGTGTAATCTGCCCGTGGTCGATAGTCCAGGCCGTGGTTGATCCTGCTTGTGACACACGGCCGTGGCCAATGGTCCAGGCCGTGTTGATTTTCTAGGTAGGCCCATTTTGCCCGTTTTTGGCCCGTTTCTCATCCTTTTCGACTTCTTAAGCTCTCCTGAGTATAAAACATGAAATTAAAGGATTAGGAGCATCGAATTCATCAATTCTAATGAAAACTCATCCAAAAATAAGCTAAGCATAGGGTTAAAATATGTATAAATTATGGTTTATCACAATCTTACCAATTGTTCATCATATACTGAGTTCATTTTCTTTGAGTTTTTCGTACATACCTATACCAACTCGTAACATAATCACATACTTTCTCGTCTTTAACATACCCATTGAATTTCCCGTTGAACCATTTGGAATACTAAATGATACTCGGGGATCTCGTACACACAGTACCGTACCAATGCCATATCCCAGATATAGTCTTACATGTAATCTCGTATCGATTGCAATAGCTCAGCTATGGTCTTACACAAAATCTCACATCGATGCCATATCCCAGATATGGTCTTACACAAAGTCTCATATCGATGCCATATCCCAGATATGGTCTTACACATATTCTTAGTGACCCTAATGTCATGACATTTATATCCTAACTATTCCTAAGGTTCAATCGGGGATTTACTCGCTTGTTGAAACTTCGTCAATTTCATCCATAGAGTCAATCATACAATTCATGCAATAACAAAGCATTATAAATACAATTATAACGTTGCATTATTTACATACAAACTTACCTCGACATAAAAATTGGCGAAAAGGACTAAATCGTCAAATACTCATTTTTCTCTCGTTCTACGTCCAAACCTTGTTTTCTTGATCTATAATATCACATTTAACTTATTCAATCTGTAACACCCTAAACCCGGTCAAAATGTTACGACCAGATCCGGCATGTCACATAAAAGGGTTGTTTAAAAGTTACGCGTTTGTTAAAAATTTCGAGTTTAATTATGTATTCGCTTGTTATCCTTTTGTTAACATTTTGGAAAACGATTATTAAGGGTTTAGGAAAAATCCCGTATTAAACATTTGAGAATAATAGGCAGTATCATATTAAAAGCTAAACCAAATAAAATACCAAATTTAAAGTTAAAGCGGCCTTATTACAAAATATTAACCCAAGTTAAAAATAAGTAAAATACTAAAGTCCAAAACTGCTCGTAGTGTGGCCACCTCCGAGTCCTCCAGTACGTCGAACCGCCTACTGAGGATTACCTAAGAAAAATTAAAAGAGGGGGTGAGTTTACGAAAACTCAATGTGTAATTCCCCTTACGAACAAAATCTGTAAGAACATGCATCAAAATAATTCGGGCCCAAGCCCATTAAAGTAACGGTGGCAATTGGGTATTAGCCCAAAATAGCCTCGGTTGGGCCTTAATCCAAGTCAAATGTCACATGTCATACATATAAATCTGGGCCTAAGCCCATCTCAGTAATATAATCCAGATATGCAATGCATTAATGCCCATACCAACCCTGCACTCCGTCTCATGTCCAACCCTACACTCCTGTGGGGATTTAATCGACCCACCCATCCCTACACTCCATATGTAGCACCGATTGCGGCACTAACTTATCGGTGCAAAGATAGGCGCTCGGTGGCTAAAAAGCCTTCATGGCGGTATTACAATTGGCACAAAGCCATCGGTGATCAGTATTATATTTGGCACATAGCCATCGGCGGACGGTAATATAATCGGCACCACGACCTTGAGGTAAATATGATCGACACAGAGTCATCGATATATAAGTTAGGCACATAGCCACGGTAAATACGATTGGCATAAAGCCATAATATCGCACAGAGAGCCTTCGGTATTGGCACAAAGCCCATAATTACGGCGCGAAGCCATATTAATTACACACAACCCTCAAGAACATTATCGGTGCGGCAAAGATGGCTCGCTTTAAGGCTAAAAAGCACTGCGGTGGCTATAAAGCCTTCGGTGGATCCACGATCGTCAGCGACCATGCGATCCTATTAGCACTTCCTCCATATTAATAATCCCAACCCCATGCAATATGTCGTGTATGTCATGCTCAATCATTACACGTGTATGCAAAATGGCCATGCTCAAGAACAATTATTTAAACATGTAATAAAAGCATATCGACCATACAAACACAAAACCAAATTAGTCCACTCATTGCACAAGTCGATCTTTTACCTACAAGGGCAAATCAGTCATTTTACCCTATAAGGGTATTTCAGTAATTCTACCCTACAAGGGTAGTTCGGTAATTCTACTCATAACCAATCCATGTATGCAACGCATCTCAAACATAATCAATCATACAATTAACACATACAACGCTAGTACTACCACGAGGGTACAACGATCATTTTATTGTTTAGGGGTAAAACAGTAATTTCCCAAACTGGGGGTATTTCGGTAATTTCGCTAACCGGGGGTATTTTGGTAATTTTGCAAACTGGGGTATTTTAGTAAACTCACAAACTGGGGTATTTCAGTAATTTCACAAATCGAGGGTATTTCCGTAATTTTGCAAATCGGGGGTATCTCGATAATTTCGCTAATCGGGGGTATTTTGGTAATTTCACAAACCGGAGGTATTTCGGTAATTTTACAAACCGGGGGTATTTCGGTAATTTTGTAAACCAAGGGTATTTCAGTAATTTTACAAACTGGGGGTATTTTAGTAATTTTGTAAACTAGGGGTATTTTAGTAATTTTGTAAACCAAGGGTATTTTAGTAATTTTGTAAACCAAAGGTATTTCAGTAATTTCGCACCTGCAATGGCCTTTCCAAAGGCCTAATGTCGCCTCGAGCGACTCAACTACCATTTTCGGTCAGATCTTAGGACTATTGGGCCTAAAACTGATTTCGGCCCATTAAACCCACACGCGCGTGTGGCCCACCTAACACAAATCTAGCCACGTATATGAGATTCACCTAGTCTAGTTCACTATATACTACACCATCATACATTTTATTCAATTGGGCCCACGAGCCTATTGGGCCCACTTCGGCCCATCGTGGCCCAAGCAGCCTCAATCCACAAGAATACTACTGATGGCCTCAACTATCGCGTCGAAGCCCCACACGTGCGTTCGCACGCTCGTGTGGCTACTATTTCCGTGGCCAGACGCTTCGGCATTTGCCGCTCTACAACTAGAGCAGAGAAAGTTACACACCTGGTAGGAATCTGGTGCTAATCCGCGCTCCGACCACTCCTGTGCCCAAACGCCCTCCAATGTATCATTCCTCCTATCATAGAATGCTCTATATATAGCTAGCTTCTCACCTTCCTTCTTTGTATCTTTCCGATGTGGGATCCTTCACAAGTCGAGAGTTTAAATCCAACTCAAACTCTTGCCGTCCAATTCGGAAAATAAATACTCCCTTGCTTTTCATGAGATTCGAACCCAAGCTCCCTTCAATAGTTCAACACGCCACTTACCACCAAGCCACAAGCTCCTCTTGTGTCTTAAACCATGCGCAACTAAATATAAATCTATAGCCAAATTCTAAAGTCCATTTAAAAAGAAAACCAAAATGCAAGAGCCAAGACTTGAACCTTGGACCTCCTTCCTTCCCTGTGGCGTCACTCCATTACCTCTAAGTGGCGTCACTTTGCCACTACACCACACCTCCACTTGTGTCATTTTTCTCCACATTTTATTCTTAAAGCCTACCTACCAACTCCCAGGGTTTTTTTCACCTAAAACCAAAATTTTCCTAAAGCTCAAGTTTAATCCCGGGACTTCATAGAAGCCCCCTAACCTTCTAAAATCACTCACCTAATAGGTCCAACAAGTCGTTCTCTTGTTCTCAAAAATTTTAAACGCTACTACGCCCAAGGCCCATTGGGCCCAAACCTACGAGGCCCAACTTTGGGATGTTACACAATCATTATACAATTCAAATTAGCACAAAATCAAATTATGGAAAAAATTACATTTTTGCCCCTAAAGTTTGACATTTTTATAATTTAGTCCCTAAGCTCGTAAAATGAATTTCATTCAATTTTTTCAAAGCCCAAGCTTAGCCGAACCTATTTCATTCTCATAACAGCCCACATGTTTCATTTATTCACACTTTTACTACTCATTTTACAACTTTTACAAACAAGTCCTTTTTTATGTTTTTACCGAAAATCACTTAGCAAAAGTCGTTTATTCAACATCAAATTTTCATAATCTACCATTAAACATCAAAATACACAAATATCCAACATGGTTCAAACCCTAAACCTTGATCTTTTCTCAAATTAGTGGTAGAACTAGGTAGATCTTGTTACGAGGATTTCAAAAACGTAAAAATCATTAAAAACAGGGCTAGAACGGACTTACAATCGAGATTGGAAGCTTGGAAAACCCTAGCTATGTCTTCTCCATGCAAGTTTCGGCCATGGGGTAGAAGATAGACAAAAATTGGCTTTTAATTTGGCTTTTTAATTCATTTATTAACCAAATAACCAAAATGCCCCTAACTTAAAACATAACAATTCTCTTACTTCATGTCTATTTTTGTCCACTAACTTATCAAATGGTCTAATTGCCATATAAGGACCTTCAATTTTAAATTTCATAGCAATTAGACACCTCTAGCATGTAGAACTTAACTTTTTCACTTTTTACAATTTAGTCCTTTTGACTAAATTGAGTGCCCAATCATCAAAATTTTTGAACGAAATTTTCACGAAACAATTCCATAAAATTTTATACCATAAAAATATAATAACAACAAATTTTACTGCGTCGGATGTGTGGTCCCGAAACCACTGTTCTGACTAGACCCAAAATCGGGATGTTACATGTCGCACTATAATGCTTAGTGATTAGTTGGTTAGACTTTCAATTTTTGCATGCTTGTTAGTAGAAATTGTTCAATCGTCGACTCTCTTGGGTTCGATCCTCGGAGTACTCTGTATCCCGTTGTACAATTGTATTACAATTGACATGTTACATTTGTAGACACCGTACGATAATATAGTTTTCGATCCTTTTTTGTTTTTAGTGTTGATTTCTCTCTCCCGTTCGTGAGAGTAGGGGAGAGGCGGAGAGGCGGTCATCAGCCTACAAAATATAAGGCATAAAATCTGGAAAATAAACCTTCATAATTTGATCCTATAGAACCAAAATACAAAGAATTAAAATATTCAACAACAATCAACTATATACCTGGTTCGTCTGAACATTTCCTACCATTCTCATCATTACAAAAGCATCGATATATGATTGACACATTTTTTTTTTTGCTAACCTGCGCATGAAAAAAATTAAGTATTTGCATCACCATGACGCATCCATA
The DNA here is from genome assembly GCA_025698515.1 of Gossypium sturtianum. Lineage (NCBI taxonomy): Eukaryota > Viridiplantae > Streptophyta > Magnoliopsida > Malvales > Malvaceae > Gossypium > Gossypium sturtianum. Next base: position 11,638,845 of record CM046952.1, on the reverse strand, counting down.
GAACCTTTGTATGTTGTCTCCAAAAAACTTCCTCTTGAGCTAGTAAAGCACCCAACTCAGCCCTCAACCAAAGAACATCATTTTCATTAAAACCATTATTCCTTATGTGCATAATTCCCTCATTCATCTTTTTAATTCTATTGGGGAAATTATTCCCCAAACTTGCCTTTCAACGAGACAAAGAATCCACACAAAAACCAAGTCGAGCAACAAGGGATGTTTTCAGACCAAGTCGAGCAACAAGGGATGTTTTTAGACTATCGGTCTAAGCATTCTCAATAGCTATATGAAACCTAGGCTCACTGAGCCAACGATTCTCAAACTTAAATCGATGAACTTTGGGCTTAATGAAATTCTTACCCAACAACAATTTAATAGGCAAATGATTTGAAGTAACACTGACAAGATTGTAGAGCTTATAATACTGAAAGTATTGAGTCCATGCTTCATTAACAAAAGCTCTATCCAAATGCTCCATAGATTCATACACGATAAGACTTAACTGTGAATAAATTTAGAAAAATATCCAATCACACGACATAGTAAAATTCAAACCTAATGTCTCAAGGATTCTAAAACTTCAACTTTATTATTAAACCAAGAAGTCATCAACTAATTAATTGAAGTACTTTTCAATGAAGTAAGAATTAAAAATCTGGAGACCAATTAATATAAGGGGTTTTTGTTACAACACAAAGGTTTAAGGGTAGGGGTGAGCAAAACTCGATTCGACTCGAAAAAATTGAAAAAAAATTTGAATTTTGAGTTAAACGAATCGAGTTATTCGAGTTATTCGAGTCAACTCGATTTTTTTTTCAAATTTCGAGTTCAAATCGAGTTGAGTTTTTGAATTCGAATAACTTGATTAATTCGATTTATTCGAATATCAAACTATAATATTTTAAATTTTTACCCCAAACTCCCAAACATTTTTACTTTTCCCTCAAAACTTTTACTCCTTTCCACTTTCCCCCCAAAACTTTTACTCCCCTCCCATCCCAACCCCCCAATCTACCCAAAATCCATTTCTCACCAAAATTTTACTCTCCCATTTACTTTTTCTCAAAATTTTACTCCCAAAAACCCTCAAAACTTTTTATTTTCCCCCAAAATTTTTACTCCCACTTTTCCCCTAAAACTTTTACTCCCTTCCCATCTCACCTCCCATCTACCCCAAACCCATCTCCCCTCCAATTTTTTTTTAATATTTTCCCTTCAAAATTTTACTCCCCCCTATTTACTTTCCCTCAAACTTTTATTCTCCAAAACTTTTTATTTTTCCCTAAACTTTTACTTCTCACCCTTTACTCTCAAATAAAAATCAAAAGTATCCAAAAAAATCACTAAACATAAATAGTAATAATTTTATTTATATCTACTATTTATATTATTAAATTAAATTTCACATTTTATATTATTTATATTATTAAATTGTTTAGTCATATTGAATATTTATATTAAAATTGAATTATTAATTATGCCATAAAATATTCGTGTTAAAATTTTATATTGGTATCAATTTCACATTTTATCTTTAAATAACTTTTATTAAAAATCACATTTTTACATTTAATATATTTTTAATTCCAAAATACATAGTGACAAGAATCAAGATAATTGAAACAACTAAGCAAGCAAAGAAGCTAACCCGTATATAAAAGATTAATAAATAAATTATTTGGTGATGAAAGTTAATAAAAAATTTGGTTAATGTGGACAAATTTTATTACGATGGGTGACAATGGTTAGAAGGACCCAAAATTATTTTTTAAAATTTAACTCGAACAAATATATTCGATTCGATTCGATTTGAATTCCATCTCACTCGACTCGATTCGAGAAAATTTCAAATCAAATTAGGATGATAAAATATGATTCGTCAACTCGATTAACTCGAAAGTTTTTTATTCGATTCGATTCGATCGAACGCTCAACCCTATTTAAGGGTTTTGTGGCGATTCAAATCGTGAAAGGTGTGGAAAGTCTCTAGAAAATTATGGTTTTAAAGTTTTGGGCTTGTATTTGAGCAGGGTTTGAATCTTGTATTTTGTCTTATTGTGCCCTGATGTTGTGGAGAGAATTCTTTTATAGAGGGAGGCTGATTGGATTTCGGTCTCAACCACTGAGTTTCCTATATCTCATAGGAGCAATGATAGAGTGGTTGAAAGCCAGAAAATTTTTCTAGGGTGGAATTAAGTTGTATAACTTATGAGAACTAAAATGCAATTTTATCATTTTAACAGTTTATATCTTTATAATTTTTAAAAAATAAAATAAACTTTTTTTATTATTTTGGGGATCAAAACCATGTACCAACTTTAAAAGTTTATAAATATTAAAAAATCAAAACATAAATTTACCATTTCAATGGGGTCGAAGCCTCCGCCAACCTCTTTGCGGCCGCCCCTATTATTAGAAATGACTTAAAAGGATTAGATAAGGTATTCGTCAAATTAAAATATGATAGATCAATGAAGGTTATCAAGGGACCTTCTTAATATATCTTATGCAAATTATGTGAATTCTAAAAATATTATGTTTGGGCAAGGGCGTGAATTCGGATCTTTCTAGAGAGGCAATGACGATGTTGTATTGTCAAAGCCCTTATAGCAGTCCATCACATCTCACGGGAAAGCCGCGTCGCCAGACTTTTGTGGTAGCCAACTGGTATGGGGAAGAGATGAAAGGTGGGGTATAACAGCTCTTTTAAAAAAGTAAAAATGAACCAACCATTATAAGGTTTGGCAAAAGGTATTTTGCGCATGCATTATTAACTAGTGTCCCTATCGAGCAACAAGTGGTGCTTTATTTTTCAGAGTTTTTTTACAACTGTTTATTTTAGTACTTGAGTCTTTTGTGTCAAGCATAAAGTACCAAACATGCGATTGGATTTATCTAATTAAGTCATTAGTGACCTTTAATGATATTTGTACTTGTCTACATTATTTATTAAGATTAAATTAATTTATAGATCGCACTGTAGAGTTTAGCCGATAAAAAATAATGAAGGGTTGACTCCATTTAAATGATTGGTGAATTATTGAATTAAAAGTTAATTTAACAGTCAATAACCTTTTAACCTAATGACAAGAATATTATACTGTAAGTACGTGAATTTGGATTTAATTCCAAGCAACTCTATTCTCATCTCTTAATTATTAAAAAATTATAAAAGAGAGAGAAGTTAACTAACAAGTAGTGAACTGATAGAAAAATGAAAATTTTAGAGCCGTCGATGGTCAAAAAGTATTAAAATATATTAGTCCTTGTGTTGTATAATTTGTCTATTTGTACAACAATTTGTGATCACTTTATTACTAAATATCAACAAATGGGTAACAATTGTCTCTTCTCTCTTTTTTATAATAAGTAAAAAAGAAATCAATAATAATTTATATCAATTATAAGAATATAAAATATTATTGATATTAATTTTATAAAATATTTTAAATAATAAAATAGCTTATATCATAATTTAAATTATTTTATGTAATAATTAAATATTTTATATAAAATATTTTATTTTATTAATTTCATAAATTTTTATATGCATAATGACTTATTTGGTTTTCCAACTTTACAAAAAAAAAAATCATTTTAGCCTCTCATTTATTTTTTTTACCTTTTTTAGCGCTTAAATTTACCTTTTTTTTTGTCAAATCACCCCAAAATGGATACGAAAGTTAACATTTTGTAACTTTATTGGCGTGGCATACACGTGGATGACACGTTAGTATTTAATTAATTTTAAAAATATTTAAAAATTCAAAAAGCTATAAAAAATATTTTTTAAAATTAAAAATTATTAAAAATATTATAAAATTATAAAAAATATTTTTTTAAATATTAGAGAAATTAATTAAATGCTGAAATATCATCCACATGGCAATTCACGTGTATACCACATCAGCAAAGTTAACAAATATTAACTTTTCCATCCATTTTAAGGTGATTTGACTAAAAATGCAAGTTCAATGGTTAAAAGAGATAAAAAAAATTAAACGGGGAGCTAAAATGACTATTTTTATAAAGTTGAAGGGCCAAAAAAGTTATTATGTCATTTTAATATGTATGTTTTAATTATTTCTCATGGTCATGTAAGTTTTTACTATTATGGTATATTTTAATTATTTTTCATGTTTTATTTGTATTAGTGTGTAATACTATTTAAATAACTTCCATTTTATATCAGGTAGTATTAATTTTTTCTTATTGTAAAATGAGATTATTGATTTAAGATTAAAAGAAATTATAACAAGAGCAAAAGAGGATGATTTTATATTTTATTTTAGATTATTTATAAACCTTGTATATTTATCTATTTATAAGCTTTTTATATGTATCTAGCCTTTGAAGAGAAGTGGTCCTTAAATTATGTTTTAAGAGAGTAGCAGATGTTCTGACAAAAATGACTTTGATGAGTGATGAAGCTTTGCATATGTTTAAGGAACCCCCTTTAGAAATTAAAGAGATCTTGAAGGAAGATTGCACTTTTGATAACTTGTCTATGACATACTCTATGTAATTTATTCTATTTTACCAATAATAATAATAATAATAATAATAATAATAATAACATTCCATAAGTTGTGAAGATGTAATTCGATATAAAATAGGTTAAAGAATTTATTTATCATAAAAATTCTTGCAAGATTGTATGGGAAAGTTACATGAACATTCATAATTAATGATAGATTTATAATACTTCTCGTTCAATGTTTATCAATAAAAATTATGTTTTGTTAAATCTTTAATTAAAAAAATCTATGAATAAAAATTTAATAAAGGAAAATAAGTATACAATCTCTCGTTTTAAGTTGCCTCGTTAAAAAAAATATATAGCATGTTTTGTTGAACTTTAATATTATATTTTTTCTCCGGACCATGAGTGAAGAAATACTTTGGTGAAATACGTTCTATTTTGTTTCCTTTGATATATCCCCTCTTTAATTGATCTATACACGTTGCACTATTTAATTCTTATAAGATAGTTGTTGCCTTTTATTGTAGAGGTAAATTACAAATACTTTGGATATGTTGGGTCGCTAGCTTTAGTTAAACATTCTTGGTTTACCTCGTGCATCATAATTATTTTTTCCTGATTTGAAATTCAGTAGATAATGTTTATTTTGTTGAACATCATGATATGAGTGCTCTCACATGTAAATAAATATTGTATCTGAAATCAAGAGTAGTCCACTATAAATCAACAATATCCTTTTCTACATCTACAGGGTCTTGCCCAGAGAGTAATCCATTATGAATCAATGGTGTAAGATGTGATTTAAGTTCAACTCACTCATTAAGTTGTATTCTCACTCTTATACATCATCTAAGATCACTCTTAGAATTAAGGTTTTTCTCTTAAAATCTTAGCTACAAACTTAATATAAAATAGTTTATTTACAAATATTTTGCACTCAAAATAGGTTCCTTTCAATGAACAAAAACAAGTACTCTCTTAATTGATACATAATTAAATAAACAAGCATTCTTTAAAGGGTAAACTACAAAAATAGTCATTTTTGTTTGCCTCAGATTACATTTTAGTCACTTATATTTGAAACGTTACGTTTTAGTTACTTAAGCTATCGTTTTGTTATGAAGTGGTCATTCTACCATTAAACTCCATTACCTCCCTAATGACAGTTGTAATAGGCCCATTTTGCCCGGGCCCATTCAGAAAAAGGAAAACAAAATAAATAAATAAATGTTTTTACAGTCCTTTTACATTTAACCCAAATACCAAAAATTAAGACCCAAACCCGAAAAATCAATAGCCTACCCAATTACAGACTTCACAAATCAGACCCACTACCCTTGGCCCAAAACTAATCCTAAAACTGCCTACCCATTAACCTAATACCCAAACTAATACCTAAACCCGATCAGCCCAAGAAAATATACTCAGACCCAAAATTACATGGCCCATAGGGGCACAAGAACTTAAACAAAATTTCAGACCTAGGGTTCTCCAGAAACCCTAGGCGCCGCTTCAGCAGTATCTGTAACAGACCGAATTTGACCCTAATCGGAATGGTGGTTTCGGGACCACGAATCCGAGTCCGAGAAATATTTTGATATTATATTTTGTGTTTATTATATGTGAATTAATGTGTGTGAAAGTCTCGTAGAAAAATTTTATCGTTTGTGTGTTCAATTTAACAAAAAGAATTAAATCGCGTAAAGTGTAAAAGTTGTATACTATAGTGTAAAGTGCTAGATTGATGATGGCTTTTTAATATGGGGCATTAAAAGGGCAATTAGCCCATTTTCAAGTTAGTGGGTGGCATATGTCATAACTAACCTTAAGTTTTATATTAGTTTTATTTTATTTTAAAGGTTAAATTAGTAATTAAATAATTATTTACTTTATATGTTAAAAGATTATAATAATAAGCCATCATCTTTTTCATCCATCTTTGGCCGAATGTGGGAGAAAGAATGAAGCTTTGAAACCCTTTAATTTTCGGCAATTCTAAGCTAAAAATTCAAGGTGAGTTTTTAGTCGATTTTTGTTAATTTTGACGTTTTTGAGATCGTTGCTTCGAACGGTAGCTTACCCATGTTGAAATTTTTGAATCTAAGCATGTTTGATATTCGGCCATTAATGTGTTCATGTAGTTTTTGATGTGTGATAATTTTATTTTAAACATATGTTAAAGATTAGTATATTTTGTATTGGAAATTTTAGTGAATTTGAGTATTTTGGACTAAATTGCAAGAATAAATTTTTAGAGGGGCTTATTTGCAAAATAAATGAAAGAAATGGACTTGTATAGTCCCTATACATATTCGGCCCTTAAGTAGTGTTGAGAAATTTTGTGTATTTTGTGTTTTATGCAAATAGGACTAAATTGTGAAAATGTGAAATAGTAGGGGTAAAATGATAAATTGCCTAATTATATGCTTAGGGACTAAATTGAGATGAAATGTACTTGAATGAGCTAAATTTTAATGTGTTTAGATCAAGAAAAAAGAAAAACGGATTTGGATCGGGGGAAAACAATGGTTCTCGAGTAGCCGGTTTACGCGGTCCGTCAACAGTCGAGGTAAGTCCTTAAGCGAACATATGTTAAAGAATTACTTACGAATTTAATGAATGATGAAATTGATATATTTATAGTATAAATTCTTGAGTTGGCCGAATGTGAGGATAATAAGTTGGTTGATGGTAATTTTATTTAATGTGATTCGAATAAGTATACTTGGTTTGATATATGATTGTAATTTGTGAAATATGAATGGTGGTGAAGTTAGCATTATAAAATGCAGAATGAATGGTTAACTATATTGATAATCGGGCTTCGTGCCTAGCAGGCTTAGTGCCGGTGACATATTCGGGCTTCGTGCCTAGCAGGCTTAGTGCCGGTGACATATTCGGGCTTCGTGCCTAGTAGGCTTAGTGCCGGTGTTATATTCGGGCTTCGTGCCTAGCAGGCTTAATGCCGGTGATAATTTAAAATGAAGGAACCATAAATTTCTCGAGTTGTAACGTAGTTAATCTATTGAGTTAAAAACTCAGGTAAGCATAAGTCTCATTTAAATTCATCAGAAGTAAGGTAAGTTGTGATTAATGTTACTTGAGTTGAAATATTATGTTAAGAACGGTGTTATGTGAATTTGAGCTTATGATCGGCGTGTATGCGAATATAGAAATAATAGAATTATTAGTGTGATAATGTAATGGATATGAATGTTAAATTTATATGATTATAAACATGCGATTCATGTAATACATGTACTTTGTGCCTTGATGAGTTGCATGTTGATGACAAAGAAGTATAAGTAATTGAGTTAATATATTACTAGTATTCGGTTTTGTATTAATTGCATATCGAAATATACATATATAATGTACTACAATTTATTGATTATAAATGTTAAAGTGCTTGATTAGTGAATTATCTTTTGCTTAAGACTTACTAAGCTAGCGAGCTTACTCTGTATGTGTTTGTATTTCTGTTTTATAGATCATTGATTCAACTACGGGCTCAGAGGATCATCAAGAAAGTCAACCACACTATCACTCTCTTTGGTATATATATATATGTTTGCTTTTTGAATCAAAGGCATGTATAGGCTGTATTTTGATAAGTAATGAATGATGTTCGGTTTTGTAAATGTATATATATATGGCCTTGCGAATAAGGCTGTTATCTTTGGGTTAAACATCGTTTGTATGTTTGATATAATCTTCTGTTTTAATCTTTGATATAAGACGTATGCACATAAGGCTTGGAAGTTAGATGTAGTTGTATAGAAATGATCATATATATGCATAAGTATGCTTATTATGTCGTGCGAATATCTCTACTTAGATTATTATGTACTTGGTATAATTCAGGGATGATCATGAAAATGTATATACTAATACTTTGGGTTGATCATTGAAGTTTTATTTTGAGAACCGAATATATGATCAATGGATTGGTTGGATTTATATATAAATTGAATTAGTCACATATCATGTGTGTTTGGTAGGTTATTCAATGATCTTGTAACCATGGATTAATAAGGTAAAATGAATTGAAAATTTTGGATTGACATGGCTTTTGTTTAGGGACAATGCGCATATTATGGTAGTATAATGTGTTTGTTTGGTCATGCTATACTGTCCGAGTGTCAGATGTGTGAATGACAAGCTATTTAAGTATTATGGACCTATTCGTTTTAATATGCATATTTGCAGAAAGTATAGAATAATATGCTGATATTCGGCTAATGAGATAGATGTACTTACATATGTTTGACATACGAAATTTGAGGTTTGTTAAGTGGAAGCTTGATTCGAAACTTGTATAGATTATGAGTTATGATGTATTGCATTATGAAACATGGTTTGTAATGTAAGTCTTGTTTATTATTGTGGATATGGAAAAATTTAAATATACGTATAGGATTTATGCCATAAATGACTGTGAAAAATTGTGTCTAGTTCGGTAACGCCTCATAACCCTAACTCGGCGACGGGTACAGGTTAAGGGGTGTTACAGTATCCCAAATGTCAAGCCTCAATCGCTGGAGCCCAATCGTCGCACCCACGCCAGGCTTTCGGTCGCGCCATGATCCGCGCCCGAATCACGCTGCAGTCACAACCAGGATCCTCGCCCGACCTGCAAAAGGAAACAAATCACAGCAAGAAAGGCGAAATAGAGGCAAAAACAGAGATTTATTTCCTTTTTGTCTTTCATTTTTGGGTTATAAAAACCCCTAGATTAAACTTGTAAGGGGGGGACAGACACGAATATACCCAGAGAAACACATACGAGATATATACACAAAATACAGAAATAAAATGGCAGAGGTGATTTCAGTCGATTTCTTTTCATTTTTTTTTATTTTTGAATATTGTTATCTTTTTTTTCTCTTCCTTCTATCTTGTTTTGCTCATAATATATATATATATATTAAAATATAAAAAAAATTTACCTATTTGGGGGTTCCGGCCACCAGTGTGCAGGTGGTGTGCCACAACCACGAGTTCACTAGAACTCTGCCGGAAATCGCCCAGGCCAAGAGGGAGAGAGAGAAAATCTATTTTTTTTTTCAAAATGAAAGCTGAAAATGATTTTTTTAAAAGGTTTTTATTATTTATACTGAAAGCAAAACGGCGTCGTTTTGCTTTGACCATTTAAATACCAAAACGGCGCCGTTTCACCTATGGCCCGCGTGTGCGACCCGACCCGCAAGGAAGATCCACGTGTTTTTATAGAATGGGCTATTTGTGCTTTTAGCCCTTTCGCATTTTTTGTTTTTTTAAATTAAGTTTATTTTATTTTCTAATCTGGCCCGATAATTTACAACATTTTTTAATTGAGTCCTTTCTGCTGCGGCGTGTTTCGGTAAACGGGAATATTTTCCCTTTTGGTCCTCCACGTTTTGCGCGCATTGCTAAGGGGCCCTAATTCATTATTTCTTTTAAAATTCGCCCCAAAATATCATTTTTAAGTTTAATTTAGTCCCTATTTTTATTTTCTTTTATTATTATTATTTTATTATCATATTTATCATTTTTATATTTATTATTATTGTTTTATTTTTATTATTATTTTCAGTATTTCTAGTGTTATTTTTTTTACTACCATTTTTTTAATTATTATTAATCTCAATATTTACTATTATTTTATTTTTAATATTTTTTGATTTCTACTATTATTTCTATTATTATTTTCATTTACTATTAATATTATTATTACTATTATTATCACTAATTTAGTATTATTATTATTTTACTATTAAAGTTGTTATTTTAATTTTGCTACTACTATTTTTTAAATTTTATTTATAATTAATTTTATTATTATCCTCATATATTTTACTATTATTTGTATTACTATTACTAATATCATACCCTACTATCATTATTTTCCTATTATTATTATTATTATTTTTATTATTATTAACAATATTTTTTATATAATTATTTTTCTATTATTAATTGATTTATTTAATATCTTTTTATTTATTTATTTGATTCATTATTTTTAATCATTTTCCTTTTAAAAAGTTAAATAAAAACTTATTCTCGGGAATTCAAAATGTCGTGTCCTAACGTGCTGGATGTGACATTATGTTATCTCGAGATAAGGCTTTTGAAAACAAGGCAATGTTTCGTGTTTAGAAATTCGGGAAATAGTGCCCTAACGTGCTGGGTTGCGATTTTCCGTTTGGCTAAATAACTAAATATCCTTTTAACAAGTTTTGTAAATCATGAGATGGTTTTGATTATGAAGGTTTAAAAATATCGTGTCCTAACGTGCTGGATGTGATGTTGATATTCCTTCGGAATGAAGAAATCTCAAGTTTTAAATCAAATTGTTCAGTTTTAAATCATGGAATGATTTTTGTTACGAGAGTTTAAAAATATCGTGTCCTAACGCGCTGGATGTGATGTTTGTATTCTTTCAGAACAAAGAAATCTCAAGTTTTAAATCAAATTGTTCAGTTTTTTTTTGTCATATTTTAAATGTTATTAAATTTCAAACATTTGGACATGATTCTATCGATTAGGTACCAATTTTTGGGCGTTATGGGGGTGCTAACCCTTCCTCATACGTAACCGACTCCCGAACCCATTTTCTTGTTTTTTTTTTGTAGACCAAAATTAAATGTTTTAAAATAAAATGTTTTGCAAGGTGATCCAATCACACCTAAGTAAAAAGGGATTGGTGGCGACTCCCACTTTTGTTTTTAAAAGTCGACCCCATTTTTTTCAAAACTTTTAAAATGGTTTCGACAGCAGTCAAAATGGGTTTTAAATACTAACTTGGATGTCCTACGTGGCAACCAAAATAAATTTATTTAATTAAAAACCTATTTTCATCCCAACAACTGGACATCCAAGTTGGCATTTAAAACCCATTTGGACTGCCACATAGGACTGTCGTTAGGGAGGTAACGGAGTTTAACGGTAGAGTGACCACTTCGTAACAAAACGATAACGTAAATGACTAAAACATAACATTTCAAATATAAGTGACTAAAATATAATCTGAGAGAAACAAAAGTAATTATTTTTATAATTTAAGTTTATAAATTTCCCACAATTGTAATTGAAATAGTTGTTTAAATAAGACAAAAAATAAGGAGAGATGTTTTAAACTTAATATTCTATTAAAACATTCTCTCTTCAAATATGGTAATGGAATCACCTTAGAACTCTTGATACAATTTTCATCAATCATATAACAATTGTAATGATTGCTGCTCAAAATCCTCAAAAAAATGTTTCGATTAAAAAATGCAAACACAATGCCAAATTCGCATTGCAACTAGCAAATTAACTACAATCCGATAGATCTAGGGTTCCTTAAAATGCTGGCACGTTTCCAATGCGATAAAAAGTAAAAGAATTATAGCATTTTGAACACACCTTTGGTGGAGGTGTTCTCAACTCCTCAAATTTCTATTTTAGCCCCTTCCATTTATTTTAATTATTCTCTAACATATAATATAAATATAATATTTAATAAAACATAAATTTAATATAGAGTTTAATCATTTTTTCAATCATAAATAACAAAAGTATAATTTTATTTATTTAATTTATTATATATACGATGTTTTTTAATTCTATAACAACTAATTTGAAGTAAGTACTACAGTATCTAGTATCACTGTTTGACGAAACCCTAAGTCTAATATTTCGCATCATATTAAATAATAAAAATAAAAATAAAAGATTCCGACAAAGGTTTGAGCAGAAAAAAAGACGTTTAGCAAAGTTCCAACACACCAAAGTCTGACAGGTGACAGCAACCCCATTAAACACAAAAATTCAACAGCTTGCGTGTCTTACTCGAATCTTTTCGTGTGTTCTTGATTGGAATCCTAGTCAGCACGTGACGTCTACGTGTCAAAGTAATCTCATTAAAGACACGTGGCTTCCTTATAAAGCCTTCTCATTCCGTCTTTCCTTCTATTTATAACTCCCCACTTCTTTCGCTTCTCTCACCGCACTTGCCGTTTTCCTTGGCACTCTGCATCTCTAATTTGTTTGGTTTTTCTTTTTGGCTAATCACTCGCTTTCTGGTTCTCGCATCTTTATATTTTTCTCCGATTTATACACAGGCGAAATCTTTATCTTTGTGATTTGCAAAGAAAAGAAAATGAAGGAAAGTATGGGAAACCCTCTTCACCTCAAATCTTTGAACCACATCTCCCTTGTGTGTAGATCAGTTGAGGAATCCATGAACTTTTATCAGGATATTCTTGGGTTTGTTCCAATCAGGAGACCTGGATCATTTGACTTTAATGGGGCATGGTAATTATTACCAAAAAGAAATAAAATTGTTCTTCTTGTCAAGCTTAATTTGTTTGATGAAATTCCCAAGAAACCTTGGGTTGATTTTTCAGTATATAATATGAGTGGGTTATGATGCAGGTTGTTTGGATACGGGATTGGAATACATCTCCTGCAATCGGAGGATCCAGAGAGTTTGCCCAAGAAAAAGGAAATCAATCCCAAGGATAATCACATTTCTTTCCAGGTTATTTCAATTCTTTTCCTACTTCCGCTAATCCAATATCTTAAGTGTAAAGAAACAACATCCTGCTCTCTACAGATTAATATAGGGTGGATATAAATTGCTACTCTGTTTCTCTTCAATTATTCTTAGGACTTCATTATATTAATCTTTTAATAAGTCTATAGTAGGGATACGAGACACTGGTGCTAATGCGAACTCCAAAAAAAAACTTTTGACTTACTTTTTATTTCTAAAAGTCATTGTTTTTAGTATAACTTGAATGGAGCACAAGCTTAAAAATAGATTTTTAATTGAATTCAAGTTCAATATTAAGCTTGAGTTTTTCAATAATCGAGTTTGAGAATCAAAACTTAAAAATAGATTGTTCGAAACCAATATCGAGTCAATATTCAGGCTCAATTACACAATTAGAAATAAATCTTCAATCGAGTTCAAGATCAATATCGAGCTTGAGTTTGTCAGGCTCGATTACACGTTTAAAAATCGATCTTCAATCGAGTTCAAGACCAATATCAGTGTTCAGGCTCGATTTTGAATTGAGTTCAAGATCAATATTGAGCTTGAGTTTGTCGGTATCAACTAAAAGCTTAAACCTACATCCTTTGTCACACAACCTGTCCATACATTTTGTTTCAATTTGATTACTCTTGAGTTGAGCATATAATCCTAACAGATCTACCTATTTGTAATTTAGTAATGAGAATGTACCTGCCAAGGAATCGAACAAGCAAAAAAAGCAAACTATCATGTTACGTTTCTAGTAAATATTTGATCCTTTCTTAATATAAAACCATAGATGTCATGACAACCTACCAACCATCCATCATCTTTAACCCTTTTTCTAAAATGGTGATGATGTATGCACTAATCAAAGTAATTAATTAAATGTTCAGTGTGAGAGCATGGGAGCAGTGGAGAAGAAGCTGAAGGAAATGGAACTGGAATACGTACGGGCAATAGTGGAAGAAGGTGGAATCTACGTTGAACAACTCTTCTTCCATGACCCAGATGGGTTCATGATCGAGATATGCAACTGTGATAACCTACCGGTCGTCCCACTAGCCGGTGAGATGCCTCGTTCATGCTCCCGACTTAATCTGCAACACATGCAGCGTCAGCAGATACAGCAAGTGGTTCAGCAGTAGGAGCCACAACACAACCTCATCCTCTTTCATTTAATTAGCTGTTTATTAATGGAGATCACTAGATAAAACCAAACCACCCACCCTATCTGCTTTGTTTTTCTGTAATGATCCCTGTTTAAGTATGTGGTTGGTTTTTTACTTGTTTTGTAATAAAGACAATGCAATGTGATCCCAAGGGAAGTGATCATTTCAATTAATTTAGAAGTGGGTTTCATATATGGTCCCTTTTCTTGCTTGAATTGCACAAGTCTATTATAATATAATGGACAAGTTGAAGCCAGTTTATTCATCATTCACATGAATCAGTTTGTTGGGAAGAAATTACTATTCTTTTTATTTATTTCTTGCCCAAGTATAATTACATCAAGTTGTTGACTAAGATGACATGCGTTCAGTAGTTAATCAAATATCACTTCCTAGTATAGTGTCTTGTCGAAAAAACCTTCACTGTACAACCCATATGACCGGTCTATGACTATCTTGCCCTTTCATCATGTGATACGTATGTTACCCTTAGATGTATGTTTAAGTAGGACTAAGAGGTTCGGGATTTGTTCCCACCCTTTTTCGAGAATGTTCGTGGCTGCTATTCACAATATAAATAAATAAATAAATACATTTATAATTTAGAAAAAAATATTTATTAAAAATCATATAAAAATTAAATAAAACTTTATTTGAAATAAGGGAGTTGAATAAAGGAATTATTACTTTATATTTAACAATATAAATAATCAAAATATTTTCATAATGATATAATTTAATTTGTAAAAATAATGAGTCGGTACATCATTTCAGTTAATGTTTTTTAATATAATACTTATTAAAACTTTTTTTAAAAATCAAATAGAGATTTGGTTCAACTATTGAAATTGAATAATAATAATAATATCTTAGGTTTAATTTTATCATGGGTATGTTTATTTTTTTTTATATATATAAAAAGTAAAATATTCTCAAAATAGTTTTAATTATTGATGAGATATGACAATTCAGTACAAGTCTAAACGCATCAAGTCCACGTATGTCCAGAGTTTTAATTTGACAATTTGTACATGTTTAGCTACAATTAGAGGTGTTAATGGGTCGGGCGGCCCGGCCCGAAGGCCCGACTGAATTTTGGGAGGGTTTTGACAAAAATATAAGCCCGAAAAATGGGCTTTGACAAAAAATAAGGCCCGTTTAAAAAATGGGCCGGGCCTCGGGTAAGGTGTTTTTGGCCCGGGTCCGACCCGAATTCACTAAATGACAAAAAAAATCTGCTATTTTTTTTATTTTTGAATGTTATTTTCTTGTTATTTTCTCCCTATTTTGCTACCATATTACTATTATGTTGCTACTATTTTGTTGTTATTGATTGAATATTGTATAAAACTTATTTTATTGTTAATTTTGTTATTATTTTAAAGGCATTTGTTAATTTTATTATTATTTTAGAGGTATTTGCTTGTTAAGTTACATCTATCTTAGGTTATTTAAGTCTACATATTTTTTTAAAATTTATTTTCAATTTGTTGGGAAATATTTATTTTAATTTTTTTAGTATTTTTGATGTATTATATATATTTAAAAATTATATAAAATAATATAAAATTTTAATACGAGCGGGCTGGGTCGGGCCCGGGTTTTAGCATTTTTATATGGATCGGGCTTGGGAAAAAATTTAGGCCCATTTTTTGGGCCCGGCCCGGCCCGAGCCAGATGAATTGGCCTAATTTTTTAGTTGAGCCCGACCCGAACCCAGCGCGGCCCGGCCCATGAACACCTCTAGCTACAATCGGGACACCAATTTTTTGTCTTATTCTTAAATGGCTAATTCAAAAAATACCTCTAATCTATGCTCATTTTTTCAATTAGATACTTAACTTATTGGTCAATTTGAGTACACAATTTATTGTGTCGTTACCCATTTAACCCCATAACTTAACATTGTTTGTCCAAAAACAATTTTCCCAATCAAAATTTCACATGTCACTCACTAGTAAACTGTATTTAAAAGAATTGGGGAAATTAAAATTAATTTTTAATTAAATTTAATATAGTAATTAATAGAATCACTTTAGCAGTCTTACCGTAACACCTTATTCTCAGCCCAATCAACAAATTCGGGTACTAGATGATACAAAGACCCAAATAACTCGATGGTATTTTTTATTTGAATCTTGTTAAATTTTTAAATGTTCAAATTACACATTAAAGTATATTAAGAAACATATCTTCTAAAAGTTTCTAACTTAAAAACTTAGCCGTGTTTACAATTCTAAATTTAAACTTTAAATTCTTCTTTTCGACTTAATTCTTGAGGCGTGGCCCAGGAGCCCCTCCATATGCATATACGACTTCTGTAACACCCTTAACCCGCATCCGTCGCCGGATTAGGGTTACAAGGCATTACCGAACATAGCACAAGTCACAACAATTATTTACTGATCATATGATCATTTCTGAATGCGTTATGAGTAATGCATTACTATAGTATGTTTAAACAATAACGTACATATCTTAAAATCCATTAGCCAATTTATCATATAAGCATTTCTCATTAAATAACAAAGGTTACTATTCATATGGTCCTTAAAGATTCGCTGACCGAAAATGCACATGCTCATTATTAATCTACTAAAACAAGTTAACAATTATCAAAACTAGACATACATATATCTTTGCATAAACTTTGTTTAACCTAATTCAAAATAGGCCAATTACAAACATCCAAACAAAATATAGATCAATTCATTTATAAGATCAAAATCGAATCAACAAGACCGAGTAATCTTCCATAATTCAAAACACATAAATATAAAACTTTATACACATGTACATATTAGACTTAACTACTAATTCGGGGTATAAAAATTGAAACTGTCTATCTGCGTCATGTTGACTAAATTAACTATAACTTGAGTTACAAAACTAGAAATTTAGATTCGTAATTTTTTCTTGAAACTAGACTCATATATCTTCTTACTATAATTTTTCCAGAATTTTTCATGTGGCCAATTAGTAAAGTTTAATCATTAAATTTTCCTCTATTTCACTGTTTGATGGTTCTGACCTATCTTTACAAAAACTCAGTTATCTCATTTTAAAGAATTCAAATAATGTTCTCGTTTATTCCAATCAAAAATAGACTCATTAAGGATTCTAATCATATAAACTATGCTCCATTATTATTTTTGTACAATTTTTAATAATTTTTCCAAGACAGAACAGGGGATCACGAAGTCATTCAGAACCAGTCTCACTAAAATTTAAATATCTCATAATATAAAATTCCTTTGCCTACTCTGTTTCTTTCATATAAAAATAGACACAATAAGATTTAATTATATATCTTATTCACTTTCTAATTCCATTCCTCCTATTTTTGGTGATTTTTCAAAATCACGTCACTGCTGCTAACCAAAAACTGTTTCATTGCAAAATATGGTTAACTAGTTTATAACATCTTTACTCCATTTCATTTAAACTCTATACATTAACCATACTTATATATACTAAAACCAAATCAACCAAAACCACAACCAAACATAATCATCAAGCCAAAATATAAATTCCAAGATTAACAAGATGGACAAGCCATTTTCGCATGGCTTATATTTACAACATCAAAACATCATCCAAGTATTAGGCTAGCCTATACATGCTTTAAATTCAAAATCCCAACTTTTAAAGTACCAAAATAAGTCGATAGTGTGGATGACTTCGTTGACGATCCCCCGAGCTCGTAGCTTGTAACCAAAATCTATAAAACAGAATAATAAAACACACAGAGTAAGCTAACTTAGCTTAGTAAGTCTTAAGCAAATATAACTACTCAATTAAATATTCAAATATCTTTAAACCAATTATTTTATGACTTTGAAATAACATCTTAGCACAATTGGACTATCATGGCTGAATGCTATTATCCATACATAGCATAACCTTTCACACAATCTTACTTCAAATATACAACTTACCAATTTAGCAAAAGGTTTAAGATATAAAATATCATCACTTAATAACCTACTCACATTACCATATACATATAGTACATTATATTCTCATATACAACCGAATAAGTTAATACCATGTACAATTTAATCACATATAATCGAATGTATATGTATATATATATATACATCCATTAAACATCAACATGTATACTAGTATATAATAACAATACAATATCATTTACTCACATATGTAAAAAACCGAATATACAAGAGCATCTTTTAGTCAACTTACTTGCTCAATAAACATCACATATAAACATGTCAATATATATAAACACATACCTTATGGCCGAATGTAATCTACATCATTTAACTAAGCTTTAACTTGCTCAATTTTCACCTTAACTTGATCATTTCATAAGCATAAGCTTGTAATATAAATCACCGGTATAAAACCTGCTAGGCATAAGCCTGAATCACACACCGGCACTAAGCCTGCTAGACCCGAGGTCTGATATTCAATCACCGGCAATAAGCCTGCTAGGCATAAGCCCGATTAAGTTCACCAGCCCAAGGCTTGCTAGGCTCAAAGCCTGAATCATGATACTTTTAATCTGTCTCACACAATTTGTTCCATATATTGATTCACTTATACACATTTCGAACTCATTGTACAAACATTCAAATAACATATATCAATCGAATAATTTAAACAAGTCAAATCTTATACTTACCACATTCGGCTATTCAATAATATAGCTACAAAATTTCCAAAAATCAGCATATACTAGGTTACATACATAATTTTCGATGTTTTATTGCTTAAAGACTTACCTCGGATATCGACGGACGACGAAAACCGGCTATTCGACTATTTTCGTTTTTCCCCGATCCAAATCCATTTTCTTTGGTTCTTGATCTAAACATGTTCAAATTAAGCTCATTCAAATATATTTTCATTCAATTTAATACAAAAACACATAAATGGGCAAATTACCATTTTGCCCCTAATATTTCACACTTTTTACAATTTAGCCCTATTTGCACAAAACTCAAAATACACAAAATTTGAATAAACACCTTAAGGGCCGAATGTTCCTAGTCCTCATACAAGTCCATGCATTTCATTTTTCTCACATTTTAGTCCCTCAAAATTTTATTTTTGCAATTTAGTCCAACATACTCAATTCATCAAAAATTCAAAGACAAAACTTATAAATCTAACACATATTTATCATAATTCATCCTTAAACAACATAAACAACAAACTATCAACAATGGCTCAACTCAAAATATTCATCAAACTCAAAAATTAAAGCATGGGTCTTGAAGATTTCTAAGCAACGATCTCAAAAACGTAAAAATTATCAAAAACCGAGTTGAACACATACCTTGATTAAACTCAACAATGGTCGAATGTAACTAGGATTCTTTCTTTCTCTTTTCTTTTAGTTTCGGTTAAAACAAGAAGAAGATGGAGACTTTTTCCATCTTTCATCACTTTTATTCATTTAATATTTATCAAATTATATTTTATAACATTAAAACATAATAAAAATATAATAAACAAATTCCAACCATCATTTCATGCTTCATTTGGCCGGCCACTATCTTAATTTTGGCTATATTAACATTCCAATACTTTAATTTATGAAACCATTATCAATTTAGTACTTTACACTATGGTTTATAACTTTTGTTCTTTACGCGATTACGTCCTTTTATTTAATTAAGCACACAAACAATCAAATTTTTATACGAAACTTTCACACATACTAATTCACATATAATTAACACAGAAAATAATATTTAAATATTTTTCGAACTCGGATTCGTGGTCCTGAAACCACCGTTTCGATTAGGGTCTAAATCGGACTGTTATAACTTCCATGTCAAACCCTCAAAATCGATGGCGTCTGGCTTGGTCTCTACACTTGGTGTCCCAGTCATAAAACTTGTCCTGTAAACAAGCAGTAAGCACGTAAGTTCAATTGAATTTAGTGATATTCTGCGAAACAACGCAATAGAAAAATTCTAAATTTTTAAGAGACAAAGTTTTAAGCAGAGATTTCAACTCCCTGTCCATCATTGGCCATTCTTGGATTTCTCCGGCGTGGTCCACACCTTACCCTTTTTTCGCGATTCATCACTAGTGGACTTATTCTCTTTCTCGTACATAAACTTGACCTTTACGAAAATTGTCATCTGTAACACTCTTAACCCATATCCGTCACCGGAACAGGGTTACGGAGCATTACCGGAGTTTACAGATTTAAAAATAGTTTACACATATCATTTACTATTCATAACCGAAATCAAACATATTCAATCATAATGTCCCTTGAATGGGCCTTCGAGACCCAATTTTATGCTTTAGAAACAAGTCGGGACTAAATCGAGAACTCAGAGAATTTTTCGCAAAATCTCAAAAAATTTTCTTAGGTGCAGGGGACACACGCCCGTGTGGCTAGGCCGTGTAGACAATTTAATTTTCGAAAATTAGGTGCAAGGGTCACACGGCCAGGTCACACGCCCATGTGCTAGGTCGTGTGACACACACGGCTGAGAGACAAGCCCGTGTCTTTGCCCGTGTGAGAAATTCGAAGCATTTTGTTTCTCAAATTTTAAGATGCAGGGTACACATGCCAAATCACGCCCGTGCGCATGGCTGTGTGTCACACACGACTGAGACACACGCCCGTGTCTCTACCCGTGTAGACAAAATAAGGCAATTTCCAAGTCTTATTTCTCACCCAAATTACCTTCCACCTACAAAAACACTTAAACATGTTCACCAACCAATTCAAACCATTCAAATCGAGCCAAAACCAATTCTTATGCATGACATATCATCACATATTTTCAAGTGACCAACTTACCAAATTGGTCAAATATTCATTTAAGTATATTTATATCTAATATGTATATTCATTTAAGCATATTTATACCTAATATGTATATCAATTCAAGCACACAACACATATCAACATAATATGGTCTCATACACATATACATCAAACATACAATCACTAGCCATTCCAATGGCTAATCACAACCAAATATTAATATGCCATCATTTGGTCAATTTAACCTATACATGCCATTATACCAAGGGAAATTTTACTAATTATACCAAAATGAACTGAAGGATAGTGTGATCTTGCTCCAACCCGCTTCTAACCTTTACGAGCTTCCGAGTACTATAAAACAAAAGAAATAAAACAGAGTAAGCATATTATGCTTAGTAAGTTCGTATAACAGAAAATCAACTTACCAATCATTTATATTTAAGATAAGCATACAAAATTTATCCAAAGAAATTTGGCAATTTGCCTAAACACATATAATCTCAAGAAACTTGTTAGTCAGATATTAAATATAGACATCAAGAATCGAGGATGAGCTCATCATGTAATAACTTTCATAAACATATGCTTTTCATATAATATTTTCATATAACATGTGCATTTCCATAACAAATCATCTTAAACAATAAATTAAACACCCCTAACCCGTATTCGTCGCCAGAATAAGGTTACGGAGCATTACCGGACTTATTACTTAAACAAACATACATTTCTCATACATTTATCATTTCCAAATAAAAGTCATTCACAATCAATCATATAGTCCTTAATACAAGCCTTCAAGGCCAAAAACATGCATTAGAAGCGGTTCGGGACTAAACCGAGAACTCAGGGAATTTTGTTTTTTGAAAACATAGAAAATTTCTAAAGAACAGGGGACACACGCCCATTAGACACACGACCAAAGACACGCCCGTGTCACAGGCCGTGTGGACATTCAAAATGGGATCACATTGTAACATGTCGGTTTATACCCTAGTCGGAACAGTGGTTTCGGGACCACAAATCTGAGTCTGAATAATATTTTAATATTATATTACGCACTTTGTTGATATGTGGTTTAGCATGTGTTAAATTTCCGTAAGTTAATTTGATTGTCATGTGATTAATTTGACCAAAAGGATTAAATTGCATGAAATGTGAAAGTTGCTTGTTATTTGCTAAAGCACCTATGTGTTGTGGCTTTATAAAATGTGAGGATTTATGTGGCAAATAAGCCAATTCTATGATAGTGGATGGTAATAAATGTGGCACATGCATATTTTTTTTATATGATTATTAGTTTATTTTATATGTTATAAATATGTTATTACTTATTCATTAAGTTATAATTATTTTATAATAAAATAAATTTAGTGGATGGTGGAATGACATGATAACCATTGTTTATGTTTGTCCTATATGATTATTTTAAGGCTAAATTAGTAAATAGATTATTATGTATGATATATTTGATAAAAGCATGAAAATAGACATTTTTCTCATCCATTTTTCCACCGAATTTGGGAAAGAAAAGAAAGAACAAAAGCTTTCAAATTTTCAGCTATTACAAGTTTAAATCAAAGGTTAGTTTTTGATCCGTTCTTGATAATTTTTACGTTTTTGTAATCGTTGCTTTAGAGCTACAAAACCCATGTTTTAATTTTGTGAATTGATGATGTTGGTGTGAGTTGCCATGGATGATAAGTTAAGTTTTTTGATGATTTTTGGTGTTAAATGAAAGGTATGAGTTAGATAAACATACTTTGTTCTTGGAGTTTTGATGAATTTAGCTAAATAGGGCTAAATTGAGAAAGTGATAAATTGAGGGATTAAATAGCAAATTTGATGAAAAGTGTGGGCTTGTATGTGTTTTATATATATTCGGCCAAGCATGTGTATGTGTGGATTTTATGAATTTGATGTTTTGTGAAAAATGGACTAGAATGATAAAATGTGCTAATGTGAGGGCTAAATTATAAATAGCCCAAAATATGTGTGTATGGATTGAATTGAATGAATTAGTTATTTAAAAGGGCTAATTTTGAATATGTTTAGATCAAGAACAGAAGAAAACAAAATTAGATTGCGGGAAAGCGAAAGTAAACGAGTAACCGTTTCCATTCCGATAAACCAAATCCGAGGTAAGTCACTATGCAAATAAATGTATATGTATGCAATTATAATTGTTTTTATGATTGATGTTGATCATGAATACTATTGAGAAGTTATGCTTATGAATTCTGAGAAAAATTTGATATAGTGACTAAGTCCGAGAAGTCCCGTGTGAACCTAGGAATAGATAGGATTAGCTATGTCATGACATAGGTATCTGTTCTGTTTTATCATGTAAGACCACGTCTGGGACGTTGGCATTGATTTGAGACTCGTGTAAGACCACGTCTGGGACGTTGGCATCGATATAAGCTTTATGAATAAGATCACGTCTGGGACGTTGGCATCAATATGACTTTTACGTGTAAGACCATGTCTGGGACATCAGCATCGTATTGATTCATGTAAGACCCTGTCTGGGACAGTGGCACTAATATCTGAGTACATGTAAGACCTCGTCTGGGACGTTGGCATTGTACAACCATTCTGAGCTTTATGAGTATCCTACTAGTTTCCTATTGGTTAAACGGGCAAAATTGTGATACGTATTGCAAATCCGAGCTATGAATAAATATGTAATTGTAAAACCATTTCAGGTACGTTAATTATACACTAATTGTGTATACAAGGTAAGCATCTATGTGATCTTATCATGGTGCTATGAATATGGAATTGATAACATGATATGTAAAGTTTTGGTTAAATGAGTTATACGTTTATGTGATTCTTGAATTGTGAATATGGCAAATATGATCAAAAGCATATGAATCAAAGCATATATGTGATAATTTGTTAAGTGATTGATATGTGTTAATGTATTTATTTGCATATATGCCTCCTATGCTAAGTTTGTTTGTATACTGACTTACTAAGCTTTTGGAAAGCTTACTCTATGTGTGTATTTTCTCTGTTTTATAGGTCGTTAAAGCTACTGTAGGCTCAGGACCCTCAAGGATCATCATCACACTTCTAAACTCTTTTGGTACCTTTTTTTTGAAAATGTATTTAGCTAAATATGGCATGTATAGGCTAGATATGTGTATATGATTTTGAAGTAAACTTAGTCATGTGTTTGACAAGTTTTGAGTTGATAAATGCTTAAATGAATGAGCTTTATGATACAAATTTTGATATGAGTTGATGCATATGAAATGGTTAAGTTTTGTTTAAACAATGGATGATTTTGATTGTGTATGAATTAGGTGTATTTGGTGTGTTTTAATAACCTAAAAATGGTGAAAATAGCAATTTTCACACGGCCTAGACACATGGCCGTGTGCCCAGGCCGTGTGGCAAAAGCCAGAATCAAAATAAATTACCACGGATTAGTTCCACGGCCGTGTGTAGCAAGTCAGAATCTGCCCACGGGCTGCCCACGGCCATGTGGTTTCCCACGGGCAGGCCACACGGGCATGTCCCAAACCACACGGGCATGTGTCCCTATTTTCAAGAAAAAGTTTCTAAAGTTTCTATTTTAGTCCCAAACCATTTTCTAATCATATTTTGGGTCTCGTAGGGCCATATTAGGGTCGTAAAGATGAAATTTGAAAAAATTTAAATTGTGCCTCGGGATTATATCCCAATTTACTTGTTTATTTATGTTTAACTCCGGTAATACCCCGTAACCCTGTTCCGGCGACGATTTAAGGTTAAGGGTTGTTACATTTGATTGGTATCAGAGCTACGGTTTAGTCAATTCTCAGACTAACGTAGCGTGTCAGAGTCTAGCTATACATGCCATATTTCTGAATTGCGATAGTGTGATGAATCCTGACATATAAATGTGATTTCTGTTTAGTAATGGATCCCGAAAGAGCCGTAGCTGACGACGTAAAAAGTAATGCGCCTGATCCCGCGCAAGGGACAGTGCCCTCTGATTCGAGACCGGTTACGAGCGGTCAAGAGGGAGAAGCTAAACAAGCTTTCTTCTAGATGATGAGTGAGTGGTTCACTCAATTCGTAAGAAATAACCCGACTGTTTCAAAACCCCCGCCCCCTGTTAATCCCCCTCAGACTACAGTTGTGCCACTAGATATGCATCCAAATCTGTTGAATAAGCCTCCTGTTAACAAAATTCGTAAGTATGGGGCCGAAGAATTCTGGGCTACTAAAGATGATGATGTGGAAAAGGCCGAGTTTTGGATTGAAAATACTATCCGGGTATTCGACGAAATGTCTCTAACTTCGGATGAATGCATAAAGTGTGTTGTATCGTTACTCCGAGATGCAGCTTATCAATGGTGAAAAACTCTGATTTCTGTTGTTCCAAGAGAACGAGTTACATGGGACTTCTTTCAGATTGAGTTCCGGAAGAAATATATCAGTGAGAGATTCATTGATCAGAAATGGAAGGAATTTTTGGAACTTAAGCAGGGCAGAATGACTATTTCTGAGTATGAATGAGAATTCGTGAGACCGAGTCAGTATGCTCGGGAATGCGTATCATTCGAAGCTATAATGTGCAAAAGATTTGAAGATGGACTTAATGAAGACATTCGTTTGCTAGTTGGTATTTTAGAAATAAAAGAGTTCGTTGTACTCGTTGACCGAGCGTGCAAAACTGAGGCGCTTGGAAAAGATAAAAGAAAAGCCGAGTCAGAAGCCCGAGATGTGAGAAAGAGATTTTAGAGTAAATCATTTCAGACCACTCCGAAAATATACAGAGATGATCAAAGTCGTTCCAGAGATAATGTAGGACATTTGAACAGGAATCGAGCTAAATCGCAAATAAATTCCAAAACTCCGGCAACTTCATGGCAGGTGTTGGAAATGTCCGATTCGAGAGACACGAGTGCAAGCATTATGGAAAAGACATCCGGGAAGTTGTAGATTAAATGACGGAGCTTGCTTGGATGTGGATCACTTGATCATTTTATCCGTGATTGCCACGAGATTGTTGAGCGGTAGATGCTCCAAATCAAAATCGATAATGTACCGTGAGAGGTAGATCTTGAAGAATGTAAAGAACGTCGATGGTAGTCGAGGGACTACGAGAGACAATGTTGTCGAATCTGAAGCTCGAGCACTGCGGGCGTATGCTATCCGAACTTCGAGAAGAAGCCGTCACGATGTTATAAGCGGTACTTTTACTCTTTACGATACTACGTGATTGCATTAATAGACCACAGGTTCTACACATTCGTACATATGCATGAATTTAGTATT
The DNA here is from genome assembly GCA_025698515.1 of Gossypium sturtianum. Lineage (NCBI taxonomy): Eukaryota > Viridiplantae > Streptophyta > Magnoliopsida > Malvales > Malvaceae > Gossypium > Gossypium sturtianum. The sequence continues at coordinate 11,612,644 of CM046952.1, read as the reverse complement.
CGATGAAGACTCTGCTGTAGAGTCTCATCGAGTTTACTATAAAAGTGTCGAACCCCTTAGGTAAAAGTGTTTTGGTTAACAAAGTATGCAAGAACCGTCCGTTAATAATTCGAGATATCTGTTTTCCTATTTGATCGATGCTTTTGCCATTTGATGAGTTCGATATTATTCAGGTATGGATGGTTGACATTGCATGATGCACGATTGTAAATTGTAAAAGAAAGATCGTGATTTGAGATGTTTGAATAATGAAATTATGCAGGTTGAGTCTAATGATTTGAGTGGATTACTGCGGTGATATCGGTTTTGAAAGCTCAGAGTTATATGAAAAAGGGTTATGAGGTATATTTTACTTATGTGATTGATTCGAAGATGTCTGAAAAGAAAGTTGAATCAGTGCCTATTGTCTGTGAGTTTTCTGATGTGTTCCCTGATGAGTTACCTGGGTTGCCTGGCACCAAAAGAGTTGAAAGAATTAAAGTCACAATTGCAAGAATTGACTAAGAGAGGGTTTGCTAGACCGAGTTTCTCACCTTGGGGTGCTCCTGTTCTGTTTGTGAAAAAGAAAGATGGCACGATGAGGATGTGCATTGATTATCGTCAGTTGAATAAGGTGACAATAAAGAACAAATAACTGTTGCCCAGAATTGATGATTTATTTGATCAGTTAAAAGGAGCTACTGTGTTTTCCAAGATTAATCTGAGATCGGGATATTACCAATTGAGAGTGAAAGATTCAGACATTCTGAAAACTGCATTCAGAACAAGGTACGGGCATTATGAGTTTTTAGTCATGCCTTTTGGATTAACCAATGCTCCTGCTGTTTTTATGGATCTGATGAACAAAATTTTTAGACCGTACCTAGATCGATTTGTTGTTGTATTTATTGATGACATTTTGATTTATTCACGGGATGAGACTGAGCATGCTGAGCATCTGAAGTTGTGTTGCAAACTCTGAGAGAGAAGCAATTATACGTAAAATTCAGCAAATGTGAATTTTGGTTACACGAGGTTAGTTTTCTGGGGCATATTGTGTCAGCTCCTGGAATCCGAGTGGATCCAAGTAAGATTTCTGCTATTCTAGATTGGAAACCTCCGAGGAACGTGTCTGAAGTCCGTAGGTTTTTGGGCCTAGCTGGTTATTATCGTCAATTTGTAAAAGGATTTTCAGTGATAGCTACTCCGTTTACAAAACTACTTCAGAAAGATGTTAGATTTGAATGGTCTGATAGATGTTAGAGAAGTTTTGATCAGTTGAAAACTATGTTAACAGAAGCTCCACTGTTGGTACAACCAGAATCAGGCAAGGAATTTGTAATTTACAGTGATGCTTTGTTAAACGGCCTAGGATGTGTTTTGATGCAGGAAGGCAAAGTTGTAGCTTATGCTTCGAGACAATTGAAGCCTCATGAAAAGAACTATCCGACACACGACCTAGAGTTAGCCGCGATTGTGTTTGCACTTAAGATCTGGCGCCATTATCTGTACGGTGAAAGATGTCACGTATTTTCAGATCATAAAAGTCTGAAATATCTGATGACTCAGAAAGATTTGAACCTGCGTCAGAGAAGGTGGCTAGAGCTGTTAAAAGATTATGAACTTGTGATAGATTATCATCCGGGTAAAGCAAATGTTGTTGTAGATGCACTGAGTCGAAAATCATTGTTTACACTACGTGCTCTGAATGATCAGTTAGATTTATCTGATAACAGTTTTGTAATAGCTGAATTTAAGGCAAAGCCGTTGTTTTTACAACAGATATGTGATGCTCAGAAATCTGATAACGAATTATTAGCGAAACGAGCTCAGTGTGAAGTGAATTCTGAATCTGAATTTCAAGTTGTTGATGATTGTTTGAGTTTTTGAGGTTGTATCTGTGTTCCGAGAAATCCGGAGTTGATTCAGTTGATTTTAAGTGAAGCACATAACAGTTATCTATATGTTCATCCCGGGAGTACTAAAATGTATCATGATTTGAAGCAACACTACTGGTGGTCTGGTATGAAACGGGACATTTCTGACTTTGTTTCAAAATGTTTAGTTTGTCAGCAAGTAAAAGCTGAACATCAAGTTCCGTCTGGTTTGCTACAACCAATTCTGATTCCTGAATGGAAATGGGATAGAGTGACCATGGATTTTGTTTCTGGTTTACCTCAGACTCTGAGGAAGAAAGATGCGATATGGGTCGTGGTTGACCGACTGACGAAATCTGCCCATTTTATCCTGGTAAGATCTGATTATCCACTTGAGAGATTAGCTGAGCTTTATATTTCTGAGATTGTAAGATTGCACGGGGTGCCACTGTCTATTGTGTCGGATAGAGATCCGAGATTCACATCACGATTTTGGAAGAAATCGCAAGAAGCTTTGGGCACGAAATTACACTTCAAGATGACTTTTCATCAAGTAAGCGGATGGTCAATCCGAGCGAATCATTTAGATTCTCGAAGATATGTTAAGATGCTGTGTACTTGAGTTTCATGGTTCGTGGGAACAGTATCTGCCATTGATCGAATTTGCGTACAATAACAGTTTTCAGTCGAGCATCAGAATGGCACCATATGAAGCTTTATACGGACATAAATGTCGTACACCCCTGTATTGGACCGAGCTCAGTGAAAAGAAGTTACTTGGAGTCGATTTGATAAAAGACTCAGAAAAGAAAGTGAAACTGATCCGAGATTGTTCAAAAGCAGCATCTGATCGCCAGAAGTCGTATGCGGACTTGAAACGTAAAGATATAGAATTTGAGATTGGCGAAAAAGTATTTCTGAAAGTGTCTCCATGGAAGAAAGTGCTTCGATTCAGACGTAAAGGCAAATTAAGTCCGAGGTTCATCGGACCGTATGAGATTGTTGAACGTGTTGGGCCTGTTGCATACAAATTAAGATTGCCTTCTGAATTAGAAAAGATCCACAATGTGTTTCATGTCTCGATGCTTCATAGATATCGATCTGATCCGTCACATGTAATTGCTCCAACTAAAATTGAAATCCGATCTGACATGTCATATGAAGAGGAACCGATCCGTATCTTAGCTCGTGAAGTAAAAGAGTTGAGAAACAAGAAAATTCCGTTAGTGAAAGTATTATGGAATCGGCACGGAATTGAAGAGGCAACATGGGAACCGAAAGATTCAATGAAACAGCAATATCCGAATCTGTTTAACGGTAAGATTTTCGGGGACGAAAATCCCTAAGGGGGGGAGAATTGTAACAGTCCGGTTTATACCCTAGTCAGAACAGTAGTTTCTGGACCACAAATCTGAGTCTGAATAATATTTTTATATTATATTCTGTACTGTTGATATGTGGTTTAGCATGTGTTAAATTTCCGTAAGTTAATTTGATTGTCTGTGTGATTAATTTGACCAAAAGGATTAAATTGCATGAAATGTGAAAGTTGCTTGTTATTTTCTAAAGCACCTATGTGTTGTGGCTTTATAAAATGTGAGGATTTATGTGGCAAATAAGCCAATTCTATGATAGTGGATGGTAATAAATGTGGCACATGCAAATTTTTTTATATGGTTATTAGTTTATTTTATATGTTATAAATATGTTATTACTTATTCATTAAGTTATAATTATTTTATAATAAAAGAAATTTAGTGGATGGTGGAATGACATGATAACCATTGTTTATGTTTGTCCTATATGATTATTTTAAGGCTAAATTAGTAAATAGATTATTATGTATGATATATTTGATAAAAGCATGAAAATGGACATTTTTCTCATCCATTTTTCCACCGAATTTGGGAAAGAAAAGAAAGAACAAAAGCTTTCAAATTTTCAGCTATTACAAGTTTAAATCAAAGGTTAGTTTTTGATCCGTTTTTTATACTTTTTACGTTTTTGTAATCGTTGCTTTGAGAGCTACAAAACCCATGTTTTAATTTTGTGAATTGATGATGTTGGTGTGAGTTGCCATGGATGATAAGTTAAGTTTTTTGATGATTTTTGGTGTTAAATGAAAGGTATGAGTTAGATAAACATACTTTGTTCTTAGAGTTTTGATGAATTTAGCTAAATAGGGCTAAATTGAGAAAGTGATAAATTGAGGGATTAAATAGCAAATTTGAGGAAAAGTGTGGGCTTGTATGTGTTGTATATATATTCGGCCAAGCATGTGTATGTGTGGATTTCATGAATTTGATGTTTTGTGAAAAATGGACTAGAATGATAAAATGTGTGTATGGATTGAATTGAATGAATTAGTGATATAAAAGGGCTAATTTTGAATATGTTTAGATCAAGAACAGAAGAAAACAGAATTAGATCGCGGGAAAGCGAAAGTAAACGAGTAACCGTTTTCATTCGATAAACCGAATCCGAGGTAAGTCACTATGCAAATAAATGTATATGTATGCAATTATAATTGTATTTATGATTGATGTTGATCACGAATACTATTGAGAAGCTATGCTTATGAATTCTGAGAAAAATTCGATATAGTGACTAAGTCCGAGAAGTCCCGTGTGAACCTAGGAATAGATAGGATTAGCTATGTCATGACATAGGTGTCTATTCTATTTTATCATGTAAGACCACGTCTGGGACGTTGGCGTTGATTTGAGACTCGTGTAAGACCACGTCTGGGATGTTGGCATCAATATAAGCTTTATGAATAAGATCACGTCTGGGACGTTGGCATCAATATGACTTTTACGTGTAAGACCATGTCTGGGACATCGGCATCGTATTGATTCGTGTACGACCCTGTCTGGGACAGTGGCACTAATATCTGAGTACATGTAAGACCTCGTTTGGGACGTTGGCATTGTATAACCATTCTGAGCTTTATGAGTATCCTACTAGTTTTCTATTGGTTCAAGGGGCAAAATTGTGATACGTATTGCAAATCTGAGCTATGAATAAATATGTGATTGTAAAACCATTTCAGGTACATTAATTATACACTAATTGTGTATACAAGGTAAGCATCTATGTGATCTTATCATGGTGCTATGAATATGGAATTGATAACACGATATGTAAAGTTTTGGTTAAATGAGTTATACGTTTATGTGATTCTTGAATTGTGAATATGGCAAATGTGATCAAAAGCATATGAATCAAAGCATATATGTGATAATTTGTTAAGTGATTGATATGTGTTAATGTATTTATTTGCATATATGCCTCCTATGCTAAGTTTGTTTGTATATTGACTTACTAAGCTTTTGGAAAGCTTACTCTATGTGTGTATTTTCTCTGTTTTATAGGTCGTTAAAGCTACTGTATGCTCGGGACCATCAAGGATCATCATCACACTTCTAAACTCTTTTGGTACCTTTTTTTTGAAAATGTATTTAGCTAAATATGGCATGTATAAGCTAGATATGTGTATATGATTTTGAAGTAAACTTAGTCATGTGTTTGACAAGTTTTGAGTTGATAAATGCTTAAATGAATGAGCTTTATGATACAAATTTTGATATGAGTTGATGCATATGAAATGGTTAAGTTTTGTTTAAACAATGGATGATTTTGGTTGTGTATGAATTAGGTGTATTTGGTGTGTTTTAATAACCTAAAAATGGTGAAAATAGCAGTTTTCACACGGCCTAGACACATGGGCGTGTGCCCAGGCCGTGTGGCAAAAGCCAGAATCAAAATAAATTGCCACGGGTTAGTTCCACGGCCGTGTGTAGCAAGTCAGAATCTGCCCACGGGCTGCCCACGGCTATGTGGTTTCCCACGGGCAGACCACACGGGCATGTCCCAAACCACACGGGCATGTGTCCCTATTTTCAAGAAAAAGTTTCTAAAGTTTCTATTTTAGTCCCAAACCATTTTCTAATCATATTTTGGGTCTCGTAGGGCCATATTAGGGTCGTAAAGATGAAATTTGAAAAATTTTAAAATGTGCCTCGAGATTATATCCCAATTTACTTGTTTATTTATGTTTAAATCCGGTAATACCTCGTAACCCTGTTCCGGCGACGGTTTAGGGTTAAGGGGTGTTACACACATGGCCGTGTCCCAGCCCGTGTCTGACCCTGTGTAACTCACTGACTTGGGTCACACGACCAACCACACGCTCGTGTGACTAGCCCGTGTACCCTTCGAAATGGCCTCACACGCCCGTGTGCCAGGCCATGTGCTAGGCCGTGTGAAAACTGGAGGGTATACTGACTTATGCCACACGGTCAAGTCACACGCTCGTGTGCTGGACCATGTGGAGCTACTGACTTGGTTTCAAAAATAAACATCAGGGGATACACGTAGTGTCACTGACCGTGTCACACTCACACATTTGAGACACTGCCTTGTGTCTCTGCCCGTGTGGACAAAAATAGGTTATTTTCCAAGCCATCTTTCTCACCCAATTTTGCATTAACCTAAACATGTCAAATGGCATATAACATAGCATCAATAGACATTCAAATCAATCTCATATAAGCTAAATCATGCTATTTCTATACCAACAACTATAATGCCCAAAACATCATGTTTTGCCAATTCAAAACATACCAATTTCACATCACAAATCACTTAACTAGTTAACTTCATATATGCACTTTCTTACCTAAAATTGACATGCATACCATAACTCAAAATTCAACCATTTAGTGCTCAACATACCAATTCACATCAAGCATTTACCTAACAATTACCAATCACATAACATAAGGTCACTTGCACCTATATATATACATCACCAAGCATACCAAAATAAACCAAGTCATATGAATATACACATAACTGACCATTCATCATTTACAAGCCAAATCATATGGCTAAAACCATTACTAACATATATACCAAAATGACCATAACTCCTATACATGCCATATAACCAAATACATAAGTTCAAAAGTACCAAAATGATAGCTTGATAGTGTGATGAGATCTCCGACGACTCCTAAATCTGAGCAAGCTTCGATAACCACTATAAAACACGGAAAAGTAGACAAAGTAAGCTATAAATCTTAGTAAGTTCGTATAGTAATAAACTCAACTTACCAAACATACACAATTTAAGCAATTAAACATAACATAATATAACTCATATTGATCCACAAACCTATCACAAGTTCATTCACAAGGTTAGATATGAAATTCACAAGTTTCTTCGATTCAAAGTTTGTACGGTTCATGTACATACATGTACCAACTCGTATCAATCTCATACTCATCCATATCCTTGATATACCCGTTGAACCATTCGGAATAATATTGGATACCTGGGAATCTCACACCCTAAGTGCCAAATACATAGCCGAAGATATCACAATCTCGTATCTCATATAATGCTCACTCTTGAGCTATCAACAGGTCTGCTCACACAAGCTGACGGTCATGATGTAGCTACACGGTGCTGCTCACACAAGCTGACGAGAATCCGTAACACATGCCAGATAACTCATCCACCGGTAGGACGTACGGACTAGCACTCAAAACACATAACCCCTAATGGCATGCCATTCGTATCCTAATATATTCCTAAGGTTCAATCGGGATTTCACATTGTCGAATCTTCGTCGAACATATCCGTAAGGTCGTATTCACATTAAATTCAATAAACATTTAAAATACAATTATATTAATGTTTATTAACATACGAACTTGCCTCGACCGCAAAAACGATAAAATGGATCAACTAGTCTGATACTTTATTTTTCCCCCGATCTAGATTCGAACTTCGCTTTTCTTGATCTATATGTAATCAAATTTAACTTATTTAATTATCAATCTATTCAATTTAGCCCAAAAATCACATTACGGCAAAATTACACTTTTGCCCCTGTAGCGACGTAAAATTTGCTCGGGCGCTAATTGAGAAAAATTATTGAAAATTTGAAAACAGAGTTTCGATTTTATTTTAAAAAAAAGGGAGTCGCCACCGATTCTTTTTTCCTAGGTGTGATCATGAAACACCACAAACCCGGCCCACGAGCTTTGACCAGATTTGGTATGTTCCTCAAGTAAACCGATTCAAATTCTTTCGTTACTTGGTGAAAAACTTGTGTGATTTTTTTTTAAAAATAGTTTGGGTTGGGCTTGTGTTGAAAACAAACTGGATTTTTAAATTTGAAAACCCCTTTTTTAATTTTAAGTAATAAACATATCGAGTATATTTTAAAATAAAATACTTAGTCTTTAACTTAATCAAAATTTGTAACACAATAAAACAACAAGTAGAAATAAAATCGTTCATCATGGCCTTATGGCCTTATTACATCAAAAAAATTCCCAAAAATAATTCAAAGTACTAAAATAAATTCAAGAGTCCATAAAAATATAAACTTCATGTTGAGCATGGCCACCACAAGTTCTGCCGTCCCGGTCCATCACTTTATTCATCACCTCAAACATAGTCCCACAACGGGTGAGTCAAAGCAGACTCAATGTGTACACGACACTAAATCATAATAGAATCGGGCATATCACATATTACACATTCAAAACATAGAATACAGGTTATGATGCATTCCCAAACCCAAACCTAATTGTCCATCCGCTACACACCCCCGTACCTTCCAGTCACACCGTGGGGACTACTAAGTCGACCCTCCTTCCGCTACACTCCAAATCTGCGGTCTTAGGTCACCGCATCTTTGTGGTCTTAGGTCACCACTTTCAGATTCTCGTGGTCTTAGGTCACCACTTTTCGTGATATCACGGTCTTAGGTCACCGTGTTCGTGGTCTTAGGTCACCACATTCACTTCCCCTTTCAATAACCCATATGCCCCATATAATAATATGCATAATATGCCGAGTTCACATTCTTATCATATTCTCATGTTACAAATAACATCTTTCATATTCCTAGTAGAAGTAGGAAACGTGCACGAGTACTTTGTACCATAACATGGTACCTTAGCCACTTTCATATACTTAATATCACATATATTAATTAATCATGCCATAAAACATATTATGGGATAGTGTAGGGGTACATACGATTAAGCTTAAAATTTCCTTGAGATCCCGAAAAGCTTGATCTAATGCTTAGATCCTTAATCCCTACATTGATTTATCACTTATTACCTTAATAAAAAGCCATTCGGCCAAAATTCCAAATCCTAGTAGGATTATTATTCTTACCTTGTTGCCGATTGAAACACCAACAAATCCCGAAACTGTTCCTTGTTTCCCTAGGAATGTCGAAATCCCTTAATCTTAGAAATCCCGAATACTCCTCCTTTTAGTCGACTACTCGATAATCCCGAAAGGTCCTTCCATATTCGGCAACCATAATATGTATGGGGTTAGATTATCTCTCGCTAATCTAAAAGAAAAGATTGGAAATCAAACTTGTTCTTACCTTTGAAGAAATCGACATGACACCTATGCTTGAAGCCTATCCAAGATTCGGCTTTTGAATGGATTGATAAGAAGAAATAGGAAGAAAAGAAAACTTGAGAATTTTGACAATGGTAGACTATAGATTCGGCTTGACAAAAGAAAAAGAGAAGAGAAGAGAGAGAGTACTCGAAAATTCAGTGAGAGAGAGAAGAGGAGGAAGAAAAATTGATGAGTAGCCCTATTTTCTTCCTTTTATAGCCGAAACTACTACTCAGAATCCCTTACTTGGCCACCACTCTTCTTTATTTGATAGCTTTATCCTTTGAATTATCAAAATAATAATCCCTTAATTTAAAATAATTAGAGAATAATCCTTTATTATCTCTTCAAAAAAATAATCCAAATTAAATCCCTTATTTATCACCTTATTAATCGAATATTTATGACAATAAAACTCCTCCTTTCTAGAAGGCTTGTGCCGTCCACCTCAGGCTTCTGGAAGCAAAAATAAAACTCCTTTTATTTGCTTCCCAAGTGACTCGAACTCAGGCCCAACACCTTGCATGTGGCGCCATTTCCAGAGGCCCTAAGTGGCATCTCCAGGCCACTTTTCCAAGCCTGTTTGTGTGTCAAGTTTCACAAACTTTTTCTTTTAAGGCCACCTTGCCTTAATTTCCTCTTTTAAACTTTAAAACTCGACATTTCTAAGTCATTTCTAAGTTTCCAAAAATTTTCGTTCGGCTCTGTAAACTTGACATTTCCTTACATTTCCAAGTTTTCCAAAATGTTCACTTTCCTCTTTTGAATCATTTCCACATCATTTCCTTACATTTCCTAGTTTCCAAAAATGTTCACTTCCCATTTTAAACTTAACATTTCCATACATTTTCAGGTTTCCAAAAAAATGTTTATTTCCAAATCATTTCCATTCATTTCCGGTTTCCAAAATGTTCAAAATTTATTCTTAGTACACAAAACATGTCACTTAGTACAATTAAACCGAAAATGCATAGGCCCTTTCCGAGGATGTTACTGATTCTACCCCTTAAAAATAATTTCGTCCTCGAAATTTTCTATCTAAAATAATTGAGGGTATTGTCGTCGCATCGCCTCTTACGGTTCCCACGAAGCATCTTCCGCTCCATGATTGCTCCATAACACCTTGACTAGAGGAACCGACTTCCTCAGTAGCACTTTCACATCACGTTCCAATATCCGGATCGGCTCTTCCTCATAGGATAAGTCGGCCTTAGCTCCACTTCTTCAACGGTACCACATGAGATGGATCCGATCGGTAACGACGTAGCATGGATACATGGAATACGTCGTGCATCTGCTTTGCAACTCGGTGGCAACTCCGGTTGGTATGCCATCGCCCAACTCGCTTTAGTACTCGATAGGGCCCTATAAACCTTGGGCTTAACTTCCTTTGCGGCCAGAACCTCATTACCTTCTTCCAAGCGAGACTTTCAGAAACACTTGGTCTCCCACTTCAAATTCTATCTCCTTTCGTTTGATGTCTGCGTATGACTTACGCCTATCGAGGCTTCCTTTAATCGTGCTCGAATTATCTCAACCTTCTCTTGATTTACGCCACTAACTCTGGACCCAAAACTCGACGTTCTCTAACTCGGTCCAACAAGTAGGAGTTCTACACTTTCGACCATACAATGCTTCATATGGTGCCATCCGAATGCTAGCTTTGATAGTTTGTTGTTGTAAGCGAACTTCGGCTAAAGGCAAGTAATCTTTTAACTTCCTCGAAAATCCATCACCACGACCTCTCAACATATCCTCCAACACTTGTATAACCCGTTCAGACTGCCCGTCTGATTGTGGATGAAAAGCCGTAGTGAAGTCCAACTTAGTGCCTAAAGCTTGATGAAGCGCCCTCCAAAACCGAGACGTAAACCTTGGGTCTCTATCGGAGATGATCGATACTGGTACTCCATGTAACCTCATAACTCCGCCACATATAAGTTGGCCAACTTCAAGAGAATAGTCAACTCTTACCGAGATGAAGTCTTGCGGACTTGGTCAAACGGTCCACTATCACCCATACTGAGTCCTTCTTAGTAGGCGTAAGGGGAAGCCCACTAACGAAGTCCATGGTAATTCTCTCCCACTTCCACTGCGGAATCTCAATGGGTTGAAGCAATCCTGATGGAACTTGGTGTTCAGCCTTAACTTGCTGGCACGTCAGACATTTTCCCACGAATTTAGTAACTTCTCGTTTAAGATCAGACCACCAAAATTGTTCCCTTAGATCTCTCATGCGACAATGCCTCGGGATGCATAGCATAAGGGCTACTATGCGCCTCCCGAAGAATCCTTTGTCTTAACTCCTCGTCTCTTGGCATACAAACCTTTCCTTTGTAGCACAATACTCCTTCGTCGCTAACGCCATAGTCCTTTAATCCTCCATTTTGTACTTGCTGTAACTTAGCACTTAGGTCCTTATCAGTCAACTGTCCCTCTTTCACCTCCTTCAGCCATGTGGGCTTGACTTGCAATTCTGCCAACAGGCTTCCATCATCATATAAGCTCAAGTGAGCGAACATAGCCCTTAGATCCGACACAACCTTCCAACTTAAGGCATCGGCTACCACATTTGCCTTGCCGGGTGGTACTCTATCGAGCAATCATAATCCTTCAATAACTCCACCCACCTTGGCTGCCTCAAGTTCAACTCCTTACGAGTCAGCGAGATACTTAAGGCTCTTGTGGTGCTGTGTAGATTATTAACTTTTCTCCATAAAGGTAGTGCCTCCACACCTTAAGGGCAAAAACCATTCTTTGCCAATTCCAAGTCATGAGTTGGGTAATTAACCTCATGAGGCCTTAGGCTGCGAGAGGCAGCGTGGCGACTACTTTTCCATCTTGCATTAGGACACATCCTAATCCCGTATGCTGGCGTCACGATTACACCACAAAATCCTTCTCGACCTCCGGTTGAATTAACACTGGAGCCTCCGTCAACACCTTCTTAAGCTTTTCAAAGCTCTTACATTTGCTTATCAGTCCATTCAAAGGGTACTTCCTTCCTTAGCAACTTTGTCAAAGCGCGGCTATTGGCGAGAATCCTTCTACGAACCTTCTATAATATCCTTAAACCCAAGAAACTTGGATCTCGACCACGGACCCGGTGGTTTCCAATCCAACAACGCCCGATCTTCCAAGGATCCACTCTTATTCCTTCTGCGGATACCACATGTCCTAAGAATGCCACCTCCTTAAGCCAAAATTCACACTTGTTGAATTTGACATGAAACTTCTTCCCCGCTTAACACTTGCGGCTGGCCCGGAGATGCTCATCATGCTCCTCTTGGACTTAGAGTACACCAAGATATCGTCGATGAACACAACGACGAACCTATCAAGTGGGGTTGAAAAACCCGGTTCATCATATCCATGAACGCTGGGCGTTCGTCAATCAAGCGGAATTACCACAAACTCAAAATGGCCATATCTTGTCCTAAACGCGGTCTTATGGATATCCGCCTCCTTCACCTTCAATCGATGATATCCTCGACCTCAAGTCTATCTTTGAAAATCTGCGGCCCCTTCACCGATCGAACAAGTCATCGATCCTTGGCAAGGGATACTTGTTCTTAATGGTCGACTTATTCAATCGACGATAATCTATGCACATACGCATAGTTCCGTCCTTCTTCTTTACAAAGCAGAATCGGTGCTCCCATGGAGACACCTTGGGTCGAATGAACCCACGATCCAACAACTCTTGGATTTGAGCCTTGAGCTCAACTAACTCCTTTGGCGCCATTCGGTATGGAGCGATTGACACGAGAGCCATTCACGGTAGCAAATCTATTCCAAATTCCACCTCCTATCTGGGGTATTCACAGTAATTCCTCCGGGAACACATCCACGAAGTCCCTTACCGCTTCTAACTCTCGACACCTTTTTCCTTTCCATCTAACGTACTTACGAAGGCTAAGAATGCTTTGCACCCTTTCCTAACCATTTTCTCGACCTTCAGCAGCGGAAACTACGTTAGACGGTAGTTTCTTCTTTCTCCGATCATTACTACTACTTCATTCTCAGGGTCCTTAATTCCATTCGTTTAGCCGCACAATCCAACACGGCTCGGTGCTCTACTAGCTTGAGTCCATTCCGAGTATAAGTTCAAACTCTCTAAAGGGTAATTCCATTAAGTCGGCCCAGAAAGTTCACTCCTTAATTTCTGAAGTGCGTTCCAAAAGATCTTATCCACCACTACGAGTTTGGCCTAATGGGCTCACTACAATCATCTGCCTATCAGAAAGTTTAGAGTCTAGGCCTAGTGTTTCCACTACACTACATGCAACATATGAATGAGTCGAACCCACATCAATTAGAGCAAAATAGGGCTTGCCAAAAATAAAGAACGTCTGGTTTATAACATTCGGCGCGTCTCCATCTTCCTTCCGTGAATCTGCATAAACCAAACCCGGTTGTCTTGCCTCGGCGTAGCGACACCTCCGCCTGTGTTCCACGGCCTCTGCCCGATACCATTACCTCGGTTACTCGAACCACGACCTCGTTGAGGCTGCGGTCCTCCTCTACCCGGCTGACTAACATTACGAGTGGCTGAGTGAAGCTTTCCTCTGAGTTCTTGGGACAATCCTTGATCACATGGTCCTTGGACCCACACCTAAAACATCCTCCTGTTTTCCTCTAGCACTCTCCCAAGTGCTTCTTTCCACACACATCACAAGGGCGATACCGCCTTACGGACCAACTTGCGACTTCGCGGCCCATCAACTCTAGGCCTCTTATGAACCTTTTGGATGATCCAAAACCTCTTTTGGGCCTATTCCTATCCATAGCTTTGCTTTGTAGAATCCTTGATTCCCTCGGCCACCTTGGCCTTTTCTGCAACGCAGAGAACTCCCGCTCCCGATGCGGTGCTATCAACGATCTCGAGATCATCCCTTAGCCCGTCCTCAAAAGCGGACCACAGCGCTCATGCTCGATTGCCACTACACCTCGAGCATAACGGCTCGACCTTAGGAATTCAACCTCATATTCTGCAACAGACTTGTTCTCTTGAACCAGCCCCGAGAAAAGCCTTCCTTTGCTCATCGGTATACCCGGTTCCCACATACTTCCTTTGAAATGCCTCCTTAACATATTCCCGAGTCGGATCCTCGGTGGTGGCACCATCTCGAACGATTAACCACCAATCACGCTTCATCGCAGTATACGATGCCACCATTCCTTTAACTTCTCCTCGGGGTCAAATCAAGCTCATCCATTATGCGCTCTGTTGCTTCCAACCAATACTCACCATGTCTTGGGTGCCACTCCGGATACTCCTCGAAACATTTCGGCTCCATTAGCTTGGAACCGCTCGAGCCTGATTTTTGGGTTCCCGAATTTCCTCCTGCACCACCACCAATTCCAAAACTCGCGCGACCTGACTGCGACACGGCATCTTCCCCGTCGAGCTTGCTTTGCTCAACACCAACGGTAGGGGTGGTGGTGGCGGTGGTATTTCATTGTCGATCTCTTGACCCGATCTAACGGGTTACGACACGATCATCCTTCCTCTACCTCGTCCCGACGACCACGTCCTCTACGACTCATTTCTAACGTCGAGATCGATTAAGAAGTTTTATGAAGTAGTACTTTTTGTTTCACTTGATTACCGCGAAAGAAGTTTTATGAAAAAGAATTTAGGAGTGGTTCTTTCGTATTCATACATACACACAGATCTTCTCATTCATTCATACATCCATCAAATAATTATGAACTTTCGTTCATTCGGAGAAATGTTGTAGTTTTCATTGTTCTTTGCTTTTCCACTACAGGGGGTATTTTAAGTAATTTTGTCCTCTGGTATTTTCGTAATTTTTCGTAAGAAAAAGTTCCTTGGTGATTTTGTCACAAAGTATTTTGGTATTTTTAAATTCCCGGGGTATTTTGGAAAAATTTTGAAATCCGGGGGTATTTCAGTAATTTTAGACCTCGGGGGTAATTCAGAAATTTTCATAAACCGGGGTAAGTTTGTAGAATTTAATAAATCAGGAATATTTCAAAGGTTGCAAAACTTTGGGGGTTCTTTTTGAGAATTGTACTTTTCAAAACGATGATGTTGCAAAAATTTTAGAAATTAGGGTCATTTTGGTAATTTTGTAAGTTAGGGGCAATTTTGTAATTTTCCAAAATCAAGGTATTTTTGATAGTTTGCGAGTTAGGGTTTTTGAACATTTATAAAGCAATGAAATTTTGATAAAACTCTTGGGTAGTTTGACATTTTATAAACCAAGGGCATTTTGGTAATTTTATCACTAAGGGTATTTTTGTAATTTTCATAAATCAGAAATTTTTTTTCAGAAAATTTTGTAAAGATAGTTTTCATGGATTAAAAGAGAAATTTTAAGAGTTTTAAAACAAGGGTTTCGTTGTTTTTATAAAACACGGCTAGTTCCTTTCGGGTTTTAGTCATTGCGTTTAGCTTTGTGGCCAAGAGTCCTCTTGGTCGGGGTGAACCAAAGCTACGCACCAAGCGAGGATTCGAATGGAGAGGAGGTGAGTCACGCGGATTGCTTAAATACCAAGCTCCCACCTAAACCATTCCTAGACATGCGCACGAGAGGTTTGCCACACCTAACTTTCGCGACTTAGCCATAGGTTTGTTTAAGTAGGTATTAAGTCTTACGTAATAGTTGGGGTAATCTAGTCCTAGGGTTCAAGTTCCTATCATACTATTCTACGTTTCATGCCTTTTCTACCCTTCCATAATTCGTAAATCACATAATCATACAGATGGTTAGGGGTACTTACAGTGGATGCGGGTCGGAGACTTGGGTGCCATCTTGGGAAGACTCGCTTAAAAAAACTTACTTGGCTTGATTTGAAAACGTTTTGGCCTTAGCCCACAGTAGAGAGTTTAAAATCGGCTCTGATACCAAATTGAAACACCCCAAACCCGGCCCACGAGCTTTGACCAGATTTGGTATGTTCCTCAAGTAAACCGATTCAAATTCTTTCGTTACTTGGTGAAAAACTTGTGTGATTTTTTTTTAAAAATAGTTTGGGTTGGGCTTGTGTTGAAAACAAACTGGATTTTTAAATTTGAAAACCCCTTTTTAAATTTTAAGTAATAAACATATCGAGTATATTTTAAAATAAAATACTTAGTCTTTAACTTAATCAAAATTTGTAACACAATAAAACAACAAGTAGAAATAAAATCGTTCATCATGGCCTTATGGCCTTATTACATCAAAAAAAAATTCCCAAAAATAATTCAAAGTACTAAAATAAATTCAAGAGTCCATAAAAATATAAACTTCATGTTGAGCATGGCCACCACAAGTTCTGCCGTCCCGGTCCATCACTGTTCATCACCTGAAACATAGTCCCACAATGGGGTGAGTCAAACAGACTCAATGTGTACACGACACTAAATCATAATAGAATCAGGCATATCACATATTACACATTCAAAACATAGAATACAGGTTATGATGCATTCCCAAACCCAAACCTAATTGTCCATCCGCTACACACCCCCGTACCTACCAGTCAAACCGTGGGGACTACTAAGTCGACCCTCCTTCCGCTACACTCCAAATCTGCGGTCTTAGGTCACCGCATACTGTGGTCTTAGGTCACCACTTTCAGATTACTGTGGTCTTAGGTCACCACTTTTCAGATATCACGGTCTTAGGTCACCGTGTTCGTGGTCTTAGGTCACCACATTCACTTCCCCTTTCAATAACCCATATGCCCCATATAATAATATGCATAATATGCGAGTTCACATTCTTATCATATTCTCATGTTACAAATAACATCTTTCATATTCCTAGTAGAAGTAGGAAACGTGCACAGTACTTTGTACCATAACATGGTACCTTAGCCACTTTATATACTTAATATCACATATATTAATTAATCATGCCATAAAACATATTATGGGATAGTGTAGAATTACACACACGATTAAACAAAATTTCCTTGAGATCCCTAAAAGCTTGATCTAATGCTTAGATCCTTAATCCCTACATTGATTTATCACTTATTACCTTAATAAAAAGCCATTCGGCCAAAATTCCAAATCCTAGTAGGATTAGTATTCTTACCTTGTTGCCGATTGAAACACCAACAAATCCCGAAACTGTTCCTTGTTTCCCTAGGAATGTCGAAATCCCTTAATCATAGAAATCCTGAATACTCCTCCTTTTAGTCGACTACTCTGATAATCCCGAAAGGTCCTTCCATATTCGACAACCATAATATGTATGCGGTTAGATTATCTCTCGGCTAATCTAAAAGAAAAGATTGGAAATCAAACTTGTTCTTACCTTTGAAGAAATCGACAGCACCTATGCTTGAAGCCTTTCCAAGATTCGGCTTTTGAATGGATTGATAAGAAGAAATAGGAAGAAAAGAAAACTTGAGAATTTTGACAATGGTGGACTATAGATTCGGCTTGACAAAAGAAAAAGAGAAGAGAAGAGAGGAGAGTACTCAGAAATTCAGCAGAGAGAAGAGGAGGAAGAAAAATTGATGAGTAGCCCTATTTTCTTCCTTTTATAGCCGAAACTACTACTCAGAATCCCTTACTTGGCCACCACTCTTCTTTATTTGATAGCTTTATCCTTTGAATTATCAAAATAATAATCCCTTAATTTAAAATAATTAGAGAATAATCCTTTATTATCTCTTCAAAAAAATAATCCAAATTAAATCCCTTATTTATCACCTTATTAATCGAATATTTATGACAATAAAACTCCTCCTTTCTAGAAGGCTTGTGCCGTCCCACCTCGAACTTCGGGAAGCAAAAATAAAACTCCTTTTATTTGCTTCCCAAGTGACTCGAACTCAGGCCCAACACCTTGCATGTGGCGCCATTTCCAGAGGCCCTAAGTGGCATCTCCAGGCCACTTTTCCAAGCCCGTTTGTGTGTCAAGTTTCACAAACTTTTTCTTTTAAGGCCACCTTGCCTTAATTTCCTCTTTTAAACTTTAAAACTCGACATTTCTAAGTCATTTCTAAGTTTCCAAAAATTTTCGTTTGGCTCTGTAAACTTGACATTTCCTTACATTTCCAAGTTTTCCAGAAATGTTCACTTTCCTCTTTTGAATCATTTCCACATCATTTCCTTACATTTCCTAGTTTCCAAAAATGTTCACTTCCCATTTTAAACTTAACATTTCCATACATTTTCGGTTTTCAAAAAAATGTTTATTTCCAAATCATTTCCATTCATTTCCGGGTTTCCAAAAATGTTCAAAATTTATTCTTAGTACACAAAACATGTCACTTCGTACAATTAAACCGAAAATGCATAGGCCCTTTCCAGGATGTTACAGATCAGACACCTAATAAATCCTCTTTTTAAAAGAAAATTTATTTTTGAATTTTCTAAAAAAAGGCCTAGTTTAGGTCTACGTCAAAATTCCAGAAAAAAATAGGGTTCGGGAGTCGATTACGCACGAGGAAGGTATTAGCACCCTCGTGACGCCCAAAATAGGTATCTCGTTAAACGCGCGTTGTCTTAATTTTCAAAAATACGAGTTCAATTTAATATTTAATCATGATTCGATTGAAACACGAGAATTTTAATAAATTATATACTACTATATATTCATTTAAATATAATTTGATAATTTATAAAAAATAAATATTTTATTTTAAACACGAGAATTTTTTAACACGAGAATTTTGGAATACAGGAATTTTTTTTTTGAAACACGAAAATTTTGATAAATTACATATTATCGTATTATATACATTTAAAAAAAATGAAATTTTGATAATTTAAAAATAACCACAAAAATAATCATTTTATTTTAAAACCCAAGAATTTTTTTTTAAATTTTTTTCGATTTTTAAAAGGGCGTATCGTATTTAACACGAACCGATGTTATTCACCCAACATAGCGATGAAATCAACGACTTAGTGTCAAACCGATTCGTTGCCTTATTTATTAAAATTATTAAAATTGCAACTAGAATGAATATAATAATTTTTCTAAAAATTAAGGAAGAAAAATATTTAAAAATATAAATAAAATTAAACACGAGATGTCGTCGAAATACATATACATAAATTTAAAATGGGTTAAAAGTTACCAAAAAAAACTTTTGGGCTTGAAGAATGGGCCTTCTACTTTTTCTTTTTCTTTGGGCTTGAAGAATTGGGCTGCTCCTTTTTCTTTTTTTTTCTTTTCTGATGGGCTGCTGTGTTGGGCTCGGATTGGGCCTGCTGGGTGGTGCGGGTTCTTGTGGTCGGGTCGGTGGGACGGGTCGGTCGGTCGACCATTTGTTTATTTTTATTTTTCTTTCTTTTTTCCTTTCCTTTTTTTTCTTTTTTTTTCTCTCCTTCTTTCTTTTTCTTCTTCTTTCTTCTTTCTTCTTCTTTCTTCTTCTTCTCCCACTACATTGTGTCGTCGACGCCTCGTCAGCTTTCCTCATGGGTGATGCACGCGCTCCCTCTCCCTCTTCTCTTCTTCTTCTTCTTCTTCTTCTTTTCTCTCCTTTCTCTTCTTTTTCTCTCTTTTTTCTCTTCTTTTTTTGGGGGGGTTTCTTCTTGGCCGATTTTTGGGGGTAAGAACTCATTTTATGGTTGTTTTTTGCAGATATTAGGTGGCTAGGGAGGAGGGAGGCCATGCCCTAGGCTGGTGGCCGGAAATCGCGGAGGGTAGGTGCTCAAATCTCGTGATTTTGCCAAAAGAACCAGATCGTAAACGAAGTGAAAATTTTGGGGCTGAAGTGTAATTTAAGGAAAGTTTAAGGGTCAAAATGAAATTTATGGAAATTTTAGGGGTCAAAATAAAATTTAAGGAAAGTTTAGGGGTCAAAATGTAATTTAATGAAAGTTTAGGGGTCAAAATACAATTTAAAGAAAGTTTAAGGGTCAAAATGCAATTTTTATTTTTTGTATTTTTCAAATATTTTTTTTTTAATTTTGAAAATTAAACACTAAATCGAGCCGGACAAAATTTAGTGCTTATAGCCCCTAGTATTTCAACAACTTTACAATTTAGTCCTTAGCTCATAAAATACAAATTCGTGCAATTAGGTCCCTACCAATGCAAGCAGAATTTCTCTTATTATCATAGCAGCCCATATTTTTCATTTATTTCACATTTCTACCACAAATTTTTCATATTTCACAATTTAATCCCTAATTGACAATTTTATCAAAAATCCCTTAACAAATGTTGTTTATCTAACAACAACCATACATTTTCTATCATCAAACATCAAAATACACACATATTCATCAATGGAAAAACCTTGAACCTTTAACAGTTTTGCAAAATAGTCCCTAGGCTAGCTAGATTAAGTTACAACGACTCTAAAAACATAAAAATCATTAAAACCGGGACAAAAATCATTCCTAATTGCAAGAAATGAATATGGCCGAATGAAGAACCCTAAAATGGCTTTTTCTCATGTTAATTTCATTTGGAAATAGATAATGGAAGATGATGATCATTTTTGTTTTATTTAATTAACCTTAATTTGTTAATTTACTTAATTAACCTTTTAATTTCAATCAAATTTCAACAATACCAAACTCATAAATGTCCATTAACATACTAATGGTCTATTACCACTTAAGGACCTTTACTTTAAAGTTCTATGGCTATTAGACACCTTTAGCTATTAGAACTCAAGTTTTACCCTTTACGCGATTTAGTCCTTTTTACTAAATTAAGCATGCAAACATCGAAATTTCTTAACAAAATTTTTACACAATCATACTATCATGCTGTATACATTAAAATAAAAATAAAATAATTATTTTTACCTCGAATTTTTGGTCCCAAAACCACTGTTCTGATTTGACTAAAAACGGGTTGTTACATCCAATGTCGCGACAACAACCATAGGATGTTGCAACACCGGTTCGACGAGGCCTATCCAGCAACCAAGGGTGTTTTTTGTCCTCACAATAGCAATTAACATGTTTAACAAATTTTAATTGACCCAATTTGGTCATCTAACAACAACACTATAAATATTAGTACTTAAAACTCAATTAGAAAAGCTTCAAGGGATTATTGCAATTTTATTCTTCTTAGATTTAGGGTTTTTAATTCAGTTTTTTTGTTCAAACATTTATTTGCTTCAATTCAAGTTTAAGTTTTATTCTTTTAGCAATTTACTTTATTATTTTAGTTTATGCTTCAATCGCATTGTAATCAACATCCATTCAAAAGGGGTTTGAAAATCAAAGTTTCAACAATTATCTATGGATCTAGATTTCTCTTTTCCCTTCTTTTGTTTTACATTTGATTTGAATGTTTAGAATCTTATTAGGGAAAATTGCATCTAGCATGGCCATGAAATAAGAGCCCTAAAAAGATTAATGAGCAGAAGTAGGATTGGTTGACTAAGGATTTAAGGTTTACCACAAATTAATTGACATAGGTTAAGCGATATTAAACCTTAGGCTTGACAACCCTAGGAAGTAACTTAGGTAGATGAGGTCGAAAAGATAGTCTACTTAGCACCACTTAATCTATCCCGATTTAAGCTATCAGATCCAAAGATAAGTATGTTAAATTGATCAATTAATTTAGTTATAGATAGAAAGGTATTAACTAGGTTAATTGTTAGCTAATTTGTAAAAACATGAATTTGAAGTTAATCATGAACATGGATGCGAATTAATCTCCTGCTTGCTTAATTTCATTGGAATTCGATTATTTATTTTAGTATTTATTTTTATGTTATTCTAGATCATCTTCTTATTGTTTACTTTCTCGTAATATAATTAGTAAGTAGTATTTAGAACTAGTAGTGTGATTATTTGCAATTTAGTTTAGGCAAGCCTCCCTTGAATACGATCTTCGGAATACGATCTTCAGAATACTTTTTAGTGTTCTGTTGTAACAGTCCGATTTTTAGTAGCGTCAAAAATAGTGGTTCGAGACCACCAAATCTGACGAGTAAGCTCGTAAATTTTATTATTTAGTATTTACAAGTCAAATGTTATTTTAGAAAGATTTATGAATTAGTAATTTGTGTTTTATAAGGATTTATTAGGTTAAATGGTTTAGAAAATGAGGTATCGAGACCTCGATTTTATAAAATGAGTCGAAAATATTTTTATAAATATTTACGGAGTGTTATTAAAATAGTATCAAATTTTCGTTAGAAAATTTTAACGTTTTGATAGTTAATTAACTAAAAAGGACTAAATTGAAAAAGGTGCAAAACTTGCTAATTAAAGAAATAGTGATTAAATGGATTAGATGTTAAATGAGAGAGGACTTAAAGAGTAAATAAGCCTAAAATAGAAGGCTAAAGCGGCATAAGCAGAAAAAAACAATGAAATTAGGTGATTTAAGGGCAAAATTGTAAATTTTGTAAAATTAAATAAATAAAATAGCAGTTAAAAGATTTTCTAGACATTTCTTCATCAATATTCAGCCAAAAAAAGCTGTAGGAGAGCTATTAAAGCTGATTTTTCATATTTTTACTTCATGTGAGTTCAATTCTTACTCTTTTCTTGAATTTTTTGTGTTTTAAGACTTTTACAATTAGGTCCAACTACCTAATTCATTAGTTTTTTTATTTTATTGGTAATTTTTAAAGTTACCATTGATGAATACTGAATTTTTTTGATGAATTAACATGGATTTAGAGCTTTAATTTTGTTGTATGATGATTTTATAAAGTGAATTTGATAGATATTGATTTTAGGACTAAATTGTGAAAAGACTAAATATTAGGGTTTGGTATTAAATTTTGTTTATCAAGGGTTGTATGATGGCCTAGAATATTTAGATAAATTGTTAATTGAGAAAAAATAGTTCATTTGATAGACTAATTAATAAGGGACTAAATTGTAAAAGTTGTAAAAGTTGGGGTAATTGTGTAATTTTGAAAATTGAGGGGAATTAATTGTGAAGTGAATTGGAACTGAAATATATGCTATTGAAGGGGTAATTTTATATTTTAGATCAATAGCCCGTAGACAATCGTGAAAAAGGAAAATTAGCATAATAGTCCCTGAACTACTACAAATCTTACAAACTAATCCAGGTAAATCTGTATGGTTAAAATTTAATATTTATTTATTAAATTGATGAATGGTATTATGTATTTATTCATATTTATTGTTGAAAATAAAATTATTGTTAAATTATGAAATTGAATTGATTGTTCAAAACAAGTGGAACGCGTGATTGAGTACAATTATTCTGTGGAAAAGGATGAATTGATGGCAAATTACCCAAGTAAACTGAGGTTCAGCATTTTTTGCAAAAATTCGTGTTTACTTTCCGTTTAGCTCTCACGAGCTTCTGTTAACTCATATGAGTTTCTATTTAACCCTAATGGGTTTCCGCTTAACTCTTTTGAGCTTCAGTTTAACCCTTATGGGTTTCCGTTCAGCTCCTGTGAGCTTCCGTTCAACCCTTACGGGTTTCTGTTTAGCACTTATGTGCTTCTGTGCAGCCTTCGGGCTTCTGAATACGATGTACTCATATCCGTAAGTCGTTCTCCAATTCAGCAAGGGTTGGTAAGTGACGTATGAAATTAATGTATAAAGACTTAATGTTATGATTGGTATTGATCTGAGATAAGTGAATTCATCAATTAAAGTTGTGATTGGCAGGAAATGTACATTGAATGATTTACTTAAATGATTTGTTATAATATGTACGGTAAGATTTATGTTTAACCTATTGAACTTACTAAACTTTATTAAGCTTACATGTGTTGTTTAATGTTCTTGTAGATTAATGTGAGGTCGGAAGATCGGATCAACACATCAAGTCACACTATCCAGCTTAATCCAGTAGCTTTTGCAACATATATTTTGGTTTATATGGCATGTATAGGGTTGGTGTGAAAATGAAGTACTTAAAAATATGGTTATGAATGCTATATGCTTGTATATATATAAATAGAAGTAGATTTTGATAAACCAATGACTAGGGGTGTGCAAAATTCGGGTAAAACCGAAAAAATTCGGTTAACCGACCGAATCCGGTTAATCGGTTGGTTAACCGAATTTTTTTGGTCGGGGGTCGGTTAATTATTTTTTGATTTTTCGGTTAACGGTTAATTCGGTTCGAAATCGGTCGGTTAACTGAATTTTTTCGGTTTAACCGAAAAAATTAATAAATAAAATTATAATATATAAAAGGCCCACTTACCCAATCCAATCCAAACTCAAATATTCAACCAAACCCAATTACCCAACCAAGCCCAATTACCCAACCCAACCAAATTATAAAAATTACAAATAACTTAATAAATAAAAATAACTTTCTAAAACTAAAACTAAAACTAAAACTAAACCCAACTCCCTACTCACAGTAAACACACGACAGAAAAAAAAAATACCTTCCTTCAACTTCAAATCCCTAATTGAAAACTCCCAAAGTCTCTACCAGGGCCAGACCACCTTCCGTCCAAGCACTCAGAGTCTACCAGTCACCATCCATCACCATGCGAGTTCAAGTTCGGTAGGCTTTTACTAGCTCAAGAATACTTACATATCGGACAAAGAAAACCTCCATTAATACAAGCTCTTGTTTTTTTTTTTTGGGGTTCATTTTATCTGATTTATCTTGTTTCTGGTCCTTGGTATGTTTATTGTTTAACACTCTTAGCACATGTTCATAATAAATTCTTGGAGTGCTCTATGGATTCTGAAAATAGAGTTTTGATTCACGATAAACTTGGAAACCCACCAAATGAGAGCAAGCGAAAGAGTGACAGAGAGAAAAAATAAAAGAAAAGGTTGAGAAGGCCAAGCGTAAATTGTGTTGTAAAATAATAATATTTGAAAAATAATTTTCCTACTCGAGGGAAATGCTATAAACACAAATGATTGAAATTTTTGGTTTATTTACCCTTTTCCAGAGAATAAAATAGTTACGGTCACATGTAGAAACTTGTTGCACAGTTTTCATTTTCACCCCCTACTTTTGTAAATTATTATCTAAACACTATTTTTATTTGGGTTTTGGTCCCTCACTAGTCACTATAATTAAATTTAAAATTTAATCATCTATTTTTATAACATAATTAATTAATCCATAAGGTTAATTTTGTTGACATAAATTCTTTATTAAAAACACCATTTCAACTTATCATGTCAGACATTTATTGTCAATATTTTATTTGTAATATTTAATATTTCAATTGTTTAAACTAAGTGATGATATTTAAAAATAAAGTATCAAATAATGACAGATTAAAATAAATGAATAAATTTTAAATTTGGGTACATTTTTTCATTTTTATGATATTGAAAGAGGAACAGGGTTATTGCTTAGAGTTTGTCTTTTCATCCCTGGCCTCAATTTTTTCTTATATATAACCCCCATCAATAGATCAAATTTGGCAAAATGACAGTTATCCATAACAGCTGACCCATTTTGACAATTTATATTAATCTCTCACATTTTTAACATAATCCAACTCAACTATGTTTTTTCTAAAACTCAACATCAAAATATGTTTAATATTATAAATGTATTTTAATTTATTATATACTGTTTTTCTTGCAGAATGTCAACCGAACCAACATATATTGAGGGTAGTGTTACACCTCCTACTTCGATAGATTCTGAAAATTCGGGAGTTGGAGCTTCAAGCCAAACAAAGGGGACTACCGGGAAAAGAAAAGCCACTCTTCAAAGGTCAGAAGTTTGGTCTCACTTCACTAAGATTATTAATAGTGAGGGTGCAAGCAAGGCTAAATGTAATTATTGTCAAAAGGAATTTTGTTGTGATATGAAAAAAAATGGTACGGGGTCATTGAAATATCATATTGGTTCATGTAAGAAAAATCCTAGTAATGTTGTTGACACTAGTCAAGGACAACTAGTTTTACCTAGAAAGGGAGTTGAATGGGGGAAAGGGAATCTTTCAACTTGGAGATTTGATCAAGAAGCATGTAGGAAAGGATTAGCACAAATGATTGTGATTGATGAATTACCTTTCAAGTTTGTTGAAAGTGAAGGTTTTAAGAAATTTATGTTTGTGGCATGTCCTAGATTTCATATTCCTTCACGAACTACTATGACTAGGGATGTTTATCAATTGTATTTAGATGAAAGGGTCAAGATAAAGCAACTTTTGAGAAGTTCTTGTTCTAGAGTTTGCTTAACTACTGACACATAGACTTCTTTGCAAAGAGTTAATTATTTGTGTATCACTGCTCACTTTATTGATGTAACATCCTAAAAAGGGCCTATGCATTTTTGGTTTAATTGTACGAAATGACATATCTTATGTGTTATGAATATAATTTGAACACTTTTGGAAACCTGGAAATGTATGGAAATGTTAAGTTTAAAAGAGGAAAGTGAACATTTTTAGAACCTTGGAAATGTAAGGAAATGTCTTGTAAGGAAATGTCATGGAAATGTAAAGAAATGTCAAGTTTACAGAGCCGATCGAAAATTTTTGGAAACTTAGAAATGACCTAGAAATGACGAGTTTTAAGGTTTAAAAGGGGAAATTAAGGCAAGGTGGCCTTAAAAGAAAAAGTTTGTGAAATTTGACACACAAACAGGCTTGGAAAAGTGGCATGGAGATGCCACTTAGGGCCTCTGGAAATGGCGCCACATGCAAGGTGTTGGGCCTGAGTTCGAGTCACATGGGAAGCAAATAAAAGAAATTTTATTTTGCTACAAGGAGCAGAGAGGTGGACGACACATGGCTATAAATTAGGAGCTTTTATTATTTTATAAATAGTGGATAAATAAAGGGATTTATTTATCATTATTTTCAAGAGATAATTGTTGGATTAAATTCTTTTAATTTGAATAAAGAGATAAAGAGGAAAATAAGGGAGAACTGATGGCCAAGTAAGGGACTTTGAGTTTAATAATTTCGGCTAAGTAAGGATAGTTGCTGAATTATCTTTTAATTTAAGTGATAATTAAAGGATAAAGTTATCAGATAGAGGAGTGGTGGCCAAGTAAGGGACTCCTTAGATGATAATTTCGGCTATAAAAGGAAGGAAGGAGGGCTACTCATCAATTTGTGCTTCCTCCTTTCTCTGCCGAATTCTTAGTGCTCTCTTCTCTTCTTTTCTTTCTTTTCTTTTGTCAAGTCGAGATTAAGTAATTGTTGGAACCTAGCCGAATATTTTCCTCTCCATTAAAATCCATAGCCGAATCCTCCATCTTTATTCTTCCTTTTCTTTTCTTTCTAATCCCCCCCAAAAGCCGAAAGTTGTGAGATCATCATCTAGCCATAGCCGAATCTCTGAAGGTTGAAGTGAAGGTGCAATCGATTTCTTTAAGTAAGGGTAAGATCTCATTCGGTTTCATCCTTTTTCTTAAGATTTTCCGAAATCTAGGACTAACCCCATTAATATCTTGTTGCCGAAACTTTGAAGAGATCTTTCGGGATTTACTAAGTGTCGACTACAAGGAAGGAGAAGTTCTTTTCCCGAAGGTACACCATAGGCCACGTGTTCCCTAGTTATTCGGTGAGTTTCAGGATTTAGAATCCACAAGGTAAGTGTCTATAGCATTCGGCCAAGGCCATGTTTGGTAAATATATGTGTTCATTAATTATTCAAAAGCCGAAAACTAACCAAGTTAATTGATTCAATGCTTGGCCGAATGCAAGAAGAGTATAGCGAGAGATTTCAAGACTTGATTCTTAAGTCAAACGGCAACAAGGTAAGTTTAAGTATACTAATCCTACTAGGATTTGGATTTATGGCGAATGGCTTTTTATTAAAGTAGTAGGTGATTAATCAAATGCAGGGATTAAGGATCCAAGCATTAGATCAAGCTTTTCGGGATTTCAAGACCCTTTCGGTAAGTATGATAAGTTGTGGATATTTGGTTAAGAATTCGTATATTGATGATTAAATCGATTGTTCGATTAAGTGTGTTGATGGAGGCGAATACCATTCAAGAAGGGAAAGGGAAGGTCTCTGTCCCAAGTTTAAGAAGTGAACTGGTTTCTGCAGTTAGGGATTGGCCACCGGATGTGGACCAGGCGTCAAAACAAGAAAGTAGGCAAATAGCCGTAGTATCGCCTAGTGATAGCATCGATGATCGAAAGCATAGTTCTCCAAGTGATCGGTGTGTGATTAACCCACTGTTTTCTGGGTTTATGGTATATTGTATGTGTTGTGTAAATGCTAATATGTGCAATGGCGATTGTGAATGGTTACCCTTAAGGGGTATATTGGAAATCAGGTCAGTGTTAATTATTAAGAATGTGAATATGCCAATGAGAATATGTTTGTATGCGAAATAGCATGTGCATGCATTATTTTACTATGTTATGACATTATCATATGTTGCATGTGCATGGGATGGGATATGAATGTGACTATCGAAGGAAAGGGTGTACTTTATGTGCGTGGTCTAATGTTAGCCTTGTGCTACGTTAGCGCTTGATGTTAGCTATGTGCTTCATCAAGGGAGGTGTTGGCTAGGTGCCCACCTCGGCGGTTGATAGCCGTGTGTGCATCACCGTGGACTGAATGATATGTGGGATCACTTAGGTGATCGGTGGCTCACCACGGCCTTGAGCAGGAGTCCGCTAAGGTAGGTGTAACGGATGGACCCTAGGTTGGGTTGGGTGCACTTTGCATAAACTCATTATCATTCATATGGGTTGATGATGAAATGGGTCAAGCCCCAGTATGTGGAAATTATGTGGTTAGCTACCCTATTAGATGAATGTGATATGAATATGGGCCAAGCCCAGAATGTGATAACATGTGAATTTGATAATTGATATCTGATATATGGGTTAATATGTGGTTAACATGTGGGTGGAATTCAGTGGACTAATTACACACTGAGTCTGTATGACTCACCCAATTTTTATTAAACATCGCAGATGATTCGTGGTGATTGGACCGGGTTGGAGTGGATACGAGGTGGCCCATGCAGAAGACATCTTCTTTATTTTATTCAGTTTATTACTAAGAACTTTTGTTTAATTATTTATTGTAATAAGGCCCAGTTAAAGTATTTAAGTATTTCTATTTGAGCATTTTTATTATGTTTAAGCTAGACGACCATTAAATTATAATTGGGAAGTGCTTTTAATTTTGGCAACTTATATTTTAAAAGCTTATAATAAAGTTTTAATTTGGATATTTTTATCAAGCTTATATTATTTAGAATTTTTAATTGGACATGGTTTTCAAATGACAAAATTTTTAATGTTTTTCCCAAATGTGAAATCAGTCTTCAAACGTTTTTCCGCAGTGGGATTTCAAATTCGGTCGTAACGAATGGGCCGGGTTTGGGGTGTTACAATTGATAACGATTGGAAATTGAATAAAAAGATTTTAAACTTTTGTCCAATTTCTAGTCATAAGGGGGTGAGTCCATTGGGATGGTGATTGAGAAATGCTTGTTGAATTGGGGGATTGATAAGTTGTTTACTGTTACTGTTGATAATGCAAGTTCAAATGATGTTGCTATTGGTTATTTGAGAAAGAAATTTAACCCTCGAGGGGGCTTAGTTCAAAATGGTAAATATCTTCATATGAGATGCATGGCACACATTGTGAATTTAATTGTTGTTGAAGGCTTAAAGGAAATGAATAAATCTGTTAAACGTGTTAGGGGGCTGTTAGATATGTGAGACAATCTCCAACTAGATTACAAAAGTTTAAGGAGTGTGTTGTGGTGGAAAAGATAGAGTGCAAGAAGATGTTGTGTCTTGATGTTTGTACTAGGTGGAACTCAACCTACTTAATGTTAGACACTGCTCAGAACTTTGAAAGAGCTTTTGAGAGATTTGAGGAGCAAGATACAAACTTTAGGGCTGAACTTGAAAGGGGTGAGGGTTGGCCTAGTGTGGATGATTGGGATAATGTTAGAAATTTGAGGGATTTCTTGGAACACTTTTATGAAGTTACTTTGCGTATATCTGACACTTCATATGTCACGTCCAGTAATTTTTTTGATGAGCCTTCTGAAATTGATATTCTTTTACAAGATGCTCAATTAAATAGTAATGTTGATTTCAATGTTATGGCCATCAAGATGAAAGAAAAGTATGATAAATATTGGGGTGATATTGATAAGATGAATTTGCTTATGTTTGTTGCTTGTGTTTTAGATCCTAGACAAAAACTAAAGTATCTTGAATTTGCACTTAGTGAAATGTCTAGTTCTGAAAAAGCTTGTGAAATGATGCAAAAATTGAAGGAATCTTTGTATGAATTGTTTGATGAGTATAAGCCTCCACTTCATAGTACTTGTAGTCAATCGAGTGTGCAAACACATGTTTCTCTCGGTGAACCACAACAAAAAATGAAAAGGCGAATGCAAGCTTTGTATAAAAAGCGTGAGTTGGAAATTTGTGGTGAGGATAAAACATCTGAGTTGGATAAATATCTAGCTGAGGCTAATGAGGAATTTGTTGAAGATTTTGATATTTTATTGTGGTGGAAAGTGAACAGCCCTAGATTTCCCACTCTTTCAAAAATGGCTAGAGATGTGTTAGCTATACCGGTTTCTACGGTTGCTTCAGAGTCTGCATTTAGCACCGGGGGACGTGTGCTTGATCAATATAGGAGTTCTTTAACTCCTAAAATTGTACAAGCTCTTGTGTGTACTCAAGATTGGATTCGAAAATCATCATCACAAGAAGACATCAAAAAGATTGAAGAACAAATCCAAGAGCTTGACAAGATTGAAAATGGTATATTTGTTGTTTTATTTTAATAGTTTCAATTTTTTTACCATATCACTCCTACTTATTTACTTGATTCAATATTTAGACTTTTCTTGGAATGCATCGAGCCTACCCTAAATTCATGAGCTTTAGTGAGTTGAAGGGTATACTTACTATCTTATTCTTGTTAACTTATAATCTATTCGTTTCTTTATATTATTTGATTTTTTTAAATGTGTATATTTCTATTATATGCTAAACTTTTGCACATGTTTTTTTCTTTTGTAGGTTTAATGCAAATGGAGATCTTTTGGAGAGAAGAAATGGATACAAATGAACAATATTAAAGACTTACATTTCAATTATGTGTTAATTTCAGGACTTATGTAATGTTTTTAATTATGTAGTGGTTCAAAGACTTATGTAATGTTTTTAATTATGTAGTTATTCAAAGACTTATGTAATCTTTTTAATTATATAGTGATTCAAGGACTTATGTAATCTTTTTAATTATGTAGTGATTTATTTCGGGTAATTCGGGTAATTTTTAACCAAAAATTAAAAACATATAATTATCGGATAATTCGGTTAACCGACTGAATTAACCGAAAAAATTTCGGTTCGGTTAATTTTTTTGAAAAAAATTCGGTTCGGTTAACGGTTAAAAAATTTGAGAGGTCGGTTAATTCGGTTAATGTTAATTCGGGTCGGTTAACCGAATGAACACCCCTACCAATGAGATGGATTAAATAGGTAAATTTAAGTAATTGAGTATTTGTGATGTTATGTTATGCTTAAAACATGATTTTGGCTTGTGTTAATTGTTTGTTTGGGATGTATATTGATGTATTAAAATGTTGTGTATAGGTTGATAACAAAATGGGCGAGAAAAGTGGTCTTAAAAGGGCTTATTTTCGTTCACACTGGCAGAGATACGGGCATGTGCCCTCTGCACCTAGGCAAAATTTTGAAATTTTGAGAAAAATTCTCTGAGTTTTCGGTTTAGTCCCGACTTGTTTCTAATGCATATTTTGGGCCTCGAGGGCTCATATAAGGGACAATGTGAGTGAATTTTGATTGGTTTCTGATATGTGTATTAAATGATATGAAATGTTCGTAATTGGTCTGAAAAGTCCAATAATACTCCGTAGCCCTGTTCCAGCGACGGTTAAGGGTTAGGGGTGTTACATCTGTTGTAACATTTTTAACTATATTACAATTATATTCATACATTCATATTGTATATTCCTAAGCATCGACGCACGCAAGTCGGGGCACGGTCAATTGTATGTTGAAAAATATTTTTAAATAGCTAGCTTTTTTTATAAATTCAAAATTCAAAATTATTTTGTAAATATATTTTTAGGGGGATAAATCTCAAAATTATAAATGAAGTTTGATTCAATGTGCAATTGAATATATAAACTTTGATTTGGTGCAATTATACATATAAAACTTTAAGTTTAATTGTGATTTAAATTTATATATATAGATAGACTATGATTATTATTTGGTATGATCATTATATAATGTTTTGCTTTGACTCATGCTCGTCTTTTTTGTTTTTTTTATATATTGAGTTTGATGATGGGATTTATATGATTTAAATTCGTGTTATATAAATATTTGATAAAAAACTTTAACTATAGTTTGATATATATTAAATAAAAAAAAATTGAAAACCTAAAATAGTAACCGATTCGAAACCTAAAATCGTGTGAAAAAAATTAGTGCTGCCTGCACATCATACCCATTACAATTTTGTTGAAAGCCTAAAATTATGCTTTACTCACAGTAAAAAGGGAATGTAATCTGCTTTAGAATTAAAAAGTATATATTTAAATTTTTTATTTAATTTTTTTATCTCTTTTAATTTTTAAATTTGTATTATTTATTAAATCACTTTAAAATAGATGAAAAAATTAAACATATGTTAACTTTGATGATATAACATACACGTGGAGCGCCACATGGATATCGCATCGACAATTTTTAAAAACTTCAAAAAAATTATGAAAATGTATTTTAAAAATTAAAAATTATTAAAAAAGTATAAATTTATAAATATATTTTTTTAATATTTTAAATTTAAAAATTAATTAATTGCTAATGGTCATACATGTGAACTGAAACATTAACTTTTTCATCCATTTTGAGGTGATTTAATACACAATGCAAGTTTAAGAGCTAAAATAATTTTCTTTTATAAAGTTGAAGGATAGAATTAAGTGATTGTAAATAAATATTTTTTTTGAACATTAATCTCATTGTAAACTTGTGTCATATCTGCTATTTTTAATACAATCCCTAGAACTCTCCATAACCCTTTCCTAACCCTTAAATAGGAAGATAATCAGGGCCGAAGCCAGGGGGGCTGGCATGGGCTCTGGCCCCCCTAAAATGTAAAATTGCTATTTAGGCTCTTTAAATTTTTTAAAAATTTTAAATTAGTAAAGGTAAAATTATACTTTGGCCCCCCCTAAAATTATAAAAATTCAATTTAATCCTTTACAAATTATAAAGATATAGACTATAAAAAATTAAAATTTCATCCGCCCCCTAAAAAATTGTTCTGGCTTCGCCCCTGAGGATAATGCGTTTCAGCACACTTGAACCAACGTTCTCTTGCACTAGTAATAATATCGATACTAATCGAGCTAAGACTAAATCGGCTAAATAAATATTTTTGAACTTATCTAAAATAATAAAAAATAATAATGACGTCCTTTAGAATCAAGGAGGAGAAGGAAAGAAGCTGGGCTAGTAGTTGATTTGGATGCGTAGTGGAGTCAGTTTCAGCGGGTGGGGATGTCCTTTTGAATAAGCAAAAGAATCATATTTGGCATCATTCTCAACCATAAACTTTATTTTATCTAAGCTACAACTTTATTTGGTTACAAAACTAAATGACATTGGGTTGAAGAGTCAAAAGAACATCCTAATGGGAAGGGAAAGATGAAACACCAAGAAGTTGCCTTGTAACAAATAAGACCAACCAGATAAGACCAAAAAGCACAATTTGTTTACTTCTCTTTTCAGACCAGATTACTGAAGAGCCAGAAAACTTCCGTCCCTCAATGAAACAACCCAATCATATTCATACCCAAACCCACCCCATAAGGAGCATAATAAAAGCACTACGAACATTCGTGAGCAGCTAATATGGAAGTGGTTGTATTTATTTATACTTTTAAAATAATATGAAGAATTTTATATATAATATTCTTTTACATGATCATCATTTCAGCACTTCATATCTATATTCGTAAATCATAATAGAGAGAATACAAGCTAAAAGAAGCAAATGAAATATGTTTGGCCAGCAGAGAATACCAGTGCATCGATGATCAGAGTCCTCTAGCCAACATTTTCTCATAATTTTCAATGGACTCAAGCCTCTGGAGCAGAAGCTGGTGCCTGAATTTCTGGATGAAGGCCTCCGCACTTTCGTTTATGTCGACGGATGGTTTTTTCTCCAGCTTATTAGTGGCAGCACCAGCAGCTGACTTTTTCTCTGTCACGTTGGACCTGACGCCTCTATTATCTTTCAAATGATCACCATTAGCATTAGGGTCTGCAATTTTGGAGCTGTGGTAAGGATGAGGCATGGAGCTCTTCTTCATTGTAATCTTCAAGTTGCTTTTTTTTTGCTTGATGAAGAGGGTGATGGTATGCCATGCTAAGAGGTTACCACCCCGTATTTAAAGCCAAAAAGTCAAATAAAAGAGGAGTTATTTTTATTAGGCCGAGATTCCATCTTACATTATTTTGGATGCATGGGCACGCCATTTTAGAATTTTCAAAACTTTTTTTTAATATATATATATATATATATACGCTAATTAAGCAGAAAGAAGATATACATTGGATTGTATTGGATTGGGTAAGTTTAACTAAATTTTGTTTTTGTTTATCCATATTTTAATTTTAGAAAACCGGTTTTATAATTAAATTTAAATATTTTTCATCATTTCAATAAAATTTCAATTTTAGTTTGAATTATCAAAAACACTAAACGTGAACCAACTGGATTCATCGTACCCATTTCAACACATCTCGATGAAAAGTTCTGGAAATTGTCACCTTGGTGAAGCCATGCACTTTTAACAAAAATCGAGGTTCATAAAATCTCAAAATGCCCCGGTCGAGTGTAAATTATTGTTTAATAATATATTTTATTTAAATATAATTAGAAAATATATAAATATTTATATAAAAATAATTTTCCAAATATTTTAATATTTTATAGATAATGATACAAGCTCAAAATAGAAATTAATTTGTTCTCGAATGAATTTTTTTTGAAAAAATTGGATACAGATTGGATGAAATGGATTTCTTTAAACAATGAGAATAGAACAATTATGATAATGGCTCGTCTCAACTTGTTTCATTAAATAAAATTATCATTTTATTAGTGTATATATGTAACAATTAAAAAGGTAAAAATGTAATAATGTATTATAAAAAAAATCCATATATTTTTTATTTAAATATTTTTAAAAGAATTATATTTAAATATTTATTTGATTTTAAAATACTAAAGATAAGCTAAATGAAATGGGGCGAAAAGATTGAAAATAATTAAGTTGAAATTTTAAAAATTTTGGTATATTAGGTCAAAATCCCACCATATTAATAATTTATAAAATATTTTATAGAAAATTGAAAATATATTCATATTCATATTTATTATTTTACAAAAATGATGAAATTTTAATATTTTTTAACAGGAATAGTGTATAATTAACTTGTAATATTAAATTATTCATAAACTTATATATATATATATATAAAATAACCAATGAAGTCTATAAATTATATTTTTTTTAAAAAAGGGAGACTAAATAAGAAAGATTGTGAACTTTGATCATGTCATGAGTCTCGTACATAAATAAAAAGCAAATTATTGCGTAACAAAATCTTAATCAGAAATGAATGTTATATTAATTCGACCATAATTTTTTGGCATTTGAATGGAAAACACAACATATAATTTACCCACACGCATTCCAGCCGACACATCAAATTAAACTTACACCTTAAGAATATGAACATGCTTCTCTATACATCAATTACTGCACATATTTTATTATTTCTTAGAAATTAGTAGAAGACTGCCTAATCCTTTTCGTTGTAGATTCAGTGTATGCAAAAATAAATAAATAAAAAAGGGGAAGAACTGTAAGATATTAAAGTGGTATGGGCTTATTAATATATATGGCACATGTGTAAGTTTAAATTATGATAAAGGACAAGCTGTAATCCATATGGGGTGCCCTAAACTCTAGGGTACGACTATTTAAATTGGTGTCGCCCATGTTAGGATTTTAATTTTATTCCATATAATTTGCTCTTTCTCACTCACACCTATCCACAATCTATCATTTCTATTTTAGAGATAGGGAAATAATTGTGTCTTAACTTGCACCTTGCTGTAGTTGATTGAATTATAGGTAAAGGGTCAGATTTTATAACTTCACATTAATTTTAAGTTTCATCCCACCATTTTTATTAAAATATTATAGGTGTGTATATTTTATTTGTTAATTTTGTTAAAAAGTTATAAAATGATTATTTAATTTTATCTTTTTTGGTCATCCAATTATTTTGGACTTTTTGATTTTTTTTTATTTTTATATTAGCCGGCTGATGATAAAAAAAAAGCAATTAAATAATTGGATGATCATTTTATAACTTTTTCATATTGAATAATAGTTTACCCTTTACAAAATTGTATTTTGAATAGATTATATTTTCAATTACTTGAATAGTTTGGAATAAATTTATTATTATTTGGAAATAAATTTGCTTATGTTAAAAATGATAGATCCCTACCTTAAGGAATCAATCATTTTTAATTTACTTGCACTTTTATTGTTAGGCTTTGTTTATTTATTTAATTTGCTTCTATTTCTAGTATGATGAGATGGATTCCTAAAAATAGGAGATTAAACATTTTCTTTGCTTTGTTTTAGCTTGGAATCGATTCCCTTGTTTAAGGAAAATGTTTTTACTTATAAGAAATTTTTTAAGTGAAAATGGTTGACATTACTCTTTCAAAAGCCTAAGCCATAAGGTTAGATTGAATCGAATTACAACCCTATACATATATTTGGTGAATTACAATAACAGGATAAAATCCAAACAATCAACGTAACTAACGCGACTCAAACTCAAGTCGCACCTAGAGCGGTGAACACCTTTGACCATCAGGCCATCACATAGAGTTCTACATAATCTCTTGTATTTATTGTTTACTTTTTTAGCTTTAAGTTATTTCTCGTAATTAACTCTACAAACTCAAGTAATTTTTATTATTAATTTGATATGAAATGGTAATGGAAGGAGGTGGGTAGGATGAAGTTGGATTTGATTAGAGCAGCTACATCTACATTTTATACGAATCAAACTTTTAGAGCATCAATTGACCACAAATCCACATGAAATTTCTAGGGATGACCTTAGCTTATGATTTAGACACATATACCTGTTTTACCGAAAGAAAATGACATAAAATTGAAAGGGAGATGCGTATTAAAGATTAATACAATTACATTAATATTCTCATCTTCCAGATTAGGTCCATCGCCTCAAGTCGCCCTAACTCCGCTCAGAAATAGAAACCCTAAAAGCAAAGACGAAAACCAAGTGGCAAACAGGACGTTTCTCTTTGATTTTACTTATTTGATTCTATTGATTTCGATTCCGCACCTATACAATGTGATTTACTCTTCCAATCATTTTTAATTAAATTAAGTCTCATTCAAAAATAAATTAAGTACTACAAGTTAAATCTTCTAGAGAGATCAGTCACTTTATTTGAATATTTAGAAGGATGGAAATGTCTAGAGCGTACAATGCTACACATGCATTTGCAAGGAAAATGCTTACTTTAATTAATACGAATGATTAAATTAGTTACATCTTTGACATATCATTTCTCCTCGATTCATCAAACTTTGTGATTAAAGAAAAACTCAATGAAGTTCGAGCTCGCGGCTTCCCTAAAATATAGTCTCGTTAAAGCATTGAATTACATAAGATGGATTCATAAATTCCCAAAAGATATATTGGAAATTTTTTATTAGCACCTGTCAATCAATCATCACTTTGATCTAACCATTATTTCGTCTAATCTCTTCAAGTTGACTCTAATAACACTTCTAAGTTGACATCTGCCACTCTACCCTCTATACCTATGCTACACCAAAACATACTTTTAGCGGCGTTTTTAGTGGCGTTTTGTTGAAAAACGCCGCAAAAATTATACAATAGCGGCGTTTTTGCAAAAAGTTGAGCAATAGTGGCGTTTTTATACCAAACGCTGCTAAAAAGGGGAAATAGAGGCATTTTTTCCACGGACGCCGCAAAAGATAAGAGCATTAGCGGCGCTTTTAAAAAAAGGTATATGCCAAAATTCCATTGCTTACTATCATGTTTCACCTTGCTAACTGATATTTAGTACTTTCTGATTTGATCATAATTTTCTATCTTCCTCCTTTGCTTCAATACAGTTATTAGACAAGCTTTCTTTTGGACTTCAAGTACAGGTATATGCGTTTATTAGACAAGCTTTCTTTTGGACTTCAAGTACAGTTATTTTCAAGGTGAATTGAATATATTCTCTGGTGTTTGGTGGTAGGATGTGGGAACTACTTTATTTTCTGTTTGTTCATTTATCAAATATTCAACTATACAACTCAAATTTCGATTTTTTCGATTTGATTTTATTGTTAATTGCACTATATTAGTCTCAGTAACTAACCTAGTTTAACTGATATGATATCTTCTTTTAGGGTCTTACATGGTTAACTGGTCTCCAAAGTTACACACTGTTGTTTCAGACTTGGTATGAATCTTCTTTTAGGGTCTTGCATGTGGTTGCAGGCTTCCATTGCTATAATTCTGCTGCAAACAATAAGCAAGGGTTAAAAAAAATATTTAACATTTACTTGCGAAAAAGGTATTACCCAATTAGGCAAATATTCGTTTTTGAGCATATTTATTTAATTAATATGAACTTTCTTTGACTACAAAGCATAATCATACTTATTCAAACTGAAATTTAAAATTTGTTTTATTAGTGACTTTGTTTTATTGTAGTAAAGTGTGCCCCCCATTTGTAGGTTCCACGCTTCTGGTATTGAGGTTCAAAAAGCTCTTGCTTGAAATTTGGGGATAAAATTCCAGCAGATATCAGCACTTATAGACGAGCCGTATGTGTAATACATATACATATATTTGTATAAAATTTCATACTAGTGTTTAATAATGCATGTGAATAGACTTTTTGTTTTAATAAATTTCATATGTATTTGTTACAGATTTGTATTGAGAAAGGTATCCGTACTTTGAAAGTGAGTATAATTGAAGAGGACTTAGATCGACTACTGAATTGACTATTTTTCTTTCGGTCAAAGAATGTGAGTATTAGTTTTTAGTAAATAGCATTTTGTAATTAATCAATAGCATTTGTTAATTCATATGTTGTTTGTATTTGATTCTTCGCTTCCCTCTCTTCTCCTGCAGAATCGTTGGATTGGATTTGGTGGTAATAACTTAACAAGTATGAAATCAGTATTATTCTTATTTATATTTATTTTGCTGATTTATATTCATTTGATAGAAAAACATTAGATATCCAATTGTTAGTCAAGATTATTAATCTTTTGTATTTCTGACTGCAGCCCCTGTTTCTTGGTGAGAGTGGAGTAGACCATCTTCTTGAAATTATTAAGGTACGTTTTAGTTCAAAATTCAGATCAGTAACAGTTATACCATGATGAATTTGTCCAAATTGCTGTCCAAATTTCGGTTTATTATCCTGCTTGGTTGGTATATATGCTGTTTGTTCTATTGCTGTCCAAAAAAAAAGATTCAAAGTATATAGGCTAGAAACCTAACGGGTTGCCTTATATCTCACTGTAAGATATAACGGATCCTCCCCAGGTGTAACAATGCCACGTATGATGAATCTTAAAGAATTTCTGTCTAAATTGCTGTTTATTATTAATAGTGTTTGAACAACCTCCAAATAGCTATCTAATCATGCCGCTTAGATTTTTTTACAAGCTCCCGTGTATTATTTTTTAAAACTAAAGGTACGGTACGATATAAAAAATAACATAAACAAAATATAAAAGTTAATTTTTAAAATATGTTATAAATTTTTTATATTTTAAATTTAATTCTTATACTTTTTTTTGTTAAATTTATTGTTGTTAAATTTAAAAATGTAAAAATTACATTTCTGATTAACTTTAATTTAACAAAAAATAATAATAATAATGAGACCTAAATTTTAAAATTTGTAAAATAAAATGACTAAAATTATGCATATAAGATGATATAAAATGATATAAAATGGTAATAATATTTTGTTATCGTGATAATAATAATATTGATCATTATTTAAATATGTTTTATTATAAAAATAATTTTTTTAAAAGAAGTAATTTAAAAACTTTTAAATTTAAAAACTTATAAATATTTTGTTATCAATATAATAATATATATTATTATTTAAATATGTTTTAATATAGAAAATAAATTCTTTTTTAAAAGAAGTAAGTTAAAAACTTTTTAAATTTAACAACATCACAGCAAATTTCAATTATAAAAAAAACATATAATAACATTTAAAAAAAAACTACATATAATAACATTATAAAAGAATATATAATAACATTTTAAAAAAAACATATAATAACATATAATAATATTTAAAAAAACTACAATGTAATGCATGCCATATATGTTCACACCTCAACTGATTCTCGATTTGAAATTTTAATTTAACTTACATAATACATAATACATAACTTACATAAAATTATTTAACTTACATAATACATAACTTACATAACTTACATAGCTTTCATCAAATTATTTAACTTACATAATACATAACTTACATAACTTACACAATACATAACTTACATAATACTTGTATAGATAAAAAAAAAAAAGATTCAAAGTATATAGGTTTGAAACTCCGACGGGTTGCCTTATATCTCATCATTAGATATAATGGATCCTCCTAGGTGTAACAATGCCACGTATGATGAATCTTAAAGAATACATAACTTACTTAATTTTAAGATCAAATTTCATAACTTACATAAGTTTAAGATCAAATTTCATAACTTACATAATTTGAAGATCAAACTTCATAACTTACATAATTTACATAACTTACATAGTACTCAGTTATATATATGATCATATCATTACTTACATAAATTATAAATTAACAATTTAACCGTGTAATTTATTGTCAACTTTAGACTTCAACAACCACGAAATGGATAGGACTTGGATGAAATTGTCAAGGGTAAGCAACGGCTATCGAAATGGAGTAGAAACTTTTCTGAATTTCGCATTTCAAAATGCAAGCCAAGAGAATATGATTCTTTGCCCGTGTAAGAAGTGTTGCAATATCAATTGGCATTATCGT
This sequence comes from Gossypium sturtianum, assembly GCA_025698515.1. Taxonomy (NCBI): domain Eukaryota; kingdom Viridiplantae; phylum Streptophyta; class Magnoliopsida; order Malvales; family Malvaceae; genus Gossypium; species Gossypium sturtianum. Next base: position 11,571,321 of record CM046952.1, on the reverse strand, counting down.
GAAGTTATCTACGAACATCTAGTTGTTGATGGCTTTGTTCGGGGGTACAAAAAATGGATTTTTCATGGAGAGTGTACATCGAGTGGAGCATCTTCATCGATGAATCTGGGTTATCCTCATAATGCTTACAATCAGAATGTTAGAGATGATAACATGGAAGGCATGTTGCGGGATGCTTTTAATATGCGCAGTGATGGTTTCGAGTCATTTCCACCTGACTTGGGTACAACCGATAATTATAATTTTGGTGGAAATACTTTCACCGAAGGGGAAGAAGTGTACCGATGAATGTACAAAATGAAGAAGCGGCGAGGTTCTACACGTTACTTGGTGAAATGAATGAAGAAGCGTATGAGGATCAAAATTTTCCAAACCGTCTTTTCAGATTCGTCTTTTTCACTTGAAATGTATGGGAGGATGGACCGTAAACTCGTTGACAATGTTTAGTAGAGAAACTTCGCAAGAAATGTTCCCGCTTGCAAAAATCTCTCAATCTTCCAAAGACATGAAGAAACTGATAAAGGATTTGGGCCTTGGCTACAACAAAATTCATAGTTGCCCAAATGACTGCATGTTGTATTGGGGCGACCGGATAAACCAACAGTGCTGTCATATATGCGGTCAATCCCGCTGGATTAATAGAAATACAGAGGATGGTAACGAGAATGAACACGATACACAGTCAAGGAAGCAGCCAGTTAAGATTTTGCAGTATTTTCTGCTAATACCAAGGCTTCAACGCCTTTTCATGTTGTCGAAGACAGCCGAGTCAATGACGTGGCACCGTGATAGACGAACCGATGATGGACTGTTAAGGCATCCTGTAGATTCTTTAGCTTGGAAATCATTTGACTCAAAGTTTCTAAGCTTTGCAAGTGATCCTCGAAGTGTGAGGCTGGGGCTAGCAGCTGATGGATTTAACCCTTACAAAATCATGAGCACTGCATACAGTACTTGGCCAGTGGTGCTTGTTCCTTATAATTTACCTCCATGGGTTTGCATGAAACAATCATCCTTTATCTTGTCTATGATTATCCCTGGAGAGAAAGGGCCCGGGAATGATATTGACATATATTTGCAGCCACTTATTGAAGAGTCAAAACAATTATGGGCTGGTGTTGAGACATACGATGTGCTGAGAAAAGAGAACTTCAATTTACGTGCGGCTTTGACGTGGACTATTAATGACTTCCTGCGTCGCCAATTTATCCGTTGGAGTACCAAGGGACGTTATGCTTGTCCGTGTTGTCTTTGCGAGACATGTTCGCAATGGTTATATAATGGGAAGAAGTTCTCTTACATGGGGCATCATCGGTGGTTACCGAAAAATCATAGATTTAGATTTCAGAGTACTCAGTTTAGCGGTACTGAAGAGTTCGGAGAAGCTCCTTCGCAGACCGGTGGATCCGAAATATTATTCATGTTGAAAGATATGAATTTCATTTATGGGAAGATGAATCAACCGGCCAACACGCAAAGAAATAGAAGATCAAGGGATGAATTTGATGATGAATCTGACGAAGAGGATGATCCTAATGAGGCAGACTTATGGAAAAAAAGAAGTACTTTTTTTGAGTTGCCTTATTGGGAGCATCAGATTTTACGCCATAATCTTGATATCATGCACATTGAGAAAAATGTCTGCGAGAACATCATTGGGACTATTTTGAATGTCAATGGAAAATTGAAAGACAATATTCAGAGTCGACTTGATTTAGTCCACATGGGAATTCGGCGTGAGCTTCATCCCCAAGCACTTCTGAATATAAAATATCGGTTGCCGCCTGCTATTTATTCAATGTCAAAGACGGAGAAAGAAGTGTTCTGTATGGTGTTGAAGGATATAAAGGTCCCGGATGCGTATGCATCAAATATATCTCGATGTGTGAGTCTTAATGATCGAAGACTAAATGGCTTAAAATCGCATGACCATCACATCTTGATGCAAGACTTACTGCCAGTTGCATTGCGGTGTTGTATGTTGAAAAATGTGACGTCTTGTGTAATTGAACTGTCCAATATAATGAAAGGCATTTGTGGCAAAGTTTTGGATGTTCAAGAACTTGAGACACTACAAGATCAAGCCGCACTGACTTTATGCAATCTGGAGAAGATCTTCCCGCCTTCCTTCTTCACAATTATGGTGCACTTGTTAATTCATCTCCCTCGTGAAGCAATACATGGTGGACCCATTTTCTATCGATGGATGTATCCCATTGAAAGGTCTTAATTTATTTGTAAATTATTCCTTCATTCACCTAAATGCCTTTAGTTGCAACTTTTGATAATGTTCTATACCGTGTTTAGGTTCCTATCCAAATTGAAGTCTTACTGCCGCAATAAACGTTATCCGGAAGGATCAATTGCCGAAGGCTACTTGGCAGAGGAATGTATGACTTTTTGTTCAAGGTATTTGGAAGATGTTGAAACAAGAATGAACGGACCAAGTAGAAATGCTGGGCTCACAGATCATAACTTGGCCGAAACTTATTTATTTCAAAGTTTCGGAGAACCAATCGGCAAAGTCGAAATTGCAGAATTAGATGATAGATCGTGGGTCCAAGCACATCGATATGTTCTTTTTCATCATGAGTCAATGGAACCATTACGCAAGTAAGTTCTAGAGTTTGATAAATATTCATCAATTATAATTTGTCTGTCTTCTAACAAAATAAACCTTTTTTTTAACGTAGTGAGTACAAACAAATATTGAGAGCTCGTTCACGGTCCCGAAGATTACAACAACGAGAAATTAATAAGTTGTTCACAGAATCATTTCATGAATGGTTAAGCCAAACGGTATGCAATTGAAGTTTTCATTGTCAAGTAATAATGTTTTCTCATAACATTTATAATTACTCAATTTACTTTCGATTCAATAGGTTTGGAGTCGGAATGAAGTAAATGATGAAGTTAAATGGCTATCACAAGGTCCAAATAGAATAGTGAAAAGATATAGTGTCTTCCTCATCAACGGATACAGATTTCATACAAAGTATCGCGAGAGATTGAGGAGAACCCAAAATTGTGGAATTGTTGTTAATTCTTCAATTACAAGTTATGCTAGTGCTAGGGACAATAATCCTGTCGAGGGGAATGTGGAGTATTACAGACTTCTTACTGACATAATTGAGTTGGATTATTACGGTAGATGGAAAGTTGTCTTATTTCGAGGGGATTAGGCTGATGTGAATACGGCTCGCGGAATTAAAAACGATCAATATGGTTTTACAATGGTGAATTTTTCTCGATTGATTCACACTGGAGAACAATTGATGGACGAGCCGTATGTATTTTCTTCTCAAGTGAAACAAGTTTTTTACTCAAAAGATCCAACTGATGAGGGTTGGTACGTTGTACTCCGAAACACCCCTAGAGACTTGTTTGACATGGGTAATGAAAGTAGAGATGACATAGTCGAAAGATCAGAAACTTTGCCTTTTCCAGAACAAAACTTAAATGAAAATATCCCTAGTACTAGTCAACAATTTCAATGGGTTCGTCAGGATGTGGACGAAGATATTTACGAAATATGATGTAGTAAGATTTTACGATTTATTATTTATATGTAATATTATAATTTTAATGTTGGTCATGTTATATAATTTAACTATTTTAAATGTACTATTATTGTTGTTATTTGTTACTAAAATTTTGAACTATTTTATGTGTATTGCAGAAAAAATGCCTAGAATACGATTACGAGATTTAAGTATTGTCCACAATACTCCAAATTTAGAAGAAGCAAATAGTGAATAGCAAACAGTTGTTGGATCTTCTAGTGTGCCAGACATAGATGACAAGCCTGCAGAATTTCAAAGTAATGTTAAGTTTATTTTACATGCATGTTGAATTTTATTATTGATTCATTTTTCAATTTTAATATAATAATATATCATTTTTCAAATTTGAAGGTGGTGGGGCGCGCAGAGGTCGGGGACGACACATTGCTAAAGATTTATACGACTTAGAGCACGTCGAGCGTGTTAAAGTAAGGAGAAACAATCATGGCCACTGTTGGATCTCAAGCTCGATCATTAGCGAGCTATTTGGGCATTATAGCACGAAATGCTAATATGTTGCCCATTAACTACGAATCATGGCATCACATGCCTGATGCCAACAAAAATTAGGCTCTCGATAATATTTAGGTAACAAAACATGAATGTAATTTATAATACTTTGATTTAACTTTCATTTATATTAACTTTTTAAACTTTTTTTGTTCAGGAGAGATTTACTTTAGAGGTCTCTGATGACTATGTTAAGAAGACATTGGGTAAAAAATGGAGAGACAATAAAAGCACGCTGAAAAAACAATATTTTAAGAAAGACATAAGCCTCGACGAAAAATTAAGAAATGTCCCGCCGGGAATGTTGAGGTACCAATGGGAAGATCAAGTTAGATTCTAGAATTCAAAGAAAGGAGAGGTATTACGTACTTCTAAAGTCTTATAAATTTTTCGGTTATGTCAAATACGTATTTATCAGTATACATAATATAAATTTCATTATGTAGGACCGTGAGCGAGTTGGAACAAGCGTGACATGAAAACAAAAGTTCGCGCACACCACAGAGGTCCGTAAGTTTTGGCTGGTGTAGCCGAGGCCGAGGTATTATAATTTATTAATTCACAAATATTAATAACTTTATACTATTAAAATATATTTTTACCGCTACAATGTAGGAAGCCTCGTCTGGTCAAAAGTTGGGCGCCTTGACTTTTTGACATTACGCATAGAAAGAAGGATGGATCTCGATGACATCCGGTCATGAAAATTTTGGTATATTTACTTAATAAAATTTGATTTATTATAAATATTTATAATGTTTAATTATAATAGTTTAGTTCATCGTTTGTAGTTTTAAATTTATAATGTTAAGTTATGTTGCATTCCTTCTTATTATATATTTCGTTTCTAACTCTTTCATTAATTTATTAGGATAAACTAAAGGAGAAGAAGGCGGAGTATGAAGCGGCTGATTCGACTGATAGTTCTGTTAATCTCGAGGATATTGATAACAGAATTATTACTGATGTTTTGGGTCCTGAAAGGTACGACTGCTTCGACTGATAGTTCTGTTAATCTTGAGTATATTTATAACAGAATTATTAGTGATGTTTTGGGTCTTAAAAGGGATGGCCGGGTTCGATGTCAAGGATCTCGTGTTACCCCACCCAATATTTTGGATCCGGCTTCCAAGAATACATGCCTTCCGAGTCAATCTCGTCTTTGAAGTTCGAGAGACTAAAAGACCGAGATAGCTCGGATGCAGCGAGCACGGTTGAGCAAATTTCTCAACTTAGAGCGGAGGCAGCAGCGACGGAGGCAGAGGCAGCAGCGAGGGAGGCAGAGCATATTTCTCAACTTAGAGCGGAGACAACAGCAAGAGAGGCGGAGGCAGCAGTGAGGGAGGCAGAGCAGAACAGAAAGTATGAAAAACTCCAGCTACAGCTTCAGAATATGATGAAGATGTTTCAGCAGTCGCAGAGGCCGCCATCTTAGACATTTGTTTTCTTGTTGTAAGATGATTTTTAACATTGTTACATTTAACATTATTGTAAGAATATTTTCAGTTATAATTCATTCATTAATTTATATCATATATCTTTTATTCATTTTCAAATATCATTTAGAATTAATGCATTTGGTGTGATTTTTATGCTACATTTGCTGTTTTGGGTTGCAATTATATACTATATTTGCTGTTATTGGTTGGTTTTTAGTGCAGGAGGGGTATGATATTGAACAAATTGTACATTGCAAATCTGTACAAATTAGCGGCATTTTGTGGGAAAAGCGCCGCTAAAAGTCGTGACCTTTAGCGGCGTTTGTGGTAAAAGCGCCACTAAATGTCGTAACCTTTAGCGGCGTTTTGGGGAAAAGCGCCGCTAAAAGTCGTGACCTTTAGTGGCGTTTTTGTGAACAGCGTCGCTAAAAGTCGTGACATTTAGCGGCTTTTTTTGAAAAGTGCCGCTAAAAGTCGTGACCTTTAGCGGGGTTTGGGGGAAAAGTGCCACTAAAAGTCGTGACCTTTAGCGGCGTTAGTGGTAAAAGCGCCGCTAAAAGTCATGACTTTTAGCGGCGTTTGTGGGGAAAGCGCCGCTAAAAGTCATGACCTTTAGTGGCGTTCTTTTCTCATAAACGCCGCTAATGTTTGCGGCGTTTGATTTAGCGACATTTTTTGCGGCGCTTTTAAACTTTTAGTGGCGCTTATAAACGCCGCTAAAGGTAAAAAAAGACGCCGCTAAAAGTCTGTTTTGCTGTAGTGTTAGGAGATAGAAAGAATGATGGTTGGGACTCACGCCATATAGACCTTCCTTCATAAGAAGACACGAGACTAGATACATAGTTTACACTTTGCTCATATACAACCTTAGCACCTCCAAACCATCACCCTTAGTGTCTTTTTGCACCACCTATAATATGACCTATCTTTATTTTAACGACTCTCTTCACCCCTTACGATGTGAACCACTACCCTTGTATTGTTTTACATTTTGTATAACTTAATTGTTATAACAAAAATCAATTTTTTTATAAATATTTTACCAATTTTATAACATTCTATAAATATTTTTTTCCCTTTTGATTTTCATAGATATGATCTAGGATTCTAGAAAATCACTTGCATATTTAAATCATGTGTATTTTATGCTTATAATGATTTTTTAAAACATATATTCATTCTATCTTGCCTTTATACTGGCTATAACAATTAAGCTATAAAAAGTGTAGGACAATACAAGGGTGATAGTTTACACCGTAAAAAGTGTCCAGAGTCACTAAAATGAAGGTGGTTTGCACTGTAGGTGGTGTGGAAAGACATTACGAGTGATGGTTTGGAGGTGTTGAGGTTGTATCTGAATAGAGTGTAGGCTATGTATTTAGTCTCATGTTTTTTTGTGAGTGTCTTTGCCTTGGTGCTAAAAGAGGTATTTATAGAAGAATGTCGGCTTTGTGTTGGTTCCAGCCATAAAGCATTCTATCTCCTAAGAACAAAAGGTAGAGTGACGGATGTCAGCCTTGAGCCACTATTGGAATCAACTTAAATGGACTATACGGAGCAATCATCATATCCGAGAGGTGATGGATTGACTAGTGTTGACACGAACTCTTCTGGGCATATCTTTGGAATCATGTAGGATGCCTTATGTGACACAACACTTTGGCGAGGCTATTCTCCTAGTGAGACTATAAGGCTTAGCTTTGTTGAGTTTTCCTTTAATCACAAGGTTTAGTGGTTCAACGATGGGTGATATAGCGATGGTATAGCAATATTATTATTAAGTCATTAATTAAGTTGGTCTAACAAGTTAATGGCATATCAACTTGACCAAAAATTTTATAAATTATTGTTTTAAAAAATAAATATTACTATAAGAGTAATTTTTACTTTTTTATATTTTTATATAAAACCAATAAAAATAAAATAAATTTAAAACATCTCACGCATTTTAAGACTTGAACATAAGATACCAAAGTCTCCAAACATCAACCTTTACCATTTTAACCAAAGTCTAATTGAATTTTTACATAATTTTTCTATAAATATATTTTTATACAAATTTTCACTAAAATCATAGCATTACATGCTTTAATTATAATATTTAAAATTCTTTTATTATAATATTCGAATGATCAAAATAGTTTGATATATGTATTAATTTTAATTATAATATTTAAAATATATTTTTTGTCCCCTCCTTAATCTCGAGGAAAGATAATTTGATGAATACTTGTAAGTGGAAATTATCAGTAAAAGAAAATTAATAAATTAGTGTTTGTACGTTAAATTAAAGAATAAATTAGTCCTTCCATTAAAAATGCTATCAATTTCCATCCTTAAGTGATGACGTGATTGATAGAGCAAAGTAACAATACCTGGTGTGCCAATCTTGCGATGTTTGGCATTTTGATATGTTAGCAAATATTTAAAAAATAAAAAATCCTAAAAATAATTTTTTTTCCAAATTCATCATAGATGTGATTTTTTAAAATAATTATTAAAATTATAAAAATATAAAAAATTATTTAAGAATTATTAAGAATTACTAAAAATTATAAAATATTAAAAATTAATAAATATAAGAATTGCAAATTAATTATCATCCTCGAGCAGGCCTGAAGTCAGAACAAATTTTTAGGAGGCGAATGAAATTTTAAATTTTTATAGTCTATATCTTTATAATTTTTAAAGGATTAAATCAAATTTTTATAATTTTAGGCGGGCCAAAGTGTAATTTTACATTTACTAATTTAAAATTCTAAAAAAAATTAAGGGCTTAAATAATAATTTTATATTTTAAGGGGTCGGGCACATGCCAACCCCCTAAATCCGGCCTGTCCTCGAGTTACAATTTATTTAAATACTTAATAAATATTATAAGGAATTATTATAAGTATAAAGAAATTGAAATGACAAATAACTAGAAAAATAATGTAAAATTTAATGAAAGCGAGAAGTTTTTGCTTTAAACAGTTGTTTGCCCTGCATCTTGTCTACTGTTAAGTGGGTCAATATGAGAAAATATGATATAATTTTGAACAAAAAAACAACAAACTTTTAAGGGAATATGGTTAAAGTAAATGACGTGAAATATAACTATTGTTGACCGAAAAGTTATAGATTCTATTATTTTGAATTTGTGGTTTGGTGTGGGTTATTTTAATTTTAGTCATTTATTTTAAATTAAGATTAAGTTTTAATTTAAATATTTTATAATTTTTTTAATAATTCTAATAATCATTTGAAAAATCACGTGATAATCTAAACAACCGTTTGTCTTGATTCATTCTGAACATGATTTTTTAAATAAGTAATAAAAATTAGTTATATTTAGGATTTTTAAATTTTTAAATATTTTATGACTTGAAAAATGCCACGTCAGCATGAGATACAATGACATGCTATATGTCGCTGCCTACTTACTTCGTCAGTCACTTCAAGTAGAAATTGATAGGATTCTTAACAAAATGATCAATATGCTTTTTAATCTAAGTGTATGAACTAATTTACTAATTTTGAATAAAGAAAAAAAAAATCTAACTTTTAATACAAAGTTCTCGATAATAATTTTACCAAAATTATCCTCTCTCGGATCCCAAGAGAGTGAATAATCAAATGTGAAGGTGTCTATAAACAGTATATTATGAGAAATAAGTTTAAAGGAATTAATTAAAATTTTATATTTACATCAAGTAAAAATATCTTCACTTTTCTCTTCAATTAAAGGTTAAATGGAGCCCAAAACAAACTCAAATCAAGGGCCCAATAATAATGCGCAAAAAGGTGACCAATTCGGCCATTAATCTTCAACTTCAAGGAAACTCATCTTAAACCCACTGCCCCCCATGGAACTCCTTCATAAATTCTCGTTCCGTCTTCTACCACCGGTCACTTTCAGCTTCAACCATACCAGATTAGCCTCTCTATATCTTTCCACCCGATTTCCCGTTTCCGGACCCGCATTTTCAGACCCGGGTCCACTCTTCACGTCCCGAAGGCCTCTCTCTTCCTCGGTTGTTAGCAAAGCGGGTTGGTTTCTGGGTATTGGAGAAAGGAAGAAAACGAGCTTGCCTGAGATAGTTAAAGCGGGTGACCCGGTTTTGCATGAACCGGCCAAGGAGGTAGACCCGGGCGAAATTGGGTCGGAGCGGATACAGAATATAATTGCTGATATGGTTGGGGTAATGAGGATGGCTCCTGGTGTAGGTCTTGCTGCCCCTCAAATTGGAATCCCTTTGCGAGTTAGTTTTCGAAACTTTCCATTTCTGGATTTTTATTAGTTTTATTTTACCATTTAGTAAATACCCATTGGCTACTTTTTTATATTCTTTTTAAAAATTATCAACTTATGCCACATTTTAACCTAAATATTACTATGTTTTTTTTTTTTTTTTTTTTTAGATTTATATAAATCTGAAAAAACAAACATTTCAACCAAAAGCCTCCTTATGAATGTTATAACTTTTTCCTACTACAATCAATGTTCTGTATAATACCATTTCAGTATATCAGTTTTTCATTTATAACAACAACTTTATAAATTATCATTTATTAAATGAATATGATATTAATTAAATTTATTTAAATAAAATGATTAATCTATTTTATCAATTTAATAAACCGATAAGTTCACTAATTAAATATTCTACTATGACTTTGGAACATCATAGACTTATAAATTGATTCCTTAAATTTAGTAACTCATGATAAGTTAATTAATTTAATTTGATAACTCATATTGATTGATTGAACTTGTTAAATTTATAAACTTTATAAGTAATCATGAGAAAAAAATGTAAAATAAAATATGCATAAAAGTAATAATACATACACATGTTATATGCCTTTTAATTTTGTTAATTTGATTCTCATTTTCTTTTTCTTTTTCTTTTTGAATTTAAATCTCACTTTTTTTTTTATTTGACAGAAATTCACAATATAAATTTTATGATAAGCTTACAATAATTATCTCTCTATTAACAGCATGCTATTATAGGTGTATAAAAAATTTGGGCAGACAAATGGGGCCATGATAGAAAAGGTTGACTGTATGATCAAAATTCCCCCCTATCCTTTTTACTGTCCATGAAGACTATTCTTTTCGAAAAGTGTGAGCGTGTTTGAACTCACATTCTTCTACATTGACAATAATGTCGATATCAATTGAGCTAAGACTCAATCGGCACATATTGTTATTTTAGAGTATATTCTGTGCAGTTAATAGAAATAATTATTATTATTATTTATATGGAATGAATAATGTTGCATCTTACCATTTTTCTAATTAATCACAAAATTGTTTTCTATGAGTGGCTTATGACAATGAAGTACGTTTTAGGAAATAAAACAGAAGGTGATGGAAAGCACTCACCGAAAGGAGTCTTTTTAATGGAATATTTGCTATTATATGTTATGGCTTAAAATTTAACATATACCTAACCAATACATCTTAAAAATGAACTCAGCATACACTTTGTGATGCTAATGTTGTGTTAAATATTTTGCAGATCATAGTATTAGAGGATACAACAGAATACATTAGTTATGCGCCCAAGGAAGAGATTAAAGCGCAGGATAGACGCCCTTTCGATCTTCTGGTATGTTAATATATGTTGGAATCGAGAACGTATGAAACTCGAAATGAATTGACATTTATAGTCTTACTAATCCCAGAATTTGTTCACTTTACTATTAAGACTTATTAGTTGTTTTGAGTCAGGTCATAATAAATCCAAAGCTTAAAAAGAGAAGCAATAGGAGTGCACTATTTTTTGAAGGTTGTTTGAGGTAAGATGGTAATCATGAATCCCACAATTCTTTGCTGCTTTCAACTCCTCTCGTACCAAAACTTTCGAATGCTAGATCTCAGAATAGTGTTTACTAGTAGTTGCATCTGTTAAAAGAACTTAACCAATTGTGCGGCACGTAAAAGAGTAGCCGATGGTTTTAGTCAATGTGATGCGTAGGCAGCTTTATATCATCTGGGATTGAAGTCTCATGTTGTTACCTTACTGCCATTTTACAGTGTTGATGGATTCAGAGCAGTTGTGGAGCGACATCTTGATGTTGAGGTCACAGGTTTCGGTCGCGATGGCCAGCCTATCAAAGTAGATGCCTCTGGGTGGCAAGCACGTATACTGCAGCATGAGTGTGATCATTTGGATGGAACACTGTATGTAGATAAGATGGTTCCGAGAACATTCAGAACTGTTCAAAATCTGGATCTGCCGCTTGCTGAGGGGTGTCTGAAGCTTGGTGCCCGTTAGCTCATTTTTAACACAAAGCCTGTCCAAGAATGCACAAGAAATGAAGGCATAACACCTAGTTTATATGAGGCTGCAGAGTAATAGATTTGGTGTTTGGTAACACCACCTCATTCAAGTTGATACTATAGCAATGGAAGTCATGTTTGAGGAGTCCTTTGAATCGAAAGCATAGTCTATTCATTTCTTGTCATTGAAAACAATTGGTTTGTGTTTTTCATGTTAGAAAAATAAGGTAAAGGAAGCATAAAATTGAAATAAGATTTTGAAGTGCGAAATTTTATTCATGATCAACCAAAATCATAGTGAAAATGGCAAATAAAACTAAGTCTTATATTGGTAGTGAATGACTACACAAGAGTATATGTATCAGTAAAAATACCATGAAGGTACTTCAGATGAGTGCATATCTGTAAGCTCTTCACAAAGCGTTTGAGGTACTTCACATGAAGACAAAAGAAACTGCGAATGAGTACAATGCTCAAACTCTTACCATTGTTAACAAGATAAAAGCAAATGGTGAAAACAAAGGAGATGTTGAAAAGATTGTGTTCCATGACTCTTAAGTTTGATCATGTTGTGTGCTCCATAAAGGAGTCCAAGGATATAAGCATGTTAACCAGTGATGAGCTGCAAAGCAATTTGCTTGTGGATGAACAACACAAGCTTTCATGTTGAGGAAAAACATGCTTTAAAGATTTCTCACGGAGATCAATTTGGAAGAATGGATTGAGGTAATGGAGGATGAAGACGTGGAAGGGAACGAGGCAAACAAAGTCTTGACAGAGCCACGGTGGAGTGTTATAATTGTCACAAGCTTAGGAATTTTCAGTGGTGTAAATCAAAAAGTGATCGAAGGGAAGAAAGAGAAAAGAGGTTGTTACTGAACTATTGCAGCACAAAGGAAGGAAGAAAAGAAAAGGAGAAAAAGAGAAAATAAGAGTTTATGTCCTGAAAATTTTGCTTAATTATCCCTCAATTTAGAAGCATATTTATACTAGTTAAGAATATATATATATATAAAAAAGGAAAATAATCTCTAAATCCCTAATTTATAGCTTAAAAGTAAAGTTTTTAGAACAAAATCGGTGGTCCAACTGGCCAAACTATTGATTCATGATTCAACTAATCCAACTGTCAATTTGAACGGTCAAAATATTAAAATAAATAAATTTTTTAAAAATTTCAAAAATAGGAAAAGGAAAAAGTAAAATAAAAATAGTTGATATGCATTCATTTTGAAAGAATTTTTTCTTTAGAGAAAAATGGTAAATCTCTGTCAAAAGTTTTTCACTTTTTGTAACATTCCGTTGCCTGACCCGATCGTCAGGTCCAGGTTACAAAGTGTCATATTCATTGTCAGCGCAACTACGATCAAATTATATTCGAATTAAAACCATTACACATTCAAATATAAGTAAAATAAGTGTATAATACGATATGTAATCAATTTCAAGTCTTATACGAGCTTACGAAAGCTCTTTTACTAACCCAAGGTTGAATTAGGACCAAATCGTAATATTTTTAAAATCACGGGTTTCTCGTCGCAACGCAATATACTGACTTGGTCTCGTCGCAACGTAACTCTCTATTTCTAAATGGTCCATTTTGGAACAAGTTTGAAACACCTGAATCAAAACTTAAACCTTTCAATACCTACCATTCAATATTACACCAATTGCATTCATGCCAAAACATAGGGATGAGCGTCCGATTGAATCGAATGAAAAAAATTCGAGTTAATCGAGTTGACAAATCCTATTTTATTATCCTTACTCGATTTGAAATTTTCTCGAATTGAGTCGAGTGAGATGGAATTCGAATCGAATCGAATATATTTGTTCGAGTTAAACTGAAAAATTATTTTGGTGTTTTTTATTTTTATGTATTTTAAAAAAAAATATTTTTCTTTAAAATTTTTAAAAATGAACATACAAATAAAAATTGAAGTGAACAAATAAAAGCAATTGATGAAAAAAAATAAGAGGATTTTGATTTTGGGGGGGCAAAGGGGGAGAAATAAAAGATTTTTGGGGATTTTGATTTTTGGAAGTAAAAGGGGGAGGGAAAGTAAAAAAAAAAATTAAAGAGAAAAGGAAAGTAAAAAGAAATTGAAGAGAATAGTTGGTAGGGCAGAAACCGGGGGGGGGGGGGGGGGGGGTTAGGGTAGTTTAATATTTGGTTTATTCAAATTATTTGAGTTATTCGAATTTGAAATTTTAACTCGATTCGAACTTAAAATTTGAAAAAAAAATTCGAGTTGCCTCGATTAACTCGATTAATTTGACTAACTCGATTCGAATAATTTAAAATTCGAATTTTTTTCTATTTTTTCGAGTCGAATTGAATTTTGCTCACCCCTACCAAAACATACCAAAATGGTAAACTAAGTTAACATTTACCAACAATTTCTCAAAATGTTCATTTGAGATACAAAATTGGCTTAAACCTGCCATATATTAAGCAAAAGAGAACTTTACAAACATTGTTGAATCGGGGATCGTTTCACAGATGCTGGAATCACTTCTCAGGACCTCAAGATGTAATACCTGCACATGAGAAAGTAAACCATACGCTAAGTGATAATACTCAGTAGTAATTTTCATAATTCAAGTTAATGCAATAGAAGTTTATATCAATTGCATACATCCAATTCAAATTCTATTATCAACCAACTCATATACAACTCATGTCAATTCTCAATCAACATACCAACATGTATATGCGATAAGTGTACCTAATTCGTCATATGAATCAAGCATACATTACTTCAATTAACCAAGCTAATTGAACATATCATACTAACATACCATTATCAATAATTTTTGCATTTCTATTCAATTCTCAATATTCAATCATATCCACATTTCATTTCCAAATTGAATCATTTCATTTATTATCTTTCCATATTGACCCTCAGCGCTTGTATAACCGGTTCGCATGATCTTTCACATGCTATCGATATTCATATATCACAATTTACATTTGAATCATCAAATCATGATATCAATCCAATTCATATCTCATTTAACCTGTTCACATTTAATAACCCTATTATCTTGACTCGGATTCAACACGGATACACGGATTAACCAACCTGCATCCCAATCTGACACTGTAGTGCATCACCGGATAAATCAAAGGAAATATATTGGCACATGTAGTGCATCATCGGATAAGTTGAAGGAAACATACTGGCATACATAGAGCATCATCGAATAAGTCGAAGCAATTATACTGGCACATGTAGTGCATCATCGGATAAGTCGAAGGAAACATACTGGCATACATAGAGCATCATTGAATAAGTCGAAGCAATTATACTGGCACATAAGTGCATCATTGGATGAACCGAATGAAATATATTGACACACAAATGCATCGTCGAATAAATCGAAGTATAAACCTGTCACATCCCAAAAACCGGGTTAGTAGAAATTGGGTCGGTAAGCCAAGAATGGTCACATTTCGTTTTTAAGATAAGCATTGCGAAATTGTGTCAAAGTAATTAATTTGGTTTAGTGGTTAGGTGTTGTGAGTAGGGTGTGTGAGGTTTTGGGTTTGAATCTTTTTGCTTAAATTTTTTTGTTAATTTTTGTCCCAACCCCTAACTTTGGATATTAAGTTTATATATTATTTTCGTTCAATTAATAACAAGAATAAGTTTATTGGTTCAGTGATAAGGTTTTAGCTTATTTAGAGATCGTGTATTCAAATTCAAGTGTGTGCAATCAAAAATATTTTTGGTTTCTCCAGTGAGGCCGTTTACGAGATTGGAGTTTGAGTCAAATTCAACTGTTATGAGACCTGATAGGTAGTTACTTGCTAGTTGAGTGGGATTTTTATCAGATTTATTTATTTTTAAATAATATTATCAAATTCTCCCACTCACTCCCTCACGCCTCTCACTTTTCCCTCCCTCTTTCCACGTTCTGTTTTCAATTGTTGCTGATTGATTTTTGTCGTTTCTCTTTTAGCCTTCTTTCCTTGTCGTTTTTCTTTCTATTGCCTATTTTCTTTCATTTCTTGATCTTTTTGTTGCTGGACGTTTGAGATTAAGGTGCTTCTGCTTAATACGGTCATTTCTCCGATAATAGTTTCTATTTACGCTTAGAGGATGTTGTTCTTTTCGTTTCATGTGGTAGGTATGGAAGTGTGTGTGTAAGATTTGATCTAATTAAAGGTTTTGGTGTGCTGCTAGTAAAAGTTCGTGAATCGCATGACATCCTTCTGGCAAATTAGGAGATTCGTAGGATTGTCATCTCTGTTTGGGTGAGTGGTCGAATGCCAAAAGGCTGATTTTCGGCTTTGTTAAGGCCTAAGGTTAGCAGTTGTGGCCGAATTAGTGATTCAGATTTAGTGTTTTGTTACTAAAATTGGTCATTTTAATGTTGATTTTAGGTTATGGAATTCTTCTTCTTAGATTTGCATTGAAAACTGATCAGGATATAATGGAAACCTCGAAAAACAACGAACGACATTGCCTAATTTGATATATGTAATAGTAATCTCTAACATAAGTCATACTTGATGCTAATATGTCTAAACTTTTCATTGTATACATCATTGCATGCTCTAAATATTGTCGGTGCATGGCCACAACTCTATATATAATAACAATTTTCTTAGTCATTCATTGTCCTTGTTTATTGTAGTTAAAGTTATGAATTCAGATTCCATGACAGCACAAGAGATGTAAGTCTGTTTCTTAGAAGCCTAACACACACTTCCTCCTCTTAATGTAAATATCCAACCTGATGTAGAATTGTTATCGTTTGAGCTAATAATCCAACTTGCATCAAAATATCCTTCCAATACCATATGATAATCTGAATAGTACAAGCCAAAGTTTTTAGCTCTTTTAAGATACTAAAGAACTCTTTCAATAGCTCTCCAATGTACCATACTAGGTTTATTTGTGTACTTACATTATTTGCAAACTACAAATGCTATTTATAGTCTAGTACAATGCATGTCATACATTATACTTCCAATTGCATCAATCTTTTTTCTTTTTTTTTTGTAGCATCAGAATTTGTCGGCATTGCTTTTGCTAATGGTCGAAGATTTGGATCAAGAACATAAAAAAATTATAATATAAATTTTTAATCAAATCGAATTTTATTCACCTTAATTTGAAGCTTTGATAAAAATAAAGTTTATCCATGTTTTCTTCCCATTATGAGAACAAGTCATGTCACTGTCAATGCATCAAGAAGTTTCTGGTGATTGAGATTGATCATGATCATGAATTTAAGTATAGTCTCTGGCTTTTCAATCAAAGATTCTTATGCATGAACTCTTCTAACCAAGAAGGATTGAGATCATGTTTGGATCTTTGCCTCCTATGACTTTGTGTTTTGGATTCCTGTCCCTTTGATTTGTCCTTGATTCATTCAAACGTGCAAGCCCACTATTATTGTCCCATTCCATTAATGTTTTTTTTTTTTTATGAACGTGCATAGTTAAGTTAAAATTGAATTATTCGGTCAAATTAAATTAATTCGATTGATCGGCCAATGATTAAAATTAGTTTAATTGAGAATTATTTAAAAATTTTGTGAATTATCGGTTATCAGTTAATTATGTTCAAAAATAATTAATTAATCGATTGATAAAAAATAATAATAAATATTATATAAGCCCAATATGCCAATATATATTAACCAAATGACTCTGTAGCACATGATCTATTGGGCTAAAGCAAAAGAAATATATATTATGAATTTAAATAAAATTAAAAATATTAATTTATTGTTTTCACCATGAATCTTGTGTCTTTTTAATGCTTGTTATTATGATTTTCTTGTAATGTTTTTAATTTAGCATTGTTTTATTGGTTGTTTTTGCCATGTTTATGCATCTAGAAACAAATAAAAAAAATATTCTCATTATATCAAAAGAAAAAAAACATATTACAAATTTCTATTAATTTGAAAATTGACAACATTCAATTAATTATTTTTAAAAAAATTAAAAAATAAAAATTTAATTAATTTAAATAATAATAATTTGATTTGATTAATAATTCAACCAATCTTAATCTTCGCCATAAAAGTACACCAATAAAGACACAAGTTTTGATTAAAATGTAATGTGAATAATGCAATCCATAGCCAAGAAATATGAGATGACCTCCAAACAACAATCTTAAAAGAAAAATGAAATTTCCTAATGACACTATTGGGACAATTGTAAGTAAATTAAAATAAAAAAATAATAATACCTAGAAAATGATTTGATAATACTACAAAATAAATAATCAACATTCAATTCAAACCTACTTTGTTTTGTCCACTATCATTCAATATGCAACACCCACCTTCTCACCATCTCGTTACATTCAAAAAATATATTGGTGGTGGCCAAATAAGAATTTGAAATAAAAGGAGAAATTAGAGTTAAATTTTGGATATGTGAATATATAGCCATATAGGTGAGCAAATCCAGCCCTTAAAGAATGAAACCTACTTCATTAATTATTGGTAGCTCAAGTGTTTCCATGTTTGTTTGTGTATTAATACTATTATCTACTAATTAAACAAGGGCTCATTTCTTTTCCCTATAAATAAATGATATTCGTAGGAAAAAAAAAGTTATACACAATTTTAAAATATTGTTATTCTGCCTGAAAATAGTGATAATTTATTTCTAAGTATAAATTCTATTTTTTGGGAATAACAATTTTATCGGTTTCTATTAGAGAAAGAGTTTTACTTTTCTACAAAATAAATAATTTATGGTTCTGTGTTTGATTCAAAATTTTTCGAGCTCATACTCGAAGCAATTCATGGTATGAGAATAGCAAAGAAGACCGTTCAGTTGAAAGTCGTGAACAACAAGAATCCATCTAGTCCAAAACATAGGTGTGATTTCGAGAAAAGTTAAATGCTATAAATATCATAAACCAACCCATCTTTCAAAATTTTGTTTTTCCACAGTGCAAGAAAAGTTTTTTAAACTGGATTTTTTTCTACAATTTTCACGCTTGCTATGACATGTTTTTTGTTACTGGTTTCACTCTGCCAAGAGATGGAAGGAATTTTGAGCAGCTTTTGGTGGGTTAAATTTAGTCATAAATGAGGTATGGATTGGTGCTCATGGTCTCAGCTTTGTGTTTCCAAAGAAATGAGAGGTATGGGTTCGAGATTTGGGGAAATTTAATATTGTCATGTTGGTTAAGCAAGGGTGGAGGCTATTGACTATTCCCGATTCACTAGGGACACGTATTTTGAAAGGTAAATACTCCCTTCTACTGACTTTTTAAGGACAGAGCTGGGTGCAAACCCATTATATACCTGGCGAAGTATTTGGAGCGCTCGGAGAGTACTGGAGGTGGGGATTAGATGGAACATTGGTGATGGATGATCCATATCAATTTGGAATGGTTTTTGGCTCTCGGGAGAATGCAACTATAGAATACAATCTAATCAAATTAGAAATCAATTTGATATGATTTCTGATTTGATATTACATAATAAGGGGAGCTCGAATGTACTGTTGGTGAGAAGCTTGTTTTTGGAAGAAGAAGCCCAGAAAGTATTCTGCATCCCACTTTGATAAACCGTAATATATACATATTTTAATCCCACATTTGGCATACTTTTGGATGATTTATTCCTTGAATTGTAGAATTTGATGCTCCTAATCCTTTAATTTCATGTTTTATACTTAGGATAGCATAGGAGGGTGAAA
Organism: Gossypium sturtianum; assembly: GCA_025698515.1. NCBI lineage: Eukaryota > Viridiplantae > Streptophyta > Magnoliopsida > Malvales > Malvaceae > Gossypium > Gossypium sturtianum. The sequence continues at coordinate 11,551,851 of CM046952.1, read as the reverse complement.
AGAACGAGAAATGGGCCAAAAACGGAGAAAATGGGCCAAAGTAAGAAATCAAAACGGCCTGGAGTTCACCACACGGCCGTGCCACTTTAGCAGACTCGAACACGACCCTAGGCTTGATTCACACGGGCGTTTCACACGGGCGTGTCCCTACCGTGACCCGTTTTAATTCCACTCGGAATAGGATACTTGTGGGCCAAGTAAGGCATCCCGAAAGCCGATATAAACACCCTAGAGGGCAACCTAAAAGTGGAGTTCGACAGAAGGCTTCTGTCAGGGCTTTTGACGAAGAGTGAAGCCAGAGAAGGCTGAATATAGGGAATTACTCGAAGAAAGCCAGTTGATCCATCTCGGTTTAATCACAATCAAGACTTGAAGGCGAGATTTCCCTTCAATTTCCTTTAGGGGGTTTTTAGGGTTTTTCTTTATGTTTTGTTATTTAATTTCTTCTGAGATGTATTCTTTTATAAACATGAACTAAACCCCTCAAATACCTGAGGGGGATGAAACTTGAGACGAATCTTGTTATTGTTTTCTGAACTGTATGATAAATACTTGATTTGTTCTTAATTATGTGTTCTTAATTCTTGCTTTAATATTTCAGGATATTGGTTCAAGTATTGATGTGCTTATTCGGAGGAGCAAAAGTCCCTGTTTAAGAGTAGATCTAGCATAATTAAGCGGAGTTGATCGTACTCCTAGAGATAGGATGACGAAAATCTGCCGGATTAGGGTCAAACTTAATATGAGAGTCCATAAATTGAGTTAATGCAATACTAGGGGTTTTAATTAGAAAGAGATTTCAATTAATCAACCTAGGGTTAGACGTTAGTAGCCTCAAAAGAGGTATTAATATAAATTAGGGAATCCTACGGATCAAGTCAAGTGAATAAATCGTCTGGTTCAGAGTTAAATAACAAGTGAAGTCTAGGTGGATTATTCCTCGGGTTTTATCTTAATCAATTGATTTTCCCAAAAGTATTTTCCCAATTCATTCTCTGTGTCTTGGCATCCTTAGCTTAGTAATTAGTTAGATAAATATCAATCCCCTTTATTTTAGGCTAGATAATAAAAAGAAAGTCAGTACTAGTAATTTTGGTTCCTTTGGGTTCGACATTCCGGTTTTGCCACTAAGCTATACTACTGTTCGATAGGTGCGCTTGCCTCAATCGTGGTGATAGTTAGTTTCTAGGCTCGATCATTCATTATATAAATATTAAAACTCTCAGACACGATCAAGTTTTTGGCGCCGTTGCCGGGGAACTAAGATATTAGGAACGCTAAATTTTTATTACTTTAGCCATTCTTATTTTTATTTGCAATTTAATTTTTATTTTAACCTTGCTAATTTTTCTTTTATTTGATTCTGGCAGGTAAATCTAGTTTATGACTAGAAGAAACCCGTCAGGACCATTACTTTTTGACAGTGAGATTGAAAGTACAGTTTGCAGAAACCGAAGAGAAATAAGACGAAGCCTACAATACATAGAAGAAGAGCAAGAAGACGAAACCAACACTACCGAAGAGATGGCTGACAATAATCTGCTACCTCCTGTGGTTGCCGCAAACCCGGTGAATCTAAACCCTACTCCTTGTACTGTGTATGATTATGCTAAACCTAATTTAACAGGAACTGAATCAAGTATTGTCAGACCTATTGTTGCTGCAAATAATTTTGAACTGAAACCTAACACTATTCAAATGATTCAGCAATTTGTTTGGTTTGATGGTTTGCAGGATGAGGATCCAAACAATCACTTGGCAAATTTTCAAGAGTTTTGCGACACTTTCAAAATAAATGGCGTTTCTGATGATGCCATTCGTCTTCGGTTGTTTCCCTTTTCATTGAGGAACAAAGCTAAACAGTGGTTAAACTCGTTACCACGAGGATCAATCACTACATGGGAACAAATGACCGAAAAATTTCTACTTAAATATTTTCCGCCGGCTAAAACGGCCAAGTTGATGAATGATATCTCTTCTTTTGTGCAGATGGATTTAGAAACACTTTATGATGCATGGGAGAGATACAAGGATCTACTGAGAAGGTGCCCTCACCATGGGTTACCATTATGGCTACAGGTTCAAACCTTTTACAACAAAGAGTGAACCCCTCGACTAGGCGAGCTGATTGATGCATCCGCCATGGTACATCAACAATAAAACACCAGAAGCTGCTTATGAATTCATTGAAGAGATGTCACTGAATAACTATCAGTGGCAAGTTATGAGGACGAAGCCAACAAAAGCAGCCGGAGTTTTTAACCTCGACGCAGTGACCATGCTATCAAACCAGGTAGAACTGTTAAATAAAAAGATTGATAGTTTGTGTGGTTTACAGGTACATCTAGTGATGCAGTGCGATACAGATGGAGGAGGGATGAACGATACAGAATACCCACCCTACAACATTGGCATAGAGAACGAACATATGAACTATATGGGTAACAATTCTAAACCTCAAAATAACCCTTATAGTAACACTTACAATCCAGGTTGGAGGAACCACCCAAATTTTTCATGGGGTGGTCAAGGAAATCGAGAGACAAGAACCCCTCCGTGGCTTCCAACAAAGAACCCTACCCACAAGAGAAAAAACCGAACCTTGAGGAGATGCTAACAAAATTCATCGCTGTGTCAGAAACTCGTTTCCAAAACACCGAAACAACGCTAAAAATCAGCAAGCATCAATTCAAGGGATCAAGAATAAATTAGGACAACTTGATAAGGTCATATCTGAATGACCACAAGGTAGCTTGCCGAGCAACACTGAAACTAACCCAAATGAGCAAATTCATGTCGTTTCTGTTCACGACAATGAGGGGTTAGACGAACCAGAACTGAGGCAAGAGAATGTGGTAGAGGAAGATAAGGTTGAGGTAAGCCATGAGAAACCAAAATCAGTAAGTACAGAGTACAAACCTCGTGTGCCATACCCCAATGCGACAAAGAAAGACCGCACAGATGAATAATTCGGTAAATTTCTTAAACTTCTAAAGAAATTACATATTAACTTGCCGTTTCTTAAAGCTCTTTCGCAGATGCCAGATTCAAGGAAATTTTTAAAAGAGCTATTGACAAACAAACGGAGGTTAGATGAAGCGTCGCATATGGAGCTAAACGCAGTGTGCTCAGCAATTTTACAAAATAAACTACCACGAAAATTAAAAGATCCAGGGAGTTTTACGATTCCTTACTTAATTGGTAGTTTATCTGTTGATAATGCTTTAGCAGATTTAGGGGAAAGCATCAATGTCATGCCTTATAAAATGTTTAAACAGCTAGGTCTAGGGAAACCCAAGCAAACTAGGATGAGCATTCAATTGGCTGATAAAACTATTAGAGTTCCTAGAGGTATAATCGAGGATGTACTAGTGAAAATTGACAAATTCATATTCCCAGTAGACTTCGTTGTTTTAGACATGGATGAGGACAATAATGTTCCTTTAATTTTAGGAAGACCCTTTTTAGCAACTGCTAAAACTAAAATTAATGTTGGTACAGGTGAACTCACACTTCGTGTAGGTGACGAAATGATCACTCTTCAGGCTCTTGACTCGGCTAGGACATCGAGTAATAAAGTTGAGAACATAAACTCTATAAATAACCATTCGGTTCAGCCTTCTTTTCAGAAAGCACCAAGAAATTACACATCTGAGCCACATCCTAAACCTAGTACCAACAAGGAAATAACTCATGAGGAAAGAAGGCTTCAGATTGATGAACTAGACGAGTGGAAAACACATTTCAAGGAGAAACTAAAAACACATGAAGCAAAAACGAGGCAACTCCATGACAAACTTAAAGATGGGACATACCAATTTTAGATCGGGGATCAGGTATTATTAGACAAGACAGACCTTCGAATCACCACTTCAGACCTTGATACAAACAAAGAAATCCCTTTCAAGGTACGCAATATCTTCCCATACGGAACAGTCGAGGTAACCAATCCTACATTTGGCACTTTTAAAGTAAACGCCACTCAACTCAAACTATATAATGATCATAAAACTGATAGTAGGGGAGAGGAGTTTCAACTCCTCAAACCACCATGAATACGCGAATGAGAGGAAAGTCTAGCTTAAGACTTTAAACGAGCGCTTCTCGGGAGGCAACCCGAGCACTAACCCCATTAATTTTCATATTTTCGAATTCTAACATCTAACTAAAAACTAACCAGACTTTTAGGCGCAAGTTCCATACCCACACAGCCTTGCACACGGCCGTGGCCGTGTGGACACCATGATTAAGCACACCGGCGTGGCATGACCGTACGAACCAAAGACGAAAAAAATTCCCCAACCACGGGCAATGATAAAATCGACGGCCGCGCGATACACCCGTGGTCGACATCGAGAAAGCAACACGGTGTAAGACACGCCCGTGTCCTGCACCGTGGCCGACACCGACAAAGCAACATGGGCGTGAAAACCTCTACATAGGCGTGGGAGAAACGAACGAAGCACAACAGGGCCGTGCGATATGGCCGTGTGACCCAACACGCCCAATGCACACGGGCGTGGGTACCAACCAGGTCCGTGATTCCTATTTAAAACCCCCCTTCTTCTCACTTTCTCCCCAAATTCTTCTCCTCCAAAACCCCAGCCACCACACCCCTCTCTTTTTCTCACTAACTTCCCCCTTCATTTCCCTTTCCCCTTCCCTTCATTCTTCTTCTTCCACCATCCTCACCACCATCTCCATGTCGAAGAAGTGAAAGAACCCTAGCACAGTCTCCCCATGTGAGACCGATCTACATAAGTTCATGCCGGTCGCTTCATTAACTCGACAAGACAAGGACCTTTGAGTCCATTTAGTTTTTCTTTTTCTTTTCTCTTCTCCTTTATTTTCCTTCTCTTTATCTTTCTTGTGCTAATTCTATATTATTATATTTTGATTTCTTTAATTTAGGTTCTAAAGGCTGTTAGGGAATCACCACACCACGACCTTAGTATCCACCACCACCGGCGTATCCTCTTCCAACTCGGCCCAAATTTCCCTCATTTCTTTTCTTTGACTCTATCCAAACTTTAGGAAGTTTCACTTCTCTCCCTACCTTATGATTCTCTGACTATATTATGGATATCTATTTTTGTACATTGAGGATAATGTACATCTTAAGTGTGGGGGTGAATTTTATTAAAAAAAGTTCCTAACTTTTTGCATTATTCTCAAATCCCTGAATTTTGTCTTTTTCTCATATCACTATTAGAACAAATTCTGATTGATTTATGATTTTTATTGATATGTCTTGAATTAAAACATAGGCAGTTGTGCATTGATTGTTTAAACTTGAAGGATTTAGAGAATCAAGCATGATAAGTTGATTTTTTGAAAATTAAAAATTTGCTAGGTTGTTTTCCCAAGTTTAGGTATTATCTTGAAGTTTGAAGTTCACAGGGTTGACATCAAAAACCATAATTTCTGCGAGATCTTGAGCCTTTGAGAGCATTTTCTTTTCTTGCTCACTTTTATTGTTGCTTTGAGTGAGTCAATATTGATTCGTTATTCTAGAACTTGCTTCAATTATGCATGTCAAGACCACACTTTTGATTTGATATACTGAGATGATAAAGGCACCTAAGATTTAACCCACTTACTTCCTAAAAGGCCTACCTTTATAATTAACCCCTAGTGAACCCCTTTGATCCTAATAAACCATTCATTGATTTACCCTTAATATTAACTCAAGACTTACTCTTTTTGATTCATTAAGAATTTTTCCTATTGTATTAACTTTTTTTTATCGAGATTTGATTTGAGAAGTTGCCTAACTATGTTTCCCATTTCAGTTGTTAAATTCTTATTATTGTACTTGATTTGTTCTTAAAAAAAAAGTGAATGTATATTCATTATTAGTTCTATGTTATTTAAGCTTAAGCAATTAATTTCACATCTTGAGAAGAAGGTCGTGTTTAATGTAATCATTCATTATTAGTCTATTTTTCTAGTTACGTAATTTGTCAATCCGATCTCGATTCTAACCTCCTCTTTCAGCCTGTGACACGCCCCCTAACCAAGCCACATTACAACCCTTTTTAAAGACCTTTTGATCGATGTATCATTTCAATTTACAGTGGTGGAGATTTGATTTTCATGCAAGCCTATGGTAATAACTTTTCATTTTGACTATTGAGTGCTTAATTTATCGTCCCTTAAACACTTCGAGTGATTTGAGTGAATTCTTAGTGAGGATGTTAACTCTGTGACATTTTCAATCAAAGGGGATTACTTAGATAAGGGGAAATACCTATGTTTTCATGAATAAAATGCTCAACTTGGATTGTTTGAAACTTTGATGTTCTTTTAGTTGAATTCTCAATGTATGATTACCTATGGATTATTTCGAAACATTATTGATAGGAGTTATAAGTTGAGAAGAATGAATTTTAATTGTGAGTTGAGGATTTTGCTTGAGGACAAGCAAATGCTTAAGTGTGGGGGTATTTGATAAACCGTATTATATACATATTTTAATCCCACATTTGGCATACTTTTGGATGATTTATCCCTTGAATTGTGAAATTTGATGCTCCTAATCCTTTAATTTCATGTTTTATACTTAGGAGAGCATAGGAGGGTGAAAAAAACGAGAAACGGGCCAAAAACGGAGAAAATGGGCCAAAGTAAGAAATCAACACGGCCTGGAGTTCACCACACGGCCGTGCCACTTTAGCAGACTCGAACACGGCCTTGGGCTCGATTCACACGGGCATTTCACACGGGCGTGTCCCTGCCGTGACCCGTTTTAATTCCAGTCGGAGTAGGATACTTGTAGGCCAAGTAAGGCATCCCGAAAGCCTACATAAACACCCTAGAGGGCAACCTAAAAGTGGAGTTTGACAGAGGCTTCACATCGGGGCTTTTGACGAAGAGCGGCCGAGAGAAGTCGAATATAGGGAATTACTCGAAGAAAGCCGGTTGATCCATCTCGAGCTTCGGAATCACGCTAAGATCGAGGATTTCCCTTCAATTTCCTTGAGGGGTTTTTAGGGTTTTTCTTTATGTTTTGTTATTTAATTTCTTACGAGATGTATTATTTTATAAACATGAACTAAACCCTCAAATACCGAGGGGATGAAACTCGAGACGGATCTTGTTATTGTTTTCTAAATCGTATGATAAATACTTGATTTGTTCTTAATTATGTAATCTTAATTCTTGCTTTAATATTTCGGATATTGATTCAAGTATTGAAGTGCTTATTCGGAGGAGCAAAAGTCCTGTTTAAGAGTAGATCTAGCATAATTAAGCGGAGTTGATCGCACTCCTAGAGATAGGATGACGAAAATCACGGATTAGGGTCAAACCTAATATGGGAGTCCATAAATCGAGTTAATGCAACACTAGGGGTTTTAATTAGAAAGAGATTTCAATTAATCAACCTAGGGTTAGGCGTTAGTAACCTCGAAAGAGGTATTAATATAAATTAGGGAATCCTACGGATCAAGTCAAGTGAATAAATCGTGCAGTTCGTGAGTTAAATAACAAGTGAAGTTTAGGTGGATTCTTCCTCCTGGTATTGTCTTAATCAATTGATTTTCCCAAAAGTATTTTCCCAATTCATTCTATGTGTCTTGGCATCCTTAGCTTAGTAATTAGTTAGATAAATATCAATCCCCTTTATTTTAGGCTAGATAATAAAAAGAAAGTCAGTACTAGTAATTTTGGTTCCTTTGGGTTCGACATTCTAGTCTTGCCACTAAGCTATACTACTGTTCGATAGGTGCGCTTGCCTCAATCATGGTGATAGTTAATTTCTAGGCTCGATCATTCATTATATAAATATTAAAACTCTCAGACACGATCACACTTCCTCATGTCAGGAAGATGTGCAAGTATGGAGGGAGGATAACAGAGGAAAATACACGGTCAAGAGCGACTACAAGCTGCTTACATCAGATAGTTTTGATCCTAATGCTACTACTCAACAGGAACGGAACATGAATTTCTATTATAGGGCCTTGTGGGCACTACAAATCCCACCAAAAAGAAAGATTACTTGCCGGAGATTTCTTAGGAATTTTATTCCGACTATGGCTAATTTATTTAACCGATGGATGGTTTCAAGTCCGCTATGTCCAAGATGCCATCTACATCCGCAATCATGTGTGCATGTTCTGAGGAATTGCTATTTTGCTCATAGCGTATGGGAGGGACTGGGTATTTCTTGGCTTGCACAGATGGATGATATAGCGAGTTAGTTGACTAGTTCAACTATCTTTTACAAGTGAGGGGCCCAATATTAAACAGTATCTCTGTGTTTCAATGTGGGCATTGTGGACCTCTAGAAATAAATTAGTCCATGAATCCATTAACCAGACTAGGGAGTCGATGGTTACCTTTATGGAAGCACGTGGCAGAGCTGAGCAAGGTAATTCACGTGTATATTACTTGAGTAAAATAATTTTTCATTGATTTTAAAATAATTTAACAAAAAAATATAAATTTAAAAATTAAAAGAAGTGAAAATTAAATGAAGGCTAAAATAATATTTTTTTTGTAAAATTGAATGGTCAAATAAATTATTATGCTTTAAAAATAATAAATGCCAAACTTTTTTTATGCATTAAAATTCTTCAATATTTATCAAATATATCCAATTAGGGGTGAGTATTCGATCGATTCGATTCGAATCGAGTAAAATAATTTTGAGTTGGTCGAGTTGATAAATCCTATTTTAGCAACCGAACTCAATTTGAAATTTTCTTGAATCGAGTAAATAAAATTTGAGTCGAGTTAACGAATCCTATTATTTATACTTAATGTTGCATTTACATGGAGTGATTATTTAACTAGTAGACGAAGTACAAGATTATTTAACTACATAAGTAAGTTTGATGGGTAAACATTTATCAAAACGACGTAGTTTTGGTTTTTCTTATTAAGATTTTCGAATAACTCAAATTGTGTAATTCATATTCGAGTTGAGAATTTTAAATTTTTTTATTCGAGTTAATCCGAATAACTCGATTAACTCCAACTATTTAATTCAAAATTTAAATTTTTTATCGAATTAAATTTTACCATCATTATCTCTAATAAAATAAAGTTATAATTAATATAGCATATGACATATAGCATTATTTGAGGATATATGGCTCATAAATAGATAGATAAGAGGATTGTGTGATTTTAAAGATGGGTGCACGTGAGAGATGAGACATTGGAGTCTTATCTTCTTCTTCTTAATTTCTTTTATTTTATGATTTCAATTATTAGAGGTCGACATCATGTCCCCAATAAACAACATATAGCTTTATATTTTAGTTATCCCCTCTAGTTGTAAAAATTTCATGCAAATGGAAAAGTAGAAAAGATGAATATCATGCTAAGTAATTCTGAGTCTTCGTCTTCTATTGCATTATTGAAAAAGATGAATAACGAATTTTTTTATTAAAATTGTACCGTTAAATATTTATTTTAATGTTTTATATATACAGTATGATAATAGATTTAACTTTTTATCTTTACTCTTTTACTCAATTTGGTCTCTATTCTTTAAATTTTAACAAATTAGTCTTCAACCTTTCATTGCCAATATAGAATTACTTGCTAATAAGTTAATTCAAAAAATTATAAAAAGAGCTTTTCGAAATTAGGAAAAACGTAAAAGAATAAAAAATATAAATCTTTAAGCCACAACATGTAATTAGTATTAACTTTGAATTTGAAGGAAGAAAAAAGGAACATAAACATTACACGAACTAATCTGATTTTCATGTTACCCAAGTATTTAATTTTAGAAAGAAAAAAAAAACTGCAATTTAATGGAATGGCAATTCTCTGCCTATTTTGATGGATGTAGGTAGCACTCTCTTCATAAAAGGAGAAAAGCTTTAATGGAGAATAAAATCATCATTTCTTCTTTCCACCCACTTACAATTTATCCTTTACCATACTAACTAAAGATTTTGATCTCTTTGATATATTTTTATATTAAATGAAGTTGTTATTTTTTAAATTAAAAAAATATTCATCCTACACTCTCATTAGTAAGATTTTTATTTTAAGCTCAAATTCAATCTATAAATTATAAAAAGGAAAAATAAAAATTGAAGAATTCTTTTCTTTTTTCAAAAATTTGGAATTTTTCAAAATTTTGAAAAATATTTTTTTAATTTATATTCTTTTTTAAAAAACTGGAATTTTTTATTAAAACCTTTACATTTATTTTTAATTTTGAACAGAAATTATTTATTGTCATGGCATATAAGATAAATAGTGTCATTTCAACAATAAAAAAGTGAGGGCCAAATTACTTCAAATAAAATAATAGAGGTCAAATTGAATAAATGCGTAAAGCTCGAGAGTTAAATTTATAATTATATCTTATAATAAAGATAAAAATATGCATTTAATAGAAAAATTTTAACAAAACAATTGTTTTACTCCTTTATCTCAGTGAAAAAGTCAATTTTTTTTTAATAAAAAAACCAAAAATACAGGTATAGTATGATAAGATTATCCGGATTATTGCTATAATAGAGTTTGATAATTTATTGGACTATAAAAATAAAACATGAAAATATAATTATTTTTATATTAGGTGATTATAATAATTAAACAAAGCATTGTATATATTTTTTTTGAATAAATTTCAATTGGGCTTATATTATAATAGAAAACAAAAACAAAATAAAAGTCCAAAAACAGCCTACAAACAAAAGAAACGGCCCACATGCAAGAGATTCAAATTAAAAAAGAAAAGAAAATGGAAAAATATCTAGATATTTTAATAGCACCTGCAACCTAATCTTGGAAAACTAATTCTACCGACACTCTCGCCCAATCAGAAACGCCTGAAATTTGTCAAACCTCTATCATCATAACTGCTCCGTGAATTGACGATTTCATTTCTCTGGGATGCTGCTTTCTTTAAAAAAACCCTTCATTTCTTCAGCTTCCCTTTCCCAAAACCTCTATCGAAATGCTCTCTTTCAGTTTGGTTCACGAATCCATTCCAGTAATCTACTATCTTCAGCATAATCAGGGACTTTCTTCTCCAGGTAAAACTCTTCTTTTCTCTTCAAAGATTCTGTTGCTATTTTATGGGCAAGAACGTTTGCATTTCTTGAAATATGCTTGAACACAAACTGCTTAGTTCTGTTTAGCATCTGTCTATTTATCATCTGTTGAATATCTGAGATGTAAGCTCCTATCATTGATTTGTCCTGCTCTTTACTTTTGCATTTTTTAATCACTGTGAGGGCGTCTCCTTCAACAACAACTTCCGGCCACGTATTTTCCATACCCATTCTGACTGCTTTCCGGCATGCAAGTGCTTCGGCTGCAAAGGCCGAATTGACCTCTTTGTGGATTTCAGAGCATGAGAACAGAATACATCCTTCGTCGTTTCTTGCTACAATCCCAGAGGCTGATATGTTGTTTTGTTCATCAAAAGCTCCATCAAAGTTTACCTTGACAGATTCCCGAGGTGGGCATCGCCAAACTCTTGTTCCTTTTATTTTTGCTTGTTTTCTACTTTCAAGGCCATCAAGTTCTGCAATGTAATTATTTATGAAATTCCTTATATCCTAGCTTGTGCTGATCTTTTTCTTGTGTATTCTAGAGTTTTTGTCCCCCCATATTGCCCAGAGTGCACAACTGAAAATGCGACACTTTTGAGTATTGAGCAGTTCAAAAACCCAGATAAGCCACTGTTCGAAATCCTTATTACCCTCTGTAAGCACATCTTGTAGTTGTAATTCTTACCACACTTCCACTCATAATGGACATTCCCAAAATAGGTGATCAATCGTTTCACCGCGCTCTCCACACCGAGGCACAATTCGTATCATTGACTAGCTTCCTATGTTGCATGTTAACTTTCGTGAGCGAGATAATTCCATGAAATTCTCCATATTGTAATCTTCATTTTTGTTGGTAGGTTCAGTAGCCATAATTTTTTGTAAAATTTTCTGTAGACGTTTTGTAAAGCATAAGCTCTAGGATTTTCATCAGCAATTTGTAATAGTTTATAGGCGCTCCGAACCGAGAATTCTCCTGAAGCTTCACCTCCCCATACCAAGAAGTCATCATGTGGGATTTCTGCCAAAAGGATTCGAAGGATTCGTGCAGAATCTCCTTCTGGAAAGGTATAATCTATCAGTTCCTTCCTCCATTTTCTTTCATTAGTGTCTATCAACGCATTAACTTTGAGATCTTGCATAGAATCCACCTCTGCTGATAACCTGAAATTTATTGCATCTGGAATCCAGGCATCACTATTAATGGAGATATTATTACCTGTGCCAACTCGCCAAAATAAACATTTTTTTCAAAATATCTTTTGATGCCTATATGCTTTTCCACGTATAAGAACTTGTATTTCCTAAACTGGAATTTAAAAATTGGTTATTTGGAAAATATTTAGCTTTAAGTACTCGCGTGACAAGAGAGTCTTCATTATTGATAATCCTCCATCCTTGCTTCGCTATGAGGGAAATATTAAATTAAGACATATTTCTAAATCTCATACCCCATTCTTCTTTAGAACGACACATAAATTTCCATTGACACCAGTGAATCCCTTTCTTCTTCTTTCCATGCTGCCACCAGAATTTCGCAAAAACATTTTCTAATTCTCTGCATATAGACTTTGGTAGGAGAAAACATGTCGTAGCGTAATTTGGTATTGCTTGAAGTACTGACTTAATAAAAATCTCCTTCCCCCTTGTGATAGAAGCCTTGTACTCCACTATCCAATTCTCTGATTGACCTTATCCCTTATATTCTGAAAAGACTCTTTCTTTCTTTTGCCCACTACATTAGGAAGTCCTAAATATTTTTCCAAATTTGTTGCGCATCTCACACCCAATACATCCGTTATTTCTTTTTTCATCTCCTCTGAAGTGTTGGTGCTGAAGAAAACTGTCGACTTGCTAAAATTCACACATTGACCGGAGCATTGTTCATAATTTTTCAAAATGTCTTTTAAAAATACCGCTCGTTCCTTCGTGGCTTCTCCAAACAAGATACAATCATCTGCAAACAAAAGATGTGATATCTCTGGTCCTCTTCTACTCACATTAATTCCTTTTAGAGCTCTCTCCCTGACTGCCAATCTAATTAGTGTTGAAAGCCCCTCACCACAAATCAAAAAAAGATATGGGCTCAGCGGATCACCTTGTCGTAATCCTCTAGTAGGTCTAAAATTCCTGCCTCTGTTTCCATTAATGTTTACTGCATAGGAGACTGTTGAGACACATTTCATGACTAGTGTAACCCATTCCTCTGCAAAACCCATTCTTAGCATTACATCCTTTAAAAAGCCCCATTCCACTCTATCGTAGGTTTTGCTCATATCTAGCTTAACAGCCATAAACCCTTTTTTCCCATAGCGCTTTTGTCGCAATGTATGGAGGATTTCATAGGCAATCAGCACATTATCCAAAATTAATCTTCCTGGAACAAACGCACTTTGAGAACTATCTATGCATCTTCCAATATAATTCTGAAGTCTGTTTGCTATTGTTTTAGCCACTATTTTATATAGAACTGTACATAGGCTAATGGGTCTAAAATTAGCAAGGTTTGTAGGGTTTGGAGTTTTTGGAATAAGCACTATGTCTGTGCAATTAGAAAATTCAAAATCCTTACCCTCATTTAAAATTCCAAGACAAAAATCTTCAACATCTTTACCCACAATGTGCCAGTACTTCTGGAAAAATAAAGCTGGAAAATCGTCCCATCCTGGTGCTTTAGTCGGCCCTATCCCTTTTAACGCTTGATAAACTTCTTCCACCGTGTATGTTGATAGCAAAGCTGTATTGATTTCAGAGGAAATATAAGTATCAATACTCGTTAGTAAGTATGATAAATTTCCTGTTCCATTAGATGAAAATAAATTTTGGAAGTAGTTTGAGGCTGTTTCATAGATTTCAAGCTCATCAGTAATTTCTCGCCCCTCCATTGATTCCAGTCGGCTAATTGTGTTGATCCTTCTACGTATTGTTGCATATTTGTGGAAATAAAACTGAATTTTTGTCCCCTAATTGAAGCCAATTTGCCATTGCTCTCTGCTCCCAATACATTTCATCTTTATCAATCTCCATATTTAGTCTGATTCTGGTATCAATTAGCTTTGCCATTGTATCATCATTCCTCTCACTTTCCAATAGAGTTTCCAATTCCTTATTGAGTTTCCTTTTCAAGCCATCTCTACCTTTTTTAATTAAATTTGCCCACCTCGTCAATCTACTCTGCAGTCTTTCTAGTTTTTCATAAATCAACCCACTCGATAATTCCTATGACTGTTTAACCTCTTGCTCAAAAGACACTTCTAAGATCCACCATGCCTCAAATTTAAACCGTGGGCTTCGCTTGAAACTTTCTTCATTGTCTGTGTGAATAAGGAGAGGAAAGTGATCTGATATCGAATGAGTTAAATGACGAACAGTACCCTTTGGGAATAAATGCATCCGCCATTAGCCACACCTGTCCAAATTTTTCCCTTATACTGCTTTCGGTGATTTCCCTCTCCCATGTAAACCATGTTCCCTGAAATCCCATATCCAGTAATTGACATTCATCCAAGACCTCACGAAAGGCTGCCATTTTCCTCTCCTCCCTTGGTTGGCCCCCATTTTTTTTCAAAAGAGTACATAATTTCATTAAAATCACTACTAACCAACCACGGGTATCTCTGTTCTTGCCCCAACGTCCTTAGCAAATTCCACGAAGCATTCTGATTACTAGCATAAGGCGACCCATAAAATCCTGTAAATCTCCATACTCCGTTTACATTGCGTTCTTCTATTAGCACATCAATATGATTTTTTGAGAAAGTTTTGAGGCTGACCGTAAATTCTTCTCTCCAAGCTAGACAAAGTCCACCTCGCGAACCCTCTACTCCTACATCAATTCCATTCACAAAACTACACCTTCTTCTGATCCCTTCCATACGTTTATCGTCAATTTTGGTCTCCATAAAGAAAACCATATCGGGGTTATATTGCTTCAGTAAGAAACGAAGCCTTCGTACTGCCCGCGGATTCCCCAAACCACGGACATTCCAACAAATGATTTTCATTGCGCCCGGTCGGCTTGCCATTTGGCAGCCGCCGATCTTCTTTGATTAGGAGAATCACATTTTTCCCATTCTTCTACTAGAAAATCTAACCCATCCTTACTCTGCAGGTCTTGGGCCTCGTACTTCATTCTTTTTACTGTATCTTCTAAAAAATTGTCCTCTGCATAATCCCCAACCTCGATCTCAATCAATTTCCTCTTACGCACAATGCTTTTTTCATTATACGAACCCCTCCCTCTCACAGAATTAGTTCTTTTCCAGCTGAATTTCCTAACTTATTTTAGAATTCCTTCCTGCTCATCGTTTCTTCCATGGTCTTCCTCATCTGCGATCATCCCTTCTTCTTGAGAATTCAGCACTTTCTCTATTCCTAATGATTTTGGATCATCTGTTTGTCTCCTATCTTGAATGTCCTCTCTTTGTAACCCCAACTCTCGATTTTTTTCCAGTAATCCTATATATAAACATTGACTCCTTTTCTTTTTTGAGAAGGTATTTAATTTTAGACTTTTCTTTCCAATTAAACTACTTTCTGCCTTTAATGCTAATGAGAAAGGTGGATCGTCTCTAATTCTGTCTCTGTCTGCAGGTTTTATTACCTCACAATTTGGGAGAGCATGCCCTATTCTACCACATCCAAAACAAAAAGTCGATAACTTATCATATTTAAAGGGAATCCAAACTCTTTCTTGCTCATCTGTGGATACGAAAATACCCTTGCGGAGGGGTTTCTGCACATCTAACTTCACTCTAATCTGACAGAATTCACCATTTATTTCAGATCTAACAATTCCTCCAAAAGTCGCCCCAATAGCATGCATCAAATCCTTTTTATCAAATTCTGGTAAACATGGCCCAATTTTCACCCAAAATAAGGACGAGATAAGTTTAATTTTACTCCTTTCTGTTGATCTAACCAATCTGTCAAAAATAACTAACTGCTTCCTGAATAGCCATGGCTGGCCTTTTAGGATTGTCTCTAAATCATCTTGAAATTCAAAATTAATCATAAATAAATTCTGACCTGCTAATTGGATCTCAAATTTTCCTTTTGTTTTCCAGATACTCTTCATCTGTGCCCTGAAACTATCCGGGTTATAAGACTTCTTTGTCCATACAGTGCAGATCAACATAGGTTTTTCGCTTGGTATCACTGCCGAACTCTTCACCGATAGATGAATGATCTCTTCTGCTAAAAGAGAAACCTCCTCATCGTTCAACCCTTCGTTGCCACCGCTTTCCTCCATCCCAAGCCGCAGCAGAGGCTGGTTTCGCTAAGAAACTAAGCAAAGCACTCTTGGCTCTTAGGGTTTTTTTCTTTAATTAAATTTTTAAACAAAAATATCTAAAATGTTAAAAGCATTGTATATTTTTAAAACAAGTTATATAGAAATAGAAATAATATCCATTTTTCCTAATTTTCTTAATTTTTTATTAAATGTTTTTCCTATATAAATTTTATATTAACTTTTAACCATATAAATCTATGTTTAAACCAATTATTTAAATTGAATCAACCAGTTGAATTGATTAAACTAAAAATCAGTTGAATCGGTCAAATAAAAAATTGATGATTTAATCGATTTGACCATCAATTTAATTCTGAAAACCTTAGTTTAAACCGATTTAAAAAGCCAATATTGTAACAGCTCATTTTCAGTGGTTTCGGGACCACAATTTCGATAACTGGGTCATTATTTTATTATTTATTTAATGTTTATAGGGTTATATGAGGGTCGTATTAAATTTTCGTTAAGAAATTTTAAAGTTTAAATAGTTAATTAAGTAAAAAGGACTAAATTGAAAAAGGTGAAAAAATTTATTCCCATTAGCTAATAGGGTCAAATAGCTTTGAAAAGGTAAATTAATGGAATTGGATGGCAATTATACCATATTCTAAGTTAGTGGATGTTTATGAATAGGTTTTAGTATAATTATAGTAGTTTTTAAAGGTTAACCATGTAATTTAATAATTAAAGGACATGTTAAACAAAACAAAAGGTAAAAATTTGTATCATCTTCCTTATTTGCTATTGAAAACCGATTCCACCATAGTTGAGAAGCAAAAGTTTCGACCAAGCTTTGCAAATGGTATGTACTTGATGCTCGTTTTTATTGATTTTTATGTTTTTGATCTTGTATTAGCTTAATCTAGCTAGCCCGAGGGTTAATTTGTAAAACTATTAAAATTTAGGGACTTTTCATGAATGATTTTGTAGTGTTAGTGAATTTAATTGATAGGTTATTGAAACACCCCAAACCCGGCCCACGAGATTTGACCAGATTTGGTATGTTCCTCAAGTAAACCGGTTCAAAGTTCTTTTGTCCTTAGGAAAAATTTGTGCGATTTTAAAAAAAAAAATTGTTTTGGGTTGGGCTTGTGTTGAAGACCAATTTACCTTATATTGAAATCCATTTATTTAAGGTGACAAAACATGTAGGGTTTATTTTAAGTTTAATTAACCTAATCTTTAATAAATAAAATTTCAAACATAATAATTAAAAACAGAAATAAAAGAGTTCACTATGGCCTTATTACATCAATTAAAATCCCTAATAATTTAAAGTGCTTAAAAGTTAATATTCCATAAAACAAAATATAAACTTCAAGCTGAGCATGGCCACCACAAGTTCTCATCGTCCCATTCCATCACCGATCATCACCGAAAAATATTCCCCAACGGGGTGAGTCAAACAGACTCAATGTGTACACAAACACTAAATCAAAATAGAATCAGGCATACAAATGTTACGCATTCATATCATAGCATACAAATTATGATGCATTCCCAAACCCAAACCTAATAAGCCATCCGCTACACTCCCGTACTCAACCTTTGCACACCGTGGGGACTACTAAGTCGACCCTCCTTCCGCTACACTCCATATCACGGTCTTAGGTCACCGCATTTGTGGTCTTAGGTCACCACATTCGATATCGCGGTCTTAGGTCACCGCATTCGATTCATCGTGGTCTTAGGTCACCACATTCGAGATACCACGGTCTTAGGTCACCGTGTTCGTGGTCTTAGGTCACCACATTCACTTCCCCTTTCAACAACCCATATGCCCCATTTTGTAATATGCATTAATATGCCAAAGATCACATTCTTATTCTCATGTTACAAATAACATGTTTCATATTCCTAGTAGGAGTAGGAAACATACCTGAGTACTTAGTACCATAACATGGTACCTTAGCCACTTTCTTATTCTTATTATCACATATTTAATTAGACATAGCCATAAAACTTATTATGAAGTAGTGTGGGGTACACACTGATTTGCTTAACCACTTCACTTGAAATCCCAAAATCGATCTCTCGCCTTAGATCCTTAATCTCTACATTTGATTAATCACTTACTAATTTAATAAAAAGCCATTCGGCCATAAATCCAAATCCTAGTAGGATTAGTATACTTAAACTTACCTTGTGCCGATTGGATTAAAAATCAAATCCCGAAAACTTGCTGAGTTCCTTCTTGAAATTGGCTAGCCACCAAAACTCCTAACTAGTTAGTTTTCGGCTTTTAAAACATATGAGAAGTAGATCTAGAATACCAAACATGGCCTTAGCCGGTTGTATTTAGACACTTACCTTGCGATTTCCAAATCTCGAAAGTATCCCTTGGTTATGGAGATGTCGAAACCTATAGGATATCTGTTAGATCCACTTCTAACATTTAAATCACCTTTTCATAGCCCTTGGCCGAATATGTACTTACCTTGGTTGGCTAGATCTCGAACTATCTCCTTAAAAGTCGACACTAGCAAAGATCCCAAATCTCTCCTTAATATTTCGGTCAAAGAATACAATAAGAATTAGAATTAGCCTTTGAGATTTCGACAAGTCCTTAAAGGAAAGAAATGCAAATCAAACTTTGATATTACCTTTATTTGAAGAAGACGATTGCACCTTTGTTCAAACCCTTCAAAGATTCAGCTATGAATACTTGGAAGCTAGATGGCTATGGTTCAACTGAATTGAAAAGAGAGGATTTGCTCTTAGGGAGAATCGGCAATGGTGGATTTAGGGAGAAGAGGATTTCGGCTTGGCAAACATAAAGAGAAAGAAGAGAGTTTGCTAGGGATTTTCTACAGAGACTTAGTTGGGAAGAAAAGAAAATAGGTAGAATGGCCTCTCTTTTCCCTAAATGCCAAATTACTAGACCTAGTATCCCTTACTTGGCCATCACTCCTCTTATCTTTATCTCTTTATTTAAAATTAATAAGATTAATCCTCTAATTATCTCTTTGAAAATAATCAAAATAAATCACCATTTATCCACCCTTAGCCAAAATTTAAAGAGAATAGGACTCTTTTCCAAATGCCTTGTGTGCCGTCCAACTCTGCTTCTGAAGCAAAATAAAACTTCTTTTATTTGCTTCCCTTTGTGACTCGAACTCAGGCCCAACACCCTTGCATGTTGCGCCATTTTCAGAGGCCCTAAGTGGCATATTCAGCCACTTTTCCAAGCCTGTTTTTGTGTCAAATTTCACATACTTTTTCTCTTAAGGCCACCTTGCCTTAATTTCCTCTTTTAAACTTTAAAACTCGACATTTCTAAGTCATTTCTAAGTTTCCAAAAATTTTCGTTCGGCTCTGTAAACTTGACATTTTCTTACATTTCCAAGTTTCCAGAAATGTGCACTTTCCTATTTTGAATCATTTCCAAATCATTTCCATCCATTTCCAAGTTTCCAAAAATGTTCACTTTCCATTTTTTTTTAACTTAACATTTCGATACATTTTCAGGTTTCCAAAATTGTTCAAAATTTATTCTTAGTACATAAAACATGTTACTTCGTACAATTAAACCGAAAATGCATAGGCCCTTTCCAGGATGTTACAGTTATTAAGCTTGGTTGTTAAATAGACACATTTTGTTAAGTGATTTTTAATACATTTGAGCTTAAGGACTTATTTGAGAAAATGGTAAAATTCAATGAAAATTTTATAAAATAATGAAAGACATGGGCTGTAAAGGACCTTAGAGAAAATCGACTATCATGATATTTCATTAATTGTGAGTTTCGGATTTAAGGACTAATTTGTATAAAAGTTAAAATGTTAGGGGTAAATTTTCATTTTACATTAAAATGGGTTATAAGTTAGAATCTATAAAGTTAAGCTATTTGAATTATTTAATTGAGTTAAATTACTATTTAGATCAAGAAACGAATCAACCGAATTTAAACCGAGAAAAAACTTATTCATTGAAGATATAAAGTAGTTATCAATTTCGTTTTTACAATCGTTTTTGTCAAGGTAAGTTCGTATTTCATTTTAAAATATTACATTTGAATTTATAATATTGATTCATATCTTTATATATATATATATATATATATATATATATATGTCTTGATGTTTAAGATTGTTTTGATTTGAGAGAAGGAAAGAACCGTGACTAAAATACATCATGGTATTATATTTGAAAAGGAAAAGACCATGGTTGAAAGATATCATGGCATTAAATTCGGTATTTCTGAATCAATAAAAAAGTTGAAAAGGATGTTATCTGGAAAGGATAACAAATGAAAAGGTTGAAAAAGATGTCTAGATAACAAGTGAAAATGATGTATTCGAAAAGGATATCATGGAATGAACTATTTAGTAAAGGTTTTTATGTGATATGATATGTTACATGTTATGAATAATATGTTCTTATATATGTATATATTTACTAACTTGTGAAGTGGTGTGATTAGGAGGAATGTGCATATAGAGAATAAACAATGCTTGAATAGTTTAATCATGAAATTATTTATTTGGTAAGTTTGAATTTCTTTTATATGAGCTTATCAAGCACTAGTTGCTTACGTAGTTGTTTTTCTCTATCTTGTAAATATTTGGAAAGCTCGATAGATTGGAATCTTATCGGAGCTTTATCACATTATCCGTCAAACACTTTGGTAGTTTGAGTTTGATCCTTAGAATACTCTGTATTTCATTATAATACAAATATTACAGTTGACATGACACCTTTGCAAATAACCACCTTAATTCTAATAGTTTTGTGTTGATTCCCTGTCTCGTTGCACACACGTCGAGTGGAGGCACAATCATCCTTTCACTCCTCACTCTCGAAATGAAGCAAATAAACATTGAAATCCCCTAAACATACCCATGGTTCCCTTATTCCCTTAGATTTTTTAACAATTTCTTCGCATACTACAGATTTATCGGTTCATACACCCAGCATATTCTAACCCAATCACGTCTTTCCCCTTCTCTCACCCTCATATCAATAATGTTTTTACTTGCACTAAAAATCACAAACTCAACTCCCTCCTTCCACCAAACTGTCAAAATATTCATCCAACACTCTCACTAGTAAGATTTTTGTTTTAAGCTAAAATTAAATCTATAAATTCTAAAAAGAAAAGGTTTCTCTTTGAAGAATTTTTTTTTTAAAATTTTTGAAAAATAAAATTATTCCGATTTATATTCTTTTAAAAAATTGGAATATTTATTAAAACTTTTAAAAAAATTACATTTTTTTTAATTTTTAAAATTTTGAATAAAAATTATTTGCTGTCATGGAATATAAGACAAATAGTGTCATATTAGCAATGAAAATATGAGGGCCAATTTGCTTGAAATAAAAGAATAGAAGTCAAATTGAATAAATGTGTAAAGGTCAAGAATTAAATTCATTATTATATCTTATATATAAAAACAAAAATATGCATTTAATAACAAAATTTTAACAAAAATGACTATTTTGCTTCTCTCTATCTAGTGCAAAAACCAATTTATCTATTATTTAAAAATAAAAAACCAATTTATCTATTTTCATATTAGGTGATTATAATAATTAAATAAAGCATTATAAATTTAAAAAAAGAAAAAATTATATAGAAATAAAAATAATATTCATTTTCTTTAAAAAAAAAACCATTTTTCCTAATGTTCTTAATTTGTTAATAAATATTTTTCCTTGTATTAACTTTTAACCATGATAAATATATGTTTAAATTAATTTAGATGGAATCGAATCAAGTTAATTAGTTGAATTGATTGAACTGAAAATCAATAGGATCAATCAAATAAAAAGTTAACAATTTAATCAATTTGACCATCGATGTTAAAAATACAAATTTTCACAAACTTGTAATATATAATTGAAACTTTTCAGAAATTTTATGAATTTCAATATGAATTATTTTAAATAATTCCATTTAACGATAGAGTTGGCGAATGCAAATTTTATGCTATAATTTGTTAGGTTGTTTTAAAGCAAATTACACTGAAGCTCAAATTATTCTATCGATTGGATTTCACGTGATTCATTCAAACAACATTTTAAACATTTTTTAATAAATCATTAGCACAAAACACAAATAATTAATCAATATAATACATTTGTAATTTATAACTGAAATAATTTGTTACCAGTTTAAATTTTATTCCTCAAATATTTGACAAAATTTCAAAGATTTTTCATAAATATTTCTAATCAAAAATTTATAAAATGTTTTCACTATTTCAAATATAAAATATTTATTTTTATATAATTAAATAAAAAATACTTGCATTTTATAAATCATTCAAACCCTGTCGTTGGAGTCGATTTTCCCTTAACCCTAATCCCTCGCTAATCAGTGGAGACACATACCGTATAATTGGGTTCAATAAAAAGGAAACTAAAACACCTAAGAAGTAACTTTAATGGATGCCAAAAAGAATCCATAACCAAACACACTGTTTCATGATCCCTACATTTCCTGAAATTCTCTGCCAAAATGAAATTTACTACACAACACACATAACAGGAAAAGATTCCCTTCCAAACTCACTTTTTTCCACTCAGAGATCCCAGAGTTCTGAAACCTAATTTTAGCACCTCTACATTTTCTCATTGGAAGAAAACATAAAAGAATCTTCAATGAATAACAAATTAAACTTTTGTTCTTACTCTGGAAAACACAAAAAACAATTGCATATCAAGAGGGAAAGAAAAAAAAAGAAAGAGTTTTAAATCTAGATTTTGTCCCTATTTGTACATGTGAGACTTGTCTTAACAACATCCAAATAGAACATTTACAGATTTACATATCCACTAAATCCACAAATTATAAACAGAAACCAGAACCATTAACACAATGAAGGAAAGATCAAAACTTTAAACACCCACCAGAAAGAAAGAAAAATATATATAGATATTCTCCACATCTCTGTTCATATAGATGGACTTTAATTTATACTTAAATCTTTCTAAAACAACCTAACAAGGCAGAAATCAATATACCCAGTACTATCCAACAAGTTCGCCGGAGTTCTCCAACTCCGGTCACCGGAAAATACAAGAGAGTTAAAAAAAAAAGAATAGATAATAAAAAAGGGCCTATCTTGATCTACGCTTACCAGGCTTTTTCCTATGATTCTTGGGTTGTTTCCCAAAAGCACTGCAGAAACCACAAGCTGAAACCTTGGGAGATGGCGGCTCAATAGCAGGGGATACCTTACCGGTACGGTAACCTCGCCTTTCACCATTAGATCGGCTCCTTTCGATGGTGTTGATGGGTGGGAGGTTTCTTGTGGGCTTAACATCCTTAATAGCATCGAGTTTTTCAGGGTTATTGTTGTCTTGCGCAACCTGGGCTTGTTCTTCTTGCTTGGTGTCTCCTTGTTGTTCT
The DNA here is from genome assembly GCA_025698515.1 of Gossypium sturtianum. Taxonomy (NCBI): domain Eukaryota; kingdom Viridiplantae; phylum Streptophyta; class Magnoliopsida; order Malvales; family Malvaceae; genus Gossypium; species Gossypium sturtianum. The sequence goes on along the minus strand of CM046952.1, from coordinate 11,528,173 downwards.
TGATTTGCTTGGGTTAACTCGGACAAAAACCTGTCATCCCAAACAATCCCCGAAGATCCTTGCCTCCTAAACGACACTTCAGATCTTTGCAAACCAGCCATGGTATGGTTGATGCCACCTCTCACTTGATCTTTTCTTTTTCTTTTTTCTCTCTCTTTAATCGAAAACTAAAAAGCAATGAATCCCAATTTGTTGTGAATAACTCTTTCTTATATGTGTGTGGATATCGCGATAAAAAGAGAAATGGTGAAGATTTGGCTAAGGGAAAGTCATAGTAAGGCAACTCAGTCAACATTTCCAATTTTTTTTTTTTATTTGTTACCGTTAATGACAAAAGGAACTGTTAATTATGGATTAAAATACCATCTTTTTTACGGATTAATTTGTAGTTTAAATTTTTTTTTTCCGAAAATATTGGGTATAAACTTTTTTGGTCGGACATATTTCATGATTTTTTAATTTCATTTGATTTTAATTATGATTATTTTAACATATGTAATATTTGTGATCCTACACCTTAAAAAAAATAATTATCAATTTATCAGAAATCGAATATTTAAAATATTTAAAATTCGAATTTGTTGTCCTCTTGAAGCAATGTTTTATGCCAAAAAGAAATAACAGTTTAATCTAATTGTAAAATTTGATAATACGAAGTTAATGATGCAAAAAGTATAGTGCCCTTATTTAATATTTTTTGTTGAGATGTACTATCTACAATAATTAAATTTAATAGGCGGATCTAAATTGTAATTCGATCTTCTAACATTGATGATCTGTCATTAATCATCAAACCTTCTAAAAAGGACAAAGGTAAATGACCCACTAATAATCACTAAAGGCTAATAATTCATTTTATAAAGCTTTTCTTTTGCTAATTAATAAAAGTTCAGTCATAGTTTAGTAAATTAAATGTTAAATTGATAATACTCGTATAGTGTTAATCTTTCATGAACTACTGGGCTAATAAGATATCTAAAGTTTATTGTATTCGCAAAACTATTAATTTGTACCTCACTGGCTTTATTTTAGCTAATCTATTCCATGTCTATATTTCTCAACAAATTTATTCAAGATCCTTATTTTCTTTCATTATTATCTCTATAATATTATTGCATGCAAAATAATTGTTGACAACTTTCTATTTTTCGCAGTTCCATATTTTCTTATATTTACGTAACTTATCGGAATCTCTTTATTTTCATCTTCAGATAATTGAATCTCTTCTGGAGTTTTAATGGTTAGTTATGTATTGGGTCTCTTTAGAAGCACCCGCCTCCACTATATGACCATCTAAATTTATTCTTTTCTTTTACAAGAATTTTCATCTTTGAAACCAATAAATCTACCATGCTTCAAGCATGCATTACTTTCAATTTATTCTAACAGGTTATCCTACTGGGACTTTAACATGTCAGTTGGTATTCTCATTAGATCAATATATCTGACAGTTAACTTGCAATAAAATGAATTATTTTTTTGAACTTCTAGTTCAAATTACTTTTGATGTAGATCTGGATAATAATAATTCAGTGAAGTAATTATTTCATCTACCTATAATTTCTCTCCCTTAATGTTGAGAAAACTATTAAATCAAAATACTAATCATATCATAATTGAATCTCCAATTCATTTAAAACATCTAATAATACAAGGAGACTCATAATTAATATATATTCTCAATTTTATTTGAATACTCATTTTGCGCATTGTGGTGGAGGAACTTGAACATATATCGTACATTCAAAAATTCTAAAATGGGTTGAATTTAGCTCTTGACCAAAAGTCAATTGTAATGGAGAGTATTTATTTCAACTTATTGACATGATACTTACAAGTCTCAATTCATGTAAAATATAATATCCTTGTACATATACAAAAAAAAATTATTCTCAAAAGTAATGGTTTAGTTACTAATTGGAGGCATTTTAATCATTAATTCTGCTAAACTGTTTTATACGTATAAGTAACATGCTTTTCGATAATTATTCGCACTAACAATCTAGCATACAATAATAATTTAAAGCCTGAGAAATAAATTCACCAACATTAGTAAGAATTGTCTCGATTGTATAATCTGAAAGTTTTATTCTTACACTAATCATTAAACAAGTAATCTCGCAAACTACAAGTTGCGCGTTGATAACCCACGTATGATTATCTTATAGATGCATCTGCTAAAATCATATCAAAACATCCACTTGCTGGATAAAATGGGCTCATATTTCTTTCAGAAATGCAAGAGATTCAATCTTGACTTTTACTAATGAGGTTTAATAAATCTTTTTTGAGAACAAGCAACACTTGGTAAATGAAGAATCTTCAATTTCTTTAATAAATATTCATGTAAATCCTTGTCTTGTCACATCATTATTTACCAGGATGGTCTAACCGATCATATCAACTAATTAATATATTTGGACTAATAAACTTTTGGTTTATTGTCTCATGTGATTCAATTATATTAATGTAAACTTCTTGTTTTGCCATCGTATGTGATTTAACCAAACTAATACATACTTAGTACAAACTAGAGGAAAAGACATTAGTTTTTCAATACAAAATTCTTACCCAATATAATAGATTTAATTTATATAAATTAATCATCTCCTTATCCTTAGTCTCAATGTGATATTCATTACATATCATTTTAAAACATAATAATTTCGTTGAGACTGACTAGAAGATAATGCATTAGTTATCGCTTTGTTTCTTCAGATAACAATGTATTAACTCTTCTGGAGCGTTGAATCATGTACTATGAAAGATTAATATGTTCCATTTACACATTAAACATAGGGCAATAATATAGTAGCTCTTTTGGAGCCTTAAATTATTTTTTACCACCAAACATTGGTTCATTCATTACGAAACAAGAAGAATGTTATTTTTATCCCTAAAGATAGTACGCATTGTCGTATTGTCTACAAGACATATGTTTCCTTCCTTTAAAAATGTTAATTTAATAATAAAATTCTCAAGTGTACGATAAATACATAACCAACGACTTTTCATACATAAGTTGACTCTCTACTTTGAGGGGTTATATTGAGAAATCTTGTTGTTCTATTATGTATCTCTATGTTTCCACTTCTAGTGGTGAGAAAAAGTATTACTAGTAAGATATTCAAGAATCAAATACTTAGTGACATAATCTATAAAAAGGATACAATTCAGACTACTAGAAATTTCATGTTAACAAAATACATACAACCCTAGAGGACATGATCAGAAGATTGCATACAAATGATCATCATCATAAAGACAACGCCAATATCCCTTTATTATTTAGATTCATCATGATTATCAATCTAGTATGTCAAATTTGGCTCAATATCATTCTTATTATTCGCTTCTACATTGTTTCTCTTCCATTTGATAGAATCTTGATCAAGTTTAACTAAATGTTTAGGCATATGACATGTACGCAACAAATGGCCTTTCAAACCACATCGATAACATAAGTTATCTTAACTCCTTAAAGGGTTCTCTTGAGAATTCTTAAGAATTTTTGTTCTTCTCTTGCTTAACTTCATTTTCCACTTTTGGTGGTGAAAAGAATTATTATGACCACCTCTTTGAAAATCATAATAGTTTTACATATCACATTCATGTCCACAATTACATTTTTCAGATTTATTATATATGCACTGACTTTAGGGAATGGAGTAGATCCAACAAGATGGGCTTCATGATTTTTCATTAAAAGCTCGATATTTTATTTCATCACAAGTAAACATGATATCAACTCAAAATATTTCTTAAAATTCTCACAATTTTAAATTCTTGCAACTTCAGATGCATTCGATCATAATGAGCTTTAGAAGCTTATCATATTTCGATGTTTATCTCTCTTTTAAATCATTCCACAATTTAGGTGGATCTTTTATAGTTAAACATTTGTATGGATAAAAGCTCACATCTCAAATATAAATATCTGACATAAATTTTTTCATAACCGCAATCGTAAACTTGCATAATTTCAATTCAATTCAAAATCTATTTGTTCATGTTTTTGTCATATGATTAATCTCTAATTATAATAAACATGCTATAGTAAAATAAACCATATTAAAATATACCTGAATATATTTAACATGATCATAATCACCTTGACTATTATTACAAGCACTATTACAAGTACTAAAACAATTTTACTTTCATAATATCATTTATAAATTAATAGTAAAAACCATTTATAAAACAATCAAAGTATTAGCTTACGATGCTTGAAAATTATCTAATACATATTGTACCAAATTTCAATACCACATATATGGTATATGTCGTAACCATTTTTTTGTAAAGCGGGTCGACTTTGGTTTTGAAAATGAAAACAAAAAACGGGAGTCGCCACCAATCCTTTTTGTTGGGGTGTGATCGGGTCACCTCATAAAATGGTTGTTTTTAATAAACAATTTGATTTATCAAAACAACGATTTCGGTCTACGAAATTCAGAAAATGGGTTCGGGAGTCGGTTACGCACGAGGAAGGGTTAGCACCCTCGATACACCCAAAATTGGTACCTAATTGATTCTCTAATGTCTTAATGTCGAAAATTCGAAAAGATTCAAAAATACGATCCTCTTTTATTTTTAAAACTTGAACAAATCAAAATGGATGATAAGACCCTCTTATTTCGAAGAGATAAAATGTCATACCCAGTAAGTTAGGGTACGGCACTTTGGGTTCCCAAAACTGAGCTTGTCTTTTGACTTTAAAACTCGGATTTAAGTTTGAGGAGGATATTCCGTTATTTGTCAAATGAGAAACCGGAACTCAGTAAGTTAGAGCTCGATTTCTTGAAATTCCAAATACGGAACATTGCCTTTATTTTAAAAAACTTATCTCGGAGTATCTAAATGTCATGGCCAGTAAGTTAGGGCACAACACCTCGAATTTCCGAGAACAAGTATTTTATTCAAAACTTGTATTGCGATTTTAAAAACGATATTCCGTTATTCAGATTAAATGAGAAAAACCGGAACCCAGTAAGTTAGGGCACGATTTCCTCGAATCTTTAATACGAAATATCGATTATTTTTTAAAAAACTTGATGTACTGGGTAAAGGTTAATGTGACATGTGGTAATATAGTGCTACATGCATGACAAGATAAATGCGTTAATAAAAAGAAATTAAAAATAAAATGAATATATACATAAGATAAATTTTAAGTCAATATATAAAGACATGTAATATATATAAAAACAGTAATAATGATAAAGCTACATTAATATGAATAATAATAATAGTAATAATAAAATAATAATAATAATAATAATGGGTGAAATAGATATAATAATAAATACAAAAGGCAAAAAAAAAAAAAGTGATAAATAATAGTGAATATGAAAATATTAAAAACAATAGTAATAATAATAAACATAATAGTAATAATATAATATTAAATATAATACTAGATGTAAGATAATAATAATAATAATAATAATAATAATAATAATAATAATAAGGTAAAAATAATAATAATAGGAATTAAATAATAATGTCAATAACGATAAAATAACAATTAAGTTTGAAAATGTAAAAAGGGTATAAATAAGTATATAATAACAATAATAAGTATATAATAAATAAGTATATACTAATAATATTAAAGATAAAATAGCAAATAATCTAAAATTGGAAAAAAACACACACATATATATATATACATATATAAGTAAGGATAATATATAATAAAATGAAAGTATTTAAAAATTTTAAAAAAATAATAATAAATATAGAGATACGATGATGGTAGTAATAATAATACAAAATTAAAGATTTAATAGTAATAATAATGATAATAAAAATAATATTAATAATTAAAAAAATCAGTAACATTTAAAATTAAACAAAATAGCAAAAAATAAAAAAAAGGGCTAAATCGAATTTAGAACGAAAGTTTTGGGCTAATTCGAAATAAATAAAAAGAAAAAGGACCCCATTGAACGCGAGAATAACATAGAGGGATTAAAAGGGAAATTTTCCATTCTCCTCCAAAACGCATAGCATCAGGGGGACCAGATTGAAACCCGAAATAAATTGTTGGGCCAAATTAAAAATACCATAAACTTAATCGCAAAACCATAAAAAAGCGGAAGGACCAAAAGCGCAATAAACCCCTTGCTAGAAAAACACGCGGATCCTGAGGCGGGTCGGGTCGGATTGGGTCGGTTAGGGATAAAACGACGTCATTTTGGGGCTTAGGGACGCCGGCCAAAACGACGTCGTTTTGCATGGCCTATATAAGTTAAAAAAAACCCCCAAAAAAATCACTTTTGGGCTGTTTTTAAAAAAAAAACCTAACCCCTCTTATATTTTCTCTGCAGGGGCAAGGGCTGGTCGGATTCCGGCGGGAATTCCGGCGGGCCACCGCCGTGCGCCGCCGCCGACACCGCCGTGCACGGCGACCGGAGTATGAAAAAGGTAAAATTTTTCCTTTTTTTATATTTTAATACGTATATATATATATATATATGTTTGTGTAAAATAAAAAAAAAAGGATTCGAAGTAAAATAAATAGAAAAATAAAAAAGAGTAAAAATAAATGAAATCACCTCCTAAAGTTACTGATTCAATTTTTGCGTTTTGGTTCTCCTCTTTTTTAATGCTTAATCTCTGTTCTTTTTTTATTTGAAAATCTATTGCCCTGTATTGATAAATATGTTTTTTGTATTGATGATTAAAAAGGAACCCCTTTTACAACTGTTTAGATCGGCTTTTATAGCCAGAATTTCATACATTGATTGTTTGCTGTCCTTTCTCTTTTAATCCTTGCAGGTGCAAGTGGCGAGGGTGGTGGAGACCAGGGGCGGTGGCAGAAGCGGTGGATGTGATGGGCGTCAGAGGTTAGAAGACCCTAGGTGCGGCGCACCTAGGATTTGCTATTCTTTGTTTTTTTTTTCTGATTTGGGTTGGGGGTAGATTGGGCTTGATTGGGTTTGGGTTTAATCTGGATTTGTTTTGGGTTACTGTTATTGGGATTTTGGGTCTAGGCTTTGGGCTAGTTGGGTTTGGTTTTGGGTCTTAGTGGGCCGGGCAAAAATGGGCTTGTACAGCTGCCCCTCTTTGCTCATTGTCGTGTAACGGGAATTGAGCAAAGACTTTTAAGAAAAACCAATTTTGCCCGATCTCGCCAAGTCCTAACTTCTTTGGTACTCCTCTTCTTCAGGTAGGCTCATTCCAGTCCACTGCATCTTGCTACTTCGATCCACTCCACTGCAACCTTGAGAGGTGAGATTTGTAGTTATAGTAGATTTAATCCCACCCACTGCAACTTCAGGGGTACAGGATTTGTTGCTTTAATCCGCTCCACTGCAACTTCAGGGAAATAGGATTAGTAGTTTCAATTTGTTCCCTGTAACTTCAGGGAGATAGGATTAATTTGATCTGCTCTACTGCAACTTCAGAGAGATAAGATCTGTGATTTATAGCTTTCATCTGTTCCACTGCAACTTCAGGGAAATAAGATTCACTATCTTCAGTCTGCTCCACTGCAACTTCAAGGAGATAAGACTTGCTATGGTAAATTCAATCCGACTTACTGCAACCTCAGAGGTATAGGATTCGTCATTTTAATCCACTCCACTGCAACTTTAGGGAGATAGGATTAATTGTCTTCAGTCTGCTCCGCTGCAACTTCAGGGAGATAAGACTTGCTATGGTAAATTCAATCCGACCTACTACAACTTCAGAGGTATAGGATTTGCTGTTTTAATCCGCTCCACTACAACTTTAGGGAGATAGGATTAATTGTCTTCAGTCTGCTCCGCTGCAACTTCAAGGAGATAAGACTTGTATGGTAAATTCAATCCGACCTACTGCAACCTCAGAGGTATAGGATTTGTCGTTTTAATCCGCTCCACTGCAAGTTCAGGGAGATAGGATTAATATGATTTACTCTACTGCAACTTCAGAGAGATAAGATCTGTAATTTATAGCTTCAACCTGTTCCACTGCAACTTCAGGGAAATAAGATTAGCTATCTTCAGTCTACTCCACTGCAACTTCAAGGAGATAAGACTTGTATGGTAAATTCAATCCGACCTACTGCAACCTCAGAGGTATAGGATTTTTCGTTTTAATCCACTCCACTGCAACTTCAGGGAGATAGGATTAATTGTCTTCAGTCTGTTCTGCTGCAAATTCAGGGAGATAAGACTGATGTCTTCGATTTGCTCCTGCAACTTCAGGAATGCCAGATCTGTTATCTTCAATCTGCTCCACTGTAAACTCAGGGAGACAAGATCTGATGTCTTGGATCTGCTCCTGCAACTTCAGGAATGCCAGATCTGCTATCTTCAATCTGCTCCACTGCAAACTCAGGGAAACAAGATCTGATGTCTTCGATTTGCTCCTGCAACTTCAGGAATGCCAGATCTGCTATCTTCAATCTGCTCCACTGCAAACTCAGGGAGACAAGATCTGATGTCTTCAATCTGCTCCTGCAACTTCAGGAATGCCAAGTCTGCTATCTTCAATCTGCCCCACTGCAAACTCAGGGAGATAATATCTGATGTCTTCGATCTGCTCCTGCAACTTTAGGAATGCCAGATCTGCTATCTTTAATTTGCTCCACTGCAAACTCAAGGAGACAAGATCTGATGTCTTCGATCTGCTCCTGCAACTTTAGAAATTCCAGATATGCTATCTTCAATCTGCTCCATTGAAAACTCAGGGAGACAAGATCTGATGTCTTCGATCTGCTTCTGCAACTTCATAAATGCCAGATCTGCTATTTTTAGTCTGCTCCACTGCAAACTCGGGGAGACCAGACTAATATCTTCAATCTACCTTACTACACTGTCCTCTTGAGGACATAACCTGTAGAATGGGTACATGCTTATGCCTAATGATTAGGATGCCATGATCGAAATGAGTCAAATGCTCCTATTTAGACATGCTATGATATATAAATGCGAAAATGTTATGAGAATGATTCCTATTTCAGGTGTCATCACTCACTGTTTATCAGGGCTTTATCACTGACGTATTGTGATGTCATCTTGTTCGGCTGGTATTCTCAACAGAAAACCCGAGAAAATAATTATATTTTGTTTAACAGATTTGCCCCACTGTAACTTCAGGGTTCATCTCATTGTGACTTAGGGGTATAGGATCTGAGTCTTTTCCAATCCATCCTACTGTAACTCAAAGGTATAGAATTTATTTCATCTTCAATTCAACCGGCTGCAAATCAAAGATATAGAATCTGTGACTTGTTCCATCAACTGATCACTCCCCGGGTGACCTTAACCAAATGTGTATGCATGATATTTGCATGGATGCCAAATACCATTTTTCTCGAGAATGATTCCCCTTTTTCACTCGGGTTAACATTGCCCATTTTTCGTCAAGATTGTATCATTGACGTAATATCTTGTCATCTTGTTCAATCACCATTTTTGACAAAAATCCAGAGAAATAGTCTCAGTTTAGACTCGTCTTCTCCCAATATTTCCATCCCCTAAACTTGGTGGATTTTAAACAATAGTCCTGTTTCAAGTTCTTTTATTATTTAGAAGCTTCCAGAGTAATATGCAAAACTCTTTTTATGAAAGTATTATTAGTCCACTAATAGTTATTTCAATGCAAAATGCTTGAAAAAGATCATAACAATGGACGGGAAAGAAATTAATTAGGAGCATAGCTCGAAACAAATAAGTTAAGCAAAGATCGCAAGTGCAATCAAGAAGAAAATTTATTGGGAGTGTATTTTGAAACGAATAAAGTAATCAAAGATAGCAAATTCAAAATGGGTAAGATGAAAACTAGGTGCCCCAGATATCGCACCCTGAGCTTCTCTGTTCAAACTTCTTGAGGACCATTTTAAGCTCGATATGCGTTTAGGGGATTCAGAGTACTTTGTTGATGCCCCGAGACGTAGCATACTTCTTCACTGTTAATTCAAGTATAGCAAGACTACTGTATGCCCCACTTTCGAACAAAATTTGAGCCCTCCCTTTTTGGGTTTTCAACTCAAATCCCCTTTGGTCTCAAAGCGCCCTTTGCGGGTTTTCGCCTTGGCCTCTCCTTTTTCTTTCTTCTTTTGATTGAATTTTTCATTTCATTTTTTTTAAACTCAAGGCGCCCTTTGCGGGTTTTCACCTTGGCCTCTCTTTTTAGATGGAATCTGAACTCCCTGGCTTGAACATATCTTTGCCATCCATCTTGGTCAAAGTTAATGATCTTCCAGAACAAGCCTTCTTCACCACATAAGGTTTTGCCAAATTTGGCATTTACTTCCCTCTGAAGTCCTTTTGTATGAGAAGAATCCTTTATAATGCAAGGTCCCCATTATGAAATTCTCTTGGGCGAACCTTTTTGTCATAAGCCCGTATCATCTGTTTTTGGTACATTCGACCATGATGAATACTTTCAATCAAGCTTACTGGAGACTTCTGCTTTATCCAATTCTTAATTCAATCAAAGCTTGGAGAAAAGGAATATTAACTTCCAAAAATTACTTCCCTTTCATAAACCAATGGGAAAGATGCACCGGTGAAGGTCTTGGCCAACGTTCAAGAAACATAGAGGGTAAATGGTAACTTCTCTATGCCAACCTTTACAAGTCTCAGTCATTTTTCAAAAAAATTTGAATGGTTTTTTGGCTGCCTTTACTGCACTAATATGGTGTCTGATCTTTGAACAGACTGTAAATCTTTGACATTATGCAATTATGTTTCTTTCTGACATTCTTTATTGCCACTTTTTTTTATTATTTTGAATTTGAATTCGAATTTGGATTTGGATTTGGATTTGAATTTGAATTTGGATTTGAATTTGAATTTGAATTTGATGACTGTTGACTTTGCAACTTTGGCATATGAAGCGACATTCACCCTCTTAGTGAAGTAATTGACAACCACAAAGATGAATTGGTGTCGGCTAGATGCTTTTAACGAGATCAGCCTCATAATATCTATGCTCCACATATAGAAAAAATAGAGGAGGCACATAAGTCCTGTCTTCCTCAATTTGGCATTTGATGCAATTTCCCTTTCTGGATAGACCAGTAGCCCGAACCTCTTGATTAGTCTGGCCATTGTAGAACCATTAACATGGGTTCCAACCTTAGTAACATCCCCACGTTTCAGTAGTCTGGCATGCCATGATATGATCGTGCGAAAACATCTTTGAATTCTTAAAAATAGCTCAATGATGTCTCGCCTTATTTCTGTGGTGAGCTAGGCTTCGATCTTTACCTTTTTCCTAAACTCGCAATGTCCACTGACCCTTTGTAAGGTACAGTCTATTTTCATCTTGGTCTACCATCCTTAACAAATCAAAAGATAGGCCACAATCTCTATCATCTTCAAAGTCCTTAGATCCCTTAGACCCATATCTTATTCAAAAAGGGAGTCAGTAACAGCGTCGCACATGTCTTGATATTTGGGTACCTATTGAAGGCAAATTCCAAAGAATAAATGATTCTAAGGATTATTATTTATGGTATGATCATGAATGAAGAATGAAAGAATATTTGAATGAAATTCCATAAAACAAAAGAATCTATAAATAGAAGGAATGAAAGAATACTTGCTCAAAAAGATGTATTTTATTAAAATAAAGATTCTGGACACAAGCCTATTTCACAAAAAGATTCTTATTGCCTCTAGGCTTAAAGCAACAAACATGTTTTGAATATTACTCTAGATTAGCCAAAAATATAGGGATCCCTTCCACAGTCCCATTGTTCAAAATTTTCCCATGTATTTAAGGGCTTGGAAACTTTTATTCTGCGATTCCCTCTTCAGATATGTTATTAGTGTTCTGATTTCCTGATTTCTAGGCTTCTGAGGACTTCTTCAAGGAAACGCGCTCTCCTGCCCCATCCCAGTTTCAATTATCACATTTTACTGCTTCGTCAGAATGATCAAGTTCTGAAAAATCATCGAACTTCACAATTCCCATTTTAATGAACCTTTCGACCAACTTCTTAAATGCAATGCAGTTATCGATTGAGTGACCCGTTATTCCCGCATGGTACTCGTATTGAGCGTTCGAATCATACCATTTGGGGTACGGGGGTTGCATTGGTTTCAGGTAATGAGGAGCTACAACATGCATATCAAATGAGCTCTGGTATAACTTCCTATACGTCGTCGGAATAGGTGTGAATTGGGGTTTTTTTGAGTTCAGTCTTGAATTAGGTTCTTGTCTCGGGAAGACCTGAGGGCTGGTAGTTATCGTTCTTGGCTGGCTTACTGTAATCGGCTTTTCTGCCAGTACAACCGGTTTGGCTCGATCATCTTCCGGGTTAAAACCTGAGCCTATCGGGAAGTTTAACAGTGCCAAGGTATCAATCTGACATTGGGGTTTGATAATGACAGGTGCCCCTTGCGGAGGCACGTCTGGTTGGGCCGAGACACCTATTGGAGTAAAACTTGGAGGATAAATGAAGACTTCATTATCATCCTCATTGTTGACCATCGGGCCTTTCATTTTTTCAAGTCCTCTGACTAGTAATTGGGTTAACTGGCACATCATATTCATTTGATCTCGTATATCCTGTTGAATTTTAGCCAACTGCTCTTGCATCAGTATTTGCCTTTGCTCTAATCTCTCCAACTTTTGTTCCAGGTCTTCTAGGCTAACTGAAATAATTTTACCTAATTAGGGTCTTTCTACAAATTTTAATGCATGTGATATGATGAAATGCAATGCAAATGCATGGAATGAATGCAAAAAAAAAAAAAAAGAGGCGTTGATTATGAATTCAATTCCATTAGAAGAACTTTTCTAGAAAATAAATTTCTTTACATAAAACGGATTGCATATGTGGCTTTGTCCTCATAGTCCAGGTGAAAACACCAATCCTTTTCTTCGTATCTGGATGTTATGGTCGTGTCCCGTGAACTTTCTCAATAGATGCCTCTTCTAGCTCCTTGTTGCTTGGTTCAGGCCGTACCTCTTCACTCACTTATCCTCCGCGATGTTCATAAGCTTCTTTAAGAAAATTGAGACATGATGACTCTCGAATAATCCTTGTCGGCTTGAATCCTCGGGCAAAGTCTTGTATTCTTCTGCGGACTATTAGCCCTCTCTCATTGTTTACTTGGACTATGTTCGAACGACCGTATTATAATCCACTTTATCAAGTAACCCATTTCCTTATGACAAACTCTTCTATTTAGCAATCGAATATGAATCAACACCTCCTTTCTAAGATGATGCGATGCAATGCAATGAAAACAAAAGAAACACGTTACCACAAAAGAAATAAACAACGGAATAAAGTACCTAATCGTGTGACCATTAGGGTTTGGCGTGGCTCTACCTAGGGTTAGCTCTTAGGGTTCATTATATGTGGTTTGGTTCTAACGAGAGGGTACCTGAACCAGCAGATTCCTCAATCCTCACCCATTATAGGCTCATATGGATCGAGTTCGGTTCAGGGGAATACATTTCCCTATGGCTGCACGGAGATGAAAATCTCACGAAGACATAGGTACGGATGTATCCCGAAAGCGATCCACTATCCTGCACGGAGGTAAAGACATCACTAAGGAGTAGTTTCTCACTCCCACTTAAAAGGGTAAGATCGACCGATCATGCGATGCAATGTGCAGAAGACACCAAAACTTAAACCAACACAGCAATTATAAACCACAATGATGAATATCGTAACAAAGACGGATGAAATGCAACAAAAGGATCGTACATTTAAACCGAATTTTCAAATTTTTCCAAAAAGACAAAAAGTAATCAACTCGTGGCTTGACTCTCTTATTTTGATCCCCAGTGGAGTTGCCAAGCTGTCGTAACCATTTTTTTGTAAAACGGGTCGACTTTGGTTTTGAAAATGAAAACAAAAAACGAGAGTCGCCACCAATCCTTTTTGTTGGGGTGTGATCGGGTCACCTCATAAAACAGTTGTTTTCAATAAACAATTTGATTTATCAAAACAACGATTTTGGTCTACGAAATTCAGAAAACGGGTTCGGGAGTTGGTTACGCACGAGGAAGGGTTAGCACCCTCGATACGCCCAAAATTGGTACCTAATTGATTCTCTAATGTCTTAATGTCGAAAATTCGAAAAGATTCAAAAATACGATCCTCTTTTATTATTAAAACTTGAACAAATCAAAATGGATGATAAGACCCTCTTATTTCGAAGAGATAAAATGTCATACCCAGTAAGTTAGGGTACGACACTTTGGGTTCCCGAAACTGAGCTTGTCTTTTGAATTTAAAACTCGGATTTAAGTTTGAGGAGGATATTTCGTTATTTGTCAAATGAGAAACCGGAACTCAGTAAGTTAGAGCTCGATTTCTTGAAATTCCAAATACGGAACATTGCCTTTATTTTAAAAAAACTTATCTCGGAGTATCTAAATGTCATGGCCAGTAAGTTAGGGCACAACATCTCGAATTTCCGAGAACAAGTATTTTATTCAAAACTTGTATTGCGATCTTAAAAACGATATTCCGTTATTCAGATTAAATGAGAAAAATCGGAACCCAGTAAGTTAGGGCACGATTTCCTCGAATCTTTAATACGAATTATCGATTATTTTTTAAAAAACTTGATGTACTGGGTAAAGGCTAATGTGACATGTGGTAAAATGTGAGAATATGGTGCTACATGCATGACAATATAAATGCGTTAATTAAAAGAAATTGAAAATAAAATGAACAAGATGAATATATACATAAGATACATTTTAAGTCAATATATAAAGACATGTAATATATATAAAAACAGTAATAATGATAAAACTACATTAATATGAATAATAACAATAGTAATAATAAAATAATAATAATAATAATGGGTGAAATAGATATAATAATAAATACAAAAGGCAAAAAAAGTGATAAATAATAGTGAATATGATAATATTAAAAACAATAGTAATAATAATAAACATAATAGTAATAATATAATATTAAATATAATACTAGATGTAAGATAATAATAATAATAATAATAATAATAAGGTAAAAATAATAATAAGAGGAATTAAATAATAATGTCAATAACGATAAAATAATAATTAAGTTTGAAAATGTAAAAAGGGTATAAATAAGTATATAATAACAATAATAAGTATATAACAAATAAGTATATAATAATAATATTAATGATAAATTAGCAAATAATCAAAAATTGGAAAAAACACACACATATATATACACATATATAAGTAAGGATAATATATAATAAAATGAAAGTATTTAAAAATTTAAAAAATAATAATAATAATAATAATAAATATAGAGATACGATGATGATAGTAATAATAATACAAAATTAAAGATTTAATAGTAATAATAATGATAATAACAAAATATTAATAATTAAAAAAATCAGTAACATTTAAAATTAAGAAAAATAGCAAAAAATAAAAAAGGGCTAAATCGAATTTAGAACGAAAGTTTTGGGCTAATTTGAAATAAATAAAAAGAAAAAGGACCCCATTGATAATAAATAAGTATATAATAATAATATTAATGATAAATTAGCAAATAATCAAAAATTGGAAAAAACACATATATATATATACACATATATAAGTAAGGATAATATATAATAAAATGAAAGTATTTAAAAATTTAAAAAATAATAATAATAATAATAATAAATATAGAGATACGATGATGATAGTAATAATAATACAAAATTAAAGATTTAATAGTAATAATAATGATAATAACAAAATTATTAATAATTAAAAAAATCAGTAACATTTAAAATTAAGAAAAATAGCAAAAAATAAAAAAAGGGCTAAATCGAATTTAGAATGAAAGTTTTGGGCTAATTCGAAATAAATAAAAAGAAAAAGGACCCCATTGAACGCGCGAATAACATGGAAGGGTTAAAAGGGAAATTTTCCCTTCTTCTCCAAAACGCACAGCATCAGGGGGGCCAGATTGAAACCCGAAATAAATTGTTGGGCCAAATTAAAAATACCATAAACTTAATCGTAAAACCATAAAAAAGCGGAAGGACCAAAAGCGCAATAAACCCCATGCTAGAAAAACACGCAGATCTTAAGGCGGGTCGGGTCGGATCGGGTCGGTTAGGGGTAAAACGACGTCGCTTTGGGGCTTAGGGACGTCGGCCAAAACGACGTCGTTTTGCATGGCCTATATAAGTTAAAAAAAACCCCCAAAAAAATCACTTTTGGGCTGTTTAAAAAAAAAAAAAACTTAACCCCTCTTATGTTTTCTCTGCAGGGGTAAGGGCTGGTCGGATTCCGTGGGAACTCCGCAGCCACCGCCGTGACTGCCGCCATTGAGACTGCAGTACGCGCGTCGTAGAAGTCTGAAAAAGGTAAAAGTTTTCCTTCTTTTTTTTGTATTTTAATACGTATATGTATATATGTTTGTGTAAAATAAAAAAAGGATTCAAAGTAAAATAAATAGAAAAATAAAAAGAGTAAAAATAAATGAAATCACATCCTAAAGTTACTGATTCAATTTTTGCGTTTTGGTTCTCCTCTTTTTTAATGCTTAATCTATGTTCTTTTCGTATTTGAAAATCTATTGCCCTGTATTGATAAATCTGTTTTTTGTATTGATGATTAAAAAGGAACCCCTTTTAAAACTGTTTAGATCGGTTTTATAGCCCGAATTTCATACATTGATTGTTTGCTGTCCATTCTCTTTTAATCCTTGCAGGTGCAAGTGGCGAGGACGGTGGAGAACAGGGGCGGTGGCAGAAGCGGTGGATGTGATGGGCGTCAGAGGTCAGAAGACTCTTGGTGCGGCTGTAACAGCCCGATTTAGGGCCTAGTCGGGATAGTGGTGCAAGACCACAAAACCGAATTAGTAAAATGAGTTTTTTTTAAGGTATTTGAGATGTTTGCATGATAATATGAAAGTTTCATGTAGAAATTTTATGAAAATTTCTATTAAAAGGTCCATTAGGACTAAATTGCAAAAGTTGCAAAATATGAGTTTCTAGAAGCTTTTTGTATAAAATAGCTTTGGATTATTGATTAGAAGTCCTTAAATAGCAATTTTCCCAAATTATAATTTTTGGACAAAAATGGACATGAGTTAGAAAATTTTGAAAGTTTAATGAGAAGGGCATTTTAGTCATTTAATCAATTAAATGATTAAAAAGGGAAAAGATGACAAAAATCTTATTCATCTTCTTCCCCTTGTGCCGAAATTTTGAAGAACTCCATAGCTAGGGTTTGTTCAATTTTTCAAGCTCCTTGTAAGTGCACCCTAGCCTCGTTTTAAATATTCTTCGTATTTTTGGAGTCCTCGTAGCATGAATTAGCTATTTTTAGCTATAAGTTGAGCTAAGATGCATGTTCAAAAATCTACCCATGTATGACATGCATGTAAAATGATATTTTATGGAAGATTATGAGAGTTTGATGCTAGATAAACATTTTTTTCTAAGTGAATTTCAAGAGAAATGCTAGTAAGGACTAGTTTGTAAATTTTATGAAATTTGTCATACATGGTAGAAATAGTGAGAATTTGATATTGCTATATTTGAGACAATGAATTAGCTAAGCATAAAGTATTAGAAATTTGAATGAAAATCACTTTACGAGCCTTGGGGAAAAAGTATAAATATGAGAAAGTTTAGGGGCAAAATTGTAATTTTACCGAAGTATGAGTTAAAAGTCAATTTAGTCAATGTGAATATTAAATGAGTTAAATTTTTATTATAGATCAAGAAAAAAGTAGCCTGGGTCGAAACCGAGGCAAGAACTAAGTCGAGGACTAAATTGCATTACCTACATACATTTTGTATATTGAGGTAAGTTTGTATGATTTCTAAGCTTTATGATAAATATCATTGAATTGCTTAGTATGATGTAGAATATATATTAATTCCATGAGATTGTTTAATGCTATGTTAAACAAAGAAATCAATGAGATCAAGCATGAGAAAGTCCCGATTGAAGTTGAATTACTTAGGATACTTGATCTACCACATGAGACAAGAAAGTCCGTATAAGACCAAGCCAAGGCATGGCATCGGCAATCAAGCAAGTTATCATGTAAGACCAAGAAAAGTCTTGGCATTGAAGAGTTATTATGAGATGAAGACCCATGTAAGCCCAAGCCAAGGCATGGCATTGGTGAGTCTCCAAGCAAAATTGTCATGTAAGTCCAAGACAAGTCTTGGCATTGAAAAGTTATCATGAGATAAAGATCCCATGTAAGCCCAAGTCAAGGCATCACATTGGTGAGTACCAAGGAAGATTTCATGTAAGTCCAAGCCAAGGCTCGGCATTGACAAAGTAAAGATACCAAGTAAGACCATGTCAAGACATGGCAATGGTAAGTTCCCAAGGGAACCCACAAGGAAGACTTCGTGTAAGTCCATGTTAAGACATGGCGTCGATACCAAGTAAGAGATCCCATGTAAGACTATATCAAGGATATAGCATTGGCATCAAAACACATGTGTTTTGAGATTTAGTATCTTCTGTTATTCATAGTAATTCATCGGGCAAAAGACTAAAGATTAAATGAGAAAGTAAGAAAGTTAAGTAAGTAAAGCTATTATCAAGTTATGCTAGTTAAAGTTAACTAAGAGTGTTATTCATGTTATGAATGATGAAGTTGAGATTATGCTTATCATAGCAAAGTATGCTGATCTACGTGATCAAGTGATACAGGTATCTTGTTTACCGTACAAGCATGAGAATAGTAAGTACCATGAGATATGTAAGAATCAGTAAGAGTAAGTAAGCTTAAATACTTGAGATTCATAATGCCATTGTTTATGATGAATGGTTAATGTTAAGCAAATATATTGCTATGAGTATTACATGCAAACTTACTAAGCTAAATGCTTACGTCTTTAATTCTTTCTTTCCATGTAGTCCCGCCAAACTAATATCGTGGATTATCGTCATCGGAGCTCGGAGCACACTTTCAATCGCTATTTTGGTATAGCCAAGTGTTTATATTAAGTATGGCATGTATAGGAAGCATTTCATTTTGAGCTATGTTTTAAAATTAGCCAAAGTGTTGGCTATCAAGCTTAGTATTCTTTTTGTATATGGCCAAAGAGATTGGTCATGAATGATTAAATATGTATGTTTTTATTTATCAATGAAGTATGCATCCTTGTTCATGTTAGATGTAATACTTGATTTGTTGAATTGAGTATTGGATTGATCTTCATTTCAGGGTGGCAATTGGCTTGGTAAATAGCCTCTAAGTGCCCACACGGATAAACACACGAGCGTGTGTCTAGGCCGTGCGTCCCCTGCACCTTGATGTCTTAAGTCAGATTAGACCACGGGCTGACCACATGGCCGTGTGCCTAGGCCGTGTGTGACACACGGTTAGCACACGGCCGTGTGCCCCAGGTCATGTGAATAAGTCAGAATGTCAAGGTATAGCACACGGTTTAGGTCCATGGGCCTGTCAAGGCCGTGTGTAATTAGTCAGTGTCGACCACGGGTGGAAGACACGGGCATGTCTTAGGGGTACACGGGCGTGTCCCAAGCCACATGGGCGTGTGACCCCTGTTTCGAGGAAAAGTTCCCGATTGAATTCCTAAAGTACCCGGATATATGTTTAAGGTCTCATAGGCCCATGAAATGTACGCTTTGACTAAGAAAGAAGAGTTTCTATTTCGGAACAAAATTTTGCAACCCGTAAGTACATGTTTAAGTCAGTTCAAGCATGGTAATGTCTCGTATCCAGTCTCAGCCTCGGACTCGGGTATGGGGTGTTACATTTAATGGTATCTGAGCTACGGTTTAGTCGGTTCTAGGACTAACGTAGCACGAGCACGAGTCTAGCTATACATGCCATACGTAAGAATGTTTTTATAATGATATTGTGACGACTCCTAACGACTTAAATTATGTTTATACATATAGTAAATGGATCCCGAAAGAGCTATAGCAGATTGCGTAGAAAGTAACGTGCCGGCTCCCGTTGAAGGGACGGTGCCAAACGATGAGAATAGACCCACTACGGTGAGTCAGAAAGGGGGAGAAGAGGCTAGAGAAGCCTTCCTCCATATGATTAACACATGGTATACGGAGTTCGTTCGTACGGACCCGAATGTACAACCCCCTCCACCCCGCCTATTCCTCAACCTAATCCGGTAGCCCCTCAAGTAGTAGAAGTGGTAAGAGGAGAGAAGCCTCCTGTTGATAGGATCATGAAACATGGGGCAGAAGAATTTCAGGCTAAAAAGGATGATGATCCGGAAAAGGCTGAGTTCTGGTTAGAAAATACCATCAGGGTATTCAATGAGTTGTCATACACGTCTGAGGAATGCATGAAATGTGTAGTCTCTCTTTTAAGAGATTCTGCTTACCAATGGTGGAACACCTTGGTGTCAGTGGTACCACGAGAAAAGATCACGTGGGAGTTCTTTCAAGAAGAGTTCATAAAGAAGTATATCAGTCAAAGATTTGTCGATCAGAAGAGAAAAGAATTTCTAGAACTGAAGCAAGGCAAGATGTCTGTGACTGATTATGAGCGTGAGTTTGTACGACTCAGTAAATACGCTCGAGAGTGTGTATCCACCGAGGCCATCATGAGCAAGAGGTTCAAAGATGGACTAAATGAGGACATTAAGTTGTTTGTTGCTGTCCTAGAATTAAAAGAATTTGTTGTGCTAGTAGAGCGGGCTTGTAAAGCCGAAGAGCTAGTAAAAGAGAAAAGAAAATCTGAAATGGAGTCTCGTGACTCTAGAAAGAGACAGTGGGGTAAGTCATTCCAATCCTCATCCAAGAAGTCAAGAGATTTCTCCACTAGATCGGCTACTTCCACTGGGTTTTCAAGGAAAGACAAGAGTAAGCAGTATCCGGGAAATAAGGCGCAGACTACTTGATTGGTAGTGTGGGGAACATTTGATCGATAGACCTAAATGCCCATTAGCATCATGCGTGACGTCATCTCAGAGAATGACGAGCACATGAAAATGCTTGTTTCAGATGTGGTTCCCAAGACCACTTTATAAAAGATTATCCTGAGACGATGAAAGAAGAGAGAGCTCAAAACCCGAGATCTGGGAGTATGGTCAAAGGAAGACCGCAGAGGAACCCAGGAAGTGGGGCAAGTGGGAGAGGTAACCCTAGAGAGCAGGCCGCGAGACCTGAGGGTAGGGCACCTGCTAGAACTTATGCCATTCGCGCTCGCGAAGAGGCATCTTCTCCAGATGTTATTACGGGTACCTTTTCTCTTTATGATATCAAAGTTATTGCTTTAATAGATCCCCGATCCACACACTCTTATATTTGCATGAAACTAGTATCCGGTATAAGTATGCCTATAGAGTCTACATAATTTGTGATTAAGGTGTCCAATCCTTTAGGCAAAAGTGTTTTAGTTGATGAAGTATGTAAAGATTGCCCATTGATGATTAGAGGTCATTGTTTTAAAGCAAACCTTATGTTGTTACCATTTGATGAGTTTGACCTCATTCTTGGTATGGATTGGTTGACCACCCATGATGTAATAGTAAATTGTGGGAAGAAATACATTGAGATGAGATGTGAGAATGGGTACACTCTCTATGTATAATCAGACGAACAAGGTAGATCGCCGGTAATGATTTCTCATATGACGGTACAGAAATACATAAGAAAAGAGTATGAGGCATATCTGGCCTTTGTGATGAATGATAGAGAAACAGAGTTAAAGATTGAGTCAGTACCGATAGTATGTGAGTACTTGGATGCTTTTCCCGAGGAATTACCAAGACTACCACCAGTTAGACAGGTTGAGTTCAGCATTGAGCTAGCTCCCGGTACTGTACCAATAACTATTACTCCTTACAGAATGGCTCCAACGGAGTTGAAGGAGCTGAAGTCACAGTTGCAAGAGTTGACAGATAAAGGCTTTGCAAGATCAAGTTGTTCACCATGGGGTGCTCCGGTTTTATTTGTGAAAAAGAAAGATGGCACCATGAGATTGTGCATAGATTACCGTTAGCTTAATAAAGTGACAGTAAAGAACAAGTACCCATGCCAAGGATCGATGATTTGTTTGATCAATTGGAGGGAGCCATTGTGTTCTCTAAGATAGACTTGAGGTCGGGGTACTACCCGTTGAGAGTAAAGGATTCAGATGTATCCAAAACCGCTTTTCGAACGAGGTATGGGCATTATGAATTTTTAGTCATGCCCTTTGGATTGACCAATGCTCCTGCGGTATTCATGGACTTAATGAACCGCATCTTCAGGCCATACCTCGACAAGTTTGTAGTCATTTTTATCGATAACATATTGATTTATTCCCGAGATGAGAATGAGCATACTGAGCATCTACGAACGATTTTGCAGACTCTACGAGAAAATTAGTTGTATGCCAAGTTCAGTAAAAGTAAATTTTGGCTCAAGGAAGTAGGATTTCTGGGACATATTGTCTCGAGAGATGGAGTCCGAGTGGATCCAAGTAAGATTTCGGCTATAATGGACTGGAAACCACCGAGGAATATAGCTGAGATTAGAAGTTTCCTAGGCCTAGCCGGCTATTACAGATGATTCGTCAAGGGGTTTTCCATGATTGCAACCCCGATGACGAAATTGTTACAGAAAAATGTGAAGTTTGAGTGGACAGAAAGATACCAACAAAGTTTCGAGAAACTGAAAGCATTGTTGATAGAAGCTCCAGTTTTAGTACAACCCGAGACGGGGAAAGAATTCATAATTTACAGCGATGCATCCTTAAATGGATTAGGCTGTATACTGATGTAAGAAGGCAAAGTGATTGCGTATGCCTCAAGACAATTGAAGCCTCACGAGAAGAATTACCCGACACATGATTTAGAGTTAGCTGCCATAGTCTTCGCATTGAAGATATGAAGACACCATTTATATGGTGAAAGATGTCGGATTTTCACGGATCACAAAAGTTTGAAGTACTTAATGACCCAGAAAGAGTTGAAATTAAGGCAACGGAGATGGTTAAAGTTGATAAAAGACTACGAGTTAGTCATTGACTACCATCCCGGAAAGGCGAATGTGGTCGCCGATGCTTTGAGCAGAAAGTCCCTATTTGCATTAAGGGCATTGAATTCGCGGATGACTTTGTTCGATGATGGTTTTATTCTAGCTGAGTTGAGAGCTAGACCAATGTTCGGATTAATTCCGATGGAAGTATGATATTCAAAGATAGAGTTTGTGTACCTAGAACGGAAGAGCTTATTCAGAGAATTTTGCATGAGGCACATAACAGATGGTTATCTGTATATCTGGGTAGTACCAAGATGTATAATGACTTGGAGCAACAGTATTGGTGGCCGAGAATGAAGAAAGATATTTCAGATTTTGTTTTCAAATGCATGATTTGTCAGCAAGTAAAGGCTGAACACCAAGTACCTTCGGGTTTTCTCCAACCCATTATAGTTCCCGAGTGGAAATGGGATCGTATTACTATGGATTTTGTAACAGGTTTACCGTTATCACCGAGCAAGAAAGATGTTGTATGGGTTGTGGTTGACAGACTTACGAAGTTAGCCCATTTCATACCTGTACGAGTGGATTACTCACTAGACAAGTTGACAAATTTGTACGTTTCGGAAATAGTAAGACTTCATGGAGTTCCCTTGTCAATCATATCTGATAGAGATCCGAGATTCACATTCAGATTTTGGAAAAAGTTATAAGAGGCCTTGGGTACAAAGTTAAACTTTAGTACAACTTTTCATCCTCAAACCGATGGTCAATCGAAGAGGTTAATACAAGTACTCGAAGATATGCTCCGATGTTGTATTCTTGAATTCCAAGGTAGTTGGGAAAAGTTTCTCCCATTGGTAGAATTTACCTACAATAATAGTTTTCAGTCGAGCTTAAAGATGGTGCCTTATGAAGCTTTGTACGGACGTAAGTGCCGAACGCCTTTATATTGGACTGAACTCAAGGAAAACCGAATTCACGGGGTTGACTTAGTTAGAGAAACTGAAGAGAAAGTGAAAGCGATTAGAGAATGTTTAAAAGCTGCATCCGACAGACAGAAATCCTACTCGGATTTAAGAAGAAAAGAGATAGAGTATCAAGTCGGGGATAAAGTTCTCTTGAAAGTGTCACCATGGAGAAAAGTTCTTAGATTTGGCCGGAAAGGCAAGTTGAGCCCACGTTTTATCGGACCATACGAGATTACTAAGAGAGTTGGGCCGGTAGCTTATAGATTGGCTTTGCCACCAGAGTTAGAAAAGATACATGATGTGTTTCACGTGTCCATGTTGCGACGCTACCGATCAGACCTTCACATATAATTACCCCGTCAGAGATAGAGATTCATCCCGACATGACTTATGGTGAAGAACCAGTTAAGATTTTAGCTCGAGAAGTCAAGCAGCTAAGGAATAAGAATATCTCCCTTGTTAAGGTATTATGGCAAAGACATGGGATAGAAGAAGCCACATGGGAACCAAAAGAAACCATGAGAAACCAGAACCCAAACCTGTTTGCTGGTAAGATTTTCGAGGACGAAAATCCCTAAGGGGGGAGAATTGTAACAGCCCGATTTAGGGCCTAGTCGGGATACTGGTGCGATACCATAAAACCGAATTAGTAAAATGAGTTTTTTTAAGGTATTTGAGATGTTTGCATGATAATATGAAAGTTTCATGTAGAAATTTTATGAAAATTTCTATCAAAGGGTCCATTAGGACTAAATTGCAAAAGTTGCAAAATATGATTTTCTAGAAGCTTTTTGTATGAAATAGCTTCGGATTATTGTTTAGAAGTCCTTAAATAGCAATTTTCCCAAATTATAATTTTTGGACAAAAATGGACATGAGTTAGAAAATTTTGAAAGTTTAATGAGAATGGCATTTTGGTCATTTATCAATTAAATGATTAAAAAGGGAAAAGATGACAAAAATCTTATTCATCTTCTTCCCCTTGTGCCGAAATTTTGAATAACTCCATAGCTAGGGTTGGTTCAATTTTTCAAGCTCCTTGTAAGTGCACCCTAGCCTCGTTTTTAATATTCTTCGTATTTTTGGAGTCCTCGTAGCATGAATTAGCTATTTTTAGCTATAAGTTGAGCTAAGATGCATGTTTAAAAATCTACCCATGTATGACATGCATGTAAAATGATATTTTATGGAAGATTATGAGAGTTTGATGCTAGATAAACATCTTTTTCTAAGTGAATTTCAAGAGAAATGCTAGTAAGGACTAGTTTGTAAATTTTATGAAATTTGTCATACATGGTAGAAATAGTGAGAATTTGATATTGCTATAGTTGAGACAATGAATCAGCTAAGCATAAAGTATTAGAAAGTTGAATAAAAATCACTTTACGAGCCTTGGGGCAAAAGTATAAATATGAGAAAGTTTAGGGGCAAAATTGTAATTTTTCCAAAGTATGAGTTAAGATTCAATTTAGTAAATGTGAATATTAAATGAGTTAAATTGTTATTATAGATCAAGAAAAACGAAACCTGGGTCGAAACCGAGGCATGAACAAAGTCGAGGACTAAATTACATTACCTACATACATTTTGTATATTGAGGTAAGTTTGTATGATTTCTAAGCTTTATGATTAATATCATTGAATTGCTTAGTATGATGTAGAATATATCTTAATTCCATGAGATTGTTTAATGCTATGTTAAACAAAGAAATCAATGAGATCAAGCATGAGAAAGTCCCGATTGAAGTTGAATTACTTAGGATACTTGATCTACCACATGAGATAAGAAAGTCCGTATAAGACCAAGCCAAGGCATGGCATCGGCAATCAAGCAAGTTATCATGTAAGACCAAGACAAGTCTTGGCATTGAAGAGTTATTATGAGATGAAGACCCATGTAAGCCCAAGCCAATGCATGGCATTGGTGAGTCTCCAAGCAAAGTTGTCATGTAAGTCCAAGACAAGTCTTGGCATTGAAAAGTTATCATAAGATAAAGATCCCATGTAAGCCCAAGCCAAGGCATGGTATTGGTGAGTACCAAGGAAGATTTCATGTAAATCCAAGCCAAGGCTCGGCATTGACAAAGTAAAGATACCAAGTAAGACCATGTCAAGACATGGCAATGGTAAGTTCCCAAGGGAACACACAAGGAAGACTTCGTGTAAGTCCATGTCAAGACATGGCGTCGATACCAAGTAAGAGATCCCATGTAAGACTATATCAAGGATATAGCATTGGCATCAAAACACATGTGTTTTGAGATTTAGTATCCTCTGTTATTCATAGTAATTCATCGGGCAAAAGAGTAAAGATTAAATGAGAAAGTAAGAAAGTTAAGTAAGTAAAGCTATTATCAAGTTATGCTAGTTAAAGTTAACTAAGAGTGTTATTCATGTTATGAATGATAAAGTTGAGATTATGCTTATCATAGCAAAGTATGTTGATCTACGTGATCAAGTGATACAGGTATCTTGTTTACCGTACAAGCATGAGAATAGTAAGTACCATGAGATATGTAAGAATCAGTAAGAGTAAGTAAGCTTAAATACTTGAGATTCATAATGCCATTGTTTATGATGAATGGTTAATGTTAAGCAAATATATTGCTATGAGTATTACATGCAAACTTACTAAGCTAAATGCTTACGTCTTTAATTCTTTCTTTCCATGTAGTCCCGCCAAACTAATATCGTGGATTATCGTCATCGGAGCTCGGAGCACAGTATCAATCGCTATTTTGGTATAACCAAGTGTTTATATTAAGTATGGCATGTATAGGAAGCATTTCATTTTGAGCTATGTTTTAAAATTAGCCAAAGTGTTGGCTATCAAGCTTAGTATTCTTTTTGTATATGGCCAAAGAGATTGGTCATGAATGATTAAGTATGTATGTTTTTATTTATCAATGAAGTATGCATCCTTGTTCATGTTAGATGTAATACTTGAGTTGTTGAATTGAGTATTGGATTGATCTTCATTTCAGGGTGGCAATTGGCTTGGTAAATAGCCTCTAAGTGCCCACACGGATAGACACACGGGCGTGTGTCTAGGCCGTGCGTCCCCTGTACCTTGATGTCTTAAGTCAGATTAGACCACGGGCTGACCACATGGCCGTGTGCCTAGGCCGTGTGTGACACACGGTTAGCACATGGGCGTGTGCCCCAGCTCGTGTGAATAAGTCAGAATGTCAAGGTATAGCACACGGTTTAGGTCCACGGGCGTGTCAAGGCCGTGTGTAATTAGTCAGTGTCGACCACCGGTGGAAGACATGGGCATGTCTTAGGGGTACACGGGCGTGTCCCAAGCCACATGGGCGTGTGACCCCTGTTTCGAGGAAAAGTTCCCGATTGAATTTCGAAAGTTCCCGGATATGTGTTTAAGGCCTCATAGGCCCATGAAATGTACGCTTTGACTAAGAAAGAAGAGTTTCTAATTCGGAACAAAATTTTACAGCCCGTAAGTACATGTTTAAGTGAGTTTAAGCATGGTAATGTCTCGTATCCAGTCTCAGCCTCGGACTCGGGTATGGGGTGTTACAGCGGCGCACCTAAGGTTTGCTATTCTTTGTTTTTTTTTTTTTTTTGATTTGGGTTAGGGGTAGATTGGGCTTGATTGGGTTTGGGTTTAATCTGGATTTGTTTTGGGTTGCTGTTATTGGGATTTTGGGTCTAGGCTTTGGGCTAGTTGGGTTTTGTTTTGGGTCTTAGTAGGCCGGGCAAAAATGGGCTTGTACAGCATAAAATCTTATGATGCTCTAATCAATTTCTTTATACTTGCAATCATTTCGGAGAATGCAATAGATCTAATTAGACAGACTTCTAAACATCTTAATAGACTCTTTATTTAAAGGAAACATTAAAATAATATTTTCTCTTTGGTAAAAAAATTCACAAAAAATAAAAACAATGGAGAAAATATATTATATATTTCTAAGGCTTTACTAGTGTCTTTAGAACATAGATTCGAGCTTTTCCATTGACGTCAAAATTTATTTTGAATCCAGATGTAATTTCTTTTTATATATTTTTCTCGTGTACATTATCCAAAATCTTTAATTAGAATAGTGATTGAGGAGTTCTTGTTGGGTGATGAGGTTGCTAGTTTGATTCTCTTCAACCATATGTTTAAAGTTTATTCAAAGGAATTATACTTTTGAGCAAGATCGTTGATTCAAAGGAAGTATCACTTCTTTCTTTTCTTCTATGGTATTATCAGTTTTATATTTTTCTTGATGAAAATTTTCAAAGTATTTGGAGGGTAGGTGAATGGTGAGTGACTTGGTTAATTGTTGAATGGAAGTGGGTTCAAACCTTTCTTGTGGTTGTTTTATTTTTCTATTCATCTCAAGAGTCTATAAGATTTATAATGTTCTTGACTCAAATTATAGTAAACCTTTGGTGGCTGAGAAGTTAAGAAAATGTGAGAGGACAGCAGATCCCAAGTTTGATTCCTGGTGGTTCTTGCTTTTTATTTTCTTCCAGCGAAAGAATAGTTTCAAATATTTGTAGGGTGCCCGAATAGGAGGAGCTTTTTGGAAAATTTTTCAAAATCCATAAAAAATTTAGAAGAGAAATTAAAAAGGAATAATACTAATATCGTGTTATGAAATAAAGAGGCAGAGAGTAAAGAACAAAAAAAAAAAATGAAAAGCAAAAAGGTGTTTACAATGGTTCTTCAAACTCTATATTTATAGATATAAAAAATATAAATAATATAAAACTCTACTTCTAATGAACATTAGAGCCCTAATGCTTATCAAACTTATCTTGATCATGATGAATATCCACTTAATAATAAAATATTCATAACAAAAAAAATCTTTGAAATAAAAAAAAATTATATGAAAAGTTAATTGAAGCAAGAAAAAATCAAGATTTTCGCAACTAATTTTTCCACATCCAATCTCAT
Organism: Gossypium sturtianum; assembly: GCA_025698515.1. NCBI lineage: Eukaryota > Viridiplantae > Streptophyta > Magnoliopsida > Malvales > Malvaceae > Gossypium > Gossypium sturtianum. The sequence goes on along the minus strand of CM046952.1, from coordinate 11,499,442 downwards.
AAAATATCAGAGTTTTGATTCTTAAGTCAAAATGTTGAAAATTGTAAAGCCCCAAATTTTCTAAAGTTTGAATTGTTAAATTATATCAAGTGATTTAATTTGTTTTGATGGTTAAGTGCCTTACCTGGCTATGTTAGATCCTGAGTCTGATTTTTTTTTTTTTTTTGAAATTTTCCATTAATTTTGAGTTATGTCAGACTTGGGTCATAGGGCTTATCTTTTAATTTCGTTAATTACTTATAAGAATGAGCTTGTTGGTTTAGTGGTAAGGCTTTAAGTTACTTTTATGTTTCATGTTTGAATCTCGTTGTTGTCAAAATCGAAGTAATTTTTGTTCTTTCTTACTATGTCTACCAAGAGATTTTTTTATATTATTCTCCTAATTTTTCTCTCCACGTTTTCTGTCCAATACCCTCACTCTTTCTTCACGTTTTCCCCTCTCCTTTTGCTTTCTTCGTTTCTCTTCTCTTTTGTTTGTTCTTCTGCTTTCCTTCTTCGTTCTTTCGGTCTTCCTTTCTGCCATTGTTGTTGGTACTGCCTTTTTATTTTGTGATCGTTGCATAGTGTAAGTATCGTCGTATCAATTTCTGATATTAAGTTTTAATTTTTTCTTTGAGCAAGGTGGGTGTTGTCAATGGTGTTTAATTCTCACTCTTTGTTGTTTTGAACATTTTTGTGATCTTTGATTAAGCGAAAGGTGCCAGATTCGTGATCCTCCGGCGATTTAGTTGTTGTTTGGCCACTGTTTTTGCGGGGTAAGTGTTCGAATACCAGTTTTGGGGACTGATTTTAGTAAAGAGAAATTACCGAAGTTAAGTGCTGGTTTAATTTTTTTATTGTTAATTGGTGTGATTTAATGTCGTATGTAGGATTCAGGAGTACTCTGTTGTGTGGATAATCAGGAAAACGTCAGGTGTGTGTTTCTAACTCGAAAATATCGTTTAAAACTCGGGAAATCTAGAAAATTAAGTTGTTTTCGAACTGCAGTCTGTGTCACACAACCGTGTGGTTGGCCGTGTGCGATTACACAAGCAAATCAAGTAGGGTGTGTGGGTCACACAGGTTGGCTTGTTGGGCCGTATGGGCCCATTTTGGTCTGATTATAGGGCCCATTTTGGGCCAAGAATAAGATTTTGAAATTAGATCTTTAGATACTCTGTAAGTATATAAGACCATAATTTTATGTAATTGTGTGTTAGTAAGCATGGTCATGATTAGTAACTCCGTTTAAGTTTTGTGTTAAATCTGTATTAATGACACTAATGAGCATGTTATATTTTCTATTACGATATGAATATATGTTAGCTTGTTAATGCATGTGCATGGGGGTGGGATATGATATGTGTTGGAGGATGTGTGCTTCTGGCATAATTACTACATTTTTTGTGGTATATCCGCAATATCTGTCTAGCAGCTCAGCTGCAAATTTTCTGAGTGGCATACAACCACAATATGGTGTGATGGATGGATGGGCTCATATAGTCCTATTTGGTGTGATTGGTTGGACAAAGTTAGTGTGTAGCGGATGGGGGTAAGATTATTAAATTCTGTTTTGTCATATAATTATGAGTATATAGACATTTTGATATGTTACTATGATAATTGCTATAACCATGATCTCATATGAATTTTGTTGTGGGCCAAGGCACACACTAAGCTCTTCAGCTCACTCTGTTAATTTACCATTTTTCAAGTAACACTTAGACTTAGGATTTGGCAACGATTTCGGATCTCGGTTTGGTCATTTGAACTTTAGTTTTGTTTTGAAACTTTATTTCAGACATTATGGACTTTTAAACTGTTTGTTTTTCCAGACGTTTACTTTGGGTTTTGCTAAAAATTTATTAGTTGATTGTTTTTACTAAAGTTGGCATGATTAATTATAACCTAAATCAATTGGACAAATTATTAAATTAAATGGTTTTCCAAAATAATAATCTAAGAGATTTTCCGTTGCAAATATTTAATTGAAACATGGTGTTTTACAAAATAAGGTTTGAATAAACTAATTTTATAAGCTGATATTTCAAAAGACATCCATACGTTATTGTGACAAACACTTTTTATCAAAGTTGAAAGGTTTTAAAGAAGAATTTGTTTGAAATTGAACGATCAAAGTTTTGGATAGTATTATAACCTTTATACTTTGATAATAACGTCTAGGTCGGGTTTAGAGTATTACAAGAATCGTAAAAACTTCTACCACCAATGACTTGTCTGTCGAATTTTCCTAATAATTATAAAAAAAATGAGAAAAGATTAAAAAAGAAGAGGGCAAGTGGGAAAATGTTCTATTACATTGTTTGGCGTTTTTTTTTATAAGTTTCAATTTTTTTGAAATTTGAGATTTTTTTTTTTTAACTTATAATACAAAGTACCCTATTTCTTTCCTAAACCAATCATTTATTTTTTGCAAGTCTAGTTACTAGATTGATTTTGTCTCAAGAATCAAAGACTCTGATTTTTATGAGATTGGATGTGGAAAAATTAACTGCAAAATTCTTGATTTTTCGTTGCTGCAATTGATTTTTATATGAGTTTTTATTTATTTTAAAGATGTATATTTTTATTTATTTACAATTATTATTAAAAAAATTTAAATATATCAAAATATTTTTTTTAACTATAGCTTAGAGGTCAAATTAACTCTTTGAACAAATGTGCAATGATATTTTTTTAACGGAAGTTGATAGTCAAGAGAAAAAAATATAATAATTTGATAATATTAATAACTATTATGTAACTTTTGAAAATTGTGTGACCGAAATGTAATTTTAAACAAAATTTAGGAACAGTTGATGTAGTTTACCCTAAATTTATTTATTCAATTATATGAAAGAGATAAAAATTTTTCCTTTAAATTTATTTATTTAATTGTTTGTTCTAGAAATACATTATTTTAATTAAAATATTTTTTTCAAAAAATAGTAAGTACAGATCAGGAACTAAAAATAGAAGAAATCATGGACTAAAATTAATAACATCCAAAATAGTGAAATATAAAAAAAACCATAATGATTTAATACAATAGGTATAAAATTCTTTTATTTTAAACAAATTGTAGTATATATAATTTGAAATTACCTTAGGTATGAAATAATTTATTTTATTGTCCAATCTTAATAATACCACAGTTCGAGTGATTGCTCAAACAATATTAAAATTAAAAGGATTAAAATTTTTCTATTAAAAAATTAAAAAATGAGTTAAATAATTAAAACATGAAAGAATGTTTGGTAAAATTGTATTTGTAGAAAATAAAACAGGAACCAAATATGGAGGAATAAAGAAATGATAAAAATGATTTTAAAGGCTGTCAGAATGGATTATGTATTATATACTAAAATCAAAATTATTATATATTTAATAATTTAAATAGATATTTTAGATGTGGATAAGATTCATATCACTTTATTTATGTTGTTTTCTTGTTACATTTATTTATTTATTTATGTTGTTGTTAACTTCTGTAGTAAAAAAATGAAACAAAAAATTATCATTACCTCATAAATTTGATTATTTTTATTATTAAATTTTATTAATAATTTCAAACGAAGTGGAGTTTGGAAGAAAAAAAGTGAAAATAAAACAAAATAATAGTGAAATTAATAAAAAAAATAAAATAAGTAAAATCAAGGCTTACTTATCAAGAGATTGGCATGGGTTAAAAATTATTATTTAATGATTTGATATGATGATTCGATCTGAGATAAATGTAATTGATTTTTTTTTAAATTTAAGGGTGGGTTTGAATTTGCGTGAGACAAAAAGTAAACTAAACGCACCACACCGTACCCCACCACCCATCCAAATCCACTCTAAGTTCGATAACATAATAATTATTGTTTTATTTATGGGAGAGTATTTGGTACACTCGTGGTAAGGATGACAAAACTCAAATCATCTCACGGATTTTAAATCGGCCTGTTTTATATGGAATGGATGTTTTTTTTAAAAAAAAAAAGTAGATGTGGGGTGGGACGAGGTGGATTTTTATTTTTTAGATAGTGGGTATGGGGCGGTTATGGTAATTGTTTGCCCACCCCGCCTCACTTCATTATATAAAGTTACCATTTTATTTTTGTACATATATGACTATTAAAAGAATAATAATGTATTATAAAAAAATTCATATATTTTATGTTCAAATATTTTTTCTAAAGAATTATGTTTAAATATTTATTTGACTTTAAAAATATTAAAAAATAGTAAAAATTAAATTAAAGCGAAGCGAGATGAAGCAATGATGGATGCATCCAACATCCATGGAGGTGATAGTGAATTTCAAGATTATATATCCGCAGTGGAGCGGGGAAAATGGTAGAGCAAAGTGTACCAACTGTGGAGCGGTGGTGGATTTAGCCACATCCACCCCGCCTCGCTCCACTGTCATCCTTAACTCACAATGTACTTTTTTATTGCATAAGTAACCTTAAAAATTGATATTTGTGTCTTTGTTTTAAATATTTATTTTTTAATATTTTACTATACTTCTATAGGATACTCGTTAACCCCCGACCCTACTTGCGAAGTTTAAAAACTCTATTAACAGTGTATCAAATAATTTCCCTTTATTTAAATAGATATTTAATTTGGTAGTGATACATGTTACGTGGAAATAATGTATTTTGATTTTAAATTTAATTTACTTTTTTACTTCTTAATTAAGTTTAAATTTTAATTTAATTTAATTTTTAGGAATAATATTTGATATATTGTTAATAGAGTTTTTAAATTCCACACGTAGGGTTAGGGTTGGCAAGTGTCCAATAAGAGTATAATAAAATATTAAGAAAATAAATATTCTAAATTAAAAAGACGCATGACAATTTTTTTAAAAATACCTGTGAAATTAAAAAAAAAAGTACATTGCCACAAGTAATAAAATTCTATACTGATTCTAAAAATTTAGGTTAAAATGTGCCACAAATCCTTATACTTTTCAAAAATTAGGAATTTAATCCTTGTACTTTTATTTCATAGAATTTAGTCATTCTACTTTTCAAATTTTGAAATTTAAGTCCAACTGTTAACACTATTTTTTTTGTTAAATTCAAGTTAATTATAAAGTCATTTTTTAATTACCAGGCTATGAAGCAGCAGCGGATCCAAAAATAGGACTTAAGGAGGCAAACTTATATTAGCATTATCGACTACATATTTTTTTTACTATTAATTTTGTTAGAATTAAGTGACCCGAATCTTTATTTAAATAAAATACAGTGTTAAAATAAAATAAAAGTAAAATCCATATAGAACTACACTTCTTTTATTTTATTTTAGAATAAGATTTTTTTAAACCTTATTAAACTCCATCTATTTTATATTGATTATAATAAGGTGTTTCAATCTTACTACACTCCTATTAGAATATGGCTTTACAAGCCTATAAATAGACATAGTCTATTCCTCTTGTAATTAATTCGAATTCGACATAGTGAATTTTCTTCGCCTCTGCCTGTGATTTTTTTCCCTGAAAGGGTTTCTACGTAAAATCTGTGTGTTCTTTATTTTTATTTCTCTTTTCTTTGCGATATATTTGTCATTACTGACGTTATATTTTTCACAAATTTGGTATCCGAGCTTCCGGATTTTTCATCTCGATCACGGTAATGGCGTCTTTGAAGTATGAAATTTCGCTGTTGGATCGCAACACCAGATTCGCATTGTGACAGATAAAGATGCAGGCAATTCTTGCACAGATGGACTTAGAGGAAGCCCTGCTAGGGGTAGATAAGATGCCTTTGACATTAACGAAGGAAGAGAAGAAGCGCAAGGATCGAAGGCGTTAATACAGTTACATCTACATTTGTCTAACGAAATTTTGCAGGATGTGATGAATGAGAAGACCACCACTGCATTATGGAAGAGGCTGGAACAAATATGTATGTCGAAAACTCTAACCAGCAAGTTGCATATGAAGCAGCGTCTTTATGCTCATCGTTTGGAGGAAGGTGCGTCAGACACCTAACACTTAACAGTTGTTTAAAGAAATTCCCTCAAACTTGGAGGCCATGGAGGTTCAGTATGATAAGGAAGATCTAGGGTTGATTCTACTTTGTTCGTTGCCCCCATCTTATTCAACCTTTAGAGACACAATTTTATATAGCCGCGAGTCTCTCACAGTTGATGAGGTTTATGATTCTTTGACCTCGTATGATAAGATGAAGCATATTGTGGTTAAACCCGACTCTAAGGAAGAGGGTCTCATTTTCTCGGGAGACAAGATTGGAATACTGATGATGATCGTGGAAGGACACAGGAACGGAATTCTCGCGATAAATTTAAGTGTAGATCGAAGTCTTCAGACAGAGGTAAAACTTGTAACTTTTCTAAGAAGAAAGGGCACATTAAATCTGAGTGCTCTAAGCTACAGAACAAGATTAAAAGGGAGGCTGCGAATCAAAAGGGAAAACAACCGGAAAATTCTGGTGAAGCTGATGTTGTAGAAGACTACAGCGGTGGTGAACTTCTAGTCGCTTCTGTCAACAATTCTAAAGTAAGCGAGGAGTGGATACTTGATTCAGGCTGCACCTTCCACATGAGTCCCAATCGGGATTGGTTTACAACTTACGAGACAGCGTCTGAAGGTGTTATTTTAATGGGAAATAATGCTTCGTGTAAAATTGCAGGTGTTGGAACAATTAAAGTTAAGATGTTTGATGGGGTTGTCAGAACACTTAGTGACGTAAGACATGTTCTAGAATTGAAGAGAAATTTAATTCCGTCGAGTACTCTTGATTTAAAAGGATACAGATACACAGCTGAAAGTGGAGTTTTAAATATTTCTAAAGGTTCCCTTGTTGTGATGAAAGGGCAGAGAAAGACTGCCAAGTTATATGTTTTACAGGATTCTAATGTTATTGGTGATGCAGCTATCACTTCCTCTTCCTTGTCATATGATGATATTACTAAACTTTGGCATATGCGCCTAAGGCATATGAGTGAGAATGGCATGGCAGAATTGAGCAAAAGAGGACTTCTTAATGGGTAAGGAATTTGCAAACTGAAGTTCTGTGAGCACTGTGTTTATGGAAAGAAAAAGAGAGTTCGATTCACCAGAGGAATCCATAACACAAAGAAAACGCTGGAGTATAATCATTCTGATCTGTGGGGGCCATCTAGAGTGCCTTCGAGAGGTGGAGCTAATTATATGCTAACTTTTATTGATGATTTTTCCAGAAAAGTTTGGGCGTTCTTCCTGAAGTAGAAAAGCGATGTGTTTTCCGCATTTAAGTCTTGGAAAACTATGATTGAAAAACAGACGGGAAAACAAATAAAATACCTCCGCACAGACAATGGCTTAGAGTTTTGTTCTGATAAGTTTAATAAATTGTGCAAGTCAGAAGGGATCGTGAGACACTTGACAGTTCGTCATACTCCACAGCAAAACGGCATTGCAGAACGAATGAACAGAACGATCATGGAGAAAGTTCGATGTATATTGTCAAATTCCAACTTACCAAAGTCGTTTTGGTAAAGCGACCTCATCGCATGTTTTTTGATCAACCGATCTCCATCCGCTGCCATTGAAAAAAGACTCCACAAGGGGGTATGGTCCGTAATCCTGCTAATTATTCCGATTTAAATATCTTTGGGTGTCTCGCGTATGCTCATGTTGATAATGGAAAATTGGAACCGAGATCCATTAAATGTGTTTTTCTTGGTTATAAAGCTGGTGTAAAAGGGTATAAGTTATGGTGTCCTGAAAATAGAAAAGTTGTGATTAGCAGAGATGTTTTTGATAAAAGTGCTATGCTATCTAACTTATCTCTTAAAGACTCTTCTAATAAAGAAAATTAAAAGCAGGTGGAGCATCAGATTAATACAGAGTCGACTCCTCAAGCCAGTACAAAAATTGAGAATAGAGTTGCTTCTTCACCACAATACTCTATCGCCAAAAATAGAACTAGAAGAGAAATTAAACCTCCAAAGAAGTATGCCGAGGCTGATCTAGTTGCTTATGCTTTAAATGTGGTTGAAGATATAGATGCAAACCAAGAGCCATCTAATTATTCTGAGGCAGTTAGCTGTGAAGACTCAGAAAAGTGGATGTTTGCTATGCAAGAAGAGATGGAATCACTCCACAAAAATAGAACATGGGATCTTGTGAAACTTCCTAAAGGTAAAAAGGTTATTCGTTATAAATGGATGTTTAAAAAGAAAGAAGGGACTCCAGGAGTTGAAGAACCCAGATATAAAGCAAGGCTTATTGCAAAGGGTTACATTCAAATTCCAGGAATGGACTTCACAGATGTGTTCTCCCCAATTGTGAAGCATAGTTCGATTCGAGCTTTGCTTGGTATTGTGGCCATGCATGATTTGGAGCTTGAGCAGTTAGATGTAAAAACTGCATTTTTGCATGAAGAACTTGAGGAGGATATTTACATGCAACAACCAGATTTACAGTCTCAAAAAAAGAAGACTATGTTTGCTTGCTGAAAAAGTCCCTTTACAGTTTGAAACAGTCACCAAGACAGTGGTTTAAGAGGTTTGATTCCTTTATGACTTCTCATGATTTCAAAAGAAGTAGTTTTGACAGTTGTGTTTACTTTTAAGAAAAACAGTGATGGTTCTTTTGTGTATCTACTTCTTTATGTTGATGACATGTTGATAGCAAAGAAAAGATAAAAGGAGAGATAAGAAAGGTCAAAGCCCAACTAAGTGAAGAATTTGAGATGAAAGATTTGGGACCAAAGAAAGAATATACTTGGTATGGAGATTCTCGAGATAGAAAAGCAAGTAAATTGTACCTAAGTCAAAAGGGGTACATTGAGAAAGTTCTTTGCAGGTTCAATATGCAGAGTGCTAAGCCTGTTAGTACTCCTTTAGCAGCCCATTTCAGACTTTCATCGACTTTGTCTCCACAATCAGATAATGAGATTGAGTACATGTCACATGTTCCATACTCTAGTGTAGTGGGATCTCTCATGTATGCTATGGTTTGTTCACGTCCAGATTTATCATATGCAGTTAGTGCAGTTAGCAGATACATGGCGAATCTCGGTAAAAAACATTGGAAAGTAGTTCAGTGGATTTTAAGATACTTACGAGGTACTATTAATGTTTGCTTATAGTTTGTAAGAACTAGAGATGGAGTCATTGGGTATGTTGGTGCTGATTTTGCTAGAGACCTTGATAGAATAAGATCTCTCACAGGTTATGTCTTTACAATCGGAGGTTGTGCAATCAGTTGGAAAGCCACTTTTCAAACTACAGTCGCTTTGTCTACCACTGAAGCTGAGTACATGGCGATTACTGAGGCTTGTAAAGAAGCTATTTGGTTGAAGGGACTCTTTAGTGAACTCAATGAAGACCTTCAAATCAGTACAGTATTTTGTGACAGTCAGAGTGCAATCTTCCTTACAAAAGATCAAATGTTTCATGATAGAACAAAACACATTGATGTTCGGTATCATTTTGTTCGTGATATTATTGCTCGTGGTGATATTGTTGTGAGCAAAATTAGTACTCATGAAAATCCTGCAGATATGATGACTAAGTCACTTCCTATAACCAAGTTTGAGCATTGCTTAGACTTGGTTGGTGTTCATTGTTGAAGTTAAACCCTTAAGGGGTTTTATGGAAGAGGTGGAGAACTTGTTCGTTGAGAGTTCGCGAGGAAGAACTTGTTCATTGAGAATTCGTGTCAATGTGGAGATTGTTAGAATTAAGTGACCCGAATCTTTATTTAAATAAAATGCAGTGGTAAAATAAAATAAAAGTAAAATCCATATAGAACTACACTTCTTTTATTTTATTTTAGAATAAGGTTTTTTAAACCTTATTAAACTCCATCTATTTTATATTGATTAGAATAAGGTGTTTCAATCTTACTACACTCCTATTAGAATATGGCTTTACAAGCCTATAAATAGACATAATCTATTCTCTTGTAATTAATTCGAATTCGACATAGTGAATTTTCTTCTCCTTTGTCCATGGTTTTTTTCCCGAAAGGGTTTCCACGTAAAACCTGTGTGTTCTTTATTTTTATTTATCTTTTCTTTACGATATATTTGTCATTACCGACGTTATATTTTTCACAATTTTCATGTATTGTTATTCAATAATTAAGAAAATATCAAATGCTAGTAAAATAATTAAAAAGTACTCTTGGGTTTTTTTTTCAATGGCTAATTTTTTTTCTTTACTTGCTATAGTTTTTAAAATAAAATTGATGATTTACTTTTTTTTTATTGTAACTTCCTTTGAAAACTTTAAAATTTTGAAACTTCTAAAAGAAGTTATTTTATAAGAGATAAATATTTATTTATATATATTTTTAAACTTTAAAAGGGTTATTGTTTTTTTGAGGTTTGGGGCTAGAATTTAAAATTTTAAGGGGTTTAATGTAATAAAATTTATCTTAAAGGGGTGCTATGTAAATTTCTAAAAAGTTAGGGGGCAGTGGCCCCCACTTGCATCCTTGAATCCGTCAATGCTACGAAGTAAGTATTTTTTATTTCAAAAATCTCATAGCAACAAATTTAATAAAAAAAAAATTAACAATGTTAACAGTTGGACTTGAATTTTGAAATATGAAAAGTAGAGGGACTAAATTTCATGAAATAAAATTGCAAAGATTGAATTCCTAATTTCTAAAAAGTACATAGAGTTATAACATATTTTAACCAAAAATTTAGTATGTTGTTTTACATAAATAATTAAAATTTATGAATAGGTTATTTATTTTGACAAAAAAAAGGATAACTCATACTTGAAAATTTCATTTGAATATTTTAATACAAATTATTATATGTACTATACAAAAGTATTTATTTTAATTTTAAATAATTTATCAAAAAAATAATTTTAAAATTTTGGGTAAAGTATACAACAAATCACCCGATTATGCTTAATTTTTTTTGATGACTCTACTAGTCGCACCTTTTTTTTTTTTTTCAATTCTGTTAACTAAATAAGGAAAAGATGATGTGATAGTTTTAAATTTAGCATAATAACAAATTTAATTTTTAACTATGAATTTAGTCATAATTGTTTAAAAAAACTTTTTTTTTTCTGAAAAGAAGAACACTAAACCTCATCTAAAGTATAAACTACAAAACTATGGCTACCTCTTGCCTCTTCCTACCGCCGGCACCCCACAGTTGGATCTAAAAAATCCACAACCATTTTTGTATAACCAAAGTTGTAAGTGAGAGAAGTAAAAGATAAAAAGAGGCAATGACGTTTGAAGGTGATGGAAATTTATTTTTTTATACAAATCTTTTAAGCTGCTTTAAGGAAGGAGAAAACTATGAATCTTTTTGCTGAGATCAATGTCCTCATACCACATATATTGAATACCTATCTCATTTAACTATAATTTATAGAAGAATACCAGTTTTATTTTATCATACATTATAGATAGTCAAAAGTCAGCAACTGCCATGTTGAAAATATTGAAGGAGCTAGAAGTAGAAATAAATAAGGTTGGGTGTGAGAACTGAGAATTTGAGTGGGGTTAGTGATTTGGTTAGGTGACAAAAATAAGTAAGTTAGAAAAGAGGTGGGAATGGATTGACCTTGGGAGGGTGGGGTGATGAATAAGATGGGGTCCATGTGCATGCTGGCTCCAGCCACTTCATTTGCTCACCTTTTCTCCAACACTTGTATTTGCATTTCCATGGCCTTATCATGGTCAAGCTCAATAAAAGATTTTTCTTTTCTTTTTTTTAAATGAAGTCCAAATTTGAATTAACATTGTAGATATCAATTTTGTTTTTACAATTCAATCGCACTGAATTGATTAACTAATTGTTACTAATAAAGAAAATTCACGCATTTACATAATGTAAGACTCGAACCTAAAACCTTAAAATTTTTATGACCTCAACTTTGCTATTAAGCTAATGTTTTATTGGTAAAATTTGATATCTATTAATGCTATCACTTAAAATCATTGTATGAACTAAATTACAAGTGAAGAAAATTGTAACACCCTAAAAATCTCGATGTCATTAATAATAAAATTTATGAGAAAGTAAGAGTTATTAATAAATTAAAAATAGTATAGCTAAAGTAGATAAAGTATGAATAGTGAAATTTTAGTAAGGATTAAACTGAGACTATGTGAAAATTTGAGGACTAAAAGTGTAAAATTATCATATGAAGAAAAGGTGTGATTGAATAAATGTTTTTGTATGAATGTGACAAGGAAATATATTGATATGTGGAATTGAAAAATCGAGGCATGGACTAAATTGAATAAAGTGAAAAGTTTAGGGACTAAAGTGTAATTTTGCAAATTTATAGAAAAGAGACCTAATTTGCAATTTTACCATGATTAGATATTATCAAAGGACATAATGTTAAGTTTTTACACTTAAGTGTGCTAGGCCTCCATGCATGGTGAAAAGGAGTAGTGATTAGAATGAAATTTATTGAATTTTGATTGGTTGATAAAATAAATGGATTAAATTGAAAGAAAAAGAAAAATGTAGATTATTCTACAAGGGGAAGGCTGAACGAATGAAAAAAAAAATATTTTTTTATTTTTATAAAAAGGGTGAGATGACTAAATTTCCCTTATGTTTAAAATTTAAAATAGTTTAAAGTACATTTTGATTTTATTTTTTTTACTATCAAAAATTGTTTTTGAATATTTAATTAAAATGAAAGAGATACTTTGATGAGAGAAATAAGTATTAAAATACGAGTCATTGAATTAAATTTTAATTATCATATCATAACTATTAGTTTAATTGATTAAATGATAAGTGATAAATAAATAAAAATAGATAAAAATAAAATAAATATCTAAAAAAATAGAATAAAAATCATTCTCTTCCTTATATAAAAAACAGAGCATAGTTTTTATTTTATTCAATTTGATCCTTTCTTATTAAGAATATTTTCTATCCTAAAATTCGTTGAAATTTCTATGAAAATAAAATAAGATTTTAAATCCAAAAATAATGCAAGTGTTATTTATCATTGGAGTCAACTAAGGATGGATGTTAGAAGTGGAAAAAAGCATCGGTATGTGAAGAAATTAAGGTAAATTGTTTAAATTATTATTATGTAACAATTCAAGTGTATAATTTGATGTATATTTGTAAAGATTAAATATGTGGATTTAATTTGTATGTTATTATTAATGGAAATATTGTGTTAAAAGCATGGAAAGAATGATGGATGATTTTATGTTAGTAATTCAAAATAAGCATGGTTGCTAAATTTATTAAGTATACGAGAAATTAAAGTTATGAATTTACATTGACGAATGGTTATATTATTCATGTGTTAGAATGATGGAGAAATTATCGTTGTATGAAATAGAATATATGAAGATTATTTGGAATAAGGAAAATTGGAACTTAAATAGAATATTTAGTAAATCAAGGATGATTTGAAGTTTGATTAATTATATTAAATAGATTAGAGAGGATTGATATATGTAAAGAATTATAACTTTCATGAATAAAGTGTTCAATTATGACGAAACTTGAGTTTGAGGATTGAATTGTAAAATAAGAAAATATGATTTTTAGGGACTGAATCATAAAATTTTGTAAATTTGGGATTTTAGAGACTAAATCATAAAAATTGCAAAATTTGAATTTCAAAGACTGTTTTGTAGAAAATGTAAAATCTTAAGCATTGGGACCGTTTTGTAAATCTTGAAACATTTAAATATAAATATGGACATAATAATTATATACTTGATTACATGAAATATTTGGTAAATAAATATACATTAAATTCAATAATAGAAATTTGAAATTGATAAGTTTTTTTTTTTAAATAAAATAGTTGGCCTCCATTAATAACCAAGTGAACACAAAACAAGGGACATAAACCGTCCCATCAAATAGGATAGCAAACTATTGAAATTGGTAAGTTAGAGTGGTTATGATTTGTATGTGATTTGGAATATTTGTTTGAGTTGTGTACACGAATTTGTGATGACTTAGTAAGAATAATTTAAATTAAATTTTAAGGCTATGAAATAAGCATGGATGGTAGATATATGTATAAATTTTGATATCAAAGACAATTGAATTTCAAATGTTGAAATTGAGTTCAATAATAATGGTAAATTAAGTGCTTGAATGTTATGAAAATTTTTAATGTAGCATTCCTTATTCGGATCTGTTACCAGATCGGGTAAAGGGTGTTATAAAAATACCTAATTTCGTAGGCCACACTTTCATCCATCCTCTAAAATCAATATATATTTTTATAAACGGGCCAAAAAAAAAAAAGAGAAGACAAATTTTGTTATTAGTCCATGTTTTATGTGTAAGTTGCAAATTTATTTCCTATAATCTAATTTGGCCAATTTTACTTTCTATACTCTTTTGAATTTTGAAATTTTGATTTTAACCTAAACAATAGTAATTAATTTCGTTAGGTCTAGTTCTACTATTAGTCTTATACAATACTTAAGTTATAAATTTTGTCTTTATTTTCCAATTTGATAATTTTTAGTTTATATGCTTTTCCTTTTTTTTAAAGGTAAAATTTCGTTAAGACAAACTAAAGTAGACGTACAAACATACAAACATATTGCCATTTGCATCCCATAATTGACTTTCAAAACAAAACTCCCAGACAATATTTTATCAATATCATAAAATCAACAACATAAGAAAAAAAAAACACATATTAACCACATACATTTAACATATTTGAACCTCTTCTAATCCCGACTTTAGCTAGTTTACTAGAAACATCATTGTCTTCTGGCTGCCTTCACAAAATATATGGCATGCCATAGTCATATATTTGAATGTGTTAGACGCTCTAGCTGGGGAAGACCAATTCTCAACATTGCTACGATTAGTCTCGATAACAACTTGTGAAAGGCAACCCACTTTTAAATAAAGAAGGTAAAGTAGACTTTCTTTTTAGCAAGCACCTTTGCATAAGCTAGATTTGATACACCAATATATTTTGAGAAGATAATTAACCACAAACCATTGTGATCTTTGAGGATGTCACCAATCTTAATGAGTTCAAAAATTCCTCTTATTACCCTACCGATTGAATTTTCCTTTGATTCAGTTTATATGGAATGATGATATAGCCAACCAGATTGCCCAGCTTCCTACAAGAGATGCCTTAGCTGGTGATGTTTTCACATGGGGACATGCACTGAATAATGTCTATTCCACTAAATCGGGCTATAATTTGTTGCTCCTAAATTCCTTAGGGATGGGTCCTCATATGGTTTTTTGGAAGGAAATTTAGAGGTTGAGAACTCTTCCCAAGATTTGACTTTTTGGATGGAGACTTGGCCATAGCATTCACCATACGGCTGAGAGATGCGTCATGTTTATTATTAGAGCAGGCCCTAGGCGTCCTAGGTGTGGGATGCCCAAAGAGGATGTTTTGCATGCCTTAGGGATTGTTCTGTATTGAGAGATGCTCTGACCCTTTGTAGTATTAATAATGATTTGCTTTCTTTGTCCTTTGTAGTGTGATCAATTAGCTAGAATCGACTATGATGAAGATAAACAAGAGTTTACTAGCTTTCTAGTGCTCCTTTGGCAACTGTGGGAGGCTAGGAATATGACCGTGATCCAAGGACATGATGTCTCCTCTTAGGATGTGGTTTTACGTGCTTAGCCCATTTCACCATAACTTTAGGGTGCATAACCTTTTGTTCGCACTGATGTTACCTAAACGTTCGATCGTTGCTTGGTGAATTCTATCTTGTGAAGATGTTGTCAAAATCAATGTTGACATGGCATGGAATGTGGAGTCGAGAACTGCTACTTGTGGTGCCATTTTTCACGACCATGAGGGGATAGTGCTTGTCGGCTTCACTAGCATGATTGGTAAGGCTTTTGATGCTCCTTTGGCTGAGGCTCTTGCTTTGTCTTATGTTGCTCAAAAGGCCATTGAAAAAGGTTTTTCTAGAGATGTTATAAAGTCAAATTGAACTTTTATTATAAACAAGTTTAATAGTCGTGCTCTAGATTTATCTTTCTATGGTTGTATTGTTAGGGAGATCTTAGGTTTTTGTGAGTCGTTTGTTGATATTAGTTTCTCTTCTATCTATAAATTAGCCAATAGTGTTTCTCATTGTTTGGCACATTGGTTGATAGATAGGACCAATGTCCTTGATTTTGGTTTGGACTATCCGGATTTCATAAACCAATTGGTGTTGGACGATATTTCTTAATTAATATATTTTTGCCATTTTTCAGCATTTTCTTTAAAAATCAAGACATTGAATTTCACATGCCTTATTGAAGGCGGACTCTACTTGCGAATCAGTTCCCTCACAATATTATTCTGAGAAGGACTACAATTACAAAGAGAAATAAGAAAGTCATTGAAAGATTGCATTGAATCCAGTCACTTCACTTTGCATCACTAGCCCAATCCCATCACTACAATGTCATAAAGTTGAACAACACTGAACATTTTACCATTGAACACAATCTCATTTTGAAAAAGTTATATAGACAGTGTCATATATCAGATTGCTTTTGGTTACATACAAATTACTATGAAAAACAATGAAGCATCAGGAATCTTATGACATGACCAATGAATACTACAAAGCACACACTATTACTGCCACACCTTCCATGACATGTCACAATAAAAAAAACAAATGTTCTACAAACTCAGAAGCTAAATGGAAAAAAAAACGCAAGTAGTCGATTCAAGAAAAATTATTTCCCTCTTAGCCATTTCAATATTTGTTGGAATTCTACCTTGTAAAGGTCTCCAAATGAACAATTCAACTTTTCAAAGGGTGCTAGACCAGCCCACATGTGCATATAAATATTATTCTACAATAGATCCATTGTAGCAAACTATTTGTAATATTCCTAGCAAAAACAAAAAAAACCATTAGACGACCCCCAACCACCTCAACCTATCAACTTTCAATTCACCGAGAGCATATCTACCCAAGATAAAAATGAAGAATCCCAAATGGGAATCTCCTAGCCAAATAAGGCTTTGCGTAAGAACAAATTTCGTCTTCACTAGTTCCCTTCCCAGTAACCAAATTCAAAAACTTTCACAATTATCTTTGTAGACAAAGTATAAATTATCAAGATCGCAAACTTAAGTTCTATATTTCCTACCCACTTGTCTGAAAAAAAATTAAAAGAATTTCCATCTCCAAATTTGAAACAAATATCACTCATAAATGCATCATTAGCCTACTCCGGAGAAGAAAGAGGTCGAATGATGCTACTCTAAATCCATGAATTCATTTGTGCATTACAATTAGATAGTAGCAAGTTATTATACTCATTTTCATATTTCACAATTAACACCCTTCTCCACAAGTTGTCCTTATTTGAGTTAAATCTTCATAATCTCTTGTAGAATAATGCATGACTTTTAACCCTTAAGTCAATCAATCCAAGGCTTCCAAATAGTTTAGGAATGCAAATATCATCCCATGTTTCTCAATATATTTTCATGTTTCCATATGATCCCCAAATGAATTTAGTAATGCCCTTGTGAATAATACCATATATTGAAGCTCACACTTGAAAATTAGACAAAAAATAAACCGGGAGATTAGATACAACTGATTCAATAAGCATCAATGTACCTCTAGTAGAAAGGAATTTAGCTTTCCAATTTTCCAATCTAACAACCTAAGGTAATATATTGGAAAGGAATCAACTGAACATTTTATCCTAAAAACCCATCTTTCGACCATAGCTTTGTCTGAATTGATGCCATAGCTTCTAGTTTTCATAAGGTTAAAGTTCTAGACTGGAAGCGAACTCAAAGCAACATAATATTATCTTTATGTTCAACACTTGCATCTCACTTGCCTCATAAAAAAAGATCAAGTTATTTTCCCAAGCCTATTAGTTGTTGTCTTGTTCACTGGAATAATGATAAACGTTGATGAGACACTAATGAATTCATGAATGCAACTTGTCCTCAAAATCACATTTTTAGCATAATAAGATCCAAGAAGCTTGATCAACGAAATTGTATGATTTCCTAAAATTTACTTTAAATGCAATCCTCTCAAGGCCTTTTATGTAAGAAAAATATAATATCGTATGTAGTATTAATAAGTCAGTAACAATAATAATGCAATACAATGCAGTAGCAGTAACACAACAGAATACCTGTAATAGGAAAGAGTTGAAAATTAGAAGAAGAATTTTGTTGAGGCCTGTATAAACAGTTTCCTTAAGATAGATTTGACCTCTCCTCGATGCTTTGAGTAACATTGGACGTCTGTCTCCCAAGATACAACAACAAACAATCACAGTAGTAGCACAACAACAGTGATCAATCGAACACAACCTTGCCTTTCTCTATCACCAGGAGGAATGAATTTAGAAGGAATTTTTGATATTGATGATTTTTTATGATGTGTTTTGGAAGTCTCCTAACTTGGCTTTATATAAAGGAGAGGAAATGAATGAAGAGATTTAGACCGATCGATGAAGAGTTTTGTTGAAAAGTTAATAGATATAAGTGAACAGACACAATGAATGAAAAGATACAATATTAAACCAAAAGCAATGAATCTGTTCACCAAGAGATATAATTGTTCAAAAGATACAACTGTTCATCAAGAGACAGAACTATAGTTTAATTTGAGCATCAATTTATCATTCATCACTCAACAATTTTGAGCATATTATATAGAATATAAATGCATAATTTATTATTCAAACCTTTAATTTTATCAATAAAATAATATGCCTCAAAGTTCCAAAATATCCATTATTTTCCAACATTTTATGCTTGAATAGTCCCATATTTGCCCACCAACAATAAAGGCAAGACATGGTTGTTTTTTGAGTATTATGTTGAAATAGTAAGTTGTCATAACATTATATATGTAATAATATATTTGTCAAATAAATTTTTGAAAGTACTAAAATTTAACTTTTTGGATTTAATGGTTATCGTTTGGGTCAAGATTAAATTTCAAAATTCAAAAAGCACAAATTAAGATTAATTTTAAATTAAAGAATAAAATTATACATAATATAGCAACTAATAGTGATCTTTTAGAAAAAGAAATTTAACTAATGAAACTACCTAATCAAATATTCAAATATTATTATTTTTGGTATTATTTTCACCTATTCAATTCGCCAAAGAGTTTGCTTTTTTGTTGTTGTTGTAACCACCAACACCATGGAAATTGTATGAGACAACTATAAATAATTACTTATTATATTTTTGGTACATTTATTTCTTTTGTTTTATTTATTAGTGAAGATATAGGTTTGATGATACATTTGGCAAAAATAACTAAAGTAATTATTGAATTTAGCAAGTGTGTTGAAAAAGTCCATTGAAAAAAAAAAAAACTGACAATACTTTGAGTCAGGCATGTATTTTATATTTTATGTTTTCACTTCTACTGTTTTACTAATTTTTATAATTTTTTAAATATTTAAAATTATTTGTAATTGTTTTTGAATTTTTTAGAATAATGATCAAATTGACACAACACGTAAATATTAAGTGCTAACTTTGTTATTATATCAATTTTAAAATTGTCATCTTTTTGTTACCTATTTAACAACAATCAATGAAAATTGACAAAAAAAAAAAGGTGAACTTTTAAGTGTTAAGAGATGAACTTGGACATTAAACACTTTTAAGATTGAAGTTGATACAACTGATATTATTAGTTTTATTTCTAACTATGCAATCTCTATTTTTTTACTACTTCAATTGTTGATTATAAATGCTCCTAATTACCATCCCGAATACTAAAATTATGCGTCCCTTCAAGGAAGGAAACCAGAGTGTTGATGCTCTAACATATTTAGGGAGTTCAATCAAGTGTCTCCTTAGATAACTTAATTTTGAATGCTTTTTTTATTATTATCTGCGATGAGCCCCCTAAGGCTATTATCTCTTGTATTTTGACTGAGGATAAGGCACCTATCATGCGAATTATTATATTAGTTCTTATTTTCTAAAAAAAAGTGTATGCTTTTATGGATCTTTAATCTATGGGATGATTTTATTGTGGATAATTTTGTTGCTTGATGTGTAGGATGTTTTTTTTTCTTATTTATTTTGAATTTGTTGAAAGATAATTTTTTTTTTTGAAGTTTATATATGGATATTTTATATAATTGATAGTATTTATATTTTAAATTTATTTAATCTCAATTATTTGATATACTTATTAAATATTTTTATCGATAAATCTAAAAATATCAATACCAATATATTTTAGTTTTAGTAGAAAAATGATGCACTTATTAATAAGGTATGACTACCTTGCTTGACACACTAGTCCAAAAGAGGTTTTTTTTTTTTTTAATGAATCAAACTTTATTAATGCCCTTGGTTCAAAGAGTTAAATTATACTTTTAGCCCTCCTGAAAATTTATAATTTATTTAGATTTTTTAATACAAAATTTATGCCTTTGCTCCTTGTCACAAGAGTTTTTCATTGGGTTAAATATAAAATTAGTACTCGAATTTGTCCACTTATTCCAGATTGGTACCCGAACTTTTTTTCCGTCCATTAGTTTGGTACCTAAGCCTAATGGCGTTAAGATTTTGCTGACGTGACAGCGCTGGCCACGTGCCACACTCCCAAGACCCCTTTAACTCGTGTTTAATTTTTTTGATCGGATTGTTTTAAGTATTTTTTCCTTTAAATTTATTTCTGCACCATCGTCTTCAACATTTTCCATTCATATCTCTTTCTCTTTCGTTTTCTCTGCCATCTCTTTCATTTTTCCCTTTTTTGTTCATCCATTTTTTTTTCCTTTCACATCTTCGTTTCTTATCTCCATCTTCTTCACATCTCCACTATGTCTTCTTCTACTAACAGAAAATCAAGTGTGCAAAGAAGTGTTTTGTACTGTCATTGCAGGTTAAGGGCTCCCGTTGCAACGCAAAATTGTTGTCAATTGCATCACATATAAACCTACCAAAAAAAAATCCTTTGACCATTGCTCAAGATCAGACCTAAGTAGACTTATCTTGGCACTATGTTTGATACGGTCAATCTTTTCGATATGATCTTTAAAGTCAACAGTAATGTATGATTTGTATGCTCTTCAAAATGCTTGTTGCAGGTCTCCTCTAGTTGGCATATAAATGCCTTGCACAAACTCTGTGCTCAACCCTTGGCAACAACTTAGATATCTCTTCCATCAATCCCTAAATGCAAATAAAAACAATGGTATTAGATGGTCGGTTTAATAAGTTAAGCATGGTAAGACAAAATTATTTAAGTAATGTCCCTAACATACCTTCTGTTTATCAGTCATGAATGTGAATCTAGAACCATCACCAATTTGTAAATTTGAAATAAGATTATTAAGAAACCAACACTATATTTATCCAACACTATATTTATTTGTTTTCATTCTCCACAACTGCTCATGAAATAGGGTAGATTTGGTCATTTTCATCTCTCCCCACAATAGATAGAAGTTCCCCCTTGAATATTTTCTTCAAAAAGTATCCATCTAGATAAATAAAAGGTCTACAACACTCTAAAAACCCTTTTCTCAATGCACTAAACCCTACATAAAATCTCCTAAACCTAGGAACCTCAATAGGGTTGATCTTTCTACCATCACCTCTATATTGCCATCTAGATCTGCCTTTCTAAGTGCATTTTCATAGTCCCATAGTATACTAAACTCATAGCTTACCCTTCCACTGATCTCCTCCAGTGCCCATCTCCTAGCCCTGCTACATGTACCCCTACTCAGATCAACTTTCAACTCTTCATTGGCTAGTTTCTGCATCTTAGTTAACTTCAGCTTTGGAATCACTCTGATTTTACTTAAGAAATGCTCTCCAACAAACTTGTAAGATGCCATTTTGTTCTTAAAAGTTATTAAACACTCGTGGGTTTCTAGAAAGGTTTTTATATTGTAAAACCCATCACTATTATCTACAACAACATATATTCTAAAAGGGCACCCATCTTCCTTACAACTAGCCCTAGTCCTCCCCTTTTCATTCCTAAGATAGACAATATCAAACCTCTTTTTTACTGCACACTTTGCTAAAGCAGTTTTGAATTCCTCTAGTCCTCTAAACATTATACCAAACTCTAAATGTGGGATTGGTTATTAGGATCAAAACATACATGTCGACTTCTCCTACAAGCTACCTCACCATCTGATTCACTTCCATAAGACTCCAAATCCGATGAATCAACATAATTAGTTCCCCCACTTGATGGATCTGAAACCTCACCATTTTTCTCTCCCCTTTCACTACATTCACCTACCTTTGGGCCCTCACTGTTAACCCTATTTGCTTCTTCTTTTTGGTTCTTTTTCTTGCCTTTATATTTTCTATACTAAGCCTTGATATTTTTCACCTCTTCATCCTCAAATTCTGCCCCTAAAACCCCTTCACTGCCCAATGAGTTGTCTGCATCACTAGTCCCACTACTTTCAGAACTTTCCCCACTCTCAACACATACATAACTACTTCCACCCATCTCTGGTCCCACATTAGATTCCCCACCTAACTCGATAAATGGTTCCCCAGCCCCACCATTAACTCTCTTATTAAAACTTAATTCTTAATTACAATTTGGTTTCCCAACCCCAACATTTACTTTCCTTTCCCTAGAGGCAAGCAGCAACATGGTATCATCAACAACATCAGGTGTGTCTACCTCGTGTTCAACATACATGTATGGACCCTATTTTTCTAATATGGCTAATCATTGCTATGAATGATGAATTATCATAACAAACACTAAGTCCATTACTAAAATCTATCCCATCTTTACAATATACAAAGTTCCTCATAGCTCTATACCCAGCTTCCACTACCATATCACACAAAGTGTAATAACACAAGAGATCTAGGTCAAAATCCCATTGCAACACGTCCCCTCTTACATAGGCTACACAAGGGTTGTTACAAAAGTTCCAACCAAATGTATATGCACCACACATTTATCCCAAGACATAATAAAACATTGCACATACATAATATAAATTGTAATATATACATACATATTATAAACAGTAATAAACATAACATACACACATAAACAATAATATACTACATAATATACATACATAACAAACATACATAAACATTAATATACATAACATACATAATATATATACATAACAGACATACATAAAAGACTGATCTTTCAGCCTCAATCAGTTTAACCCTCGAAAAAATTTGTTTCAATATGGATTTCTCTGCATACACATAATAAAATATCTAAATCAGTTATAATAAGAAAAAAATTGTTAAATATTCTTTAAACTAGAAAACCAAATGTTCCCAATAAATAAATTGTCACTTTCTGATAATGAGTCAAAAATAAAAAAATTTCTATGTTTAAAAAACACATAATAAAAAGTACATCGATGATGAAAAATGCTTTCTATATAGGTAAAAATAGTAATCCAATCAATAAAAAGTTATGCTGAGTAATCAATGATGAAGAAAAAACCCAGAAAGGTTGAGTCAAATACCTGTAATCGATGCTGAAAATAGGACAATCTTGATTCGAATACCAAAAATGGCTGAGTAATTGAAAAGGCTGACTAATCGATGATGAAACAATGTTTCTTTCAGTGAGATGGTGAATAATTTTTCAGATGGTTGGGTAATCGAAAGGGTTTCTCAAATGGCTGAAAGATGGAACCGAAAATCTTTCTCGCACAAATGTTGAAGGATGGAAACGAGACTAGTGAAAGGATTCAATGTCAATAAAATAAAATCAGATATGGCTTTTGATGTTCAAGGATTATCCAAAAGGTTTCTTAAGCAATCAAAAAGATTTTTGTTCCAATCGATTCAGTAACCGATGGAAAACATTTAGTTGTTTTTTTTATTTTTTGTTATTTTAATAAATGATATTTTTAATTCTTTTTTTTTTCAAATGAGTCGGGTCAACACGGGTCAAAAAGGTCTTGGAAGTGCGACACGTGGCAGTGCGTGAGTGGCCAGCGTTGCCATGTCAGCAAAATCTTAACGCTGTTAGGCTCTAGTACCAAACTAGTGGATGGAAAAAAAGTTTGGATACCAATCTGGGATAAAAAAATCACATGTACCAATCTGAGAGAAGTGGACAAGTTCGAGTACTAATTTTAAATTTAACCCTTTTTAATTTTATTTGGTCTCCGCATAATTTTTTTGTCTTCATCCCGAATTTATTGTGCTAGATTTATAAGAATAAAAAAAATTTAAAAATGGAAAATTGACAAGCAAGAAGTCTTAATTTACAATACATATTTTAAAAATATTATATAAATAATTTAATTATGATTTAATTTTTATTTTGATAATATTTAAATTTGTAAAATAATGATATATTTTGAATGATGTTATGTAAAAATATGATATGAAATCAATTTAAAAATTTAAACATATAAAATCAAATACAATGATAATCAATAAGTGTAAGGTGTAAGGGTAAATTATATTACATTTTCAAAGAAAAAATTCGAGATCAAATTATAAGAATGATATTATTGAAAAAAATAATCATAAATTTCAAAAGTTTTAATTTTTATAAACCTTAAAATAAATATAAATGATAGCTCTCAAAAAAAAAAAAAACTAATGGTGCACATTTTGAATTAGATGAACGATTGGGGTGTTGAAATTTGGTGGGCAACCCTCACATATGAAAATGCGATTCCTTATCATCATTGATCATCACGTCATTAACAACATTATAATTGTATTAAAACAAACGCATGTTTTGTAATAAAATTAATGATGATTGATCAAATAATCAAAAAGAAAAAGGAAAGGGCTCATTGATAATGACAACAAACTAGACCTTGTTGGCCTTTTGTCCTTTACAATTAAAAAAAGTTGCTTGAATTTACTTAGCTTGAGTAATTCGTTGAAATTTGGTTTTAAATTATTATTATTTTTAGCTCATCATTCCAATGTTGAAACTTCTTTACTTAGTGGGTATGTTATTCTTGAAACGATTGGTCAAAGTTTTCTTTTCTTAATCACATGATTGAATTAAAATAAAAAATTATATTAAATATGAGAAGTTATTGCTGCCTGATAATAGATAGTTTCAATATATGTAACCATGTCACTTTCTTTAAGGTTATATTTATTTCACTTATAATTTGGTGTACAAAAAAGTTATTGATAAATGAACCTCGGGGATATGAAACTCAATAACTGTCTGTGTTTTGCACTAACAAAAACAATCCATTGAGCATTGAGCGAAGTCAAGAGTATCACATTCTATAAATAATTTCTATAACAATTCTTTATAAAATAATCTTTTAATATTAGAAGATGGGGAGAATAAAAAAACTTTTGTTTCTCATGTTTTTTGGATATGTCTTGGTATGTGTTGCAAATGACATTTGTCTCTTATTTATAGAAATTCTAATGTCTCTTTTTAGAGACAATAGATGTCTATTTGGATAGTCACATCTAGAACATAACTATTCATTAGATATTATTTGAATAACTATATAACTATTTGTTAATAATCAAGTACAATAACAAAAGACATAACTCATCACTTTTGAATAGTAATAACTCTTGATTAATAATCAAGCGTTATAACTTTTGGTTACTTATGACCTTTAATTTGCAACTATTGGAATACTATATATATATATATATATATATCTTGAAAATGTTTCAACAATCTCTCCCAATTTTCAAAATATTTTAGATTTTGATAATCTTAAAAATTAATTGCATAAATAAATGTGTCTTACGATTGAACTTAGTGAAAACATGTTAAAGTTAATCAAAATTGCATGATAAACTATGTTTTGGACTAGCTATTTTATTTGATTAACTAAACACATCTCACACAATGATTTTAACACCAATCAATGAACATTATCTCGGAACACTATCATGGTCACGTGTTTGTAACCTCTTTTCATGAGTAATGATAGAGTCAAACCCTTAAACTCCTAAAAGTGGCCACACTCACATAGGTATATCTCATTAAGAGGGTTCATGTAAATTATGCTTTAAAATGTTTATGTTACGGGTCTATTAAGAGTATAATACTCATCATTCCCTTTACCATTATGGGTACTTAGCACTTTTTACCTTGTGATAATATATTATATATTATTTAATAGTGCTAGCAATCACATACAGACAATGTACTTTGTCTTTGTCTCATTAAACTTAAGACTTGATGTTATATCATAGGCGAGTCGAATATAATAGGCTTGTACTTCATCCCTAAATTTCAAATTTTCAACATAGCCATGCTAATAATGTATCTCATATGGTGAAACTTCATATTTATTTGTGCCTTGAAATTTCATAAGACCAACACTCCTACCATGTTCAATTATCCATTCTTTAGCAAAAGAATGCTATCAGGGATATTGTTTGTACAATTATTAATTTACGGTGATAACTTTATCTTTTCTCATCATCATGGTTTCATATTTGTTTACTTTACGCATTTCTTGATATCTAAGAAATTAAATATTGAAAAAATAATATTTTAAAAATAATAAAACATTACCTATCCTATTACAGTATTACACTAAGGATTAACATTTAAATTAAGTGAAATTTTATGATTTATTTATTTTAATAAAGAACAAATTAACTTTATAAGACAGACAGATTAAAGGCTACTTAGGGACAGTGATCCAAGTATGAATACTTGGCCCAAAACATATTAAATGCCCAAAACGCTTCAATGGCGCTAAATTTAAAAATTAAAACATCACCCGCCAAATTCTCCACCCTGCTTTCAGATCCAAACAAAACAAAACTTAGTACTTTTATTTCCACTTTCTCTTCTCCCAAACACCCAAAATAGGTATTTAAAACTTCATTTTTCAGTTTCACACAAACCCATTTTTTACTGTTTCTTTCTTCTCTCTGTTCGCGTAGTTCTTGAATCATAATCATTTGCTTTTATTATTATTATTATATATAAATTTTTTAAAATAATTATGCAACCTGTTCGGAGAAATGTCTCAAAGAAAGTTGGGTTTTGAAGGTGAAATATATAATTGAAAGATGCACGGAAGAAAGGCGTACGAGCTGGTGAAAGAGTTTGCCGATGGTGATAAAGGGCATCTCAAGATATTCAATGTAAGGCTCTTGGCTTGCTCATTTTATTTTGTTGAAATTAGTTTTAATTGCACATTTAAAATGCTTCAGGGTTGAACGAACAAAGTTGAATAGAAAATTTGCTTGATGGGCATGCTTTTCTCTTTGAATTTGGGTGTCTTTCATAGCACTATTTGCTTAAGTTATAGGCTAAATTACAATATTTCTGAAAATCGGCTGTTTATTTCTCAAAGTGACGTTAACTCTGGAGGATCAAGTTTTTGGATCTTTAAAATTCTTAGTAGTTTAGATTTAGATATATTCTTTACATGATCGGTATAGATTCCAGATTTTAGCTCGCCAACAACAGCATAATTTTGAGAACATTTTCTTTTTGCTGCGTGAAATGGTTAGAGAATTCTTCTATTCATCAATTTTCAAGACAATTTTCCTTGAAAAGTGTCAATTTTTGTTGGAATGCATCCATCTTTTCTTTTCCTGATTTGCCTGTCTGCCTTTCCCCGGGCCGGCCGGCCCCCAGTTTTACTGGTATTCAAGTCCTAACTCATTATACTCGCTATTCTTGAACCTTCAGCTAGAGGGATTCTTTTTTTTTTTTCTTAATTAACGTTTGCGTCAAAGTTCTATTCATGCTGAGTGTTTTCTTCCTATTTATGGTTGTATGGGATGTGATCATGCAGAATGAGCTGTTTGAACGAGTGATTGAAGAATGCAATGAACATCATAATGCACTTCAGTCATTGATAAGGTAATTCCGTTTTGCTACTTTGCATCTTTATCCTTTTGTTTTTGTTGGTCCTTCCTAATCCCCTCAGTTGTAATTACATCCGCTGAACTTAGGTGGTACTGCCTTGTCCATTCTTTAGTCAACTGACCAGCATCTGATTTAACCTTTATGCTCCAAGTGTCTCATAGCACCTTCTATAGATTTAATTCTGTATATTCTGGAAATTTCTTTAAATAAAAAGGAAAATAATCTTGGATATGATGGTAGTTAAAACTTTAATGTAGCATTCGTGTTAACTAGTGGACTTTTATCTTTATTCTCGATTCTATGCATACTAATTCCAGTAGGTTGTATATATGAACTTTTACCGGCTCTTGAGGTTGAAAAGTGATTGCAATGAGATATTCTGTCTAAAGTTTTTGGTTACGCTGACACTGCAGAAAGTACAATGCACTCTTTGAGATGCCTCTTGTTTTTATTTTGGGGAGATTGGTTGGGTTTAGAGTTTAGTAGCGAATTTCCGTTGCCCAAATATTCAGCTCCTTAACATGATTTATGTTATGATAGGAAAATGCAAGAGGAGGGACTGGAAGTCCAAACGGCTAGAAATGCAGACCACTATGGAGCACTCATTCACCACCTTTCTCTAATTCGCAACAAGCGTTGCCTAATGGCATATGTGTGAGTTTCTCACACCTTATGCTGTCATTCCCTAGTTTACATGTTGAGATGCGGTTTCTTACCATAACCTACTATTTTTTACACAGGTACAACCGAGCAGAAATTATAAGAGAGTTGGCATGGAAAGTAGGGTTGCTTCATGAACTTCCAGGTGAAATTCAGGAAAAGTTCAGTGACTCAGAAGAACAGTATTTCAAAGATCATTCTAAGTCTTTGAAATCATACATGTCACAACTGAGCCTTGATGTGAACGTGGTAAGGTCTCTCTTATGAATTAAACACTTTACATGTAAGAACTTACAGCTCTGGGGTATCTCAGTGCAAACCTTTGATTAAAATTTAGAAAGGGAACCCTTTAGAATATTTTTTAGTTATTGATGTTAAAACTAACAAATATACTGTTCCAATAATGAAAGATTCTGGTAAGTCTAAACTGTATTTAAGCAAGTAATTGCAATGTAGTTAAACAGGAAACGGACTGTCTTCCACCATACAGATTTTATTCTCTCAGAAAGCATTATAAAGCATCTGTCACTGTTAATTAGATTGCAATGGCTAAAGTGCTTGGTTTGTTAGGATATGGTGCCTCCAAAAGATCCCTACATCAAGGTAAGGGTGCTTGAAGATTTGGGTAGTGGAATAATTCTCAGTGATAAATCTGCCAATTTTGCTCTTCACTCAATGCACTTTCTCAAACGAACTGATGCCGAGCAATACATTGCACGGGTGGGTGGCATTTTCCAGTTAGTTAGCTTTACTTGTATCATGAGAAGGGACTGCTATATCCTTATTGATTTCTAATTATTTTCCTTGTATCAATAGGGCTTAATGGAGGAGCTGACAGGCTGAACCTGAAAGAGGTATATCTATGATGCATTCTCCCTCTTCTTAGGATAAAGATGTTTCATACTAATATTAATTCAGCAGCCACTACAGCACCCTAATACCAGACCTGTTTCTTCATTCTTTGTATGTGCACTCTAGCTCTTGGCAAGACTGATGTACCTTGAACAAGAAGAAAGAGAAGAAAGTTTTAGGTTATATTGTATCTAGATTATTTTCTGGTAATTGGTTTAAATAGTAACTAGAGAGGATCAATGTAAGGGATTTGGAAGGCTGCATAACATCCAAGACAAGGTGATAGGATTGTGAGTTATCTGATATTTATTGCTCGACTCAAATAGCTTATTAAGTTTTTGAATTAATATTACTTTCACCATTCTCTTTCCCGGGTTACTCTCTTCTTAAGGTGGTTAAATAATTCATGGTTACGAAACTTTTTAAGCAAGCTGGAATTAAATCTGGATGTCCACTAGCCATTGTGCCAATCTCATTTGCCATAACTCTGCAACTTGTATTCATAAATGATGATTTTGAGGGGCAACACTAAAACTAATAGCCAGGCGTTAAAATTTACAACGATGCTGATATCCATTATTATAATTGTGAGATTAGGTGGTATAGATATTATTTAAATTGACACATTTGTCTAGGTGGAAAAGAAATATATATATACTGAAAGGAATAGGGTTTTTCTTTGGGGTGCTTTTTTTTTTTTTTAAAAAGGGAACAATTTTTTAAAATATCTTGTTTTAATTTAAAAAGAAAAAAAAGGCCTCTAATAAATATATGTTCTTATAGAATTTTATTTTATGTAGTTTAATTAAAGAGTTGTTGTTTGGTCGTGAGATAAAATTTAATTCATATTAAATAAAAATAATGCACATTTACAAATTTTACTAATAAAGTAAAAAAAAAAAAACAAATAAATTAAAATTTTAATAATTCATGTGTTTTTGTATTTACATCGTATTTATATTATCTTTTATGTTTATATTTTATTTTAAGTTGTAATATTTTTTATCAATGTAATTGAGTGTTTGATATTTTCAAGTAAAATATTGGTTTGATTCTAAATTCATTCAGAGTCCAAAATAATTAATTCAAGAAAAAAACACTTGTTGGATATTATGAAGCTGAAATTAAGACCAAAGTAGAACAAAATTAGAATGTAAACGTGTGAACAAAATGACCTCATGATTTCTAACCCCTCAAAATAGAAAGTTTTACCACAGTAATATTCATTTGCTTTCTTCCATTTTCAAGATCTCCTATTTCCTCTCTACAGTTCCTCTTCTTTTTCCTTCCCATTGCGTGGGGGACCTTCTAAAGTTTCCATTCTCCAATGGCTTCTTCAAAGGAATGGGCAAACTTCATCTCCTCCATTGCTTCTTTTATGTATTTCCTTCTTATTATCTTCCAAATCCCTCTTTTCAGGTACTTATTACATTTCACCTCCCCCCTTTTTCTTCTCCAGTTTGTATGGCCTTCCTTTTTGTCTTTTATAGTATTTCAAAGAAACTGAATATTCCATGCCATCTGTTGCTTCTCTCTTTTCTTCTAGTCACCACATTTCATAAACCGGAAAGTTTAGCACAACAATTGTGTTATTTTGCTTAAACATTATTGCTAGGAACTGTGTCATTTTAACTTCCTTTGTTCTTTTTCATATATTTTGTTGTTCTGCTTGCTTTGCTAACTCCTGCATGTTTGAGGGAAGGGAAGACAAAATGAGTTATGTGCATGAACAAAATAATGCACCAATGGTTCCACTAAACTCTCCTCCAGCTGATAATAACACCATTTTTAGCATTCTAGCACTATTTTATGGGTTTGGCCTCAAATGGCAAAATCCCCTTGTTTAAGATTTGCTTTTACCTTAAAAAAGTGTTTTTTTAATAATTAAAAGCAATGCTAAACACTCTCTTAAATATATGCCAAAATCCCCAAAATCGAAATCAGAATATACCCAAATAATTGATTTGGTCTGCTGTGCAGGGTACCATGTAGATTTGGAATGTGCAAAACACCCATTGAGGTAACAACCTCTCAGTTGATGGCCAGTGAACTCTTCCCTACATATGTAATTAAGGTCCTTCTATATCCAGGGGCTGTTGCCAATGCTATCATCAAAAGGAGGACTCTTCCAAGGTATAGCAAATTGCTGAAATTATATAACATCAGTGCTTTGAGGAAATCTACTGCTGTATCTGATCTCCAGCGCCTAGAGGTAAACATTTACTCACAAAAAGGACTCATATCCATCTGTGATTAGATAGAAACTTTTTGATGATTCAATGATTTCACAAATATCCCAACTTCTTTTTGCAGATTCTTGCCGGAAGCTACTTGTCTGTGGTGGGAGCTTTTATAGGTCTCTCAAGGCGTGCAAGAATGAGCCTGTTTGGGACAATGCTTATAATATGGAGTCTCGTCAGAGATATCGTTCTGGGACAATTTCATAACATGTTCCCCACAAAATCTATTCAAATGTACCCAACATTGATACTTGCTGTTGTTTGTGCTTTTTTGTCAATTAAAAAGGATGTAAGAAAACTAATCCATAGTCCCAGAGCAAGGCGAGTCAAATTGTCGTGAAAGGTAGATGGAATCATCGGTGGAGTATGCAACTGCGATATTGCAAAATTTGGTGGTATACTGTTTTGAAACCAAAAGCAAACAATTAGCCCACCATTGGAAAAGGGAAAGAAGAACATCAGAGATGTATTTTCAGAGCAGCTTTGAGACCTAGTACAATTTTTTATTAGCTTCTTTCCTTTTCTGTATTAAAGCAAAAAGGATTTATTATATTTAATGTTCATTGTTGTATTTGATAACTTCATCAACATTTGTTCTCTAAAATTGCAGCGTTTCTGTCAAAAAGTTGCAGCTGAGAAAATAACATGTCACACACATCATTAATAGAAGCAACCCTGTGTTCGAGCTAGTGTACCAATTGGTATGCCTTTATTAAATTAAAGTAACATTGATCCACTTTAGTGTTAAATTGTTGACCTAGTAATCAACTATTTAATCATTTGTACCTGTGTCAGGTGTGTTTTGTATAGGTTGATTCTGCACTGCAATTATTATTAATTTTATGATTTTTGTTTAAATTTGTGATTGTTCTTTTTAATAATATAATCTCTAAAATTTCAATCTACATCTTTCTTAAAAATACAATATATATTACTATTGTACCCGACTTGTATATTACTATTTTACCCTTGTTCATTCTAAAATATAATTTGTCCAACATGTTTGTATCAACACTATACTTGTAATTATATTGTATTAGGAACTGTTCCATTTTTCTATAAAAGAAAAAACAAGATGATGAAACTCAATATTTTGGTTCAATCACTTTGAAATATGGAATCCAAGGTCTTGAATTGGAAAATTAAGAAGAGTAAGTTTGAGACGCATCCATCCATAACAATGGTTTCTACAAACACCAGGTAACAGACAAAGACTAATATATGTTTATCCTTTATTACTTTGTCTTCTTCTCTAGAAAAATTCCCACCTTATATTTAACCACAAATTAACACTACTTTGAGAATAAATGTGAGATAGTCAGATCCATATTCTCAAAAGCACCAACATTCTTTCCCACTACCCACTGCTGCATATCGAGAAATTCTTCAGAATTCGAAAGCTTTTCTGTCTTCATTTTTACCCTTGTTTTTTGCTTCTCTTTGTTTGCTGTATTTTAAAACTCTTCAAGCTTATTCAGAGAAGCCTTACTGAGTTTGGAATTGGGTTTTACTTCTGTGTCTGGAATTTGCATTGTTAGTGTAGTTTTTGTCGCTGGGAACTTGTTTTGCTTTGTTGGGATTATAGTTTATGATACAGCGTTGGTTTTTGAGGCTAAAGGTTGATCAACGGTGGACTTTTGGCTAGTTCTGTAAGTGGGTTTTGGTTGTAGAGGGTAGAAATCGTGGGATAAGGTTCTACAATTGATCTTTTCAATAGTTTTCAGCTTACCAGTTTCTGAAAGCTGGGAATTTTGTTTTGAGAACCAGAAGCTGTGATGGTTTCTATATGGCCTTCTCAAGTGAAGTATGCATATTTTGCTAAATTTCAATAGATTTTAGATGTGGGTTTTAGTTTCCAGAAGCTGATATTGCCTTTGGAATTTAGAATTTTATACTTGTATATAGGTTTCATTTGATACCTTACCTGTAGAGATGTTTAATACAAGCTTGCGAATGTCACTGAATTGCCCATCTCACTTATCAGTGTCTGTAACTAGGCAGAGAAATGTTTGTAAGAGAAGGTTGAATCCGGTTCTAGCTATGCCCCCGTCCTCAGTGATCTTACACACTGATGAAAGTGGGGAATTTCCTGAATCTAGGAACAATTCTAGTTCAAGTAATGCTTCTTTAAGCAGCTGTGCTGGGTCCTTGCTTTGTCATCCTAATACTGTGGGGATAATGGGAGGAGGATCTGTTGATTCTACTCTCAGTTTCGTTAGAAAACTTGTTCATTGGAGTAAAGAAAATGAAGAGACTTGCATGCCCTTTGTTCTTTGCTCTGATCCAGTGTTGAATAGGGAGCTTTTATCCCTGGAGAGGAATTCTTCTTCTCTCTGCAGTAGAAATGCACGTACACAATTTGATCATAGCCTGATTGTCGAAAATTTACTAAGTAAAAGAGTTTTCCTTGAGAAATCAGGAGCTCAGTGCATTGTAGTGCCTTGTCATATATCACACTCATGGCACGATGAAGTGTTTAAGGGATGTTCTATTCCTTCCCTTCAGATGGCTGAGTGTGTTTCCAGGGAGCTTAAGGAAGCCAAGTTGAAGCCACTAGAAGCTGGGAGCCCTTTGCGGATAGGGGTACTTGCCACTGATGCGACTTTAAAAGCAGGGTTTTACCAAGAGAAACTGCAGAATGAGGTAAATTCTTTCCTGATTGTTTGCCCTGAGAAATAGTACATGCATTTAGGTAAATGCAAAAAAAAATATATATATTCAAAAAAAATAGAATACATTTTGTCTGTTAAGGAGATCCTTTGTGGTCGACCTTCATATGCTTGGAATGCTTTTGAAGGCACCGACTAAAGTTTAGGTAATAAATTTGCCAACTAAAAGTTTCAAAATATTAAGAAATGCAGATAAGAATATAACACCTGTAAGATTTTAAATAATGATCAATCTATTATTGGTTTTCATGATTGAGGCAATTTGGCCGCTGCCGAGGCGTGGAAGAGGGAAAGTCTAAGTGGATTTATATATATATATATATATATACACACATATATATACACATATAAATCCTTCATAGCTTGTAGGTATCTCTTAACTAGTTTAGATTATATGTTTGGCATGATATGAGCGCATTTTATGTTTTTGATCATAAATAATCTCGCAAAAAGTTTCAATATCAGTGTTTTCAAAACCTTTGTAAGGTGTTCTCTCACTTACCATGGAGATCTTCAGTATCACTGTTTTTAAACCTTATGTACGCATACAGGGATTTGAGGTTGTGCTGCCAGATAAAGCAACCATGGAGCACACTGTAATCCCTGCAATTGATGCTATAAATAGAAAAGACATGGAAGGGGCACGGAATCTGCTGAGAATCGCTCTCCAAGTCCTCTTGGTGAGGGCAGTTAACACTGTTATCCTTGCGTCCAATGATATGTGTGATCTTTTGCCACGAGATGATCCGCTTCTTAAGAAATGTATTGACCCAATGGATGCATTGGCCATATCAACTATCAAGTGGGCACAACAAGCTGTGAAGGAAGGTACATAAAGGCTGCTAAATTAGTAGTTTTATGCATTCTTATTGCGACTTTTCTTTTTTTAAATTATTACAGGCTTTCCTATGATTCTGGGGAATATGTTCTGAAAAAATGCCCCATATTGTTCTGTTCATTTGTCAATTAATAAAGTGTATAAGAACAGAAACTGCAAAGAAAATTATTAGTGAGAAGAAGTGCCTAAAGTCTTTCACGATCTGCTGACTTAGAACAATAGGTGATTGTTCTTTCTGAGGGTTCTTCATCTTCAGGCAGCCATATTAAGCATGTCAGAGGATAGCTGCATGAATGATTGCCTTGCTTCAAATCTACATGTTTTTCAAGAACAAAACAAAATGATAAGAAAGTTACTTTCTGAAAGCAAACATGCAGCGAATCGAAGAACAACGACAAGGGTGAAAGTAAGATTACTTCTGCAATGAAACAGGGAAGAAAAGCATTTCGTGTGGATTCATCCTCCCAATGCATCTCTTTCCACCACTTTTCCTTTCCATGAATTCTGATTTCGTTTCTCTTTGCACTGTCGGAGTTGAGTGGAAGTCTCGTCAGCTTTGGGCATGCATAGACATGAATGTCTTTCATGCATGGGAATGGCAGAGCATCCTTGTAAATGCTTTTCAATTCTGGTAGATACTGTAAATAAAGAGATTTGAGTTTTGCAAATGGGCTTAAAGTTCCTACCATGTCTGCTATCTGACTCAGTTTTATCTCATTGATTATTTCTTCCATTTTATGGCAATCTATTACTATAAAATGCCTCAGATTTTGAGCTAGAATCAACCATGTTATGTCCCTCAATGTTGAACATCCTGATATGTATACCTTGACAAGGCTTTGAAAGCACATTTGAGGTTCAACCACAGGGATTTGAGTCTGGTTAGGTGCTTTTGCCCTTGTTATGTCCATCTCAGTCTTCACTTCTTCCAAACTCTCACATTTACTAATCTGTATGTAATTTAGACACTTGAAGTTTGCTAATGATAGAATATTCAGTTGCTTTGAGTCCCTGAACAAGTGAAGACCAATCTGTTCGGTGCAGGTATGCAACATTTCAGCACTCATTAATCTCTCAAGAGCAAAAGCACTTGTCACTGACATGCTTAACTCATTCAGGTGGTTCAAGCTCTGCATTTCTTCTACTAAGCACTCGTTGTTATCTTTGGCAGCTGATTTGTCGAAAAGAAAAGAACCCATCATCTTCAACATTTGCAGCTTCGAGAACCCAGATATCAACCCTCTTGGGATTCTGATGCCATCAAGTAAGTACTCCAATTTCAAA
Organism: Gossypium sturtianum; assembly: GCA_025698515.1. Lineage (NCBI taxonomy): Eukaryota > Viridiplantae > Streptophyta > Magnoliopsida > Malvales > Malvaceae > Gossypium > Gossypium sturtianum. The sequence goes on along the minus strand of CM046952.1, from coordinate 11,463,178 downwards.
CATTTCAGCTTTTCTAAAGCCTTCAGTTCAGTTGGTAGCTGTCTTATACCTGTATATGATAGATCCAAATACTCTAGAGATACAAGTTTTGAGATTCCCACCGGCAATTCTCTTATACCTCTATTACCTCTAAAACATAGAATTTTTAGACCAGACATAAATTGGAAGAAGTCATTGTGGATCACCTTTAACTGGTTTTGATTGAGAAACAAAGTTTGAAGATCAGGACAGTAAGGTGGTTCGTTTAGAGCTTCGATCTTATTTTGCATCAATGACATTCTTTTTATACCTCTCCATTTTCCAACCTCAGGCACTTGAGTCAATTCATATCCGGCTTTTACAAAAAACTTCCACTTGTGTGCATAAAGCCTACATGCTATCCACAAACACATATCACGAATTACATCATGCATTTTCACTGTCGAGTCACTTACTTCTTCCAATAAACATGAATGAATAAGAGAACCAATGATTTGATGGCCTTGCTTTCGAGCTTGACTAATGCTTTCATATTCATCCGTAAACCCTTCTACTATGCAGCAATCTATGAAAATTTCTTTAGGAATTCGATAATCTTCTGGGAATAAACTACAATATAAAAGGCAACAACGAACCGAGTCATTTGGTAAACAATCGAAACTGAATTTTAGACGTGGATATACCTCTTCATCCATATCTGGAAAAACGGAATTAGCTGATCTCTTCAAGACTTGAATTGCATATTCCCATTCTTCAGGTGTTCTCTTGCAAGCCATGGCTCGACCAATGGTGATGAGTGCAAGAGGCAATCCTCCACATTCTCTGGCCACTTCATGAGCTAGGTCTCGAATGTTTGGATGACCATCAAGGATATCATTGCCAACATGTTGTTCAAACAATTCCCAAGCCCGTTCTTCTGTCAAACATTGAACTTCAATCTTCTTATGGGCTCTCATTTGGCCACACACCTCATTAGAACGAGTTGTAAAGATTATTTTGGAACCATTTTCATAGGTTGGGAGAGGTATCCCTACCTTTAATACATCAACTCGTTCCCATACATCATCCATCAGCACTACAAATTTCTTCTCTCTTAGAACTCTGAAGATATCCATAGCTTTCTCTTCAGCAGATTTTTCTCCCCACATTCCACCAAAAAGGCCTATCCTCTTTGCAATGTCGTCTTGAACCTTTGCAATCCTAAACCCTTTAGACACCACTACCCATATCACCATATCAAATCCATTGGATGGAACACTGATCTTGTTATTGATTTCAGTCAAGATCCTGGTCTTACCAACCCCACCAACCCCATATATACCAACAATCCTCGCATGTTTTTCTTCAAGGATGCTCCACACCTTATTCAACATAGATTCCATGCCTATGGAAGAGTCGCACGGTCTTTCAACCGCCAGAGCTGCGGGTACCTCCATAGCAACCACCTCAAAAGCTCCTTTTCTCTTTAAAACCTTAACATCGTGGAGTCTTTTGACCACCGTTTTGCTAAATTTGAGGGTAGACCTATAATTCATGGAGCAACAGCCTCCCATACATAGGTTCTTCATTTCTTTTTTACCATCTATAATTCGTTGATCAACTTCGTTTATCATAGTTGCAGTTCTTGAAAGCCATCCTTGAACTTGGTTTAGTGGCTTCAGACATTGCTGTTCAGCAATGTTAACCTTCCTAATCACATCGGCCCTTTGCTCCTTTAATTCGTCCAAAGCTGTCTTCAACTCAGAAAGGCTTTCTTCAAGCTGGTATGTGTAGATTGCTTGGCCGGCAACACAATCCCAGCAGCCGCTGGTTATTTTATCACAACACATTAATTCAAAAGAGAAAATATTACCCATAGTTTATGGTAGATTGATCTAAGGAAAATTGCATCGAAAGAGAAGAAGAGTGATGAAGAACAAGGATGAGTCTACTTTATAGTCATCATAAATGGAAATGGAGACGAGGAGCGTGGTGGGTATATTTGATTTAAATAAATCTACTTAAATGAATTCGTTATTGGTTAAAAGTTTGATTAATCATAAACCTTTTGTTTATTCTCGTCAAACGCGTTTTGATTAATTTAAGCCATGTTTATGACTAATTGCCATAAATAGTCCAAATTTTCTACTCTGAGGTTTCAACTCCATTGGGTGTTTTCATTTTTAAATGCCCTGGAATTGAATTGTACATGTCTGAGTGACTTAATCGGGTGGAGGGTCGAGTCTAAATGCAACAATGCAAGTTGCATTTGTGTTTTGGTCTCATTTTTTCTTCGTTGACCATTCAAACTTCTTTTAAAAACTTGGTGGTGAAAGCCACTGTTATCACTGATGATCACTCGCATAGGATCGGAATTTCAATATTTCTAGATGAAAGTATACCCAAACCCATAAGTTTGAAGAGATTTGTTGAGCGGATTAACTCCTCTTGGAGAAGTCTTTGAAGTGTCGTCCTCGAGAATGTCGACCTAATCTCTCAATAATAGAAAGTTTTATCTCCCTCCACGAAGAGTTATATATGATTTACGGAGGGAGTGCACTGTATATGAATGTACAATCACTCACCACGAGACAATGTAAACACTTACAAAAGCTTGGTGGGATTCGAACCCACCTGATGAAATATATGGTAGAGCTAACTCAAGTCCCCAAATATAATGTTGATAATCAAGGAGCAAAACAACTTAAGCTAGACAAATGTTAAATTATAAATAAAATGGGGTTAAGTCCAAAAACAATGTTGCTTAACAAGGAGCAATTCGGCCCAAAATACTTGACCTAGACAAATTGGGATAAGGCATAAAAGCTTTATATGGGTTCTCTGTCTCAAGCTTGCGTCTTGAAGCTTAGTCAGAGCATCGCTAGCTCTACTACTCCGCAAAATTAATAAGGGTTAACACCACTAAACATACGGAATAAACAAATGGGCAAATAAAAATTGATAGTTAGATGTAGGCAGAAGCTTGAGTAGCTTCACAAAAACTTATAAATACCAAAAGCCATAGAATTGACCAAAGTATGACTAATCCCAATTCTTAACATAATTCTCGTTTTCCATTTTCTTCAAGACTTTAACTAACTTAAGACATCAGACTTCAGAGGATGCTTCGGAGTAACAACTCTGATACCTGCTAACCTGTTTCTTTATCTTGCAGCCCACCTAAAACGTTGTTCTACCCCAATCTAATAGCCTCTCACAAGTAGACTTCAACACCTCTAATATGTCAACTATAGTACTTCTCTAAATATAAATATACACATATTCATATTTATTAAAATTTGATGTTGAAATTAGCACATTGATCAAAGGCTAACATTACCGTACATGTGAAACTTCAAGATTATGACCAAAATATGGTTTTTCCAACAGAGAAGGTATTTGACATCCTCAACTTTTGCATATGTATAATATATATTCAAAATAAACAAGTGATTTTTTATAATATACAAAGAGGCACGTGGAGGTTGTGGTGGCTCATCATGACGCTTCACTCAGCCGTAGAGATGGTAGGATGGTCAGAGTGTGAGTTACCTGCAAGGACTTGAGAGAGAGAGAGAGAGAGAGTGAGTGTCTTGGCCCCCTTGCAACACTCCTTACTCGGGTTGAAAGCACGGTCACATAACCAATGTCACTTTTGTCATCAAAGTGACTCAAATGTTCAATCAAACAACCAAAACATATTTAACGAGTTAAAAGCATGAAAATATTCAATTCAAACATCTATGGATCATTTCAAACAAATATCAAGTTCAGTCTATACCTTAAAACAACATTTGAGTGCCCAAAATACAAAAAATAGGAATCAACCCCCCGATAATTGGGCCTATGAATCGATAGAGGCCTTGTTGTCTCAAGACTTATCTCCCCTAAAGCTAAACTTAAATTATTGAATTCGAATATATTGAGACACAGGATCATGTCTCGAGATTTTGTCCTCCATATCTCAAGACATACATACTATGTCAAAGGCAATGGTATGAAACAAAGAAATCTTTAAATTAAGAGATCTTGAGTTCGCACATGTTTTTGTAGCTTGTGAGATAATCTTTCTTAGCAAAAGACGTTGACCTGCGAGAGTAGTGGGATGCAAAATAAGCTCACGAGATGCATATATAATATATATCTATATAGGGCTGAAAGAAAGAAAGAAAGAAAAAAGAGGTGAGAAAGTGGTTTGTCATTGTACTAGTCTGACAAAGCACAACTTCGTATGTGTATATTTTTTTGGCAAATCATCTGTATTAACTTTATTACTAGTACATAATTATATATAATTAAAGGAAATGAAAGTCCACACCATTATACAAAGATGCTATGGGGCATCAAGACCATTAAATAAACTTGTGACATACATTTAGTCAACTTGATTTAATAGATTTTTCCCATGTACGAGAGTCACATAAAGAGAGACAACATTGTTCTAACCCCCAACTCTACATTTATGAAATGCCCACTTGCTTAATTGCTTCCCCTTCTTGTATTAGAATTATGTCAAGTTGAAGCTATTTTTAGTTGTAATTGCTCTCACCCTCACAAACCAATTGGAATAATCATTTTCAAAGACGGAGATACGTCATTGATTAGTTCTTAATAATGGGATTATACTAATAGATGAACTTGGTCACTCTCCATTATACATTTTTGCTTAAAGTTTACATACCATTTCAAGAAAAAAATTATGTAAACAATACAACCAAGTTGGTATGGAAATTTTAGGAAAATACTTGAAGTAACCGAAATACCTTTCTCAAATTCATGTAATCTATACCATGCTGAAAATGCCAAGTCCCTCTCCCTCTTCTTTCAACACCCATTCAAATTTGTTCAATGAAGAAATGGAAAAACCTTATATACTTGAAATTCGTGGCTATCATTCACCCTAAAGATTTTCTTGAATGTTTTTTATTATTATTTCGCAACAAATTTTTACTTTTTTTCCAAAAAAGAAGAGAAAAAAAGATTACAAATATTGAGATTTGAACTCTGAACATATGGGATTCATCTTTTAAACCAATTTTATTAATGTATTGAATAATTAAAAAATAAAACAATTTATAGGTTTGTATTTGAGATTCTAACTATGTATAAATTCATATGCAATCAATAAATTATGTAAGAACAGGAAAGTATAGGTAGGGACGAAGGCAAGGGAGCAAGCAAGTGCCTTGACCTCCTTAAAATAGAAAATTTCAACTTTAGCCCTTTCAAAGTTCATAAAATTCTAAGTAAATAATGGTAAAATTATAGTTTAGCCTTCAAAAAATGATACTTTTTTTATTTAATCCTAAAATTACATTTTAACTTCCATAAAAATATATAACTTAATCTCGGACATTCCAAAAAAAAAATTTTTCTGAGTTGACCTCAGGATACATTATAATATATATATATACATGATGAAATGGGAGATTGTACCATACAAGAACTAGAATAAATCCTCCACTCTTTTCCATCATCCCTCATCACCGACAATTTCTTCTCCAAGAAAAAACCCAAACCAAGCTCAGCAACCAAAGCAACACAACCCCATGCCATGAACCCTAGTCTTATCACCTATTCCAATAATAATCTAACTGAAGAAGAAATCTCCAAGCTCGAGTCCATCATCCAAACTTACCATACCTTTCCTTCATCCTCAAACACATGCACATCTTTACTTACACAACGTATAAACGTTCCCCTAAGCTTTATATGGCCATTCGTCCGCGATTTCGAAAACCCTAATAAGTACAAGCACTTTATCAAGAGTTGCACGATGAAAGGAGACGGAAGAGTTGGAAGTGTGAGAGATGTTACGGTTATTTCGGGCTTACCGGCGTCGATGAGCACCGAAGTACTAGAGGTATTAAATGAAGATGAGCACGTTTTGAGCTTTAGGGTTGTGGGGGGAGATCATAGGCTGAATAATTATAGAGCTGTGACATCGGTTCATGAGTTTAAGGAAGGAGGAGGAGGAGAGGTATATAGTATTGTTTTGGAGTCTTATTCGGTGGAGATACCTCAAGGGAACACTGAAGAGGATACTAAGATGTTTGTGGATACTGTTGTGAAGTTGAACTTACAAAAGCTTGCAGAAGTAGCCATGGCAGCAGCTTTGAGAACGCTTACATGAAATAAAGGTCCATTGGTAGATAAGCTATAGCAGCTTTATCTATGGAGAAAGAGATTGTGATAAATAAGGATGATATTATAATGGGTTATGTAAATGTGGTGTGATGGTAATGAAAATTTTACTTGCTCTCTCTCCCTATTAATTCCATTCAATATGTCAGGTTTTTGAAAGTATTGAAGGCAATATCAAACATAACAGAAATAAAATATCAGACAAAATACGTAGTAAATTCACAAAATTATATCAAACAAATAATGATATATCGTTGTGATAATTTTTCTTCTTCTCAAATATGACTATTTGACATCAGTGATATAGAATGTATTTCTTATGTTGATATTTATGTTTTTTTGAAAAAAAATAAGTTTACATTTTTTTATTACATATTATTATAATTATTGCCTCCTTCTATTGCACCCATGTTCTAATTTTCTACAAATACCCCTATCGTCGCATCTGTGTCATGCTCTCTACCCATATTGAATGATAGTTATGAGTTTTCTTTTCAGAAATAAATAGATTTATATAAATTAATGTGTAGTAGCATACGTTAGGTAGAAGGCACTATACCAAAACAGACTTTTAGCGGCGTTTTTAAGCGCCACTAATAGTCTTTGCGGCGCTTTCGAAAGCGCAGCAAAAAACGCCGCTAAAGAAAACACCGCAAAATTTAGTGGTGTTTTTTTGTGAAAAAACGCCGCTAAAAGTCAAGACTTTTAGCGGCGCTTATAAAAAAATGCCGCTAAAGGTATGGGCTTTTAGCGGCGCTTTTAAAAAAAACGCAGCTAACGGTAGAGGCTTTTAGCGGCGCTTTTAACAAAAACGCCGCAAAAGGTATGGACTTTTAGCGGCGCTTTTTAAAAAAACGCCGCTAAAGGTAGGGCTTTTAGCGGCGCTTATGAAAAAACACCGTGAAAGGTAGGGGCTTTTAACAAAAACGCCGCTAAAGGTAGGGGCTTTTAGCGGCGCTTTTCAAAAAAACGCCGCAAAAGGTATGGGCTTTTAGCGGCGCTTTTAAAAAAACGCCGCAAAAGGTGTGGGCTTTTAGCGGCGCTTCTTGAAAAAACGCCGCTAAAGGTAAGGACTTTTAGCGGCGCTTTTAACACAAACGCCGCTAATTTGCACAGATTTGCAATATTCATTTTCTCCAATATCCTACCCTCCCTGTATTAAAACAAACCAAAAACAAGCACAATTGCATATAATTTCAACTCAATACTGAAGAAATAAAACATTTAAATCTCACTAAAAGCATTAAATCTAAACGATACTTCAAATTTAATAAAAGATATATGATATACATTAATAAATGAAGTATAATTCAAACAATTCTTACAATAATGTTAAATGTCATAATGTTAAAAATCATCTTACAACAAGAAAACAAATGTCTAAGAAGGCGGCCTCTGCGACTGCTGGAACATCTTCATCATAGCCTGAAGCTGTAGCTGGAGTTCTTCATACTTTATGTTCTGTTCTGCCTCCCTCGCTGCTGCCTCCGCTCTAAGTTGAGCAATATGCTCTGCCTCCCTCGCTGCTGCCTCCGCTCTAAGTTGAGAAATTTGCTCAGCTGTGCTCGCTTCCATCTGAGCTATCTGGTCTTTTAGTCTCTGAACTTCAGCACGAGACTAACTCCCGGAAGGCATGTACTGCTGGGAGGCGGATCCAAAATATTGGGTCGGGGTAACCCCAGATCCTTGACATCGAACCCGACCATACCTTTTAAGACCCAAAACATTAGTGATAATTTAGTTATAAATATACTCAAGATTAACAGAACTATCAATCGAAGCAGTCGTACCTCTCAGGACCCAAAACATCAGTAATAATCCTGTTATCAATCTCCTCGAGATTAACAGAACTATCATTCAAAGCAACCGTTTCATACTCCGCCTTCTTCTCCTTTAGTTTATCCTAATAAATCAACGAAAGAGTTAGAAACGAAATATATAATAAAAAGGAATGCAACATAACTTAAAATTATAAAATTAAAACTACAAACGATGAATTAAAGTACTATAATTAAACATTATAAATATTTATAATAAATCAATTATTAAGTAAATATACCAAAATTTCTGCAGCTTCGGATGTCATCGGAGATCCGTCCTTCTTCCTATGCGTAATGTCAAAAAGCTGAAGGCGTCCAACTTTTTGACCGATTTAACTTCCTACATTATAGCGAGAAAAATATAATTTAGTAGTATAAAGTCATTAATATTTGAAAGAAATAATAAATTATAATACCTCGACCTCAGCTACACAAGCAAAACTTCTGGCACCTGCCGTGTGCGTAAATTTTTGTTTCTGTCTGCTGCTTGTTCCAACTCGCTCACGGTCCTAAATAATGAAATTTGAATTATGTATATAGTAAATACGATAAACCGAAAATTTTATAAGACTTTACAAGTACGTAATACCTCTCCTTTCTTTGAATTCCAGAATCTAACTTGATCTTCCCATTGGTACCTCAACATTCCCGGCGGGACATTTCGCAATTTTTCGTCGAGGCTTATGTCTTTCTTAAAATATTGTTTTTTTAGCGTGCTTTTATTATCTCTCCATTTTTTACCCAACGTCTTCTTAACATATTCATCGGAGACCTCTAAAGTAAATCTACCCTGAAGAAAAAAAGTTTAAAAAGTTAATATAAATGAAAGTTAAATTAAAGTATTATAAATTACATTCACGTTTTGTTACCTTAATATTATCGAGAGCCTGATTTTTGTTGGCATCAGGCATGTGATGCCATGATTCGTAGTTAATGGGCAACATATTGGCATTTCGTGCTATAATGCCCAAATAGCCTGCTAACAGTCGAGCTTCAGATCCAACAGGTTGGCCATGATTGTTTCTCCTTACTTTAACACGATCGGTAGGCTCTAAGTTGTATAAATCTTTAAGTAATGTACGTCCCCGCCTCTCAAGGCCCCACCACCTTCAAATGAAAAATGATATATTATTATATTAAAATTGAAAAATGAATCAATAATAAAATTCAACATGCATGTAAAATAAACTTAACATTACTTTCAAATTCTCGGGCTCATCATCTATGTCGGCAGAGTAGAAGATCCAACAAGCTGTTTCTTGTTCACTATTTGCTTCTTCTAAATTTGGAGTAGTGTGGACAATGTTTAAGTCTCGTAATCGTCTTCTAGGCATTTTTCCCGCAATACACATGAAATAGTTCAACATTTTAGTAACAAATAACAATAATAATAGTACATTTAAAATAGTTAAATTATATAACATGCCCAACATTAAAATTATAAGATTACATATAAATAATAAATCGTAAAATCTTACTAAATCATATTTCAGTAAATATCTTCGTCCACATCCTCGATGAACCCATTGAAATTGTTGACTAGTACTAGGGATATTTTCATTTAAGTTTTGTTCGAAAAGGCAATGTTTCTAATCTTTCGACTATGTCATCTCTACTTCCACCGCCAATGTCGAAGAAGTCTCTAGGGGTGTCTCAAGTACAACGTACCAACCCTCATCGATTGGATCTTCCGAGTAAAAACTTGTTTAACTTGAGAAGAAAACACATACGGCTCGTCTATCGGTTGTTCTCCTGTGAATCAATCGAGAGAAATTTACCATTGTAAAGCCATATTGATCGTTTTTAATTCCGCGAGCCGTATTCACATCAGCCCAATCACCTCGAAATAAGACAACTTTGCATTTTCCGTAATAATCCAACTCAATGATGTCAGTAATAAGTCCGTAATATTCCAGATTCCCCTCGACAGGATTACTGTCCCTAGCACTAGCATAACTTGTAATTGAAGAATTAACAACGATTCCACAATTTTGGGTTCTCCTCAATCTCTCGCGATACCTTGTATGAAATCTGTATCCGTTGATGAGGAAGGCACTATATCTTTTCACTATTCTGTTTGGACCTTGTGAAAGCCATTTAACTTCGTCATTAACTTCATTCCGACTCCAAACCTATTGAATCGAAAGTAAATCGAGTAATTATAAATGTTATGAGAAAACATTATTACTTGTCAACGAAAACTTAAATTGCATACCATTTGGCTTAACCATTCATGGAATGATTCTGCGAACAACTTATTAATTTCTCACGATTTAATCTTCTGGATCGTGAACGAGCTCTCAATATTTGTTTGTACTCACTACGTTTAAAAAGATTTACTTTGTTAGAAGACAAACAAATTATAATTGATGAGTATTTATCAAATTCTAGAACTTACTTTGAAATGGTTCCATTGAATCGTGATGAAAAAGAACGTGTCGATGTGCTTGGACCCACGATCTATCGTCTAATTCTGCGATTTCGACTTTGCCGATCGGTTCTCCAAACTTTGAAATAAATAAGTTTCGCCAAGTTATGATCTGTGAGCCCAAAGATTTCTACTTGGTCTGTTCATTCTTGTTTCAACATCTTCCAAATACCTCGAACAGAAAGTCATACATTCCTCTCGCCAAGTAGCCCTCGATGAATTGATCCTTCCGGATAACGCTTATTGCGCGATAAGACTTTAATTTGGATAGGAACCTAAACACGATATATAAAATTATCAAAAGTTGCAACTAAAGGCATTAAGGTGAATGAAGGAATAATTTGCAAATAAAGTAAGACCTTTCAATGGGATACATCCATCGATAGAAAACGGGTCCACCAAGTATTGCTTCACGCGGGAGATGAATTAACAAGTGCACCATAATTATGAAGAAGGAAGGCGGAAAGATCTTCTCCAGATTGCATAAAGTCAATGCGGCTCGATCTTGTAGTGTCTCAAGTTCTTGAACATTCAAAACTTTACCACAAATGCCTTTCATTATATTTGACAGTTCAATTACACAAGACGTCACCTTTTTCGACATAGAACACCGTATAGCAACTGGCAGTAAGTCTTGCATCAAGATGTGATAGTCATGCGATTTTAAGCCATATAGTCTTCGATCTTTATGACTCACACATCGAGATATATTTTATGCATACGCATCCGGGACCTTTATATCCTTCAACACCAAATAGAACACTTCTTTCTCCGTCTTCGACATTGAAAAAATAGCAGGCGGCAACCGATATTTCATATTCGGAAGTGCTTGGGGATGAAGCTCACGTCGAATTCCCATGTGGACTAAATCAAGTCGACTCTGAAGATTGTCTTTCGATTTTCCATCGATATTCAAAATAGTCCCAATGATGTTCTCGCAGACATTTTTCTCAATATGCATGACATCAAGATTATGGCGTAAAATCGATGCTCCTAATAAGACAACTCAAAAAATACTTCTTTTTTCCACAAGTCCGCCTCATTAGGATCGTCCTCTTCATCGATTCATCATCGAAATCATCCCTAGATCTTCTATTTCTTCGCGGGTTGGCGGTTGATTCATCTTCCCATAAATGAAATTCATATCTTTCAACATTAACAATATTTCGGATCCACCACCGCGAAGGAGCTTCTCGAACTCTTCTGTGCCGTCAAACCGAGCACTCAAAATCTAAATCTATGATTTTTCGGTAACCACCGACGATGATGCCCCATGTAAGAGAACTTCTTCCTATTATATAACCATTGCGAACATGTCTGCACGCAAAAGAAAACACTGGACAAGCATAACGTCCTCTCGGTACTCCAACCGATAAATTAGGATAAGCCGAAGTCATTAATAGTCCACATCAAAGTCGCACGTAAATTAAAGTTCTCTTTTCTCATTGCATCGTATGTCTCAACACCAGCCCATAGTTGTTTTAACTCTTCAACAAGTGGCTACAAATAGACGTCAATATCATTCCCGGCCCTTTCTCTCCGGTATAATCATAGACAAGATAAAGGATGATTGTTTCATGCAAACCCATGGAGGCAAATTGTATGGAACAAGCACCACACAGCCAAGTACTATCTGTTGTGCTCATGAGTTTGTGAGGTTAAATCCATCGGATGCTAGCCCAAGCCTCACACTCAGAGGATCGCTTGCAAAGCTTGGAAATTTGGAGTCAAAAGATTTCCAAGCTAAAGAATCTGCAGGATGCCTTAACAATCCATCATCGGTTCGTCCATCACGGTGCCACGTCATTGACTCGGCTGTCTTCGACGACATGAAAAGCCGTTGAAGCCTTGGTATTAGCGGAAAATACCGCAAAATCTTAATCGCGCCGCTTCCTTAAATGTGTATCGTGATCTTCCTCGTTACCATCCTCTCGTATTTCTATTAATCCAACGGGATTGATCGCATACATGACAAAGATTTGTTGGTTTATCCTGGTCACCCCAATACAACATGCGATCATTTGGGCAACTATGAATTTTGTTGTAGCCAAGGCCCAAATCCTTTATCGCTTTTTTCATGTCTTTGAAAGATTGAGGAATTTTCGCAAACGGAACATTTCTTGCGAAAACTCTAACAACATTGTCAACGAGTTTCCTGGTCCATCCTCCCAAACATTTCAAGTGAAAAAGACGAATACGAAAAGACAAAGTTTGGAAAATTTTGATCCTCATACAGCTTCTTCATTCATTTCACCAAGTAACGTGTAGAACCTCGCCGCTTCTTCATTTGGTTGTTCATCGTACACTTCTTCCCCTTCAAAGTGAAAGTATTTCCATCGAAATTATAATCATCGGTTGCACCCAATTCAGGTGGAAATGACCCGAAACCATCACTGCACATATTAAAAGCATCCCGCAACATGCCTTTCATGTTATCATCTCTAACATTCAGATTGTAAGCACTATGAGGATAACCCAGATTCATCGATGAAGATGCTCCACTAGATGTACACTCTCCATGAAAAAACCATTTTTTGTACCCCCGGACAAAGCCATCAACAACAAGATGTTCGTAGACAACTTCACGATAATGCCAATTGATATTGCAACACTTCTTACACGGACAAAGAATCATATTCTCTTGGCTTGCATTTTGAAATGCGAAATTCAGAAAAGTTTCTACTCCATTTCGATAGCCGTTGCTTACCCTTGACAATTTCATCCAACTCCTATCCATTTCGTAGTTGTTGAAGTCTAAAGTTGACAATAAATTACAGGCTAAATTGTTAATTTATAATTTATGTAAATCTTGATATGATCACATATATAAATGAGTTATGTATTCTTTAAGATTCATCATACGTGGCATTGCTACACCTAGGGAGGATCCATTATATCTAACAGATGAGATATAAGGCAACCCAAATCAAAGTTTCCAAATTTCTATATACTTTGAATCTTTTTTTAATCTATACAAGTATTATGTAAGTTATGTATTATGTAACTTATGTAAGTTATGTATTATGTAAGTTAAATAATTTGACGAAAGCTATGTAAGTTATGTATTATGTAAGTTAAATAATTTTATGTAAGTTATGTATTATGTATTATGTAAGTTAAATTAAAATTTCAAATCGAGAATGAGTTGAGGTGTGAAAATATTTTGGGGAAGAACTTAGGGAAATTTAGGGTAAATGAACTTAGGAAAATTGGGGAAATGAAGTCGATCGAATCTGACTTGAGGAAAACTAAAGGAAATTCGGGGTTAATAAAACGACATCGTTTAGGTTAGTTCTAAATTTTGCGGCGTTTATAAAAAGCGCCACTAATGCACAAACAAAAAAACGGCACCGTTTCAGAAACTATTTTTTTTTTGCGGCGTTTCCTAATAAGCGCCACTAAAAGCACAGGTAAAACAACACCCTTTGGGAAATTATTAAAACATATTTGTGGCGTTTTCTGCTGAAGCACCACTAAAAGATAGTCATTTACGGCGTTTTTCCCAAAACGCCACTAAAATCTTGCATCAAAACGCAACGTTTTGCAGTATCAGGCACATATTTGCGGCGCTTTTTAAAAAAATGCCACTAAGAACACAGATCAAAACGCAGCGTTTTGCCATTTTTGAAACAACTTTGTGGCGTTTCTACTAAAACGCCACTAATGCTCAGACTTTTAGCGGCGTTTTTCCAAAAAGCGCCGCTAATGCTCGGACTTTTAGAGGCGTTTTTCCAGAAGCGCCGCTAATGCTCGGACTTTTAGCGGTGTTTGTCCAGACGCGCCGCTAATGCTCGGACTTTTAGCGGTTTATACCGTGATCCTTAGATCTCATTTTAGCGGTGTTTGGCATCATGTTACATGGGAAGAGATTTAGTATCCTCGGTTATTCTCTTGTTCATACTTTTTCTTAGATTTTCCTAAAAGCCGAAATCCCTAGATCTCATCTCCTGTGATTGCCGAATTACTTCTGTGGTGCCTACTTGTGCCGAAATCTGAAGGGAACTTTAGTGGAGTCAATCGCATAGATCTCTAAGTTATAGAATCATGTTACTTTCGGGATTTCAAGGTAAGGGATCTATTAGTTTTAACGTGTAATTTGGGATTTATTAACCTTGGCCAATTGTTGAAGGGGCTAAATCTTTGTGTGTTTTTCCGGCTTTTGAGCAAGGCTTTACATTGAGGATAATAGATCCTGATAGCAAGGACATCGACTAAGAATATTGGATTTCGTGATATCAGGTGTGTAATACTTCCCCACCATCTAGATCTGATTATTAATGTATGCTCATAAGTTTATATGTTGTGATAAATACCGATATCTCGGTTTAATGTTGGAAACCCGAAAAGGGTGAAGCAAATCACCAGGTCAGTGAATGTTTGACTTTATATGATAAAAGCATATTGATTTTATGACTGAATGGGTTGGGTTGATGAAAGGAGGAAGTTATACGTTATATGTGTAGCGGTTTATACCGTGATCGGTTATATGTTGTAGCGGCTAATGCCGTGATCTGTTATAAGGGCTTCGGCCATAATATGTTGATGAGCAGCATGACTGCCATCTTGGCGTGTAGCAGTGTGGGTCGATTGTAGAAATCCCCAATGGTGTGAATGGCTGGTACGGGGGCGTAATGGGTTGGGCCTTGCATATTATTTGTTATTTTTTTTATAAATGGAATTATTAATCTGTTTTATGGGCCTAAGGCCAAAATCTAGTGGTGCATGAGGTTGCACATCGAGTCTCGCGACTCACCCTATTAATTAACCTTTCGGTGATACCTAGTGCTTGGATCGGGTGGAGGAGCATAAGGTGGCCATGCAAAAGACCAACTGGATCCAAAGAAAAAGTCTCAAGTTAATACTTTATATTTTTAATTAATGGATTTTAAATCTCGTTGTAATAAGGCTATGGGCCACTAGTTTATGTTTTGTTTTATTTTGGGCTTTAATTACTTTTAGTTATTTAAATTCTTATTGAACTAATGTATCTATTTAAATTTGGGTTTTTAATTTATAAAGGCATATTTTATTTAAACTATCAACTATTAAATTTCTCTGGAATAAGAAGATAAACTTTAGAAAAATATTTTTCTGAAAATACGACATGTTCTTCCAAAATTTTCTTAGTGACATACCAGATCCAGTCGTGGTGTTTGGGCCGGGTTTGGGGTGTTACATATCTGGCCTTTGTGATGAATGATAAAGAAACCGGATCAAAGATTGAGTCAGTGCCAATAGTATGTGAGTACTTGGATGTCTTTCCTGAGAAATTACCAGGATTACCTCCAGTCAGAGAGGTTGAGTTCAATATTGAGCTAGTTCCCGGTACTGTACCAATATCTATCACTCCTTACAGAATGGCTCCAACAGAGTTAAGAGAGTTGAAGTTACAATTGCAAGAGTTGACAGATAAAGGCTTTGCAAGATCAAGTTATTCACCATGGGGTGCTCCTGTTTTATTTGTGAAAAAGAAAGATGGCACCATGAGATTGTGCATAGATTACCGCCAGCTCAATAAAGTGACAGTAAAGAACAAGTACCCATTGCCTAGAATCGATGATTTGTTCGATCAATTGAAAGGAGCCACTCTGTTCTCCAAAATAGATTTGAGATCCGGGTATTACCAATTAAGAGTAAAGGAGTCAGATGTATCCAAGATTGCTTTTCGAACAAGGTATGGGCATTATGAATTTTTAGTCATGCCTTTTGGTTTGACCAATGCTCCTGCGGTATTCATGGACTTAATGAACCGCATCTTCAGACCATACCTTGACAAGTTTGTAGTCATTTTTATTGACAACATACTAATTTATTCCCGAGATGAGAATGAGCATGCTGAGCACCTACGGACAGTTTTACAGATTCTTCGAGAAAATCAGTTGTATGCCAAGTTTAGTAAAAGTGAGTTTTGGCTCAATGAAGTAGGATTTCTGGGACATATTGTCTCAGGAGAAGGGGTTCGAGTAGACCCAAGTAAGATCTCGACCATTATAGACTGGAAACCACCGAAGAATGTCTCTGAGATTAGAAGTTTCCTAGGCTTAGCCGGTTATTACAGACGATTCGTCAAGGGGTTTTCTATGATTGCAACCCCGATGACGAAATTATTACGAAAAATGTGAAGTTTGAGTGATGAAAAGATGCCAAAGACAGCTTTTGAGAAACTGAAAGCATTATTGATGAAGCTCCAGTCTTAGTACAACCTGAGATGGGGAAAGAGTTCATAGTTTACAGCGATGCATCCTTAAATGGATTAGGCTGTGTGCTTATGCAAGAAGGAAAAGTGATTGCTTATGCCTCAAGACAGTTGAAGTCTCATGAGAAGAATTATCCAACACACGATCTAGAGTTGGCAGCCATAGTCTTCGCATTGAAGATATGGAGACATCATTTATATGGTGAGAGATGTCGGATATACACTGATCACAAAAGTTTGAAGTATTTGATGACGCAGAAAGAATTAAACTTGAGGCAGAGAAGATGGTTAGAGTTGATAAAAGACTATGAGTTAGTTATTGACTACCTTCCTGGCAAGGCGAATGTGGTCGCCGATGCTTTGAGTAGGAAGTCCCTTTTTGCATTAAGAACAATGAATTCACGGATAACTTTATCCGATGATGGTTCTATTCTAGCTGAGTTGAGAGCTAGACCAGTATTTCTCCAAGAGATCGTTGAGGCTCAGAAAGAAGATAGCGAATTGCAAGTCAAGAGAGTTCAGTGCGAGTCAGATGTTGAATCTGACTTTTGGATTAATTCTGATGGATACATGTTGTTTAAAGATAGAGTTTGTGTACCGAGAAAAGAAGAGCTTATTCAGAGAATTTTACACGAGGCACATGATGGATGTTTATCTGTACATCCGGTAGTACCAAGATATATAATGACTTGAAGCAACAGTATTGGTGGCCGAGAATGAAGAAAGATATTTCAGAGTTTGTTTCCAAATACTTAATTTTTCAGCAAATAAAGGCTGAACACGAAGTACCTTCGGGTTTGCTTCAGTCCATTTTGGTTCCCGAGTGGAAATGAAACCGTATTACTATAGATTTTGTAACGGGTTTACCGTTGTCACCAAGCAAGAAGGATGCTATATGGGTTGTAGTTGATAGACTCACTAAGTCAACCCATTTTATACCTGTACGAGTAGATTACTCACTCGACAAATTGACAAACTTGTATGTTTCAGAAATAGTAAGACTTCACGTAGTCCTTTTGTCAATCATATCGGATAGAGATCCGAGGTTCACATCCAGATTTTGGAAAAAGTTACAAGAGGCCCTGGGTGCAAAGTTGAACTTTAGTACGACCTTTCATCCTCAAACTGACGGCCAGTCGGAGAGGGTAATTCAAGTGCTTGAGGATATGCTCAGATGTTGCATTCTAGAATTCCAAGGTAGTTGGGAAAAGTTCCTCCCATTAGCAGAATTTTCCTATAACAATAGTTTTCAGTCAAGTTTAAAGATGGCACCTTATGAGGCTCTATATGGGCGTAAGTGCAGAACGCCTTTATTTTGGACTGAACTCAAGGAAAACCAAATTCACGAGGTTGATTTGGTTAGAGAAGCTGAAGAGAAAGTGAAAGTGATACGAGAATGTTTAAAAGCTGCCTCAGACAGATAGAAATCCTATTCGAATTTAAAGAGAAAAGAGATAGAGTACCAAGTCGGGGATAAAGTTTTCTTGAAAGTGTCACCATGGAGAAAAGTTCTCAGATTTGGCCGGAAAGGCAAGTTAAGCCCACGTTTCATCGGACCTTACGAGATTACTGAGAGAGTTGAGCCAGTAGCTTACCATTTGACTTTGCCATCAGAATTAGAAAAGATACATGATGTGTTTCACGTGTCTATGTTGCGATGCTACCGATCAGACCCTTCACATGTAATTACCCCGTCAGAGGTAGAAATTCATCCCGACATGACTTATGGTGGGGAACCAGTCAAGATTTTGGCTCGGGAAGTCAAGTAGCTAAGAAATAAAAGTATTGCCCTAGTGAAAGTATTGTGGCAAAGACATGGAATGGAAGAAGCTACATGGGAACCAGAAGAGAGTATGAGAAACCAGTATCCAAACCTTTTTACTGGTAAGATTTTCGAGGACGAAAATCCCTAAGGGGGGAGAATTGTAACAGCCAGATTTAGGGCCTAGTCGAAATAGTGGTGCGAGACCATGAATCCGAGGTGAATTTATGAGTTTTTAATGTTTATACCATGGTTGCATGCTAGTGTAAAAGTTTTATGAAGCAATTTTGCTAAATTGAGGTTGAATGGTCAAAAAGGACTAAATTGCAGAAGTTACAAAATATGAGTTTCTAGAAGCTCTTTGTATGAAATAGCTCTAGAATAGCAATTATGAGTCCTTAAATAGCAATTTTCCCAAATTATAATTTTTGGACAAAATTGGACATGAGATAGTAAATGGTGATATTTTAAGAGAAGGGCATTTTGGTCATTTACCTATTAAATGATTAATAAAGGAAAAAGATGACAAAAATCATTATCATCTTCTTCCTCATTGCCAAAATTTTCAAAGAAACCATAGCTAGGGTTTGCTCATCTTTCAAGCTTGCTAGTAAGTTTATCTTAGTCCCGATTTTTAATATTCTTCGTGTTTTTGAAGTCCTCGTATTATGAATTAGCTATTTTTAGCTATAAAATGAGCTAAGATGCATGTTCAAAAATCTACCCATGAATTACATGCATGCTAAATGATGTTTTATGGAAGTTTATGAGAGTTTGATGTTAGATAAACATCTTTTTCTAAGTGAGTTTCATGAAAAATAATAGTATGGACCATTTTGTAATAGTTATGAAAAATTGGTCATACATGTTAGAAATAGTAAGAATTATTGATTGTTATAGTAGAGAAAATGATTCAGCTAAGCATGAAGTTTAAGAAAGTTGAATGAAAATTTATTTACGAGCCTTGGGGTAAAAGTGCAAATATGAGAAAGTTTAGGGACAAAATAGTAATTTTGCCAAAGTATGAGTTAAGAGTCAATTTAGTTAATGTGAGTTTTAAATGATCTATTTATGATTATAGATCAAGAAAAACGAAGCCCGGATCGAAACCGAGGCAAGAACAAAGTAGAGGACTAAATTGCATATCTACATACATTTTGTATATTGAGGTAAGTTTGTATGATTTCTAAGCTTTATGATTTTTATCATTGAATTACTTAGTATAATGTACACTATTTTCATGAATTGTTTAATGTTATGTTCAACCAAGAAATCAATGAGATTAAGTATGAGCAAGTCCCGATTGAAAATAAATTTCCCAGGATACTCGATCTACCACATTATGAGAGCCAGAGTAAGACCATGTTTGGAACATGGCATCGGCAAATCAAGAAAGTTATCATGTAAGTCCAAGGCAAGCTTGGCATTGAGCAAGTTATCATGTAAGTCCAAGGCAAGCTTTGCATTGAGCAAGTTATCATGTAAGTCCAAGGCAAGCTTGGCATTGAATAAGTTATCATGTAAGTCCAAGGCAAGCTTGGCATTGAACAAGTTATCAAGAGAAAGACTTCATATAAGTCTATGTCAAGACATGGCCTTGAAACCAAGATGAGATATTCCATGTAAGACCATATCTAGGATATGGCTTTGGCATCATGTTACGTGGGAAGAGATTTAGTATCCTCGGTTATTCGCCGAAATTCATCGGGCAAACGAGTAAAGTTAAAATGAGATAACATGAAAGCTAAGAAAGCAAAGCTAGCATCAAGATGAAAGTGAGCATTATTTGAGTTATGAATGATGAATGATAGATAATGATTATTATGTTAAAGTATGCTGATCAATGTGATCAAGTGATACAGGTACCTTGGTTACCTCTCAAGCATGAGATTTGTAAGTTTCATGAGATATGTATGAATCAAGTATGAGTAAGTAAGCTTTATAGCTGAAATCTATGATACCATTATTTATGTTAAATGGTTTATATCAAGCAAGAAAGTACATTATATGCAAACTTACTAAGCTAAATGCTTACGCCTTTGATTCTTTCTTTCTATGTAGTCCCGCCAAGCTAACGTGTGGATCGTTGAAGTCGGAGCTCGTAGCACACTATCAATCGCCATTTTGGTATAGCAAAGTTGTTTTATTAAGTATGGCATGTATAGGAGGCACTTCATTTTGAGTATATGTTTTAAGAAGAGCCATAGTATAGGCTATCTTGTCCGTTATTCTTTTTGTATATGGCTAGAGAAATTGGCCAAATTGACTAAGTATGTATGCTTTTAGATATCAATGAAAGATGTAGTAATTTGAGTAATTGAATTGAGTATGAATGTGATCTTAGTTTCAGGGTGGTAATTGGCTTGGTAAATAGCCTCTAAGTTCCCACACGGTTGGACACACGGGCGTGTGTCTAAGCCGTGCGTACCCTGCACCATTACACCTTAAGTCAGAATATCAAGTTGTAGTACACGGTCTAAGTCCACGGGCGTGCCATGGCTGTGTGTTATAAGTCAGAATGCTAAGGTTTTTCACACGGGCTAGGACCACGGGCGTGCCATGGCCGTGTGAAATTTGGCAGTAAGCTCAAGTTTAAGCACGGTTGGGAGACATGGGCGTGTCTCAGGGTTACACGGGCATGTCCCAACTCACATGGGCGTGTGACCCCTGTTTCAATGAAAAGTTTTCCATTGAGTTCCGAAAGTTTACGGACATGAGTTTAAGGCCTCGTAGGCCCATGAAAAGTACAAATTGATTAAGAAAGAGAAGTTCTTAATTCAGAACGAAATTTTATAGCCTGTAAGTACTTGATTAAGCAAGTTCAAGCATAGTAATGTCTCGTATCCGGTCTAAGCCTCAGACTCGGGTATGGGGTGTTACATCATGTCTGGGACATTGGCATCGATATGAGATTTGTGTAAGACCATAGCTAGGCTATTGGCATCGATATACTATAACATGTAAGACCATATCTGGGATATGGCATTGTATGAGTTATACGAGATTTCCAAGTATCCTTAGCGATTTCGAATGGTTTAACGGGCATAGTCAAGACAAGAATTAAAGTATGATTGAAATAAGTAATACAAGTACGTACAAAACTTATGTGAGAATCGAATGAAAATGGTGAGTTCATATTGTATCATGTATATGAAATGAGAAAGATTTGTGTATAAATATGTTTAATTCCAAAATTGGTTCATTTGGCTATATGGAGGTATGAATTGGATGTTAAATGAGGCATGAGTTATGTTTGTTTTAACTATATATACATAGGGTATATAATGTGCGAAATACCGTTACTTGATGATAGTTAACACGATTCACCTTGGCTAAAGAAGATGTGAAGAATGTTGGTTTGAATGAAGTTATATAGATAGTTGATTTTGTATATGTAAATGGGATCAAATAGATAAGAATGTTTTTGATTCGTATGAGTATAGAAATAAATAAACTTGTGAAGCTTTGTTAATTATGTGATTGGAATTATGGTATAAAGGTGAAACCAGATGAGTTTATATTATAGTATATGTGTAAATGCTTAATATGTGTTTATTCAATAAGATAAGTTTAATATCATATGAGCTTACTAAGCTTTATAACTTTACTTTACGTTATCTTTCTATGTTTTATAGTGATTCGGACGTTCGCTCGGGTTAGAAGTCGGCGGAGATCGCATCACACTATCCGGTTTTTGATTTTGGTATTTATACAGTTGTGATTTGGTTATATGGCATGTATAGGTTTGAGTTGTGGACGTGTGTTTTGGTAGTGTTGAATGTGAGTTTGGCTTATGATATGTGCTCATATATGTGCTTATGGTGTATATATATATTTGGTTTTGTGTTTGGCAAGATAATTATAGAAGTGGTGATGGTTTGGTGATTATGAGTTTGGTTGATTCTATATATATTGTTTGAGAAATGGTATATTTTGGTAATGGATAGAATTGGTGAATTGGTATATTTTGGAGTAATAAATGTGTATTAAATTGGTTGATGTTTTTAGGCTATGAATTGGGCATAATTTGTTGATGTTTTGGGCTGCCTTTTGTGTATGAATTGGTGCCACATTTTGAGTTTGCAGGGTAGACCATTATCGGTGGCGAGTTGGCCTTGTAAATGGCCTATTTACGTCCACACGGCTGAGCACACGAGTGTCTGGCTCGACCGAGTGTGACATATGGCCTTGATGCACGGCCCTGTGTTCCCTGGAAATAATTAGAAATTTAAGTCAGTCTTGCACACGGGCCAGACACACGGGCGTGTGGTCGACCGTGTGGCCAAGTAAGTTTACCCTTCAGATTTCACACGGCCAAGGCACACAGACGTGTCTCCGGCCGTGTGATGCAAGTCAGTATGTATGCCCTGTTTCCACACGGCTTGTGTCACGGGCGTGTCTGGTGGCCGTGTGAGGCACACGGCCTGTTCACACTTGCGTGTGATCCCTGTATGCATGAAAATTTTCTAAGTTTCCCAAAGTTTTCAAATCTTATCGGTTTAGTCCCGAACCTCTTCCAAGCATGTTTTAAGGTCTTGCAGAGCCTTGATAAACTGCAATAGTAAAATATTTTAAGCCCACATTTAGCATGCTTTTGGATGATTTAAGCCTTGAATTATGTAATTTGGTGATCTTAATCCTTTGTTTTCATGTTTTATATTCAGGAAAGCACCGGAGGATGAAAAGAACAAGAAACGGGCTTAAAACGGACTAAATGGGCCATATCATGAAATCGACACGGCCTGGGCCCAAGACCACACGGCCGTGCCCCCTAATCAAACCCGAGCACGGCCTGGCAATGATTCACACGGGCGTGTGCCATGGCCTGTCCCTGTCACGGCCAAGAGGAGTTTTACTCGGAATAGGATACTTGGAGGCAAAGAAACACATTCCAAAGTCTATATAAACACCCAAATAGGAATTTCACTCAGATTAGGATACTTGGAGGCCAAGTAAGGCATCTCCAAGCCTATATAAACACCCTAGGGGGGCAACTTATGGGGGGGTTCGACGGAGTCGACAGAAGCCTTCTGTCGGGGCGTCCAGCTAGGCCAAGGAGCCGAGCCAGAAAGGTCAGAGTTTTGGAAATTACTCGAAGAAAGCCAGTTGATTCATCTCAAGAAGCCGAAGTTATATTCAAGATGGAGGATCTCTCTTCAATTCCTTCAAGGGGTTTTAGAGTTTTTCTTATGTTTTGTTTTATCTTTTCTTTTGAGATGTATTCTATTATCATTATGAACTAAACCCTCAAATACCTGAGGGGGATGAAACCTAAGATGAATCTTGTTATCGTTTGCTAAACTATATGATAAATACTTGATTTGTTCTTAATTATGTGTTCTTAATTCTTGTTTTGATATTTCCGGGATATTAATTCAAGTGTGATGTGCTTAGGTGGAGGAGCAAAAGTCCCTGCCTAAGAGAAGATCTAGCATAATTAAGCGGAGTTGATTGTATGCCTAGACATAGGGTGACGAGATTTTGCCGGATTAGGGTGAAACCTAATATGGGAGTCCATAGATCGAGTTAATGCAATCTTAGGGGTTTTAATTAGAAAGAGATTTCAATTAATCAACCTAGGGTTAGACGTTAGTAGCCTCGACGGAGGTATTAATATAACTTAGGGAATCTTATGGATCAAATCAAGTGAATAAATCGTCTGGTTCAGAGTTAGATAACAAGTGAAGTCTAGGTGGATTCTTCTTTGGGTATTGTTTTAATCAATTGGTTTTCCCACAAGTATTTCCCCAATTTCATTCTTTTTGTCTCAGCGTCTTTAGCTTAGTAGTTAGTTAATTTTCTAGATTAAAACGATTCACTTCAATCTTAAGGTTAAATAATAAAAAGAAAGTTAGTATTAGTACTTTCGGTTCCTTTGGGTTCGACAATCCAGTCTTGCCACTAAGCTATACTACTGTTAGATAGGTATACTTGCCTCAATCGTTGTCATAGTTAGTTTTTAGGCTCAATCATTCTCTTTTTTAATTTTAAGACTGTGACATAGCGATCAAGTTTTTGGCGCCGTTGTCGGGGAACTGAAATATTAAGAACGCTCAATTTTTATTACTTTAGCCATATTTTATTTTTGCAATTAAATTTTATTTTTACTTTGCTAATTTTTCTTTTATTTGATTTTGACAGATAGAGGAGATGGCACTGAATAACTATCAGTGGCAAGTTATGAGGACAAAGCCAACAAAAGCAGCCGGTATCTACAACCTCGACCCAGTAACCATGCTATCAAACCAGGTAGAGCTTTTAAGTATGAAAATTTACGGTTTATGTGGTTCTTTGCAGGTACATCCAGTTATACAGTGTGAAACAAATGGAGGTGTGGCGAATCCTGAGTACCCACCTGCAGACATGGCATGGAAAGCGCACAAGTCAACTATATGGGTAACTATTCTAGACCTCAAAATAATTTTTATAGTAACACTTATAATGCAGGTTGGAGGTACCATCCCAATTTCTCGTGGAATGATCAAGGTAGTCAAAGACCGCAACTTCCTCCAGATCTTCAACAACCACCTCACCAGCTGGAACAGGAGCCGAACCTTGAGGAGATGCTGACAAAATTCATAGCAGTTTCAGAAACTCGTTTCCAGAATGTAGAAAAAAAACTTGAAGCATCAACACGGGAGCTCAAAGAACAAATCAGGCAACTTGCCAAGATCATATCAGAACAACTACAAGAAAGCTTGCCAAGCAACACTGAAACTAACCCAAAAGAGCAAATTCAAGCCGTAACAGCTCATGACTGTGAAAGGTTAGTGGAATCTGACCCGAGGCAAGAGCCTGTGATAAGTGAAGGTAAGGTTGAGGTAAGCCATAATTTATCGAACCTAGTGATTACAGAGTACCAAGCTCGTGTGCCATACCCCAACGCGATAAAGAAAGACCACATAGAGGAGCAATTCGCAAATTTCTCAAAACTCCAAAAAAGTTACATATTAACTTGTCGTTTCTTGAAGCTCTTTCGCAGATGCCAGATCCTAGACCTCGTGTCAATAATGAAGAAATTCATGAGGAACGAAAGCTTCGGATCGATGAACTAGACGAGTGAAAGATACAATTCAAAGAGAAACTAAAAATACACGAAGCAAAAACGAGGCAACTCCACTAGAAACTTAACGATGGGACAACCCAGCTTAAGATAGGAGATCAAGTACTCAAAATCTTCCCAGACGGAACAGTCGAGATAACTAATCCTAAATTCAGCACTTTTAAGGTAAACACTACTCGACTTAAACTATATATAAAAAACCAAATTGAACGCATGAAAAAGGATTTTCACCTCCTCAAACCACCATGACCATACGAATAATAGGTAAGTCTAGCTCAAGACTTTAAACGAGCGCTTCTCGGGAGGCAACCCGAGCACTAACCCTACTAATTAGTTTAGTTTTATTTATTTCCATGTTTAGGTGTAGGTTTTCCATACTCACACGGCCTTGCACACGGCCGTGGTCGTGGCCATGTGGGAACCATAGGTAGGTAAAAGGGCGTGGCCGTAGACGTGTGGCAACAGGACAAAGTTTTTCCCAAAACACGGGCTGCATATCTATTTTAAACCCCCCTTCTTCCTTTTTCTTTTCCAATTGTCTTTCTTCTTTCATTATTTACTTTTATTTTTATTTATTTTATTTTTTATTATTTTCTTTTATTCTTCATGCCATTTAGATTTAGCTTAGGATACAATAAAATCAGGCCGGCTGCTTCGAGGATTCAAATTCAAACGGTTCAAGGCGCTCCCCCACGTTCACCTTTGCCAATTCCTATCCGATTTCTTTTCATTGACTCCATCCAAAATTCAGGAAGTTTCACTTCTCTCCCTATCTTATGATTTTGTTATTATTTTGCTATTATCTATCTTTGTACATTGAGGACAATGTACATCTTAAGTGTGGGGGGGGGGGGGTTAACTATAGTATTATTTGAAAATCCCTGAATTGTGCCTTGTTCTTAAGTAATTTTCTCATATTACGATTAGAATGAATTTTTTTTTGATTAATGATTCTTATTGATATGTTTTGGAGTAAGTCATTGATAATTTTGCATTGATAATTAAATTTTAAAGATACTAGAGAATCAAGCATGATAAGTCTATTTTTCAGAAAATTAAAAATTTTTTTAGGTTGTCTACCTGAATTTGAATATTACTTTGAAGTTTGAAATTTACGAGGTTGACATCAAAATACCCATAATTTTTGTGAGATCTTGAGCCTTTAGAGCATACATTCTTTTTCTTGCTCACTTTATTGATTATGAGTGTGTCAATATTGACTTGTTATTCTAGAACTTGCATCGATTATACATGTCGAGACCACATCTTTGATTTGATATACAGAGATGATAAAGGCACCTAGGATTTAACCCACTTACTCTACTAAAAGCCTACCCATTTAATTAACCCCTAGTGAACCCCTTTGATCCTAACAAACCTTTTTATTAACTCACCCACTGATTTTAACCTAAAACCTTTTGTATTTGTTATCACCATTCTTCTTGACTACCCTTTTTGTCGAGATTTGATTTTAAGCAGTTGCCTAACTATGTTCTATATTTCAGTTGTTAAAGTACTTTCTTATTATTGTAAATATTTAACGATTTGTTCTTAAAAAAAACGACGAAGTATATTCATTATTAGTTTTATTAGTCTTATAATTAAGTGAGCTTACATATTTAAATTCCACATCTTGAAGAAAAAGCTCGTATTATTAGTATTACAAGTTTATGTAATTATTAAGGATTAGCTCATTTTTCTAGTTAGGTAATTTGTCAAGTTAATCTCGATTCTAACCCTCTAATTTAGCCTTTATCCACACCTTTAACCCAAGCCCCGTTACAACCCTGTTAAAGACCTTATGATTTGTGTATCATCTCATATTATAGTGGTGGAGATTTGATTTTCATGCAAGCCTATGGGATTAACTTTTCATGTTTGACTTATGAGTGCCTTTTCCTAAACCTTAAACACCTCGAGTGATTTGAGTGAATCTTTAGGATGTCAATCCTTGTCGATTTTGGATCAGAGGTAATTATTTAGATAAGGGGAAACGCCTATGTTTTCATGCTACAAAATGAATGACTTAGATTGTTTGAATCTTTAGGACTCTTTGAGTTGAATTATCCATGTATAATTTATCTGTGAATTATGACAAAACATTATGGATGAATATTATGAATCGAGGAAGTTTGTTTTAATTGTAAGTTGAGAATTTTGCTTGAGGACAAGCAAAAGCTTAAGTGTGGGGGTATTTGATAAACCGCAATAGTAACATATTTTAAGCCCACATTTAGCATGCTTTTGGATGATTTAAGCCTTGAATTATGGAATTTGGTGCTCTTAATCCTTTGTTTTCATGTTTTATACTCAGGAAAGCACCGGAGGATGAAAAGAACAAGAAACGGGCTTAAAACGGACTGAATGGGCCATATCACGAAATCGACACGGCCTGGGCCCAAGACCACACGGCCGTGCCCCCTAATCAAACCCGAGCACGGCCTGGCAATGATTTACACGGGCGTGTGCCATGGCCGTGTCCCTGTCACGACCAAGAGGAGTTTTACTCGGAATAGGATACTTGGAGGCAAAGAAACACATTCCAAAGTCTATATAAACACTCAAATAGGAATTTCACTCAGATTAGGATACTTGGAGGCCAAGTAAGGCATCTCCAAGCCTATATAAACACCCTAGGGGGGCAACTTATGGGGGGTTCGACGGAGTCGACAGAAGCCTTCTGTCAGGGCGCCCAGCTAGGCCAAGGTGCCGAGCCAGAAAGGTCAGAGTTGTGGAAATTACTCGAAGAAAGCCAGTTGATTCATCTCAAGAAGCCGGAGTTATACTCAAGACGGAGGATCTCTCTTCAATTCCTTCAGGGGGTTTTAGAGTTTTTCTTATGTTTTGGTTTATCTTTTCTTTTGAGATGTATTCTATTATCATTATGAACTAAACCCTCAAATACCTGAGGGGGATGGAACCTAAGATGAATCTTGTTATCGTTTGCTGAACTATATGATAAATACTTGATTTGTTCTTAATTATGTGTTCTTAATTCTTGTTTTGATATTTCCGGGATATTAATTCAAGTGTGATGTGCTTAGGTGGAGGAGCAAAAGTCCCTGCCTAAGAGAAGATCTAGCATAATTAAGCGGAGTTGATCGCATGCCTAGACATAGGGTGACGAGATTTTGCCGGATTAGGGTGAAACCTAATATGGGAGTCCATAGATCGAGTTAATGCAATCTTAGGGGTTTTAATTAGAAAGAGATTTCAATTAATCAACCTAGGGTTAGACGTTAGTAGCCTCGACGGAGGTATTAATATAACTTAGGGAATCTTACCGATCAAATCAAGTGAATAAATTGTCTGGTTCAGAGTTAGATAACAAGTGAAGTCTAGGTGGATTCTTCCTTGGGTATTGTTTTAATCAATTGGTTTTCCCACAAGTATTTCCCCAATTTCATTATTTTTGTCTCAGCGTCTTTAGCTTAGTAGTTAGTTAATTTTCTAGATTAAAACGATTCACTTCAATCTTAAGGCTAAATAATAAAAAGAAAGTTAGT
The DNA here is from genome assembly GCA_025698515.1 of Gossypium sturtianum. Classification (NCBI taxonomy): domain Eukaryota; kingdom Viridiplantae; phylum Streptophyta; class Magnoliopsida; order Malvales; family Malvaceae; genus Gossypium; species Gossypium sturtianum. The sequence continues at coordinate 11,434,301 of CM046952.1, read as the reverse complement.
ATTAGTACTTTCGGTTCCTTTGGGTTCGACAATCCGGTCTTGCCACTAAGCTATACTACTGTTCGATAGGTACACTTGCCTCAATCATTGTCATAGTTATTTTTTAGGCTCGATCATTCTCGTTATAAATTTTAAGACTATGACATAGCGATCAAGCCTTATAAGGGACAATGTGTTTATATTTGATTCATGTTTATGTGAAAATGGATTTACGTGTGAGTAATGTATGATGTTATGTTACTGATTTTGTAACACCCCATACCCGGCCTAGACGTTATGGCCGAATCTGGTGGTGTCACATTGAAGTGTTTAGCGTAAAACTTGTTGTCATTGAAATCCTCAGAATCGATTAATTATTTTGTTATTAAACGGTGATTCAAAAACGGGTTGTTCATTTCCAAAGCGTGCATCATTAAAAGTTAATCACTTTTAAAACATTATTAATTTTCAAAATCTCATTTATTGCAGAAGTTTTTTTTTAGGAAATGTTGCGAAAACGTGGTGTCTTTGAAAACAGTTACCTTTTGAAAACCCGTCTTTTTCTACAACTAGCAGTTTATATCAAACTAAATAAATAAAAACCCCAATTTAAAGTTTATAACTTTAAAGAGGCCTTATTACATAAAAATACTCAAATTCAGTTACTTATAAATCAAAAGCTAAAAACAAAAGCTGATGCGGTTGTGTGGCCATCATCGAGTCCCTCGCAGCACCCACCCGTCTACGACTGGGGATTACCTGATCAGTTAAACAGAGGGGTGAGTTTATGAAAACTCAGTGTGTAATCCCCTAACAAGCAAATAGTCAATTAAATAGTAGATAAATGCAGTTTGGCCCTAAGCCCATTACAATAACAGTCCAGTTCAGTGTGGGCCTAAGCCCTCTCCTGTAACAGTAAACGATTGGGCTTGAGCCCATCACAACTCCAGTAATCAGTAGGGCCTTTGCCAAATTTCTCGATAATAGTATCGATGGGGCATTGGCCCATAACAATGATATGAATATCGGTCATGCAATGAATAAGATGTAATATCATTAATCGATGCAGTAATAGTACAGTATCATTAATCAGTGCAGTTATGCAGTCAGAAATCCTACCCAATCCAGCCTCTACACACCACTCCGTCCCGCCAAACACACCATGTGAGGATAAAATCTACCCACCCAGCCAGACATACCAAGATTAGCACCGGTTGCGGCACTAAATAGTATTGCAGCAAAGCTGCCAGTAAAATAAACGGCATATAGCCATCAGTAGGTCCATAGTCGTCTTGGGCGACACATGCGACCCTATCAGTACAGTACACTTCCTCCAAATATAACAACCCATCCTCATGTAATATGTCGTGACATAATATCATACGTGTATGCAAAATGTCATGCTCAATCATAGTCATACATATCATAGAGCAAATCAGTCATACATAACATAAGGCCATAACAGTCATTTCATCTCTTAGGAGTATAACAGTCATTTTACCTAATAGGGGTATTTCGGTCATTTTATCCTATGTGGGTATTTCGGTCATTTTACCCTACGGGGGTATTTCGGTCATTTTAGCCTATGGGGGTATTTCGGCCATTTCACCCTATGGGGGTATTTCGGCCATCATTTCGACCCAACATGGCCCAAAACGGCCTAAGCCCATGAGATCGCTCATGGTGGCCTCTATAGACAAACGCCCCTGTTTCGCGGGCTCGGATTGCCACACGTGCGATTGCACGCCCGTGTGGCATCAAATGCCATATTTTCTGACTTTTCGACTTTTGTCGACCTACGGTTAAAACAGTGTGAGTACACACTTTTTTGACTTTTTCGCCGATTATCGTTTACAGAGTGCTGTTACACACCTGATGCGATTTGCAGTTTCTCCTCATTTCGAACACTCTTATTCCGAAAATCAATGATCATCGCACCCTTGGTTCCCAGGCAATGTGCCAATCAACCTCGACCACCACCTACAATAAGTCACCATCTCTATATTAGACTCATACTTGACAAACCATCTCAATTGCACCCCACTTACCACTCAATACTGTTTCTCAAAAAGTAACAAATGACTCCTTATCATACCATAACCACTTACCAACAACGATAAAACAGATTACAGATCAGAGATGTAGCGTACAAAGAACCAAGAATTGGGATTAATCTATCAGAATTCAGCCAATGAAGAGCACTTGAGGGAGAGGAAGAGAAAAACCGTGCGCTCCCAATTGATCAACGAACCCTTGCTAAAGCCGAGAGCAAAAATAGAAAGGTACGATGGGTGCTCAGCCAAAGTAACAATGTAACAAGGAAAAGAACAGAGAAAAAGAAAAGAGGGGAGAGTATTCGACAGAGCTTAAAAAAATAAGAAGGGAGAATCGGCTAGGAGAGGAAACCGAAAAGAAAAATGGTGAGGGAGGAGAGAAGCTGTATTCGGCCAAGGTTGAAAGAAAAGTGTAAAATCGAAACTCAAGAATTGGAAGAGTAGAAAAGATTCCGCAAAGAGAGAAGAGGATCAACAAACAAAATGAAAATCAAAGGCCACTAAAACCAAAAGGTACCTGACAACACTAGTAAAATTCGGTACTAAGGAAAAACCAAATGTCGGGAAAGGATAATGACCAACACAATTATGGCCAAAACCGAAATGAAGAGAACTCTCCAAGTTTCACCCAGCCACCGAAAAATGAAAGAAAAGGAATGAAACCCGAATTCTAACTCTCACCAAATCGGCAACAACCCCAAATCCCAAAAATCCCTCCTCTAATTTGGCTACATACTCTCCATCAACTTCCTATCCCATAATTTTATCCTATTATCTCTCCACAACAACAACCTCCCCAAATCCCAATATTCTCTCCTCAAATCTCTCCAAATATCCCTCCTCAATTCTCTCTATGAAAAGTTCAAACTCCATTCAGCAGTATTTCAATCCAACTCTACCACCCACACGAATTAGGCAGCAAAATAAATACTGCCTTTTTGATGCGCCACCACTCGAACCTTAGACCCCATGTACACTCCACACGCCCCTTACCACTAGACCAACAACTCCTTTGTATCATATTTTAACCACAATAATTTAAGAACCTACTATCTAGATCCAAGGATTGTATTCACTTAAAATAAAAATTTTGCATAAGCCAAGGCTTGAACCCCTGACTTCTCAGACACTTCCAAACACTCCTAAATAACTTAACCATTGAAGCAGACATTCATTTATGTCACTTTCTTGCACAAATAAATATTTATGTGTAGTCTCCTAACTGTTCCCTTGTTCAAAACCTATTTCTTCTAGGCCCAAAATTTGGGGCGTTACAGATTTAGTCCCGAATGTATGATTTAAGCTTTATATGTTTGATTTAAGTACATATTGAAGGTAAATGAATAATATTTACTGAAATGAGATGATGATTGATAAATGATTATTTTGATTTGAGTTACAAGTCCGGTAATGCCTCTTAACCTATTTCGGCGATGGATACGGGTTAGGGGTGTTACATTTTATTGGTATCAAAGCTACGGTTTAATCGATTCTAGGACTAACGTAGCATAAGTGAGTCTAGCTATAGATGCCATATTTAACCTGTGATAGTGTGATATCTCTCAATTTTGACGAGAATTATTTTAATTAGACAGATGTGCTTTCCAACCGAGCTAATTCCGATAGTGCAGAAAGTGGTACTCAAATGTTTGAGTGAAAATGTGTTTATGATGAGTTAAAACTCATAAAGGTATGAGTAAAAGTTCATAATATTATGTTATTGGTAAATGCTATGTTATGTGTATATATATGTGAGAGTTAAATTTGAGGCTTTACGGCCCTCACCCCCTCATCAGTAAGGTATTACAATGAAAAATTGTAATATTTAGACTGAATAGGCTCACGAGTGTAGAATTACAGAGTCTGTAATTAAAGGATTAATAATGTAATTAGATAGGAGAATGATTCAATAAGCAAAGACAGTACTAGAAGAGATATTGGATCGTTCTGAAGATCATTCAGATTACGCAAAGTCACTGTTAAAGAAGAAGTTGAATTAGATGGAACCAAATATTCAGGTATGATATCTAAAGAATATATTAACTGAAAGTTCTTCTGATTTGATTTCTGTTAGTGTTGGGATAATGAGAAATCAGTGATGTCAGAGATAGACAGTGGAATCATGTTTGAATTATAAAGATAGTTGAGTACAGTGATTATAGTCGAATGATTTACGACAAACTCTTCTAGGTACTCTATGTGTTCAACTATTCTCAGAAACATATGTAGCTGTATATTTTCAGATGAAATTCTTATCGTATGAGGACGTTAGCAGAACATACAGATAGACGATAGCATTGTTGGTCTATTTGAGTTATGATCGACATTTGCTCTATCTTTCTCTGGTATTCTATTTCCTTGTGTTGATAGGAAAGTCGACGGTAAAATCTGTATGATGCTAGTATTTTGTTTCTACTGGTTATTATTCTATTGAATGTATATGAAGATTATATTGCTTCTATCACTATGGATTTCAGTACTTGTGAATGACGTTTTTCCTTCTGGAAATTTTCTGGGATATTATCGAGATTTCTACCATTCTATATGAGTTATGATTTTTAGAAATTCTGTATAGCTCCACATTTTGAGATTTCGCTATCTTGGCTTCCTTAGCATTTTATTGTTTAATTTATTAAGCATGAGATATCTACAATAGATGTTCTTTTGAAGAAGATAATTATACTTATTATGATTATAATTTCTGGTTTGATCACGGGAAAACAGTAGTACCGTCATCAGATTATAGAGGTGGTGTTTCTGCATTGATTGCTGAGGAAACCATTTTTTATTTTCTTTTGTGTTCAAAATGCATTATGAACATTTGGGATTTTATCTATTTATACAGTTCAGACGTTGGTATTATTGTGGCATTATGATTTTTATATGATGGAGGTGGCTTCAGTATAGTTCAGTGCTTCGATGGTTAATAGTTGAGATAGCTTTATTATATAATCCTTTCTAGTTTCTTAAAAGAGGGTTGACATCGGCAAAAGTGTAAACTGTGAAAGATCAAGCTCAAATTTGTATATCAGTTATCATTCCCAGGTAATCTTGATAAATGTCCATGAGTTGAAAGCGGGATGTTATGTTACGTTTGAATTATTCCGTTTTTAAAGATCTTTGATTAGTAACCTAAAGAAATTGCAATAAAATGTATGTTTGAGTTATCTTGACAACAAGAAGAAATGTTTTCTTTGAAAAGTTATTGTTCGACAACCAAGATCGATTCAGTTGTTTAGCCTGATGGGATTATTTGCTTGAAGAGTTAATTGAGTATATGTGTTTAAGTTTATCCTCGAGTCCAGAAAATAAATTTTGTAAGTTCGCGGGTAATTAGATGGATAGTCTGAATGACGACTTCATATTCTAGAAGATATGATACAGAATTATATCTATCGGAACGGTTCTAATTGAGAAAATCATCGCGATTGTAAATTTTGAATGGTATGATACTTGTTAATAAAGTGGTAAGCAGTTAGAAAAAAACATTGTTAATTAAAGCATCAGTTCTTATTCAACCTGAGTCAAGTAAAGAGTTTATGATTTTCAGTCATACGTCATTGAATGGTTTGGAGTGTGTTTTAGTACAAGAGTGTACAGTGACGGCTTATGCTTCCATACAGTTAAAGTTACATGAAAAGAGTTATTCGACGCGTGAATTAGAGATGGTTGACATTGTAATTGCATTGAATAGTTAGCGACATTAATTGTTTGGTGAGTAACGTAACCTATTGGATGACTGCAAGAATTTAAAATATTTGATGTTACAGAGAGATCTGAATTTGGAACAGCAAAGATGGCTTGAATTGTTGAAACATTTTGAGTCAGTAATTGGTTATCATCCTGGACAAATGATTATAGTCACGAATATTTTGAAAAACAAATCTTTGTGTGCTTTACAAGCGATGAATACGCGATTGATCTTATCGGATGATGGATAATATGGTAAAGTGATGCAAATTCTCGAAGACACGATTTGGTACTGTATCTTAGTATGTGAAAGCAATTAAGGAAGATACTTACTGTTGGTTGAGTTTGAGCATATTAATAGTTATCATATGAGTATAAAGATGACATTGTATAAGGTATTGTATGATTACAATTATCGAACTCCGTTGTTATGGGATCGAGCTTTGTGAGAAAAAGATTTCACGAGAATGATTTTAACAGAGAAAATTGAAGAGAGAGTGAAAGTAACTCTTAACAGTAAGAAAGCAGTTTCAGATTGATAGAAAACATATGCAGACTTGATACGTAAAAGCATTGAAAGTGTTTATGAAAACATTGCTGTGAGAATAGAATTTTTCGAATTAGCTATAAGAGAAGTTGAATTTGTGATTCGTCGGGCCGTTTGAGATTATTGAGAAAATGAAGCCAGTGGCTTATTCAACTTATATTATTGTTAGAACTTGAGAAGATCCATAATGTGTTTCTTATATATATAATACGACGATTCAGATAAGACCCTTTATATATAATGTCTCTTTCAGAAGTTAAAATTCAGCTTGATATGACGTATAGCGAATGATAGATCAGAATCTTAACTCATGAGAATAAAGAGTTGAGAAATCCGAGGCTATGTGAGAAATTGATAAGGTTATAAGAAAGCAAATATCTATTTTATTCTCTGATAAGATTTTCAGGGACGAAAATCTCTAAGGGGGGAGAGGTTTGACAGCCCGTTTTTGGGTCAAATCGTAACAGTGGTTTTGGGACCACAAATCTAAAGTCAAAATATTTATTTTATTATTTTATTAAGGTTTAAAGCATGATAGAATTATTGTGTGAAAGTTTCGTAAAGAAATTTTACCGTTTAAATGCTTAATTCGGTAAAAAAAGACTAAATCGCGTAAGGCGTAAAATATGAGTTCTATTAGTTAAATGAACCAAATAGCTATAGAAATGAAATGATTGAGCACTTGCATGGTAAACATACCATTAATAGAATGAGTGGACAACTTTGGTCATGTTATAGGTTGGTTTTTAATGTTTTATTAAAGGTTAATATAGTAAATTAGTAAAAAAGGTTAAATTTAATTAAACAAATTGTATCATCTTCTTCCATTATCTTTTCATCACCGAAAATAGAGAAAGAAAATATCCATTGGAGAGTTTAAGGTTCGGCCAAGCTATTTGTGCTCATCTAGGTACGATTTTTGCTCAGCTTTTAATGATTTCTATGTTTTTGAGCTCGTTGTAGCTTAATCTAGCTAGCCCGTATCTCCGATTTCAAAAATTTTAAAGTATTTGAATGTTGCCATTGTTGAATGCATGAATATTTTGTTAGTTGATGATGGAAAATAAATCATTGTTGTTAGATGTACAAGTTTTGTAAAGAGAATTTTAGTAAAAATGTCAATTTTGGATTAAATTGTGAAATATGAAATTTTAGTGGTTAAAATGTAAAATAAATTGAAAACATGGGCTGATAGTAATATATGGAAAATTCGGCTAGCTTGGGTTTGTGTTTAATTTCATGAAATTGTGATTTTATGTGATAAGGACTAAATTGCAAAAATGTAAAATTATGGGGGCAAAGTGTAAATGTACTTTGAAGTAAATTTTGGATTAAATTGAATAGAGAGATAATTAAATAAGCTGATTTTGATTATAACTAGATTGAGAAAAGTGAAATACGGGTCTAGATCGAGGAAAAGATAAAGTATCAGACTAGTCGATCCGTTCCGTCGTTTTAACGATCGAGTTAAGTTCGTATGTTAATAAATGCTGTTAAATTGTGTTATAAATTTATTATTATTGTTTAATTGAATTATAATGCTGATTGGAAATGAGTACGAGCATAATCGACAGAGTTATGACGTCCGGAAGTCCCGTACGAACCTTAGGAATAACTTAGGATCTAAATGTCATGACATTAGGATTTTCGATATGAGATTCGTGTAAGACCATTTCTGGGACATTGGCATCAATATGAGATTTGTGTAAGACCATTTCTGGGACATTGGCATCAATATGAGATTCATGTAAGACCATAGCTGGGCTATTGGCATCGATATACTATAACATGTAAGACCATATCTGGGATATGGCATTGTATGAGTTATATGAGATTTCCAAGTATCTTTAGTGATTCCGAATGGTTCAACGGGCATAGTCAAGATAAGAATGAAAGTACGATTGAAATAAGTAATACAAGTACGTACAAAACTTATGTGAGAATCGAATGGAAATGGTGAGTTCATATTGTATCATGTATATGAAATGAGAAAGATTTGGGTATAAGTATGTTTTATGCCAAAATGGGTTCATTCGGATATATGGAGGTATGAATTAGATGTTAAATGAGGCATGAGTTATGTTTGTTTTAACTATATATACATAGGGTATATAACGTGCGAAATACCGTTACTTGATGATAGTTAACATGATTCACCTTGGCTAAAGAAGATGTGAAGAATGTTGGTTTGAATGAAGTTATATAGATAGTTGATTTTGTATATGTAAATGGGATCAAATAGATAAGAATGTTTTTTATTCGTATGAGCATAGAAATAAATAAACTTGTGAAGCTTTGTTAATTATGTGATTGGAATTATGGTATAAAGGTGAAACCAAATGAATTTATATTATAGTATTTGTGTAAATGCTTAATATGTGTTTATTCAATAAGATAAGTTTAATATCATACGAGATTACTAAGCTTTATAGCTTACTTTGTGTTATCTTTCTATGTTTTATAGTGATTTGGATGTTCGCTCGGGTTGGAAGTCGACAGAGATCGCATCACACTATTCGATTTTTGATTTCGGTATTTATACACTTGTGATTTGGTTATATGGCATGTATAGGTTTGAGTTGTGGACATTTGGTAATGTTGAATGTGAGTTTGGCTTATGATATGTGCTCATATATGTGCTTATGGTGTATATATATATTTGGTTTTGTGTTTGGCAAGATTATTATAGAAGTGGTAATGGTTTGGTGATTATGAGTTTGGTTGATTATATATATATTGTTTGAAAAATGGTATATTTTGGTAATGGATAGAAATGGTGAATTGGTATATTTTGGAGTAATAAATGTGTATTAAATTGGTTGATGTTTTTAGGCTATGAATTGGGCATAATTTGTTGATGTTTTGGGCTGCCTTTTGTGTATGAATTGGTGCCACAATTTGAGTTTGCAGGGTAGACCATTATGGGTGGCGAATTGGCCTTGCAAATGGCCTATTTACGTCCACACGGCTGAGCACATGGGCGTGTGGCTCGACCGTGTGTGACATATGGCCTTGATGCACAGCCGTATGTTCCTTGGAAATAATTAGAAATTTAAGCCAGCCTTGCACACGGGCCAGACACACGGGCATGCTCGTCGACCGTGTGGCCAAGTCAGTTTACCCTTCAGATTTCACACGGCCAAGGCACACGGGCGTGTCACCGGCCGTGTGATGCAAGTCGGTATGTATGCCCTGTTTCCACACGGCTTGTGTCACGGGCGTGTCTGGTGTCCGTGTGATGCACACGGCCTGTTCACACGGGTGTGTGATCCCTGTATGCATGGAAATTTTCTAAGTTTCCCAAAGTTTTCAAATGTTATTGGTTTAGTCCCGAACCTCTTCCAAGCATGTTTTAAGGTCTCGTAGAGCCTTATAAGGGACAATGTGATTATATTTAATTGATGTTTATGTGATAATGGATTTATGTGTGAGTAATGTATGATGTTATGTTACCGATTTAGTCCCAAATGCATGATTTAAGCTTTATATATTTGATTTAAGTACATATTGAATGTAAATGAATGATATTTACTGAAATGAGATGATGTTTGATAAATGATTGTTCTGAACTGAGTTACAAGTCCGGTAATGCCTCTTAACCTATTCCGGCGATGGATACAGGTTAGGGGTGTTACAGTGCGTAAGTGATGATCAAAGTAATGGTTGCAATGACCACTTTAGATGGCATTGGGATAAACACAACAAAAACAAAGCACGTGAAATTGTCTACGTAATTCAGTTTCCCTGTTCCAGAAAAGCCTAGCTCAGTCAGTAAATTCACTATATTTAATCCAAATACAACAAATTTTTCAAGTCCTATCACACCTCAGTATAACAACATCACTTTTGTACCTAAAGATCTAGATCACTCACCAAGGGTGAAGGTAAAATTTTTTTTAGGGGGCCAAAATTAAATTTTAATTTTTACGATAGTAAAAAGGCAATTTCACCATTTGAATAGCCTATATCTTTATAATTTTTAAAATATTAAATCAAATTTTTATCATTTTTAGGGGAGTAAAGTGTAATTTTACCTTTGCTAATTTAAAATTTTAAAAAATTTAAAGGGCCTAAATGAAAATTTTTCTATTTTAGGGGGCGAGCCCCTGGCAGCCCCCTAGCTACGCCTGCCACATCCCAAAAACCGAGTTAGAAGAAATTGAGTTAGTGAAACCAAGAATGGTCTCGTCTGGATATTTAGTTTTGATTGTGAAAATTTTGACAAGTGAATTGATCTGGTTCAATGGTTGAGTGTGTTGCTTGAGTGTGTGAGGTTTTGGTTTTAGGCCACTTCTTTGAGATTTTGTTAATTTTTAGTTTAATTCATATCTTTAATCTTTTAGCTTAAATCTTATTTCTATACAAGTTATGATAGAATGAACTTGTTGGTTCAATGGTAAGGTGTTAGTTTACTTTTTGATCCTGTGTTTGAATCCCTGGGCTTCCAAATGGGAAATGTCTTTTGTTAAACTCTCGGGGAAAATCTGATATGGTAACTAATCAGATTTAATAAGGGTAATGAGTAGTTTTTTTAAAAAAAAACATTACAAAATTTATTTCCCAAAAATCCCCATTCTTCATATTGATCGTGTGTCGAGAGTCTTAATATTTATATAATGAATGATCTAACCTAGAAACTAACTATCACCACGATTTGAGGCAAGTGCACCTATCGAACAGTAGTATAGCTTAGTGGCAAGACCGGATTGTCGAACCCAAATGAACCAAAAGTACTAATACTGACTTTCTTCTTATTATTTAGCCTAAGAATTAAGGGAATTGTTATTTATTCTAAAATTAACTAACTACTAAGCTAAAGACGCTAAGACAAAGAGAATGAATTGGGGAAATACTTGTGGGAAAAACCAATTGATTAAACAATACCCAAGGAGGAATCCACCTAGACTTCACTTGTTATTTAACTCTGAACCAAATGATTTATTCACTTGACCTGATCCGTAGGATTACCTAATTTATATTAATACCTCTCTCGAGGCTACTAACATCTAACCCCAGGTTGATTAATTGAAATCTCTTTCTAATTAAAACCCCTAGGATTGCATTAACTCGATCTATGGACTCCCATATTAGGTTTGACCCTAATACGGCAGATTTTCGTCATCCTATCTCTAGGGTTGCGATCAACTCCGCTTAATTATGCTAGATCTACTCTTAGACAGGGTTTATTCCTCCTCTGCCTAAGGACATCAATACTTGAATCAATATCCTGAAATATCAAAACAAGAATTAAGAACACATAATTAAGAACAAATCAAGTATTTATCATATAGTTCAGAAAATAATAACAAGATCCGTCTTAGGTTTCATCCCCCTCAGGTATCTGAGGGGTTTAGTTCATAATCATAAAAGAATACATCTCAGAAGAAAAGATAAAACAAAACATAAAAAAAACCCTAAAACCCCCTGAAGGAATTGAAGGAGAGATCCTCCGTCTTGAGTATGATTTCGGCTTCTTGAGATGAATCAACTGGCTTTCTTCGAGTAGATCCCTCAATTCTGACCTCTCCAGCTTGGCTTATTGGCCTAGCTGGACGCCCCTCAAGGTTGGCCTTTAGGGTGTTTATATAGGCTTTTGGAATGTCTTTCTTTGCCTCTAAGTACCCTATTCCGAGTGAAATTCCTCTTTGTCATGGTAGGGACACGCCCGTGCAACACGCCCGTGTGAATCGAATCCAGGTCGTGGTCGAGCCTGCTAAAGGGGCGCTGTCGTGTGGCTTGGGCCCACGCCGTGTTGATTTCCTACTTTGGCCCATTTTCTCCGTTTTCTGCCCGTTTCTCGTTCTTTTCTTCCTCCGATGCTTTCCTAAGTATAAAACATGAAATTAAAGGATTAGGAGCATCAAATTCCACAAGTCAATGGATAAATCATCCAAAAGTACGCCAAATGTGGGATTAAAATATGTATATATTACGGTTTATCAAATACCCCCACACTTAAGCATTTGCTTTTGCTCAAGCAAAATTCTCAACTTACAATTAAAATTAACTCCCCTCAATTCATAACCTTCATCAATAATGTTTCATCATAATTCATAGGTAATTCATACATTGATAATTTAACCAGAAGGTTCCTAAAGATTCAAACAATCAAAGTCATAGTTTTTATAGTACGAAAATTAGGTGTTTCCCCTTACCTAAATAGTTACCTTTGATTCAAAATCGACAAAGATTGCCATCCTTACTAAAGATTCACTCAAATTACTCGAAGTGTTTAAGGTTCAAGAAAAGCACTCAAGAGTCAAACACGAAAAGTTAATCCCATAGGCTTGCATAAAAATCAAATCTCCACCACTGTAAAATGATATGATACACAAATCAAAAGGTCTTTTATGGGTTGTAAAGGGGTTTGGGTTAAAGGTGTGGATAAAGGCTTGAATTAGAGGGTTAGTATCGAGACTAAATTGACAAATTACCTAACTAGAAAGATAACCAAAGCTTAAATAATTACATCAATTGAAAACTTAATACTAATAACATGAGCTTCTTCTAAAGATAATGAAATTAACAGTTTAAGCTCAAATATCATAGAACTAATAATGAATATACTTCGTGTTTTTTTAAGAACAAATCAAGTAGTAATAATAATAAGATAGAATTTAATACTGAAATAAAGAAAATAGTTAAGTAACCGATCAAATCAAATCTCGATATAAGGGTAGTCAAGAGAGATGGTGATAACAAATACAAAAGGGGTTTTGGGTTAATATTAATGGGTGAGTCAAGAAACGGTTTGTTAGGATTCAAAGGGGTTCACTAGGGGTTAATTGTGAAGGTAGGCTTTTAGTGGAGTAAGTGGGTTAAAACCTAAGTGCCTTTATCATCTCAGTATATCAAATAATAGGTGTGGTCTCGACATGTATAATCGAAGCAAGTTCTAGAATAACAAATCAATGTTGATACACTCATAATCAATAAAGTGAGCACGAAAAGGAATGTATGCTCTAAAAGGCTCAAGATCTCACAAAAAATTATGGTTTTTGATGTCAACCTTGTAAATTTCAAACTTCAAGGTAATAATTAAATTTAGGTCAACAACCTAATCAAAATTTTAATTTTTGAAAATAGACTCATCATGCTTGATTCTCTAATCTCCTAAAGTTTAAATCATCAATGCACAATTAACTGTGACTTAATCCAAAACATATCAATGAAAACCATGAATCAAAGGAAATTTCATTCTAACAGTAATATGAGAAAATTTACTTAAGAACAAGACATAATTTAGGGATTTTACTATAGTTGACCCCCCACACTTAAGACGTACATTGTCCTCAATGTACAAAGGTAGATAATGATTAGTAAGAAAGTCATAAGAGAGGGAGAGAGGTGAAACTTCTTGAATTATGGATGAAATCCTTGGAGGATGATCAGTGATGAACATGATGACTAGGCATAGGTGAATGTGGTGCGTTCGTTACTTGAGTGGCACCGTGAACCTTTTTAAACTGCGAAGTCATCAGTAAAATTTTTAGGGAGTTCTATTTAATGGACGTTTGTTATAGTTACTCGAGAGTTAGATAGCTAGAGATAAAAGAAATCAAATTATACTTAAAATTTTAAAGAGTTTAATAATAAAGGAAAATGAACTAAAATAAAAATAAAAAAATAAAAAAATAAAAATAAAAATAAAGAAAATAAAATGACTTAAAGGTCCTCATCATCGGAGTGATCTCGAGGTGGTGGTGGCGACGATATGTGAAAAAGCTGATAATATCGACCACGATCGCCTCACACGGCCGTGTGGATTTATCTCAGCCCGTGTTCTTTAGGCAGTTTCGACCACGGCCGCGTTGCACGGCTGTGGCGTTTAGTCGAAGCCCGTGTCTTGGGGAAAATTTTCGTCCTGTTTCTGTACGATCTCCACCACGCCGATATGCATACTCGTGGTGTCCACACGGCCACGACCACGCCTGTGTGCAAGGCCGTGTGGTATGGAAACCTACGCCTAAAAATTTGGTTAGTTTTTAGTTAGATGCTAAAATTTGAAAATATGGACGTTAGTGGGGTTAGTGCTCGGGTTGCCTCCCGAGAAGCGCTCGTTTAAAGTCTTGAGCTAGACTTACCTGTTATTCGTATGGCCATGGTGGTTCACGGAGTCGAAACTCCTTTTTCTTACTATCAATTCTATCAACATATGGTTTGAGTCGGGTAATATTTACCTCAAAAGTGCCGAAATTAGAATGTGTTACCTCGACCATTCCGTATGGAAAGACCTTAAGTACCGTAAAAGGAGTCGCACCATTTGTATTAAGCTCTGAAGCGGCTATTCGAGGGTCGGTTGTATCTGACAGTACCTGGTCCCCAACTTTGAAGTGATTGGTTCCACCTTTAATACTCGATGTCCTAGCCGTGTCAAGAACCTGAAGATTGATCGTTTCGTCACTTACACGAAATGTGAGCTCACGTGGTAGATTATTTTGTAGAATTACTGGGCACACTGCGTTTAGCTCCACATGCGATGTATTGTCTAACTTCCGTTTGTTTGTCAAAAACTCTTTTAAAAATTTCCTTGAATCTGGCATCTGCGAAAGAGCTTCAAGAAACTGCAAGTTAATATGTAATTTCTTTGGAAGTTTAAGAAATTTACTGAATTGTTCCTCTGTGTGGTCTTTCTTTATCGCATTGGGGTATGGCACACGAGGTTGGTACTCTGTAATTACTGGGTTTGGTTTATCATGGCTTACCTCAACCTTACCTTCCTCTACCACATTCTCTTGCTTAATTTTTGGTTCATCTAACCCTTCACTATCGTGAGCAGTTATTGCTTGAGGTTGCTCTCTTGGGTTAGTTTCGGTGTTGCTAGGAAAGATACCTTGTGGTCTTTCTGAGATCAGCTTAACAAGCTGACCTATTTGATTCTCGAGCCCTTGAATCGACGCTTGCTAATTTTTAAGTGTTGTTTCAGTGTTTTGGAAGCGTGTTTTTGACATCGAGATAAATTTTGTTAGCATCTCCTCAAGGTTCGGCTTCTTTTCCTACTGGTAAGTTTGTTGTTGAAAACCTGGAGGAAGTTGCGGTCTTTGATTACCTTGACCACCCCACGAGAAATTGGGATAGTACCTCCAACCTGCATTATAAGTGTTACTATAAAGATTATTTTGAGGTCTAGAATAGTTACCCATATAGTTGACTTGTTCGTTCTCTGTGCTAGGGTTGTAGGATAGATATTCTGTGTTGTTTACCACTCCTCCATTTTATATCATACTGTATTACCGGATGTACCTGTGTAGAACCATACAAACCATCAATTTTTTTTTATTTAAAAGCTCTACCTGGTTAGACAACATGGTGACCGCGTCAAGGTTGAAGGCACCGGCTGCTTTAGTAGGCTTTGTCCTCATGACTTGCCACTGATAATTATTCAGTGACATCTCTTCGGTTTCTACGAGCGATATGTTCTATTTCACTGTAAAAAATCAAGGGTCCTGACGGGTTTCTTCTAGTCATAAACTAGAATTACCCGCCAGAAGCAAATAAAGGAAGAATTAGCAAAGTTAAAAATAAAATAAATATTAATTGCAAAAATAAAAAAAATGGATAAAGTAATCAAAATTGAGCGTTCTTAATATTTCAGTTCCTCGACAACGGTGCCAAAAACTTGATCGTGTTTCGAGAGTATTAATATTTATATAATGAATGATCTAACCTAGAAACTAACTATCACCACGATTTGAGGCAAGTGCACCTATCGAACAGTAGTATAGCTTAGTGGCAAGACCGAATTGTCGAACCCAAAGGAACCAAAAGTACTAATACTGACTTTCTTCTTATTATTTAGCCTAAGAATTAAGGGAATTGTTATTTATTCTAAAATTAACTAACTACTAAGCTAAAGACACTAAGACAAAGAGAATGAATAGGGGAAATACTTGTGGGAAAAACCAATTGATTAAGTAAATACCCAAGGAGGAATCCACCTAGACTTCACTTGTTATTTAACTCTGAACTGCATTTATTTATTCACTTGACCTGATCCGTAGGATTCCCTAATTTATATTAATACCTCTCTCGAGGCTACTAACGTCTAACCCTAGGTTGATTAATTGAAATCTCTTTCTAATTAAAACCCCTAGGATTGCATTAACTCGATCTATGGACTCTCATATTAGGTTTGACCCTAATCCGGAAGATTTTCGTCATCCTATCTCTAGGGTTGCGATCAACTCCGCTTAATTATGCTAGATCTACTCTTAGACAGGGTCTATTCCTCCTCTGCCTAAGCACATCAATACTTGAATCAATATCCTGAAATATCAAAACAAGAATTAAGAACACATAATTAAGAACAAATCAAGTATTTATCATATAGTTCAGAAAACAATAACAAGATCCGTCTTAGGTTTCATCCCCCTCAAGTATCTGAGGGGTTTAGTTTATAATCATAAAAGAATACAACTCAGAAGAAAAGATAAAACAAAACATAAGAAAACCCTAAAACCCCCTGAAGGAATCGAAAGAGAGATCCTCCGTCTTGAGTATGATTTCGGCTTTTTGAGATGAATCAACTGGCTTTCTTCGAGTAGATCCCTCAATTCTGACCTCTCCGGCTTGGCTCCTTGGCCTAGCTGGACACCCCTCAAGGTTGGCCTTTAGGGTGTTTATATAGGCTTTTGGAATGTCTTTCTTTGCCTCTAAGTACCCTATTCCGAGTGAAATTCCTCTTTGTCACGGCAGGGACACGCCCGTGCAACACGCCCGTGTGAATCGAATCCAGGTCGTGGTCAAGCCTGCTAAAGTGGCACGGCCGTGTGGCTTGGGCCCACGCCGTGTTGATCTCCTACTTTGGCTCATTTTCTCCGTTTTCGGCCCGTTTCTCGTTCTTTTCTTCCTCCGATGCTTTCCTAAGTATAAAACATGAAATTAAAGGATTAGGAGCATCAAATTCCACAAGTCAAGGGATAAATCATCCAAAAGTACGCTAAATGTGGGATTAAAATATGTATATATTACGGTTTATCACATATCACCTTAAACTTCCTACTTCTCCATTTTTTTTTATTTTCTTTCTTTCCCCTCTTCTCCAATTTTTCTTTTTTTCTTTTGTTTTCATTTTTTTTGGGTATTGCGCATTGAAAGTTTACTTTTTGTTGTGATCCTGCTATTAGTTTGGGTTATTTTTCGTTCTTCGTTGTGAAGTCATGATGGGTTCGGTAAGTGTTCAAGTGTTTCAAGTTGGATTAAGTTAAACATTGTGTTGCTGAAAATCTTTCGAATTTAATCTCTTTGTTGCGTGTTCTTATATTGTTAGGAGATAACCGTATGGTTTTCGACAATTCCTCGATTAGTTAGGAACGATTTTGGCGACTATTAATTTTATTGTAAGTGATTAAACAATGGTTTTTGGGGTTGTTTTTTGTTGTGAAAAAGGGGATGTTTATGAGAAATTTTGGGATTATTTTTGGTTGGTAATTGATGTGTTTTGATTTCGATTGTAGGGTTCGTGAGTCTCAATTAGGTAGTCAATCAAATCAACAATCAGGTGTGTGATCTAACCTAAAAAATTCATCGAAATTTGAAAAATCTACGAAACAGGGCTATTTTTCGAAATTGCCCAATGGCACACGGCAATGTGGTAGGCCGTGTGCCAGGCCGTGTGAGACACACGGTCATGTATGATTTTGTAAACCATGTGGGTATGCCGTGTGGAGCACAAGGCCTTGTGAATCCATGTAGACCATGTGGGGCACACTGCCGTATGAAATCATGTAGACCGTGTGGACCATACGGGATAGCTTTTTGGGTCGTATAGGCCTTTTTGGCCAGTTTTGAGGCCCAATTAGGGGCCGACTAAGGGACTCAAAATTTAGGTCCGAGGGAATTATGTAGGCCCAGAAAAATGTAAATATCAGTAAAACAAACATGGATAAGTGTAGGAAGTATGTTAGATAAGTTCCAATAAGTATAATAATGCGATATGATCTGCTATAAGTAGGTACATGAGTTAAGCATGATTGTTTTGTAAACCATGTGTGTTATACATATTCTGTTATTTGTTCTGTAACATCCCAAAATTGGACCTAGTAGAATTGGACCTATTAGGCCCATTGGACCTTGAGCGTAGAAGCGTTTTAAAATTTATGGGAATTTGAGAACAGCATTATTTCAAGTTAGACTTATTAGGAGGGTGATTTTGGAAAGTTACGAGGCTTCTAGGAAGTTTCGGGTTCAAGTTAGGCTATAGGTAAATTTTATGTTTTAGCACTTTAATGAGATATAGTAAGTGGCATCAAGGCTTATGGAAATAAGAGAGCAATTTGCTAGCATAATTGAGCATATGGCAAAGAGGTTATGGCATTAAGTGAAGAGGTTCAAATCCCATCAAGTGCAAAATTTTGACTATTATTTTTGTATTCTTTCCCTAAGTGTCGGCCAAGCATGTAAATAAGGCAAGGTGGACTTTTTATTTTCCTAAGGAAAATAGGAAAGGATGAAGGTAAGGAAAAAATCAAGAGAAAGGGGAAAGTAAGGGGAACATGTGGCCTTTTTCAAGGGAAGTGTTATGGAAAGTGTGGTTGGCCAATTTTTGACCATTATGGTCATGAATGTGGACGGTTTTGTGGTAAAAGGGAGGTAGCCGAATTTTACTTGGTGTTTTGGTAAAACTATAGTGTTTGTTTTGGTCAAAAATACCTTTGGCTTCAATAGTGTCATTTTCTCCAAATTGCTACTCTTTGTGAGTTTTAGTTTTTCTTCTTTCTTTCTTCTTTACCAAAACCTCCTAGCACATTTGTGCAACATGTTCA
Source organism: Gossypium sturtianum (assembly GCA_025698515.1). Taxonomy (NCBI): domain Eukaryota; kingdom Viridiplantae; phylum Streptophyta; class Magnoliopsida; order Malvales; family Malvaceae; genus Gossypium; species Gossypium sturtianum. The sequence continues at coordinate 11,415,267 of CM046952.1, read as the reverse complement.
TCTCCCTTTGATAGCCGAATCACCTAGCATCCATCCAACCTTCCATCCTTTTCTTTTAACCATACCTCTAATCTTTTCTCTTCTCTAAATCGACACCACCATAAAATCACATTTTCTTGTTTGATTATCCTCCATAGCCGAATATCAATATTCATTTTCTTCTATAACCGAACCTTCATCTCTTTTCTATCTTTTCTTATCATCCGTATTTACACTCAATCCTTGATTAATCAGTAAGTGTTCATCTCAAAATTTCTTATTCTCTTAATACCGAATCTATGTTTTGGTTTGGGATGGTAATTTTGACCGAGACCATCACCTTATTCTCTCTCAAACGAGATTATTTTCCTTCTTCATAGTGATATAGTGGAAGGCCAAAACTTTGAATCTTCCAAAGTTATCGTACAATCATTGGGAATCGGTCCTAAAAATCTTCAACGTAAAGGAGCACAAGTGATTTGTATTAACCAAATCATTATCGTCGACTCGTCAAGCAAGTGGGGTAAGAACGTTGTTATGAGATTTGTTTTGGCCAAAGGTGGGATAATTGCTAACAACTCTTTCGCTCACCAAATATTGTTAGGACGGGATTTCAGTAGTCAAAGGGTAGGATCATTTCTTGGTGCACTGAGGGAGATCACATTCGTGGTGTTGAAACGGTAGAAAGCACAACTTGTAATCAAGGTGTGTAATCCTGTACCCTTCCGAATACATGTTTGAAATGGTGTGTAATCTCATACCTCTCTGAATGTTTGTATGATATGTTCTATGATTCGGTCAAAATACCGAAGAAAACCAGAAACCGGCATCCGTGCCCACTCGGGAGTGCGTATGTTCATAGTAGTAACCATATTTTGCAAAGAAATAGTTTGGTCAGCAGAAGTGACGTGATTTTGGAAAAATCACGAAAAATAGGATAAAGGGAATTAGAAAGCGAAAAAATATCAAATTAAAGCTTACTGTGTCTATTTTGATATGGAAGAAACGGAGAAGGAAAAGGAATTTTATATTCTGAGATATCTTAATTTTAGTGAGACTGGTTCTGAATGACTTTGTGGTTTCCTAATCTATCTTGGTAAAATCATATAAAATTGTAAAAAGTGAATTATGAGTTATAATTTATATGTATAGATTCCTTAGTGAGCCTATTTTCAATAGAAACAAGTGGGAGCAACATATGAAAATTGTACAGTGAGATATTTGAATTTCGGTTAAGAGAGGTCAGAATCGTTGGACAGTGAAACAAGGGAAACTTTAAGGAATAAACTGTACTAAATGGTTAAGCCGAAAATTTTGGAAAAATAGTAGTAAGAAGATATACGAGTCTAGTTTCAAGGAGAATTTACAGATTTATATTTCGAGATTCCTAACTCGAGTTATAGTCAATTTAGTCAGTACAACTCAGATGGATAGTTCCGATTTTTATGCCCCACATTAGTAGTTAAGTCTAGGTTGCGGAATTACCATAATACCCTTAGAGGGTAAATTACCGAAATATCCCTGCATTGCGAGATTACCAAATTACCCTTAGTGGGTAAGATTATCGAATTACGAAAATGCCCCTATGGGCCGAATTACGAAAATGCCCCTAATGGGCCGATTTGTTATACTGCCTTAACGGACCGATTTGTTATACTGCCTTAACGGGCCGATTTGTTATACAGCCTTAACGGGCCGATTTGTTATATTGCCTTAACGGGCCGATTTGATATATTTCCTTAACGGGCCGATTTGATATATAGCCATAATGGGCCGATTTGATATATTGCTTAATGGGCCAATTTGTTATATTGCCTTAATGGGCCGAATTGATATACTGCTTAATGGGCCGATTTGATATATATTGCTTAGTGGGCTGATCTGATATAATGCTAAATGGGCCAATTTGATATATGGCTTAATGGGCCGATTTTGTAAAGTGTTAATGGGCCAAATTGTTTGTAATAAATCTCTGAGTTATTAATTATCGTGGTTATATTGTAAATATTATGATTTACGATGTTTGTTGCATTTACATAAGTTGCATGGGATTGGGATATTGATGATCGGGAAGTGAAATTTGGTGGCTCACACATATTCAGTGACTCTGTCACATTTTGTCCGTGGCTAAGCCACGCATATTCTGTTATTCTCGTGGCTTGTCCACAATTCAAATTTGATATAAATGGCTAAATGCTGCGATTGGTGTGTTGGCGGGGTGGGTTGACAAAAGATCCCCACAGGTGTGATGGATGGTACGGGTGGTGTGTAGCGGATGGATTATTAGGATGGTTTGGGTTTGCATACATTCATACATTGCACATATATATAAATATATTCTGTTTTGTAAATGGGCTTCGGTCCAAGTGTACGTTAAATGGGCTTAAGCCCAAAATATTGCTAATGGGTTCAGCCCGGTGGATGACATAAGGGGATTATACACTGAGTTCTTGCAACTCACCCCCTTTTCTTAACCCTTGTAGGTAATGCTCCGTGATTTGCGAGGACTTGGGGCCATGGATGACTCGGTGGAGGCCATACTTCAGAAATGGTGTTTATTTTGAACTTTAGATTTCTATTTCCGTTCACTTTACTATTTTGGTTTTTATGATGTAATAAGGCCTCTGGAGTATTTATTTTTGCTTTATGTTGACGTACTTTAATTTTGCTTGAATTGTTTTTTTTAAATGGGAATTTTTCTAAAAACTTAAATAAAGATTTTCCAAAATTGATTAACAAAAGGATTTCATAACAAACTTTTACAAATAATTTTAACTCGGATTTTCTTTAAATTTATCAATGACATTTTCAAAAGTCACGATTTTAAAAGATTACTAGTTCAATTATCAATTTATCAAACAACCTCTCAAAAATACTTGTATTTTATCTACGTTTCCGCAACGTTTTCAAAATGCTTCTGCAACTCTATTTATAAACGTCACATTTTCGTAAATTGTTTATTTCAAATATGCTTCCACAAATGAAAAGGTTTTTAAAGATAATTACGTTTTCCAGCAAACATCAATTGCTTAAGTGTTTTGGGTTTTAACAAAGAGGCTGTATTTCTCAAGCAAGTTTTTACTTCCATGTGACACACCAGATTTGGGCCTAACTTCTAGGCCGGGTTTGGGGTGTTACATGTTCTGATAAGCTATCCGATCCGACCATGTAATATAATATGCTATGATTTGTATAAATTATGTGTGAGTTACGTTCCGTATAATATCTATTTATGTATGCGTGCATACAACTTATGTGATACGTATGCATGTTAACATGATTTTACATATGCATTGGGGTGGGTTTTGATTTTTTGGAGGAAGTGTTTTCTGACAGTATTACTGCATTTTTTATGGTTAAACCGCAATATATGTTTGGCAGCTCAACTGCACTATTATGGGTGGCATACCACCACGACCCAGTGTGATTGGATGGATGGACTCTTGAAGTCCTAATTTGTGTGATTGGTTGGACATAGTTGGTGTGTAGCGGATAGGGGTAGGATCTGTATCTACATTTGTTCTGGTCTGATATAACATGCTAATATGATATATGTGTTTCTGAAAACATGACATTCTGGTTTGATATATGTTTATGAAAATATGATATTGATGGTCACTAAACTAACTAAAATTACGACAAAGGCAAGCGCACCTATCGAATAATAGTATAGCTATGGTGAGTAGGAAATACCATATCCACAAGGACTAAAAGTACTAGTAATTACTGTTTTTCTATTATTTAGCCGATAAATTGAAGGAATTGTTTTTAATCTAAAATTAAATAAACTAATTACTAAGAACGCAACAGAGAGTGAATTGGGAAAATAAACGAAGATAACCAATGAGATAGACAATACCCATGAAAGAATCCACCTAGACTTTATTTATTAATCTGAATATGAGTTAAACAATTTATTCACTTGTACCTTGATCAGTAGAAATCCCTAAATTATGTTAATATCTCTTTGAAAGTAAGAACAACTAACTCTAGGTTGATTAATTGAAATCTCTTTCTAATTAAAACTCCTATTGTCGCATTAACTCGATCTATGGATTCCCCTATTAGATTTGACTCTAATTCGGTAGATTTATGTCGTCCTATTTCTAGGATTGCATGCAACTCCACTCAATTATGCTAGGTCTACTCTTAAACAGCTCCACTGAAATAAGCACATTTAACATGAATCAATATTCTGAAAATATTAAAACATGAAATAAGCTTACATAATTGAGAACAAGAAATCAAGTATTTATCATGTAAATCAGAAATCAAATAATAAGATTCATCATAAGTTTCATCTTCCCTAGGTATCTAGGGAATTTAGTTCATAATCTGAAAAGAAAACATCTCGAAGTCAGAAAAACTACAAGACATAAAGAAATTCAAATAAACTTCGAAAGAAGTTAAAAGGAGATCTTCAATCTTGAAGGAGATCTGCTTCTAAGTTGGCCCTGATGGTGTTCTTTGAGTAATTTCTTCAATCTTCTCTGCGTGCTCCTTTAGGTCTTCTTCTAATATATATTTATAAACTTTAGAATGCTCAGAAACCCTAAAAATTGGGTTTTTCTGCGTAAAAGGGAAGCAGGGTGCGAAATCGACATGGGCTGGCACATGGGCGTGTGGCTAGCCCTTGTGGCTCACACGGGTGTGTGGCCAGCCCCTGTGGAAATGCCCAGGCCGTGTAGATCCTGGAAACAGCTCTTTTTACCCGATTTTGGCTCGTTTTTCACTCCTTTCGCTCCCCTATGCTCACCTAAGTATAGAAACATGAATTTAAAGGATTATGAGCATCAAATTTACTAATTTACATAATAAATCATCCAAAAACGCATCAAGAATGGAATTTAAAACATGTTACTTTTATGGCTTATCAGATATTCTGATCCGAAATATGTTCTGGAAACATGACATTATGATCTGATATATGTTTCTGGTAATACAATATCCTGATATGCTATTTATTCATTAAAAGTAATATTTTGTTATGACATTTACATATGTGCTTGTTAAATCAAAATTATGTTTGCGGGTTGAGTCACACACTGTGCTAAAGCTCATTCGATTGTTAATACGTTTTAGGTTAACATTGGTTACCATTTAAAATATATGTCGGTTTATGTTTTAGTTATTTTTGGGCTGTAATCTGGTTGTAGGTCTGATTTTGGTTTTTGTGTTATTCGTCAGCATTTAATGTTTTCGAGCATAAAACTGCAAATCACACGAGCTAACAAATTAGATTTCGATTTTCAAATAACTAAAACTCTAATAATTTTCCGCTGCAAGATTTAGTAATCACTTAAGTATTTCCCGTAAGTAAAATATATGGTTTTTATCCTTTGCTAATTTAAAATTTTAAAAAATTTAAAATGCCTAAATGAAAAAATTTCTTTTTTAGGAGGGCGGGCCCCTGCCAGCCCCCTTAACTATGCCCCTGCACTCACCTTTAAGTTTTTGAGAACTTAGGCTGTAAAACCAAGCAATAAACTTATTTTGCACTTTCAATACACTCTCAAATACTAGTTTCTCAATGAACAAATAAGTGTTTTGTAAACTGCAGTCTTCTAACTTACACATGTTTCTAATTTATAAAAATTTAAGACTAGTTAAGATAAAGTTGCAACTAAGATCTCACTAAAATAGCCTCATAGCTTTATAAATATCCTCATAGAGTCTAGAATAAATCAAAGATCTCCAAGATAATCTTCAAATTAATTAAGCTAATCTACACAAAACAAGGGATTCAATTTGCTTGATTCAGATTGATTCAATCTTCAAAATTTGTTGCCCCGCAAGATGGATCCTCAAATATGAGCTAGCACACATCTACAAGCTCATCTAAGTCATTGCCCAACAAATTTTGTTGAAAATATTTTTAACTCCAAAAATGACAAGTTATGTTGTCTATTGCATTGCTAGCGTAGTGGGCACGACAACCACTTTAAAAAACTTCCGCCAACAATAAAACATATATCAAGGTTGATCAAGCCTTTTATATTTAGAGCATGAATCCATCTTTACAAAGTAATCTTTAATCTATCTTGATTTGTCTAAATCTCATCAAATTAATTACCCTTTGTATAAGGATACAGAAGAACATAAAGCCAACCCATATCATCATGAATCCCTGATGTACTCAATGTAACATGGGAGAGATTTCAAGGAGATTGATGTGGAATGTAATCTCTGCGGTGTTAGTAGGTTGGCTGTAGTAAGGAGTCCATGGAATGAATGGTTCTTTCATATCTACAGGGAAGCCAGTTTCTCCGCAGACTACATGGCCAATATGGATTCCAATTTTTATTCTCCTCCACCTGAACATGTTACGTCCTGATGTACTGCCTTTTACTCTGAGCTGTCTCATGTAATGCATACTGCAACTCTGTAACCTCCTTTTTCTACCCAAATTTATTTTTTTAAAAATAATATTTATTAATTAATTAAAAAAATTATACTTTTTTTATATATATATTTCTTTCCACAGTAGTCCATTATTAGTTTTGATTGGCAATTTTAAAATTTCTTTTGTTGAGACGAGGACACCAAATGACAGCAACTGCATTGCAGTGGCAGTGTAGCATCTAAATAGTGTGATGTCTAAAACAACATGATATAAAACATGAGACACCAAGAAAAAAAAACATGAAGAAGACACCCACACAACATGAATACTCAAACATGCCAAAATCTATATAAAAACAAATAATTTAACTTGTCAAAAGGCATACCAATATATGAAACACAACACGGATTGCCAAGACTCCTAAGTTGAACATCAAACCATTGCAAATGTAATGAATGAAAAAGGTAAGAAGTTCAATGGTAGATTCCCGATGATGTTCAAAGTTCCACATTTCAATTACTAACAAGAAAAATTCAATTCCAAGACTACAAATATTTTTATAAGCAACAATTACTTTTCACAGAATCCTTATGTACTGAAATGCTAGAGGCAGGTGTATTCATTCTTTCAAAGATGATAAAGCACATAAACCTTATATCAGCGATAGACCAATGGATAACAAGCAAATTACCGAAATCATCTACTGCAGCTTCTTTATCCCAGGAAAACATGGGAGAATTGCAATAAGAGCATCACCATATCCGATAGAACCTATCATATTTAAGCAAAGAAAGTAAGAATAAATGAGTAAATGACCGGGTGACACTGTAAAATACCACAAGGTGAAATGTATTGAAAGATGGCAAAGACATACCACCATCCTCTCGTAGAATTTTTATGACCTCCCCGGATACATCAGACTGTAAAACAGTGATCGGAATTAGAGATAATCCAGATTGATTGATCATATAAACATTAGCATACAAGCAAAGTAACTAGAAAGACAAGTAGGGTGAACCGTGAAATAAACCCTCATTTCCATTTGTTAACATGCAGAAGCCACATCGTAATTCCTGTTAAGTTGAGATTTATACCGCAATCGGAATTTCACAGCCTAGTTGTTCGATGTAGCAAAGCACCTGGCCTTCCTTTACTATTTGCTTCTGTTGCATAAACAAAAGCAACAATTGAGACTTTGAGAGTACAAAGGAACCAATGGAACACACTAGAGATGGCTTCCAAGCCAATGGTTTCATGTATGTTTTGTCTGTTGAAGATAACACTTCGAAAAACAAGGAATAAACAGTAAATTCACTTTGATGGCTATGACCAAAATTGAAGGAAAAGAACTGTTAAGCCACATGTTTAAGCTGCGGCCACTCATCTATTTTTCTGTTTTGTTTGAATAATTCTCCTTGATTTTAGGAGATAGTTGTCAGATTTTTTTGCTTATTTTTAGATCTAAATCTCTATTTTTAGTTATGGATACTAGTATATAAGTGTTGGAGTATTCAATAATAAAGTGTATTCAAGTATTCAAGCTTCATTCTAATCTAGAGCTTTCTTCTCCTCTCTTCAATATTTTTTTTTAGAAAATAACAGTAAATTTAGTGTGTAAACACCAACAAATTGGTATCGGAGCTTCTTTCTTGAGGGATCTGTGAGGTTATTTGAGTGATTTAATGGAAGGAGAGTCCAGTTTTTCAGCCATGGCACCACCAGTCTTCGATGGAGACAATTACGAGATGTGGGCAATAGTGCGCATGGAGACTTACCTGGAAGCTTTGGATCTTTGGGAAGTCAGAGAAGAGGACTACGATATTCTACCACTTCCAGCAAATCCTACGGTGGCACAGATTAAAACGCAGAAGGAAAAGAAGACGAGGAAGTCAAAAGCAAAAGCTTGCCTGTTTGCAGCCGTGTCTCATATGATATTTACACGGATAATGTCCCTGAAGTCAGCAAAAGCAATCTGGGATTACCTCAAGGCAGAGTATGCAGGAGATGAGAGGATTCGTGGAATGCAAGTGCTGAATCTAATCAGAGACTTCGAATTGCAGAAAATGAAGGAGTCAAAATCAGTAAAAGAGTACTCTGACAGACTTCTTAGTATTGCCAACAAAGTGAGGTTGCTTGGATCCGAGTTGAGTGACTCGAGAATAGTGGAAAAGCTGTTTGTAACTGTTCCAAAGAAGTTTGAAGCCACTATAACCACTCTGGAAAACACAAAGGACCTGTCGAAGATCTCTCTTACAGAGCTCTTAAATGCTTTGCAAGCACAAGAGCAAAGAAGGGCCATGAGACAAGAGGGAGTGGTAGAAGGTGCCTTACCTGCCAAGCATCAAGATAACATCAGGTATAAAAAGAAAAAGAACTTGAAGAACCAGCCAGCAAGTGGAGAGAATTCATTCAACAATTACTAAAAGGGCAAAGGAAGAGACTCAAAGAAAACTTAACCACCCTGCCAACACTGTGGAAAGAAAGGCCATTCACCATTCAAATGTTGGAGAAGACCTGACGCCAAATGTTCCAAATGCTACCAACTTGGACATGAAGCAGTGATATGCAAAAACAAAAATCAGGTGCAAGAGGCAGATGCTCAAGTTGCTGACCAAGAAGAGGAAGATCGATTGTTCGTGGTCACTTGTTTCTCAAGTAGAGAATCAAGTGAGAGTTGGTTGATTGAAAGTGGTTTCACTAACCACATGACATATGACAAGGAACTCTTCGAGGAATTGAGAACTATCGAGATTAAAAGGGTGAGGATTGGCAATGGTGAACACTTGGCAGTGAAAGGAAAAGGCACTGTAGCTATCACAAGCTATGAAGGTACAAAAACCATTACAGATGTTCTTTTTGTGCCAGAGATTGATCAAAATCTTTTGAGTGTTGGTCAATTGTTGGAAAAAGGCTATAAAGTGCTATTTGAAAATAAATGGTGCTTAATCAGGGATGCTGATGGCAGAGATTTGTTCAAAGTCGAAATGAAGGGAAAAAGTTTTGCTCTCAATCCAATAGAGGAGGAGCAAATGGCCTTTAAATCCAAAGTAAGTGTCACTGAAATTTGGCACAAAAGACTCGGGCATTTTCATCATCGAGGGCTGCTTCAAATGCAGTCAAAGAAGCTGGTGGAAGGGCTTACTGATCTTGAAGGTCATCTGTCCTACTGTCGAGCATGCAAATTTGGGAAACAGCATAGGCAAACATTTCCTAAGTAAGCCAGGAAAGCTTCGAAGAAGTTGCAGCTTGTTCATACTGATCTTTGCGGGCCTCAAAGAACGCCATCGTTAAATGGTAACCTCTATTATATAGCCTTTATTGATGATCTAACAAGAATGTGTTGGATTTTCTTTTTGAATCAAAAATCAGAAGTTGCTGGTGTATTTTGGAAATTTAAGGCCAGGGTAGAAAATGAAAGCGGTTGCATAATTCGGATTTTAAGATCTGATAATGCAAGGAGTATACTTCAGAAACTTTCAATCGGTTTTACGAAGAGGCTGGGATCGAGCATCAATTAACAGCACCGTACACTCCACAATAAAATGGAGTCGGTGAGAGGAGAAATAGATTCATAATGGAGATGACTCGTTGCATGCTTCACGAGAAGAATCTTCCAAAGAGTTTTTAAGCGTATAAAGAAACAACTGCGTGTTTTTGCAAAAGCGGATTCCAACAAAGGTCGTGTGAAAGATCGGGACGCCATTTGAAGCTTGGTATGGATATAAACCATCTCTAAAATTTCTTAAAGTGTTCTTTTTTGTGTTTCACTTACATTCCACAGATCAAGCGTGACAAGCTTGACAAGAAGGCAGCAGCTGGCATTTTTATTGGCTATAGTACTGTCTCCAAGGCTTATAGAGTGTTTCAACCACAAACTGGATGCATTATTGTGAGCAGAGATGTTCACTTTGTGGAAGACGAGCAGTGGAGTTGGGAAGACTCAAAAAAGGCAAATCAGACTTCAAGTGTGCCAAAACACTTGACCACTGTCAGCATGCTAGAGGAACTTGGAGATGAGGCAAGATGCGCTAACAGATGATACACCTGTTAGAGGTACAAGGCTACTCTCTGATATATATCAGAGATGTAATGTAGCTATTTGTGAGCCTGCAGGGTACCATGATGCAAAAAACAGTCGACATTGGATGGCTGCAATAAAGGAGGAGCTCTCAATGATTGAGAAAAATAGAACTTGGGAGCTGGTTGATAGACCTCTTGACAGAAAAATAATTGGAGTGAGATGGGTATTCAGGACTAAGCTAAATCCTGATGGCTCAGTCAACAAGTTCAAAGCAAGGTTAGTAGTCAAGGGATATGATCAAGTGTTTGGAGTTGATTATTCAGACACGTTTGCACCGGTTGCTAGGATTGACACAATCAGATTGCTTTCCACTCTTGCTGCTCAAAAAAACTAGAAAGTGCTTCAGTTGGACGTCAAATCAGCATTCCTCAATGGTTTTTTACAAGAAGAAATTTTTGTTAAACAACCTGAAGGCTTTGTGGACAAAGGAAATGAAGACAAAGTGTACTTGCTGAAGAAGGCATTGTATGGCCTAAAACAAGCTCCACGAGCCTGGTACAGTAGAATTGATGATCATTTGGTTGGTCTCGGGTTTTAAAAAAGTCAGTCTGAGCTCACTCCATATGTCAAACATGAAGGTACAAATATTTTAGTCATCTCTCTTTATGTAGATGATTTGTTAGTTACTGGGAGTAATCTTGATCAGATTGATCAGTTCAAGTTGGAGATGAAGAAGGTCTTTGAAATGACAGACCTTGGCTTAATGACTTACTTTCTTTGAATGGAAATTAAGCAAAGTCAAGATGAAGTGTTCATTTGTCAAAAGAAGTATGCAAAAGAAATACTTAAGAAGTTTCATATGGAAGATTGCAAGGCAATGAGTACTCCTATGAATCAAAAGGAGAAGCTGGTCAAAGACGATGGAACTGCCAAAGTTGATGAAGCGGAATTCAGAAGCTTGATAGGATGTCTAATGTATTTGACAGCTACCAGACCTGAGATTCTAAATGCAATAAGCATTCTATCCAGATTCATGCATTGTCCGAATGAGACTCACATGAAGGCTGCAAAGAGAGTCATCAGATACATCAAGGGAACTTGGAACTATGGAGTTAAGTTCTTGAAGCATAGAGAGTTCAAGTTAATTGGTTTCTCTGACAGTGATTGGGGTGGTTCAAGTGATGACATGAAGAGTACTTCTGGTTATTGTTTTTTGTCTTGGATCAGGGATGTTTTCTTAGAGCTCGAAGAAGCAAGAAATTGTAGCTCAATCCACTGTTGAAGTAGAATTTGTTGCTGCGACAGCCACCGTAACTCAAGCTCTCTGGTTAAGGAAGATCCTAACTGATTTGAATCTAGAACAGAAGCAAAGCACAGAGATCTTTGTTGATAACCAAGCTGCTATTGCAATCTCTAACAATCCAGTGTTTCATGGCAAGACTAAGCACTTTAACATCAAACTGTTCTTTGTACGAGAAGTGCAGAAAAGTGGTGATGTATTTCTTTGTTACTGTAAATCTGAAAATCAAGTTGCAGATATCCTCACGAAACCATTGCCATTTAGCAAGTTTGAAAGCTTCAGGAAGAAACTTGGAGTTTGCAGCATCTAAACAAGGAGGAGAGTTAAGCCACATGTTTAAGCTGCTGCCACTCATCTATTTTTCTGTTTTGTTTGAATAATTCTCCTTGATTTTAGGAGATAGTTGTCAGATTTTTTTGCTTATTTTTAGATCTAAATCTCTATTTTTAGTTATGGATACTAGTATATAAGTGTTGGAGTATTCAATAATAAAGTGTATTCAAGTCTTCAAGCTTCATTCTAATCTAGAGCTTTCTTCTCCTCTCTTCAATATTTTTTTTTAGAAAATAATAGTAAGTTTAGTGTGTAAACATCAACAAGAACAAAGAAATATGAGCCTCTAAAATAAACAAATACTGCTACGAAAATCTAATTGAAGTATTTATGTTGGGACTAAGAACAAAGATGAATGAAACAAGTAGTTTCTTGAGCTTGAAGGCTCGATACTTGCTGAGCAAACAAACAGAATCGGGCAAGAATTTGAGAAAAGAAATGCTTGAGTTATAAACCAAAAAATGAAGAAGAAAATGTCTATATTTTCATTAACCTTGAATTGAGGCATAATGCCAATACATATACCAGTCAATAAGCTGGTCAAAATGAGACAAACATCACCTAAACATTACCTAACTCCACTAAGTAACCTTGAAACTTATAAAACATGACTTGCACACTTAGTAAAGCTGATTTATCAGCTCAAACATTGACAAATTACATCAAGTACATTAACAACTTGGTTTGAATCTAACTAAGTTACAAAATGTTAATTGAAGTAACAAAACTAAACAAAACAGCAGCACCATCTTCAGCTGCAACATGCATGGCTCGGGCTGGTTCTTTGCTTCTTGGCTGCATGCAGGCCAACTTCAACAATTTACCTCTTTACACGATGGTGGAACATGCTTCCTCTTAATGGTTCGTGATCTCATGAAGAAACCTACCTGCACGATTTATCATCTTAGCTCTCTATTAGTTAAAAGAAAGAGGAGAATCTAAATTTCGGATTCTCACCTTTGGAGACTGAAGAATCACCAAACCTTCTTCTGCAGCTTTATCAAGGAATGATTCAATTCTCCCTAAAGAAGATAGCGGTCTGGTGATAGCTAATGAGGTGTTGAATGTTGGAAAATTTGGACATCACATATATAATAAGGATAATTACATGTTATTATTTACTATCATGATAGGTTAGCCCAAATTAAAAGTGATCTAATTTGGTTAGAATTTTATTGGGTTTTTAATTATTAAATAAAGTATGGGTCAAATATGTGTAGATACTCTTCTAATCAAATTCTAATTAATGATGGGCTAATTAGAATTTGATTAGAACTAATATGCCAATGTTATAAATATTAGGGTTATGGTCCCCAAATTATACGCAAGATATCTTTTCTAATATCCCATCATTAGGAAAGAGAGAGCATATATTCTTTAAATTTCTTGTGTGCTAATTTGGAAGATCAAATCCCCAAAATCCGGTAAAACTCCAAAAGAATTCATGGATTCAGGTACGCTTCCGCATCTAGTTTTGTTCTTGATTTATTCTTGATGATTTGACATGATAGATCCTGATTTATTAAGTTTTATTTCAGATTTATTTTACAAATCTAACAAGTGGTATCAGAGCTTTGTCATGTTGATTCATTGAGAATGAATTGATTCTTTATTATTTTTGGATTGATTTGTTTTTCTTTTTTAATTTTATGGATTTGATATTTTAATTATATATTATGTTGAATCATTGTGATTCTTGATAAATTTTTGGGTTTTGATTCTTTAAATAAAATTTTAAAGTTTTAAATAAAGATTTAAGGTTTTAATTTTCGTATAACTGGAAAGATTTACAGTTTTAATTGAGAATTAAAAAAAACTGAAGATTTTATGTTGTTTATACAGTTTTAATAAATATTTTAAAAGTTGTGTAGGTTTGGGTTCATTAGAAACTTTTTATGATATATATTTGATTATATCAATAGATGGATTGTTAATCGCTAATTGCTTGTTTCTGATTTCTGATTATATATATATATTGTTTTGGAGACACTTTAGTAATTATGTTCGAGGATTTTACATGATGATATATGGTTGGTAAAAGAAATTGCTTGAGTAAAGTGTCTCTTATATACCGATTGTTTATCAATGAATTCATTATATATGTTGAATCCTTAATATTGATGGTAATATTTGTTAGTTTTAATTTTTTTTATCGATTCAATTTTAGGGTTTCATTATAATCGTTTTTTAATTCAAATCCGGTTCAACAATTGTACAATTGAATTCAATTTTTATAATCATTCATTCTTGAATTCAATATATAGTTGATAGAATATATTATTTATTATTGAGTTTATATGCTTATTCTTCTCATACTATTCAGTTTAAGTATATATTTTGAATTTGGATTTACTTGGGATATGTAAGGCAAGTCGATTAGGGTTATATTTTTATGGTTTAATTATGATGAAATTAGATTTTGATGCAAATTGATGTTAATCATAATATGCGTTTTAATAATTTGGTTTCAAGTTTGGTTCTATAATCTTAAGTTTTGGCATCTTATGGTTCCAAATATTTGGTTAAATTATGATGATATGGTTTATTGTATGAATTGTGGGATATGCCAACTATTATGATTTTGTTTTTAAGATTTATTAGCTTGAAAATATTTTTCAAGTATTCATGTTGTAGAGGCCCATTTATGCTCAGGCCCATCTGAATAAACCAGAAAATAAAAAAATAAAAAATAATGTCTTTAAACAGTCCATTTATGCAGCCCTTTTACAAAAGCCCAAAAACAATAAACCAAAACCATTACCGAACAAACCCAATTACAAACCCGTTAACCTAGACCCAGAACCCAACACCTATAGCCCAAACCTACACGGCCCAGTGGCTAAAAAGAAATCTAGGGTTTCCTGAAACCCTCGCGCCGCAGGCAGGATTCCAACAGTCGCGCCACTCACCCCGCAGCCTCGTCCAGCCTATTCTCGCGCTGAAATCAGCGCGGATGTCGCCCCACAGCCACAATCTCCGTTTCTGACCTGCAAAAGAAGAAACAAATCGCAGCAAAAGATAGAAATAACGTGTATTTCCTTTTTTATTTTTCATTTCGGGGCTATAAAAACCCCCAAGATCTGTAAACAAAAGAGGATATACAGAGAGACAGAAACGAGAGCACAGAAAAAAGATACCCACAAATACAAAAGAAAATACAGAGAAATAATTTTTTTTTTACAAAGGTGATTCATATTCTATTATTATTTTTGTTCTTATTTTTTATTTCGTATGTGTTTTGGTTATAAAATAATATTGAAATAAAAGAAAAAAGGCGAAAGTTCATACCTAAGAGCCACCGTGGGTGACAGCGCGTGGGCACGTACGGCGCGTGGGATGGAGGTTCCCTTGGCTGATTACCTGAATCTGTCAAAAAGGGAGAACCTTAGAAAGGTTTCCAATTTTTTTTTTAAAAACCGTTTCTAAATGATTTTTCAGCTGATTTTTTTTACTTTTATAACAAAAGGGAAACGGCGCCGTTTTTGCTTAACCCTATAAGTGCAAAACGACGTCGTTCGGGGCCAGATCCGCGCGTTGACCCGGAGACCCGAATAGGATCCGCGTGTTTTCAAAAAAAATGGAAAATTTATCCTTTTAGTCCTTCCGCAATTTTATTGTTTTTAAATCAGTCCAATTCGTATTTTTATTTTTATAAAATTAGCCCTAAAGTATGTTTTTGTTCCAATTTAACCCCTCTGACTGCTTTAAAGGTTAAAATCAAGACGATGCCGTTTTAAAAATTGGCATAATTGCCATATTAATCCCTAGTAGTATGGCCCGTGTTTTAAACTAATCTTCTTATATTTATTTTATTGCTTTTTTAATCCTTATTCATTTTAAAACTTTTCTACTTCATTTTTTTATATGTAATTATTTTATTTTTATTATTTATTAATTCTGTATAAAATTCATATTTTTTATGTATTAGTTTTATATATATTATTATTTCGTTTAATATTATTTAATTTGTATATAATTTGTATATTATTTATTATATTATATTTTTTAAAATTGTATATTATATAGTATCATGTTATATTATGTATTATTTCTAAAGCTTTATTTTTATATAATTTATTTATATTATATAATCTATTTTATTTATATTGTTTATATTATGTATGTAATTTTATAATTAATATATTATATAAATGCTTTTATAAAATTATTATATACTATTATTAATTATTTTTATTTATATATGTATTAAATTATTAAATCATATATTTATGATAAGTTTTTTTACTTTTATTTTTATTATGTATATATGTTAAATCATTTTAAAAATCATCGCATTCTTTTAATTTTCTATTTGATGTTTAAATATTCTCATTTCTTATTTTTTTTATTTTTTTATTTTAAATTATTATTTTTTGATCCTGAAAGTATTAATTATTGTTATTTATTATTCTTTTAACATAGTGATTTATTTATTCATGGTATTACATAGTATTCCATTTATTCTTGTCATATTATTCTTTCATTATTAATTGTTAGCAATTTGTAATTATGTAAAATTGTTATTAAATATGTATGTTATGATGTATTTATTCAATATCTTACTCATACCATTTTCTCTAAAAATACCTTTTAAATTAAAGATTTTTTTAATATTTTTTACGGTGATATGTGATATTTGGGGTCTTCGAGAAGAATCGTGCCCTAACTTATTGGGTTGTGATTTTTCTCATAGAACTTAAAGAATTAGATATCCCTTCATTTTTAAAATTGAAGTTTACCAATTTCAAATAAAAAATTTATTCTCTGGAATTCAAAACGTTGTATCCTAACTTATTGGGTATGATATTTTGTGTCTCGAGTTAAGAATTTTCTAAAATAAAGATGTACCTAGCTTCGAAGTTATGAGATATTGTATCCTAACTTACTGGGTATGGTATTTTTATTTCTTTGAAATAGGTAAGTCTCGGTTTTCCCCCTGATAACGGATCTTATTTTAAAACTTTTTAAATTTTAAACATTTGGACATGATTCTATCAATTAGGTACCAATTTTTTGGGCGCTATGAGGGTGCTAACCCTTCCTCATACATAACCGACTCCTGAACCCGTTTTCTCGTTTTTCGTAGACCAAAATCAAATGTTTTAAAATAAAACGATTTACAAGGTGATCCAATTACACATAATAAAAAGGGATTGGTGGCGACTCCTATTTTCGTTTTTTAAAAAAAAAGTCGATCCCCGTTTTTTTAAACCGATTTTAAAAATAGTTTCGACAGCTTGGCGACTCCACTGGGGATAATAAGAGAGTCAAGCCGTAAAATTGATAACTTCATGTCCTTTTGTCTAAATTTACAATTCTAGTTTTTAAAAAAAAACATTATCCTTTTATTGCATGTGGTTCTAAATATATTTCTTTGCATTGCACTGTATGACCGTCGTGGTCGCACCTTTAAGTGGGAGCGAGAAGCTTTGCCTTCGTGAGGTTTTCACCTCCGCATGGGCTAGTGGATTGCTTCCGGAATACATCTGTACCTATGTCTTCGTGAAGTTTTCACTTCCGCATGGTCATAGGGAAATGTATTCCCCTGAACCGAACTCGGTCCATATGAGCCTATAATGGGTGAGGATCGAGGAATCTGCTGGTTCGGGTACCTCAACTTTAGAGCTGAACCACACGTAGAAAACCTAGGGACTTACCCTAAGTAGAACGATGTCGAACTTTAGTAGTTACCCAGATATGTGTTCATTTATTTTACTTGTTTTATATTCTGCGGTACTAACTTGTTGTGTTTTATTCTTTTGTGCATATCATTTCGTACTTTAAGAGGTATCGATTCACGATCAGTTTCTAAGTTAGAAAGCTGGTTATGGAGAAACGAATTCCTTGATAAAATGGAAGACAATGCAATCGTTCACATATAGCAAAAAGTAATCGAGAAAGAAGGGTATGGATTCGTTTGAGCAAGAGGGAAATGAGGCAGCGCTAGAATCCCTGCCACCTGTGCCTCCTAATGTTGTTCTGATCAAAGTAGAATCAGATGCGAAGAAGATTGTACGACACCCTATGGCAAGGCGTGGTGTTGGAATTACAGGGCAAAAGGTAACTATACTCACCAATCACTTCAAAGTGAGCGTGGGGAGTATGGATAGACACTTCTACCAGTACAGCGTTTCTCTTTCATATGAAGATGGTCACCTTGTGGACGGTAAGAGTGTTGGAAGGAAAGTGACTGATAGAGTGCATGGGACCTAATGTTGTTCTGATCAAAGTAGAATCACATAACCGACTCCTGAACCCGTTTTCTCATTTTTCGTAGACCAAAATCAAATGTTTTAAAATAAAACGATTTACAAGGTGATCCAATTACACCTAAATAAAAAGGGATTGGTGGCGACTCCTATTTTCGTTTTTAAAAAAAAAAAAGTCGATCCCCGTTTTTTTAAATCGATTTTAAAAATAGTTTCGACAGCTTGGCGACTCCACTGGGGATAATAAGAGAGTCAAGTCGTAAAATTGATAATTTCATGTCCTTTTGTCTAAATTTACAATTCTAGTTTTTAAAAAAAAACATTATCCTTTTATTGCATGTGGTTCTAAATATATTTCTTTGCATTGCAATCAGATGACCGTCGTGGTCGCACCTTTAAGTGGGAGCGAGAGCTTTGCCTTAAATAAGGTTTTCACCTCCGCATGGGCTAGTGGATTGCTTCTGGAATACATCTGTACCTATGTCTTCGTGAAGTTTTCACTTCCGCATGGTCATAGGGAAATGTATTCCCCTGAACCGAACTCGGTCCATATGAGCCTATAATGGGTGAGGATCGATGAATCTGCTGGTTCGGGTACCTCAACTTTAGAGCTGAACCACACGTAGAAAACCTAGGGACTTACCCTAAGTAGAACGATGTCGAACTTTAGTAGTTACCCAGATATGTGTTCATTTATTTTACTTGTTTTATATTCTGCGGTACTAACTTGTTGTGTTTTATTCTTTTGTGCATATCATTTCATACTTTAAGAGGTATCGATTCACGATCAGTTTCTAAGTTAGAAAGCTGGTTATAGAGAACGAATTCCTTGATAAAATGGAAGACAATGCAATCGTTCACATATAGCAAAAGTAATCAGAGAAAGAAGGGTATGGATTCGTTTGAGCAAGAGGGAAATGAGGCAGCGCTAGAATCCCTGCCACCTGTGCCTCCTAATGTTGTTCTGATCAAAGTAGAATCAGATGCGAAGAAGATTGTACGACACCCTATGGCAAGGCGTGGTGTTGGAATTACAGGGCAAAAGGTAACTATACTCACCAATCACTTCAAAGTGAGCGTGGGGAGTATGGATAGACACTTCTACCAGTACAGCGTTTCTCTTTCATATGAAGATGGTCACCTTGTGGACGGTAAGAGTGTTGGAAGGAAAGTGACTGATAGAGTGCATGGGACCTACAAAAATGATTTGGATGGAAAGAATTTTGCCTATGATGGTAAAAAGGTCTATTTACTATAGATCTGTTACCAAACTTCTTAGCTCCTCGTTGTGATCCAAACAACATTGCAAGGGATTTGATTCGTTATGGAGAAATGAAATGAATTCGTATTGATTCCCCATTTGATATATTCAATGAGATGAACCAGAATAGACGCTTTTTACTTGTGGTTAGAATTGAAAAAGGGAAGCGGAAGAATATTTTTTAGTATGACACCAGTTAGGGTGAATGATCAATACTTTACAAATCTTTTTCTGAAGATCAATGTTAAGCTTGGACGGTCTCTTCATCACCATCAAAGCCATAATTCCGCGATTGAGTTAAAGTCAAGCCTGAAAGGTAAGATTGAAGAGTTAGCAACAGCATCGCACAGCTATGAACTTCAGATCAAGTTTCTTGAAGGGCATTGGAAGGAAGAGTTTCATCATTCCCATGACCAAGTTAGAAGTCAGGATTACCTCATGGGGGAAGTAATAGTCCAGATTCAAGAAGTAGCTGATCATCTACAGACTTTGGCAGCATAGGCTGACACATTGAGCATGAAGTATGAGCAACATTCAGATCGTGGTCAAGAATTAGCTCTGTTATTTAGGAAAATCAGAACTTTAGGACTTAGAGCGAAATCATGTTTGTAGTCCATTTTATGTAAAGGGTTTTGTTTTCTAATAAAGTTTTCTAAAATGAAGTTGAATCAGAATCGATACCTCTTTGCATTCATGCATTTACATTACATTGCATCATTTGCACTAGACTTTTACAAAAGGACCCTAATTAGGTAAAAATATTTCAGTTAACCTGGAAAACATGGAGCAAAGGTTGGAGAGAATAGAACAAATGCAAATACAGATGCAGGGGAAATTGACCAAGATTCAGCAAGAAATGTGGGAACAAATGTTAGAGTTCCAAAAGAATGTGATTGGCCAGTTAACCCAGTTACTAGCCGAAAGACTTGAAAAGAGGAGTGGCCCAGTAGTCAATAGTGTGGATGATGAGGAAGACATTGTTTATTCCCCAAAAGGTGTCCCGACTCAACTAGACACGCATTTGCATGGGGGACCCGTCATTATTAAACCGCAATGTCAAATTGATACTTCGGCCCTATGGAATTTCCCAATGGGTTTAGGTCTTAACCCGAGTGATGATCAAGCCAAACCGGTTGTTCTGGTAGAAACAAAATAAATGAGAGAATGGACTTCAAAGTCCTTGAAGAAGAAGGAAAAGAAAGCAAATAGTACCGGTAGGTATAACAAGAGCCATTCAGAGCCGATTACAGTAAACCAGCCAAGGACGACAACTACCAGCAATCAGGTCTCTCTAAGGCAAAACTCTGAAAGGCTCCAATTTATGCCAATCCCGATGATATATAATGAGCTATATCGAAGTTTATTTGACGCACATGTGGTGTCTCCATTTTATCTAAAGCCGTTACAGCCCCCATATCCTAAATGGTATGACTCGAACGCTCAATGTGACTACAATGCGGGAATAAGGGGACACTCGATTGAAAACTGTACTACGTTTAAAAAAGTTGGTTGAAAGGTTTATTAAAATGGGAGTTGAGAAGTTCGACGATTCATCAAAACCTAATCACTTTGACAATGTAGTAAATGCAGTAATTGAAGGAGGAGACAAGAAAGTTACGACTCCTTGAAAAATGAAGAGGGAATCAGAGAATGAAGTTTCCAAGCCTTTGCGTACTTAGGAGTGTTTTGAATAATGGGACTGTGGAAGAGATCCCTGTATTTTTAGAGCTGATCTAGAGTAATGTTCAAAACATGCTTATTGCCTTAATCCTAGAGGCGATAATAACCCTTTTGTGAAATAGGCTTGTGTTCGAAATTTTATTTCAATAAAATGCATATTTCTGAATACATATTCTTTTATTCTTTACATTTCATACTGTACATTCTTTTGTTTTTTTTAGAATATTCTTTCATGACCATACCAATAATCATTCCTTAGAATTATTTATTCTTTAGATTTGTTTGCCTTCGTACCTAGATACCCAGATATCAACAACATGAGCAACGTTGTTACGGACTCCCTTTTTGAATGAGATATGGGTCTAGGGGATCTCAGGACTTTGAAGATGATAGAGATTGTAACATACCTTCTGATTTGTTAAGAATGGTCCAACAAGATGAAAAACAGACCTTATTCAACAAAGGGTCAACGGATATTATGAGCCTAGAAAAGGGATGAAGATCGAAGCCTAGCTCATCAAGAAATAAGGCGAGACA
This sequence comes from Gossypium sturtianum, assembly GCA_025698515.1. NCBI lineage: Eukaryota > Viridiplantae > Streptophyta > Magnoliopsida > Malvales > Malvaceae > Gossypium > Gossypium sturtianum. The sequence goes on along the minus strand of CM046952.1, from coordinate 11,393,604 downwards.
TTATCTTCGAGAATTCAAAGATGTGTTCGCACAACCATATCAGGACATGCATGGGTCACTAAATACACGGGCTAAACAAGAGGATCGGGCACTGTTGGTCTACCATGGAAGTGGATTGCATCAGTCATACAGTAAATACTGAATTGAAGAAGACGAGATTTATGTGACTCTTCTATTGTCTTCACAGACTTTTCTATATGTGGGGCATGGATATTGGGGCCAATCTTGTCAAACGCTTTTAGTTGACATCGATTCACCGTCATGGTCGTCGTCTACTTCACTAAGAGGGTGGAAGTAGCTTCATATGTCAATGTTACAAAGTCGACAGTCATCAAAAAAAAGAGAAAGGAAAGGATTAGATACCAGCAAAGAATGGCATAAGGGATCACTGTACAAAGTTAAAGTTTACAGTTTGTCCAAAGATCAGGCAGCGTATCACAGTGCAGCAAAAGTTGCCAAAAGAAAAATACAAAAAGAAAAACAACAAAAACTATGAAAGATGACTAAGACTTGTAAAGATTGGTATAAGAAGCTACCGTTTACCCTCTGTCTTATTGAACGTCGGCTAGAACCTTTGCTGGGGCAACATCTTAACCATTGGTTTATGGAATTGAAGCGTTTTGCCAATTGAACCAAATTGAAAAAAAATTGTCACAGCCAGATGATGCAAGCTTACGTTAAAGAAGTTTATTTTAGGGAATTCCACAAAGAAACCTGATGTTGAAAAAGACCTTTCTTCTATAAAACGACTTTAGAGGAAAGCAGATGCCAAAATGGAAAGGACTTTATGTTGTAAAGAAGACCTGTTCTGGAGGAGCATTGATGTTGACCGAGACGGATGGCGAAGACTTGCCCAATCTGGTGAATTCAGGCCTGAAAGAGGAAAGACCAAGGTGAAAACCCGCAAAGGGCGCCTCGAAAAAAAAAAGAAAGAAAACGGAGAGGCTAAGGCGAAAACCCGCAAAGGGCGCTTTGAGACCAAAGGGGCTTTGAGCCGAAAACCCAAAAAGGCCGGCTCAAATTTTGATCAAAAAGAGGGGTATACAGTAGTCTTGCTACGTTTGAATTGACAATGAAGAAGTATGTTACATCTTGGGGCATCGACAAAGTACTCCGAATTCCCTAAACACATATTGAGCTTAAAATGGTCCTCAAGAAGTTTGAACAGAGAAGCTCAAGCTACGATATCTGGGGCACCTAACTTCTATCTTACCCATTTTTGAGTCTGTTGTCTTTAATTGCTTTATTTTTTTTGAGATACACCCAAATCAATTTTCTTTGCCTGGGATATCTTTGATTAAATTATTTTCCTGAGCTATGCTCCTGACTAACTTCTTTCTCGTCCATTTTCGTGACCTTTTTAGCGTTTTATATTGAAATAACGATTTATGGACTAATAACACTTTCATAAAAGGAGTTTCGCATATTACTCTAGAAGCTTCTAAATAATATGAGGAATCTGAAACATGACTATTGTTCAGAACTCACCAAGCCTAAGGGCTAGAAACATCGAAAAATGATTATCTTTTCAGATTCTTATTGGATAAGACAATTTCGTTGGTGATACCACATCGGCAAATGACGAACAAGGTCAATCCAAATGTAAAATGGGATCATTGTCGGGATACCTTGCATTCATTGAAAATTTCAGACACATACATTTGGTCATTACACCCAAGGAATGGTGTAACAGATCAAATTGATTGAAAGTGATACAAGTTCTGCACCTCTGAGTGGTAACAGAAGGGTGGAAGAAACCAAATGTTATTTCTCCAAAGTTGCAGTGGGAAGTACCAACTTCATGTCTCAAGATCCAAGCGGGGCTGGCTCAGAAATTACATTGGGGCAAGCTGGTTGAGCAGAACATGATTGATGAACAAGAATGAAAAACAAATGAGTGATAACACCTAGAATAGGAATCATACTCATAACATTTTTGTATCATAACAAATTTCATTAGGAGCATTTGATTCATTTCAGTCATTGCATCCTAATCCTTTAAAAGGAATCATCTTCATGACATGTTATATGTAGTTACAAGCATTTGATTCATTTTGATCATAGCATCTTAGTCATGTAACATAAACATACTAAACGGAGTCTACAGGACATGTCCCTCAGCGGATGGTGTAGCAATATCGGTGAGTTTGCAGATCTCATCTTCCTGAAGTCGCAAGAAGCAGATCGAAAAAGCATTTTCAACCTTATCTCCCTGAAGTTGCAGTGGAGTAGACTGAAGAAAGAAGATCTCATCTTCCTGAAGTTGTAGGAAGTAGATCAAAAGAAGATTTTAGTCTTATCTCCCTAAAGTTGTGGTGGAGTAGACTGAAGAAAGAAGATCTTATCTTCCTAAAGTTGTAGGAAGTAGATCAAAAGAATATTTTAGTCTTATCTCCTTGAAGTTGTAGTGGAGTAGACTGAAGATAACAGATCTTATCTTCCTAAAGTTGTAGGAAATAGATCAAAAGAAGATTTTAGTCTTATCTCCCTGAAGTTGTGGTGGAGTAGACTGAAGAAAGAAGATCTTATCTTCCTGAAGTTGTAGGAAGTAGATCGAAAGAAGCTTTCAGCCTTGTCTCCCTGAAGTTGCAGCGGAGTAGACTGAAGATAGCAGATCTCGTCTTCTTGAAGTTGCAAGAAGAAGATCGAAGATAACAGATCTCATCTTCCTGAAGTTGTGGGAAGCAGATCAAAGACACTTTTAGCCTTGTCTCTCTGAAGTTGCAGTGGAGTAGACTGAAGATAGCAAATCTTGTCTTCTTAAAGTTGTAAGAAGAAGATCGAAGATAACAGATCTCATCTTCTTGAAGTTGTAGGAAGCAGAACAAAGACACTTTCAGCCTTGTCTCTCTGAAGTTGCAGTGGAGTAGACTGAAGATAGCAGATCTCGTCTTCTTGAAGTTGCAAGAAGAAGATCGAAGATAACAGATCTCATCTTTCTGAAGTTGTAGGAAGCAGATCAAAGACACTTTCAGCCTTGTCTCCCTGAAGTTGCAGCGGAGTAGATTGAAGATAGCAGATCTCGTCTTCTTGAAGTTGTAAGAAAAAGATCGAAGATAACAGATCTCATCTTCCTGAAGTTGCAGGAGGCAGATCAAAGACACTTTTAGTTTTGTCTCCACTAAGCAGGAGTGGAGTAGATTAAAAATATCAATCATTGGACAAGACCGGGCAAAATGGGCTCTTTTATTGTCTTTGCTCTATTCTCGTTACACGATAATGAGCAAAGAGGGGCAGCTGTAGAGGCCAATTTATGCCCGGGCCCATCTGAATAAACTAGAAAATAAAAAAATAAAAAACAATGTCTTTAAACGGTCCATTTATGTAGCCCTTTTACAAAAGCCCAAAAACAATAAACCAAAACCATTACCGAACAAACCCAATTACAAACCCATTAACCTAGACCCAGAACCCAACACCTATAGCCCAAACCTACACGGCCCAGTGGCTAAACAGAAATCTAGGGTTTCCTGAAACACTCGCGCCGCAGGCAGGATTCCAACAGTCGCGCCACTCACCCCGCAGCCTCGTCCAGCCTATTCTCGCGCCGAAATCAGCACGCATGTCGCCCCATAGCCACGATCTCCGCTTCTGACCTGCAAAATAAGAAAGAAATCGCAGCAAAAGATAGAAATAACATGTATTTCCTTTTTTATTTTTCATTTCGGGGCTATAAAAACCCCCAAGATCTATAAACAAATGAGGATATACAGAGAGACAGAAACGAGAGCACAGAAAAAAGATACCCACAAATACAAAAGAAAATACAGAGAAATAATTTTTTTTACAAAGGTGATTCATATTCTATTATTATTTTTGTTCTTATTTTTTATTTCGTGTGTGTTTTGGTTATAAAATAATATTGAAATAAAAGAAAAAAGGCGAAAGTTCATACCTAAGAGCCACTGTGGGTGACGGCGCGTGGGATGGAGGTTCCCTTGGCCGATTACCTGAATCTGTCAAAAAGGGAGAACCTTTGAAAGGTTTCCAAATTTTTTTTAAAAAACCGTTTCAAAATGATTTTTTAGCTAATTTTTTTTACTTTTATAACGAAAGGGAAACGGCGCCGTTTTTGCTTAACCCTATAAGTGCAAAATGACGTCGTTCGGGGCCAGATCCGCGCGTTGACCCGGAGACCCGAATAGGATCCGCGTGTTTTCAAAAAAAATGGAAAATTTATCCTTTTAGTCCTTCCGCAATTTTATTGTTTTTAAATCAGTCCAATTCGTATTTTTATTTTTATAAAATTAGCCCTAAAGTATGTTTTTTTCCAATTTAACCCCTTTGACTGCTTTAAAGGTTAAAATCAAGACGATGCCGTTTTAAAAATTGGCATAATGCCATATTAATCCCTAGTAGTATGGCCCGTGTTTTAAACTAATCTTCTTATATTTATTTTATTGGTTTTTTAATCCTTATTCATTTTAAAACTTTTCTACTTCATTTTTTATATGTAATTATTTTATTTTTATTATTTATTAATTTTGTATAAAATTCATATTTTTTATGTATTAGTTTTATATATATTATTATTTCGTTTAATATTATTTAATTTGTATATAATTTGTATATTATTTATTATATTATATTTTTTAAAATTGTATATTATATAGTATCATGTTATATTATGTATTATTTCTAAAGCTTTATTTTTATATAATTTATTTATATTATATAATCTATTTTATTTATATTGTTTATATTATGTATGTAATTTTATAATTAATATATTATATAAATGCTTTTTATAAAATTATTATATACTATTATTAATTATTTTTATTTATATATGTATTAAATTATTAAATCATATATTTATGATAAGTTTTTTTTACTTTTATTTTTATTATGTATATATGTTAAATCATTTTAAAAATCATCGTATTCTTTTAATTTTCTATTTGATGTTTAAATATTCTCATTTCTTATTTTTTTATTTTTTTATTTTAAATTATTATTTTTTGATCTTGAAAGTCTAAATTATTGTTATTTATTATTCTTTTAACATAGTGATTTATTTATTCATGGTATTACATAGTATTCCATTTATTCTTGTCATATTATTCTTTCATTATTAATTGTTAGCAATTTGTAATTATGTAAAATTGTTATTAAATATGTATGTTATGATGTATTTATTCAATGCCTTACTCATACCATTTTCTATAAAAATACCTTTTAAATTAAAAAAAATTTTAATATTTTTTACGGTGATATGTGATATTTTGGGTCTTCGAGAAGAATCGTGCCCTAACTTATTGGGTTGTGATTTTTCTCATAGAACTTAAAGTATTAGATATCCCTTTATTTTTAAAATTGAAGTTTACCAATTTCAAATAAAAAACTTATTCTCGGGAATTCAAAACGTTGTATCCTAACTTATTGGGAATGATGTTTTGTGTCTCGAGTTAAGAATTTTCTAAAATAAAGATGTACCTAGCTTCGAAGTTATGAGATACTGTATCCTAACTTACTGGGTATGGTATTTTTATTTTTTTGAAATAGGTAAGTCTCGGTTTTCCCCTGATAACGGATCTTATTTTAAAACTTTTTAAATTTCGAACATTTGGACATGATTCTATCAATTAGGTACCAATTTGTTGGGCACTATGAGGGTGCTAACCCTTCCTCATACGTAACCGACTCCTGAACCCGTTTTCTCGTTTTTCGTAGACTAAAATCAAATGTTTTAAAATAAAACGATTTACAAGGTGATCCAATTATACCTAAATAAAAAGGGATTGGTGGCGACTCCTATTTTCATTTTTTAAAAAAAAAGTCGATCCCCGTTTTTTTAAACCGATTTTAAAAATGGTTTCGACACATGTGAATATTTGTTTAATCATAAATACAACTTTGGATTTATATGGTAAATTCAGGATAAGTTTTTCTATTTGATTATGAATACATGTATATGCGTGAATTGCTTTGGTATTTTTTATCCATGCCAAAATTATGAATACATGTGTTTGTTAATTATTTGGCTTTGAACCACTACATTATTTTCTATTTGTGTTTTGATATATATGGTTTTGGAACAAAAAAAAAGGTCAAAAATTAAGGTTTTCGGTTTTTTTTTATTGCATTATTAAGACAACCTAATTTTAGGTTATTTTGGAGTCTATAAAGTAATAAAAAAAATAGTTTTCACATTTGACTATTGGGTAATTTTTAAATTTGAATATTGGTATGTTTAGGTATTTTTTAAAACAACTTAATTGAAGCAATAAGTCACCAAAGTGATTTCTTTTTTGTATAAATTATTTTGTTTTAAAATATAAAAGGTTGTGTGCATGTAACTTAAGTTATGTTAATATTGATCGGCCCAAATAAAGGTTAATAATATTACATGTGCAACTATAGTGATAAACATGTGACGATTATTCGGTTTTATATGTGAGTAATAAATCGGCCCAAAGGAAGATTTATTGTTGGACATGTTCTTATTGTCAATGTTTGATTACTACACCAAGATATCACTTACAAGTTAATATTTTTCCAAAGATGAAATATTAATGGAGTGTCCGATATCTTAAGATGAGGTTTATCTTTATTCAAATTATTTTGGTTTAAATTTGAAGTCTTATGTGAGGTTATTTATGGTTTATGATTTATTCAACTATTATTATATTTGCCAACATCAGTACTGTATGTTGTTTTGGGATAACTATATATACATATATATACTAGTATCTTTTAATTTGATTGAAAGATGAAATTAAAAGAAATATTTTGAAACAAATAAATTCAAATTTTGGCTTTGGGTTTTAATTAAGGATGTCTAATATTTTAAATAAATTAGTTGAAACAAAATGTCGCCAAAGTGACCTCTTTTGTGTAGATTAGTTTATTTGAAATATTAAGATGATTATATGTTTTTGTGATTCATGCGTTTATTAATTGACCCAAAGGTAAGTTAATATTTGACAGAATTTCAACGACATCTATGGTGATAAATGTGTGACAATTATAAGGTATTTTATGTGAGCAATAAGTTAGTCCAAAGATTAATTAATTGTTTGACATAATTTATTGTCAATGTTTGATTGCTACAATAAGAGTACCGCTTACTGTTAATATTACTGTCCAAAGACTTGATATTAATGTTGTATTTGGTATCTTGAGATGGGATTAGCCATTATCCTGAATTTATTGTTTACTTATGAATATTGATGTGAGCTTATTTTTATTTATTTTTTGTTCTATATTCAGCTAATTCATATTCTACTTTATACAATATCTGCTAATATAAATTCTATACCCATGCTTAATGGGACTAATTTCAATGAATGGAAAAGGCACTTATTTATAGTGCTTGGCTCTATGAACATAGACATTGCACTAAGGGAAGAACTACTCGCACCTCTCACTGCGGAAAGCACCCCCTATATTAAAAGGGATTTTGAGAGCTGGGATCGTTCATTGCAAGAGTCTAATGATCATGAAGCACAACATTTCAGAATCCTTTAGGGGCAAAGAATCTAAAAAGATTACTCAGGCCAAAGTTTCCTTGAAGAAATTGAGAAATATTTTGCTAAAAACAATAATGTTGAAATGACATCACTTCTGACTTCTTTGATGTCTATAAAGTTAAGGGTTAAGGAAATTCTGAGCGATCTAAGGGCTATGAGTTTTATGATCCCATAATAAGGAATATTTTTGAGATGGGAACTGCAACATTTTTTGAGGATGTTGAGTTTGGGGAGAGAAATAAGGCTAGAGACATTGCTTTTGAGGAGAAATTGGATTCTAACTCAGTTCCTACTATCACTTTTGACAATGTTCAGGCTCTTATACCTATCATTGATCAAGAAGTGAATCCAGAACCTCTACAAGACAATGTTGAACAACTCCCCATTCAAAATGAGATAATTGTTCCAGAAGAACAAACTCAACAACCTCAAGAACAAGTGCCATTAAGGAGGTCCACAAGAGAAAGGAGAAATGCTATTCTAGATGGTTATGTTGTATTTCTCCAAGAATATGAGGATGATAATGGAATGATGGAAGATGATCTAATCAACTTTCATCAGGCCATAAAAAGTTCTAATTCTCAAAAGTGGATTGATGCCATGAAAGATGAGTATAAGTTTATGTGAGACAATAAAGTTTGGGAACTTGTCCCATTACCTGAAGGTGCAAAACCAATTGGTTGTAAATGGATATTTAAAACTAAAAGGGATGCAAATGGTAATATGGAGAGGTATTGTAACACCCCAAACCCGGCCCAAACACCACGACCGGATCTGGTATGTCACTAAAAATTTTGGAAGAACATGTCGTATTTTCAGAAAAAATATTTTTCTAAAGTTTATCTTCTTATTCGAGAGAAATTTAATAGTTGATAGCTTAAATAAAATATGCCTTTATAAATTAAAAAACCCAAATTTAAATAGATACATTAGTTCAATAAGAATTTAAATAACTAAAAGTAATTAAAGCTTAAAATAAAACAAAACATAAACTAGTGGCCCATAGCCTTATTACAACGAGATTTAAAATCCATTAATTAAGAATATAAAGTATTAACTTGAGACTTTTTGCTTGATCCAGTTGGTCTTTTGCATGGCCACCTTGCGTTCCTCTCCACCCTGGTCCAAGCACTAGGTATCACCTGAAGGTTAATTAATAGGGTGAGTCGCGAGACTCAGTGTGCAACCCTCATGCACCACTAGATTTTGGCCTTAGGCCCATAAAACAAATTAATAATTCCATTTATAAAAAAATAACAAATAATATGCAAGGCCCAACCCATTTGCCTAGGTTTCCATCCGCTACACGCCCCGCACTCACCATTCACACCATTGGGGATTTCTACAAGCGACCCACACCGCTACACGCCAAGATGGCGATCATGCTGCTCATCAACATATTATGGCCAAGCCCTTATAATGATCACGGCATTAGCCGCTACAACATATAACGAGATCACGGTATAAACCGCTACACATATAACGTATAACTTCCTCCTTTCATCAACCCAACCCATGCAATCATAAAATCAATATGCTTTTATCATATAAAGTCAAACATTCACCGACCGGTGATTTGCTTCACCTTTTCGGTTTCCAACATTAAACCGAGATATCGGTATTTATCACAACATATAAACTTATGAGCATACATTAATAATCGAGATCTAGACAAAGGGGGAAGTATTACACACCGATATCGCGAAATCCAATATTCTTAGTCGATGTCCTTGCTATCCGGATCTATTATCCTCAATGTAAAGCCTTGCTCAAAAGCCGGAAAAACACACAAAGATTTAGCCCCTTCAATAATCGGCCAAGGTTAATAAATCCCAAATTACACGTTAAAACTAATAGATCCCTTACCTTGAAATCCCAAAAGTAACACGATTCTATAACTTAGAGATCTATGCGATTGACTCCACTAAAGTTCCCTTGATTTCTAAGCACAAGTAGGCACCACAGTATAATTCGGCAATCACAGGAGATGAGATCTAGGATTTCTGCTTTTAGGAAAATCCTAAAAAAGTATGAACAAGAGAAGGCTGATGTGTCTTTGGCTTTTAAAATACTTGAGTGAGGAGTTTCTGGTTTCGACAGAAAAGAGAAGAAGAAAAGAAAACAAGGAAGAGACTTGAAGATTTCACTAGGAAGAAAAAGAATGGAAAGAGTTTTGGCTTTTGAATCAAAGTGAAGATGAGGGAATAGGCTTAGAGATTTCTTTTTTTGCAGAGAATGAAGAAGAAGATGGAACTTTAGGAGTTTTCGGCTTTTACTCGAGAAGAAGAGAAAAAAATGAGGGAAAAACCCAAATGCTGAAATCAAGAGATATCCCCTATTTATAGAAATTTCTTAGCACTTACCTAACCTTGCAGATAAATCCTATCTTTTCTCCTTTAACTTAATCTACTAGCTCATCCGAAAGAGACTTAATTATCTCTAACTCCTCCCTCCTTTATCAAAGATATTATCCACATATTTTAATCATTAAAATTCCTAAATTTTAGCCTTTATCTGCTTATTATCCACATAAAATAAATTCCTAAATAATAGCCTTTATCTGCTTATTATCCACATATTTTAAACATTAAAACCCCTAAATTTTAGCCTTGTTGCCATCCGCTCCACCTAATCCTAATGCCCAAAATTTAGCTAACTTAAATTAAAAGAATTGGGCTCCATGAAACTTAAATTTGGGCCCCTTACTCCCTTGTGTGGCGTCACCTCCTAAGATTGGGCCACAAGCCCACTTTGGTATTTTAAACATAGATACTACCTTTTAAACCCTATAATTCCCAAACAGATAATTTTAATTAAGGCCTCTACCTAAGCCTGGGCCCAATTTGGACCCCTAACACTTAAATTAACACATTAAACATATCCACCCATTAAACGCATAGGCCCAAAAATTTAGGATGTTACAGCTTCTACCCCTTAAAGAAATTTCGTCCTCAAAATTTCCAACTAACTATTAATCGTACTACCCAAGTCTCACCACTATGCTTTCACACAAGACTCTAATTCTAAAGTCAAAATAAACACTTAGTATACTATGGTAGGGTACGCACCGGTATTCGCATCTAAAGCGCCCTCGTCCCTTGTACTCATGCTATCGGTTCGCGTTATCCGATTAAAAATTTTATGAATTATTAGTTTTCTTCCACCGATTATCCACGAATGTCTTATGATTAGTAGTTTTAAGAGTAGTTCTTTCGAATTCGCAATTCAGTCTCAAGTTCACCTTTCCTAGTTCTAAGAACTACATACATTCAACCATCAACATACAGACAACATCCATGCACCCATATTCAACACATAGGGGTATTTTCGTTATTCCACTACCCATGGGTATTTTTCGTAATTTTATCCTACAGGGGTATTTTCGTAATTTTCAAAATAGAGTTCCTTGTTGATTTCGTGAAATAAGGGTATTTTGGTAATTTTGCAATCAAGGGTACTTTGGTCATTTTACACATTAGGGGCAATTTAGTAATTTTTACAAATCAGGAATATTTTCAAAATAATTTTTTTTTAAACAAACAGGGGTATCTTGAAGGATTTGATTTCAAAAGAAAATAGTAGTGTTCAGGTGGTTGTGGATTTCTGGTTGTTGTCATGTGTTGTGTTGTTTTTTTTTTTTTTTTACGGAAAAATTTCGTTGACTATGTAAATCGGGGTATATTTGCAAATCATGGGTATCTTGGGTTTTTTTTTTCCAAAACAAGGGTTTCTAGCAATTTTGTAAAGATAAGGTAGCTGGTCCCTTTCGGGTTTTAATTATAGATTTTGGCCCACAACAAGTCCTCGTGGCTAGGGTGAATAAATACTACGCACTGTGCAGGATTCCAAATAAGAGGAGGTGAGTCACTAGGATCGCTTAAATACTGTGCTCTTCCTGATCCTTCCTAGACATGCGTATGACGGTTACCACACCCTAGTCTTGCGGCTCGTTAACGGGTTTGTTTAGTGAAATTAAGTCTTATGAGATTTTAAGAGTTGTTTCAAATAGGCCTAAAGTCCATCAAGTTCTAATCTAACTAATCTACGCCCCATAAAGCCCATCAAGCCCACATATATTATATCACACAATGGTTCGTATACTTACCGCGGACTTGGGCCGAGACGCAAAGCCATCTTGAGCTAACAGACTGTATAAAATATGCATGTTTCAAAACCCAACTTTAGAAAACGTTTTGAGCCCAAAACCCCCGAGCCGAGTTTTGAACTCGGCTCGATACAATTTGTAACACCCCAAACCCGCCCCAAACACCACGAATCGGATCTCGTATGTCACTAAAAATTTTGGAAGAACATGTCGATTTTTAAAAAAATATTTTTCTAAAGTTTATCTTCTTATTCGAGAGAAATTTAATAGTTGATAGTTTAAATAAAATATGCCTTTATAAATTAAAAACCCAAATTTAAATAGATACATTAGTTCAATAAGAATTTAAATAACTAAAAGTAATTAAAGCTCAAAATAAAACAAAACATAAACTAGTGGCCCATAGCCTTATTACAATGAGATTTAAAATCCATTAATTAAGAATATAAAGTATTAACTTGAGACTTTTTGCTTTGATCCAGCTTGGTCTTTTGCATGGCCACCTTTGCGTTCCTCTCCACCGGTCAGGTCCAAGCACTAGGTATCACCCGAAAGGTTAATTAATAGGGTGAGTCGCGAGACTCAGCAGCAACCCTCATGCACCACTAGATTTTGGCCTTAGGCCCATAAAACAGATTAATAATTCCATTTATAAAAAAATAACAAATAATATGCAAGGCCCAACCCATTTGCCTAGGTTTCCATCCGCTACACGCCCGTACTCACCATTCACACCATTGGGATTTCTACAATCGACCCACACCGCTACACGCCAAGATGGCAATCATGCGCTGCTCATCAACATATTATGGCCAAGCCCTTATAATAGATCACGGCATTAGCCGCTACAACATATAATAGATCACGGTATAAACCGCTACACATATAACGTATAACTTCCTCCTTTCATCAACCCAACCCATGCAACATAAAATCAATATGCTTTTATCATATAAAGTCAAACATTCATCGACTGGTGATTTGCTTCACCCTTTTGGGTTTCCAACATTAAACCGAGATATCGGTATTTATCACAACATATAAACTTATGAGCATACATTAATAATCGATCTAGACGGTGGGGAAGTATTACACACCGATATCGCTAAATCCAATATTCTTAGTCGATGTCCGTGCTATCCGGATCTATTATCCTCAATGTAAAGCCTTGCTCAAAAGCCGGAAAAACACACAAAGATTTAGCCCCTTCAACAATCGGCCAAGGTTAATAAATCCCAAATTACACGTTAAAACTAATAGATCCCTTACCTTGAAATCCCGAAAGTAACACGATTCTATAACTTAGAGATCTATGCGATTGACTCCACTAAAGTTCCCTTCAGATTTCGGCACAAGTAGGCACCACGTATAATTCGGCAATCACAGAGATGAGATCTAGGATTTCGGCTTTTAGGAAAATCCTGGAAAAAGTATGAACAAGAGAAGGCTGATGTGTCTTTGGCTTTTAAAATACTTGAGTGAGGAGTTTCGGTTTCTGACAGGAAAAGAGAAGAAGAAAAGAAAACAAGGAAGAGACTTGAAGATTTCAGCTAGGAAGAAAAAGAATGGAAAGAGTTTTGGCTTTTGAATCAAAGTGAAGATGGGGGAATAGGCTTAGAGATTTCGGCTTTTGCAGAGAATGAAGAAGAAGATGGAACTTTAGGAGTTTTCGGCTTTTACTCAGAGAAGAAGAGAAAAGAATGAGAGAAAAACCCAAATGCTGAAATTGAAGAGATTTCCCCCCCCTATTTATAGAAATTTCGGCACTTACCTAACCTTGCAGATAAATCCTATCTTTTCTCCTTTATCTTAATCTACTAGCTCATCTGAAAGAGACTTAATTATCTCTAACTCCTCCCTCCTTTATCAGCATATTATCCACATATTTTAATCATTAAAATCCCTAAATTTTAGCCTTTATCTGCTTATTATCCACATAAAATAAATTCCTAAATAATAGCCTTTATCTGCTTATTATCTACATATTTTAAACATTAAAACCCCTAAATTTTAGCCTTGTTGCCATCCACTCCACCTAATCCTAATGCCCAAAATTTAGCTAACTTAAATTAAAAGAATTGGGCTCCATGAAACTTAAATTTGGGCCCCTTACTCCCTTGTATGGCGTCACCTCCTAAGATTGGGCCACAAGCCCACTTTGGTATTTTAAACATAGATACTACCTTTTAAACCCTATAATGCCCAAACAGATAATTTTAATCAAGGCCTTTACCTAAACCTGAGCCCAATTTGGACCCCTAACACTTAAATTAACACATTAAACATATCCACCCATTAAACGCATAGGCCCAAAAATTCAGGATGTTACAGGTATAAGGCGCGTCTTGTAGCTAAAGGATATACTCAGAAAGAAGGTGTTGATTTTACAGAGACTTTCTCTCCAGTTTCATCTAAAGACTCCTTTAGGATAATCATGGCGCTTGTTGCTCATTTTGATCTTGAGTTACATCAGATGGATGTTAAGACTGTGTTTCTTAATGGCGACATTGAAGAAACAATTTATATGGTGCAACCAGAAAATTTTGAGTCGGAAGACTCAAAGAATATGGTTTGCAAATTGACAAAATCCATCTATGGACTCAAACAAGCTTCCCGTCAATGGTACCATAAGTTTCATCAAATAATTTTTTCGTTTGGTTTTGAGATGAATATTGTTGATGATTGTGTGTATCTCAAATTCAATGGGAGTAAGTACATATTTCTGGTTTTATATGTTAATGACATACTGCTTGTTAATAATAATTATAGCCTCAATCAATACCCTAAGAATGATTTTGAAATTACAAAAATGCATTAGATTTTTTTACATTTTAGCAAAGGGAAAGTCTAATGTACGCTCAGTGTTTGTATACATTGGAATATTGTGTACACTATTGGGATGTTAGGCGATATTTTAAGCAACTCGATTTGGACCATTGGATAGCATCCAAGAGGGTTATAAGGTATTTTCAGAGAACAAAAGATTACATGCTCACATATCGGAGGTCTAATCAGCTAGAGATCATCGTATATAGACTCATTTTGATGGAATATGGATATAAGATTTTTTCACTAAGGTGCAAATTGTGAAAACAAATTGCAATCTTTTATTCCAATAGCAACAGGAGCACATCAAAGTAAAAACACATAGACTTTAAGTTCCTGGTTGTTAAAGTAAAAGTTCAGAGTGGTTAGGTGCTTATAAAGCATATTAGGACAAACTCCATGATTGCGGATCCGCTTACTAATGAATTACACCTAAGGTTTTATAAGAGCACACTGCTCATATGGGTGTAATGTCATTTAAAGGATATTTGGTTTTAGTGGGAGTTTGTATTTTTAAATGCTTTTATGTTAGACACATTTTCAGTTATTTCAGTTTAAAGATATTAAGTTTATTTTCTGCAGAAATAAAGTTTATTTGGTTTATTCACACTTTGATTGTGGTAAGGTTTGATCTCACTAAGGAGGACCAGTTGGAAATAGACATGTTTAGATCATATTGCATGTAATTTCCATGCTACACATCCATACTTGATCTATGTCATTTGGTTGTGTTAATATACGTGATCATGGATGGGTTTAGTTACGCTATATGTAATGAAAGTCGCCTTGGTTCTATGTTAACATAATTAATGGACGAGATTGTTCGAAATACCTTTTGGATATGATAGTAAAATTTTGAGGTTATATAATGACATGTAATTATAAAGTAATTAGTATATATATGTGGTCCAAGTGGGAGATTGTTAGAAAATTTGGACATCACATATATAATAAGGGTAATTACATGTTATTATTTACTATCATGATAGGTTAGCCCAAATTAAAAGTGATCTAATTTGGCTAGAATTTTATTGGGTTTTTAATTATTAAATAAAGTATGGGTCAAATATGTGTAGATACTCTTCTAATCAAATTCTAATTAATGATGGGCTAATTAGAATTTGATTAGAACTAATATGCCAATGTTATAAATATTAGGGTTATGGTCCCCAAATTATACACAAGATATCTTTTCTAATATCCCATCATTAGGAAAGAGAGAGAATATATTCTTTAAATTTCTTGTGTGCTATAATTTGGAAGATCAAATCCCCAAAATCCGGTAAAACTCTAAAGGAATTCATGGATTTAGGTACGCTTCCGCATCTAGTTTTGTTCTTAATTTATTCTTGATGATTTGACATGATAAATCCTGTTTTATTAAGTTTTATTTCAGATTTATTTTACGAAACGGTCCCATTTGACTTAGGTCCTTCAACAGTTTTATTGGTGCTGACACTGACAGGAGGAGGACTTAAAATTGGCGGTGGAGGTTCACTTTTTCCAGCCAAGTTCCGCACCCAAAATCCACCAAGCTAAATGGAGACAGGAAGATAAAGAATTTGATAGTATATCAATTATAACATCTGCAATGCTTCGATACAAAACAAAACAGATCATGTAGAAAAGCCATTCACATTATCAAGCTATTTATGGCACAAGAAAATAAAATCCACTTACTTTTAGTTCGAACTCTACAATGGAAGTTGTACTGCATATATTTCTGACCAAAGATTCCACCTGCAGTTAGAAATTGTAAACTACAAAGTTCTAAAATATAAGCTAAAAGTACGATATCCAATTCATTTATAGAAGTCCCTAAATATGAAATATTCACATATTTATTCCAAATATCTAAATGATGAGTACACAAAAATGAAAAATCAAGTACTTCATTTTCCCCAATTTCCATATATAGTGTCTTCACAGCTACTATGCAGAAAACTGCAAAATCCACTAGTCAAAACATTTTTAATTTAAAGGTGAAAAAAGAAGAGCAATAATGATTTTTGCATAACATACATTGCTTGCATTAATGGTTTACAGAAAACAATCATGAACTCACCCCAGATGAATTTGGAATAAGCTGGCTAGTCGAACCAGACATTTTAGTTTCTTTAGAGTCATCTCCTAAATTTGTAGTAGCTGCAATTCAGCAACCAAAGGGACGTAGATATAAGCCATGAATTGACAGAAATGAATAAGATTCTCACCCTAACATTCGATTTTCACGCAATATATATAAAATAAGAAAGAAAGAAATATCATAAAATATGACCCTTTCAACAAATAATTGCAGTTTAGGAAGCTCAAAAGAGAAAACAGAGATAATGGAGAAACTTCAAAATATTCAAAATTACACACTTGAATCAGTGGGTACTTCATTTCCAAGTTTGACAGAGGTTACTGCAAGTCAGTAAATAAAATGACCAACAATAATCTGGAAGAATATTTCTTTCCCCAAGCAGTAGCATGTACAACAACCTTGAATAAAGAAAGATTGAGCAGCTGAGACACAAATGGATTGCACCATTTCATGAAATTATTACAATGCAAACAAGCTTCAATAGTTACAAGGTTCTTTTCTTTCCCTCCTTACACCAGTGTTAACAGACCTGGGTCAGCTAGTCAAATCAATTGACGGAAACAGGTGGTATATCTGATCCAATATATATCATTAAACCAGGGATTTTCAATTCAGACAAAAACCCGTTCTACCAGTAGAAAAACATTTAAACTGGTTTTAAACTTAAATTTTAAATTTATTGTATGCTATGAGATTTGGATCTCTAACCCCTTGAATCTGCACTATACTATTAAGCAAAATTCATATTTCTACTAAATATATATTATATTTAATATTTTAATTTATTTTTTAATAAACTGGAAGGTCCCACTGGTTGAACCTGTTCAATCGGTAACCAGAGGTCTCACCAGTGTGACCTCCATCCAGCTTTTTAAGCATTGCCTTTGTATTTCTTCTCCTACCTTTTTCCTTTTTCTCCCAAAGCCTTACAGCACATTTACAGACGAAAGATTTCTGACATCTATAATGAAGTCAAAATTACCTCAAATTGTAAAGGAACTATAGACTCCTATTTGGACAAACTTTAAGTAGACAATGTAACTGGAACAAGAGAAGAAATTGATGTTGTCAAGTTGCACCATAGAAACTATCATATTCTCCTCCAATGTAAACTACTTCTCTATTTATAAACGACTGCACAAGTAGTGTGTGTGTTTCTTTCGTTATACATATAAACACAACTCCGCATATATGAATTATCTACCAAATACTCATGAAAGGCTTTTAAGGAAATATTAGTTAGTAAAGCTATCCAGGAGGGAATATGCTACTAAATGTGAAACGAGCAAAATTATGTAGCAAATATGTCTTCATGAGGCTGCTGTATTTCTTTAAGAACCAGAAGAACTATTAGTGACGGCACAATAGTTTACTGTCTCAACTCTCTATATCCCCATACCTCACTGTGCAATGAATAAAGTACATCAAGCGGGGATTTATCCCTCGCCATAAATATGTAATAAGAGATCTTGATTATGATAATTCACTGAAAGAAAACGAAGAAGAAGAGTGAGCACTATATTAGAAAAAGTTACTTACCCTGGGTTTCCAAAGTTGGACTACAACCTATGCTGAATGCCTTCTCCAAGCGTCTAACCAGGGAAGTATATCGCACTGGTCTTTGCCTTGTACAAATTCTAACATTATTCAACTTTGAATTATCAACTCCTACTTTCCCAAAACACAACTTTGGAATTTTAATATTTGGAATTCCTAATCTACCTGAAATAACAGCAAGTTACCATGACTAAAGTGCATACATACATATATGAAAGTTTCTCAAGCAATGATAAGATAATTAATTGCTAAAAATCTTTATTGATTTTGTGGAGAGACAATCAGACAAGTCATGTCAGATTAATAATGGGACAAAAAAAATTTCTGGACTTTTAAAGTTATGAATGCAACTATCACGCACAAGCATTTCCAACATCTAATTTATGGCTTACACCTCAAAGCAAAGAATGCAAAGCATCAGGCTTAAAGATCATAATATGCACAGCACATGTAGTGGCCCTGCAAGGTCTGCATCATGTCATGCATGCATAGATACATTACATTACTACAAGCAAATTTACAGCTTTATCAGTCTATAACACGGTGGCATAATCAGAAACTATCAAACATGCCGGGTTCTCCCAGCATGGAATGTGCATGTCAGAATCGAAGTACAAAGGCAAAAATATACAGTTTTCTTCTCACTGCAGTATAGTATAAACAAACTTCTATTGCCTGCAAAGGATGAAAGATGCTAACTCAAGCCTTACAACAGTGCATACATCAGAAGATGCATGCGAGCCAAAGGCGCCCCAAGAGACATGAAACTTTACACAAATTAGAATCTTCATATTTACCCCAAAAGTTCAGTCTTCAGACAATAGAAAATGGTAGACGAACTAGCTTTTTATAGTGTCAAACATGCTGCATTGCAACAAAATATTCAGATTGATCTTCTCCGGTAAAACAAAAGGTTAACATTTAGAGTTTAAAACAAACGGAAAATGAAAAAACAATTGGAAACAGACTATTAAATAAAACTTAGACAGGATCATAAGTTTTGATAAAATTGTCAACAAAAAGTTTATAGTACATTTTATCTTGTTCATACTACAAGAATCATAAAGAAAAATCATAAGTTTTAAAAATTTTAAGAAAGAATAGCAAAGTTAACTCTGTTCCATCCAGAAAACAATGCATTAAAAATATTTTATAAGAACAATCTTGCTAAACAAAGAGAAAAGTGAATAATTTCCGATATATATATATATATATATATATTGTTGTGCGGAAGCGTGTAAAAGAGTAAAATTATTGTACTGAAAAATCACACTATGTTCAATTCCCAGAAAAAAGAGGTGGATCACGAGGATCACTTAAGTACCAGGTCTTTCCTAGCCAGAATATCCCTCTATCGTAATTTAATAACACAATAAATCACTACAATAACACTCACAAAATATGAAAAATAAATAATAAAGAACACCAGAATTTTAATGAGGTTCGGCAAATTTTGCCTACGTCCTCGGGCACTACCAAATATATTTCACTCCAAAATTACAAGTGAAAATTTACAAATAGGGAGAGAGAACAATGCCTTAAGTAGAGAATGGCAAATGTTGGGATGAAGAAAATGAGAAATGGTTAGGCCTATTTATAGTTGAGGTTCAGGGATCAACTTGTAAAGTACCTATACAAATAGAGACCAAAATTACAATCATCCCATGCCAAATTTCAATCCAAATTGCAGTGCCTTAAATGCTCCTATTTTCGGTGCCAACTCCCTGACACTCATTATTTTTGACTTTTCAAATATGGGTTGTTGCCAATATATATATATATATATAATATGCTAAATAATAACCCAAAATGGCAATCAGTCTTGAATTTTGACAATATTCGGAACCAACAAGAACAATGTTTACAATTGAAGTAACAAATTCCAATTCCAAAAAATCCCAGTCTCTTAACAAAACAAAAACCAAATACCCTTTCCCTTATACGCAAAAGCTAATTCAAGAGATTACCAAAAAAAAAAAAAAAAAAAGAGAGAAATGATATATTTTAACATTTTTTAGTTTGGGGGCGGAAAAAGAGAAGAAATGAAAATAATTTGTGTGCATTTACTTATATGAGTAATATTTGATATATTGACAATATATTTTTTTTTATTTCACCAACAATTTTTTTTAATATTTACTTTTTAATATTTATTATAGGCCTATAAAATATTTATTAGCCTATTAAATTTATTTGTGGAGTTTAAAAATTTTTCTTTTATTTTTTTGTGCTTATATATAAATTTTATCATGCTATTTTTAGGTTACATTTTAATTTTTTTTTCGAGTTAATTTTTATGATGTGTTATTTATGATTAAATATATTAGGTATATTAAATATATATTTTTTGAAGTTAATCAATGATGTGAGTTGTAGGGTAAATATCCATGGTTAATAAACCAAATAACAGGGTTCATGATATATTTAATGGTAAACTATTTTATTAGTCATTTTAAAAATAGGTTGTTCCTATTTTGGTCACCTTAAAAAAAAATTGTTAATTTGGTCATCATCGTTGAAGAAACTAATCAAATTGATCACTCAACCGTTAAATCCACATCTTCCACGGTTTAAATTCATTTTTATTTTTTTAAAAATTATTCTCTTTTTTTTTCTATTTTCTCTCCATTTCATCTTCTCCCTTCTAATCCAAAAACCCTAGTTGTCGCCTCCCTTAAAAATGTCTTTATTGCTTCCCTCGAACAACCACCAATAAGCTCAAAAGTAGAAAGATGTCTCAAAATCAAATCATATCGACGACGAGGTTACGAGATTGAAAAAAAAAATTCTAAAGCTTTGGGAGTGACTTCACAATTTTTGATGGATTTTTTTTTTTTTTTTTTAGAAATCTAATCCTATAGATTTGAAGAAAAGGCTTTGGGCTTTACTTTGGTGGCTTTGGATCAATAGTCTGACACATGAGAAGACGCCAGATAATCATAGCAATGATACTGGAAAGCAACTATTTTGGGTAAGGAGAAGAAAAATAGGGAGAGAAAGAAGAAGCGTCCCTCGACATCATTCATTGACAAGACAACGCTCAATGTCGATGGTTTGATGGAGGAAATGATGACATGATGACATCTTTAAGGGAGGCAATGACTAAAGTTTCTGGGTTATTAGGGAAAATATGAAGAAAAAAAATAGAAAAGGAATAGAGCATTTCGTTAAATTTAATGGTGGAGTGATCAATATGGTCAATTTCGTATAAAGACAAATGTTTATTCATTTTGTTATTTTGGTTTTATTTGTTTTACTGGGCATTTTGACTCCCAATTTTCAAATTTTAGTCAAATTATTTTGATTTCAATGGCATTGGTGAGGTAGCCATATGGCAATTTACATGTACTTCACTATTGACATGGATAACTTTTTTTTTACGAACTTTTTTTAAATTTTGTTGAATTTTTAAATATATTTTTGAAATTTTATGAAGTATACATGGACTGCCATGTAAATTACCACTTCAATGCCATTAAAATTTTAATGGCTCAGTTAATTTTCCCATCTCAAAAATAATTTGACTAAATTTTGAAGGTTGAAGGCCAAATTGATTAAAAAAACATGAACCAGGGCCAAAGTGAAGAAGGGAAAAACATTAAGGGCTAATCATTATGCTAATTATTTATTTCAATTTTATTTTTTTATTTTGTATTATAAATGTTAATAGAAGTTTCCTTTAATTAAATGTAAAAAATTCTTTTTCATTTTTTTTCTTAAAAAAAGTTTTTTTTTTTCATTTTTATACCAATTTAGCAACTATTTTTTCTACTTCATTGGGTTATTTTATCGGGTGATTTACCTAAAAAGGCCAATTTCCAAGTATGTTTACGGAAATGGTCTGATTTCTGCATTATTTACCGGAAAAGGCCGGTTTTGGCAAAACGCATCCACATAGGAGCTTTTTAGGGGAAAATGCCAGCAAATCGCGCCCCTGGGGGAGCGTTTTGCCATGTTAGCATAAAACGCGCTGTCGCGGACGCGCTTTGCTAAAGTGACAAAAACACTTCCCTAGGGGCGTGTTTTGCTCCGTGTTTTTGACCCCAACGACTAATTTTTTTGACCGTTGGGGGGTCCAACGGTAAAAAAAAAGGTATAAAAACCCCCTCATATTATTTCATACAATATTTCTTCAAATTTTAGCAAAAAAAACTCTAAAATTTCTCCCTAAAGCTCTCAAATTTCTCATTAAATTTCTCAGAGCTCTCTTTAATTAGTTATTTACTTTAATTTTTTTCTAAATTAGTATTTTTTTTATAATTTCAAAAATATTTGATTGTGTTAGCAATGGCCGGGGAATTAATTCGTCTCGATCATAAACATATCTCCGTCGAATAAATAAAAATGGTAAGGGTTAATTTTAATTATTGAATATTATTTAATATTTTTTTCATTTATGTAATTTTAATTAATTTGTATTTTATAATTTTTTTAACAGTCTGTAGATTAGGTTTTACAATGTTATATTCGTAATATGTCTGGTCCTCCATCACCGTTGATAGAAAATTACTTGAGGGAAGCGGGTTTTTGGCACGCGGCCACTATAGGCCGGGGTGCAAGTTGGACCCGAAACTCATCAGCGCGTTAATAAGAGGTGGAGACCCGAGACGTACACATTCTATCTTCCATGCGGTGAGTGTACTATCACTTTGGAGGACGTCCAGTTACAATTAGGATTGCCGGTGGATGGGTCAGCACTTACCGAGTTCGTTCAATCTGCTGATTGGGGAGCCATATGCTACGATCTTTTGGGTGCGATTCCAGATAATATTTACAGAGGTCAGATCGAGATGGGCTGGTTACGAGACACATTCCCGGAGCCGGGGAATGATTCGACTGAAGTAGAAAGAATACGATATGCTCGGGCATACATCCTTGAGATGATTGGAGGTTATTTGATGCCGGACTTGTCACGAAACCTTGTACATCTGAGGTGGCTGCTAAAACTCGTTGATTTTAGAGCAGTTGGCGAATTAAGTTGGGGGTCTGGCGTGTTGGCAACATTGTATCGGGAGATGTGCGGGGCGACGCCACCAAATAAAGTCAAAATCGGAGGTTACATATCACTACTACAATCATAGGCTCGGTTTCGCTTTCCATTTTTACGTCCTCGAGTGAACCACCTATATACATTCCCACTCATAACGAGGTAAAATTTTTATTTGATTTTACAATCATTCTATAGATTTAAAATAAAATTGTATGCTAAAAATTTATTTAATTAGGTGGAACCATCCGGCGAGTTATGTTGGAATACCTACCGCTCTTGAAGATATACGGCTTCTATTAGACCAACAGTCGGAAGCACAAGTAAGTATTAAATAAAATATATATACATAAAATAGTCGTTTCATATTTAGTATTTAGTATTTAGTATTAGTATTTAATATTTAGTATTTAGTATTTAGTATTATGTATATAACTAATATTTTTATCACGTTCATATAGTTTCAATGGACACCATACGAGGATCGGCAATACGGGTAGTAATTCCGAAAGAATTCTTTCAAAATCTGAACATTTGGCATGTTAAGGTCCCATTGGTCAACTATGCTACTGTCGAGATGCACCAGACGGATAGAGTGTTGCGGCAATTTGGATTCCGACAACCAATTCCTAAGGTACCTAAGGTGATCGATGACCAACACAAAATTGACTTACGACAAACAAATACAAATTGGCCGATATTCTTCTCAGAATATATCGAAATTTGGGAAAACCGGTATGATCATATACCTGATCGCGAATTGATCATCGTTCCAGAGTTAACGTACGCGCCGGAGTACATGCCATGGTTTAGGATCCATAGCAAGCCATATTTGCTGTGAAAGAGCAGAGGCATCGAAAAATCCGTGTCGAAAGGGAACGACGGGGCCATTTAAATCCAAGGAGAAGGGATGACGGCACGGGCCCATCAACAATGCCTACACAATCACCGGGCCCAACGCCTCAACCGACGACACCCACAGCACAGCACCTTCAGATTATGCCAGGTGCGTATCCTAGCCCTTATATGTATCCTAACCCTTATATGTTTCCTAGCCCTTATATGTATCCTAACTCTTATATGTTTACTAGCCCTTATATGTTTCCTAGCCCTTATATGTATCCTAACCCTTATATGTTTCCTAGCCCTTATATGTATCCTAGCCCTTATATGTATCATAACCCTTATATAATTTGATAGCGAAAATTACATACCAATATTCCATTCAGAATAAATTGAATATCACAAACGAAAGTATATTAATAGAGATTAAATACCCATGTTGGTCACTTGCCGTCGTTCAGTCATAGACCAATATTACACGTAGTAGTTGGACGCAACATGCCTTAGACAATACCGATGGTGTGTGCGATCCCATAGGCTTCCCTGTCGCTCAATTGCGGCTAGTGTTTCAATGCCCCGATCTGATATAACGCAGATATCAGGTTGGGGGCATACATGCCTCCTTAAGCTAGAAAGAAAGAAATCTCAGTCATCAGCTGACTCCTCCAGTGTTATTGCAAACGCAATTGGAAGGATTCTCCCAGCACCATCATGTGCCACAGCTAGCCATAGTCGATGGGTATATCTACCAAACATAAAGGTACCTTCAATTTGTACCAATGGCTTGCAGTACACAAATGCGTCCCGGTATTGCTTAAAGCTCCAGAACAGACGCTTGAACACTTGGCATCCACGGAGCAATCGGTCGTTGTAGTACGCAGGAAGCGTTTCAAGGTCTGTTATGTAACCTGGGATGTACCTCTCCAGTACCTGACACCACTGCCAAACCTCATTACATGAAGCGTCTCACCCACTATGCATCTTTTCCAACGCCTTCTGCTTAGCTATCCAAGCCTTGCGGTAAGAGGGCGTGTACCTTAATTGACTACGAATACTGGCAATTATGCATGACACTGAAGTCCTGGGATTCGCTTTCAACATCGGTAGTATTAAGCTAGCTATCATACCTGAATCCATTTTGGGATGATCTTGTGAAACACCTGTCAACGAAGTACGTTAAATAATGCAACATTAAGTAATAAAATTATTATTCAAAAACCTTAAACACCCAGTGATACTGTACCGGCAACACAGTTATGTGGACCTTTGTACTTTTTTATCTCCCACAAGTCTGTCTTTTTCCTAAAGAAGCCACGATTTTCCATGAACATGTACCATCTTGCACTTCACACTTGACCTCAAACTTCTCGAATTTGGATTTAACCATGTTGTAGTTAACCTCGTGATTGATGCTATGTTGTTTCAAAGCACCAAGAAAACTATCCTTACTGGGAAACTCCTTACCAACTTCCAATTCACCCGAATCCAATGACGAACCTGTACGGTCGCGCGTTCTTTGTGATAGATCTGGAAACTCCAACGCATCATCTGTCGATATATCGACATTATGCATGTGGGATGGAGGCGAGTACGCCCTGAATCGCGGATCTTCTTCTTCTTTATCTGAACCCCCTTCAACGTCTTCAGGTTCGGATGGAACAGGCTCCGGTTCAGAAAATAATGCAACTTCTGCATCATCGGGGCCAAGCTCTCGAGGTGGATCCACATCGAACTCATCATCCAACCCACAATCATCTGCAAAGTAAGAGGTCCCCTCGCTAGTGGATATCGTAGGGAGTACATCATCCCTTCTTGTGGACGTTTCGTAACATCCCCAATCAGATATGGATTGCCAACCACTAGAAGTTGATGTCATTCCCTAATACGTATTTCCAGCATCGAACATCGACCCACCGATGTGCATGTCCCATTGATCGTTATGTCAGAGTCTTAAAAATTTATATAAAGAAGGATCGAGTCTAGAAACTAACTATGACAACTATTGAGGCAAGCGCACCTATCGAAAAGTAGTATAACTTAGTGGCAAGACCGGATTGTCGAACCCAAAGGAACTAAAAGTACTAATACTAACTTTCTTTCTATTATTTAGCCTAAAAATTAAAGGATTTGTTATTTAAACTAAAATTAACTAACTACTAAGCTAAAGATGCTAAGACAAAGAGAATGAATTGGGAAAATACTTGTGGGAAAAAACCAATTGATTAAGACAATACCCAAGGAAGAATCCACCTAGACTTCACTTATTATCTAACTCTGAACCAGACGATTTATTCACTTGACTTGATCTGTAGGATTCCCTAATGTATATTAATCCCTCTTTTAAGGCGACTAACGTCTAACCCTAGGTTGATTAATTGAAATCTCTTTCTAATTAAAACACCTAGAATTGCATTAACTCGATCTATGGACTCCCATATTAGGTTTGACCCTAATCCGGCAGATTTTGTCACCCTATCTCTAGGCGCGCGAGCAACTCCGCTTAACTATGCTAGATCTACTCTTAGGCAGGGACTTTTTCTCCACCACTTAAGCACATCAGTACTTGAATCAATATCCTGGAATATCAAAGCAAGAATTAAGAACACATAATTAAGAACAAATCAAGTATTTATCATATAGTTCAAAGAAACGATAACAAGATTCATCTTAGGTTTCATCCCCTTCGTATATCCGAGGTTTAGTTCATAATTATAAAAGAATACATCTCGTAAGAAAAGATAAAACAAAACATAAGAAAACCCCTAAAACCCCTCAAGGAATTAAAGAGAAGATCCTCCGTCTTGAGTATGACTCCGCTTCTTGAGATGAATCAACCGGCTTTCTTCGAGTAAATTCCACAATTCGACCTCTCTGCTCGGCTCTTGGCCTAGCTGACGCCCCGGCTGTAAGGCTTCGCCGACTCCATTTTAGGTCATACTTAAGGTGTTTATATAGACTTTGGAATGTGTTTCTTCGCCTCTAAGTATCCTAATTTGAGTGAAACTCCTCTTTGTCACGGCAGGGACACGTCCTTGGCACACGCCCGTGTGAATCGTGGTCAGGCCGTGTTCGAGTCTATCAATGAGGCACGGCCATGTGGCTTTGGCCCAAACCGTGTCAATTTCTTTTTTTGGCCCATTTGGTCCATTTTAAGCCCATTTCTCATTCTTTTCATCCTCCTATGCTCTCCTGAGTATAAAACATGAAATTTAAGGATTAAGAGTACCAAATTACATAATTCAAGGGATAAATTACCCAAAAATATGCTAAATGTGGGCTTAAAATATGTTACTATTACTGTTTATCACCCATCCACTAACTGAGTGTCGTGCAGGAGTTGTGTTTTCGATACTGCCACCAAACACGGGTGCTTTCGTGTTCTGCCTCCCACTAACAGAGTGCCGGGTAGGGGTCGTGTATTCCTATCAAACATTAGTTGATGTTGAAGTCGCAAATGTTTCATTTGGCGATGAAAATTGTACATATAACTCAAGATAGGGTGATCCACTAGCGAGATGAGTCTGCACCATCGCCTCAAAGCTAGGACTGTAACACTCCAAACCCAAACTAGACGTTATGGCCGAATCTGGTGATATCACAAGGAATGAGACTTGAAAGACGTGTTGACTTGGTAAACCATCAATATTTTAAATTCACTGAAACCACATATTAATCAATTTCCTTACCAAAACTTATTACAGCGGAAGCCTTAGTCATTAAAGTTTGAAAACGCAGTTGTGTTTTTAGGAAAACCGTTGTTTACATAAAAAACGTCGTTTTAATATAACAATTTTACTAAAGCGGTCATATTGACAAATAATCAAAAAATAATTAGTTAAAAGCCAAACAGTCCAAAGAGTCCCCAAAAATTACAACCCTCAAATAAGTCTAAAAATTTAAATTAAACCAAATGAACTAAGTTTATATGTTTTACGAAATAGTGGTCACCGCTATGTCTCCGCCGCACCGATCAGCCTAAGTCTGAAGATTACCTGATAAAAAAGACAAACAGATGTGTGCTTACGTAAACTCAGTGTGTAACCCAGTAGAATTAAGCATGCAATCATACAGGATTATATACACAGTCGGAAACAGATACAGATATAGATTCGGGCTCAAGCCCATTTTAGATACAGATACAGTAAATAGAATCAGACAATCAGAATCTTACCCCATCCTCTACACACCATCTCCGACCATCCCAACACACCATGTGGGGTAAAAAACACCTACCCATCCCTACACACCAGGTTGTGCCGTTACGACATGTATTAGATATAGTGCAGCCAAGCTGCCAGATAATAGGCGAAGATCACCGTACAGAGCACTTCCTCCATCAATACAAAACGCACCCCACAATCGTATACAGAATAACATACTAGACATGCTCAACATGCTATGTACAGATATCGAAATAATCAGATATGCATGGCATAATCATACTCAGAACATATTATCAGTCTATCAGGTCTACAGTTTTGGGATTTGGTTAGCCCTTATCAACCCTACGGTAGGCCCACAGTTGATTGGGACGACCCGTGCGACCCTCGGAGAAATTTCAAAAATTTGGGCCCACACGCCTAGATTGGCCTTGTCCGTATAGCCCACACGACCTGACCCCAGAATCCACACGCCCGTGTGGACCCACACACTCGTGTGGACCCACACACCCGTGTGGACCCACACACCCGTGTGGCCCATACACCCAACTCAGCATAGCCCATGTGGCCCACACGGTCATACTTGAACAACCACACGGTCATGCCTTCGTCGACCACACGGCCGTATCCTCGCACACGGCTTACCACACGGGTGACCACACGCCCGTGTGGCATCGACAGAATAGTTTTTTGGCTTTTATTGAATCTCATTTTTCTGCGTTTCAGGTACACACCTGGTACGGTTTTGATGCTACTGCAAACACGAACACTCCAGAATTCAAAACACCTCGAACGATTCGATTACGACTCTGAGCGAGGAGAGCCCCTATCTTCCTGATTTGTTGGTTAACCGAGCGAGGAAAACCCCAAAAATACCAAAAAAAATGGTGAAAACTAAAAGTGATGTGCAAAATTAAAGAAGCAGGAAAAATCGAAATTTGCCAAGAAATGAGAAAAATAAACGTCAAAAGAGAAAAAAAATAGATGAAAAGATTTTTTGGAATAAAAATAAAACGGATATGACAACATATCCCTAGATTTCCTCCCACTAACTCAACTTCCTCAGACTTCCAACTTGATCGAAACTCTATCAGACAACCGAGCAAAATAAATACCCATGCCAACTCAGGGACTCGAACATAGGACCTCCAACACACCAACACCCTTACCACTTGAACCAGCAGGCTCATTCTGATGTGGATTTACAGACAATTATATATAAGCCCACTGAACAAGGATAAGGCTTAATTCCAAAAATAACCAAAATTTGCTAAAGGTAGGGCTTGAACTTGGAACCTGTCAGACATACCCAGAAAACTTAACCACTGAAGCAGATACACAGTTGTGTCAGACATTCACAAAAGCAGAATTAAATTATTTGGGGCGTTACAACTCTACCCCTAAAAGAAATTTTGACCTCGAAATTTACCTGATCAGAACAGATGAGGATATTGCTGACGCATGGAGTCCTCAGGTTCCCACGTGGCCTCCTCAGTACCATGATTCTGCCACAGAACCTTCACTAAAAGGATGGAATTCCTCCTCAGAACCTTAACATCATGATCCAGAATTTGAACCAGCTCCTCCTCAAAGGTCAAATCCGGCCTAACCTCGATCTCCTCAACTGAGACAATGTGAGATAGATTAGATCGATACCGCCTTAACATTGAGACGTGAAACACATCGTGTATACAGTCTAACTCCGAAGGTAGCTCCAACTGATAAGCAACCGATCCCTCACGCTTCAGAATCTGATACGGCCCAATGAACCTAGGGCTCAACTTGCTCTTACGACCGAATCTTAGAACTTTCTTCCATGGAGAAACCTTAAGAAACACGAAGTCCCCCATAGAGTACTCAATATCATGCCTCTTCAAATCTGCATAAGATTTCTGTCTATCAGAAGCTGCTTTCAACCGATCCCGAATCAATCTAACTTTATCCTCAGTCTCAGAAACCAACTCAGGACCCAAAACCTGGCGTTCACCCAACTCAGTCCAACACAGCAGAGTACGACACTTACAACCATACAGAGCCTCGTAAGGTGCCATCTGAATGCTAGACTAGAAACTATTATTATAGGCAAACTCTACTAACGGCAGATAATCCTCCCAACTACCTCAGAAATCAATCACGCAACTCCGAAGCATGTCCTTCAGTATCTGAATCATCCTCTCCGATTGACCATCTATCTGAGGATGGAACACAGTACTGAAGTCCAACCTCGAACCTAAAACCTCGTGTAACTTTTTTTAAAATCGAGATGTGAAGCAAGGATCTCTATCAGAAATGATCGACACAGGAACCCCATCTAACTATCTCAGAGATGTAGAGCTTCGCTAGTTTCTGCAGAGAATAGTCCGTCCGAACCGAAATGAAGTAAGCAGACTTGGTCAATCGATCCACGATGACCCAAACAGAGTCCTTCCTAGTGGGTGTCAATGGCAACCCACTAACGAAGTCCATCGTCACACATTCCCATTTCCATAAGGGAATCTTGACTCACTGCAACAAACCCGAAGGTAATTGATGCTCAGCCTTAACCTGCTGACACGTCAGATATCAAGCAACAAAATTAGTAACCTCACGCTTCAAACCCGACCACCAGTACAGTTCACGGAGATCCCGATACATCTTATTACCACCGGGATGCATAGCATAATGGCTACTATGTGCCTCTCTCAGAATCGACTGTCTCAAATTAAAATCATTCGACATACAAATCTGACCTCGAAAACATAGCACACCCTCATTATTCAGCCCAAAATCAGAAGTAGTACCACTCTCAACCTGACAAAATCGCACACCCAGAGTCTCATCCTCTAACTGTTTATCTCGAATCTAATCAATCCAAGTCGGCTTAACCTGCAACTCGGCTAACAAACTCCCATCATCAAACAGACTAAGGCGAGCAAACATCGCCCTCAAATCAGACATCACTCTTCGATTGAGAGCATCGGCCACTACATTGGCCTTACCAAGATGGTACTCTATAGTGCAGTCGTAATATTTGAGCAGTTCAATCCAACGGCACTGCCTAAGGTTCAACTCCTTCTGAGTAAGGAGATATTTGAGGCTCTTGTGATCAGTCTAGATGATACACCTCTCACCATACAGATAGTGCCTCAAGATTTTCAACGCAAAGACTACAGCAGCCAACTCGAGATCATGCGTCGAATAGTTACCCTCATGTGTCTTAAGCTACCGGAAAGCATAAACCACAACCTTACCATCCTGCATTAGAATGCACCCCAAACCGACGTGCGATGCATCACTGTATACTACAAACTCCTTACCGGATTCAGGCTATATCAGAACAGGAGCCTAAGTCAGAATAGACTTAAGCTTCTCAAAGCTCGATTGCTGTGCATCAATCTAGACAAACGGTACACCCTTACGCAGAAGCTTAGTCAAGGGAGCTGCAATTAGAGAGAATCCCTCAACAAACCAACGATAATAACCCGTCAACCCCAGAATGCTGCGGATTTCAAACACATTCTTAGGCTGTTTCCAATCCAGTACAGCCTCCATCTTCTTCGGATCTACACGAATTCCCTCAGCAGACACCACATGCCCCAGAAAGGTTACCTCTCGCAACCAGAATTCACACTTGCTCAACTTAGCGTAGAGCTATTTTTCTCGAAGTATCTGAAGCATTACTCTAAGATGCACATCATGCCCATCCTCAGTCTTAGAGTATACCAGAATATCATCGATGAAAACCACAACGAACTGATCCAGATAAGGCTGAAACACTCGATTCATCAAATCCATAAATGCAGCCGGAGCATTCGTTAGACCAAAAGGCATAACTAGGAACTCGTAATGTCCATATCGAGTCCTAAATGCAGTCTTATGATTATCAGCTTCTTTAACCCTCAACTGATGATACCCAGATCGAAGATCAATCTTAGAAAACACTAAAGCCCCACGGAACTGATCAAACAGGTCGTCGATCCTCGGAAGAGGATATTTATTCTTCACAGTCAGCTTATTCAACTGTCGGTAGTCAATTCACATCCTCATGGTCCCATCATTTTTCTTAACGAACAGAACTGGTGCCCCCCACTGAGACACACTAGGGCAAATAAAACCACGATCCAGAAGTTCTTGCAGTTGAGCCTTAAGTTCTAAAAGCTTCTTCGGTGCCATTCGGTAGGGAGCGATGGACACCAAAGCCGTACTTGGGAGAAGCTCAATCCCAAACTCAACCTCTCGATTCGGAGGTAAACCCGATAACTCCTCAGAAAAACATCCAAAAAATCCCTTACAGTTCTGATATTTCGAAACAGAAGAGTCCCCAGAATCAAAAACACTGAAGTAAGCCAAGTACGCCTCACACCCTTTCCGAACCAGTTTCTCAGCCACAAGAGCGGAGATCATATTGGACAAATAATTTCGATGCTCACCAATCACAACCACCTCCAAATCATCATCGGTTCTCAGAACGACCCTCTTAGTCGCACAGTCCAAACTAACACGGTGCTTAACCAACCAATCCATGCCCAGAATTAAGTTAAACTCCACAAACGGAAGCTCCATTAGATCTGCCAAAAAATCCCTTACACCTCTAACGGAACCTCTTTATAGAGTTTACTAACCTAAATAGACTGCCCCAACAGACTCAGTACAATGATCTCTTTAAAAGTGCTCTCAACGATAACCCCCAAGTTTTCAGATACAGTGCTAGCTACATAGGAGTGCGTAGAACCTATGTCTATAAGAGCAGTATAAGGTACATCAGAAATTAAGAACGTATTGGTGATAACGTCTGGAGCATCTCTGTTCTCTCGGTGTCGAACAACATAGACAAGTGCAGGCTGCCTCGCCTCTGTTTGATTAGCACCTCTGTCCAGTGCTCTCTGCCTACGGCCCAAACCGTTACCACCCCTAGCCGCTCCACGGCCCCAAGGTGGCTGCTGAACTGCCCTCTAAGGCTGTACAGAACCTAGAGCTTGCATCTGATATGCCCGCTGCAGACAGTCTCTAATACGGTGCTCTAATGACCCACACCTCAGACAAGTCCCAATCCTTCTCCAAAACTCGCCCGGATAGCGCCTACCACAGTCACTGTACGGCTGAATCTCAGTAAAAGCAACAGAAGCCCCACTAAAATAGGTCCATCAGATCTGGCCCTTTTCTTAGGCCTTTGAGAAGAACTAGAAAGCTCTAAATCCCTCTTGTTCTTGCCTCTCTCTTTATCCCTATTCTGGCGCTCCACACGCTTAACATCCTCAGTGATCTTCGCCTTCTCAACCAGACCAACAAACTCTCGCTCCCTCTGTGGAGCAATCAGTACCCTCAAGCTGTCTCTTAACCCATCCTCAAACCAAACACACCTCTCGTACTCAGACGCCACCATGCCTCGAGCGTAACGGCTCAGTCTCAGAAATTTGGCCTCATACTAGGCCAAAGATTTGTCCCCTTGCGTGAGATTCATGAACTCACACCTGCGAACATCTACATAGCTCACTCCCACATACTTACTCTGAAATGTGGTCTTAAAGAAATCCCAATTTAAACGATCAGGCTGAGTACCCTCCTCAATTGTCAACCACTACTGATAAGCCTCATCGCGAAGCAATGAGACTGCACCTTTCAGTTTTTATTCAAGAGTGCAGTCTAGATCATTCATGATCCTCTCGGTGGCCTCCAACCAATACTTGGCCACACTAGAGGCGACTCTAGTGACACCCCTAAACATCTCAGCACCATTAGACCAAAGTCGTTCAGATACCGACCCTCTCCAAAATCCTCAGCATTGCCTGAGACAGTGCGTCATCCTCAGCTGAACGGCTTTGAGACCTAGTCTCAGTAGCAGGCGAAACTGGTGTCTCACTTGTATCCAAATTTGGCATACTGCTTAGAGAAGAAGACTCAGCTCGAGCCCTCCTTCGGCCCCTACCACAGACACGAGTACCACGTCTGCGAATTCCACGAGCGCTCATTGTCTAATTCAAGGTTTATCTACATTACAAAGTTTTATGCATCAATTCCAGTTATTTATTAACAAATGTTTTATGCATAATTTATCAGAAGTTCAATTTTGTTTCCAAAAGTTTCAGTCTCCAACTACTCAGTATAGTTCCAGAGAGTACTAACTACAATATTTTCAGAGTTTTCTCTCAAAATTTTAGAAATACTTATAGGATCGACGCCGGAGACTCGGTGTACCACATACTTCCCAATTTATCAAAGATATTTGTAAACCACTTCTTTTTAAAACACAATTTTTGAACCCAATACTCATAGCTGAGTTTTACAACCTGACTCTGATACCACTAAATGTAACACCCCAAACCCAGCCTAGACGTTATGGCCGAATCTGGTGATATCACAAGGAATGAGATTTGAAAACCGTGTTGACTTGGTAAACCATCAATATTTTAAATTCACTGAAACCACATATTAATCAATTTCCTTACCAAAACTTATTACAACGGAAGCCTTAGTCATTAAAGTTTGAAAATGCAGTTGTGTTTTTAGGAAAATCGTTGTTTACATAAAAACTGTCGTTTTAATTTAACAATTTTACCAAAGCAGTTAGATTGAAAAACAATCCAAAAATAATTAGTTAAAAGCCAAACAGTCCAGAGAGTCCCCAAAAATTACAACTTTCAGATAAGTCCAAAAATTTAAAATAAACCAAAAGAACTA
The DNA here is from genome assembly GCA_025698515.1 of Gossypium sturtianum. Lineage (NCBI taxonomy): Eukaryota > Viridiplantae > Streptophyta > Magnoliopsida > Malvales > Malvaceae > Gossypium > Gossypium sturtianum. The sequence continues at coordinate 11,358,911 of CM046952.1, read as the reverse complement.
AGTTTAACTATTTTATGAAATAATGGTCATCGCTGTGTCTCCATCGCACCGATCCGCCTAAGTTTGAGGATTACCTGACAGAACAGAAAAACAGATGTGAGCTTACGTAAACTCAGTGTGTAACCCAGTAGAATTAAGCATGCAATCATACAGGATCATATACACAGTCGGAAACAGATACAGATACAGATTTAGGCTCAAGCCCATTTCAGAATCTGATACAAGATGTGTAATCGCATAATCGTAATCCTACCCCATCCTCTACACACCATCTCCGACCATTTCAACACACCATGTGGGTTAAAAACACCCACCCATCCCTACACACCAGGTTGTGCCGTTACGACACGTATCAGATATAGTGCAACCAAGCTGCCAGATAATAGGTAAAGATCGCCGTACAGTGCACTTCCTCTATCAATACAAAACCCACCCCACAATCGTATACAGAACAGATATAGAATAATATACTAGACATGCTCAACATGCTATGTACAGATATCAGAATAATCAGATATGCATGGTATAATCATACTCAGAACAGATTATCAGTCTATCAGATCTACAGTTTTTGGATTTGGTTAGCCCTTACCGACCCTACGGTAGGCCCACAGTCGATTAGGACGACCCGTACGACCCTCGGAGAAATTTTAAAAAATTGGGCCCACATGCCCGTGTGGGCCCACACGCCTAGGTTGGCCTTGCCCGTGTGGCCCACACGGCTTGGCCCCAGAATCCACACACCCGTGTGGCCTACATGCCCAACACGACCTAGCCCGTGTGGCCCACACGGCCACACTCTAGCCACCATACGGTCGTGTGCTGCGCACGGCCATGTCTTCGTCGACCACACGACCGTGTCCTCGCACACGGCCTACCACACAGGTGACCACAGGCCCGTGTGGCGTCGACAAAATAGTTTTTTGGCTTTTTTGAATCTCGTTTTTCTGCGTTTCAGGTACACACCTAGTACGGTTTTGATGCTACTGCAAACACGAACACTCCAGAACTCAAAACACCCCGAACGATTCGATTACGACTCTGAACGAGGAGAGCCCCTATCTTCATGATTTCCTGCTTAACCGAGCGAGGAAAACCCCAAAAATACCAAAGATAATGGTGGAAACTAAAAGTGATGTGCAAAATTGAAGAAGCAGGAAAAATCGAAATTTGCCAAGAAAGGAGAAAAATAAACGTCAAAAGAGAAAAAAATAGATGAAAAGCTTTTTGGCAATAAAAATAAAAATAAAACGGATATGACAACATATCCCTAGATTTCCTCCCACTAACTCAACTTCCTCAGACTTCCAACTTGATAGAAACTCTATCAGACAACCGAGCAAAATAAATACCCATGCCAACGCAGGGACTCTAACACAGGACCTCCAACACACCAACACCCTTACCACTTGAGCCAGCAGGCTTATTCTGATCTGGATTTACAGGAAATTACATATAAGCCCACTAAACAAGGATAAGGCTTAATTCCAAAAATGACCAAAATTTGCTAAAGGTAGGGCTTGAACTTGGAACCTGTCACACATACCCAGAACACTTAACCACTGAAGCAGATACACAGTTGTGTCAGATATTCACAGAAGCAAAGTTAATTTATTTGAGGCGTTACAATGACCACCTTTGATATTAAATGAGTCATATGTCATGGGATCAATCGAAGCACAAAATCGATACTTAATAAAAGAAACCTTACTTGGCGTCATTCTGAAGATTTTGCGCCTAATTCTTTTACAAAATTCTGTAAAATCTATACTTTGGTTAAAAACCATTCGCGTTGTGTTCTCTGATAAAAAAAACAACGCCGTTCTCAGTGTCACGGACCTCACCATCATAGTAAATAACATCACTAATACGTTCACTCATCTTCAATTTCTATTCTGCTTAGCCTCTCTATTTTTTCTTACTGTAACTTATGCAATCTGAGAATGAAATTTGCCTCATTTATACCCTAAGGCCAAACATGAACTACTGTAGAAAAAGAGCGTCCACGTGAGAGCTTTTTTCAGAAATTTTGCTGACATTGCATCCTGCTTAAAGCGTTTTTGGCACTATTTGTTCAGAAACGTCTTCTCAATTTTTTTTCAAGAACTACTGTAGAAAAAAAGCGTCCACGTGAGAGCTTTTTTCAGTAATTTTGCTGACAGTTCATCCTGCTTGAAGCGTTTTTGACACTATTTGTTCAGAAACATCTTCTCAAAACTATTTTTGCAGGGTAAAATAGTCAATTTTGTTAAAAAAAACACAATATTATTTTTAAAAAGCTAAACCCTAATTTAATTAATTTAGCCCTAAACCCTAATTTTTAATTTAATTAAAATCCTTAAACCTTATTTTACTTAATTTATTTAAAAACCATAAACCTTAATTTAATTAATTTTTATAAAATAACACTAATTCCTGATTTATTTTTAAAAAACCCTAAACCCTAAACCCTAAACCTAATTTTTTTTAGCAAAACCCTAACCTTAAAAATCCTAAAAACCCTAGGAACTAAACATGCAAAAATTCCTAACCTAGAAAAAAACACAGAGCAAAACGCACCCCTGGGGGAGCATTTTTGCCACGTCAGTAAAGTGCGTCCACGTCAACGCGTTTTATGCTGACATGGAAAAACGCTCCCCGAGGGGCGCGATTTACTGGCATTTTTCCCCCTAAAACGCTCCTACGTGGACGCATTTTGCCAAAACCGACCCTTTCTAGTAAATAATACAGAAATCGGCCCATTTTCATAAATATACTTGGAAATGGGCCTTTTTAGGTAAATCACCCTATTTTATCGGCTTAATTTGTATTAAAAATTTAATTTTGATTGTTAAGATTTTGTTTGAAATAGTACTCAAACCCCAAACCTTTAACATTGTAACGATGATAAAAGAATTTGATTGTCATGATTTTATTATTATTAATTGATTGGTTAATAAAGTGTAGTGATTTTTTTAGCTATTTTTTATATTAGTTTTACTGTTTATATTTGGGTTTGTGAGTGTAAACGTGTATTCTTCGATGAGAGTGTAATGTGTCTTATCATTACATCTAATACTTATTAATTGTAGTGATTTTACTTTCGAAAACTATTAATCATGGGCGAAGAGAAGGGGTTCCCCAAAAATTTGAAAAATTTTATTCTAGACATAATAAATTTTATAAATTTATCAGTTAATACATTGTAAAATTATAGTTTAGTCTCCCAAAAATAACAATATTTCAATTTAATCATTTTAAAAACTGTAAAAAATGTAAACCAATACAACGATAAAATTTTATTTTAATTCTCATAAAAAATATACCTATCACAGGCGAATGCGTAAGGAAACCACAAATTTAGAATACAAATGTGTGTTTAAAAATATCATACAATAAATAATGAAAAGTGGAAACCACGTATGTGTGCATAATAAAATTAATGAAGGTAATAAAGTGTGCATAATAAAACTTAAAATGTTCAAAAATATCTAAAATAAAGTTTTAGTTAAGTGATAAATTAATTTTTTTTTACTAATGCAATTGATGTGGGTTCAAAACCAACTACACATATATTTTTATTGGTTCTTTTTAAATAAAAAGATTAAAGTACCCTTGAATAATATGACTTATTTTAATTATTATAGGACATTTCCGTAATTTTTCTAACCGAATTGGTGTCTAGTTGACTCGTGACACCAACTCAATAAGGAACTTAAATAATAATAAGTATAGATATATAATTAATGGAGGTAATAAAGTTTGCATAATAAAACTAAAATGTATAAATAAATCTAAACAAATCCTTGGTTGAGTAGTAAATTTAAATATATTTTTTTCAATGTAATTGGTATGGGTTCAAATCTCACAATATTTATTATTTTTTAATTAAAAATATTAAGTACCTTCAAATAATATAACTTATTTTCAATAAGGAAGGTCTTTCTTGTAATTTTCTAACCGAGTTGGTGCCTAGTTGACCCGTGACACCAACTCAGTCAATGATTTTATTAATAGTATAGATATACAATTGATGGAGGTAATAAAGTGTATATAATAAAATTAAAATGTATAAATATGTAACAACCCATTTTTCAGTGGTATCGAAAATGGTGGTTCTGGAACCCCATTTCCAAGGTTCGAGTTTGGTCCCTTAATTTTTTCAATCGGATAGTTAATTAAGGTATATGGATTAAATTGTAAAAATGGTAAAAATTAATCGCTATGAATTTTTAATTAACTGAAGGACCAATTGAATTGAACCATTTTTATTTAGCTAAATGGTAGTGGAGGCTAGTTGTAAACCACCAATTGTGTTAATCATGCTTAAGCTTAATTGCTAATGATTAATTAAGTTAATTATTATTAATTATAAATTAATCTAACTATAAAAGCTAAAATAAAATAAACAAATGGTTATCTTCTTCATTATTCTTCATCCTCGTACAAAGAAGGAAAGAAAATCCATGTTTAAGCTCAAACTTTCGGTTCTAAATTGATCAGGAATTGTATCAACCGGAGGATAATCGAGGAAAAGGTAAAATTGTAGATTAGACCTCAATGTTTTGTTTTTTTTTTTTTGTTGTTGTTGTTGTTTCCAATTAATTCATGTGGTATGGCTATATGTAATTGTAATATATACTTGAATTATGAATTTGTATTTGTGTGAATGTAATTTGAATTGTTTACGATTTGGTACAAAAAGGTGATATATGGACTAAATTGTAAAGAAATGGTTATCTGTGCTAAATGTGCCCGAGTGAATGTAATAAAGGATAGGATACGATTAGCATGCCAATAGGGTTAATTGCACGTTGATACGAGATATATGTGATGGTATGGAGTATATGATTGTACAGAGTTATTATTGATTATACCGGAACCCAACATTTGTTGCGGATTATTGAGTTATATGTCTCTATAGAGACTCTGGTGTGGTGGAGGGACGTATTTTTATATGATTATATATGTTGCCTACGGGCTTCGCATTTCAGTGCCCTGGTGTGTATTCGAATTTGTTCATTAGAGTTCATTGGGCTAAATGGTTAAAGAAAAGTGAAAAAAAATAGTGAAATGGTATGAATTGATATACAAAAGATTATATATTGTTGAACTATACGAATGGTATTAAATTATTGATCCTATATGAATGGCTTTGAATTGAATGTTAAATGCTTGAATTGTTATTGATATGGTTATACGAGGAACTCACCTCATTGATATGTGATTGTCATGTTTAGGCAAACTTGCCAAGTTGAATTGATTATTGTATTAAATTGTAAAACGAGGTAAGTTATTGTTTTATGCCTATGAATTTACTAAGCATTCGACATGCTTATACCATTGTTCCTTTTTCCTTGTAGTTGCCAGCTTGCAAAACGTGTCGATCGGATTGTCTCGAAGCTCATATTATCCTGCTATCAACTTGGTAGACTTTTGATTATTTTAAGGTCCAGTTATGTGGCATGTACATAGGTGTTAATATATATATATATATATATATATATATATGTTTACCTTGGAAATAATAGTTTGGTTTGAATCTTGGTTAATGGTTGATTTTGAGAATGTTCATGTTCATACCTATATGTGTATGTTTGGTCTTATGTTAAGCTATAAATGTGGCATATGAGTGACAAATTTGAAAGTGAAATGGTATGGTTAAGATGACGGTATTAAATGGATTTGCATGTTTGAATAGTTTGTGATTCCATAAGTTGAAATGATATGTTTAAGTTCCTAATTAATGTATAATGGTTTTGATGATTGAGAAATTGTTGAAATAAGATGTTTAGGTATGATTTTGGGTTGGTTTTATGCAGGCATAAATGTGCAAGTAAGCACCAAGGGTATATGGTTAAGTTGGTTTGAATAGGTACCAAAATGTGGATTTTTAAAACTTTTCTTCTAAGGTATCGATACGAAATGGTATAGATACTTTAGAATTTTTTCTTAATTTTCAAAATATTGAACATTAAAATGGTATCGATATAGAGGTAAAGTACCAATATCATGAAAAAGGCATCGATACTTTATGACTGGTACTGATACATTAGTTTTAATTTAATTTTTTTCTAAACATTGAAGCTCAAATTTGAAAACTTTGCAATTTGGTCCTATTTCATATTCGGGATAGCAAATGAGCTTTCGTAAGCTCAATTGAGTCTCAGAAAAGTTTGTATAGCATGTGATAATTGTGATTATGAAATGTTTGAATGTTTAAATGATTTATTTATATTGTTTTTTTACAGTAGTTGCTTCGGCAATGGATGCGCTATCTTATAGCTTGGACCCGACGATCGGATCGAGCAAAGGGTGTTACAAAATAAATCAAAATAAAGTCTTGGTTGAGTAGTAAATTTAAAATTTTCCAATGTAATTGGCATAGTTTCAAATCCCACAATATGCATATTTTTATTTTTTTAAAAATTAAAAAGACTAAAGTATCCTTGAATAATATAACTTATTTTAAATATGGAAGATCATTTTTGCAATTTCCTAACCAAGTTGGTGCCCGGGTGACTTGCAACGCCATCTCAACCAAAGATTTTATAAATAGTGTAAATTTCAATTTTTTTAGCTTATATGGTAAATTTTCAAAAAAAAGAAAAAGAAAAAAGAAAATAAAATTGAAAAAAAGAAACAACTAGTTTATTATTAACTAGAAATCTTATCACACCGTATGTGTGTGGAAACCACAAATATAGAGCATCAATATGTATTTAAAAATAACATATGATAAATAATGAAATGTATGACTTAACACTAACCAATAATAATTACACATGAAACGTGTATGATATTAAAAGTAATAAAGTGCGTGAAATTAAAGTTATAATGTATAAATATAATAAAATAGAGCTTTAGGTAAATGAAAAAGTAAAAGATTTATTAGTGCAATTTATTGAGATTCAAGTATTACCACATGCATATTTTTATTAGTTTTTTAATGAAAAAGATTAAAATACTCTTGAATAATATAACTCAGTTTAATTACGAAAAATCATTTTTTATAATTTAGCAACTAAGTTGATAACTCAATTAAAAATGACACCAACTCAATAAAATATTTAAATAATAATATAACATAATTCTAAACTTAAAAAAAAAAAAATCTAATAATATGCTAAGCATGGACATAATATTATCTAATAATAGTAGTCTAGGAGGGAATTTCATTTTAAGTTAATGGATGAGAATATTATGTAATAATAGAATTTATATTTCCTTTGATTTTATAGTCCGGTTTATTTTGTTGGTTTTGAAAGGGCCGAAATACTTTTTAGTTATTAATGATGACGGTTTTAACTAAATTTAATTGGACTATAGAATGGAATCCGCATATTTCTATTTTTTATTTTTTTAAATGATTTCAATTACTATTTTAAATTATAATTACAGATACATACATTTAAGTAATTATCACTAAAATTAATCATTACAATATGGTGCGAGGGCATAAAACCAATTTCTTTTTAGCAAAGATATAATTAAAGCGCTTTCATTTTAGTCAAATGAAATTCTTGTAATTTCTTTACTCAATATTTAAAACGCTTTCATTTTAGTTACCCAAACATTAAATCTCTATCGGCGGTTAACTATATACGCCACATTATGTTTATACTTTCATTTTGATCACCCAAGTTCTAGGCCGCTTTCATTTTTGTCACCCAAAAAGTTATCTTTTTTAAGTATTGATCGAGGTAAAAAGAAGATAGAAACAAAAATAATGCATTCAAAATTTTGTGAAATTGTACTTATTTACCCTATTGCCGAAAGTTCTATTTTTTTTCAATATTAAAATTTTAAATTTCAAAACATCAAAATCAATTAAATAAATTATTAAAAAATTTTATCTCTTGATAATATCAGGCAATTTGTTATTATAACATTAAAAGTAATTTAATTAATTAATTTAATCTCATTCTAAAATTTTAAATTTTATTTTATGTTTCCAAATTAAAATAAACTCAGATACTCATATTTAATAATTGCCTACGAAACACAAATTTCTTTTCATTGTATGAGCATGAATCTTCCATATCAAACAAAATTCATAATTTTTTCATCACTTCTTTACGACTTTACCCATATGAAGAACAAGCAATTAGTTTAATTAATTGAAATGATTTTTTCTTTGCTTTTATGGAATATTTAAAATTATATAATAAAAATTTTAATTTTTGTAGACAATTATTAAATATGAATTATTTGAGTTAATTCCATTAAAAGTAATTTAAAAACATAAAATAAAATTTTAAAATTTAGAATTTTAAGTGTCTCCATAGCAGCCCTGGGCTCAACCATTGTAAGCTGTGATTACAAAGGCCTAACCACCAATTACAAAGCCTTCTTAGTCTCGTGATCAACCATACAATATGAGTGGTCAAAGTTTATATTGACCTTATCTATGGATGGAGGCAACCAATGGGTAATTGGGGAACTAGGAGAAATTAGACCTGTCTAAAAAGATGGGTACCCTACTCGGCTCGGCTTAGGTTAGTTTTAGATAAAAAAAATTATATTTTGGATTGGCCCAATCTGACTCAAATTCAATTTAGATAATAATTTTTTTTTTAAATTTTAAATTTAACTATAAAATATATTAAATAAAATATATTTTAAAAATATTTTATTATTTTTTAAATAATAAGATAAACTTTTCAGACGGGTTAAATCGATCCGAAAACGAATTTGGATATAAAAGTTTTCTTGGAACTGGACCTCAATTTGGCTCGATCTAGCCCTTTGACAGCTTTAGGAGAAACCAATCTTGCCTTCCATGTCGACATACAACTATTAATGTGATCATTGTGCAAACCTTACTCTAAATTCCATTCATTTCATATTTTAAACTCTTACTCCTCACTTTATTTTTCTTAAATTATTTTTAAATAAAAATACTTATTATTCATCTACACCATGGTTTTAATTTTTTTTTATCGTCAATATTTATCGAAATTGGTTATAAAACTAAAAACAAATTTAAAATTACAAATTGAATCTCCAACCAAAATTTTATATAAGAAATGAAAAGTGTATTTAAAAAAATGTGAGAAAAATGTATCCAAAATTCACCAGCTACATATCTAGTAGCAAAATTTCCAGCTGGATGGATGGTTACCCCTAGGCCCCAAACCCTCTAGAACGAGGGATGTCTAAAGAGTCACCTTTGAATGCACCACATGTGAAGCAGCTTCAACGGCTACCAAAATTGTGGGTGCCACAGTTTTAAGCAGTACCGCAAAACCAATCACTAGGTCCAACGTCCGAGCCGCCCAGACCACCGTAGCTTCCGAAGTCATTGTATGATTGAGATTCCCCACATTGTTGGCACGAGTCACTCGTTCGGGACTGGCAAGATCTGCAGTTCCACTCTCCGAGCCTTCTCATGTTTTTCTTCAGCTTTGAAATAAGATGAAGGGATTGAAGATATTACTTATATTCACATTTCCAACACATAAAATATGTGTTATACCCTTACTCCTCAAATACACATCAGGTTCTCACTTTTCGGGGCCACTCTTAGAAATTACCCCCTGCCACGTTTCATACAAAATGATTGACAACATATCTAATTGTCACTTTAATTGTTCAGTTTAGGCTTACCATGACAGAACAATTGATCAACTTGTCCCATGACCACTAATAGAATAACAACACGTGACACCTCAAGATCCCAATTTAGAATATATAAACCCTTAACTCTTATCACCAGGGGGATCTCTCTCTTTCCTCTCTTCTCTTGCAATTCTCATTCTCCTTCCCATTGACAACCTTTTGGCAATTCTTAGATCACCTTACGCAGCAACTCTCCATTTAACCTTAAGTTAGGTGAACCGTCATACAGCATCATCATCAACCCTTGTTTGATACCTCATCAACAGTATATTTTAATTTTTTTTTATTTTAAGAATCGTTTCACATGTTTAGATGTTTGATCAACATGAATATTTTAACAAAAAATCCAAATCCAAATCCAAACATGAGGACAGAAACAAAGAAAGTCTACTTCAATTAGAATAATGGAAAGATGAAGACTTGAATGAAAGAAACCCTTGAAGGGAATGACTGAATGCAGGTTCTTTATATATGCAATAGGGAAATGGCACGACCATTGAAAACATGAATAAATGGAGGGCTGTGTAGGTGCCTTTTTTTTCTTATACTTGAAATTCAGCCATCCAACATAATAATTTTTAAATAAATATAAATTGAAATTGAAAATCCAAACATGATTTCTACATCCGAGGTTAAAACCTAATATCCTAAAATTAACGTATTGAACTTGTATATATTTGAATGTATTTAAAAAATAATTTTATAACTTCTATGACAGCGTATAGGCCACATGTGCAGATTTTGTTTGCTCATAGTTGAGTCATAAGTATCATTCTCATGGTGTAATCAAACACTCAAACTAGAGGCCAGGACTCCGTTGGCCTGTATGCACAACATAACAAAACCTAATCTAGAAATGCTGTTCAATAGATTTCAACAACCATGCCTTAAATATGTATAAGTTGGTATCAATTTGGGGAAAAAAGAGTAGTTTAAGTATCATTTGTGAGAAAAAAAAAATAAATACTAAAATGGGAAAAAGGGTATAATTTAGATACCAATTTGTGAGTTAAGCCAAAATAATAATAATAATAATAATAATAATAATAATAATAATAATAATAAAGAAATATAAGAACTGTGTAGTGGTTGCAGTTGCAATACCTCAAACTCCTAAACAGAAGAGCCGTTTACTTGCACGCATAGAGCGTCGATTATGATATTAGGTGTTAGAGTTTGAATAGCAACAAATGAAGAAGAAAGACTTGATTTTTTATTCAAAAGCACACTAAACAAATGAACATTCATTGGCTATTTAATGTAGCCATGCTTACATACTAGAAATACCAGAAATAACAATATAGTTTAACAACTAGATAACTACATTAACTAACTAACTTCAGCTGTTTAATACTCATAACATTCCTTGTACTTGGTGACTCTCTTCTCTGCCTTTAATTTCATGACTGTTGCTAAGAACCTTAAGTTGACTTCTGAATTTCGTGAACAATCCTGTTGATAATGGTGTAGTGAGTATATTAGTAATCTGGTCTTGGCTAGGAACATGACCAACCTGAAGTGAACCAGTTGCAACTCTTTCCCTGACAAAGAACAAATCTAATTCTACATGTTTAAATTTGGAATGCAAAATAGGATTCCCTGCAACTGCAATAGCTTTTGAACTATCACACCACACTAAACCTTTGCTCCTAACTGGTACATGTAACTTAGACAACAAAGACTGTAGCCAAATTATTTCAGCCGTGACATGTACTAGGCTTCTGTACTCAGCCTTAGTAGTAGATCTCGAAACAACTTGTTTTCTTGAACTCCATGAAACTGGATTTTGATGTGTCTAAACTAACTATGATCACAATAAAGGCAAGCGCACCTATCAAACAGTAGTATAGTTATGGTAAGACCGAAAATATCGTATCCACAAGGACCAAGAGTACTAGTAGTTACTATCTTTTTATTATCTAGCCTAAGGATTGGAGTGATTTCCTTTTAAAAGAAAACTAATTAATTAAAACACGACAAATAATGAATTGGGAAAATACTTTTAGAAAACTTATGTGGTAGGCAATACCTAAGGAAGAATCCACCTAGACTTCACTTATTACTTTTGATTCATATGATTTATTCACTTGACTTAATTTGTAGAAATCCCTAATTTATGTTAATATCTCTCTCGAGACTAAAAACAACTGACTCTAGGTTGATTAATTGAAATCTCTTTCTAATTAAAACCCCTATTGTCGAATTAACTCGATCTATGGATTCCCTTATTAGATTCGACTCTAATCCGACAAATTTTCTTCACCCTATGTCTAGGGTTGCAATCAACTCCGCTTAATTGTGTTGATCTACTCTTAAATAGGGACTTTTGCTCCACTGAATAAGCACATTCGACTTGGATCAATAACCTGAATTATCAAAACAAGAATAAAAACTCATAATTAAGAATAAGAACAAGTATTTATCTTATAAATCAAATAGTAATAAGATTCGTATTAGGTTTCATCCCTTTAGGTATCTAAGGGACTTAGTTCATACTGATAGAAGGAAACATCTCAAAATAAGGAAAACAACAAAACATAGGAAAACCCAAAAACTTCTAAAGAACTTGATGGGAGATCTTCAGTCTTGATGGAGATCCTTCCTCCGAGCCGCTCCGACTACTGCCTCTTGAGTATTTTTTATGCTCTATTCAGCGTCCTTTTTTAGGTCACCCCCTAGGGTGTTTATATAGGCTTTGGAACATCTTTCTTGGCCCACAAGTAACCTTTTTCGGATAAAGTTAGTCTTTGATACGGTAGGGACACGCCCGTGTTCGATAGCCTTAGGCTGTGCTCGCTCCTGCTCACCACACACGGACGTGTGGTCTGCCCGTGGACGATAGTCCAGGACGTGGTTGATCCTGCTCGTAACACACGGCCGTGTCCAATGGCCCAGGCCGTGTTGGATTCTAAGATAGGCCCATTTTGTCCCTTTTTGGCCCGTTTCTCGTTCTTTTCGACTCCCTAATCCCTCCTAAGTGTAAAACATGAAATTAAAGGATTAGGAGCATCGAATTCATCAAATCTAATGAAAACTCATCCAAAAATAAGCTAAGCATGGGGTTAAAATATGTATAAATTATGGTTTATCAAATATCCCCACACTTAAGCCTTTGCTTGTCCTCAAGCAAAATTCTCAACTCACGATTAAAATCAACCTCCTCAATTCATAATTCTCAACGATAATGTCTCATCATAATTCACAGATAATTCATGCACTGATAATTTAACTAGAAGAGTCCTAGAGATTCAAACAATCTAAGTCATAGATTTTTATAGCATGAAAACATAGGTGTTTCCCCTTACCTAAATAATTACCTCTGATTCAAAACCGACAAGTATTGACATCCTCACTAAAGATTCACTCAAATCACTCAAAGTGTTTAAGGTTCAAATTAAGAACTCAAAAGGCAAACATGAAAAGTTAATCCCATAGGCTTGCATGAAAATCAAATCTCCACCATTATGAAATGAGATGATACACAAATCAAAAGGTCTTTAAAAGGGTTATAATGTGGCTTGGGTTAAAAGTGTGGATAAAGGCTAAATTAGAGGGTTAGAATCAAGATTGAATTGATAAATTACCTAACTAGAAAAATTAGACTAATACTGAATAATTACATCAATTGAAAACTTATCACTAATAACACGAGCTTCTTCTAAAGATAATGAAATTAACAGTTTAAGCTCATAACACTAATAACGAATAAATTTCCACATTTTTTTTAAAGAATAAGAACATACAATAATAAGATAGAATTTAACAACTGAAATAAAGAAAATAGTTAGGCAACTGATCAAATCAAATCTCAACATAAGAGGGGTCAAGAAAAATGGGGATAACAAATCAAATAACTGGGTTTTGGGTTAATAATAGTGGTATATCAAGAAATGGTTGATTAGGATCAAAGGGGTTTACTAGAGGTTAATTATGAAGGTAGGCTTTTTATGGAGTAAGTGAGTTAAATCCTAAGTGCCTTTATCATCTCAGTATATCAAATCAAAGGTGTGGTCTCGACATGTATAATCGAAGCAAGTTCTAGAATAACTGATCAATATTGACACACTCATAATCAATAAAGTGAGCAAGAAAAGAATATGCTCCAAAAAGGCTCAAAATTTCACAAAAATTATGGTTTTTGATGTTAACCTTGCAAATATAAAACTTCAAAGTAACATTTAAATTTAGGGAAACGACCTAACAAAATTTTAATTCTGAAAATAGACTTATCATGCTTGATTCTCTAATATCTTAAAGTTTAAACCATCAATGCACAATTACCTATGACTTAATCCGAAACATATTAATGAAAATCATAAATCCATAGAAGTTTCATTCTAATAATAAAATGAGAAAATTACTTAAGAACAAGGTATAATTCAGTATTGTTGACACCTCCCCACACTTAAGATTTACATTGTCCTCAATGTACAAAGATAAGTAATGACAAAGTAGGTGATATGATGATCGGACCGGGTTGGAGTGGATACGAGGTGGCCCATGCAGAAGATAATTTAATTAATTAAGTATTTATAGTTTTAGTATTTTGATTAAGTCTTTATTGTAATAAGGCCCATTAAAGTATTTAAGGTTGTTTAAGTATTTTTCATTAAGTTTAATTATTATATTTATTATGGATTGACAATTTAAATATTGATTGCAAATGATTTTATTTTCTTAAGTGTGTATAATAAAGTTTTGAATCCGGTGTTTTCATAATAATTTAATTTTACCTAGAATATTTTAAGTCACGAAAAGGTTTTATTAAAGGAAACAAATTTTTAACGATTTTTACTCTTAAGTAAGAATATTTTCGAACGTGTTCCGCAGTGGCATTTCAAATTCGGTCGTAGTGAATGGGCCGGGTTTGGGGTGTTAAGATAGGGAAAGAAGTGAAACTTCCTGAATTTTGGATGGAGTCAAAAAAAAAGAAACGGTGAAAAGGTGGGAAGAGGTGGTGGATGCTCCGGTGGTGGTGGGGTCGTTCTGTAATAGCCCATTGAACCTAAATTAAAGAAATTAAAATATAATAATATAAGTTAAGGACAAGAAAGGTAAACGGAAAGAATTTAAAAATGAAAATAAAAGAAAAATAAAAAATAAATGGACTCAAAGGTCATTATCTTGTCGAATTAATGAAGCGGCCGGCATGAACTTATGTAGAATGGTTGCGCACGGGGAGACCGTGCTAGGAGCCTTTCACTTTTTCGACATGGAGATGGTGGCTTTACTCTTGCCTCTAGTATTTAATCTTTGTGTACGGTGGCAAGGATGGTGGTTAGTGTGGTGGTGGTGTAAAGAAAGAGTAAAGAAAAGGGGAAAGGAAAATGAAGGGAAAAGATAATGGGAAAAGAAAGAGGGAAAAATGGGGGTTTTTGGGCTGAAGGAGAGTTAGAGTAAATGGAGTGAGGAGGTGGTGGCTGGTGGTGAAAAGAGAGAAAAGCTGTGGTGGCTAGGGTTGGGAAAGAAGGGATTTGGGGAAGAAAGTGAACAGGAAAAAGAGGTTTAAATAGAAATCAGCTTTCCACGCCTGTGTGCCCTGGGCGTGTTAGGTCACACGGCCGTATCGCATGGCCGTGTGGTACCTCATTCGTTTCTCCCACGCCTGTGTAGAAGTTTCTACGCCCATGTTTGATTAATCAGTGTTGACCACGGCCTGGGGACACGAGAGTGTCGCACACCCGTGTTACTTTCTCAGTGTCGACCACAGCCGTATCGCACGGCCGTGGCATTTTATCGCAGCCCGTGTTTTGGGAAGATTGTCGCCCTTGGTTCGCACGGTCTCTGCCACGCCGATGTGCATATTCGTGGTGTCCACACGACCACGGCCATGCCCGTGTGCAAGGCCGTGTGGTAGGGAAACCTGCGCTTTATTAATTTGGTTAGTTTTTAGTTAGGTACTAAGAATCAAAAATATGAAAATTAAAGGGGTTAGTGCTCGGGTTGCCTCTCGATAAGTGCTCGTTTAAAGTCTTAAGCTAGACTTACCTCTCATTTGCATAATCATGGTGGTTTGAGGAGTTGAAGCTCCTCATTCTTGCTAACAATTGTATTAAAATAAGGTTTTAGACGAGTACGGTTTACCTTGAAGGTGCCAAATCGAGAATGAGTTACCTCGACTGTACCGTATGGGAAAGTATTAAGTACCGTAAGGAGTTATTCCATTAGGTTCAGAAGTGGCAACACGAGGATCTGTATTATCCATTAGAACCTGATCTCCAACCTTAAAGTAGTTTGCTTCATCTTTAAGTTCGCTATGGAGTTGCCTCGGTTTTGCTTCGTGTGTTCTTGGTTTCTCCTTGGCATGTGTCCTCCACTCGTCTAGTTCATCGATCTGAAGCCTTTGCTCCTCATGAGTTATTTCATTGTTGGTACGAGATCTAGGATGTGGCTCAGTTGTGTAATTTCGTGGTGCTTCCTGAAAGGAAGGTTGAACCAAATGGTCATTAATAGAATTTATGTTCTCACCTTTATTACTCGATGTCCTAGCCAAATTAAGAGCCTGAAGAGTGATCGTTTCGTCACCTACACGAAGTGTGAGTTCACCTGTACCAACATCAATTCTAGTTTTAGCAGTTGCTAAAAAGGGTCTTCCTAAAATTAAAGGAACATTATTGTCCTCATCTATGTCTAAGACAACAAAGTCTACTGGGAATATGAATTTATCAATTTTTACTAGTACATCTTCGATTATACCCCTAGGAAATCTAATAGTTTTATCAGCCAATTGAATGCTCATCCTAGTTCGTTTGGATTTCCCAAGACCTAGTTGTTTAAACATTTTATAAGGCATAACATTTATGCTTGCCCCTAAATCTGCTAAAGCATTACTAACAGATAAACCACCAATTAAGCAAGGAATCGTAAAACTCCCTAGATCTTTTAACTTGTGTGGTAGTCTATTTTGTAAGATTGCTGAGCATACTGCATTTAGCTCCACATGCGACGCCTCATCTAACTTTCGTTTGTTTGTCAAAAGCTCTTTTAAATTTTTTTTGAATTGGGCATCTGCGAAAGAGCTTCAATAAACGGTAAGTTAATATGTAAATTTTTTAATAGTTTAAGAAATTTACCGAATTTTTCATCTGTGCGGTCTTTCTTTGTCGCATTGGGATATGGCACACGAGGTTGGTATTCTGTACTTATCGATTTCGGTTTATCATGGCTTACCTCAACCTTACCTTTATCTACCACGCTCTCTTGCCTCTGTTTTGGTTCGTCTAACCCTTCACTATCGTGAGCAGTAATGGCATGAATTTGCTCATTTGGGTTAGTTTCAGTGTTGCTTGGCAAGCTTCCTTGAGGTCGTTCAGATATGAGCTTAGCAAGTTGTCCTAATTGGTTCTTGAGCCCTTGAATCGATGCTTGCTGATTTTTGAGTGCTGTTTGGGTGTTTTAGAAATGGGTTTCTAACACCGCGATGAATTTTGTTAGCGTCTCCTCAAGGTTTGGCTTCTTCTCTTGTGGGTAGGTGATAAACCGTAATATATACATATTTTAATCCCATATTTAGCGTACTTTTGGATGATTTATCCTTTGAATTGTGGAATTTGATGCTCCTAATCCTTTAATTTCATGTTTTATACTTAGGAAAGCAGGGGAGGATGAAAAGAACGAAAAACAGGCTAAAAATGGACCAAATGGGCTAAAGTAGGAAATCAACATGGCCTGGGCCCAAGCCACACGGTTGTGCCCCTTTAGCAGGCTCGACCACGGCCTGGATTCGATTCACATGGGCGTGTTGCACGGGCGTGTCCCTGCCATGACAAAGAGGAATTTCACTCGAAATAGGGTACTTAGAGGCAAAGAAAGACATTCCAAAAGCCTATATAAACACCCTAAAGGCCAACCTTGAGTGGGGCGTCCAGCTAGGCCAAGGAGCCAAGCCAGAGAGGTCAGAATTGTGGGATTCACTTGAAGAAAGCCAGTTGATTCATCTCAAGAAGCCGAAATCATACTCAAGACGGAGGATCTCTCCTTCAATTCCTTGAGGGGGTTTTAGGGTTTTCTTATGTTTTGTTTTATATTTTCTTCTGAGATGTATTCTTTTATGATTATGAACTAAACCCCTCAGATACCTGAGGGGAATGAAACCTAAGACGGATCTTGTTATTATTTTCTGAACTATATGATAAATACTTGATTTGTTCTTAACTATGTGTTTTTAATTCCTGTTTTGATATTTCAGGATATTTATTCAAGTATTGATGTGCTTAGGCAGTGGAGGAATATCCCCTGTTTAAGAGTAGATCTAGCATAGTTAAGCGGAGTTGATCGCAACCCTAGAGATAGGATGACGAAAATCTACCGGATTAGGGTCAAACCTAATATGGGAGTCCATAGATAGAGTTAATGCAATCCTAGGGGTTTTAATTAGAAAGAGATTTCAATTAATCAGCTTAGGGTTAGACGTTAGTAGCCTCGAGAGAGGTATTAATATAAATTAGGGAATCCTACGGATCAAGTCAAGTGAATAAATCGTCTGGTTCAAAGTTAAATAACAAGTGAAGTCTAGGTGGATTCTTCCTCGGGTATTGTCGTAATCAATTGGTTTTTCCCTCAAGTATTTGCCCAATTCATTCTCTGTGTCTTAGCATCTTAGCTTAGTAGTTAGTTAATTTTAAATTAAATAACAAATCTCTTAATTCTTAGGCTAAATAATAAAAAGAAAGTCAGTATTAGTACTTTTGGTTCCTTTGGGTTCGACATTTCGGTCTTGCCACTAAGCTATACTACTGTTCGATAGGTGCGCTTGCCTCAATCGTGATGATAGTTAGTTTCTAGGCTCGATCATTCATTTTATAAATATTAAGACTCTCGACACACGATTAGTAGGGTTGCTGTTGAAAGCCTGGAGGGGGTTGCTGTCTCTGATTTCCTTGACCTCCCCATGAAAAGTTTGGGTGGTTCCTCCAACATGGATTGTAAGTGTTACTATAAGGGTTATTTTGAGGTCTAGAATTATTACCCATATAGTTCATCTGTTCGCTTTCTATGCTAGGGTTGTACGGTGGGTATTCTGTATTGTTAAACCCTCCTCCATTTGTATCACACTGCATCACTGGATGTACCTGAGAAGAACCACACAGACCATCAATCTTTTTATTTAATAGTTCTGCCTGGTTTGATAGCATGGTCATTGCTTCGAGGTTGAAAACACTTGCGGCTTTTGTTGGCTTTGTCCTCATAACTTGCCACTGATAGTTATTCAGTGCCATCTCCTCTATAAACTCATAAGTCGCTTCAAGGGTCTTGTTATTTAGGGTTCCACCTGCGGCAGAATCGATCAACTGCCTAGTTGAGGGGTTCACACCATTGTAAAAGGTTTGAAACTGAAGCCACAAAGGTAACCCATGTTGAGGGCACCTTCTTAGTAGATCATTGTATCTCTTCCATGCATCGTAAAGTGTCTCTAAATCCATCTGCACAAAAGAAGAAATATCATTCCTCAACTTAGGCGTTTCAGCCGGCGGAAAATATTTAAGTAAAAATATTTCGATCATTTGATCCTATGTAGTGATTGATCCTCGTGGTAACGAGTTCAACCACTATTTAGCTTTGTTTCTCAACAAGAAGGGAAACAACCGAAGGCGAATGACATCATCAGAAACACCATTAATTTTGAAAGTATCGCAAAATTCCAGAAAATTTGCCAAGTGATTGTTTGGATCCTCATCCTGCAAACCATCAAACTGAACAAATTGTTGAATCATCTGTATAGTGTTAGGTTTCAGTTCAAAATTATTTTCAGCAATAGCATGTCTAACAATACTTGATTCGGTTCCTATTAAATTAGGTTTAACATAATCATACATAGTACGAGGAGTAGGATTTTGATTCACCGGGTTTGCGGCAACCACAAGAGGTAGCGGATTATTATCAGCCATCTCTTCTGTAGTATTAGTTTCGTCTTCTTGCTCTTCTTCTATGTATTGTAGGCTTCGCCTTATTTCTCTTCGGTTTCTGCGAGTTGTACTTTCAATCTCACTGTAAAAAAGTAATGGTCCTGACGGGTTCCTTCTAGTCATAAACTAAAATTTCCTGCCAGAAGCAAAGAAAAAATTAGTGAATAGAAATAAAAAGTAAATTGCAAATAAAAGTAAAAAAAAATGGCTAAAGTAATAAAAATTTAGCGTTCCTAATATCTTAGTCCCCGGAAACGGCGCCAAAAACTTGATGTGTCTAAAACTAACTACGATCACAATAAAGGCAAGCGCACCTATCAAACAGTAGTATAGTTATGGTAAGACTGGAAATATAGTATCCACAAGGACCAAGAGTACTAGTAGTTACTATCTTTTTATTATCTAGCCTAAGGATTGGAGTGATTTCTTTTTAAACTAAAACTAATTAATTAAAACACGATAAATAATGAATTGGGAAAATACTTTTAGAAAACTTATGTGATAGGCAATACCTAAGGAAGAATCCACCTAGACTTCACTTATTACTTTTGATTCATATGATTTATTCACTTGACTTAATCCGTAGAAATCCATGATTTATGTTAATATCTCTCTTGAGACTAAAAACAACTGACTCTAGGTTGATTAATTGAAATCTCTTTCTAATTAAAACCCCTATTGTCGCATTAACTCGATCTATAGATTCTCTTATTAGATTTGACTCTAATCCGGCAGATTTTCGTCGCCCTATGTCTTGGGTTGCAATCAACTCTGCTTAATTGTGTTGATATACTCTTAAACAGGGACTTTTGCTCCATTGAATAATCACATTTGACTTGGATCAATAACCTGAATTATCAAAACAAGAATAAAAACTCACAATTAAGAATAAGAACAAGTATTTATCTTATAAATCAAATAGTAATAAGATCCGTCTTAGGTTTCATCCCCTTAGGTATCTAAGGGATTTAGTTCATACTGATAGAAGGAAAACACCTCAAAATAAGGAAAACAACAAAATATAGGAAAACCCAAAAACTTCTAAAGAACTTGATTGGAGATCTTCAGTCTTGATAGAGATCCTTCCTCCAAGCTGCTTTCGACGGCTGTCTTCAAGTATTTTCTATGTTCTATTCAGCGTCCTTTTTTAGGTCACCCCCTAGGGTGTTTATATAGGCTTTGGAATGTATTTCTTGGCCCACAAGTAACCTTTTCTGGATAGAGTTAGTCTTTGATACGGCAGGGACACGCCCGTGTTCGATAGCCTTAGGCCGTGCTCGCTCCTGCTCACCACACACGGACTTGTGGTCTGCCCGTGGATGATAGTCTAGGCCGTGGTTGATCCTGCTTGTAACATACGACCGTGTCCAATGACCCAGGCTGTGTTGGATTCTAATATAGGCCATTTTTGGCCCTTTTTGGCCCGTTTCTCGTTCTTTTCGACTCCCTAAGCCCTTCTGAGTGTAAAACATGAAATTAAAGGATTAGGAGCATCGAATTCATCAAATCTAATGAAAACTCATCTAAAAATAAGCTAAGCATGGGGTTAAAATATGTATAAATTATAGTTTATCAGATTTCTTTCAAGAAACACACAATACCCTGAAATAGACATTCAATCATCAACATTTGTTCCCCAATTTGCATCTGAATATCTTTCAATCAAAAATTTTGAAGCTCGAGTGAAACACGACCCATAATCCAAGGTATCTTGTAAATAGAACAAGATCCTCTTAATGGCTTTAAAATGAGGATCCAACGGTTTGAGAATAAACTAACACACTTTATTCACAGAAAATGCAATGTTTGGCCTTGTGATCACAACATATTGCAATGCACCTATTATACTCCTGTATAGGGACTCATCTTCAATAGGAGTTCCTACCTGAGCTGACAAATTACATGTAGTCACCATAGGTGTGGGTGATCCTTTTGACTTGTCCATATATGCCCTTCGAAGCAAATCAATAATATATTTCCTCTGATTGAGAAATAGTCCATTTGGAGTACAAGTAACCTCAATTCCCAGGAAGTAACTTAACCTCCCTAAGTCCTTCAAAGAGAACTGAATGTCTAGCTCATTAACAAACTTGCCTATTGCATGTGAGTCATTTCCAGTAACAATAATGTCATCCACGTACAGCAAAACATAAAGAAGTGTAGAGCCCTCTTGTCGAGTAAAAAAAAGTATCAGACTTTGAAACCTCAAACTTAGTAGCTGCAAGATACTCTTTTAGCTTATGGAACCAGGCTCGAGGAGCTTGCTTGAGGCCATATAAAGCTTTTTTTAACTTGCACACCAATTGCTTTCCATCACTTCCTTGGTGCTCAAAGGTTGGTGGTTGCACCATATAAATTTCTTCATGTAGATCACCATTTAGAAATGCATTATTGATGTCCACTTGTTTGAGGGACCACCCTATCGAGACAGCAAGGGCAAGAACCACCCTAATTGTTGCTGGTTTAACCACAGGGCTGAAGGTCTCTTGAAAATCAATACCTGCTTCTTGCAAATAACCTTTAACCACCAGTCTACCCTTGTACCTAGCCACCAAGCCATCAACATTCCTTTTTAGTTTAAAGATCCACTTACAACCGACTACCCTATGACCTTCAAATAAAGGTATCAACTCCCAAGTTTGGTTTCTGATCAATGCATCATACCCCTTCTTTGTAGCTTCTGTCCAAACAACAATCTTGAAAGCTTCTTCAATGGACATTGGTTCCCTCTCAGTTAAGACTGATAAGAATACCTTAGTCTTGAATATTCCACTCTTCGATCTAGTTTTCATGGGATGTAAATTCAAAGAATTATGCAAAGGTGACACATGCTACTCAAAACCTCCAAGTGGAGTAGAGTCAGTATTACTAGTACAGACTCTTTCTGAAACTCTTGCAGGCTGACTTGTAGTGCGAGAGCCTGACACAACCTCCTCAGTTGAAGAATAGCTTACTACAGAAGAAACTTATGCTGAACTTGCCAAAGAAGAATCCCTGATCGAGGTTGACAATGGACTTGATGAGCACATAGTATTCTTTGGCTCAGAAGTCACAACCATAGGCACATGAGACTGTTGACGAGACTGCTATAGAGAGTTCAGATGAAACTTTGATTAAAAATCACAACTAAAGGGAAATTTATACTCATCAAATATAACATGTTGAGTGACAAACACTTGTCCTTCAGCATCAAGACACTTTTACCCTTTTTGATTTGTTCCAAGGCCAATAAAAACACATTGCTTTGATCAAAACTAAAGCTTATACTGATTGAAAGGTCTCAAGTAAGGAAAACAAGCACATCCAAACACTTTAAGTTGTGAATAATCAGGTTTATTTCTGAAGAGCTTATCATATGGAGTAGAACCTTGTAAAACATAGTAGGTAACCGATTCACCAGGTGAATTGCATGAGAGAAAACATGTGACCAAAACTCTAAAGGCATAGAAGCCTAAGCCAGAAGAGTAAGTCTTATGTCAACTACATGCATGTGCTTCTTTCAACTACCCCATTCTACTCAGAAATATGTGGACATGTGATCCTGTGCTGAATGTCAAATTGGGAGAGCTCCTTCGAGAGAGAACGATACTCGCATCCCCAATCAATTTGAAGAGTTTTGATAGAACACCCAAATTAGACTTGAACAAACTTCTGGAAATGTAAGAAACAACTTGAAACTTCAGACTTAGTCTTGAGAAAATACAAGGTATATAGGTTGTACATGTCAACAAAAGAAACATAATAAAGAAAACCATCTGATCGTGTTTGTGATGGTCCCCAAACATCTGATACTACTAATTCAAAGGGAAAAGAATACACTGTTTATGAAGAATCAAATAGTAGCTTGTGAGCTTTGCCTAGTTGGCAAGCTGAACAAACACGAGACAACTTATTATAACTAAAAACAACATTACAATCACGCAAAATATGACTAAGAATGCCAATGTAAGGTGACCAAGTCTTTGATGCCACAACTCAACAGGATTTCCTAGCTGAGCATTGCAAACCACCTTCGATGTTGACATACGTGTCCCAGCAGTCACACCAGCAACTTCTTTGGAAGTTGTACGAGGAAAATCAAGTCTATAGAATCCATCATGCATGCGGCCCACTAGTAGAGTTTTCCCTATCTGCATCTCCTTCACAAAAAAAAAAAGAAAAGGATGAAACTCAAAGTAAACTCTATTATCTCTTGCAAATTGACCTACTGACAGTAAATTCTTACAAACAGTTGGTACATGAAGCACATTCCAGAGTTGCAAGACCCTAGGACCTACCAATAGAGTAGAAGACCCTATGTTAGCAATAGATATTGACTCATCGTGGCCCATAGACACTTTACTTATACCTGTATAAGAGGAAACATTCGTGAGAGTAGTCACGTCAGAAATAATGTGATTAGTTGCTCTTTATTTAGGATACCAGGCCTGATCTATATTAGTATAAGAAGAGCCTCGATGACTGATTGGAATTGCTTGAGATTGAGTTTGGGAAGGTGAAACAGTCGACTTACAGCAATGTGACATAAACGAGTAATGAGGCATTTGACTAGCACACCTCTGTCCATCAAAATGATGATAGTTGATCGACATCGAAGAACCTTGATCAACGCTAGAAAAATTCTCATCAAACATGTAATAACAAGTCTGAACCACATGACCAACCTTTCACACAACTGACATTGTGGCTGAGAACGAGACCAACCACGACCATTACCACGACCTCTGCCACGAGACCAACTTCTTCCATTTCCTTTGTGTCCTTGCTTGAACTCCTAAGTATAACTCCTGGAGTAACCAGTTTGTTTTGTTTGATGCCCCCCATCTTCTTTCTAATGAGATGTCAAATTAACCTGCATAGGAACCTCAACAAGTAATGCTAACTATCTTACTTCACAATCAATAAGCATTCCAATCAGCAGATCAAGTGTCACCGGAGTTGCTGATGCAAATACACGAATTGATTCGTAATCCATCGACAATCCTGCCAAAATTATGCTTACTTGCTCTTGATCTGTCACCATACTACCAATTGCAATCAAACTATCACACATACTTTTCACCTTAAACAAGAATTCTTTAAAAGTAAGAGTGCATTTCTTTAAAGAATATAACGAATGACACGTACTGGAAATCTTGATGCTTGACTTCGCACCAGACCTTCTTTCGATAGTCGTCCAAACTTCAAAAATAGTACTAGCCTTTGTAAGATACACCAGAACATCATCTGTGACTATAGATAATAGCCAAAAAGCTAAAAATTTATCCTACTTTTATGAACAAGAAATGTTGGATTTTCAATTAACTGACCCTTATTGCCAACTACAAATTGTGAAGGAATATTAACTATGCTTAAAACATATCCTTCAAGATCATACCCTTCAAGAATCAAAAGAATTTGATGTTTTCATAGAAGAAAATTATTCTCACCAAGTTTTATTGTGTCATGCTTTGAAAAATACTAAACCTGATGCAAAACCATAACACTATTGTCTTGTGAACGAACCTGCTCCCCTGTGTTGGAGGAATGGTGAGGAGTATCAACCCCTAGAACCCCTTCTGTGGCCATAAACCCACAAGTGTAGACCCTCGTTACACCAAGAAAATGCTAGCTCTTAATACCATGTTAGAATAGCAATAAATGAAGAAGAAATACTTGAATTCTGATTCAAAAACACATTAAAAAAATGAACACTCATTAGCTATTTAATATAGCCATGCTTACGTACCAGAAACACAAGAAATAACAATCTAGTCTAACAACTAGATAACTACCTTAAACAACTAGCTTCAGCTGTTTAATACTCGTAACATTTGGGATGTGAGAAATGTTGACCCAGTCCTCTCCTCTCTCCTTTCTATAATGTTAAGAAAGAATAGGACTTTAACTGATGTCCAATTGCTTTAGACTTGTATTCTGAAGAATGTAGCAGGGCAGTGCCCTTAACTTTGGGCAGGAGTTAATGGAGCAAAACCTTGTCATAATACTGATATGCTCTTCTTCTCTGCTTGTTAATGGCATCCAATAATCCCACTTTGAAATCAAAGAAATCGAGATGGCTTAAAATAGGGAAGGCAATAACATCTGATGATAGTGCTAATACCTTTTGTCTTTCTACACAAGAGTGATTCAAGGAATGGCAATGTAACAACCCATTTTTTAGTGGTGTCGGAATAGTGGTTTCAGGGCCACAAATCCGACGTGTAATTCTGTAAATATTACTTTTTTAATATTTACGAATAATATATGGTGTAATGATAAAATTTGATTTATTGATTTTTGGTTAAATAGGAGAACATAGGTTCAAGTGGTATGACCCTGAAGTCAAGTGGTTTTTGAAAATGAGGTATCAGGACCTCATTTCTATAAACCAAGCCATAAATATTTTTATAAATATTTGCGGAGTGTTATTAAGGTTGTATTAAAGTTTCGTTAAGAAATTTTAATGTTTAGATAGTTAATTAATTAAAAAGGATTAAATCGTAAAAGGTGTAAAATTTGATCACTATTAGATTTAAATGATTAAATGGCTTAATGATTATAAGTGGAAGGATTAATATGGTAACTATACCATTTTTAATTAGTGGGACTGCAAGACAACTTTAAAGTTTTGTTTTATTCATGTGTAAATGTTAAAATAATTAAAAATAAGTAATAAAATTAAAATAAAAGATGAAAATTATGATTTGTCTTCTTCATTCTTCTTTAAACAAACCGAATGTCACCATGGAAAAATAAAAATAAAAGCTCCAAGCTTCGGTCTTGTTATGGTTGATGCATGTAAGTCCATTTTTTATTTATTTCTTGTAATTTTTATGTTTTTGAGATCGTTGCAACTAGGTTGCAATTAGGTCCAGCTAGACTGTGCCTTCGTTTTTGAAATTGATAAAGGTTTTGAATGTTTCCATTGATAATTTTTGTGATTTTAGATGTTAAATGATGAATTTGAGGTATTATTTGTTATTTATAAGTATTTTGTTAAGTGCTTTTTGTTGAATTAAATGATTAAGGATTAAATTGTTGAAATAGTAAAAGTACAAGGATTAATGTGTAATAACAGCAAATATGAGCTATATTAAGGTTCCAATAAACTTTGCTAAGCTCAAATTTGAGTAAAAATGGTTAATTTCAATGTTTTAAGCTCGGAGACTAAATTGAATAAAAATGAAAAGTTGAGGGTAATTTTGTAAAAATGTCAAAAAGGACTAAACTGCATAAAATGAGTTGGTTTTACTGTCTGAATTAATAAATTGAATGAAATTATTAATTTAGATCAAGAACGAGTGGAAAATCGAGGAGAAGAGAAATTACCAAATAGCCTCTGTACTTAATCATTGTCGCAATTTAGTCAAGTAAGTTCGTATGAATTGTAATGATTATAATGTTAATTAAATTGAATGTCTATTGTGTTGTTTTAATGTAATTGAATCAATATATATATGTGATTATATCCACATTATGACGAATCGACAGTTATCGAGCCCCATTTGAACCTTAAAAATTCGTAGGATACAAATGACATGTCATTAGGGTTACCATGTTTTGGGTGCTGGTCCTGAATGTCCTACCGATGGCTGAGGTCTGACATTTGTTTCGGATACTCAATAGCTTGTGTGAGCAGCATCGCAGCTTACATTCCGACCATCAGCTTGTGTGAGCAGACCCATTTCACAGCTTAAATGAGCAACGATGTAAAGGAAAAGGAAAGGTTACGACTATATGTTTAGCACACTTTGTGTGAGCTTTCCCGCCTATCTGATGTTATTCTAAATGGTTCAAAGGGCATGAAAAGGAAAGGAACGATAAGTATTCAAACAAACTATGACTTAAATCTATGAAAAGGATGAATTAAAAAGTAGTATGTTCATGTACATCTAGTTTATCTCATGTTAACTCAAATGAATTATGTGTTAATGCACTAACATGTGTTGTGGATGGTGCTTAGGCTTGTGCCAAGCTTATGGTTGGATTATATCGTGCTTAATCTTAATGATATACATCGAAATGGTAAGTGTCCAAATGGAAATATGCTTATGTGCATGAAAAGGTTGTATGAATCAAAAGATATATTTTCTTATGAAATGGCTTATTATGTGGTTGATCCTAAAAGAGTTATGTATAAATGCAATAACTTGTGTATTAATGATGATATTTAGGCTTCTGCCAAGCTTGTGTAATTGGTTGATGTTTATGCTTAAGTCATGTATTGCAAATAATACGGGTAAGAAAAGGTAATGAAATGGTAAGTTCATTATTGGGATGTAATATGATGATATAAAAGGATTGATGAGTTAAAGGAATTATTTATATGTGAGAAATTTACTTGTGCTATGGATGAATTTACCTATATCATGAATAAACACACTAATTCATGAATTGTTAATGTTATTTAAGCTTATGCTAAGTAAATAGAATGGAAAGTAAGTAAATGGAATGGTAAGTAAGTAAATGGAGTGGTTCATAGTCTTATGAAAAGGTTAATGATTGTGTAATATGTCTTATAAAATTCTATTATGTTAGGAATGAAAAATATATGAGATGTTGATGGACTTACTCATTTTTGAGTTGATGGTTATGTAACTTTATAAATCCTATGGCATTGGTATATGTTTACATTTATCCTATAAAGTTCATTATTGAAATGGAATATTATGTTTAAAGTTTATACGAGCTTACTAAGCATTCATTTGTTACGTAATTACTTTCCTTTACTTTACAGATTACCAGAAGCTCAATCAGTTGGAAGTTCTTCGGAGATCTATCACACTATCCAGTGATTATATCGGTAGTTGTTGATGTTTTAGCCAATGTTATAATGGCATGTATGGGTGGACTTATGGTTTATGTTTAGTTGAATGTTAGTTGATGAGTTTGGCATGTATATGTCATTTTGGTTGATGTAATCTTGGTACTTTTAGTGCCTTGTTGATGTGTATGAATATGGCTAAGTTATGGTGCATGTTTAAGTGACTAAATGGTATGTTTTAGAAGTAGTATTGAATTATATGAGTATGATGAAGATGTGGTAAGTATACATGTTTAGCTGAATTTGTATGCTTGCTTTTGAGGTACCTTATATGGCATATTTGTTGAATGGATTTGGTCATTTGAATTGGTTGTTTCGTGCATGTTTTGGTAAAGTTTTGGTGTTTTGAAGTTGTGCACAAAATGCTTGTTAGTACATATTTGGGTGAGTGATGGAAATGGCTTGATTTTGGCCAATTTCATGTCCACGCGGCTTAAGACACGGGCGTGTGTCTCAGCCGTGTGTGACACACGGGTGTGTGCCTCAGTCGTGTGTGACACACGACCGTGTGCCCCTGTAAGTTTCAAGGTTTACAAGTTAGGCTGTTATACGGCCTGGCACACGGGCGTGTGGCTTGGCCGTGTGACCTAACTTCGAAAGTTACATAGGCACGGACACGACCATGTGTCCCTATTTCGATTGTTACACGGCCTGGGACACGAGCGTGTATCTCAGCCGTGTGAGTCACACGGCCTAGCCACACGGCCGTGTGACCCCTGCAGTTCAAATTTTCTAACTTTTTCCCAAACTTTTCGATTGATTCCAATTCAGTCCCGAATTGTTTCTAAAGTGTTTTTAAGGCCTCGAAGGCTCGATCAAGGGAAAATATGCATGTAAATGAATTATTTATGCTATGTCTATGTTCATGCATAAGATGTATGTTTTAAAGTTACGTTTTTACGGTAATGCTTTGTAACCCTATTCCGGCAATGGATACAAGTTAGGAGTGTTACAGGCAATTTCCCCAATGGAGGCAAAAAGTTCAAGTGCAAGCAAGAACCCAAAGAAAAATGGCTCAACCTGGTCAAACCTATCATCCAGTTGGGGAAATGGAGCGGCTACTGTAGCACCATGATCTCTACCTTTTCCAAGTAAGGAGGTGGTTCCAAAGCTTCAAGAAGTCTCCTATCATTTGTTCTCGGCCATCATTCCAACATCGATCATTTGGAAATAATAAAATCTAGTATTAAAGTGTGGAGGCCTTTCTTGTTTCGTAGTTATGCTTTATTAGCTTCATTCACATCACTCACAACTCCAAACCCACATGTCTTGAAAGATGCTTTAAGTTTAAGGTTAAAATATGCATAATTATTGTACTCTTCACAAATTTGGAATCTAATCCATGTACTTTTGTTTCTAGGAATTTAATTTCTTTACCTTTCAGATTTCAAAATTCAAGTCTAATTGTTAGCATCGTTTAAATTCTTTTTTTTTGTTAAATTTATTGGTGTGACATTTTGAAATAAATATTGTGATGAATATATGATGTTGAAATAAATTTATAAATCATAATTATAATATTTTATGAAAAGTAATTGTAACACCAGCCATAATTATAATTATAACCATAATTAATATATTAATAAGTAAAATATAATAATTATAATTGTCGTGTATGATATCTACAAGATCACTATCAAAAAAAATTATTGTTTTTAATTAGTCTTAAATTTTATTTAAGAAAAAAAGGCTAAATTGATTAAATATTAAAAACAAAGGGCAAATTGATCTAAAATTTAAGATTACATTCATAATCTAAGATAATCAAAGGGATAGGTCATAACTAGATTACACACTAAAAAATTGACAATCCAAACATCATAATCTTATTTCGAAATGTAATATTATATTCTACGAATCAGAAGTTATGTTTATTGTTTTAGGATTATAGTTGTAAAATGGTATACAAAAAAAATTAAATAATCTCATACAATCTTTATAAGCTTAAAAGCAACTCGTGAGAGTAATAGTAAAATGAGATGATAAGAGTTTTTCTATCTTAACAAATGCTCGAAGGTTTGATTTTTACCCTGAGTATGGATCTTTACCCTAAGTATGGAGTAGCTTTAAAACTTGTGGTTAATATCTACCCCTCGATGGATCTATAGAATGCAACAAATTAATTACTGAGTTCGATCTAGTGAATACCTTGAAAAGAAAAAAATCCATAAAACTTTCTTAGAATTAATTATTTTTCTTTTGAATGAAGGAATAATTATTTCCCCTCATGTACAAAATGACAAAAAAATATTAGTTTTATCAGTAAAGGAATAATTAGTATTCCAGTAGGAATTATTTTATAGTAATAATTTTACTCCAACGAATGTTATAGCAATAGAGGTCCTTAAAAGCAACGAATATTTGAATTGAAATTTACTAAATTATGATATAGCCACTTCCCTTTTCATATTATATATACACTTAGTTGGATTATGAATTATGCATTCCATCCACTGACTTTCTTTCATATATATAAAGTCACAATATTTTATATATGGAATCATGACACGTTCTTTTTTATCAATATGTTTGACTAATTTCGATGTCTACTTTTGCATGGTGAGATGTCTATTCAAATCATATGAGATGTGTTATTTCAAAATATTTATATATTATACACTAATCTCTCCTTTATTCCTTTTTATAATTTTAATATTTTCTTTTATGTTTTTATAATTTTAAGATAATGTTGGTAAGTAGTTTCATACCTTAGCTCTTCAACTTTTATTGATCCATTTTAATTCCTGAACTTGAAAATTATTATTCTTTTAAGTCTATTTTTTTACACCATGTTTGGTTGTATTACATTCTCTCTTTATTCATTGAATGGTAAATCATTCATTTGTTTGGTTGAACGTAATATTTATTCAATGGAATAACCATTATTTCCCTATTACTTCTCTTCCCGTAATAGCTATTTTTTTGTATCACCAAAGAATGGCTATTCCATGTAACATTGAATAACAAAATAAAATAAATTTTCTATATTAGTCCTTTAAAACTTAGACCTAGAAAAAATAAAAATAAAATATTTGAAATATTTTAATATAATTTAAAATAAAATATTTTAATATAAAAATATTATTAAACTATTTTTATTAATAATTATATTAAAATATGATTAAATTATTTATTATTTATTATTAAATTATTTTTAATAATAATCCTATTAAAATTTAATAACAATAACAATAATCATCTACCTGCAAAAAAATTCTACAAAGGGTACTCTGGTCATTCTAATTTTTTTACTTATGCTATTACAACATGTAACAGCCCAAATACGACCCTAATCGGAACGGTGGTTTCGGGACCACGAATCCGGGTTAGAATGATATTTTTACCTTTAAATTAATATCTATGTTATGTGTTTGAGTACATCCTAATATACGGTAGGTTAATTTAATTGTTTGGGTGTTTAATTTTAGATAAGGGATTTAATTGCATAAGTAGTAAAGTAGTTGATCTTTGAATAGGGAGATTGAATTAAATATTTTTCTTTTGCATGGG
Source organism: Gossypium sturtianum (assembly GCA_025698515.1). Classification (NCBI taxonomy): domain Eukaryota; kingdom Viridiplantae; phylum Streptophyta; class Magnoliopsida; order Malvales; family Malvaceae; genus Gossypium; species Gossypium sturtianum. Next base: position 11,327,090 of record CM046952.1, on the reverse strand, counting down.
GATTTAAATTGCAAATTCACCTTTGTTGAAGAAGTGGTGGACGGCAATGATATGAAATAGTTAGTGGGGAGGGTTTAATTATTTTATTTGATAAGTAAGGTGATATGAAATAATATTATAATATAAGGATATCATTAAAATAAGAAAAACAAAAGAAAAAGGCAAACATCATCATCTTCATTTCATACCACCGAAAATAAAAGAGAAAGGAAGAATTCAAGCTCTCCACATTTCGGCATTTTGCATGTTCTAGTAAGGTTAGTGATTAAACTTAATTCTTGTAAATTTTAACATTTTTGAGGTGGTTGACATGTACATTTGCTAGCCCATATTCGAATTTTTTTTTTGGTTGTATGTTTCGAGTGTTGCCATGGACGAAACTTGGGTGTTTGTGTGATTAATGATAGTATATGTTATAAATAAGCTAGATTAATAAGATTTCCTTTAGAATTTTTGATGGATTTTGGTATAAGGATGATTTTGTAAGAAGAAAATTTTTGAAAGGACTAAATATCAAAATAAATAGAAGAAATGAGTTGATGGAAGGGCTATAAATATTCGGCCCTTAATAGGTATGGTCAAATTCTAGATATTTTGTGTTTTGAGCTATAAGGACTTAATTGTAAACAATGTAAAGGTCAGGGGTAAATTCGTAACTTACTAAATTATGTGTTTAAGGATCAAATTGAATGAGAAAAGTGATGAATGAGTTTGATTTGAATTTATTTAGATCAAGATCATAAAGAAAAGAGTTTAGATCGGGGGAAGGCGAAATTGAACGAGTAACCGGGAAGCTTAATTCATCAACTTCCGAGGTAAGTTTATAAGCAATCGGGTTTATTTGAATTATTTATAAAATAGTATGTATATGATAAGATGAATTAATGGATTGAGTCTTTAAATTTCCGAATGTGAAATGGGGACTTTTATATATTTTAGTCGAATGTGGATTATTGATTACCACCATATAAGTATGTTCATCAATTGATTGAATTAAGTATCTTAAATTCATTTTGGCCGAATGTGATGTTGAATGGGGGAAAACTATTGATAAACTAGCCAAATATGATGTTGGTGAATGTATAAATATGCTTATATTTTAGTTGTGCCGAATGCAAAGTGATGATATAAGAAGATTTAGTTATTATAGAAAAATCATATTCTTGTGTATATAGATATATATGTGTATGAGATTGGAATTATAAGCTTTGCTTATACAAAGAAAGGTCGGATAATGGCACTTTGTGTGCGAGATTAACACCGAGCACTGTGTGTGCGATATCGGTGGAATGGCACTATGTGTGCGGGAAACATGTAACGGCACTAAGTGTGCGACACGTTACGGGAATTGCACTGTGTGTGTGCGGATTATCGGACCTCTCAAAGACATAAATCAAGGAATGAAGGTGACTATATGAACTATGTAAGTAAATGTTGCATGGAAAATTTAATAACATTGTGTTAAAGAGGTAAGTAGCTTTTGTACTTAAGATAGTAGATATGTAAAGTATTCATTAATTGTTAAGCTTGAACTTAAAAGGTAAGGAATATTGGAACTTGTCCGGCTTGGAGAATTCATTGCATATGATATTGCAATATGGTATTATATTATAAGAAATGTCGTTATGAACTATTGAATAATGATTTAATTGATTTCCTTTTAATAAATCATTAATTATATGTTTTCATTTGCTTATAACTTATTAAGCTAAGTTAGCTTACCGTGAGGGTGTTTATGTGATAATGGTATAGATTTTGGAGGCTACCTCGTGCTCGGGAATCTTCGTCAAAGTCATCCGCACTATCATATAACCTCGGTATTCTATAAGTTAGACCCTTTTTGAAAATCTATGGCATGTATAGGCAATATTCTTTTGGATTTTTGTATGAATGATATGTAAATATTTGTATATATGCTTATGCAATGCGAAAATGGCTTTACTTCCATATTTGGGGTTGGTTTGGCTTTAAATTATTGAGCCTGATGATGATGTTGTGTATGTTCGGTTGTGATAAGTTTATTTTGGAAGTTTATACCATATTATTATTACATATATGTCATCTATTAATGCATGAACATGGTTTTAGTAAAACGTATAGTAAATTTTGAATGGTGGACGATCTTACGTGTTTATAAATAGACATACATATACTTATAAGTCATGTTAGGTCATGGGATAATTATATTATACTTTATATATGTGGCTTTTGGATGTGTTATAATAATGATCTAATTGTGGTATATTTAATTTATAGAATTCGATCGTAGTATCTATGAGATGTTTGAATATGAATTTATAAAGGATTTGGATTAAAATAGCATTGAAACATTTGGTCTTGCTATTTACATGTGTTTTAGTAAGTATCATTTGTATTTAGTGATAAATGACATTACAGGTCATGTTTTTTCTGAGATGTATACATTTGAACATATTGTGTATATGATCTTGAGTGAGATTGGACATTATATGGATAATTCGGTTTGGCATAAATCTTTGGTATGAATCTATTAACTTAAAGTGTTGGGTACTTTGTTGATGAAATGAGTACAAGTGATGTGCATATTCGGTTATGATGCAATAATTACCAAATGAATAGTAAATTATGCCTTTAAAATAGTAATACTTTTATGTGTATTTGGTGATATAGAGTTGAGACATATATATATATGTAAATGTTTTGTTATTCAATGATAGTATAACATTATTAATGGTGCATTCGACTATGACCAAATTGAAAGATATTTATATTATTATGCTTATTTGATTTATATGTGTTTGCCGAATTTGGGAAAATTGTCTGGTAATGCCTCGTAACCTTAATCCGGCGACGGATACGGGTTAGGGGTGTTACACAACATCATTCCATTCAACGAAACACAAGAATATTATTACAATTTTATTCTATTCTATTCTATTCAACCAAATAGTTGAATTATTGATTACAACTCTATTCCATTACAGCTCTATTACATTACAACTCTATTCCATTTGTAACATCCCGAAATTGGGCCTAGTAGAATTGGGCCCAATGGGCCTTGAGCGTAGAAGCGTTTTAAAATTTTGAGAACAAGAGAACGGCATTATTTCAAGTTGGACTTATTAAGAAGGTAATTTTGGAAAGTTACGAGGTTTCTATGAAGTTTCGGGTTCAAGTTAGGCCTTAGTAAAATTTTGTGTTTAAGCCTATTAAGGAGAGATAGTAAGTGGCATCAAGGCTTATGGAAATAAAAGAGTAAATTGCTAGCATAAATGAGCAATTGGTAAAAGGGTTATGGCGCCACATGTAGTACCTTGAGGGAAGAGGTTCGAATCACTTTGTGTGTAAATTTTGACTTATATTTTTGTACCCTTTCCTTAAGTGTCGGCCAAGAGGCATTCATGGCAAGGTTGACTTCATTATTTTGGTAAGGTGGCTATATGAATAAGGCAAGGTTGAAGTTTGGGAAAGGAATCAAGGGAAATAGGAAAGAAAGGGGGACATGAGGCTTATTTCGTGGGTGATGTTTTGGAAAGCTTGGGTGGCCAAACTCTTATCCTAGGGGGGGATGCATGTGGACGGTTTTGGGGAGAATAGGTAGCTGAATTTTTTTAGTTGGCATTTGGTAAAGACTTAGTAGTGTTTTGGCAAAAAAATTCCTTCTTGCATTTTTATGCCATTTCTCTCAAATTTCTTCTCATCTTTGCCGAAACTTCAAGCCATTAGTGAGCATTTCTTTTCTTCAATTCTTTCTTGTTGCCGTAGGTACCAAACTATTGAGACCAAACTATTTTCATTCATCTTCTCTTGAAAACCGAAATTCGATAAGCACCCCTTCTCAACCTTTCTTTTCTTTTCACGAAATTCTCCAACTCTACTATCTTTTTCCTCTAATCCATACCCTCATAACCGAAACTATTCTTGTTCATTTTCTTCCATAGCCGAAACTCACAATCCTCAATCACTCCTTCATAATTTCTTTCTCGTTTGAGGTGACATTCTTTCTTCGATTAAATCAGTAAGTGAATTCTTTTTTATGATCATACTATTTTCTCTTTAGCCGAATAAGTATTTATCACTATTCGGTTGTAAATCGTGATCGTAACCGAAAATGGTGTTATCCTCCACTTCTTCATGTCTTACTCACTCTATTTTCGTAGTGCTTTAAGTGGGAGACCGTGTATTGTTCTAGCCGAAGTTAAACGGTGGAAATTGGATCCAATTTCGATAAGGTAAGGGGGTTCATTTTTTTATTTTTCGTTATATCTCTATTTGGCTATGTTGCAAATCAGATTGAAGTTTCGACTAATCGACTATATGTTTTAGGGACAAATCACTCGATATATTTCTACCTTCGGATATAGTGGTAAGTGATTCAAGTGTAAGTGATACGAAATCTTTTGGAAATCCGAGGCTAACTTTTGGTTGGTATTGTTCTAGGTCATCGACGAGTGGTTCTTTAGGAAATCAAAATCAGGTGTGTAATCCCGTACCTACCGAATACATGTTTGATATGGTGTGTAATCTCATAGCTCTCTGAAAGTTTGTATGATATGTTCTGTGATTTGGTCAAAATACCGAAGAAAACCGAAAACCGGCATCCGTGATCACTCGGGCGTGCGTATGATCGTAATGGTAATCGTATTTCGTAATAAAACAGTTTCGGTTAGAAGCAGTGGCGTGTTTTTGAAAAATCACGAAAAATAGGACAAAATAAATTACAAAGTGAATAAGATATCATATTAAATCTTACTGTGTCTATTTTTATATGGAAGAAACGGAGAAGAAAAATGAATTTTATATTTTGAGATATCTTAATTTTAGTGAGACTGGTTCTGAATGACTTCGTGGTTCCCTGATCTTTCTTGGAAAAATCTTATAAAATTGTAAAAAGTGAATTATGAGTTATAAGTTATATGTATGGATTCCTTAGAGAACCTATTTTCAATAAAAACAAGTGGGAACAGTATATGAAAACCGTACAGTGAGATATTTGAAATTTAAGGTAAGAGAGGTCAGAATCGTTGGACAGTGAAACAAGGGAAAATTTAAGGAATAAACTGTACTAAATGATTAAGCCAAAAATTCTAGAAAAATAGTAGTAAGAAGATATATGAGTCTAGTTTCAAGGAAAATTTACGTATTTAGATTTCGAGATTCCTAACTCGAGTTATAGTCAATTTAGTCAGTACGACGCAGATGGATAGTTTCGATTTTTATGCTCCACATTAGTAGATAAGTCTAGGTTGCGAAATTACCGAATTACCCTTAGTGGGTAAATTATCGAAATTATGAAAATGCCCCTATGGGTTAAAATTACGAAAATGCCCCTAAAGGGCCGAATTATGAAATTGTTATATGGGCCAATCTGATATTTTGATAAATGGGCCAATTTGATATTTTGATAAATGGGCCAATCTGATATTTTGATAAATGGGCCAATCTGATATTTTGATAAATGGGCCAATTTGATATTTTGATAAATGGGTCAATCTGATATTTTGATAAATGGGTCAATCTGATATTTTGATAAATGGGTCGATCTGATATTTTGCTATATGGGCCAATCTGATATTTTGCTAAATGGGCCAAATCTGATATTTTGCTTAATGGGCCTTTTGATTAATTGTTGTAATGGGCCATAATTTTGTAATAAATATCTGAATAAATTGTTGTGAATGGCTATGCATTATATACATGATTTGCATGGGATGGGATAATGATGAAGAGAAGTTCTGGTAGCTCTACTACATAATTCTGGTGGCTCTGCCACAAATATGAAAAATGGCGATGCCATGTAAATTCTGTTAATCTGGTGGCTTGTCCACAAATTTGATATAATCGGCTTTATGCCTATGTTTGGTGTGTTGGCGGGGTGGGTGACTAAAGCTCCCCACAGGTGTCTTTGGTTACGGGTGGTGTGTAGCGGATGGAAAACTAGGTTTGGTTTGGGAATTGCATATCATATGCATATTATATTTGATACATTATTGTTGTTGTAAATGGGCTTAGGCCCAAAATATTGCTAATTGGGTTCCGCCCAATGAATAACGTAAGGGATTTCACACTTGAGTTCTTGTAACTCACCCCCTTTCTCTTAACCCTTGTAGGTAATGCTTGATGATATGGACTTGGGCTATGGATGACTCGAGGGAGGCCATACTTTGGAAATGGTTTATTGGACTTTAGACTTCTTTCTCGTTTATTTTATTACTTTACTGTTTTGGGTTAAATGTTGTAATAAGGCCTCTGGACTATTTTTATTTTTTTGCTTTTTGGTTGGGATGTTTTTATTATTTTTCTTGAATTGTTTAAAAAGGGGAATTTTCTAAAAACTTAAACAATAGTTTCCAAAATCGATTAACAAATGGATTTCAAAATAAACTTTTACAAATATTTTTAACACAGATATTTTCTCTCGAACTATTAACGATATTTTCAAAAGACTTGGATTCTCTTTCGAATTTTCAACGTCGTTTTCAAAAGTCACGATTTTGTAAGATCATTAGTTCAAATTTATCGATCTATCAATCAAATCTTTGAGGATAGTAGTATTTTATCAAATCAAACTTGTTTTCTTGATTTTTAACAAAGCAATATTTTAGTACGAACAAAAAGGGTTTAACATGTTTTGCTCGTGTGACATACCAAATCCACTCATAACGCATGGGCCGGGTTTGGGGTGTTACACCATTATAGCGAACCAAACATAGTGTTAATAACCGTGAAAAAAAGGGGATAATATAACTTTTGGCCCCTAAACTTGACAAGTAGGTCCACAATGACTTTTAAAATTGACAACTAGGTTCACTTTGATATCTGTACTTTTTTTGGTTCACTTTGGCACTTGAACTTAACAACTAGGTTTATTTTGATCCCAGATTTTTTTGATTGATCAAAGTTTGCCATTGGATTAATTTGACGATGGCAGGTTAGGATACAACTAATAACACGATTGGTCAAAATGATGTATTTTTTGTTAGTAACAATAAATTTAACCCTCATTGTTTACATCTTTTGTCAGTTTGACTCTTATTTTTTTTTAATTAAATTTGGCCATTAAACTTTTAAAAAGTAGTCAAATCGCTTTTTTTAACGAAAACGTTAAAACATTAAATTTTTTTAACTATGTTGGTGTGGCTATTGATGTAGAATTCATGTGTGCTTCATGTTGACACGACACTATTTATCCTATATGTCACATAACAATTTAATGTTTTAGTCAAAATTCCTATTAAAAATAGCAATTTGTTTCTTTTTAAAAAGTTGACGGTTAAATTCAACTCTTTTTAAAAGGTTGAGGGCCAAATATAACTAAAAAAATGAAGACTAAATTGACAAAAGATGTATTATGAGTTTTTGAATTTTTCATGTTACTGTTACTATAATTTTATCTTTCTATAGACTTTTTTTTATCAGATAATGGTATAATGTTTTATTCCTCATTTATATTATGTATTACTGTTGTATATGATTGAAAAAAAGAATAATGGTCACTACGATCGGTGATTCTGGCAGCAACGAAGTTTCCAATGAAATCCAATAACATTGACGTCCTTTACTGAAATCCAAAAGTCAAGTCTCCCATGTTCCCAAAGTGATAAGTGTAATAACCCATTTTGCCCGGGCCCATTCCAAAATAAAAATAAATAAACTAATGTTTTTTTAAAAACAGTCCATTTACAACTTTGAAGCTCAAAAGTTACCAGCACCCAAAACAGACCCAACAGACCTAAACTTAAACTAACCCAACCCCAGACCCAAAGCTTACACGGCCCAAATGGGCCCAAAACATTAAACAAGTTTCAGACCTAGGGTTTCTGGGGAAATCCTAGGCGCCGCAGCACCCCAGCCTTCGCGCCGCAACCTCGCACCCTCGATGGCGCCGCAGCCACCAGCCCTCGTCAAGCCGCGATTCGCGCGAGTAACACCCTTATCACCGCCGCTCTTTTCACCTTCGATCTGCACAGAAAAGGAGAAACGCAGCAAAAATGGCAAAACAGTGGCTAAAGTTTTTTGTTTCCTTTTATTTTGTTATTTCGAAGGCTATAAAAGCTTTCCAAAAACCTATAACACGCATACGGAGATTTAATACATAAATACAACACAAAAAACAGAACAAATCGACAAGGTTTTGTTTTTTTTTTCTTTTATCTTTTCTTTTTTTTTTCTCTGTTCGAATCTGTTTACTTTTTTTTCTTCATTTCGTTTTTTTAAAAACAAAACCAAACCCATATATGGATATAAAATACGTTTTTCTTTAAATGGTAGAAATTTTTACCTTTTTTTGGGATTCCGGCCACCGTGCGCGGTGGCTGGCGGCAGCGACATTGCGGCGGTCCGGCGACCGGACGTTGGCCGGCGTCCAATCGACCGGAGAGAGATTTGAGAGAGCTTTGGCATTTTTTATTTTTGAAGAGAAAGGAGAAAATGAAAGTTTTTGGAAAAATTTTAGCTTATATAGCTACGCCAAACGGCGACGTTTTAAAAATGGGGGTCAGAGGCCAAAACGACGTCGTTTTGGGCCTCTGACCCGCGACCCGAACCGATGGGCAAAGAGATCCGCGTGTTTTTATGTCGATGGTATATTTGCGGAATAGACCCTTCCGCATCTTCAATTTGTTTAATCCAGTTTTTATTATTTTCTAATTTATGCCTCAAAGTTTATTTACATTCCAATTTAGTCCCTCGGGCTGCACTAAGGGCTAAATTCATTACGACGCCGTTTTGAAGAAAGGCATAATTGCCCAATAAATCCCTGTGGATTAAGGCGCGTTTTGATTTAATCCTTTTAATCTGTTTTAATTGCTATTTGACCCCTGTTTTCTTTGTTTTATTTTATTTTTATCCTTTTATTTCATTTTATTATTTTACATTGTATTAAACTATTTTATTATATTAAATAGTCTATATTATTTTCCTTATTATCTATATATTAATTTATTTATGTATATATATATATATATATATATTTTTGTGTATTATTTTTATATATATTAAATTATTATTTATTATTCGTTTAATATTTTTATTTACATGTTTTTATAATTTATTTATTATATTATACACTTTTTCTATATTATATAATATCATATTATATTATATATTATTTTAAAATTTTATTTTTGTATAAAATCTATTTATATTATATAACTTATTTTATTTACATATGTAATTTTATGATTAGTATATATGTTTTTATATAAAGTTATTGTAGACTATTTATTAATTTTTTTATTATATATAATCATTTATATGTATTAAATTATTAAATTATATTTATTATAATATTTTTTTATATATTTTAAGTTTCTTTTTATATATTGTTATACATATTAATTGCTTTACAAAATTATCATTTTTTTACTCTTTTTATTTTTATTTTGTTATAATATTTATTTAATGTTTAGATATATTGTTACTTTATTTGTTTCTCATAATTGATCTTATTTATAGAACTTTATATCCATTTCTTAAATTCTTGTGCTTACTATAGATTTTAAAATTGTTATTGCATATTTTATAACTTGTATTTATTTATTTATGTTTTCTTATTGCTTAATATTGTTTTAGCATAATCCAATTATTATCATTCGCTATGTCATATTATTCTTTTGTTAATGGTCTATATCATTTGTTAATTCGACCCGTATTTATAGTGAATTAATATTAGATTTATATTTTGTAATATATCAATGCAAAATCAAACTTATAACATTTTTATAAAAACACGTTTTTGCGAAATTTTCGTATTTTATTCGAAGTTTTAAAAGAACGATGATATGTGATACTTGGGGACTTCAAGAAGAATCGTGCCCTAACTTACTGGGTTTCAATTTTTCTCGTGGAACTTAAGGTATTAAATATCATTTTTCTTTTAAAATTGAAACTTACAAATTTCAAATCAAAAACCTATTCTTGGGAATTCAAAACGTTGTATCCTAACTTACTGGATATGATGTTTTGTGTCTCGATGTAGGAATTTTCTAAATTAAAGGCGAGCCAAACTTCGAAGTCGTGATATGTTATATCCTAACTTACTGGATATAACATTTTATTTCTTTGAAATATGTAAGTATTGGTTTTCTAATAAAAGGATCATATTTTAATTTTTTTTTTATTCTCAACATTCGAACATGATTTAATCAATTAGGTACCAATTTTTGGGCGTTACGAGGGTGTTAATCCTTCCTCGTACGTAATCGACTCCCGAACCCGTTTTCTTGTATTTCGTGGACTAAAATCAACATTTTGAAATAAAACGTTTTATAAGGTGATCCAATCACACCTAAGTAAAAAAGGGGTGGCGACTCCATTTTCGTTTTAAAGTCAATCCCTATTTTTAAATCAAACTTTAAAATGGTTTCGACAATAACAACATATAAAATAACATAGTATTCTCTTTTCTTCGCTAAGAAATAATAGTCAGTATGCTTGGTAAAGCTATAATTAGGTAGAGACAGCTGAAACGTAGAACCCTGAGTCCTTCATGCATACTCTATTATTCCCAAACCCCCTACCCTTGGTTGTCGTTTCCGTATTTAATAATACTCCCACAGCCACTCCCAACTCATTCGATGCTAGCTGAGAAACAATCGGACCCCTGGATATATAATCTTATTCAAGCATGCGGAAATCCAAATATTTTAATCTAAAACTTTGAATCTTATCAAGACAGAACCAGTTGTGCACTGCTATTTTTTAATCAGGTTTTGATAAATATCTCATTAGTTTATTGCAACTTGAACTCCAAAGTACATAAGACGAACCCATTGGCAAGCAAAAAGCACGGGTTTTAATACAAGGCCATGTGCAATATTTTTACACACGATCTAATTAACACACCGATAATAATAATGGGAATGGAATTCTGGGACTGGTGGGACCCCTTAAGCAGTTGATGTAAAGTTGAAGTTGGAACATGTTGTTTGTCGGAAGAGGAGGGAAGAACTGAACCCAAGCTTGGATGCAGCTAGATCGATCTGCAGAAGGTTGTCCTCTATTTGATGCCCTCCGATCACTATCGACGTTGTGGGTTCCAGTCCTCCATCTACAAACCCTAAACACAATACGTCCTTGTTGACTTGCACCATTGAGTTTGCTCCAAATATTCTCCACACCACTTTGTTTGGTAGCAAGAGATCGATTTGTGGCACTGCTGGCCCAACGCGAGTGCTGCCAAGGCTTTTAGCATTGTAACATGCACTGAAAGGAGCCACTGCTGGAACCCTGGCAACCTTGGAAGTTTGCTTGATAAAAGCATTAACTACTGCTCTGTAGATTGATGTTTGCATCACAGTGTAGGGAGTGACAGTGCTGATCTTGGTTCCGCCTTGGCCTTCTTTGTTGATGGAAAGCAAAGTTTTGTTGAATGACACTGGTTTATTATTAATGGTGATGCCATTGACTCCAATGAAGTAGTCTGCAGATGGATCACCTTTAAAGGAAGCACCTGAGGTGCTGACGGGATTGAGAATGAGTGGGGTGTAAATTAGAGACTTTGAGACGTCGATATTGGGAAGGAAATTGTAAGGCCCATCGCCAAAGATGACGACACCATTGGAGCCTGAAGACGAACTCAAACAAACTGCAAATTTTCTAGGGAAACTAAAAGCAGCAGCGATTTGGGAAGGCATTGAAATCTTTGTTCTACCTAGACCAGCCATGCCTTTAACACCACTGGCAAGACCGTCCAAGAGAAAAGAAGAACCGCAAGTGAAGAGAAACTTAGACACTGTAACTTGTTTCCCAGGATTCTTCCCATTGGTAGATTGGATTGATACAACATCTTGGGCAACCTCACCAATGGTGCCACCGCCTTTGACGCTGTTGGATGGGAGGAGACTACAAGTATTATTGTTGCAGCCTGGCTTGGGACCATCGAAGCAACTTCCGCAAGCCTTAGACCTAACCAAGTTGCATTGAGCCGAGTTACAACGGGCAGGCTTGTAGGAAGATGAGACATAGCCTTGGTCACAATCGACCCAGAGATATTCACCACCAAGATCAAGGGTCAACTTGATAGGCACTAAAGGGGTTCTTTGCTTGATTTGAGTGAGATATTGTAGAGTTGAAGCATCTTTTGAGACTGGAAGGAGTAGTGCTTTAAGCCTAAAAGAAGCTTGAATTGAAGGAGAGACTATGAAGAAGAAAAGAGAAGCTGAAAAAAGGAGGAAGTTACTTGAGGCAGCCATTGTTGTCTTTGGGTAGAGAAGTAGAGATAGGTGTGAAGAGCTAGTGAAAGAAGAGGTCTATTTATAGCCTGTAAATGGTGGGTGGCAAATCTAGCTAAGTTTATCCAGATGCCAAATTTGACCATGGACTCTGGTCTTATTTTATTTATTTAATTTTTAACTCCCTCCACTATCTCATTGTCGCATGTTCTTGATTATTTCTCAAAGTAGTAAGATGAGATCCCAAATAAAAGAAATTGCAGTGTGTATTTTTTTTCACTTAATTACACAACTCAAAATAAATTAATCATTACATTGAAATTCAAATCTAGTTGTAGTGTTTTTATATGTACCCATGCATGTTGCAAATTAAAGATATTTAAATATAGAAAAGATAAGGACTGAATCAGACTGTTGAGCAAAATCCATACAATTCTCCATTAAACAAATCCCATATGACCATTTTCTTTCAAAAGCAGCTTCTCATTTTTTTTCTTATTTCAATCAATTACCTACATCGCATCGCATCGCATATAAATTATTATGAGGAGGAGATATCAGTATTTAATTAATTTTTTAAAATTTTAAAATTTTTTAAAAATTTAGAATTAAAAATCACTAAAATTATTTAAAATATATAAAAAAATATAAAAAATATTTTAAAAATTTTAAAAAATTAATTAAATCTTAACATGTCATTTATCTAACATTTTCATTGATTTTAAAATGATTTGATAAAAATATACATTTAAAGACTAAAAAAATTAAAAATTAAAATATACTCTCCTTTTCTTTAACTGTAGGAAAAAAAATGATTATGCCATTAAAGTAGAGGTGCTTATGGGCTAGGCCAGGCTCAACTAAAAATTCAGACCCATTTATTGGGCCCAGGCTAGGCAGGGCCCGAAAAATGGGCCTAAAATTTTACCTAAGCCCGACCCGAATAAAAATGCTAAAACACGGGCCCGACCTGGCCGTATTAATTTTTTATATACTTTTTAAATATATATATAATACATCAAAATAAATATTTCCCAACAAATTAAAAATAAATTTTAAAAAATATGTATAGACTTAAATAACACTAAGATAGATGCAACTTAATAAGCAAATACCTCTAAAATAATAAAATAATTAACAAATGCCTTTAAAATAATAACAAAATTAACAATAAAATAAGTTTTATACAATATCCAAACAATAACAACAAAATAGTAGCAACATAATAGTAAAATGGTAGCAAAATAAGGAGAAAACAACAAGAAAATAACATTCAAAAACAAAAAAAAAATGCAGATTTTTTTTGTCCTTTAGTGAATTTGGGCCGGGCCGGGCTGGGCCCAGGCCAAAAATACCTTATCCGAGGCTCGGCCCATTTTTTAAAGGGGCCTTATTTTTTATCCAAACTAATTTTTCGGGCCTATATTTTTGCCCAAACCCTCCCACATTTCGGGCGGGCCTTCAGGCCGGGCCGGGTGGCCCGACCCATGAGCAGTTCTATATTAAAGTAAGGAAAGTTGTCTCCAAGTAGAGGCAAGTGGTATACAATGGCCAATTCATTGGCCAATTGCTTTTCATTTGTAGCAAATATTTTTATCATTTTTATTCTTTAATTGAGTGAAGAAATTAAAAAAAAAGAAAGAAATAAAGAGAGAGAAGAAAGTTAAAGTAAAAAAGAAAAGAAAAGAGAAGGCTATGTGAAAATAAAAGCAGAAGAAAAATGACATATTTGTGTCATGTTGATATATTTATTATATATTTAAATAGTTATATTATATTAATATATACACATAAACTATTAATAAAATATGAGAGAATTTAGATAAAAATATAAGTATGAAAAATAGGTTTGAGCTTAAAAATAAGATCAGTTTAAAAAACGGGTCGAGTTTCGAGTAGGATTTTTTCAGCTCGAACCCGACCCGATTTTATTAACCTAATTTTTTTACCCCTATTCCCAGCAGACCCAATCCCTAATTCCCCTTCCCTATCAGTTTGTAAAAAAGAAAATTGTTGCTTCTTATCGAAGTGTTGCTCACCACTTCCACCAATGTCAGGGCGTCTGTCTGCCCGTCAGCGTTGCTTTTTGCATCTTCCATTGTTTCGTGTTGAGCTCGGGTCAAGTTTTGCTTGAGAATTACAGCACACTAATAGTAGAGAAACAACAGCACAAGAAAGAAAATAAAGAAAAAGTACAAAAATGACAATTAAGAAAAGCGACACTTGTTTATTTTCAAGCAGATATCCCAACAACACCCTATCTCTACCTATTTAACGGGGTCTTGGTGACGTTACAACCCAAATAATCGGAACTACCTAAGTATTTACAACCAGTAAGGTCGGAGCCACTAAAGCCATATGCTTTGACTTCCCAAAACTGTAACACCCCAAACCCAGCCTAGAAGTTAGGCCCGAGTCCGGCGTGTCACATTGAAATGTTTTAGCTAAAACCTTGTTTTCATTTAAAACTCTTCATAAAGTAAAATGTTGAGTACAAACCCCTTTTTAGTTGCGAAAGTTTTATTTAAAAACAAACAATTTATAAAACTTGGTATTTAATAATGGAGTTGCGGAAACGTAATAATTGAAAACAGCCATAGCTTAGGAAAAACTTGTTAAGTTATGAAGAAAGCCCATGTTTTAAGAAAACGTTCATATGTTATAGTTATTTCGAAAACCATGTTAAACTTTAGAAATTTATTCAAGTTTAATAACTAGGCAGTTGAAACAATAATAAAACCCAAATGTAAAGTCAAATTGAAGATACAAGGCCTTATTACATCCCAATGAAAATAAAGTAATTAAAATAAAGTCATTCGAAACTAATTAAAAACTTCTAAGTAGCTTGCAGTGTGGCCACCTCCGAGTCCTCTTCCACGTCGAGCCGTTTACTGAGAGTCACCTGAAACATTAAATAAAAAGGGTGTGAGGTTTCGAAACTCAGCGTGTATGACCCTTGGTAATCCAACCAACATGCAATTATCACATTGGGCCTAAGCCCTATCAAAATCGGTGGTCTTGGGGCCTTAGCCCACAATGACCTCATATCACATCAGTATCACATGAATGCAATGCTCCCATCCCAAATCCAACCCTGCACTCCATTTCCCTTCCAACCCTACGCTCTTGTGGGGATATAAATATCAACCCACCCATCCCTACACTCCAAAGGTAGCACCAACAGTGGCACTACTCAAACGTTGTAGCAAAGCTGCTAAGCATATAATGGGCTTAAAGCCACCGGTGGATCCACGGTCGTCAAGCGACTATGCGATCCTCACATATCTTCATCTGTATCATCAAACCCACCCAAGTGCAACATATATCTCATGAATGCAACATGCATATTTTCACACATTAAGCACCTAGGGGTATTTTAGTCATTTCACTACCCAGGGGTATTTTCGTAGATCTACCCTCCAAGGGTATTTTCGTAATTTTACCCTACAGGGGTATTTTCATAATTTCTTTCATCTCGGGTTTTAGTTATGAACTTTGGCCCATCAACAAGTCCTTGCGGCTAAAGTGAACAGACACTATGCACCAGGTAGGATCCCAGAGAAGAGGAGGTGGGTCACTAGGACTGATCGCGTATCAGAGTTTTAAAAACTTATATAATGAGAGTGATCGAACCTGGAAACTAACTATGACAACGATTTGAGGCAAGCGCATGTAACACCCTGGTTTTAGGGGTTAGGCATTTGGTGCTTAGCTCGGGTGTTGGCACACTCTAGTGTGTGGTTGGGTAAGTTTTAGGGGTCCTGAGAACCCTAGGTGGTGGTAGATTGCTTTGGTAAATTTTTAGTTTTAGGGGCTAAAAGGGGGGAGTTTGGATGGAGAGGGCTTTAAGAGAATTTTTGGTGGGGTTTTGGCATAAGAATTGGGCTGGTGGAGTGGCAAGGGAGACGCCACTAAGAGCTTGGGGAAGTGACGCCTCAGGTGCAAGGGAATGGGCCAGTGTTCGAGCTGCGAAGGCAGCACTTTGGCCTTTGTTTTTGCGTCAATGAGGTAAGGAGTTGGGTGGCTTTTGGATGCTTAAAAGATGGAGAAAGACTTGGTCAATTTTTTTGAATTTTGGCTAGTTAGGTTTGACTCATTCAAACTTTTTGAATGGGTGGAAGGGAGGTATTTTAGGAGAATTTTAAAGATTTTTTGGGGGAGTTGGAGCTAGGCCGTAGTATAAATAGGGGAGGAGGTGCTCATTTCATTCACCATCCGCTCATCATTTCTTTGTAGCCGAAAGTTCATTCTCTCATCTCCTCTTGTGCCCAATTTTATTGGTTCTTCTCTAGTTGTCTTTGTGTCGAATTTGTAAGCAAGAGAGAACCTCTTCTTTCCGATTTATCTTGCATAGGCAAAACTTCTTTTGAGCACCATTGCCGAAACCTCTTAACCTTTTTCCTTGTAGCCTAAGCCGAATATCCACAGCCTCTTCTCCTTTTCTCTTCTTTATGTTTTAGCCGAATCTCCTCTCACCCTTGTCGAAATATCCTCTTAGTAGCCTAGGGTGGTTGGCCGAATCGCAAGGGCAACCCTCTCCCGCCCTGCTCCATTCGGTTTAAGGGAAGCCGAAAGAAGGAAGCATTGAGGAAGTCTCTTGGATTCGATCATCTAAGGGGCATATCGACAAGAGCAAGGGAAGCCTTCGGGATCTCAGATTATTTCGGTAAGGATATTAGTAAGTGACTTAGAATTAGTTGATTATGACTTCGTTGATTAATCGTGTGGTTCTGATTAAGTGACTTTCGATGGACGTGGATGCGAGTACCAGTCAAGGAGGGAAAGGGAAGGTCCCTGTCCCAAAGTTTAAGAAAAGATCCGTTCGCTGCATGACGAGATTGGCCACGGTGGTGTGGGCCAAAGAACAGAAACGTTAAGCAAATAGCCGTAGTTTCGCTAGACGATAGCATCGAGGATCGAGAGTCTAGAACTCCTAGTAGTAAGGTGTGTAACTAACCCACTGTTTCCGGGTTTTATGTGTTATATGTTTTACTAACAAGTGCAGTAATAGGTGTGCCATATATACCCCTAAAGGGTATAGCAATGATCAGGTTAGTATCGAACCTGTTGCAATGTGATTACTTGCTTGTATATGAGTATGGTTATGGATGTTAATAAGCATGTGCATGTATCATCACGATTATATTTTATGTGGCATGTGCATGGGTGGGGATGAAAAGAAGGTACGGGTGTACTTCGAGTACGTGGTTGATGTCAGCTTTGTGCTACATCGTGGATTGGCGCTGACTGAGGTCGCGTTGTGGATCTTTGCGATTTAGTTCGCGTGGTTACCTTGATTGATATGGGCTTTATGCCATATCGTGGCTTGATGGATTGCTGTGTGCTCCATCGTGGTTTGATGTTGGCTATACGCTACATCGTGGATGGCATTGGTTGCCTTTTGGAGGGAAAAGGAGAGGGTGACTCGATAGTCCCCGGTGTGTGGTAAATCGGATAAGGGGGTGTGTAGCGGATGGACCCTAGGTTGGGTTGGGAATCATGTTGCATTATTTTTGTAATAATATGGAAATGGGCCAAGCCCAATATGACATGTGGATAGGTATGTTTTGGAAACATACGTGGAAATGGGCCAAGCCCAGTTGATGTGTGGTTTATTATGGAATGGGCCTAGCCCAATGAATTGAGTATGACGTGAATGTGGGCCAAGCCCAGTTTGTGGTAATGAATAAATGAATATATATATATTACTTATTGCATTTGATATTTGGGATATTATGAGGCTAGCATGTGGGTGGATTTCAGGTGGTTAACTTACACACTGAGTCCAGTATGACTCACCCAACTTTTTAATCATCGCAGTGAGTCGTGATTAGTGGACGGGTTGGAGTGGATACAAGGTGGCCCATGCAGAGAAGGAGATTTTCATACGTAAGATATTTTATTTTATTTAAGTATTTTATATTATCGTATTTTGGTATTTCATTTGATGTAATAAGGGCCTCTTGGATTTAAAGTACTCTATTTGTTAATGTTGAAGTTTACACTACACTTAGGAATATTTTCGCAAAAGATCCATATTATAGCAACTTATAATAATGTCTTAATTTGGAAGTTTTCAACAAGCTTACATTATTTAATAATTTTAAATGGACACGATTTTCAGCGATAACAAATTTTCAAGTTTAATTCTAAGGTCAAAGATTTCCAACTGTCTTTCCCAGTGACATAACCAGTTCGATTCGTACGTAGTGAATGGGCCGGGTTTGGGGTGTTACTGATTTGGTATCGAGCCAGTTTAAAACTCGGCTTTGAGGGTTTTGGGCCCAAAAAACATTTTCAAAGTGGGCTTTAAGAAATTTTTCAGTTATTCGGCATGGCACTGTACCTCAGACCAAGTCCACTGGTAAGTACTTCGGACTTTTGAAGTGATTTGTTTGTATGAATTGTTATGGGTTTATTTGGGCTCGTAGATTAGAATATTAGGGCTATTGGACCCTAGGAATAGTCTACTCAAACATATGCATAAAACGTAAGGTTACTAAAACAAACCTGATTAGGTCGCCGAGTTAGGGTGTGGCAACCATTGTGCGCATGTCTAGGAGTGGATCCTAAGAGAGCACGGTACTTAAGCGATCCACGTGACTCACCTCCTCTTCGCTGAATCCTACAGTGCGTAGCTACGGTTCACCTTAACCAAGAGGACTTGTTCATAGGCTAAACCAATTATAAAAAAACCGAAGGGAATTAGTCTTGCTATTTTTAAAATTCCCTGCTTTTAAAATTTTCAACTCTACTCCTTGGGTTTGTAAGCTCTAAATCGATTTTGAAAGATGTTTTCTCGATTTGCAAAATTACCAAAAATATCCTCAGAGGAAAATGACGAAATTACCCCGGGTAGGAAGGAAACTTTGATTGATCGAAAGAACTACTCTCGGAAACTTCATTGCATAAAATTGCTCGTGGATAAAACAGTGAAACAATAATTTCTAATGCATAAAACTTTCTAAGCAGATTAAATCGAAGCGCTAGAGATGAGTTCTAGGGGACGCGGTAGAGGAAGAATGACAGCTTCGGAACCAGTAGGGTCTGGCTATGGGTCGAAAGCGAAGCGCCGCCAAAGAGTGGATGTAGAGGAACAAGATCCGATAAGTGAAGAGAACGCAGTGTCGCAGGCTATGTTACGCGTGCTTCAGCAAGTGGCAAGAGCTAGTAGGGGAAATGGAGCTCGGAAGTCAGTGTCCGAGAGACTTAGGTCTAACGGGGCTGAAGTTTTTAGGGGAGTATCTGGAGTGGCCCCGAACGTAGCGGAGTATTGGCTAGAAGGAGTCGAGAGAATTATGGACGACTTGGATTGTGCCCCAGAGGAAAAGCTAAAAGGTGCTGTTTCGCTTCTTCGGGATGAGGCTTATCGTTGGTGGCTCACCACAAACAAGGTGTACCGCGGCGGTCGAATGGATTGGGACTACTTTAAGGAAAAGTTTGAAGGAAAATACGTTGGAGCAAGCTACTTAGATGCGCAAAGGAAGGCGTTTCTAAATCGGTGCAAGGAAATAAGTCGATAGCGAGAATCTGACGGCGAGTTTGTACGGCTAAGTCAATATGCTAAGGGAATTGTGGCCACTTGACTATGAGAGGTGCGTCCGGTTTGAAGACGGATTGCGAGATGAGCTTCGAGTCTGATCGCTCGCAGAGGGAAAGAGACTTCGCGGTGCTAGTGGAGAAAGCTCGTATAGCCGAAGAAGTTAAGAGGAGGGCGGTAAGGGGAAACCGAGAAAAGAATAGGAACGAGAATAAGAGAAATATTGGACCATCAGTATCGTTGGGTAATGTCCAGAAAAGACCAAAGATCGAGAATCCTGTGCATGCACTTGTACCAGTGGATCGGAATTGTCTCTGTGCTCGATGTGGAAGACCTCACACGAGAGAGTCTTTGGGGAAATAGTAAAGAATGTTTTCGGTGTGGATCTAAGGCACATCTGGTTAAGAATTGCCCTCAAGCGACGAGGGGTCGTGGTTCAAGTCATGGAAGGAATGGTTCTAGTCGGAGTCAACCAAGGATGTGATATTAGGTAAGCTCCTTTGCTTTGGTACTTGCGTTAATTTGTTTGCTTATGAGTTAGCCTTTCCTGTGTTGCTAAGAGAGGCGTTTCGAATTTTGAGCGCGAATTTGGAGATTGTGTAGGTGCGATAGCCTTAGTAAGATCAGAGTGCGCAGCATAAGCGTAAGGTGGTAAGATAGGTTGTATGGACGTTTGTTAGTAAAGTAATTTCGAGGACGAAATTATTTCAAGGAGGGTAGAATTGTAACACCCTGGTTTTAGGGGTTAGGCATTTGGTGCTTAGCTCGGGTGTTGGCACACTCTAGTGTGTGGTTGGGTAAGTTTTAGGGGTCCTGAGAACCCTAGGTGGTGGTAGATTGCTTTGGTAAATTTTTAGTTTTAGGGGCTAAAAGGGGGAGTTTGGATGGAGAGGGCTTTAAGAGAATTTTTGGTGGGTTTTGGCATAAGAATTGGGCTGGTGGAGTGGCAAGGAGACGCCACTAAGAGCTTGGGGAAGTGACGCCTCGGTGCAAGGGAAGGGCAGGTGTTCGAGCTGCGAAGCGCAACACTTTGGCCTTTGTTTTTGCGTCAATGAGGTAAGGAGTTGGGTGGCTTTTGGATGCTTAAAAGATGGAGAAAGACTTGGTCATTTTTTTGAATTTTGGCTAGTTAGGTTTGACTCATTCAAACTTTTTGAATGGGTGGAAGGGAGGTATTTTAGGAGAATTTTGAAGATTTTTTTGGGGAGTTGGAGCTAGGCCGTGTAGTATAAATAGGGGAGGAGGTGCTCATTTCATTCACCATCTGCTCATCATTTCTTTGTAGCCGAAAGTTCATTCTCTCATCTCCCTCTTGTGCCCAATTTTATTGGTTCTTCTCTAGTTGCTGTGGCCGAATTTGTAAGCAAGAGAGAACCTCTTCTTTCCCCATTTATCTTGCATAGGCGAAAACTTCTTTTGAGCACCATTGCCAAACCTCTTAACCTTTTTCCTTGTAGCCTAAGCCGAATATCCACAGCCTCTTCTCCTTTTCTCTTCTTTATGTTTTAGCCGAATCTCCTCTCACCCTTGTCGAAATATCCTCTTAGTAGCCTAGGGTGGTTGGCCGAATATCAGCAAGGGCGACCTCTCCCAGTTCTGCTCCATTCGGTTTAAGGGAAGCGAAAGAAGGAAGCATTGAGGAAGTCTCTTGGATTCGATCATCTAAGGGCATATCGACAAGAGCAAGGAAAGCCTTCGGGATCTCAGATTATTTCGGTAAGGATATTAGTAAGTGACTTAGAATTAGTTGATTATGACTTCGTTGATTAATCGTGTGGTTCTGATTAAGTGACTTTCGATGGACGTGGATGCGAGTACCAGTCAAGGGGGAAAGGGAAGGTCCTGTCCCAAAGTTTAAGAAAAGATCCGTTTTGGCACATGCGAGATTGGCCACCGTGGTGTGGGCAAAGAACAGAAACGTTAAGCAAATAGCCGTAGTTTCGCTGAGACGATAGCATCGAGGATCGAGAGTCTAGAACTCCTAGTAGTAAGGTGTGTAACTAACCCATCGTTTCCGGTTTTATGTGTTATATGTTTTACTAACAAGTGCAAGAATAGGTGTGCCATATATACCCCTAAAGGGTATAGCAATGATCAGGTTAGTATCGAACCTGTTGCAATGTGATTACTTGCTTGTATATGAGTATGGTTATGGATGTTAATAAGCATGTGCATGTATCATCACGATTATATTTTATGTGGCATGTGCATGGGTGGGGATGAAAAGAAGGTACGTGTACTTCGAGTACGTGGTTGATGTCGACTTTGTGCTACATCGTGGATTGGCGCTGACTGAGGTCGCGTTGTGGATCTTTGCGATTTAGTTCGCGTGGTTACCTTGATTGATATGGGCTTTATGCCATATCGTGGCTTGATGGATTGCTTTGTGTGCTCCATCGTGGTTTGATGTTGGCTATACGCTACATCGTGGATGGCATTGGTTGCCTTTTGGAGGAAAAGAGAGGGTGACTCGATAGTCCCCTGTGTGGTAGTAGGTTTGGATAAGGGGTGTGTAGCGGATGGACCCTAGGTTGGGTTGGGAATCATGTTGCATTATTTTTGTAATAATATGGAAATGGGCCAAGCCCAATATGACATGTGGATAGGTATGTTTTGGAAACATACGTGGAAATGGGCCAAGCCCAGTTGATGTGTGGTTTATTATGGAATGGGCCTAGCCCGATAATTGAGTATGACGTGAATGTGGGCCAAGCCCAGATTGTGGTAATGAATAAATGAATATATATATATTACTTATTGCATTTGATATTTGGGATATTATGAGGCTAGCATGTGGGTGGATTTCAGTGGTTAACTTACACACTGAGTCTGTATGACTCACCCAACTTTTTAATCATCGCAGGTGAGTCGTGATTAGTGGACGGGTTGGAGTGGATACAAGGTGGCCCATGCAGAAGGAGATTTTCATACAGAAGATATTTTATTTTATTTAAGTATTTTATATTATCAGTATTTTGGTATTTCATTTGATGTAATAAGGGCCTCTTGGATTTAAAGTACTCTATTTGTTAATGTTGAAGTTTACACTACACTTAGGAATATTTTCGCAAAAGATCCATATTATAGCAACTTATAATAATGTCTTAATTTGGAAGTTTTCAACAAGCTTACATTATTTAATAATTTTAAATGGACACGATTTTCAAATGATAACAAATTTTCAAGTTTAATTCTAAGGTCAAAGATTTCCAACCGTCTTTCCCAGTGACATAACCAGATTCGGTCGTAGTGAATGGGCCGGGTTTGGGGGTGTTACAGCGCACCTATCGAACAGTAGTATAGTTTAGGCAAGACCGGAATGTCGAACCCAAAGGAACTAAAAGTACTAATACTAACTTTCTTTTTATTATCTAGCCTAAAATAAAGGGAATTTGTTGTTTAAGCTAAATTAATTAACTACTAAACTAAAGATTCTAAGACAAAGAAGAATGAATTTGGGAAAATAACTTGAGGAAAAACCAATTGATTAAGACGACACCTAAGGAAGAATCCACCTAGACTTCACTTGTTATCTAACTCTCACGAACTGCATTTATTTATTCATTTGGCTTGATCCGTAAGATTCCCTAATGTATATTAAACCTTCTCTCGAAGCGAATAACGTCTAACTCTAGGTTGATTAATTGAAATCTCTTTCTAATTAAAACCCCTAGAATTGCAATAACTCGATCTATAGAATCCCATCTTAGGTTTCACCCTAATCCGGCAAAATCTCGTCACCTTATCTCTAGGCGCGTGATCAACTCCGCTTAACTATGCTAGATCTACTCTTAAGTAGGGACTTTTGCTCCTCCACCTAAGCACATCAAACTTGAATTAATATCCGCGAAATATCAACACAAGAATTAAGAACACATAATTAAGAACAAGTCAAATATTTATCATATAGTTCAGCAAACGATAACAAGATTCATCTAAGTTTCATCTCCCTCAGGTATCTGAGGGTTTAGTTCATAACAATAAAAGAATACATTTCAGAAGAAAAGATAAAACAAAACATAAGAAATCCCTAAAACCCCCTGAAGGAATTGAAGAGGAGACCATCCGTCTTGAGTATGATTCCGGCTTCTTGAGATGAATCAACTGGCTATCCTCGAGTGAATCCCCACGAATCTGCCTTCTCTGGCCTAGCAAGACGCCCCTAGACGATAGCCTTGGGCTCCCCCGACAAAAGCCCTGGCAGAAGGCTTCTGTCGAACTCCCCTTCAAGTTGCCCCCTTGGGTGTTTATATAGACTTTGAGATGCCTTACTTGGCCCCTAAGTATCCTAATTCAAATAGGATTCCTATTTGGGTGTTTGAATAGGCTTTGGAATGTGTTTATTTGCCTCCAAGTATCCAAATCCGAGTAAAACTCCTCTTGGCCGCGGCAGGGACATGCCCATGGCACACGCTCGTGTAAGTCGTGGCCAGGCCGTGTTCGAGTCTGTTGAATGAGGCACGACCGTGTGGTCTTGGGCCCAGGCCGTGTGGATTTCGTGATATGGCCCATTTACTCCGTTTTGGGACCGTTTTCCGTTCTTTTCATCATTGGGTGCTCTCCTGAGTATAAAACATGAAAACAAAGGATTAAGAGCATCAATTTACACAATTCAAGGCTTAAATCATCCAAAAGCGTGCTAAATGTGGGCCTAAAATATGTTACTTTTACAGTTTATCAAGGACCGCTTAAGTACCAAGCTCTCTCTAGATCCAATCCTAGACATGCATATGTCCATTGCCACACTCTAACCTAGCGACTTGTCCACATACATGTTTGATTATTGACTTAAGTTTTATGCTATTTAAGAATTTATCAGAACTAGGCCTAGAGTCCATTAAAACCCTAGTATGCATTTCTAAAATCCCATAAGGCCCACTAAGCCCAATTATGTCCATATAGCCCATTAGGCCCGATCATAATCAAATCATACAACCATCCGTATCAATCCATCATTCAATTTCACATATCAACTCTTGCCGAATTGGGCCCTCGAGCTCGGCAAGCCCATTTAGCCCCTTCTGGCCCGGTTGGCCAAACAGTGGCCTGAGACCATGAGATCGCTCTCTTGGCCCCAGTAATCGTATCGGAGTTCCCACACGAATGTTCGCATGCTCGTGTGGTTGTCGGCGCCAACCTTTCAATTTTTCGGCTTATCGGCACTCCGGGTTTTCAAAATTTCGACTTTTGTCGATTTGCCGTATGTGAAGTGTATGTACACACCTGGTTAATGCGACGTGCTACACTATCCCCAGCCTTGAACCTACAACCAATACCAATCTCCAATCAATCACACACTTAACCACAATATTTACCCAAAAACCAAGCCTTACCATAACCTTACTGTGTGCCACTGCCACCGGTTCTAGTAGCCCTTCCTTAGCTACTATTCACGAATATCCCTAGATCCGCACTCTGCATATGCTATCAAAAATCAAGTGACTCATATTCCACACAAGTCACCTCTATAAGCCACACTTACATTCGGCCACTTACTAATCCACAATTGAGACGAGTACACTTACCACGCTAGCGATCCTTACCACGCTTGCGATCTTTGAACCCTACCCTTGTTAATATAGGGTTAACGACAAGAAAGAGTTAGATAGCCCTCCAGCTTTTACCAAAACACACTAAAGCAGGTTGACTAAGTATTTAACACCCCAAACCCGGCCCATGCGTTTCGACCAGATCTGGTATGATACTAGTTGTACATTAAAAACTTTTGTCTTGTTGGTTTTGGAAGTCGTAAATTAAATAGACATTATTTAAGTAAATAAGCGGCATTTTAAAAATAAAATCTTGTATTAAGTATAATTAAACCTTTGACATAATCTCATAAGTTGCAGAACATTAAAACTACTTAATTAGATAAAACTATGGGGCCTTATTACATTGATAATTCCAAAGTAAAAATAAAATAATACTTAAAGAAATCCCAAAAAAATAATTTATAGAAACAAAGCTTGACCTCGAGTCCGTCTCGGCTCCCATGTCCACGATCTACTGCTCATCTGGAAGAGTAGAGAAAAGGAAAGTGTGAGTCACCAAGACTCAGTGTATAAATCTCAAAACACACAACGACCTGAGCCCACAAACACATTATGGGCCCTGGCCCATACATAAAGGTATCAATCATAATCACATGATAAATAATAAATAATGAACAACCCAACCCATCCTAGGTTTCCATCCTCTACACACCATCCCGTACCAACCATCACACCTTGGGGATTTCTACAATCAACCCTCCATCCGCTACACACCAAAACGATAGCCGTACTGCCTATTCCTATTAATTGGGAATCATTTAACGTGGCATCGCCACCGATCACTATGTGACCTTTCATTTAAATTATGTGGGATTTCTACCACCGATCACCAAGTGACCTATCATGCACTTCCCCTTCAATATCATCACTCCCACCCCATGCATACATACATAAAGAAAACATCATACAGACTTATATACTTTTCGATACACATAGAGAGTTCTATGTTTACGTACCTGGCATCTTTTCCTAACCCTTTTAGGGTTCCATTCGACGGTCTACACAACCTCATTCTGGCTTTTTAGCCCATAACATATATAAATAAACATACATACAGGTTTATTAGTAGTGTGTTAGAGATGTACACACCTGATTAATGTCGATACCCTTGCTACAACTTTGCTCAAAAAGTCGAAAAGATGCGAAACTAGGGCCTCTCCTATATTCGGCCATGGTTAGTGTTCTACCCAATTTTATATATTTGAATAACAAATCTTCTTACCTTAAAATCTCGAAATTGGAGACTTATGATTTTCGGCTTTTAGATCTAGTCGACTAAGCTTCCTTCAAATCCCGAATTGTCGCCTATCATAAAACCATTAAACTATTAGCTTTTGGCTTTTAACTTTCAAAAACCGGGAATAGATTATGAGAACTAATCAAAAATCAACACTTACCTTAGCATAAGAGATTCGGCTAGCACTAGAGAGAGGATTCGGCAATGCCCATGGAAGATTTAAATGTCGGAAGTATAGAACTAATTCTCAAATAGGATGAATAGAAGAAAAGACTATGGATGCTTCGGCTTCCTAGAGAAATCGGCACAAGAAAGAAAAAGTGGAGAAGAGTTTCAGCTTTTAAAGAAATTGGAGAGGGAGAGGCTAGGGAATTTCGGCACAATGGGAGAGAAATTTAGGGTTTTCAGTGTCAGAATCAAGGAGCTAGCCCCCCCTATTTATAGATATTTTGGCACGTACTGCTAAAAACTGAAAACGCCCTTAAAATTCAAGCTAAAAGAGAGGATAAATTCGGCACCCTCCTTGCCATGCAGTAGCCAAATTTTACACTCCTCTAGGTGGTAGATTTTCGGCCAACACTTCCCTTGAAGATAAGCTCCTAACTTTTCTCCTTTTTATCTATGATATTATCACTTAAAAATCCACATAAATTCTCCTATTTTATAGCCTTGTAGCCGTCCACCTCTACTAATCCCTAATGCCAAATTTAACTCACTTAAATTAAAATATTTGGGCCTCATTAAACTTAATACTTGGGCCCCTAATTCCTTGTGTGTGGCGTCACACTCTCTTCATTTAAAGTGCCGAATTTGGCCTAAAACATGGGCTCCTTTGGCGACCCAAAACTTGCTCCTTTTTAGCTCATTAATGATGCCATTTTAATCGGGCCTTTTGCCTAATTCTAAGCCCAAATTTAGACCCCTATCAATTAAATTAACCTAGTAAACCTATCCCTACACTAAATGTATAGGCCCGTAAATTTAGGATGTTACAGTTACGCTTTCTTAAAGAAATTTCGTCCTCGAAATTTCCAACTAACTACTAATCGTACTACCCAAGTCTCACCACTATGCTTTCACTGTGCACTCTAATTTAATAATATATAACCATTGCACGATACAGCTTTCTATACCCAAAAATATAGCATCCACACAAAATATACCGACTTAATGGTGATTGAACAATCCCGAGCCTTATGCTCCTCGGACCAAGATCTTAAACACGCTCCCGACTTCCTCCAACATTCACCCGATGACGCCTTCGCAATATTCGCAAACCTGAAAGTTTGGACGCACCTTAACATGCTTCACAGAACGAGACTGCAACCCTAGAAAACTACGATCTCTTTTTTTTCTTACGGTCCACGCACCCAACCCGAAATGTTTCACCGATTTCTTTAACCTCCTTCAAGACTCCCCTAACTAATCGAGTCAAGACATCGGGTCCTAATACTTCCACGGCCTCGATCATGGCCTCTTCTTCTCTCCTAGCGCTCATCGTCGATTCTCGTAGTATCTGAATTAGAAATTTTATGAACTATTAATTTCTTTCACTGATTAACCACGAACAGTCTTATGAATAGTAGTTTTAGGAGTAGTTCTGTCGAATTCGCGATTATATCTACGATTCAGTCTCAAGTTTGTGACCTCTAACTAAAATAAAACACATAAATCATACAAATAACATCCAAGCACTTACATTCTTCACGTAAAGGTGTTTTCGTTGATTCACTACCCAGGGGTATTTTCGTAATTTTATCCTACAGGGGTATTTTCGTAACTTTTCATAATAAAGTTCCTTGGTGATTTTGTGAAAGAAAGGTATTTTTTTAATTTTTACAATCCGAGGGTATATTGGTAATTTTACAATCCGGGGTATTTCTAATTTACAAACCAGAATATTTTGATTTTTTTTTTTTTTCAAACAGGGCACTTTGGAAAATCTAGTTACTCTTGTAAACTTAGGGTTTTGGGTAAATTTTTCATAGTCAGTGAACATTTTCAAATCAAGTGTATCTTTTTGGAAATGTACAAAACTTAGGGGTTTTGTTTGCCAAAATAGGGTGGTTGGTCCCTTTCGGGTTTTAATTATGGGTTCACCCATGAACAAGTCATTATAGCTAGGGTGAACAAATCCTACGCACTGTAAGATTCCAAATAAGAGGAGGTGAGTCACTTGGACCGCTTAAATACCAAGCTCTTCCTGATCTATTCCTAGACATGCATATGCTCATTGCCACACCTAGTCTTGCGACTCGCTTACAGTGTTTTATTTAGTGAAATTAAGTCTTATGGATTTGAAGAGTTGTTTGTCTAAGCCTAGAGTCCATCAAGTTCTAACCTAGATAGTCTACATCCCATAAGGCCCATTAAGCCCACATTTATATCACAATCGGGAGTTCGAATACTTACTTGGGTGGATTGGGTGCCAGAGACTCGAAGGCCATATCTTCATCCAAAACATTTTTTCAACTTTTTAAAAACAAGATTAGACCCATTTCACAGCCCGAGTTTTGAACTGGGCTCTGATACCAAAATGTAACACCCCAAACCCGGCCCATGCGTTTCGACCAGATCTGGTATGCTACTAGTTGTACATTAAAAACTTTTGTCTTGTTGGTTTTGGAAGTCTTAAATTAAATAGACATTATTTAAGTAAATAAGCGATATTTTAAAAATAAAACCTTGTATTAAGTATAATTAAATGAAACACCCCACACCCGGCCCACGAGCCTGAACCGGATCTGGTATGTTCCTTAAGTAAATCGGTTTTCAAGTTCTTTGTTACTTAGTGAAATTTTGGAAAAAATATTGTTTTGAGTTGGGCTTAGTTTGGGAACCCATTTAATCAATTTCGAAAGTCCAATTTTAATTTAGGTGACAAGATAATTTTAGGGTTTATTTTTAAAGAAATCATTTTTTTCTTAAACTTAATTTAGAATAGTTCGTAACATGATAATTAAAAGTAAAGCAAAATAAAGAAATCCACTTGGGCCTTATGGCCTTATTACATCAAATAACCCAAAAATAAATTAAAAGTACTTAGAAAATATAAAGTCCAAATTCCAAATAAAATCTTCAAGTGAAGCATGGCCACCTCGGGGTCTACCGTCCCGATCGATCCACTGCTTCATCACCAAAAAATGTTCCCACAACGGGTGAGTCAACAGACTCAATGTGTACATCATACTAACATTCAACAAATCAGGCATACATGTTCATATCAAATTCATATTCATATAAAAATAAATGATGCAACCCAAACCCAAGCCTATTTGTCCATCCGCTACACACCACCCGTACTCGCCACCACACCGTGGGACTACTAAGTCAACCTCCATCCGCTACACACCATCGAAGCGCGATCATTTGCGATCGACGTGCACATCGCCCATATAATTTGTGTCATTAGACACCATATTCAAATAATGTAACCGGTTACCAAATTCGTATAATGTAACCGGTTACCATATTCAAATTTTGTGACCGTAGTCACCATATTCCGCTGGTGAGACCAAGTCAACACCTTCTTCCCCTTTCTCATATATCCCGAATGCCCCATAAATTTTTTTATATCATGCATAACATACTTAATTTCTCATTATTCACATGTTAACAATATAACATATTCGTAATCCTATCGAAAGTAGGAAACGTGCACTCGGTACTCTTACCACATTTGTGGTACTTAGCCACATTCACATTCTTATGCATATTCATATATTAAAATAATTGCCATATGATATATTGAAAGTTAGTGTGAGTACACACTGATTGGCTTAATAGATTCCTTGAAATCCCGAAGAACGATCTACCGATCTAAAGTTTAGATCTGTTAATTCCTATATTCACCCATCATACAAAAACACATTAATAACCTTTTCGATTTTAAAACCAAATCCCAATAGGAATGGTATTACTAATACTTACCTTGTTTGCCGATTGGATTGATCAAGTTCCCAAAAATTACTAGTATCCCTTTTCCTTGAAATCGCTAACACTAAATCATGTAATTTTGTCAAGATTCGACTTTTAGATCAATGAAAAATAATTCTAAATACCAAAAATAAGCCTTGGCCGATTAGATCTATGTACTTACCTTACGCTTTCCAAATCAAGAGGATTCCTTGCCCTATATGTCTGTTTAAATCTTCATGTTAGATTTAATCTAACATATACATCATAACCTTTAATCAAATAAATTTATCTTACCTTAGATCCTTGATCCTTATATTCGACGATTGTGACCCCTTTAGATGTCGTAGTTGATTGCTCCTTTACTTAGAATCAACAAAGATTCGGCTTTGTCAAGAGAAACAGAGAAGAAAATAGAAGAAGAGGAGATGGATTTTGCTTAAAGAAAAATTCGGCAGAGAGGGGGAGAGAGCTAGGAAAATTTTGGCACAGAGGAAGAGAAAGCAAAAGTTGATGAGTAGCCCTCCTACCCTCCTTTTATAGCCGAAATTATCAGCCTAGGAGTCCCTTACTTGGCCACCACTCCTCTTTTTGATAATATTATCTCTTTTATTTAAAAGATAAAAGCCTTTAATTCATCAATTATCTCCTCAATTTTCTTAAAAGAAAATCCTTTATTTATCACTTATTATTCACATATTTATGCAAATAAAACTCTTCCTTTTCTAGAAACCCATGCCGTCCACCTCAATTTTCCCTGAAGCAAAAATAAAACTTATTTATTTGCTTCTCAAGTGACTCGAACTCAGGGCCTATTTCCCCGCATGTGACGCCATCTCCTTAGGCCCTAAGTGGCATCTTCAGTGCCACTTTTCCAAGCCTGCTTGTGTGTCAAACTTCTCCAACTTTTTCTTTTAAGGGCCTCTAGCCCTTATTTCCTATTTTGAACTTTAAAATTTGACATTTCGGCATCATTTCTAAGTTTCCTAAAATTTTCGATCGGCTCTGAATTTGCCATTTTTCTTACATTTCCAGTTTTCAGAATGTTCACTTTCCATTTTTGAAACATTTCCAAAAATATTCGTGTTTCCAAAATGTTCAAAGTTTCCAAAATGTTCATTTCTATTTCTATGCATTTCTAGAATTCCAAAAATACCAAAAATTTATTCATAGTGCTTAAGACTTGTCATTTCGTACAATTAAACCGAAAATGCATAGGCCCTTTCCAGATGTTACGCTTCTACCCCTTTAAAATAATTTCGCCCTCGAAATTGCTTACTAACGAACAATCGCATGCGGTCTAACTCACCCCACTACGCTATTGTCGCGCACTGATCTTAAAGAACTATCACACTTTCTAGGCACATTCTCTAGGTTCACATCTAAGGTTTCACACTTTCCTAGCAATACAAGAATAAGCTAACCCTATAACAAGCAAAGCATTTAAGGGTATTCCGTAAATAAGGAACGTGCCGTTGTCATATCCGGCACATCTTCCTCCTCACGACGGTCAATCGCATAAACCAACCTTGGTTGCCTCGCGTCTGCACCTTCAAATCTCTCGCTTGGTGCTCCACGCCCTCGGCCCAACCATTTCCTCCATGGTTCGGTCCACGACTCGCCCCGAGGTCTTTGTCCACCTCTACCACTGATTAATATTACGAGTTCTTTGGTCGACTCTCATCTGGTTGTTTGGGACAATCCTTAAGCATATGGTCCTTGGATCCACATTTGAAACATCCACCCGTCTTTCTCCAGCACTCTCCCAAGTGCTTCTTTCCACAATGCTCACAAGGGCGATACTGCCAGCCCGTACCAGCTTGTTGATTTCGTGGCCCGTCAACCCTAGGCCTCTTATGGCCCTTTCCAGATGGTCCAAAACCTCTTTTGGGCTTATTCATATCCACAGCCTGCTTGGTAGCATCCTTAATTCCCTCGGCCACCTTGGCCTTTTCCACCAAAGCAGAGAATTCCCGCTCCTGATGCGGTGCTATCAACAATCTCGGATCGTCTCTCATCCGTCCTCAAAACGGACACGGCGTTCATGTTCGGGCGCTACTACCCTCGAGCATAACGGCTCAACCTCGTAAATTTACGCCTCATATTCGCTCACCGACTTGTTCCTTGAACTAGCCCTAAAAGCTTTTCTTTGCTCGTTCAGTATACCGGTTCCTACATATTTCTTCTCCGAATGCCTCCTTAACATATTCCCAGTCGATCATCCGCCAGTAACACCATCTCGCATAAGATTAACCACCACCGATACGCTTCATCGCGCGTAGCGCTGCCACCATTCCTTTCAACTTCTCCTCGAGTCGTCGAGCTCATCCATGATGCGCTCCGTCGCTTCCAACCAATACTCACCAGATCGGGTGCCACTCCCGACACTCCACGAAACATCTCACTCCATTAGCTCGGAGCCGTTCGTGCACGATTTCCGTGTTCCCGAATTTCCACCCGCACCACCCACCAATTCCAAAACTCACAAAGACACCGCGACACAAAGATCGCCCCCCGCTTTGAGCTTGCCGCTCCACACCAACTACCGGGAAGTGGTGGGGCGGTGGTACCTCATTATCGGATCCTTGACCCGATCTAACGGGTTCGACCTAGTCATTCTTCCTCTATCACGTCCCACGACGGCCATGTCCTCTAGAGCTCATTTCGGCGTCGAGATCCGATTAAGAAGTTTTATGTATTAGTACTTTGGTTTCACTTGTTTACTCACGAAGAAATTTTTATGACAAGAGTTTTAAGAGTGGTTCTTTCGTATTCATACAAACACACACGCTCTTTCCATTCATTCATTCATCCATCAAACAAGTATGAACTTTCGCTCATTTAGAGAAACGTTGTAGTTTTCATCGTTGATGTTTTTCCACTACCTGTGGGTATTTTCGTAATTTTGTCCTACAGGACATTTTCATAATTTTCAAAAGGGAAGAGTTCCTCGGTGATTTCACAAAAAGTATTTTGGTAATTTCAAAATCCCGAGGTAATTTGGAAAATTTTAAAATCCGGGGGTATTTCGGTAATTTTTTTAACCTCAGGGGTATTTCTGTAATTTTCTAAAACCAGGGTAAATTTGTAAAATTTAATAAGTTAGGGATATTTCAAAAGTTGTAAAACTTTGAGGTTCTCTTTTGAGAGTTGCACTTTTCAAAACGATGATGTTGCAAAATTTTTAGAAGTCGTATCATTTTGGTAATTTTGTAAGTTAGGGGCAATTTTGTAATTTTTCAAAATCAAGGTATTTTTTTAATAGTTTGCAAATTAGGGTTTTTTTTTTTCAAAACATGGCTAGTTCCCTTTCGGGTTTTAGTCATTATGTTTAGCCTATGTCCGAGCCCTCTTTGGTCGTGGTGAACCAAAGCTACGCACTGCAGGATTCGAATGGAGAGAAGGTGAGTCACGCGATCGCTTAAATACCAAGCTCCCATCGAAACCATTCCTAGACATGCGCACGCAGGGTTGCCACACCGCCGAGCCCTCTGAGTTAGGGTGAACCGGCTACGCACTGCAGGATTCTGCGAAGAGGAGGTGAGTCACTAGGATCGCTTAAATACTGTGCTCTTCCGGATCCAATCCTAGACATGCGTCTGTGGGTTACCACACCCTAGCTCGTGACTGACTTAGCCATAGGTTTGTTTAGTGCATTAAGTCTTATGTGGTTTTGTGTTTGAGTAATCTAGCCCTAGGGTTCATGTTCCTATCATCCTATTCTACGCTCCATGCCTTTTCTACCCTTATACAGCTTCATCAATCACGTAATCACACATAAAGTTAGGGTACTTACCGTGGATCATGGGTTGGAGACTTAGGTGCCATGCCAGACACCTGCTTTATTTCAAGAAAATCATTTGGGCTCGAATTAAAAACGTTTTGGGCCTTAGCCCACAGCCGAGAGTTTAAAATCTGGCTCGATATCAAATCAAACACCCCTACACCCGCCCACGAGCCCGAACCGGATCTCGTATGTTCCTTAAGTAAACCGGTTTTCAAGTTCTTTGTTACTTAGTGAAATTTTGGAAAAATATTGTTTTGAGTTGGGCTTAGTTTGGGAACCCATTTAATCAATTTCGAAAGTCCAATTTTAATTTAGGTGACAAGATAATTTTAGGGTTTATTTTTAAAGAAATCATTTTTTCTTAAACTTAATTTAGAATAGTTCGTAACATGATAATTAAAAGTAAAGCAAAATAAAGAAATCCACTTGGGCCTTATGGCCTTATTACATCAAATAACCCAAAAATAAATTAAAAGTACTTAGAAAATATAAAGTCCAAATTCCAAATAAAATCTTCAAGTGAAGCATGGCCACTTCAGGGTCTACCGTCCCGATCACCATCGCTCATCACCTCAAAAATGTTCCCACAACGGGGTGAGTCAACAGACTCAATGTGTACATCATACTAACATTCAACAAATCAGCATACATGTTCATATCAAATTCATATTCATATAAAAATAAATGATGCAACCCAAACCCAAGCCTATTTGTCCATCCGCTACACACCACCCGTACACTCGCGGTCCACACCGTGGGACTACTAAGTCAACCCTCCATCCGCTACACACCATCGGCTGCGTCATTTGCGCATCGACGTGCACATCGCCTATATAATTTGTGTCATTAGACACCATATTCAAATAATGTAACCGGTTACCAAATTCGGATAATGTAACCGGTTACCATATTCAAATTTTGTGACCGTAGTCACCATATTCCGCTTGGTGAGACCGGTCAACACCTTCTTCCCCTTTCTTATATATCTCGAATGCCCCATAAATTTTTTTATATCATGCATAACATACTTAATTTCTCATTATTCACATGTTAACAATATAACATATTCGTAATCCTATCGAAAGTAGGAAACGTGCACTGGTACTCTTACCACATTTGTGGTACTTAGCCACATTCACATTCTTATGCATATTCATATATTAAAATAATTGCCATATGATATATTGAAAGTTAGTGTGAGTACACACTGATTGGCTTAATAGATTCCTTGAAATCCTCAAGAACGATCTACCAATCTAAAGTTTAGATATGTTAATTCCTATATTCGCCCATCATACAAAAACACATTAATAACCTTTTCGATTTTAAAACCAAATCCCAATAGGAATGGTATTACTAATACTTACCTTGTTTGCCGATTGGATTGATCAAGTTCCCAAAAATTACTAGTATCCCTTTTCCTTGAAATCGGCTAACACTAAATCATGTAATTTTGTCGGCTTCGACTTTTGGATCAATGAAAAATAATTCTAAATACCAAAAATAAGCCTTGGCCGATTAGATCTATGTACTTACCTTACGCTTTCGCTTTCCAAATCAAGAGGATTCCTTGCCCTATATGTCTGTTTGAATCTTCATGTTAGATTTAATCTAACATATACATCATAACCTTTAATAAAATAAATTTATCTTACCTTAGATCCTTGATCCTTATATTCAAAGTTGTAGACCCCTTTAGATGTCGTAGTTGATTGCTCCTTTACTTAGAATCAACAAAGATTCGGCTTTGACAAAGAGAAAAGAGAGAAGATAGAAGAAGAAGAGGAGATGGATTTTGCTTAAAGAAAAATTCGGCAGAGGGGGAGAGAGCTAGGAAAATTTCGGCACAAAGGAAGAGAAAGCAAAGTTGATGAGTAGCCCTCCCGCCTCTCCTTTTATAGCCGAAATTATCACCTAGGAGTCCCTTACTTGGCCACCACTCCTCTTTTTGATAATATTATCTCTTTTATTTAAAAGATAAAAGCCTTTAATCCATCAATTATCTCCTCAATTTTCTTAAAAGAAAATCCTTTATTTATCACTTATTATTCACATATTTATGCAAATAAAACTCTTCCTTTTCTAGAAACCCATGCCGTCCACCTCACTTTTTCTGAAGCAAAAATAAAACTTATTTATTTGCTTCTCAAGTGACTCGAACTCAGCCTATTTCCCCGCATGTGACGCCATCTCCTTAGGCCCAAAATGGCATCTTCAGTGCCACTTTTCCAAGCTCATTTGTGTGTCAAACTTCTCCAACTTTTTCTTTTAAGGCCCTCTAGCCCTTATTTCCTATTTTGAACTTTAAAATTTGACATTTCGGCATCATTTCTAAGTTTCCTAAAATTTTCGATCGGCTCTGTAACTTGCCATTTTTCTTACATTTCCAGGTTTCCAGAAATGTTCACTTTCCATTTTTGAAACATTTCCAAAAATATTCAGGTTTCCAAAAATGTTCAGGTTTCCAAAATGTTCAGGTTTCCAAAATGTTCAGGTTTCCAAAAATGATCAGGTTTCCAAAATGTTCATTTCCATTTCTATGCATTTCTAGAATTCCAAAAATTTATTCATAGTGCTTAAGACTTGTCATTTCGTACAATTAAACCGAAAATGCATAGGCCCTTTCCAGGATGTTACATTAAACCTTTGACATAATCTCATAAGTTGCAGAACATTAAAACTACTTAGTTGGATAAAACTATGGGGCCTTATTACATTGATAATTCCAAAGTAAAAATAAAATAATACTTAAAGAAATCCCCAAAAAAATAATGTATAGAAACAAAGCTTGATGGCCCTCGAGTCCGTCTCTTGGCTCCCATGTCCACGATTTCCATCGCTCATCCGGAAGAGTAGAGAAAAGGAAAGCGTGAGTCACCAAGACTCAGTGTATAAATCTTAAAACACACAACGACCTGAGCCCGCAAACACATTATGGGCCCTGGCCCATGCATAAAGGTATCAATCATAATCACATGATAAACAATAAATAATGAACAACCCAACCCATCCTAGGTTTCCATCCTCTACACACCATCCCGTACCAACCATCACACCTTGGGAATTTCTTCAATCAACCCTCCATCCGCTACACACCAAAACGACATCCGTACTGCCTATTCCTATTAATTAGGAATCATTTAACGTGGCATCGCCACCGATCACTATGTGACCTTTCATTTAAATTATGTGGGATTTCTACCACCGATCACCAAGTGACCTATCATGCACTTCCCTTCAATATCATCACTCCCACCCCATGCATACATACATAAAGAAAACATCATACGCACTTATATACTTTTCGATACACATAGGAGTTCTATGTTTACGTGCACTGCATCTTTGCCTAACCCTTTTAGGGTTCCATTCGACGATCTACACAACCTCATTCCGGCTTTTTAGCCCATAACATATATAAATAAACATACATACAAAGTTTATTAGTAGTGTGTTAGAGATCTACACACTGATTAATATCGATACCCTTTGCTACAACTTTGCTCAAAAAGTCGAAAAGATGCGAAACTAGGGCCTCTCCTATATTCGGCCATGGTTAGTGTTCTACCCAATTTTATATATTTGAATAACAAATCTTCTTACCTTAAAATCCCGAAATTGAGACTTATGATTTTCGGCTTTTAGATCTAGTCGACTAAGCTTCCTTCAAATCCCGAATTGCCGCCCATCATAAAACCATTAAACTATTAGCTTTTGGCTTTTGCCTTTCAAAACCGGGAATAGATCATGAGAACTAATCAAAAATCAACACTTACCTTAGCATAGGAGATTGGCTAGCACTAGAGAGAGGATTCGGTAATGCCCATGGAAGATTTAAATGCCTAAGTATAGAACTAATTCTCAAATAGGATGAATAGAAGAAAAGACTAT
Organism: Gossypium sturtianum; assembly: GCA_025698515.1. Classification (NCBI taxonomy): domain Eukaryota; kingdom Viridiplantae; phylum Streptophyta; class Magnoliopsida; order Malvales; family Malvaceae; genus Gossypium; species Gossypium sturtianum. Next base: position 11,289,016 of record CM046952.1, on the reverse strand, counting down.
GGATGCTTTCGGCTTCCTAGAGAAATCGACACAAGAAGGAAAAAGTGGAGAAGAGTTTCGCTTTTAAAGAAATTGGAGAGGAGAGGCTAGGGAATTTCGGCACAATGGGAGAGAAATTTAGGGTTTTCAGTGTCGAAATCAAGGAGCTAGCCCCCTATTTATAGATATTTTGGCACGTCTCGCTAAAAACCGAAAACGCCTTAAAATTCAAGCTAAAGAGAGGAGAAATTCGGCACCCTCCTTGCCATGCAGTAGCCGAATTTTACACTCCTCTAGGTGGTAGATTTTCGGCCAACACTTCCCTTGAAGATAAGCTCCTAACTTTTCTCCTTTTTATCTATGATATTATCACTTAAAAATCCACATAAATTCTCCTATTTTATAGCCTTGTAGCCGTCCACCTCTACTAACCCCTAATGCCAAATTTAACTCACTTAAATTAAATATTTGGGCCTCATTAAACTTAATACTTGGGCCCCTAATTCTTTGTGTGTGGCGTCATCCTCTCTTTATTTAAAGTGCCGAATTTGGCCTAAAACATAGGCTCCTTGCGACCCAAAACTTGCTCCTTTTTATTGTTAATGATGCCACTTTAATCTGGGCCTTTTTGCCTAATTCTAAGCCCAAATTTAGACCCCTATCAATTAAATTAACCTAGTAAACCTATCCCTACACTAAATGTATAGGCCCGTAAATTTAGGATGTTACAAAGTACTTACCGAATCCAACCTTTGATCCTACGGCCTAGATAGTTACTGAACGAGATCCGGCTTTAAAACTTGATTAAGAGTAGATAACATCAACCGATTTGTGATGGAGGAAAAACAACAAGGAATCGGCAAAAAGGAATACTGGACTTTAGGGACCAAGAATATTCGGCACAAAAGAAATAGACTAGAAGCAAATGAAAGAAAAGAGTTTGATGAGAAGGAAGGGAAGAAATCGGCGCAAAATAGAAGAGGAAGAATAAGGGATTTCGGCTTTCAGGTATTTGGAGAGAAAAGTAGTTTTAGGCAAAATAAAAAGAAAGAATTTGGCATTAGCCTAGAACCCCAAAATCGACACATATTTATAGCCTATAGCCGAATTTCCTATCCCCAAATTTCTAATTCTACTCAACCTCTTCCACATATCTCATCTCCTAATTTTTCTCCACGATAACTCCCCAATCCTTTTCCTAAATTTTCTCTTCTGATCACTCTCCTTAGAGTCCATCATCACACCACTTCCAACCTTCTAAAAGGCTAAAATTAAACTCCTAAAAAAATACTAAGCTAGGATTCGAACCTAAGATCTCCTTGCTGGCCCATAACGCCACCTTCCTATACCCTAAGTGGCGTCACTTAGCCACTCACCACAAGGCTCTTTGATGCCATTTTTCCCTATTTTTATTTAAAAGGTCTACTAACTGAAGTCACAGTTCCCTTGGGGCTAAAACCGAAATTTTTCCTATACCCTTACTTGATCCCAAAACCACTCCAACACCCCTAGACACTCCAAATTCATTAACCCTCAAAGCCCACATGCCAAATGTCATTTTCTCGCTCACTTAAAAATTTTCTGAGATCCAAAGCCCAACAGGCCCAATTCTACTAGGCCCAAATTTGAGGCGTTACAAAAACTCACCGTATTATTCTTAAAACATAAAGAAATAACAGCAACATGTCAATAGTGTAAATGAGCACGTGACAACTACTCCCCTTGTAGACATGATCCTTGACCTCAAGGATCGAAGGTTGGAAAACGATGCCGCAGGTCAGCCAATTTCTCCCAAGTAGCATCTTCTAGAAATGCATTTATCCATTCAATCAACACCTCGATCGCTGCTTAGTTTCCCTTTTTTACCATTCTTCTGTCTATAATCTAAACTGGTTTTTTCGGAAGGGTCCCATCCAAGTCCATTGCTGGTAGTACAGGATGTACTGGTTGCTGGCCAATATGACGCTTAAGTTGTGATACATGAAAAGTCCGATGCACTCGTAAGTTCGGTGGTAGTTGGAGGCGGTAGGCTACTTCCCCTATTTTGGCTTCCACCTTAAACGACCCAAAATATCGAGGAGTTAACTTCTGGCTGAAGGCCCTTCGGATGGTATGTTGTCGGTAAGGTCGGAGTTTCAGATAGACCCAGTCTCTCACTTGAAAATGTCGATCACTCCTTTTCTTATCTGCGAAGTATTTCATTCTCTCCTACGCGTGTTTGAGGTGAAACTGCAGTGTCTTCCTTGCAACCTCTCGCTATTAGAAGCTTCGGTCTACACAGCCTACACTCGACGATCCGGTTAAAAATGGAAAATATTATGGAAATGCCTACCCATATAAAGCTTGATACGAAATGAGACGGAGGAAGCGGATCAAGGATCAAATTCAAGTTGTTTGACTCAAGAAGGAAAGATTTGGATCTAATCTGAAAAAAAAAAGAAATAAACAAATTTAGTAATAAAGAAGTCGAAAACAATAAAAGAAGAAATTTGAGAACAAATAACAAATAATAATAATATAAAAATAAAAAAATAGATGAAATTTAAAAGTGGAAGATGGATTGAATAAAACCGATGGATATTATGAATAGAAGGATAAATGTCCAATTGAACCCTTTGAGATATAAATCCCAACAAACTCAATTAATGACTCTAACCAACCCTTCAAGAAATAATCCTTGGTAAATTGAAGGGTGAAGAATGAATTCCCACGACTATAGAAGAAAACTACTTCTAAAAATCACAAGAAAGAAATCTTGCACAAGAAACAAACTCCTAGAGTTGAAAACTTTACTAATGAAAATAATTGTTTTCTTAATGATCAATAAAGAAGCCTTTATATAGGCTAGCTAAGTACATCCAAATAAAACTCTAAAGTATACTAAAACTCTAATTAATCTAAACAAGAAGTAGTTTTAAACAAAACTTTCTTGTTAACATAAAACTCCTAAATAACTTAAAATACTTAATAATTATAAAAAAATCGTAATAAAATAATTAGTGACAATAAATACAATATTGGGCTTATGTATAATAAAAATTAAGCCTAGGACCCGAACCCAATATGAAACGCCTAAGCTATTGATTAGGGTCATTGAAATGAAACGCCTAAGCTTGTTAACATTCTCCACATGAGCTTGTCATCATAGATTGAGAGTTTAGGCCCACAAACAAAATTAACCCATTCTAATTCATCCTCGCTCCAAAATCCATCGTCTTGAAGCTTCAACTCTTTTTCTCGAATTTTTTTTTTGTGATAAAGTCTTGAACGAATAAGTTAAGGTTTGACTTTAGCTGCTTGGATTTGGATCTCGTGATTGGGCCTTGAGGAAAACTAATTTCATCTTTATTATGGCCTTTGAATTAGACCGAGCTGCTCGTATCAAAGCTTCATAAGGCGTCTCCTTGATAGCAAAATGGAAGGTGGTATTATACCACCATTTGGTTAGTGGTAATCAGCAGCTCAATTCATTTAATCGTTCCCTCGTCATACATCGCAAGTAATTTTTGAGGCACTTGTTTAAGGATTCTATTTGTCCATCCGTTTGCGAGTAGTAAGCAGTCGAACGGTGAAGTTTTGTCCCAAGCTTTGTAAAAATCTCCTGCCAAAAAATACTGACATAGACCTTGTCTTTGTCGAAAATAATGTTGTCAAATAAGCCATGAAGTTTGAAAATATTATATAAATAAGCCCGAGCTACTGTTAAAGCCGAGTAAGGATGAGCCAAAGCTACGAAGTGGCCATATTTCATCAAACGGTCTACCACGACCCATATGGTATCCTTCCATTTCGAAACCAGTAGCCCGTCAATAAAATCCATGCTTATATCTGCCCATGCTTTAATAGGTACTGACAGTGATTGCAAGAATCCTGGTGAAGCCGATAAATCATATTTATTCTTTTGGAAAACATCACATTCCCTCACCCATCTATTAATGTCTTTGGACATCCCTTTCAGATAGACCCAACCTGTCATTCGATGATGTATGGTCGTAGTGCCCGAGTGGCCCCCTATGGCACTGTTATGGAAAAAGTTAAAAAGCTCCATTTGTATTTTCAGATCAGATTCCATTACCAACTTCCCTTTTCTCTTGAGACTGTACCATCCCACGAGTATTTTGAATGTGAATTGGAATTATGTTGCAATTCGACACACAACTTACTTAGCTTTGGGTCGTGTTTCCATGATTGCTGCATGTGGAGCCATAACTCCGAAACAATGGAACTTTTCACCATTTGGAAAAGCTATTCCAGGAAACAATCAGGTTGTCGAGAAAGTGCATCGACCACCAAATTTTTACTCTCTTTCTTGTACGTAATATCAAAACTATTTCCTAGCATTTTGGCGAACCATCTTTGTTGGAAGAGCGTGATGGCCTACTGGTTGGAAAGGAATCAGAGACTCTAATGGTCAGTTCGAATATTGAAATGTCGACCTACCAAATACAGATGTTATTTCTTAACAGCTAATAACGTTGCTAGCATCTCTTTCTCGTAAATAGATAGTGCCTTATATCTCAACCCTAAGGTCTTGCTGAAAAATGCCACCAGATGACCCTGTTGATGGAGGACGGCCCCGACTCTAATGTCGTTGGTATTTGTGTCAACACAAAATTCCTTGTTAAAATCGGGTAGCACAAGAACAAGGGTTGAACTGATGGCCACTTTTAATGCTTGGAAAGCTTCATCGACTGACAATGTTTATGCCCATTCATTCTTTTTCAAAAGTTTGGTAAGTGGTTTAGCAATGGTATCATACCTCTTTATGAACCGCCTATAGTACCCCGATAATTTCAAAATTGATCTAAGCTCCTTGATTGATCGTGGTTTAGGGCAATTTAACACGTTATCAATATTCGACTGATCCATGGCCACGATGCCACAAGAGATAACATGGTCTAGGTACTCGATGTTGGTGGCCCCAAACTGACACTTATCTTTCTTGGCAAACAGTTGGTGGAATCACAACAAGTTTAACACCCTTTTTAGCTGTAACAAATGCTTGGTCCATAAGATAGAATATACCAATGTGTCGTTAATAAAGACAAGCACTGATTTACTCAACAAGGGCTTAAAAATTGAATTCATTAGAGCTTGGAAGGTGGATTGAGCGTTAGTGAGTCTGAAAGGCATCACTAAAAACTAGTAATGGCCTTCATGTACTTGAAAAGCTGTCTTATAGATGTCCCCTTCATCCATGCAAATTTGATGATAACCTGATCGAAAGTCAAGTTTAGAGAAAAACATTGTCTGACCAAGCTCGTCTAATAGTTCTTTTATTACTGGAATTGAGAAGCTGTCTCTAATAGTTAGCTGATTTAACTATCAATAATCTACACACACATGCCAACTTTCGTCCTTTTTTTACCATTACAATTGGAAAAGCGAACACAATGTTACTGCCTCTTATAATTCCATTGTGTAGCATCTCCTGTACCAATCGTTCCATCTCATTCTTCTGGATGGTCGGGTAGTAGTAAGGTTTCATCTTGACTATCATTGATTCATCCTTGAGTGGAATGCAATGATCTTGGAAGCGTGATGGGGGTAACCCAGTTGGTGTTTGAAACACATCATGAAATACATCTAAGAGATTAAGCAAATCCTTAAAGATTGATTCAGGTGATAATTGCAGTGATGCCTGATCAGCAGTAGCCATCAAGAGTGTATAGGAGCCTCAAGGATTCTCCATGATGGAAAAACTGCTTGCAGTCTCTTGATCACGCAAAACTTGTACAGCCCCCAGCTAAATGCCCCATAACAAGCATATGTTCCCGTTATAGTTAAATTGCATGGTCAAAGCCTTGAAGTTCTAAGTAATGCTTCTCAACGGTAGGAGCCAATGTACTCCCAAAACCATATCACACCCCTTAACTGGTAAAACAAAAAAAATCTATTGAGAAACTCAATCCTTGGGCTTCTCAGTGCACTTCCCGGCACAGCCCTTGGGTGAACACACTACCCCAATTAACCACCATGACCTTCAATTTATGTTCTTGACTGAAGGATGTGGCGAGCTGTCTCACCAGCCTTGCACTTATGAAATTGTGCATACTTCCTGAGTCAACCAGAATAATAATGTGAGTAGTTCCCAAATATGTTGCCACCCTCATTGTATGGGTACTTTGGATAGCATGAGAGAAAGTATGGGATCTTGGACCATCGTTTCAATTGGAGAACCCTCCGATTGATCTAAAGCATCATGGGACTCCTCCCCTTCCCCATTCGATTCTGATTCCAATAGCAACTGATATAGCTGAGACCTAACACACTTATGGTCCATACTATATTTGGAACAACACTAAAAGCACATCTCATTTCTTCCTCCTATCATCAATCTTTGCGGCTGTTAACGTTCTACTAAACCTCTTGATGAACCTGTCGCAGTGATTGATTTGTGAGTTGTGCTCTAGTAGAGTTACTACTACTATGCGTTCCCCATTGGGGGTAGTTTGTAGCTTTAAAGTCTGAGAAACGATAGATGTATGAGTCGAGGATTTTGCAGTTGTAGGACCCCCTGTTAAAAACGACCTCCTAAGAGATTGTTGTAATATACCCTCCACTTAACGTGCCACTCGAAATCCTTCCACCAAAGTTTTTAGCTTGAACAATTGTAGGTATTGTTCGATTTCACTTTTCAAGTTGTTGGTAAATATGTTCAAGGCATATAATTCGGGTAGCTGCAATTAATTCAACAAACTAACAAAAATGTTATGATATTGGTCCATCGACCCATGCTGCTTCAATGACACTAAGTCGGACATGGGGTTCTGAAAATAACTCGACAAAAAGCGCTCCCGCAGGCTCTTAGCACACGTCTCCCAAACCAATATGCGGAAGCCTCCTTGCCTCTATGTATAAAAATGGTGTCAATCGAGACTCTTTCCCTCCAAGTGTAACATTACTGTTTGGACCCTAGCATTGGAAGGGATCCCCTCAGCCTCAAAATATTGTTCGAGTTTAGCCCATCAACCCCTGAAATCGAACCTGTCAAAACGTGGACATTCGAACTTGTGTGACTTAGGGAAATGTTCATCGACATAAGACCCCAAACGTGGACATTCCCTATGCAAAAACTGTAACACCCCTAACTCGTCTTCATCATCGAATTGGCGTTATGGAGCATTACAGTACATATCAGGAAATTTATCATCAAATAGAAACATAAATATAAAATAAATGATAACATTCAATAGCTTATAAAAATCAGGGTAAAAATACACTTACGAGCCTTAAACTGAGCTTACGGGGCCTTAAAAATGTTTGGGAACAATCAGGGACTAATTTGAATCAAAACAGAAAAACATGCAAAACTTTAAAAATTTTAGAAACATAGGTCACACAGCTATGTGGAATAGCCTAGGCCGTGTAACTAATTGTGACCGTGGAAAAAATCCTGCACCTAAAAATTAATAAGACACATGGCCGTGTGCATCTTAAAAAGCTTCCAAAACAAGGCAAAACTTTCATCCAACATTTAGGTTCCAAGCCAAATCAAAATCAACTGTTTCCATACTTCAAAAACACATTTAAACAAGCCTAAAACATGTCAAAACAATCAACCTAAGTGTCTAACCAATGTGTTCTCATTGACACCAAAATTCAATTATCAACCTCAATTCACATGACATATCAACTAATTTGTATTCAAATTCATAAGTTCATATATAAAACTCATGCCAAACTTATCATTTCTTCTTAATCATTCACATTCATTCAACCATGATTCAAAAACTTAATTAAGGTTTACATCACATGACCAAAACAACTTTATATGAACATATTCACACCAAGATTAAAGATACATACACAAGTAAGCTTATACCAAGCTTAAAACATAACATTTGCAATAAGTATATAAACATATACAAAAACACCTATTACATGCCATATAACCTAAAATAAACATATCAAAATCTACCAAAATGTATCTCGATCGTATGATCTTCAAGTTGATCCGATCGTCCGACTCTACAAAATGTTATCTACAAGGAACAAAAAAGAACACGAGTAAGCTTCACTAGAGATTAGTAAGTTCAACGGTTAAAACGATAAAGCTTACCGAATTAAATATAACAATTTTAATAACAAGATTAAAAGTCAGAGTCTCCTATCAACTACAATCCACAACATGTGAGTTTATACATAAACAAGTACGAGATCATTCACTATCAAGCCACAATGCTATCAGGAGATTCATGAATAATCTTTCAACAATTCAATAACAAGGCATTTAACACAAGAAACATTGCCCGATGAACGATATATGGATATGAGTACACAATTATCCATCTGAAACACGCCAAACGCTCAAACGAGCTAATCCCACCGATAATACACCTCGGCACCAAATGCCTAGCCCGTAGGCTAACATTCCTCTGAAAACATGCCTGGGCACTAAGTGCCAAGCTCGAAGGCTTTACATCCGCCCCTGGTAACACGCCAGAATTACTGTAATATATCGCGATAATCCGCAACAAATGCTGGAGTTCAGTATATTAAGTGTAAAATCACAGGTCAGGAATCATCGTTTCATCTCAAATCAATCCCATGCTGTACGCACTATAACCTATCGGTATGCCAATCATACTTTATCTTACGTTTATCAGCTCAGGAGATATTACTGCTAAATCAAGGTCCAACAGTTTATTATTTCCATTCATACTAATTTAACATCGAAATATTTAATTTAACAATCAAAAAATAAATTCTCACTCAATTCATATTGTAAAATATATCAAAACAAACCGAATGAACTTACCAGGGCTAAACTGCAGTAACGACAAAGATTTAGTGACTATTCAGCTACTTTCCCTTTTCCTCGATTATCTACTTGTTCTTGAGCTATGAGATAATTTATTTCAATTATTAGCCTCAATTTCATATACTATTCAATTTAATACATATAACTTCCTATTTGCAATTTTGCACATTAGACCCCAAACATTTACATTTTATTCAATTTGGTCCTTAAGACCAAAACAAGCTTATTTCACATAATTAAATTTTAAATCCATTGCACCCAATTTTTAACCATTCTAAAAAAGCCCTATAATTATGAATTTATCAAGAAAAACTATGTCTATTTTAATTTATTTTCAATTTAATCCCTAATAATGAGATTTACTAAAAATCACTTTACAAATTAGATCAAAATTATCATCAAGCTTCATGCTCAAGAACAAACATCAAAAATACTTCAAGAACATCAATGGTAATTTTTCTAAACTTTAAAAACTTCACAAATTAGTCCTTAAACTAGCTAGATATCAATACAACGATCACAAAAACATTAAAAAAAAAAGGGTAAGAAATAGCTTACATATAAAGACTTAAACCCAAAGCAAAACTTGGAGTTCCTCCAACAATGGCATTCGACCAAACAAAGAAAAAGATGATAGATTTCCATATTTTGTTTTATTTAGTTTATTATCTAATTCCTAAAATAACCTTTAAAATAGTAACAATTTCAAAAATAACCAAGTCAACACCAACCACTATAACTAAAATAGTCCATTTAGTAAAATACTCCATCCCTTCATTATTATTTATCAATCCAACTTCTTTATCTATTAGGAACTAACATTTAAGTTTTTACGATTTAATCCTTTTTATTTAATTAATTATCTAAATGTTAAAATTTTCTAGCCAAAAATTGATACGACACAATAACTTCGTAAATATTACTTATTTAATATTTACGAACTAACACGTCAGAATTGTGGTCCTAAAACCACTATTTTAGACAACACTGAAAAATAGATTATTACAAGAACTTGGTTGGTAGCACGCCTAAAATCCCCTTCCCTTTATCACTCGACTGTCCAGCAGGAACAGGAACAGATGATTGTCCACCCGCAATGGAAGCAGATGGTCGGCCCAAATACAGTTCCAACAAACTCAGCATTTTGGACTTAATCTCCCCCCATAACCCATCTTTCAAGTCCCTCAACTCCAGCTTAAGTTCCCCTTTGAACTCCATCTTTAATTCCTTCAACCCATCATTCAATTTTGCACTCCACTGTGAAACGTCCTTATGCAAATTTGCCATCGCTTGCTGCAAACCGCCCACATCCTTTTGAAGTCGAGTAGAAATGCCGTCGCCGGACTTTGTAGATCATCAACTCTAATACCTTGTTGCGTGCTGAGCTCGGGTCGAGTTTTGCTTGAAAATTACAGCACACTAAGAACAAAGAAACAATATCACAAGAAAGAAAAGAAAGAAGAAGCAGACAAGAGAAGAAACAAAGATGACAATTAAGAAAAGAGAAACTTGTTTATTTTCAAGCAGATATTCCACCAACACCCTATCTCTGCCTATTTAACGGAGTCTTGGTGTCGTTACAACCTAGATAATCGGGACTACCTAAGCATTTACAGCCAATAAGATCGGAGCCACCAAAACCATATGTTTTGACTTCCCAAAACTCACTGTATTATTCTTAAAACATAAAGAAATAACAACAACATGTCAATAGTGTAAATGAGCACATGACATCCATCTTCCTGCTTCTTCTATCGCCACTGCTGCTTCCTACTTCCTCTATCGTTATTCTCTCAGGCAACGTGGTCTTTATTCTCTTAGGCAAACCCATAGTTGGTGGTATGTATTATTGTTTTAAGATTTCGCTACTGTCACTAAGAATTAGTTATAATAACTTCTTCATAGAATTGATTTTTTTTTTTTACATTTTAATATCTTGTTCCATAATAAAAACCTTATTTGTTATATCAAAATTAAATTAGGCTAAAATTTAATACTAAACTTAAAAATAATAATAATAACAAGACAAAATTTAATATATTATACTCTGTATACATAAGGATCGCCAGTTAAACAACAAAGAAGATCCTCAGAAGTTTGTTTAAATTTTTTCGTCTTCCAGTACATTTCTATTTCAAATCGATTAGTTGTATGTATTAATTTCAATATAGAGTAAACTATCAAAATGGTCATTTATGTTTGCCTCAGGTAACATTTTAGTCACCTTATGTTTGAAATGTTACGTTTTAGTCACTTACGTTATCGTGTTGTAACATTTTAGTTACTGAGCCGTTAATTATCGTCAACGGTGCAATGGTAAGCTAATGTGGCACGTTAAATCATCATTTCAAACGAAAAAATTTTAGGTTAAATTCTACAATTAGTTCCTATATTTTTTCATTTAGAGCAATTTAATTTTTTTTATTCTTTTAACTTTCCTTTTTTTTTTCCATTCTCTTCTGCTTCTCCATCTATTTTCCTCACTTTTTTATTTCTTTTAATGTAGTTTTTCTATGTTTTCCATTTGCTAAAACTAGTCCACAAGCTCGCCTCACTCGAAAAAAATTAAATTGTTCAAAAAATAAAAGTATAGGGACTAGTTTTAACAAATGGAAAATATAGAAAAACTACGTTAAAAGAAATGGAGAAGGAAGAGAAACAAAGGGAGAAGCAGAAGAGGATGGAAAATAAAGAAAAAAGGAAAGTGAAAAGAACATAAAAGAAAAAAATTAAATTGCTCAAAATGATAAAATATAGGGACCGATTGTATAAATTAACTTAAAATTTTTGTTTGAAATTATCATTTAACGTGTCACGTCAACTTATCGTTACATTATTGACGATAATTAATGACTCAGTGATTAAAATGTTACAACACGGTAACGTAAGTGATTAAAACGTAACATTTCAAACATAAGTGACTAAAATGTAACCCAAGGTAAACAAAAGTGACTATTTTAGTAGTTTACTCTTCAATATATTAAATTTATTTGTAAAATTTGTTTAAGAAATTTATATATTTTAAAAAATAATAAATATCATGTATTAATTCTAAATATTGTATAAAAAAAAGGGTCGGGTTGGGCCCATGTTTAGTATATATAATTCGGATCGAGTTTGGGCAAAAATTTAAATATATTTTTTAGCCAGATCGAACTCGGGCATAAGATTTTAGTTGGGCTCAGACCAAACCTGACTTAGCCCATGGACACCTCTAATAGATAGTTATTATACCATTATCGTCAAAAAAAATTAATGTATTAATTAAAATTTTCATTTAAAAAGTGATTTGACCGGTTAAATTTGACTAAAAAAGAAAGAGTTATATTAAAGAAAATGTAATTGATAAAAGTTAAAATTTACATTACGCCAAAACTTTATAATTTAATACTTTTTATCCCGATCCTCGACTCTGTTTGCATAGTTGTCAAATTACAATTACATCGGGAAGGATATAATTTATGAGTTGTAAATTATAAGATCTAGATTAATATACTGCAAAAGATTTAGATCAAAACAACATTAACTTAAACTTTTGGACTTGATTGCAAATCTCTCTTTTCTTCAGACTCTTCCGAATAAACACTTTGCTCGCTTCCCCTCCTTTCTTTGCAGAGCCCTAGGCGTTCCCCTTCTGGTTTTTTTATTTTCTTTTTACGAAGGTAAACAAATTTCATGTTCAACTTTTAGTTGCAGTTTATTGATTTTATCTATTGAAATTTTTAGTTATTTTGAACAATCAGAATTTGGGAGGTCATGGCTAGATTATTATCGTCAAACGCGGTGTTGAAGGCCATCGCTACTCTCCCAGCTGCTCTTTCTAGTAGAAACGTATGTACTAATTATTATTACTATTATTATTCATTGCTTTCATGATGTAGTGATATCAATTCATGTTAGTTTTGGTTTTAGAGTTTAGGGTTTTAGATAGTTCAGCTCTAGCCTTTTTAAATATTCGCGGAGTTCACTGCTTCAAAATGTGGTTTCTTTGCTAAATCTGTGACTCAAGTTTAGTGTTTTGATTCAATGGTGCCCCTCGTGAATTATCTTGTTTTAATTTCAAAAGGTCTTAGTTTTGTTCTTGTGTTACTAGGTAATTGGATCCTTCTACCCGAGTGGGTTGAAATACTCAACATCTGTTCCCGGTGACCCTGATACACATCAAGATTTTAGACCAACAAATAAGGTTCAGAGTTCTGATGTTTCTTTGAAGGATGTTGTTGAACAGGTAGGTATGCCCTTTGATATGTTACATGTTATATAGACAAGTTGATTGGAACTTTTGTCTCCTTTGTAGCTCAGAAATGTTCTTTATCACGTAGGCTATGGTATTATTGATTGTGATTAACTGCTATTCTAGGATGTAAAGGAAAATCCTGTGGTGATTTACATGAAAGGGGTACCTGATTTTCCTCAATGTGGATTCAGTTCATTGGCAGTAAGAGTGTTGAAACACTACAGTAAGTATTAATAGAATGACATGAATATTTCACCCACTTCTTTATTCAGTTTTTGTTTGGTAATTAATCTGTCTATGGGGAAGTCTGTATCTGCTTTACATTGTTTGTGTGTCTCTCTGTGTACGAATCATATACTAATGTCTTTTTGAGTTATGCTCCTTTAGAAGAAAATTAGTACAAGTGTTAACTTATGAGCTGCACGACCAAATGGATTTATGCCTGTTGTGTTTGCCGATTGCTCCATGCATGTTTGTTTTATCTTGGTGTAATTTTTTTGGTTTGTTATAGCTAATGCATAAGTAGCTTTGTATTCTTATCAAATTTCTGGCTGATGCAGATGTTCCTTTAAGTGCAAGAAATATTCTGGAAGATCCTGAGCTGAAAAGTGCTGTCAAAACCTTCAGGTAAGTTGACTCTTTCTAGTATTTACTCCAAAGGCTAACCTAATTGTAGTTTTGGTAAAAGAAAGTGGACATTCAAACTCTCTTTTTTAGTCTAGGGTTCTCTCGTTTTCATGGTTTGAACATGACATTCCTTTTTATTTATGTTTTCATAATAAAATAACTTGCCGAGAGCTGACACTTGTCAGTCAATGAAGCCTTTGTCCTGGGGCTGGGGTGGGCTGTCAATCTTTGTTCCATCAATGTCTAATGTATCTTGTGGAAAAGTCAAGAATCTCTTTAGACCTATAGATTTCCGATGGGTTTCACTGAACAAATTGATGCTATGCCAAGATTTTCCTTTTTTTTCTTAAACCTATCTTTCTGTTGATTTTGAGAACTATTTCTTATAATGGTTCTATTCTATCACTTAGTTTGTGTTTGGTTGAAGCAGAAGGCCGTAAATATAAAAAGGAAACTATTTTATATGGAATTTGATTCACAGAAACAACTGAAATGCTTTTTTTTCTTTCTTCTACATCCTCTTCTTTGAACATGAGCATGTTATATTGCTCAGTTAGTGAAAAATATTTGTTTCGACAGTCATGGAGTGAAAATAATTCTTTGTTCAAATAATGAAATATCGAATTTGTTAATCAATATTCCCGGGGCATTTGACTTCTTCCTAGGTAGATCCAAATAAGTTTTCCTATAACTGAAAAGGACACAGATATGTCACTCCGTAGTTCTACAGCTGAATAGCTACATTCAGGTGTTCTTATTAGAGGTGGTTATGATTAAAAGGTCAAATTCCACATTGAGAGTTAGGCTTACTTGCATTCAGTGTTTCAGCTTTATGCCTAATCTTTCTTTTCTAATTGATTTCTTGTTTATTTTTAGCTCAGAGTAGTTACATGATGTTAGTTTTATACGGGTCAATAGATTTTATTATTGTGATGAAATTGATAGATTTTTCACCTCAGAAACGGTTAATTAACATCCATAGATGATATTCTTATAATGTGCTTATTTCCGCTCATCACATTTTCTTTCTTGCAGCCATTGGCCCACATTTCCGCAGATATTTATTAAGGGAGAGTTCATTGGGGGTTCAGATATAATTCTCAACATGCACCAGGTTAAGTCTTGTTTCTTTTGTCTCCCTTTGCACAAGTTATACAGGACCATTTATCAACTATGTTACCTGAACGGTTCATTTTAATTAAGGCATTTATGCCTGACAATTGTGTTTTAACATAGATTTAGACATGAACATGAAGAATATGATCCTCCAAATAAATGAAATAACCTTTTAAAAAATTAAACACGTCTGTATAGGACACTCAACCCTTGATAACATAGCTCATAGCTGATGCATTTGATATGTACTTGTGCAGAATGGAGAACTGAAAGAAAAGCTCAAGGATATTGTAGGCAGTCCGAAGCTCGAATAAATCACTGTTGAATCTCAAGATTGTAGTAGGTTTTTGCTTTATTTGAAGTATTTTTGTTTGCCCGTTTTCTTCTCCGGAAGATGATAAAAAGGTTCCATATGTTACTAATGTATGATGACCTTGACTTGTTAAAAACTTTCAAATAATAATCTTATTTGCTCTACTTTATTTATTTATTGTCTGTGTGCCATATTAAAACCTCTGCTTCGTGAAAATAGATTGTATCTGAGTTATCACTCCATTACCATTGTCTGTTTGCAATTGCAACACCCCTTAAGCTTCAAATTGGAAGTATGAACACCCAGTTTTCCACCTAAATTCCTATTGATACAAAGTTGATTGATACTTGCATTGAATGAAATGGTAATATGATGAGGCTGCAATTGCATTAAAAGTAACCCATCTCCCGCAACAAGCAAATCAGTTATTTACATGGATGTTATGTAACCTCTCTGGATGGAAGACGAGGTTCCTACATTTTCCAATGGTTGACGTTACACCACAAGGAATGCCAATTATGTGACTGCCAAAAGTTGGGAGTTAAAAAGTATGATGGGATCATTTCTTGTTAGCAGAGGCATAAATACTGAAGCATATATTCATTGGAAGCACATGTGTGTATCTGCCAAATCCTGATGGATTCCGGGTAATTGCCTTTTCTAAAGATTTTAAAGCAGCTACAAGATTTCTCCATTTCTGCTGCATCCAGTTGTCGTGCCATAACCCAATCCCACCATGTCTCGCCCAATAATTCAATACCTTAAGCAAGCATCAATTTATCAATTAAAATTATGAAGCGTAATGGGGTAGGGATGAAAAAGAAATTGCGGTCCATTGTGATGATTATTTTGTCTTTCTTTTTTTGTTTTTTAAAGTTAAAAGATTGCATTCAAGCAATGAAGTAATTTTCATGAACTTCTATTGGTTGATGATGCATAATTTCTCTAAGCATTTTAAAAAAAAAAACATATAATATTTCACTAGCTATAAATAAAAGATCGTAAGTACATTTGGTTAATAATCAAGACTTATCATTACTCATAATGTTAAGTTATGTCTCTTAAGTATAAAAAATTATAGCACTTTATTTTTAACACAAAATTATAACTATTAAAATTATATGTTATATTTTTAAGAGATGTGTCCATCTAAATGGACACTTTATCTCTCACTTGGGAACTCAAAATTCATTTGCAAGATACATCAAAAAAGATTTTTAGAAAATAAAGTTCTTTTTCCCCTTTAGGTAATATTATTAGATTATTCTATAAAAAATATTGTATAGGTTGTTTATAAAATTTGATATTCTTGTTATATTCCATCCGTGCTCAGCATGTCAAGTTAATTGTATTCTCAATATTCATGTACTTGCAGTTTTTTTACATGCCAAAATAGAAGTGAGCAAATAGAATTATAAATATAGTAACTTAGATACACGCTTTGGAGCATTGTTGTATTGATTTTTTTTGTTCTGAGTATTTGCTTTTGGAAACATACCTAACCAACAATTCAGAGCTTAAATCGTGTAAGAATCGTTGTGTATTGAGATGGAGAAAATGATTTGCGTTCAAGCTCTTTCAAATAGGCCTTTGCGGTGTCTCCTCCTATCCCAACCAACACAGTGAACTTTAAGGATTTTATTTTTCCTGATTCTTATGCGGAATAAGTATAGATTTTGCTTGATTACCATACAGATGTTGAAAAGTTTACTCACTGCTGGGATTATACCAGATATTATTCGATTGATGTCAATTATAGGAGATGTTCCACACTTTTTAACTTCCATGTTGGCACATGTATTGTTATGCCCTTTGCTAATGACTTTGATATGCTGGAATTTACAGGATCAAATATTGCGGAGTGCAAAAGAAATGGAAGAATCTGTCTCATGAGTTGCTAGAGGTTATGTCTGATTGCATCAAGTGTGGGAAGAACTTGCCCATATAAGCCGTCTTATGTTCTGTCTTGCAACTCAGTTCCTACTGTCGGAAAGGCTAGAAAGAAAACAAAATGAAGATAGAAGCCAAATGCCACCAGTTTCAAATATCAGTATATATCACATTAACTAATACCAAAATGGTCTCAAAAGTACAGCAGACTCACTAGGCTATTACAATCTACCTCCTACATCCGAAACTTTTTTATTTTTAAGGAGAGGTAAAACAGACTAAAAGGGATTTAAGAGGGCTAATTCAAGTATACCATATACCCTAACAATCCATTTTGTTTACTACCTACTTGTAACATATGCAGTCTTCTCTCTTTTCACCATTATTGCTTCCCGACTCTGCTATATTTAGCGTTATCCCTCGAGCCCCAGTCTTGCTGTAAGCCAATTGCAGACCTCATTCATCTCTTTAGGGATTGTGTAATGACCAATCCTGCACAAACCAGATCAAGAACTTAAAACTTTGTCTGGTTTTGTGAATTAACAATGAGCTTGTTACTGTTATTGTAAGAGCCTAAATAGTTACCCTTCATAATCTTTAAAAGTGAGGTTTCGAAATCCGGCTACATTCAAGGAATGGGCAGATATTTCTCCATGTTTGTAAGGGACAACATCATCACCTGCAAAAAGATTATAAGAGGATCAGTTTAGTAGACAAAACAAGAAATTGGAAGGTTCATTAAGTGTAGTATGAAGATACATACAAGTTCCATGGCCAAGCATAATTGGCAACGAAGCTGCGCGCCGTGCAGCTTCATGTGATACTTCTATTTTGTTCCTTAAGCACCTAGAAACGTAACACCTTTGATGAGCAAGTAAATCATTATATCATGATGATTTCTGACAAAACTAATCTTTGTGTTTGGAAAAGAAGTCCAAAACATGAAAGAGTAGGGCAGGTAAGTTTGTTAGAAAATTAATTTCGAACGATGTAGACGGTAATACCTTGAACCAGGAAGCCATCCACTTAGTCCAACAATTGCCCTTAGGTTGATGTTGTATGGATTGCCATTTCCATATCTTCCCAGAGCAAAAGCAGTTGCAGAGTAAAGTGCCATTGCAGCACCCATACTGAAGCCTCCAATTCCGACCTTAACTGGCGAAGGGAAATTGATAAGATAGTAAGTTTTTCATTTAATTTCTTTTGTTGAATCAAATCTTGGAAGGAGGCTATTATTTTGTAGATGATAAGGCCTTCAAAATACCATCACATGGCTCTGTTGACAACAAGTTTGCAATATGAGCTGCTGAGGCATCTAAACCCTCCCAATCATCTGGACCATTTTCTGACAGCTCACTAACATCAAACCCTGATGAAAGATATTTATATGATTATATCAGTGTCCGTTGTCAAAGCAACATACTGTTTATGTCATAAACCAGATGATGGAACCAAAATTTTTTCTTACATGCTGTGTAAGGAAATCCCCCAAGTAAAGCCACAGGACGAGTAGGAGCAGTTGGGCAAATCCATTTTATCTGAAACATAGAATCAAGAGAAATATACATAAACACACATGTGAGAATCATTTGAAATATTGGAGGAGAAGACAGTATGTATATAGAGACAATATAAGTTGAAAGTAAAATATGAAAGCACTCTTACATTTGGAAGAGGAAGACTTTCCAAGAGCTGGGACCAGCTGTAACAAAACAGGAACAAAATGAGGATTGGAAAATGCTTCATTATAATTAAGTTCAATTTATATAATTTCATATCAAGTTGTATGCTTTTTTATCTAAGATGATGTGATTAGAGGAATCAAATGAATTCAGCCAAAACACTGCAGGTTTTCCACACTTGTTCATGCAAGGTGAAAAGGTAAATAGTAAAACCAGTTTTACTTTTACCTTGAATCTCAAGTTTATGCTTTACTGCTTTGGGATTAAAGTATAAGAATTCTAGAACCACCTATAATACTAAATTAAAAAACGAATATCCTTTGCCTAAAGGTAATTAATGTTTTGTTAATTTTGGCATGGGAAGAAATTTTAATTTGTGGTCCCTAATCTATGGGCATGGAATATGCTCTTTTTTCACATTTAAGGCTTCCCAAATTAAGCTTAAGATACGACGAGGCAACAAAAAAAATAAATAAATAAACATCTTAATATTGGAAAAACAAACATAGCATTGATATGAGCTTCCTACATGCAAAAGTGATGAACAGCTTGGACGTTCATATTATGAACTTGAAAATGAAGAACATACATCAGCAGCAAGTGAAAAATAAAGGAAAAAGAAGCAATACCTTGAGCCATTGTCCCCAAGGCCATGAAGCCATACTATAGTTGCCTGGTGTTTCCCTTTAGGTCGAACAACATGTGTCCTTCCAAAATCAAATGTCCTTCTAGCAGTTCTACTACCTAAAAAACGAGCATCAATGGAGGTCAACAATCGAAATGTCTGGTCCAAAGAAGACATTACTAGAAACCTTGTAAGCGAATCAAGAACATATCAGCAATTAGTGAAGTTCAACAAGTTGAAATGAGAAAGGGGGATAAAATTATAAAGAAAAGGAACAAACCTGAGCCCATGGTATTATGTGAATAACTCATTTTTTTCCCCTCTCAGTCTATACCTAATGGCAAAGTGAGAGAAGAGGTGATACAATGAAGAAAACCCAGAAGGGGAAATGTGTATTTATAACCAAATGGAGAGTGTGGAAATGGAATAAAAACAGGTGAATAGAGTACAACAGGTTACACAATGAGCCTAAAAATTGCCTAGAAAACACAAAGAAAAGGAGGGAGAGAGGGGCATCCTTGAAAAGGAAGGGGTAAAGACAATGACAAAAGCAAAAAATCTTTTGAATAGCAGAGAGAGAATCCAAGCAGAGCACCATCATCCATCCCTTACTACAGATTTTCAACAATGAGAGAATCTATGCTTGTGGGCAGTGGCCAAAAAATAAAGCTAAACCCTCCAGCAACAACTCAACAGAATATTACTGAAAACAAGAAAAGAATAACCTAAATTTGAAAAAGATATTATCTTTTCACAATCATTTGTTTATCATTTCTTTTGATGATTTGATTGATACCCATTAAACAAAATGCTTACAAGTTTTATAACTTTCATGCATCCTTTACATAATTTTTTTGGTATTATAGAAATATACTACTGAAATGACACTAGCTGAGTTTCATTTTGTTTTCCCTTTCTCCTGTGAAGCTCATTTTTCTTACAGATATATGAAGCACATATATACATGCAATAACATATTAAAATATGTATAAACTAAATCTTTTCTTTTTGGGGGATTTTTTTGTATATATTTATAAAGTTAATCAACCTGGATTTAGCTTCTTTTTTATCCTGCATTCCTCTTTCTTACTTTCCTGCTTGCCACTTTAATTTCTGGGTGCTCAATTCCCACCATAAAAGTTCTGTTTGTTTATATTCATGGGGAACACCATAAGTACTCAGCACATAGTAAGTCCAGAACTGCATCTCTTACTTCAACTGACCATGTTACCCCTTCTACTTAAAGGTTATGTTTGAAGGGTTCACATGGTTAACTATCATAGCCAAAACCCTATGCCAAGCCAAAAAGAAAAGAAAAAGGTTTATTTGCAGAGTTGCAGGCCACCATTTTAACTGGTTTCATGTTCATTCAGTTCAGTGTCTCTGAATCCATATTATTTCATCACTTTTGTACCTATAAAATAATGCACCTTTAATGCAACATTAACAAAGAAAAATCCTCATTTGCCTTTTTTTCTTTTTCGGTAAAGAGGATGAATTACAGACAAAGATTGAATCAACTTCGAATCCACATAAATTTTGCACTAGACCAGTAACTTGTTTGTCTTATATATGCACTCATCAGCTTAATGATATCATTTTCAAGTTGTCATCCATCTTTGGCCTACTGCCTTCTAGCTGTAATGTTCAATAACCAAAAATTCCTTCTTAAAAAAAAAGAAAAAAAAGAACTCTACATTTATCTGGTTGACTAAGAGGAAAAATTACAGCTGACATGGGCAAGCCATCATTGGTCACTGTGTTGAATGGAGGCATCTGATTACCTTGTAGGTCAACCTTTTTCAGTAAATTTTTTTCTTTGTTTTTCATCCTTTCTGGGAAAAACATTGGGCCGACTTTTTCATTGTCAACTCCTCCTTTACCCTACCCCATACACTCATTTTGGGCAAGAATCAACCAATAAGTATATATTTAGATATTGGGATGATACTTAAATTTTTTTTTTTTTTGGGGTTTATATATACTTAATTGATTCTTTGCTTATTATAACTTGAAAACAACATATGCTGTTGGCACTACCCTTTAGGTATAGTCTAATTTATTACTCATATATATTATGTAATGCAGCAGCCAATTTGTATCAATAAAATTATATTATACCTAATAAGATTCTTAAGATATGACGTGACTCCATTAATTTTGATTCGAGTTTTAACATCTGCAATTTTTCTTCTCCTCCAAGATTCTGTGACTCTTTAAAACAAATATATATTACTTCAAAAAGAGGGAATAGTTGAAGCTAGCTCAAGTAAATATAAAATTATTTTTTTCTCCTAGTTCATCTAATCTGCAAAGCTGGCTCCCAAAATTGCAGTGACAATGAAATCTAAAAGGATTCTCCTGAAAAAAAAAAGGTGGTGCTGGTGAAGCATTGACTAGGACATTGTTTTGAAACCATGCAAGAGAGAATAGCTATAGGTTCCCCTATATATCTTTCATTTTCAGTGAAAAATAAACTAATTGAGTGAATGTGGGTTAAAGATGAAGGTACATGTTATAATTTAATTGATGTATAAGAAAATAATAATAATAATGAAACAAGTGGTGATGCTTGTCTTGGTAACTGGATGGCCATTTGAATGAATCTCACATGGGGTGGAAACCAGCATTTGTTCAACATCTATAGGAATAAATCTAATATTGAAGGTTACTTAAATTTGGACGTAATGTAGGATATAGTTTTATGTTCCACATAATTAATTATACATTATCAAAAATTATATTATAAACATAAAAGTACACATATATTATATTATCAAGCCATTTTATTTCTTTTCGAGTATTTATATTTGACACATATTTAAATATAAATAGTTAGATTTAATAATACATTATATATATATATGAATAATGAACTCCAATCTGAATCTAATGCTTGATTTCAAGTAACATATAATTATTTTCACCTAATTTTAAACCCTTAATTAAGCTGATGTAATGAGTTAATCTTATATCAACTCAATTGAAAAAATTATGAAAATATCCTTCCATACTTATAATTTTTTACATTATTACGATTGTACTTTTGTTATTTTTTTTTTCGTTTTATATTTTAAAACCTATAAAAAATTTGCTTATGATGATATTTGAACCTATACTATTAGCAATAATAAAATCTCAACTTTACTACTGCAATCAAAACTTTACTTTGGTTTTTTTTTGTACACTTTAATATTATTATGCAAACTTTTTAACTATTTAAATTTAATTTTACTTATTTTATTTTAGTTTCGTGCATATTACGTATATGTTATTATTATCAATTTCTAAACATATATTGTATTATTTATTGATTGTTATTTTTAAATGCACACCAATTATTGTTTAAGTATATTATTTTCACATGTATACATATATGATAGCAACACTAGAAGAAAAAGAAAAGAAGATAATTTTAGTATATTAGACAAGGTTCCCTTTATTAATTGAAAAGCTAGATTGCAGTAAAACAAAGAAATAAAAGTAAACTGAATAAAGTGCAAGCATTAGCATAATATTATTTAGAGATTAAGAGGAAACAGAAAAGCTGGTTCTCTCATGCATGAACAAGACAGATAGAGGGTATAGGGGTTTCCTTTTGTCTTTGCTATATATGCCTATAATGTGTCTGCAAATAATTTAATTAGTGAATGTAGGTTAAAGATTGATTAGTGATAAGCTCTCCAATTTCACAATTCTTCTCCCATATCTCCTTACACTTCACATTTTTATGTTTTTTTTTTATCTATATAACAAAAATGCCACGAGGATAGCAAATTAATCACATATTTGTAATTTCTTTAAATATTTGAGATTGAATTGATTTAATTTATTCAAAATTCTATTTTATTTAATTCTATCACGTGTCACCATGCTATTAGTTGTCAACACCACGCTAGTGTATTTTAACAATATTAGTCAGGTACCTAGAAAAAAAAAAAGTAACAAGTTAGCTTATTGTTTCTAAGTTTAAGTATCACTATCCAGTTAGGTCCAAAAAAAAGTTTAAATACCAAATAGATATAAGTTGTCAAATTCAGGTACCTCTGTATATATTAACTCTAAAAATTATCAAAGAGGTTCACACGCTTATTTCCATGTTATTCTTTTATTTTTATTTTTATTTTTATTTTTATTTTTTGGTTTATTTAACAAAAGAAAAAAAAAAACATGAAATGGATATTGGTCAGTCCAATTTAGACCTAATTATGGGTCGAGCCGATGCAGAATTTTAGGCCCAACCAAAAAAATGGCCTAAAATTTGCCCAAGCTTGGCCCATATTGAAAAATGCTAAACCTGAGCTCAACCCATTTTGACCTTAATATTTTTTTTAGATTATTTTTTATATAGAAACAAATTTAAAAAATATAATACATCAAATACACTAAAAATATTTAAATAAATATTTTCCAGCAAATTTAAAATACAAAAAAAAAATATAGGCGTGTGATTTGGGCCAAGTCTAGGCCAAAAAATCTACGTGAGGCCCGGCCTATTTAGAAAACGGACTCTATTTTTTGTCCAAACCCATTTTCTGGACCTATATTTTTTTTAAACTCTCTCCCTTTTTGGGTGGAGTTTAGGCGGCTAGTTCGACCCATGATCAGGTCTAATCCCTGTTTAAGTTCCAAGGAAATAATACCTTTTAAAGCCTGAGAAAGAAAAACTAATAAAACCCAGGTTCTAAAGATAAAAAATTAATTTTAAGATATAATAAATTTAAGGCCTAATAATTTATTTGACCCTCCAATTTTATAAAAGAAAATGTTATTTTAGCCCTTTATTTAATTTTTCATCTCTTTCAGCCATTAAATTTGTATTGTTTGTCAAATCCTCCTAGAATGAAGGAAAAAAATCAACATCTATAAACTTTGCTAATGTAGTATCCACGTGGCAATCCGTAAAAAAAATATTATAATATTAAAAACAAATCAAATTGCATTAAAATCCAAACCTAATTCATATTTTAAGTGAGTTATCTTGTTGAGTTAAATACATTTGTTGGAGCCCTTTTAAACATTATGATGAACAAATAGTAAATTTAATCTGAAATAAATATAAAATTATATATGTGTACATAATTTACAAACCATTGTAATAATACGTACCAATGACCTATTAATTTTATATACCTTTAGATAATATCACCTAAGCGTATATACATACATACATGTGTAAGGTAAGAGTGGAATCCAATTTCCTAGAAACTTATTGTTGAAAGCATGCAGGCAAATTGGCATATGGAAGAACCCCTTAAAAAGGCAGATGGAGATTTTGCTTTTGATAGTTTGGCACGTTCCTTTTGATATGTTTGTATATTCCTTCTTAATGCTCTGCAAATTCACTCCTTCTCTTTCCTAACAAATGCCCAAATCCGATACACACAATATATTGCCTTTGACCTTTGCTAAAAAGTAATACTACTAATAGCAAATTGGGGGATTATTTGTGATAAATGGTAGGGATGAAATGAACAGCATGAGGAGAATCTTTTTTATTTGGGGTCCAACACTCTTCATCTTCCATTTCTCCATTCCTTTCCAAACCAAAAACTTATCTTCCAACTTATTTGCTTTTGCTTTTCCATTAAAATCATCTTTCTTTCTACACTATACCTTTATATTTAACTCCATTAAAATCAATATTTAATCAAACTCAAATAAATATACATGAATCATCCACGTGTTTGAAAAGGAGGGGATCTGATTTCTTTTCCACATGCTATGGTATTATTTTATAAATTTTGATATATTATATTGAAGTTATTTTTATTTCATGTTTCAAGTATTTTTTGTGTGTTATATTTTTCATAATTTATCATAATAATTTGATTTTATTGAATATTTGTTCATCTAAGATATTAAAATGTAAAAAAAAAAAAAAAAAATCTATTATAGTGCTTTAATTTAGAAAAAAAAAATATTTTATTATTTAATTAGTTTTTTTATTTTAAAATTATGTATTTAAAAAGATTGATTCATATGTTAACTTAAATATAGATTTAGGGTTTTAGTATGATGAACTAGAAATTTTAAAAAAAATTATTTAAATAATAATTATTTTAAAGTTAAATGATTTGTACATCCACTTGTTACAGGGTTATTTAAGATTATGCATAAATTTTTTTAATTTAATTATGTAAATAAAAAAGTTAGTTCATACGTTTACTTAAGATAGATTTAATATTCATAACTAATTCATTCAAGTTAGAAAAGAAGCCATTCTTTTTTAAATCTTCTTAAAGGTTAAATTAAAGTCAATTTAAAATTCATTCCTAACACTAAACAATTATTATAATTTTAATACTCACTTAATAAAGATTATTTTTTAGGTTAAAATATGTCATAAGTCTTTGTACTCTTCACAAAGTTGAAATTTAATCCGTGTACTTTTATTTTCAGAAATTTAGTTCATCTACTTTTCATATTTCAAAGTTCAGGTCTAATTGTTAACGCTGTTAAATTTGTTGGTGTGACATTTTGAAATAAAAATATTTTTCACTCGGTAACCATGTAACTAAAAAAATGGCATTATAATAAACCTGAATTTAACAAAATAAATCTAGCAGTGTTAACAGTTAGACCTAAATTTTAAAATCTATAAAATAAAAAAACTAAATTATTAGAAATAAAAATGCAACAACTAAATTATAAATTTATGGCATTTATACTAGTATTTAACATATAAAAAAAGATTTAAAAATTATTAAAATTTTATCTTTTATAATTATTTTTTAATAATCACTTAATAAATTTTAATTAATTAGGTTAAACTATGTGATAAGTCTATGTGTTCTTCATAAATTTAGAATTTAGTCTCTATATTTTAATTTTTAGAAATTTAGTGCCTCTACTTTTCAAAATTCAAAATTTAAGTCTAATTTTTAACATTTTTTTTTATAGTTGTTAGGGTGACATTTTAGAATAAATAAAATACTCACTTGGTAGTCATGTAACAAAAAAAAATGACATTGTAATAACCTGAATTTAATAAACTAATTTTAGCAGTGTTGACGAATAGACCTAAATTTTGAAACATAAAAAATAAAATAACTAAATTTCTAAAAATACAAGTATAAAAATTAAATTTTAACTTTACAAAAAATACATAACCTTATGAAATATTTTTACTTTTACTTAAATAAGTTGAAAAAACTTGATAAAAGGAAAAAGTGAAACCCCCGCATCGCGGGGTAGTTAAACATTGATATACTATTTGTTTAATTTTAATTTTTTTTTTTACAATTTTTAATAATTTATTTAATTAAATAGAATTAATTGGTCGAATGAAAAAATGGATGGATTAACCAGTTTCGTTAAAAAAACATTGGTGTGCTTGTTTTATTTATTTATTTTTAAAGAAATTCTAATTTTGGAAGATAATCTTTCATATGTTGAATTTTATCCAAAATTTTGATTTTGATTAACAAATGAAGAAGATTACTAGAAATTAGAATTATGCAAATTTTTTATATCATTATTTGAATAATAAAAAATTAGATGTTAGACATTTTATTTTAATGAGATAAGATAAGTGATTTAAAAATATCCAATATAAATGTTTAATAAGATTTTAATTTTCATAATTCTCATTATATTGCCACCAAAAAAAAAATCAAATCATGGGAGAATAAAAATTATTTAAAAAATAAAAATAGAGGAAATTTTTTTTTGTTAGATGAGTCAAAAAGAAGTGGTAAGAGATAAAGAGATGAGTAAATAAAAGTTAAAATATGTTGCTTTAATTTTTTAAATTTTAAAATTCATATCTAACTGTTAAATTTTTGTTTCAAAATGCACCTTAGACATGATAACTACAACTCCTGCTAAGCTTTTCGTACTACCTAGGATAGTGCCTCATCACTTTCTTCAGACCACTGCATTAGTTCCTTGAAGATGCGAATGTCCTCCAATATTAGCTTAAATCTCCGATTTGCTTGCTTTCAACGATGCTTCCCCTGATGATACCCGAAGTAATTCTCATTTGAATGGCTTTCGCAATCAACAATTTACGGGCTACCCCATCCTCATGATGGATGAGTAGTCCATGATATTAAATGTGGTCTTTTAATAAGGATAACCCAGGAAATAGTCGTATTCCTATTCCTTCTAATTACAACTCTGTCCAGATTTGGAGTTATTCCCGCATCTTAGGAATTTCGCAGTTAATGTGTGTTTTCTTGTTCTGGTTTATGAGCTCCATTGCTGCCTTCATCAAACAGGACTTTATTTCTATGAATATAAACATTCCGCATGATGATTGGATGTAATCCTCTTCTGAACTTCAACTTTGCATGGCAATGCATTGTCTAGAATCTTTCATGGAACCATGACAATTTTGTAAAGTAGTTTAACGGCCCGTAGCAACCTCCATACTTTCTTGGGGATACTTGAATTGGGTGAATTAATATTCCCATCATTATGATTACTCAGTTCATGGAAGTATGTTGATTTCACATAGAAATCTTCCATTACGATTTTGCGGCTCCTTCAAAGAACACCTTTGATTCCTACTATCTCTGCATCTCCAATTTGGGCAGTTCATTGCGAACTAGTTCTGAATTTGTCGCCATTCCTAAGCTTGATGTTTTCCATCAAGTATTACTTTGCCAAGTGATATTATGCTTGATTACATCGTCTCAATTTATGTAACATACTTTCTTCCACCCTTGATTCTCAAACCCGCCAAAACTTGCACATTAGTAGATCTATTTTGTTACATATGTTCTTTGGGGCTTGAAACATAAAAAATGATAAATTGGCAAGCTTAAGGTAAGTTTTTCACCTTGTTAAAGTAATTTGGCTTTCCAGGAAGAACGTTGAGATTCCATTCTATTTGTAGTAGATTGGAAAAACTTACCCTTCTTCCACATGCCTTACTTCATCCCCAGACACTTCCCAACTTCCATTGTGGTCTTTACTTGAAGTATTTCTTGGAATATCCTTTTAAACTTGGAGTGACAATCTCTGTTGATCATGAACTCAACTTGTTATAATTTATGCAAAGCCTCGAGAAAAAGTAAAATTGGTTAAGCATACTTTTGATTGCACGACACAAATCTCTATTTACTTTGAAAATAAAAAATTATCATCCGCAAAAAAAAAAAAAAAAAAAAAAAAAAATTATTGGTATACTCCTTCCCACCTTGAGACTCGTATCTTCCCCTGTTGTTCCGCCTTATCGTGTTTTGACAAAGCACAAATAGGTAGGGTAATCTTAAACCTCCTTCAGGACAAAAACTACGTATGAAGGATCTGATAAGGAACAATATAAATGCACTTCACGGTTAGGTCCAAAGTTCCCTTGAATTTCCTTTCAATAAATTGCAACAGCTCCGATGCCAGAATAACATTATCACCCTCGAATAAGAGCATTTTGAAATGGGGAGACAATCGCCTCCAAGATTGGATTAAGTCCCTGAAACAAAATCTTTGTGATAACATTATATACCATCTCCTAGGTATTAAAACAATGAAGGTTTTGTTTAATTCTTTAAGCATTCTACCCACAATGTTGAAAGAATATGGGGAGCTTTAAAGGGTCCCAAATCAAACATTACTTTTTGGATATCTCAGTGAAAGGAGAAGTTAAAAAATGCTTAAGGCCTCCGGTACCCTTGGTATCTCCAACTCATTTAAGAAATTATCGATATCATCCTAACTGTTACATTCTGGCTTGTTGAAATTAAAGCAGTACGATTTGCATGGACTGATTCAGACCACATTACTTTGTACTTCTATTAAAAACAAAACTTGCAAGTACTGATACGATACCAGTCAATGTATTTAAGCGACAACAAAACAGTGACTCCAAATGCCATGAACGATACCAAGACAATAAAATTTATCCTTCAAAACTTCACAACAATAAGTCCCATGAATGAATGGAAAAGATTTATTTATTTGGCGATGCATTTTAAGTTAACCAAAAAAATTCCCATTCCTGTGTATCAGTCTAAAGTACCATAAAGAAACAGAGAATACCATCTCAAAACCAAACGACAGATAACAGCTTTTGAACATTTGAAGGTGCATTGTATATTGGAACATCATTTAATCGTCTTCTGCAATTTTATTCCAACAGGAAAAAAAATTCAAAGTTGCAATTAATGATGATCATCATCGCCATGTCCGTCTGGAGGTCCTCCAGGTCCCACAACTTCCAGCTGCACCACATAGGTAGAAATTATTAGGCAAAACACACAGGGAATTGGATGAACCATTGGTCAAGCTTAAAGTCTACTGCTCTCACTTCACCCTTAAACCTATTCATGTTCACCTAAAATCATCATGCCATTGTAGTTTTGTTTGTCAATTGAGAATCATCTAGAAAAATATCGCATAGCTCAAACATTTGCAACTCAATAAAATATACGAGGTTATTAGTTGCATTCACTGATAATATTTGCAGAGTTCTAGATGAAGTAACCACTAACCAGAACCAAGTTAGCCAACATAACAGTCATTCATAGAAGCTATTTATTGCACAAACTGGTTGATGAACCATGCTCAACTAGGGCAAACGAGGGTTGCCTGAGAATAGACTAATACTGTTTATTTGTCCCACAATGCCCCAGATGGTTAGCAATTAATTCAGGTCTTCAGAGTTTTGGGTGAATCCATGTATGGGCTACCAGAAATACCTAAAAGGCTATGGATCCAATGAATGCAAGGACATTGACATTTAGATGTAATGCAAATACATCAGCTAAAGGTTTGGACATAAGGAATGAATGTTCTCTAGTTCATGATATCCACTTACCACAAAATACTGTGAGCAAACTGGACACTCATGTGGCTTGCCTTTCTCCAGCCAAAACCAGACAACATCATGCTCATCCTCTGCATTTTTGTCATAAAGCAAATAGAATGAACACAAGTATTAATTCAAGTAAAATGACTCAATTTTGTACAATTTTGACAAAAGCATAGAATAAAGACCACAGTTAGAACTTAGAAGAGCAGAAACAGAGAATTCAGGAAGGAAACATACCGCCTTCACCTCCTGGGCATCCAACTATTCTCTTGTCATAGTAGGACTTGACAACAGCAGGAGCTTCCTACAGGCAGATAAAATAACTTCTACCATCAAAAGTCAAGTCATGACCTCACTCTTATGATTTTAATAAAGGTCTAAATTTCTGGTTTTTTATTTTATCAGAAAAATTTCCAGTTTCTAGCAGAATAGAAAGCAGGCATAAACTCAAAATGATAAATTTACAAAGAATATTACTTGGAAGCCATGATTCAACAGTAAAACACTGCAGCTCATCCATATGTAGAAAAGAACCGCATTAAAATCTTTAACAAATTCAGAAAACAGAACCTTCTGTAAACAATTTTTTCCTTTGTATGATATCTATAATATTCTAGTTTCCGAAGAAGTGGTAAATCCATCATCTAGAAAGCAAATTAGACCAACCCATGTTAATTTTGCTAACAAGAGAATATTAACGACCCAGGTTTGGCATATGGATTGTTACCCTCAGTGGAGGGTCAAGGTTCACTGTTCAGGAGTCCCAACCCCTAAGGCCTAGTCTACTGATGACCAGAGACCCACCAGTGACAAGACATGCCAACGAAGAAAAAATGAAACAAATAACCTTACTTGAGAAAAACTAAATTTAAGGAATAATATAAGTTGATAACACAATCACTTACAAGTAACAAATACAGGAATGAATCATTGGAAGTTCCAAATAGTTAATAACATTGAAAATATATGTTGCCAAAGCACCAAAATAATGCATTTGGTAACATCTTTTTTGCAAACATTCACTCACACTAAGGATTAAAAGTAGTTCCAGTATACATCAATAACAGGTAATCAGTAAACCCATTTAAATAGAAGGGAACAGAATCCAAGCACTTGAAGCCATTATAAACCAAATAAATTATTAAATGCAAGGAAAATATAGAAGTAATTCATAGCCGGGGGGGGGTAATTGTCAGTATTTAAACACCATCTGCCACTGATTAAATATAAGATGACACAGACATGATCAAATTGGGATTCTCAGTTGTAATAGATGGTGAGATACTAACCTTTGTGCCAAAAGGACCAACAGGGTTGTTTACATCTTCAAGGATTTTCTTTCCCTAAACAAGATAAAGCAAAAAAGAAAATGAGAATGAGAAAACACCAGCCCCTAAACTTAGAAGGCAGTAAATCAAATTTCGCCATAATGCTCATAAGTTATTACAACATAGTCGACAATTCGAATCTTCTATAGTATAAAAGCAACACCAAAAGAAAGTTCTCATATTTAAAAACCAAACAGAGAGAGAACAGGAAAGGGAAAAAAAATTTGCCTGAAGCTCAGACTCAAGCTCCTCTCGCTCATGACCTGTAGCGATAGGCATTACATCCTCAACTCTCTTCTTCACAGCAGTATCCGCTACAGAAACCAAAGCAATCGGAATCAAAAACGGCAAAACCAATATCGGATGCATAGAATAACACTCAAACAGTATTGCTTTCCAATATAAACTAAATCTAACTTAACCTCTTCTTCTAAAAACAACATCTTAAAGACTATCTAAGGGGTGCAAAGCTTGAATTTTTAAAAAAAAAAATAAGAAGAAGAAGAAGAAGAAAATGAATCACAGACGAGGATCTAACAAAAGTAGGGTTACCTGACTCGGCGGAGAAATGGCGAACGAGGAGGGAAGCAGAAGGGGAAGGAGAAATGTGAGATTTGAATGGAAGCGGCGCCGTTTTAGACGCGGATCGGCATGGAAGTGCTGCCAGAGATTTGAACTGTGAAGTAAGTAGCCTTCTCCACATATTTCGGAAATCAAAGGATCGTGTTTAGGTTTTGATGATCTCAGGTCACGCCCCGGCGCTTTTTCTTTATGACGATCAAAAAAAGCGATTGCAATTTTTCTCTATTCTTTTCCCCAATGCGGATAAAGGGAAAATGGGATTTAAAAGAACGGGGGAGGCTGCGGAGTGATGATGGGGTTCAGTGTTTGTTTATTTCTTTGGGAGTATATTTAGCACGTGCCAATGTTGTTACACGTGTGTACTTTGTGGAAGTTTTCGGGTTTCCGGGTGCGGTTTGAGTTTTTATACGATTGGTGAGGTTGGGACGTAGAAGTTGCCATGTGCGGTGTGCCCTTCTCATTCTCTCAGATTAGTTTGGAATGCTTCCAGCGTTGCCGCGATTCCACGAGGGAATTTTAAAAGTTATAAAAGAAAAAGGGTAAAACATATATTTTATATAATAATCAAATAAATTTTTTTTTTGTTCAAATGGTAAATTTGAATATTTAAAAAATTATTATTTTAATAATAAAAGGACATGATTGATATAATATTAATGGTTTAGAGATATAATTAAAACGTTTTGAAATTTAATAGCCAATTTAATATGAGGGTCATAGTTTGAAGATGACTAATGAAATTAACTCTAACTAAAAACTAAATATTTAGGGATTGAACCTAATATTAATGAGAATTTGAAAGAACAAAGTTGATAGTTGCAAGAACAATGAAGTAGTGCTAAGAGCAGTGACAACTGTGAGTATCATTGCAAAGAGCAACTATGAACACAATATAATTGTTTGTACAATTCAGTTTCCCAACGTTCGTGTGGCATTTCCCAAAGAGATAATTCATTATCTTTAACATCATGCAAATAGTTATTTAAGTTTCATCATATCTCAATATAGTAGCCTTACATTTGCACCTAAGATTTAGTTCTCTCTCCTCTAAGTTTTTCCTCCTGAAAAATTTAATTTGTAAATCAAATGATTCACTTATTTACTTAAAAAATGCACTATTAAAATAGGATTCTTAAATGAATATATAAGGGCAAAACTATTTGTATCAATTATATACAAGTCTTAAGAATAGAAATCAACCTAACTTACTAACATCCTAGATCAATTACAATTAATTTCTCTATCAAAGTAGTAGCTAAAAAAAAAAAAAAAAGCAATATCTTCATAAAGTCCAGGATAAGTCACAAAATCTTCAAAATAAGTTACCCAATTATTCGGCCCAATCTCTTTAAAATAGGGGATCTGATTACTTTATCTGATTCAATCCAATATCCAAGATATGTTTCTTCATATGAATAGATCTTCAAAGATGGACAAACTATTGGAGAAAATTCGGTTCAAAAATGGGTTTCTTGTACAGCGGAAAATTAAAATTTTGAAAATCAAGTCGATTGGTGATATTTATAGCAAAAACCCTAAACCGAATTCACACCTGTGTTTTTGGATAGACAAATCCTTGTCATTCCCAACTTTCAACCAAATGGTCTTCTCCGCTATTCTTGTACTACAAACTGCTTCGAATCAAAATACAGAACTAGAAATAGTTTTCTTTATTTAAGTGTGAAAACAAAAAATCTCTTCTCAAATAGAAACTAGAACAAATTGTTATTCCGAAAATATATATTTAATAATTGAGAAAAAATTATCTCTATTTTCGGGCAGAGTAAAAATATCTTAAAGTTATGTAAATAGCTCTACAGGTGTCATCTATTTATATGGAAAGGAGGTAAAACCCTTGTTGAACTGTGGAAGTTTATTTCAACTAGAAAAATGAACTCTCAGTCTATCTAAAAGTATAGGGGGGCAACCCTAGTTAATAATACTAGGGTTTGTCGTCCCCTTCATTAACATAAGGGGCTTTTGGGCCTCTCCCATATCAGGTCTGATTACAAGTACTTCTTGGGCTTTTAATTCAATACTTTATAATTTAACTCAACACAATATTTATTTTTCTATTTCCAAAAATAAACATCTTAATATTTTTTCCAATCAAATAATCTTCTCAACCCAATTCTAATTATGTTAAAATCATGACGAATTTACTGTAAAAGAATCTACTAGAAAAATATATTTAATATTTCTACATTCAATTTGTTCACTATGACCAAATGATTTATTTCCATTTTTTAACTTCATTTAATTCGAAAAACATAAATTTGTTTTCAGGTCATTTTCATTTTGGAGAAAACCATAATCATTTGAAAATGATTTCATTTCTCCATTTTCATTTTCATTTTGGAGAAAATCATAATCATTTCCAAATGTTTTATATTTCTCTATTTTCACCATTTCTATTCATTTATGTTCATTTGATTCAACATGCAATTCATTTATAGTTTCAACGAGCTAGCGAAGGGGCTGATTAGACATATGCAATTGAGGCTCAAATGATTTATAATTAAATTCCAGCTTTTCACATATTAATTATAAATTCATTTAGTCACGAAGTCATTCCACAATAGTATCGTGATTGATCTTTGTGGTTGAGCTCTCCTCAACGGCATACCATTACGAAAGCAACTCAATTAGTGTTGGTCCAATGATATTGTCATAAGTGTGTTATCCTCATAGGATATCTTTAATCTCTTTGGGATGATATACATTCTCCCAATATGATCCTATGTTATCTCATGGTAACTATTACATCTTCCTCCATGAAAAATCAATTATTATCAAATAGTAATCAAGTCATTCATCACAAAGACGAACTATCTGTGGCCATATTTACTTTTCATCAACCATGTAATGCCAATGAGAGGATATCATTTACTCATGTCTCGGGCTATGAACTTCATTATTGTGAACGAAACTACATACTGTAGAAGTCATATACCTAACAAACTAGCTTTTGATTCCTTATCTATTTGAACTCAACTTTTTACTTACATTAAATCATACGAGTCACGCATGCATAGTCTGTCATCCACTCAGGATTTAGGTATGTCACACTATGAACGTCACAAGTGAATAAATCCATAAACAGATTAATGATCTATCCTTCTTGGATCTTGTCTGATGCTATTAGTCCAGTCAGTCACATCTATGTCTCTATCTTCTGGGAGTCATCCGCTCCGATGCCCAAGACAAAGCATCTCCCCAATTGGACTTGATAGACGACATATTAGTATTTCAATCAATTTATTCATTCCTGATTAGACTAAAGACATGTTTAGGTTCATCTCCTAATATAAGTTGTCTTTCCGTATCACGATCTGATCACGTAATACTGCTTAATATTAGTTTAAACATTAGAGAACCAATGAGCAACATTCGCTTCTATTTTTATTTGTGTGCAAAAACCACATGAGGACAATTATACAAAGCATATTAATGTAATTAATGATTTTTTTAATTAACTTATTTGTTCTATTAACCCTTGTAGAGTTGTAGAAGTTTATTTCCACTACAAAACAATATTCTAATTTATCTAGGATATAGAGGGCGATAACCCTAGTTAATGATACTAGGGTTTTGTTGTCCCACCTCCTTACATGAGGGTTTTTGGGCCTCTCTCACATCGAGTCCAATTATGAGTACTTTCTAAACCTTTTTAACCTAGTACTCTGTAATGTGATCCAACCCGATTCAGTTTTTATATTTCCCAAAATAAACTTTAATATTTACATATTAAATAATTTTCTCATATTAATTCTACTCTAGTAAAATTTTGATGATTTTACCCCCGGTAAAAATTTTGACAAATTTATCCTTATTAAAATTTTGAGAAAATTCATTCAATATGTCACAACTCAACATGTTCACTATGACCGAATGGTTTGTTTTCATTTTTGGGCTTCAAAACAATCCAAAAACATAAACTCATTCTTCCATCATTTTTTTAAGTAATCCTATATAGGATTGCAAGTTTCCATTTTTTTTAAACCTACATTCATTTTCAAATGATTCCATTTTTCCATTTCGTAGAAAATCATAATTATTCTTAAATGTTTCCCATTTCTCTTTTTCTATTCATTTCATTCATTTCTATTGAATCACACAATTCATTTCTTGTAACAACCCCTAATCTTTATTTGTCACCGAAACAGGGTTACGGAGCATTACCAGACTTTCAGATCAATTACAAACAATAAACATATCATTAAGCATACATATCATGAATTAATCATCTCGTCCATTTTATGAGCCCTCGAGGCCCAAAATATGTGTTAAGAACAAATCGAGACTTAATCGAAAACTCAGAGAATTTTACGTGAAATTTCAATTTTTTTTTATGTACAGGGCTCACACGCCCGTGTGGTTTAGGGACACGCCCGTGCTTCAGGCCGTGTCCTACTCCGTGTAACTCTCTGACTTACCTCACACGGCCAAGCCACACGCCCGTGTGCTAGGCCATGTACCTTACACAGTTGAGACACATGCTCGTGTGCTAGGCTGTGTACTTTACACGGCTAAGACACACGCCCGTGTCTCTGCCCGTGTGGCAATACCTGAGCATTATGTTTCTAAAATTTTAAGTTGCAGGGGACACACGGCCTAACCACACGCCCATGTGTAAGCCGTGTGTCTCACACGGTCTGGTCACACGCCTGCAGTGCGCGGTGTGTGGACTCAAATTGAGCCTTATACAACAAGTTTACCAACCCTGCAATTCTTGAACAACAAGCAACTCAAATACCATTTATTCAACCAATCCAAAATACAATTAAATACATCTAAAACATGTCAGAACTATCAATATAATGATCTAACTCATGTATGTTCATAGATACCTAACATAAATTATCTAAACAAATCATTTAAATACCATTCAAACCAATCCGAATTAAACCATGTAAATAACAATATTATAATACATATATTTGTATATGTAAATCAACCAATATCATCTTATACACCATTAATATTCACATCTCAAAATTGACATCAAAAGACAACCTAGGTACATGCCATTTCAAAAGAGAAAATACTTCACCACGTATTTGAGTTCGGGATCGGTCTTGGATGCTGATTCAATGTTTGGACTTTACCTAACCTACGCACGGAAACAAACCGTACGCTGAGTATAAATTCAGTGGTATTTCTATAATCTGAATAATTATTAAGCAAAAATTTATAATGTTTAAGTACATACCCATACATAATAAAAATCATTCAACCAATAATTAATTTCATAACTCATCATCCAAATCACTTCAATAATCATATTTTCTATTTCAATCTCACAATTGTTATTCAGTAGTATTTTACAATAAAATTCTCTATTCAATTTCAATATCAATATCCATTTCTTATTCAATATCATTCAATGTCAATCATTTGGTCAGTTCATTCATTTATCCCTATTAACACGACTCAGACTCAGATGGATACACAGATCCAACCCAAACACACCAGTATGGCACTCAGTGCCTCATCGATCATGCTGAAGTAAAACAATACGGTACTCAGTACCTTATCAGATTTATCCGAAGCAATAATAATGCGACACATAGTGCCTCATCAACTCGAAGTCGATGTATCCCTGAACACTTCCAATCCTATGGCATGCCAACTATATTCAACTTAGCCCAACATTGTTAATAGGGAATTCAATTTCCATTCAATACACAATTCAAATAAACTCATAAATTCCAATTCAATACAATTCAATTCAACTCAATTCAATTTTAATACTACAATTATCAATATTCAAATATCGTATCAATCACGAATTCACATACATTAAATTCAACATCACAAATGCTAATACTTACCTTAATATCTTACCATAAACATTTAAATCAAAATTCAACAATTAATAGTTAAATTCAGATTATAGAAATACAAACCGTAATTTTCCGAGCTAATCCTCGTTGACTTTCTCTTTCCCTTTCTTAGCCGATGTCTCCGGCTCAATGTTAGCTACGAAAATAAAAACAATTGAAATTTATCAATATACTACAATTTCATACTACATATTCAATTAATACACATCTTTTGCCTAAATTCCAATTCAATCCATATTCAATTCTAACTTTATTTTCTTCATAATTTTATTCTCTATTTTTCATTCAACTATCACTTAAAACCAATTTCAACTCTCTAATTTTACCATAAAACCCTAATTTAAAAATTATTTCAATTTAGTCCTTATTACTCAAAACTTTAGATTTATTTTACAATTCAATCCCTTTTTCACTTCTAACTTGAAATTCTATCAATTTAAACCTTAATTCTTCAAATTGTTCAACATGAACAACATCTAAAAATCTACTAAATTACAAAACTTCCACATAAATCAAGTAGTATTTTGTTCTAGGATTCCAAAAATATCAAAATTACAAGAAAAGAGACTAAATTGACTTACCAATTGAACTTGAAACTTCAAAACCCTAATTTTTCCCTTATTTTCTTTCCCTTTTTCTTTCTTTCCTTCTCCCCTATTTTTCGTTTGGCTATTCTGTTTCTTTTCATTCTTTTGT
The DNA here is from genome assembly GCA_025698515.1 of Gossypium sturtianum. Lineage (NCBI taxonomy): Eukaryota > Viridiplantae > Streptophyta > Magnoliopsida > Malvales > Malvaceae > Gossypium > Gossypium sturtianum. Next base: position 11,250,575 of record CM046952.1, on the reverse strand, counting down.
TTTATTTTATTTCTTTTATTTTATGTTATATTATATTATTATATTATATTTTAATAATTATTATTATTATTTCTTAAATAATAAGTAAATACATAAATGTATTACAAATGCATGATTGTATTTATTACATATGTACATTATTTTTACCATACATTTGTCTCAAATTGGTTTATTTATTTATTTAGTCTTTCAACTTTTCTTTAATCTATAATTAAGCTTTTACCATTTATTCAATTTAATCCTTATACCTAATTAACCTTAATTCAAGCTAATTCACCTAACTAAAACCTAATTAACCACACTATTAACTTCGTAATTATTTACGAACCCGTTTTTCGAAAATAGAGACCCGAAAATACACTTTCCAATTATCATAGATTTCGGGCCGTTACATTTCTGGTTTCAACAAGCTAGCGTAGGGACCGATTTGACATATGTAGTTGAGGCTCAAATGATTTATAATTAAGTTCTGACTTTTTGCCTATTAATTATAAACTCATTTAGTCAAAAAGTCATTCTATTATAGTATCATGACTGAGCTCTCCTCAATGACATACCATTACGAAAACAATTACTCAGTGCTCGTCCAATTAGCTTGTCATAAGTGTGTTACCCTCATAGGATATCATTGATCTCTTTGGGATAATATTCGTTCTCCCAATATGATCCTATTTTAACTTGTGGTAATCATTACATCTTCCTTCATGAAAAGTCAATCGCTGTCAAATAGTGATCAAGTCATCAATCACAAAGATGGATGACCCGTAGCCACATTTACTGTAACACCCCATACCCGAGTCCGAGGCTTAAACCGGATACGAGACATTACTATGCTTGAACTTGCTTAATCATGTACTTACGGGCTATAAAATTTCGTTCTGAAATAAGAACTTCTCTTTCTTAATCAACTTGTACTTTTCATGGGCCTACGAGGCCTTAAACTCATGTCCGTAAACTTTCGTAACTCAATCGAAAACTTTTCATTGAAACAGGGGTCACACGCCCATGTGAGTTGGGACATGCCCGTGTAACCTTGAGACACGCCCATGTCTCCCAACCGTGCTTAAAACTCGAGCTTACGGCCAAATTTCACACGGCCATGGCACGCCCGTGGTCCTAGCCCGTGTGAAAAACCTTAGCATTCTGACTTATAATACACGGCCATGGCACGCCCGTGGACTTAGACCGTGTACTACATCTTGATATACTGACTTATTTCACACGACCGGGCACACACCCATGTTCTAACCGTGTGTCATGCACGCGGCTTTAACATACGGCCGTGGGATTAGTCCGTGGCCTATTCTTACTTATAAGACTAAGGTGCGGTTTATGCGGCGGCCTGAGACACACGCCCGTGTGTCTAACCGTGTGGGCACTTAGAGGCTATTTACCAAGCCAATTTCCATCCTGAAATTAAGACCAAACTCAAGCTCAATTCAGTAACTCAATTATTACATCTTTCCTGAACAATATAACATGCTTCATTGATATTAATAACATACATACTAAGTCAAACTTGGCCAATCACTTAGCCATTTACAAAAGAATAATAAACTTGACAGCCCATACTTTTGCCCCTTTCTAAGACATATACTCAAAATGAAATGTTTCCTATACATGCCATACTTAATGTAAACAACTTGGCTATACCAAGATAGCGATTGATAGTGTGCTCCGAGCTCCAATGACAATGATCCACGAGATTAGCTTGGCAGAACTACATGGAAAGAAAGAATAAAAGACGTAAGCCTTTAGCTTAGTAAGTTTGCATATAATGCACATAACAACATACTTGCTTAAATTAACCCATTTGACATAAACAATGGTATCATAATTTCAGCTATAAAGCTTACTTACTCATACTTGATTCTTACATGACTCATGAAACTTACTAGTCTCATACTTGATAGGTAAACAAAGTACCTGTATCACTAGATCACATTGATCAGCATACTTGAACATAATACTCATAATTTTTAATTCATCATTCATAACATGAATAATATTCTTTTTCACTTGATAATAACCTTACTTACTTAGCTTTCTTGTTTTCTCTTTGGAGCTTAACTCGTTTGCCCGATGAATTTATATGAATTACCGAAGATACTAAATCTCATCTAAATTTCGAGGCCATGACTTAACATGGACTTATACGAAGTCTTTCTTGTTCTCACCAATGCCATGCCTTAACATGGACTAATATGGGATCTCTTTCTCTCGATAACTTTTCAATGCCAAGCTTGCCTTGGTCTTACATGATAACTTATTCAATGCCAAGCTTGCCTTGGACTTACATGATAACTTATTCAATGCCAAGCTTGCCTTGGACTTACATGATATCTTACTCAATGCCAAGCTTGCCTTGGACTTACATGATATCTTACTCAATGCCAAGCTTGCCTTGGACTTACATGATATCTTACTCAATGCCAAGCTTGCCTTAGACTTACATGATATCTTGCTTGCTTGCCGATGCCATGCCTCGTCTTGGTCTTATACGGACTTTCTTGTTTCATGTGGTAGATCGAGTATCCTAAGCTATTCAACTTCAATCGGGGCTTTCTCATGCTTGATTTCATTAATTTCTTTGTTTAACATAACCTTAAACATTTTCATAATAACATTGTATATTATACTAAGCAATTCAATGATATAAATCATAAAGCTTAGAAATCATACAAACTTACCTCAATATACAAAATGTAGCTAGGTATGCAATTTAGTCCTCGACCTTGTTCTTGCCTCGGTTTCGATCCGGGCTTCGTTTTTCTTGATCTATAGTCATAAATAGATCATTTAATATTCACATTGACTAAATTGACCCTTTACTCATACTTGGGAAAAATTACTATTTTGCCCCTATACTTTCTCATATTTACACTTTTGCCCCAAGGCTCGTAAAATAATTTTCATTCAACTTTCTTAGACTACATGCTTAGCTGATTCATTTTCTCTACTATAGTCATTATCAATTCTCATTATTTCTAATAGGTATGACTAATTTCAAAACTTTTACAAACTAGTCCATACTATTATATTTCATGAAATTCATTAATGAAAAGATGTTTATCTAACATCAAACTCTCATAATATTTCATAAAACATCATTTAAAAAGCATGTCATTCATAGATGAATTTTTGAACATGCATCTTAGCTTATTTTATAGCTAAAAATAGCTAATTCATAATACGAGGACTTCAAAAACACGAAGAATATTAAAAACGAGGCTAAGATGAACTTACTAGCAAGCTTGAAAAAAATGAAGAACCCTAGCTATGAAGTCTTCAAATTTTCGGCAAGGGAAGGAAGAAGATGAATGAAATTTTATCATCTTTTTCCTATTTTAATCACTTATTAGACAAATGACCAAAATGCCCTTCTCTTTAAAAATTTCTATTTTACTAACTCATGTCCATTTTTGTCCAAAATTTATAATTTGGGCAAATTTCTATTTAAGGACTCATAATTAATATTCTAAAGCTATTTCATACAAAAAGCTTCTAGAAACTCATATTTTGCAACTTTTGCAATTTAGTCCTTTTTGACCATTCAACTTCAATTTAGCAAAATTGCTTCATGAAACTTTCACACTAACATGAAAACATGGCATGAACCTTAAAAACTCATAAATTCACCTCGGATTCGTGTTCTCGTACCACTATTCCGACTAGGCCCTAAATCGGGCTGTTACAATTCTCCCCCTTAGGGATTTTCGTCCTCGAAAATCTTACCAGTGAAAAGGTTTGGATCTTCGGTTTCTCATACTCTCTTCTGGTTCCCATGTGGCTTCTTCTATTCCATGTCTTTGCCACAATACTTTCACTAAGGCAATACTTTTCTTTCTTAGCTGCTTCACTTCCCGAGCTAATATCTTGACTGGTTCTTCACCATAAGTCTTGTCGGGATAAATCTCTACCTCTGACTGGGGAATTACATGCGAAGGGTCTGATCGGTAGCGTCTTAACATTGACACGTGAAACATATCATGTATCTTTTCTAACTCTGATGGCAAAGCCAATCTGTAAGCTACAGGCCCAACTTTCTCAGTAATCTCATACGGTCCAATAAAATGTGGACTCAACTTGCCTTTTCGGCCAAATCTGAGAACTTTTCTCCAAGGTGACACTTTCAAGAAAACTTTATCTCTGACTTGATACTCTATCTCTTTTCTCTTTAAGTCTGAATAGGACCTTTGTCTGTCCGATGCAGCTTCTTAAACTTTCTCGTATCACTTTCACTTTCTCTTGACTTTCTAACCAAATCAACCCCGTGAATTTGGTTTTCTTTAAGTCAGATCTAATATAAAGGCGTTCGCACTTACGCCCATATAAAGCCTCATAAGGCGCCATCTTTAAGCTCGATTGAAAACTATTATTGTAGGCAAACTCTACTAATGGGAGAAACTTTTCCCAACCGCCTCGAATTCAAGAATACAACATCCGAGCATATCCTCGAGTACTTGAATTAACCTCTCTGGATTGACCGTCGGTTTGAGGATGAAAAGCGGTACTAAAGTTCAACTTTGTACCCAAGGCCTCTTGTAACTTCTTCCAAAACTGGATGTGAATCTCGGATCTCTATCCGATATGATTGACAAGGGAACTCCATGAAGTCTTACTATTTACAAAACATACAAGTTTGCCAACTTGTCTAGTGAGTAATCAACTCGCATGGTATAAAATGGGCTGATTTCGTGAGTCTATCAACTACAACCCATACGGCATCTTTCTTGCTTGGAGATAGTGGTAAACCCGTTACAAAATCCATAGTAATACGGTCCCACTTCCACTCCGGAACTAAAATGGGTTGAAGCAAACCCGAAGGTACTTGGTGTTCAGCCTTTACTTTTGTTGTGACAAATCAAGCATTTGGAAACAAATTCTGAAATATCTTTCTTCATTCTCGCCATCAATACTGTTGCTTCAAGTCATTATACATCTTGGTACTACCCGATGTGCAGATAAACATCCATTATGGGCCTCATGCAAAATTTTCTAAATAAGCTCTTCTTTTCTCGGTACACAAACTCTGTCTTTGAACATCGACTTCCATTGGGACTAATCCTAAGTCGACTCAACATCTGTCTTGCACCGATCTCTCTCGAACTTGCAATTCACTATCCTCTTTTTGGGCTTCAATGATCTCTTGGAGGAAAATTGGTCTAGCTCTCAACTCACTAGAATAGAACCATCGTCGGATAAAGTCATCCGTGAATTCATTGCCCTTAATGCAAATAAGGATTTCTGCTCAAGCGCGTCGGCGACCACATTCGCCTTCCCGGATGGTAATCAATGACCATCTCATAATCTTTTATCAACTCTAACCATCTCTCGTTGTCTTAAGTTCGACTCTTTCTGCATCATCAAGTACTTCAAACTTTTATGTTCGGTGAAAATCCGACATTTCTCACCATATAGGTGATGTCTCCATATCTTCAATGCGAAGACTATGGCAGACCAATTCTAAATCATGCGTCGGATAATTCTTCTCATGAGGCTTCAACTGTCTGTGGCATAAGCAATAACTTTGCCTTCTTGCATAAGTACACACCTAATCCATTTAAGGATGCATCATTGTAAATCACAAATTCTTTCCTGTCTCAAAGTTGAACCAAAATCGGGCTTCACAACATCGCTTTCAGCCGAAACTTTGTTGGCATCTTTCACCCACTCAAACTTCACATTTTTCTCAGAACAATTTAGTCATCGGGGTTGCAATAATAGAAAACCCCTTGACAAATCGTCTATAATAGCCGGCTAGGCCTAGAAAGCTTCTAATCTCAGAGATATTCTTCGGTGAATTCTAGTCCATTATGACCGAAATCTTACTGGGGTCTACTCGAACTCCTTCTTCCGAGATAATATGTCCTAGAAACCCTACTTCCTTGAGCCAAAATTCGCTTTTACTAAACTTGGCATATAATTGATTTTCTCGTAGAATCTGTAAAACTGTCCGTAGGTGCTCAGCATGCTCATTCTCATCTCGGGAATAAATTAGTATGTCGTCAATGAAAACGACTACAAACTTGTCAAGGTACGGTCTAAAAATGCGGTTCATTAAGTCCATGAATACCGCTGGAGCATTGGTCAAACCAAAGGGCATGACTAAAAATTCATAATGCCCATACCTTGTTCTAAGGTCGCTTTTTAGGCACATCCGATTCTTTTACTCGTAGAATGGTAGTACCCTGATCTCAATTCTATTTTGGAGAACACAGCGGCTCCTTTCAATTGATCGAACAAATCATCTATTCTAGGCAATGGGTACTTGTTCTTTACTGTCACTTTATTATGTTGACGGTAATCTATGCACAATCTAATAGTGCCGTCTTTCTTTTTCACAAATAAAATTGGAACACCCCAGGGAGAACAACTTGACCTTGCAAAGCCTTTATCTGTCAATTCTTGTAACTGCGACTTCAGCTCTTTCAACTCCGTCGGAGCCATTCTGTAAGGAGTAATAGATATTGGTATAGTACCAGGAGCTAGCTCAATGCTGAACTCAACCTCTCTAACTGGTGGTAGTCCTGGCAATTCCTCAGGAAACATATCCACGTACTCACACACTATTGGCACTGACTCAATCCTTAACTCTGTTTCTTTTTCATTCATCACAAAAGCCAAATATGCTTCATACCCCTTTCTCATGTATCTCTGTGCTGTCACGTGAGAAATCAATTCTGACAATCTACGCTGTTCATATGATTCTATGTGAAGGGTGTCCCCATCCTCACATCTCATTTCAATGTATTTCTTCCCATAATTAACTATTACATTATGGGCAGTTAACCAGTCCATACCGAAAATGAGATCAAACTCGTCAAATGGTAACAACATAAGGTTTGCTTTAAAACAATGACCTCTAATCATTAATGGACATTCTCTACATACTTCATTCACTAACACACTCTTGCGTAAAGGATTAGACACTCTAATCACAACTTATGTAAACTCTATAGGCATACTCAAATCGGATACCAATTTCATGCAAATGTAAGAGTGTGTAGATCCGGGATCTATTAAAGCAATAACTTTAACATCATGAAGAGAAAAGGTACCCGTGATAACATCATGGGAAGATGCCTCTTCGCGAGCGCGAATGGCATAAGTCCGTGCAGGCGCCCTACCCTCGGGTCTCACGGCCTACTCTCTAGGGTTACCTCTTCCACTTGCCCTACTTTCGGGGTTTCTCTGCGGCCTTCCTCTGACCATACTCCCGGATCTCGGGTTCTGAGTTTTGTCCTCTTTGGACAATATTTTATGTAGTGGTCCTGGGAACCACATCTGAAACATGCATTTTCATGCGCTCGGCATTCACCGAGATGACGTCTGCCACACTGTGGCCATTCGGGTCTGTCAGATCGAATATTCCCTACATTGGCAACTGAAGTAGTCTGTGCTTTGTTTCCCGAATTCTGTCTACTCTTGTCTTTCTTGGAAAATCCAGTGGAAGTAGCCGATCGGGTAGGAAAATCTCTTGACTTCTTGGATGAAGATTGGAATGGCTTATTCCACTGTCTCTTTCTCGAGTCACGAGACTCCATTTCAGACTTTCTCTTCTCTTTTACTAGCTCATCGGCTTTACAAGCCCTCTCTACTAGTACCACAAATTCCTTTAGTTCTAAGACAGCAACGAACAGTTTGATGTCATCATTTAGACCATCTTCAAATCTCTTACTCATGATGGCCTCGGTGGATACGCATTCTCGAGCGTATTTGCTGAGTCTTACAAACTCACGCTCGTAGTCAGTTACAGACATCTTGCCTTGTTTCAGTTCTAGGAATTCCTTCCTTTTTCTGGTCCACAAACCTTTGACTGATATACTTTTTCTTGAACTCTTCTTGGAAAAATTCCCACGAGATCTTCCCTCTTGGGACTACTGATACCAAGGTGTTCCACCATTGATAGGTAGAATCTCTTAAAGAGAAACTACGCACTTCATGCACTCTTCAGTGAACATAATGACTCATTAAATACCCGATGGTATTTTCTAACCAGAGTCAAACTCTTTCCCGATCATCATCTTTTCTAGCCCTAATTCTTCTCGCCCCATGTTTCTGATTCTATCAACCGGAGGCTTCTCTCCTCTTACCACCTCTACTACTTGAGGGGTTATTGGGATAGGTTGAGGAATAGGTGGGGGTAGAGGGGGTTGTGCATTCGGGTTCGTACGAACAAACTCCGTGTACCATGTGTTCATCATATGGAGGAAGGCTTTTCTAGCCTCTTCTCCTCCTCTTTGACTCACCGTAGTGGGTCTATTCTCGTTCTCATTCGGCACCGTCCCTTCAATGGTGAGCCGGCGCATTACTTTCTACGTCATCCGCCATATCTCTTTCGTGATCCATTTACTATATATAGAAACATAATTTAAGTCGTCGAGTCGTCACACTATCATTATAAAAACATTCTTACGTATGGCATGTATAGCTAGACTCGTGCTCGTGCTACGTTAGTCCTAGAACCGACTAAACTGTAGCTCTGATACCACTAAATGTAACACCCCATACCCGAGTCCGAGGCTTAGACCGGATACGAGACATTACTATGCTTGAACTTGCTTAATCATGTACTTACGGGCTATAAAATTTCGCTTACAAATAAGAACTTCTCTTTCTTAATCAACTTGTACTTTTCATGGGCCTACGAGGCCTTAAACTCATGTCCGTAAACTTTCGTAACTCAATCGAAAACTTTTCATTGAAACAGGGGTCACACGCCCATGTGAGTTGGGACACGCCCGTGTAACCCTTAGACACGCCCATGTCTCCCAACCGTGCTTAAAACTCGAGCTTACTGCCAAATTTCACACGGCCATGGCACGCCCGTGGTCCTAGCCCGTGTGAAAAACCTTAGCATTCTGACTTATAACACACGGCCATGGCACGCCTGTGGGACTTAGACCGTACTACATCTTGATATACTGACTTATTTCACACGACCGGGCACACGCCCATGTTCTAACCGTGTGTCATGCACGGCCTTAACACACGGCCGTAGGATTAGTCCGTGGCCTATTCTTACTTATAAGACTAAGGTGTAGTTTATGCATGGCCTAGACACACGCCCGTGTGTCTAACCGTGTGGGCACTTAGAGGCTATTTACCAAGCCAATTGCCATCCTAAAATTAAGACCAAACTCAAGCTCAATTCAATAACTCAATTATTACATCTTTCATGAACAATATAACATGCTTCATTGATATTAATAACATACATACTTAATCACTTAGCCATTTACAAAAGAATAATAAACTTGACAGCCCATACTTTTGCCCCTTTCTAAGACATATACTCAAAATGAAATGTTTCCTATACATGCCATACTTAATGTAAACAACTTTGCTATACCAAAATAGCGATTGATAATGTGCTCCGAGCTCCGATGACAATGATCCACGAGATTAGCTTGGCGGAACTACATGGAAAGAAAGAACAAAAGACGTAAGCCTTTAGCTTAGTAAGTTTGCATATAATGCACATAACAACATACTTGCTTAAATTAACCCATTTGACATAAACAATGGTATCATAATTTCAGCTATAAAGCTTACTTACTCATACTTGATTCTTACATGACTCATGAAACTTACTAGCCTCATACTTGATAGGCAAACAAAGTACCTGTATCACTAGATCACATTGATCAGCATACTTGAACATAATACTCATAATTTCTAATTCATCATTCATAACATGAATAATATTCTTTTTCACTTGATAATAACCTTACTTACTTAGCTTTCTTGTTCTCTCTTTGGAGCTTAACTCGTTTGCCCGATGAATTTATATGAATAACCGAGGATACTAAATCTTATCTAAATTTTGAGGCCATGACTTAACATGGACTTATACGAAGTCTTTCTTGTTCTCACCAATGCCATGCCTTAACTTGGACTTATATGGGATCTCTTTCTCTTGATAACTTTTCAATGCCAAGCTTGCCTTGGTCTTACATGATAACTTGTTCAATGCCAAGCTTGCCTTGGACTTACATGATAACTTATTCAATGCCAAGCTTGCCTTGGACTTACATGATATCTTACTCAATGCCAAGCTTGCCTTGGACTTACATGATATCTTACTCAATCCCAAGCTTGGCTTGGACTTACATGATATCTTACTCAATGCCAAGCATGCCTTGGACTTACATGATATCTTGCTTGCTTGCCGATGCCATGCCTCGTCTTGGTCTTATACGGACTTTCTTGTTTCATGTGGTAGATCGAGTATCCTAAGCTATTCAACTTCAATCGGGGCTTTCTCATGCTTGATTTCATTAATTTCTTTGTTTAACATAACCTTAAACATTTTCATAATAACATTGTATATTATACTAAGCAATTCAATGATATAAATCATAAAGCTTAGAAATCATACAAACTTACCTCAATATACAAAATGTAGCTAGGTATGCAATTTAGTCATCGACCTTGTTCTTGCCTCGGTTTCGATCCGGGCTTCATTTTTCTTGATCTATAGTCATAAATAGATCATTTAATATTCACATTGACTAAATTGACCCTTTACTCATACTTGGGCAAAATTACTATTTTGCCCCTATCCTTTCTCATATTTGCACTTTTGCCCCAAGGCTCGTAAAATAATTTTCATTCAACTTTCTTAGACTACATGCTTAGCTGATTCATTTTCTTTACTATAGTCATTATCAATTCTCATTATTTCTAATAGGTATGACTAATTTCAGAACTTTTACAAACTAGTCCATACTATCATATTTCATGAAATTCATTAAGGAAAAGATGTTTATCTAACATCAAACTCTCATAATCTTCCATAAAACATCATTTAACAAGCATGTCATTCATAGATGAATTTTTGAACATGCATCTTAGCTTATTTTATAGCTAAAAATAGCTAATTCATAATACGAGGACTTCAAAAACACGAAGAATATTAAAAACGGGGCTAAGATGAACTTACTAGCAAGCTTGAAAAAAATGAAGAACCCTAGCTATGGAGTCTTCAAATTTTCGGCAAGGGAAGGAAGAAGATGAATGAAATTTTATCATCTTTTTCCTATTTTAATCACTTATTAGACAAATGACCAAAATGCCCTTCTCTTTAAAAATTTCTATTTTACTAACTCATGTCCATTTTTGTCCAAAATTTATGATTTGAGAAAATTGCTATTTAAGGACTCATAATTAATATTCTAAAGCTATTTCATACAAAAAGCTTCTAGAAACTCATATTTTGCAACTTTTGCAATTTAGTCCTTTTTGACCATTCAACTTCAATTTAACAAAATTGCTTCATGAAGCTTTCACACTAACATGCAAACATGGCATGAACCTTAAAAACTCATAAATTCACCTCAGATTCGTGGTCTCGTACCACTATTCCGACTAGGCCCTAAATCGAGCTGTTACATTTACTTTCCATCAACCATGTAATGCCAATGAGAGGATATCATTTACCCATGTTTTGGGCTATGAATTCCACTGTTGTAAATGACGCTACATAGTACAGAAGTCGTATACCTAACGCACCAACTTTCAGTTTTTTATCTATTTGAACTCAGACTTTTACTTACATCAAAGTGTACAAGTCATGCATACATAGTTCGCCATCCACTCATTATTTAGGTATGTCACACTATGAACATCACAAATGAATAAATCTATAAACGGATTCAGGATCTATTCTGCTTGGGTCTTGTCTGATGTATTGTCAGTCCAATCAGTCACATCTATGTCTCTATCTTCTAGGAGTCATCCACTCTATAACACCCCTAACCCGTATCCGTCGCCGGATTAAGGTTACGAGGCATTACCGACCTAAACACAGTTCAGTGCAGTGATTCTAATACAAAACATGCTTAAAATTTATAACAACTTCTTTTATTAGTTTTAAAACTCGAACTCGACCTTCTACTCAATAACAAAAGTCAAATTCGTATATATATAAACACTTAACCAAATGTAGTAAATCATACTTTATTATTTATAATACATAAACAACACATACTTCGAAATTAAAACGTGTCAATAATATTTATTTAATCAAATTGTCAAATCAATTATCATGCATCAAAGTCATGCCACAAATACTTTACAAAGCATAACTCAAATCCTAAAGCCATCAAATTTCATGACATGCGAATATCTAGTTTAAAAAAACAAGTATATATATTCTATTAATTAATTATCAAACATGCCATTTAACAACATATTTCGATACTATTATCTCATTTAAATAAACAGCTAAAACAAATCCAACTTATCATCTTATAATCAAAACATATATAACTTGTAATAACTTTCCTTTGGCCGAATACTCAATTGAACATTAATATGTTTAAACTTTACTTTCTATAATACAATTACAACATTAGGCCGAATATACATACATTCACATACATATACACATAGTTCACATTAACATATAGCATTATATCATCAATTCAAACATTCACTTACCTTATTTTCATAACTTAGTATGAGTACATACCTGAGCGTTTCTAACTCGATGTTATACTCGACCTTAACTTATCATTGCCCGTTGAACCATTCGGAATTAAAAAGGATACTCGGATAGTCGAACATATCGTACAATGCCAACGTCCCAGACGTGGTCTTACATGTAATCACATAACGATGCCACTGTCCCAGGCAGGGTCTTACACGTAAATCACAAGTCGATGCAAACGTCCCAAACGTGGTCTTACACGATAACACATAACGGAATCCTATGTCATGACATATGTATCCTAGCTATTCCTAAGGTTCCTACGGGACTTTCGGACATCATATCTCGATCGAATCGAACTCGTAAACATAGCTCCCAAGCTTAAATACATTCGGCCAATACATATGTATATTCATAAAATTCAATTCAACATATAAAATTTTCATATATTCAAAATTTACAACATTTATATGCTTATAGACTTACCTCGGATGTCGACGGACGAAAATAAACGACTATTCGATTATTTTTGTTTTCCCCCGATCCAAATCCGTTTTCTTTGGTTCTTAATCTAAACATATTCAAAGTAAACTTATTTAAACACAATTTTATTCAATTTAGTCTAAAAACACATAAATGGGCAAATTACCATTTTGCCCCTGACATTTTACACTTTTCACAATTTAGTCCCTATTGCATAAAACACAAAATATGAAAAAATTCATAATCCCATGCATAGGCCGAATTTTACCCATGATCATACAAGTCCATCTATTTCATTTATTTCACATTTTAGTCCCTCAATTTATTATTTTTACAATTTAACTCTAATTACTCAAAATCATCAAAATTTCCAATACAAAACATATTAATCCAAAACATATCTTTCATAATCTATCATCTAACATCACAAAGCTCATAAATTCATCAATGGCTTAACTCAAAATATCCATCAAAATAAAAAATTAAAGCATGGGTTTTGTAAATTTCTTAGCAACGATCTCAAAAACGTAAAAATTATAAAAAATCGAGCTAGTTACATACCTTAATCAAGCTAAAATATGGCCGAATGTGGCTTTCTTTTTATTTTTCTTTCCTTAGCTATTTTCGGCTATTCCAAAGATGAACATGCATGTATTTTATGTTTTATGTTTTTATTTAATTAACATATATTTAAAAATTACAAAATTAACCTTTATTCATTAATATATAATATCATATATATATGTACCTAACCGTCCACTAATATGTGTCCTGGTCAAATTGCAACATAAACACTTCCCATTAAAAGAACAAAGCAATTTAGCACTTTAACAAATAGTTAGCAACTTTTACCATTTACGCGATTAAGTCCTTTTATTAAATCGGACACTCAAACGTTAAAATTAAATCACGAAAATTCCGTAGATATAAATTCACACAGTATAAACACAGAAAATAATATTTAATTATTTTTCTGACTCGAATTTTTGGTCCCGAAACCACTGTTCCGATTAGGGTCGAAACCGGACTGTTACAATTCTCCCCCTTAGGGATTTTCGTCCCCGAAAATCTTACCAGTGAATAGGTTTGGGTAACGTTCTCTCATAGCATCTTCAGGCTCCCACGTAGCTTCTTCAACCCCGTGTCAATGCCATAATACTTTTACTAAAGAAATTTTCTTATTCCTTAATTCTTTCACCTCATGATCTAAAATCTGAATCGGTTCTTCCTCATAGGTCATATCGGATCGAATTTCAACCTCAGTTGGAGAAATCACATGCGATGGATCTGATCGGTATCGTCGAAGCATTGAAACATGGAATACATTATGATTCTTTTCTAACTCAGATGGCAACAACAATCTGTAAGCAACCGGCCCGATACGTTCTATAATCTCATATGGCCCAATATATCTCAGACTCAACTTGCCTTTACGACAAAATCTAAGTATTTTCTTCCACGGTGAGACTTTCAAAAACACTTTTTCCCCGATCTGAAACTCAATATCTTTACGTTTTAAATCTGCATATGACTTCTGACGATCTGACGCAGCTTTCAGACTATCGCGAATCACGTTCACTTTCTGTTCAGTCTCTTTGATCAAATCGACCCCGTGTATCTTATTTTCGCTGAGCTTAGTCCAATACAAAGGTGTTCGGCATTTACGACCATACAAAGCTTCGTAATGTGCCATTTTGATACTCGATTGAAAGCTATTATTATACGCAAATTCAATCAATGGCAAGTATCGTTCCCATGTACCTTCAAACTCGAGAATACAACATCTCAACATATCTTCGAGTATCTGAATAATTCGTTCAGACTGCCCATCTGTCTGTGGATGGAAAGCAGTGCTAAATTGTAATTTCGTACTTAATGCATCTTGCAGTTTCTTCCAAAACCGCGATGTGAACCTCGAATCTCTATCCAAAATGATAGAAATAGGTACTCCATGCAATCTCACAATCTGAGAAATATACAATTCAGCAAGTTTATCAAGCGAGTAATCTGTGCGAATCGGAACAAAATGAGCCAATTTAGTCAATCTATCTACAATAACCCAAATTGCATCTTTCTTACTCGGAGACAAGGGCAGACCCAATAGAAAATCCATCGTAACTCTATCACATTTCCACTCGGGTATCATAATCGGCTGAAGTAACCCAGAAGGTACCTGATACTCGGCTTTGACTTGTTGGCAGATCAAACATCTTGAAACAAAATCAGAGATGTCTCTTTTCATACCAGGCCACCAGTAAAGCTGTTTCAAATCATTATACATTTTTGTACTACCTGGATGAACAGATAATCGACTACTATGAGCTTCATTCAAAATCATCTGAATCAACTCTGAATTTCTCAGAACACACATTCGGTCTTTAAACCTCAAACAACCTTCAGTATCAACTTAAAACTCTGAATCAGTATTCACATCACATTGAACCCGTTTTGCTATCAATTCGTTATCAACTTTTTTAGCCTCACAAATCTTCTGAATAAATAACGGTTTTGCTTTCAAATCAGCTACAAGCGAACCGTCATCAGATAAGGCCAATTGAGTATTCATTGCTCGTAAGGCAAACAATAATTTTCGACTCAAAGTATCAGCAACAACATTGGTTTTCCCCGGATGGTAGTCAATTACAAGCTCGTAATCTTTTAACAACTCTAACCATTTTCGCTATAGTAGATTCAGATATTTCTGAGTCATCAAATATTTCAAGCTTTTGTGATCAGAATAAATGTGACATTTCTCACCGAACAGATAGTGGCGCCATATCTTCAATGCAAACACAATAGCTGTCAATTCCAAATCGTGTGTCGGATAGTTCTTTTCGTGCAGATTTAACTGTCTCGAGGCATATGCTATAACCTTGCCTTCCTGCATCAAAACACAGCCCAAACTATTTAAAGATGCATCACTAAAGATTACGAATTCTTTACCCGATTCTGGCTGAACTAGCACCGGAGCTTCGGTCAACAAGGCTTTCAACTGATCGAAACTTTTCTGACCACTCGAACTTAACATCTTTCTATAGTAATCGCGTCATCAGAGTTGCAATCATAGAGAAATCTTTTACGAACCGTCTATAGTAACCAGCTAGTCCCAGAAAACTTCGTACCTCAGATACATTTCTAGGAGGCTTCCAATCTAGTATAGCCGAAACCTTGTTCGTATCGACCCGAATACCCGATGCTGATACAACATGTCCCAGAAAGCTGACTTCTCATAACCAGAACTCACATTTACTGAACTTTGCGTACAACTGCTTATCACGCAAAGTCTGTAGCACTAATCTCAGATGTTCAACATGCTCAGATTCGTCACCGGAATAAATCAATATGTCATCTATAAACACAACCACAAATCGATCCAAATACTGTCTGAAGATCCGGTTCATTAAATCCATAAAAACAGCAGGTGCATTAGTAAGTCTGAAAGGCATAACCAGAAACTCATAGTGTCCGTACCTCGTTCGAAAAGCAGATTTAGGCACATTGGAGTCTTTAACTCGCAACTGATAGTAGTCTGATCTTATATCTATCTTAGAAAACACAGTAGCCCCTTTCAACTGATTGAACAAGTCATCAATCCGTGGAAAAGGATATTTACTCTTTATAGTCACTTTATTGAGCTATCTGTAATCAAAGCACATTCTCATAGTTCCGTCTTTCTTTTTCACAAACAAAACCGGTGCACCCCAGAGAGAGAAACTCGATCGTGCGAAGCCTCTATCAGTCAATTCTTGCAACTGAGTTTTCAACTCTTTTAATTCTGTCGATGCCATTCTGTACGGAGCTATCAATATCGGAGTCGTCCTTGGTACTAACTCAATACCAAATTCTACCTCTCGGATCGGTGGCAAACCCAGTAGTTATTTGGAAAATACATCTGGATACTCGCACACAATCGGTACTGATTCAATCTTCTTTTCAATCACTTTAGAGTCGAGCACTTAAGCAAAGTAAGCTTCACAACCCTTTCTCACATATTTCTGAGCTAAAATCGAAGATATCACTGCCGGTAAACCATTCAGATCATTAGACTCGATTCGAATAACTTCATCATTCTGACATCGCAAATCAATAGTCTTCCGTTTACAGTTCACAATAGCATCATGCAATGTTAACCAATCCATACCCAGAATTATATCAAACTCGTCAAATGGCAACAACATCAAATCGGTCAGAAAACATGAATCCCGAATCATTAACGGACAATTCTTGCACACTTTATCAACCAAAACACACCGGCCTAAGGGGTTCGACACTCTAATCACAAACTCAATAGACTCTACAGGCAAAGTCTTACTGGATACTAAAGTATCACATACATAAGAATGAGTCGAACCAGGATCAATCAATGCAACAATACTAATGTCATAGAGAGTGAAAGTACCAGTAATAACGTCTGGGGATGAAGCCTCCTCTCGAGCGTGTATAGCATAAGCTCTGGTAGGTGCGCGAGCCTCTGATCTAACTGTTGTGTCTTTAGTTCCTTTCTGACCGCTGCTCACATTAACCATGTTTCTGGGTGGTCTACCTCGAGCTGACATGTTACTCGGTCTTGCACTCTGTACGGAATTTTGCTCCGCTAACTCTGGGCACTCACGAATGAAATGATCCATCGATCCACATTTAAAACAGGCCTGATCATTTAATCTACAGCTACCGAGATGTTGTTTACTGTAGTGTTTTCACTCAGGTTGATTCGATCTGACGTTACCAACACTAGCTACTGAGGTAGCTTTTGAACTCACAAGTGGTCTATCCCGATCACGTCTAGAATAACCCGCAGTAGCCTTTGAACGGCTAAAATCATCTCTAAATTTCTTTGATGCTGACTGAAATGTCTTACTCGATGATCTCTTACGGAAATCTCTGGCTTCAATATCAACTTTTCTTTTCTCTTTCCCGAGCTCTTCGGCTTTGCATGCTCGCTCAACAAGTACAATGAACTCTTTTATTTCAAGAATTCCAACTAGCAATTTAATGTCTTCATTTAACCCGTCTTCGAATCTTTTACACATTATAGCTTCAGTCGACACACATTCTCGGGCATATCTACTGAGTCTCACAAATTTCCGTTCATATTCTGTCACAGTTATACGACCCTGTTTTAACTCGAGAAATTCTATACGTTTTTGATCAATAAATCTGTAACAGCCCGATTTTGAGCCTAGTCGGAATAGTGGTTTCGGGACCACAAATCCGATGAGGAAAAAAATTAATATTCTTATATTTTTATGATCTACAATTTTATGAAATGATTTCGTAAAAATTTTGTTCGAAAATTTTGGTGTTTGAGCACTCAATTTAGTCAAAAGGACTAAATTGTAAAAAGTGCAAAACTTGAGTTCTAGAAGCTAGAGGTATCTAATTGCTATGAAATTTTAAATTGGAGGTCCTTAAAAGGTAACTAGACCATTGGTTAACTTTCTGGAAAAAAAAAATGGACATCAAATAGGTTAAATAGAATATTTTTAAGTTAAGGGCATTTTGGTCATTTAGTGATTAAAATGAGTTAAAAACAAAATTAAAAGCTAATTTTTATCATCTTCAACCCCTTGGCCGAAATTCTCATAAGGAAGACATATCTAGGGTTTCTCAAGCTTCCAAGCTCGATTGTAAGTCCGTTCTAGCCCCGTTTTTAATGATTTTTACGTTTTTGAAATCCTCGTAACAAGATTTACCTATTTCTACCATTATTTTGAGCTAGGGTTTGTGTTTAAAAATTTACCCATGGATGAAATGCATGTATTTTGATCAATGAACCGTTGGCTTATGTACTTCTTTCTGAATTCCTCTTGGAAGAAATCCCATGTAACCCTTTCTTTCGGAACCACAGATACCAGTGTCTTCCACCATTGATATGCCGAGTCCCTTAATAAAGATATTGCACACTTTAAACATTCTTCGGAAGTACAAGAAAGTTCATCAAATACCCGAATAGAATTCTCAAGCCAAAACTCGCTTTCTGGGATCATCATCTATGTTAGCCCCGAATTCTTCAAATTTCTTGCTTTCGGATCTTATCAACCGAGGCTTAGTCGATCTTATCATTTCAGACCTTGAGGAACTACGGGAACCGGTTGAGGAATAGGAGGAGGTGGAGGAGGTTGAACATTTGGATTCGCTCGAACAAATTCTCAGATATACAATTATTCATCATATGGAGGAAGGCTTCCCGAGCCCCATCTCCTTGACTATGTGTTTCATGTGTCAATGTTGCGACGCTATTGTTCTGATCCTTCACATGTGATTTCTCCGACAGAGATTGAGATTCAACCGGATATGACCTATGATGAGGAACCGGTTAAGATTTTGGCTCGAGAGGTTAAACAGTTAAGAAATAAAAGTATAGCTTTAGTGAAAGTATTGTGGCAAAGACATGGAGTAGAAGAGGCTACGTGGGAACCAGAGGAAGCCATGAGAAAACAGTACCCAAACCTCTTTTCTGGTAAGATTTTCGGGGACGAAAATCCCTAAAGGGGGAAGAGTTGTAACAGCCCGATTTTGAGCCTAGTCGGAATAGTGGTTTCGGGACCACAAATCCGATGAGGAAAAAAAATAATATTCTTATATTTTTATGATCTACAATTTTATGAAATGATTTCGTAAAAATTTTGTTCGAAAATTTTGGTGTTTGAGCACTCAATTTAGTCAAAAGGACTAAATTGTAAAAAGTGCAAAACTTGAGTTCTAGAAGCTAGAGGTATCTAATTGCTATGAAATTTTAAATTGGAGGTCCTTAAAAGGTAACTAGACCATTGGTTAACTTTCTGGAAAAAAAAAATGGACATCAAATAGGTTAAATAGAATATTTTTAAGTTAAGGGCATTTTGGTCATTTAGTGATTAAAATGAGTTAAAAACAAAATTAAAAGCTAATTTTTTATCATCTTCAACCCATTGGCCGAAATTCTCATAAGGAAGACATATCTAGGGTTTCTCAAGCTTCCAAGCTCGATTGTAAGTCCGTTCTAGCCCCGTTTTTAATGATTTTTACGTTTTTGAAATCCTCGTAACAAGATTTACCTATTTCTACCATTATTTTGAGCTAGGGTTTGTGTTTAAAAATTTACCCATGGATGAAATGCATGTATTTTGATGTTTTATGGTAGAATATGAAGCTTGAAATGATGTTAAAGAACTTTTGCTAAGTAATTTTAAGTGAAAACTAGTAAAATGACATAATCGGTAAAAATTCCTAATGTTCATATGTGTATGTTAGAGTAAGAATTTGATGTTGCCATATAAGGGAAAAATGATAAGCATGCTATAAAACATAAGAATAAGGACTGAAGTTTAATTTTCGAGTATTGGGGCAAAATTGTAAATATGTGAAACTTTAGGGGCAAAAATGTAATTTTTCTATAGTGTGATTTTTAGACTAAATTGAATAATGTGAGTATTAAATGAGTTAAATATGTTATTATAGATCAAGAAAGACGAGGAATTGACCTTGATTGGGGAAAAGAAAAGGTTGTTGACTGAATTGCAAATTCGTCATATTTTGCACCGAGGTAAGTTTGTATGTAAATAATGTATTGTTTTTACTTACACTTTCATATTTTGATAAACGGCATGAATTGTGGCTGAATATTTGATGTAATTGACAAAATATCGACAAGTGAGAAATTTCCCGGTTGAACCTTAGGAATAAAAATGGATACGAGTGACATGTTCACTTGAAACCTATGTGAAAACTAAGTGGAATAAGTGATCCGGGTGCTGGTCCGTACGTTCTACCAGTGGCTGAGTTATCCGGCATGTGTTACGGATACTCGACAGCTTGTGTGAGCAGCACTGAGTAGTTACGTATGACCGACAGCTTGTGTGAGCAGACCCGGGATTGTGATTATGTGAAACGGGTGCTGGTCTTATAAGTTCTACCAGTGGCTGGGTAATCCTGCATGTGTTGCGGATACCTGACAGCTTGTGTGAGCAGCACTGAGTAGTTACGTATGACCGACAGCTTGTGTGAGCAGACCCGCGAATGTGAATAGCTCAAGAACGAGCCTATGTGTGATAAGTGATGTGAAGTAGCTTTGGCTACAAGTGTGGCACTATGTGCAATATTCTGATGTATCCGTTAATATTCTAATATGTTCAACGGGAAATGACTAACGGGAAATGACTAAGTGTAAATGACTGTGATTATGTGATGAATGAGTGTAGGTATATGTGTGTAAACTTATGAGCAATGTGCTCGATATGTGATAGAACTTTGGTAAGATTGATACGGAGAAAATGTTACAATGAAAGTTACTGAAATTTAGAAATAAAACAGTTTTGAACAGCAGCAGTTATGTGTCTTTGAAAAATCACCAAAAATGGTGGAAATTGAATTAAAATTTGAATAAGATATGAAATTAAATCTTATTGAGTCTATTTTCATATGAAAGAAACAAAGAAAGCAAAGAAGTTCTGTATTTTGAGATATTTAGATTTTTGTGAGACTAGTTCAGAGTGATTTTGAGATCCCCTGTTCTAACTTGGAAAAATCACTAAAAATTGTACAAAAATAATTTTGGGACATAATTTATATATTTAGATTCCTTAATGAGTCTAGTTTCAAATGAAACAAGTTACAACATCATTTTAATTCTGTACAAGGAGAAAATTTATTTGTAGTGAAAAGTGGTCAGAATAGTCGAACAGTGAAACAGGGTAAATTTTAATGAATAAACTGTACTAATTGGCTAAGTAAAAAATTCTGGAAATTTTATGGTATGAAGATATGTGAATCTAGTTTCAGGGAAAATTTACGGATCTTAATTTGGAGTTTCGTAGCTTAAGATAAAAATAATTTAGTCACTGTGACTCGAATAGACAGCTTGCTCCAAACTTGAATAAATAATGAATTTGATTGTAGGTTTGAATGTGTTGTTTTGTAAAAATATTAAATCCATATATTAATTATTTATATACTTACTTACTAAGCTATATGCTTACTCTCTTTTCTTTTCCTTGTTTTATAGTGTCATCAAGCTAGTTCGGGATACGGTGATCGTCGGAGATCCATTCACACTATCAGCCTTCTTTTGGTATTTTGAAAACAATATTTTGGAAATTATGGCATGTATAGAAGGCTTAATTGTTTAGTTATTTATAGTAACGAATGGTTATTTTGCTTATGGGTATTGACGAGTTATTTTGCTTATGGGTATTGACGACTACGTATGGGAAAAGTTTTAACTTTATATGGATTTTATATTTTGAATTTTGTACAATAGCTTGGATCATGTCTGGTAATGCCTCGTATCCTGTTCCGGCGACGGACCTGGGTAAGGGGTGTTACAAAATCTCTGACTGATATATTTCTTCCAGAATTCAGTCTAAAAGAACTCCCAGGTAACTCGTTCTTTCGGAACTACCGATACTAGCGTATTCTACCAGTGATATGCAGTGTCTCGTAGCAAGGATACAGCATATTTTAGGCACTCGTCAGGGGTACAAGATAGCTCATCAAACACGCGGATAGTATTATCAAGCCAGAATTTAGCTCGCTCAGCATCATCATCATCAGTGGCTCTAAATTCTTCAGCCCCGTATTTTCTGACTTTATCAATTGGTGGCTTATTCAATCGCACCGGATCAATAACTTATGGCATTACATGTATTTGCGGGGAATCGGTGGGGTAGAAGGTTTTGGAACAGCCGGATTCGTCCGGATATACTGAGTAAACCAATCATTCATCATTTGATAAAATGCTTGTTTAGCCTCTCCCTCTTGGTTACTCGAAGTCAGTCGAGAATCAACCGGCACTGCCCCCTGAATAGGAGCGGGCGCATTACTTTCCACATTATCAGTTACGGCTCGATCGGGGTCCATTTACTATAAGAAAACACATTTCAATTGTTAGGAATCATCACACTATCGCAGTTTATAAATATGACATGTATAGCTAAACTCACACGCGCTACGTTAGTCCTAGAATCGACTAAACCGTGGCTCTGATACCAATAAAATATAACATCCCTAACCCGTATCCGTCACCAGATTAGGGTTACGAGGCATCACCGACCTAAACACAGTTCAGTGCAGTGATTTTAATACAAAACATGGTTAAAATTTATAACAACTTCTTTTATTAGTTTTAAAACTCGAAGTCGACCTTCTACTCAATAATAAAAGTCAAATTCGTATATATATAAACACTTAACCAAATGTAGTAAATCATACTTTATTATTTATAATACATAAACAACACATACTTCGAAATTAAAACATGTCAATAATATCTATTTAATCAAATTTTCAAATCAATTATCATGCATCAAAGTCATGCCACAAATACTTTACAAAGCATAACTCAAATCCTAAAACCATCAAATTTCATGACATGCGAATATCTAGTTTAAAAAAACAAGTATATATATTCCATTAATTAATTATCAAACATGTCATTTAACAACATAAATTGTGTTTAAATAAGTTTAATTTGAATATGTTTAGATCAAGAACCAAAGAAAATGGATTTGGATCGGGGGAAAACAAAAATAATCGAATAGTCGTTTATTTCCGTCCGTCGACATCCGAGGTAAGTCTATAAGCATATAAATGTTGTAAATTTTGAATATATGAAAATTGTATATGTTGAATTGAATTTTATGAATATACATATGTGTTGGCCGAATGTATTTAAGCTTGGGAGCTATGTTTACGAGTTCAATTCGATCGAGATATGATGTCCGAAAGTCCCGTACGAACCTTAGGAATAGCTAGGATACATATGTCATGACATAGGATTCCGTTATGTGTTATCGTGTAAGACCACGTCTGGGACGTTGGCATCGACTTGTGATTTACGTGTAAGACCGCATGCGGGACAAAAGGCATCGTTATGTGATTACATGTAAGACCACGTCTGGGACGTTGGTATTGTACGATATGTTCGACTATCCGAGTATCCTTTTTAATTCCGAATGGTTCAACGGGCAATGATAAGTTAAGGTCGAGTATAACATCGAGTTAGAAACGCTCAGGTATGTACTCATACTAAGTTATGAAAATAAGGTAAGTGAATGTTTGAATTGATGATATAATGCTATATGTTAATGTGAACTATGTGTATATGTATGTGAATGTATGTATATTCGGCCTAATGTTGTAATTGTATTATAGAAAATAAAGTTTAAACATATTAATGTTCAATTGAGTATTCGACCAAAGGAAAGTTATTACAAGTTATATATGTTTTGATTATAAGATGATAAGTTGGATTTGTTTTAGCTGTTAATTTAAATGAGATAATAGTATCGAAATATGTTGTTAAATGGCATGTTTGATAATTAATTAATGGAAAAAATATATATATACTTGTTTTTTTTAAACTAGATATTCGCATGTCATGAAATTTGATGGTTTTAGGATTTGAGTTATGCTTTGTAAAGCATTTGTGGCATGACTTTGATGCATGATAATTGATTTGACAATTTGATTAAATAGATATTATTGACACGTTTTAATTTCGAAGTATGTGTTGTTTATGTATTATAAATAATAAAGTATGATTTACTACGTTTGGTTAAGTGTTTATATATATACGAATTTGACTTTTATTATTGAGTAGAAGGTCGAGTTCGAGTTTTAAAACTAATAAAAGAAGTTGTTATAAATTTTAAGCATGTTTTGTATTAAAATCACTGCACTGAACTGTGTTTAGGTCGGTGATGCCTCGTAACCCTAATCTGGCGACGGATACAGGTTAGGGGTGTTACATTTTATTGGTATCAGAGCTACGGTTTAGTCGATTCTAGGACTAACGTAGCGCGTGTGAGTCTAGCTATACATGCCATATTTATAAACTGCGATAGTGTGATGATTCCTGGCAATTGAAATGTGTTTTCTTATAGTAAATGGATCCCGATCAAGCCGTAGCTGATGATGTGGAAAGTAATGCGCCCGCTCCTGTTCAGGGGGCAGCGCCGATTGATTCTCGACCGACTTCAAGTAACCAAGAAGGAGAGGCTAAACAAGCCTTTTATCAAATGATGAATGTTTGGTTTACTCAGTATATCAGGACGAATCTGGCTATTCCAAAACCTCCTACCCCACCGATTCCCCCTCAAATACCTGTAATGCCACAAGTTATTGATCCGGTGCGATTGAATAAGCCACCGGTTGATAAAGTCAGAAAATACGGGGCTGAAGAATTCAGAGCCACTGATGATGATGATGCTGAGCGAGATGAATTCTGGCTTGATAATACTATCCGCGTGTTTGATGAGCTATCTTGTACCCCTAACGAGTGCCTAAAATGTGCTGTATCCTTGCTACGAGACACTGCATATCACTGGTGGAATACGCTAGTATCGGTAGTTCCGAAAGAACGGGTTACCTGGGAGTTCTTTCAGACTGAATTCTGGAAGAAATATATCAGTCAGAGATTTATTAATAAAAAATGCAAAGAATTTCTCGAGTTAAAATAGGGTCGTATGACTGTGACAGAATATGAACGAAAATTTGTGAGACTCAGTAGATATGCCCGAGAATGTGTGTTGACTGAAGCTATAATGTGTAAAAGATTCGAAGACGGGTTAAATGAAGATATTAAATTCACACAGTATAAACATAGAAAATAATATTTAATTATTTTTCTGACTCGGATTTGTGGTCCCAAAATCACTGTTCCGATTAGGGTCGAAACTGGACTGTTACACACTCCGATGCCTAAGACAAGACATCTCCCCAATTGGACTTGATAGGCAACATATTAGTCTTTCAATCGGTTTGCTCATTTCCGATTAAATTAAGGACATGTTTAGGTTCGTCTACTAATACAAGCTATCTTTTTGTACTATGATCTGACCACGTAATACCACTTAGTATTAGTTAAACATTTAGACAACCAATAAGCATCATTTGCTTCTATTTTGCTTTGCCTGCAAAAACCATGTAAGGACAATAATATAAAGTATATTAATTTAATTCACAAATAATTTTATTAATCAATCTGCTCAGAAAAATTACAAGTTTACAAACGAATATACTACACTCAGGGCACCAAATCCAATACCGAGTTGACAATGATTATATCGTCTCGGGTTGAAGTGTAACTAAGGCTTCAAGTTTATAAAGGTTATGCTGTTAAGGGATGAAGCATAAATGGGGTCTTAGTCGACGGTGCTAATGCAAGCACGATAATGAGTCTTCTCATCAGAAGAGTATGTTTCATAAAACTTAAACATAGGTGCGAGGAAGGAAAACGTAAGGGGCCTTCTAGTATAATCAAGTTATTCGTGTTGTCCATCTCCACCGAAGGCGATAACCTTGTTAGTATAACATGTTACACTCTAATGCTGTCACAAGTTATAATAACGGGGTCACCGCTTTCGGTGGTGGTGGATAAGACACATTACTTGATTATACTGAAACGACATTGCGTTTTTCTTCCTCGTATCTATATTTGAGTTTTATAAAGCATCCTCTTTTGATAAGAAACTTGTTATCATGCCCGCATAACCATCGTCAACTATGGCCCCATTTATGCTCCATCCCTTGACAACATAACATTTGTAAACTTGAAGCCTTAGTTATACTTCAACCCCAAACCGTATAATCACCATTAATTGGGACCTTGAGTTGCAACGTGATCCAGCTTCCAGGGTGATGGCTCCATACTCACGTGGTAGATGAAATTTGTAGGTCACCCAACTTCATGGCACCATCGTAAATTCAAACATTCCTTAAAACTATAACAATGTCTATCTCAAACACAGATAAAAATAAATCTACAAACTTCTAATTTCCAAACGCAAGGAAAAAAAAAAGAAAAAAGAATTTTTAGCTAAGTGAAAACGCATCTTACAAGGTATGTTTTCCTTTCTCTCTCCAAAAACAACTAGACCAATAAATTTTTAGAATTTCAACCTAGTTTCTCAAATGATTTTTTTTTCAATATATATAGATTAACCAAAATATATTAATGATAATTCTAGTAATTTATGAGTCTTTTTATAATACTAAATTTCTCTTATTTTCTTTGGTAAAACATATCCTTATAGGATTCCCAATCACAAATATAGAGGATGGTATAATTTAATAATATCATGTATCATGATATATACATGAATTTCATAAATAAAATGAGAACATATTGATTACTTTTACAATACCCAATGTTAAATGCATGTATCACAACAATCCTATAAAAGACAATATATTTTGTTTACCAATTATAGAAAAAAAAAACCCAATGCTAATAGTTTAACAATATTTTTTGTTTTCTATGACTTGTATTATACTTTTGACCCTTTTTTCTTCATATAAAAAGTTTGAATGACTCGGTCAAGAATTTTGACTTAAAATTATATATTAATTACCTTGATAAATTAAAATTTAAAAATAAATATTAATTTTTAAAATTTATTTATTTATCACTTTTGATTTTATTAATATAATATTTTATATTATTTGAGATAATTTTGAATAAAAGTTAAATATAATTATTTGAGTAATGGTTTTAGAAGAGAATAATTTATTTCAAATTTTAATAAAATAAATCAATTTAATATTTTTTACATATAAAAATTTTCATTTTTAATGAATTAGAAAACTTAAATGATTTATCAAACACAACTGAATGAGTTTAAGTCATTCTTTTAATCGTTTATGATATTTTGACTGAGTTTGATTTTCTATTTTTTATACTAATTCAAGTTTTGCATTTTTAAGTTTATTTTTGATAAAACAAAATTTTACAATTTTCGCATTATAAAAATTTAAAATTACTTATAATAATTAAAAAAAAACAAATTTAGCTACGGAATATTTTTAGGGTACACTACATTATTAGTCACTAAATGATGAGTGAAGTTTGGTTTAATTACTTAATTTAAAAGAAAAATTATAATTTGGTCACTGAATTATTCGAAAGTTTTTATTTAAGTCACTGAATTATTCTAAAGTTTTTATTTAAATCATTAGACTTTTAAATATTTTTTTTTAAGTTTCGCTGGCAAGCTTCAAGCGATGATTCAACGTTCGATACAATGGATTAATACCCATTGACGAGTAGAAAAATATACCTTAGATCTAAGTTGATTTGACGATTAATGTTGAAGATCGGAAAAAAAAAAACCTATTTGAATTTAGTTAGCAAATTCACAACATCTAAAGTTATTTCATTAAAAAAAAAAACTTAACTGTAGAAGAGGAGAGAAAAAAGAGCTTTTGATTGATGTAGATACTGCGAACAAAAAAAAGTGATATAGCATCGATTTTAACAGCTCGATAATTTAATAAAATTTTTTGAATAATTTAATAATCAAATTATAATTGATTTTAGCTAAATGACAAAAACAAAAAATTATCATAATTAGTTTTTTTTAATAAGAAAAAACATAAAAAGTGCTACGATCTGAATCGTGTGTAATCCAACTCAAATTAAGACTCCGTTAGTCCATTTGGGAACGTTAACTTAATCAGAAGCATCCAATTTTAACGGCCTACTTACGCCCCATCATTATTGTTTTATCACCGTCCGATCATATCAACCTCCCTAATCCAACTATGATATCCCACCTGGTCCCTACTTCCAATATTATAAATTTAAAAACCTATTTTCAATGACCTTTCCCAAAATTCCTTTGTGTTTTCTTCCTCAAAAATACAATTCAACAATTTATTTTTTTAAATTTTTACTGAAAAATCAAATTCACCAATCATGAGATTCAAGAAAGGTAGCAAAGTCGAGGTATTAACCATGAAGGAGGTTCCAACCGGCGCGTGGCGCTGTGCCGAGATTATCTCCGGCAACGGCCACACTTACTGCGTCAAGTACGGTTGGTTTCCGATCACTGGCGAGGCGGCGTTGGTCGAGAGAGTCCCGAGGAAAGCGATTAGGCCTTGCCCTCCTCCTATAAATGGGACCGACGATTGGGTTCCTGGCGACGTCGTGGAGGTGTTCGACGAGTTGTGTTGGAAACCAGCGGTGATCGTTAGAGTTTTCGGTGGAAACAACATGTTTTCCGTCAGGATTCTTGGATCGAAGAGCCAACTCAAAGCACATCAATCTCGATTGCGGGTTCGACAATCTTGGGAAGACGGCAACTGGCTCCTTGTCGGGAAGGTAAATCTCCTGAACCTTTCTTTTAGTAATAAATTTTAATATATTTCTTTAACCTTTTTTGTTGGGACGTTGTTGATTCTTACCCTAATTGTTATGATCGATAACAGGGGTCGTCAAATTCCAGTGGACCACCGAAGAGGAAAAGATCTTCGCTTGGTTTTCCGGAAGCTGGTGGAAAGAAGATGAAGGTGATTGAAAAAGGTAGTTTTGGTGGTCAAAGACTAATAGTTCGGCTTCCTTGTCCTGCTTCTGAAAAGGTAGATGCATTTGTTTATCCCCAAAATATACTGGGTGAAAGATGTATGCCTTCTTCATTTCGTAGAATTGATGATACCTTGAGTTGCACATCGTCTGTTGGTAGTTGTAGTGGTTTAGGGAATAATGGTCTTAACTTGTCTCCTAGTTATGCAACAAACGGTTGTGAAAACTTGGAGGATTATTGTAGTGATGCTGACTCATATTCTGGAAGGTCTTGTGGGGAAGATGGAAGTTCTGGAAGTTCTGTTTCCCCTAGTGTGGAATTGGGAACCGATTTCCATAGGTCGGAGCTGCATGCCTATCAGAAAGCTCTGTGGGCATTGCATGCTTCTGGACCTTTGACTTGGGAGAAAGAAGAAAAGGTAACCAACCTACGTCGTACTCTTAATATTTCTAATGATGAGCATTTGAGGGAACTAAGAAAGTTGAGACATGATGATAATAGGTTTTTTATTAGTTGTTGCTAGGTTTAGTGAATCACATTTCTATTTGGTAATGCACTAGTGTTATATTTTACTCCAATGATGCAGATATTGTAAGGATACTTGAAATTTTCAATTTGTAATTAGTTTCTTTTCCTATCTCCACGATAGAAGCTTCTGTTCTTTATGTAATTCTTTTTTGGCTGAAGTATAAAAAAGGCCCCTGAGCTAAGTAATCATTCAAGCCCCTAATGTTTTACTACAATCAACTGAACCTTCAAACATTTGTTTTTAATTTAGTGTAATATATATAAGCATTCTTTTCATTTTTGTTTTTGACCTTTTGCAAATGTTGTATATTGTTGGTTGGATATTTCAGCACAGTAAGTTCTATTATCCCTTGTGAAACTGTTGAGTTTCATTAAATACAAAGAGGTGAATTACGTTTGTTGTTGCTAGAACAGTTTCCCTAAAATAAATTTAAGTTTATACAAATTCAAGTTCCAGAAATAGTAACATGAATAGCCTGTTTCAGAATTTCCCAGCGCATACATATATGTGCAATTTTGCCCTCTATGATTACTTCGACCTTGTTCACGGTCTTTACCTGACCTTTTTCTAGTTCCCTAGATGGGGTCTTGGAAATTGTGATGTGGTGCTGGCTGGTTTATGGATTCTAGCTAGTGTTTCATACATTCCCCGTTTATGTACGTGAAGCTGTTCTACATCATATCATGATGATGTACAATTGTTATACTTGCTTATTTCAGCAGCATATGGAATTAATGTTGAGAAATATCTTGATGCTTTCTCAGAATATCTCATGGCCAATGTTGGAGGCATCCATACTTTGCTTCTAAAGCCATGATGGATTGAATATGTCATCTCTCGCTGTTGATCAGGGGACAACATCCATGGTTTATTCCTAAAGGAACCCTTAAGCCCTGCTTTTGGTACGAATTATTTCTAAAAATATTTGAAAATTTTGATTTATCTATGGAAATGCTGGTATAGGTCATTGTATTCCTTGTTGCAGAAAAACAAGATAATCTTAAAAGCTGCCCTACAGTTAGCATGTAAATTGATAGGTTGCAGGTGCACTTATGGAAAGACATATCTGTCTTATTCCCCCTCCCCCTCCCCTTCTCCTCATCCCTTTTATAGAGTACATGAGAATTAAAGTTATATCCCATAGTGGAAAGTTTTGTATCTCTAGACTGTGCATATCCAATATGATTAAATAAATGTGTGTGTATATATCGATTCATATTTTTTTGCAAAGGCTTCTAACTTTAATGCTTGAGTATTGACAAGAAGATGTTACCATCACTTATTTTAATCTTTGAGAATGAAATGCAGCTACTATACAATAATTAATTAAGACTTAAATATGCGCAAATATTTGATTTTCAAATTCATTCACCACTATAATTTATGGTAATCTAAAACCCAAATTCCTTTTCAGATGTGTGAAGTGCATTTGTGTGTTTTGTAGGTGTTTTAAAATTGAGATTGGTTTGTGATAGGGTGAGATATAGTTTGGTGTTTCATGTGGAGCATGTTTGTTGACTTGGATGTCATAGTTGGGACGTATTATCTCCTTGTTTGTCCATTTGTACCAAGTTATGGTGTTTGTTCATGGGCAACTTAGAAATTTTAGTGGTTCTCAATTAAATGCAGCATCATCATCATCATCATTATTAATTATATATATAATTTTACAAATATATTATAATTATACCTTATCTATGAATAATTTATTCCTTATTAAGAAAAAATAAAAATTGAATAGCCAACAGTTTAATTTATAATATATTAAGTTTTTATAGCTTGTATAGATGTTTTAGTAATGATTAGGAACTTTTTATTAGTACTCATTTATTATATTAAATAATATTGCTTGGTATTAATAATATGAAGTAAAACTATATTGTATATTTTTTTTTTCATTAATTATATTGTATATTGAATACAATAAAAATGCTTTAATATTTAACAAACCATCATATTTCATGCTCTATTTAGTTCAAAATAAATTAAAATTTTTAACTATTCATTTTATGTAAAATAGAGTTTCAACCATTAATTATATATCACTATACAATATTTTAGATCAATATAGAAATATCAAATTGATCCAAAAATTTACATACATAATAAATACAAATATTTTAATAAATTCAAGGATTTGATTGTTAAAATGTTGATCATATAAAAAAATTAAGAAAAAGTGTAAAATCACTTCAATTTTATATCGATGTAAGTAGAATATTCTTTTTTAAAGTATTTTTATATAACATTTTTTAAAGAAGATTTGACAATTTATCTAGAATTATCTCTTAAATCGTTTTTTTTTTTTAAAACAAGCATCCACTCCCAAAAAAGTAGTCTTTAAAAATCTGCCGATCATATATGCATGATATCCTTTTCATGTAATAAGTGTGAGTGTGTGAGTTAGTTATTTTATCACTCGTATACCGTATATCAAATTTAAAGTATACTCATAAGTAGTGAAAATTTTATATGATAAATATATAGTATACGGGGTGATAAAAAAATTAATTGATATTTTTATTACAATAGTAAAATTAAATATTTATCATGTTTAATGTTTTGGGTTTAAATATTATTATGATCAAAATTTTATTGATTTATTATATAGATAAAGACAAAAACACTCTCTTAAAAATATATACTAATTTGTATGTGAAGGATATTTTAGTAATTTTATAATTGAGTTGGTGTTCAATTGACCTGTGGCACTAATTCAGTAAAAAACTTAAATATCTAGATAATTTGGCTTAATACATTATTTGGTATCCAAGTCTGACATTTTTTTCATATGATACTTAAATTTTTATCCAATGCGATATCTATATTTGGCAAAAGTTAAACATTTTGGCACATGAATGTAAGAATGTTAACTTTTAGTATTTAATTTGAGTTTTAGGATTGATTTGATAAAATTTTATAATTAATTTTCATCAAATCAACCCTAAAACTGAAAGAATCATAACCATCAAACTGTATTTAATAAATTAAAATAAATTCAAAATTAATGCTAAATTTATTCTATTGACAAAATCATGAAAATTTAATTCTAAAAATATTAGTAATTAACTTTCATCAAGTCGATTCTAAAAATCGAATTAAAGACTAAAATGTTAACATAGTTACTTTTGAGTAATAAAATAACTTCTGCTAAATGCAGGTACAACATTGGGTTAAAAAAAGAGAGAGCACTAAATTAGAAAGAATTGTCAAACTCAAGTACTGAATGATACATTAAACCATAAAATTTCTAATTGAATTGATGTCTTATTGATATTAACTCAATTAAAAAAAATAGATTATGGCACACCCACGATGTGAGTGAAAATATTCATGTAACAAATTTATAGAAAATTGATATAAAAACCAAATATGATTTTATCTAAAAGAGTAAAGTTGAGTTAATGAAAAACATGATTACTTGGGTTGAAATCCTATTATTCCTATTATGCCTATATATTTTCTATATTTATCAAAATATAAAAACATATAAGTACATTTAAAATAATATTTAATACTTTATTAAAGAAATGGACTTTTGATAGTTTTTTAATTGAGTTGGGGTTCGATTAATGGGTGACACCAACTCAATCAACTCATTAATATATGGCATAGATAATGACAATAATATATGTAAATTAACTATTTATATTTCAAAAAACATATTTAAAGAAAACTACTTACTTTCTAAAATAATACCATATTTCTTAATATAATTTTATATTCTCTTTTAATACCATATTTAAAGCAAGTTTTCAAGGATACTAAATGAGGAAACCCAAAACCTAGAAGTTTTCTTCTAAATTAATCCTAGAGCATGAAACCCTAAGGCCCTTGCAATAACCATGATAATAGCTTAAGGTTTGTCGATACTTATCAGGTATCAAATGTTAATTGAGTTTGCTGAATACAACGAACCCAAAACCTTCAAGCTATCTTTAGTTCTAGATCTTTCCCAGGTGTTGCAGAGAGAATTCAAAGAGAAAGTAAAGTTTGGGAAGGAAAGCACAAAGCTTGGTCAAGAAGCCAATACTGGCTTTATACAGGCATGCACGAGGGAAAAACTTAGGGGGCAAGTTCATTCTCCCCACTACCCCTCCTTTGACAACCGTGATTAATAACTTTCTCTCTCTTATTAAATTCTTGTCCCCTCAATATTAGATATCTTGTCTCATTCTAACTAACCCTCTCCAGGTCAACTATCTAGTTCAACCAAAATAATAAGACTAACCATACAAAGAAATAAGCATTAATCGTCTACTACCTGGGGTGGTATGTACTCTGCAAAGGAGTTTTGCCAACCACCAGGCTCACCTTAACATGGACTTCACCCGAGGGCGTACTCATAGTCCTCAAGCACTTAGCGCGTTCTTAACATTTTGTTTGCTTAGAGTTTATTCTATAAGCCTATCTCTATAAACAGTACTCAAATATCCTAGACTACATCAGGCGGGATGTTACATACGATGATTGTGGGAGCCTAAGTCCCAAGTCTAGGCAAAGGCTAAATGAGCAAGCCATGGAGGAAATGATATCCGAGGGCCCCGATTTTGGTTTATGTTTTCCTTATTACTCTTTATCTTGTTGTTTTGAGAATAATAAATTGTTTGTTGTTTGTTCTCAAACATCTATGTCCAACAAAAGAACAATTAGTAATGATCTACCTTTAATTGATCGAATGGTGGATTTGAACCCCAACTTGTAAGGATTGGCACTCAATAAGTTGAGTGGTATACGTTGTCGAAGGAGTAGATGTTCTTTGCCTGAGTCTGTTGGGATGCGGTTGCGACCAAGATAGAAATGTCAACGAGATGATGTAGCAAGCGGTTCCTACAGGCTTCCTTCTAGTGTACTACTATTGCAATCTTGAAGGGGGTTCACATGGACTCTACTATTGCGACCACTACAACGAGTGTGGCCAGTGCTACCAGTTTTGCCCCCTTAGAGGTGGATATAACTATAGTATTTAGTGTGTCTACCGTGGTTGTTACCGAGGCCGATGACATTTCCATAGAGGAACTTGTTACTCATACTAGTGTGACGGAGAAGGGGAAGCAATTTTTGGGTTCCATTCCCAACTTGTATATTGAATAGAATGCATACTACTGTTGGTGCGATGAACTTTATGTGGGCCAACAACCATATTCCAGGGAGGAAAGTATAACTCATCTGCGGTCATGGTATACACTTGAGTAGCAAGTCGTAGATGAGACAAATGATTCTAGCGAGCTCAATAGGTCCTTGGCTATTCATGTAAACGAGTTGGGATTAATGGCGGTCAAAGTGTGTTATTAGCTTTAGTGCAACCTTGAGAGGATGAGTGCTCATGCGAAGAAGAAGTAAGTTATGAATATTTGGACAAAAGTGTTTAAGAAATAATTAAGTGGATGGGTGAGGTGCAATGTTGCAAAATGGAATTCTCTTCTTCTATTATGTAACTTGAGCTTGCTGCTAATACTAGAGAGATTCTCGAGACAAAGAAGAAAGAGGATTACCTTGCAAGCTGAGATACTTGCAAGCCTAAGATTTCGTGAGCCCAAAACCTTGTAAGCTCGAACTATCGGACAACATGTTTGACATGAATGAGAGTCTGCCATTCACACACCACATAAATTCATTCCCTAGACATGGCAACCTAGACATTAAGACATACTTAAGACAACCTATGATGATAAGAAATCAACAAACCAACTAACTTGCATGGAGTTTGAGACTAATATGTTGGCGACATGTGACACCTTGAGAATTATCAGAGAGAGTCTCTTTAAAGTTTTTCACGCACCAAGAAAAAAGGCCAAGACACCCTCTCCTTTAGCTAAACTCTCAACTCACTCCTTTTCTCTTCAATCCTCTCCAGACGTCTATATTCTAATAATCTTAACTTGCTTAAAGCTCTCTATACTTCGGATGAACCGTCTCAAATTGCTGCAATCTCCTCCTTATATTAATAACACTGAACTCCATTAAATATTATATATAAGAATAGATAAATAAATGTATTTTATTTTCCAATATGTTCAAATAGATGTATTTTATTTTCTTTCTCAAAACTAATATTTTTGTTGATATATAAATTTTTTTTATTAAACTATTATCTAAGAAAATACTTTTTGAAACCCCTTGATCCAATAACTTTAGAAAACATTGTTTATTTAATTAGTAATAATATAAATTTGTTATATGCATAAAAATCTGAAAGTTAGGTACAATCTTCTATATTATATGTATTTGTAACAAATATTTATTGTTAACTTTATGATTTTCTTATATTGAAATTTTCTAAAAGCAGAAAATTTTAATAAGAAATAGAATACTTTTATTTATTCATAATGATAAATTTTATTGATTGATAACCATTCTATGTTTTTAGATTATATTTACTTTTATAAATGATAATTTATTGGGTCAATTTAAAAAAAAAAATGCAACTTTTTAAATAAAGTAAAATATTATACATAAATTGTAAATTGTAAGTATAAAATAAAAAAAATGATTAAATATAGACTATAAATGATAAACTATAGATAAGCAACTAATTCCACCTGGGAGTTTTTAGTTGGCAAGTAACGGCTTAACCTAAGCACCCTCTTCCTGACCGTCAGATCATCATTAAACTCTTCTAATTTAACTAATAAAACCCTGACCCCTATATAGTCTCCATTTTAACTCTTTTTTCCCAAAATTGTTCTTTCTTTGATTTCTTTCACAAATTTGCCTTCAACAATCCCTGCGATTCTTTTTTTTTTTTTAAATCAAATTTGTCAATCATGAGATTCAAGAAAGGTAGCAAAGTGGAGGTATTAACCAGGAAGGAGGTTCCGACCGACGCATGGCATTGTGCCGAGATCATCTCTGGTAATGGCCACACTTATAGCGTGAAGTACGGTTGGTTTTCGATCACTGGAGAGGCGGCGAATGTGGAGAGAGTCCCTAGGAAAGCGATTAGGCCTTGCCCTCCTCCTATAAACGAGACCGATGATTGGGTTCCTGGCGACGTCATGGAGGTGTTCGACGAGCTATGTTGGAAACTGGCCGTGATCGTTAAGGTTTCCGAAGGAAACAACTTTTTTGTGAGGATTCTTGGATCGAATAGCGAACTCGAAGTACATCGATCTCGATTGCGTGTTCGACAATCTTGGGAAGATGGCAAGTGGTTCCTCGTTGGAAAGGTATTTTTTTTTTCTTCTTTTTCTTAATTTCTTTTCATTTATTATGCTTTATTGGTTCTTACCCTAAAATTTCTTTTCGATAACAGGGTTCGTCAAAGTCCTTATCGCCTAAGAGAAAAATATCGTTGCTTGGCTACTTGGATGTTAGTGGACATAAGAAGAGGGTAATTGAAAAAGGTATTGTTGGTGGTAAAAGGATAATAGTTCGACTTCCTTCACCAACTTCTAAAAAGGTAGATGCATTTGTTTCCCCAAACAATGTACTGGGTGAAAGATGTACGCCTTCTTCATTTAATAGAACTGATGATATCGTGAGTTATGCATCATCTGTTGGTAGCTGTAGTGGTTTAGGTAATAATGGTCTTAACTTGTCTCCTAGTTATGTAACAAAAGGTTATGAAAACTTAGAGGATTATTGTAGCGATGCCGACTCTTATTGTGAAAGGAGATGTAGAAAAGAAGGAAGTTTTGGTTACACTAGTGGAGGATGGGGAACGAATTTCCACAGGTCAGAACTACATGTCTATCAGCAAGCTCTTGAGGCATTGTATATGTCTGGGCCTTTGACATGGGAAGAAGAAGCAAAGGTGACAAATCTACGTTGTACTCTTAATATTTCGAATGATGAACATTTAAGGGAGCTAAGAAAGTTGAGACATAATGATAATAGGCTTTCCTTCTTTTGTCACTAGATTTAATGAAAGAATTCTTTCTGGTTATGCAATACTGTCATGTTATTATTCTTATTCTTCCTCCGATGTCAATTTTGTAGTTGCATTGTATTATTAAGTGGCTTTTCAATTTTAACTCAACAGAGTAGAAGGTTATTTCCTCCAAGTCAAATAGCATTCAAATGATAAGTAGTGAAGTACAATTTTGTTACTGGGAGGGATACTCTATAAAGAATTCCATTGTATAAGTACCCAAGTTTCAGAAAATAGTAACTTGTAAAGCCTGGTTGCTCTGGAATATTTAATTTCTACTGTTCTTGTCTCTAAAACTATTTTTGATCTTATCCATGTTCACCAATTTGGCTCTTGTAAATTATGATGTAGTGTTGGATGGTTTATGGATTCTACTTGGAATTGTATGTACTTGCAGTTTTAGATATGTTTTTGCATCTTTTGATGGTGAGTATAAATATTGTATTTTCCTTTATTTCAGTAGTATATGGAATTTATGTTGGGGAATGTCTTGGTGCTTTCTCAGAATACCTCATTGTCACTATTGGAGGCATCAATACATAGCTTCAAAAGCCGTGATTGGGTTTAAGTTTGGCACCTCTTGCAGTTGACAACCTGGCAACATCCATGGTTTATTCCTACTAAAGAGTCCCTTAAACCATACTTTTGGTATGAATATTTTTATAAATCTTTTCAAATTTTGATTTTTCTTTTGAAATAATGGTATAGGTCATTATATCTGATGTAGATGCCGATAAATCTAGATAATCTTAAAAGATGCGTTTCAGTTTTAGTATGTAAATTGATAGGTTGTTGCACTTAAAAAGTATTCAAGTTGTAATAGCCATAAATTTTGGTATTTCTGGATGACCATATCCAATATTGGAACATTTTAGGCTGCATAATTGATAAATTGCTCTGAACCTTCCCTACTCTCTCTGCAGAAAGACTTCTTGTATTAACTGTCTGAGTAGACAAGTTTAATTTGTTGCCTTAAGCTACATTCTAATTGTATAAACAAGGTGATGTTGAACTAGTTGAAATTGATGTTTCCATACCATGATCAAATGGTGTTTTAACTTCATTGTTGGTTGCTTGATATTACGAGATGGGTATTTTTGAGCCCCTTCAAGCAACTCCCAGTTTGAAAATCATCACCTGCCCATGAAAGTTCTGTAAGAAAAATTCTTGCATTATGTACTATTATTTATTTTTCTTTTTTTATGGATTTTGTTTGAGAAAAGATCATTGTTGTGTTTAACGGGTTGGTTTTCCCTGATTATGTACAGTGCATGAGAATCCATCATGCAGGTAACATGTTCTTTCCCTAATCTTGATCAGTGTTTGATGCTTTGAGAGACTTTTTTATTGATGTTTGACTAGGATAATGTATGTTAGAAATTCGAATATTGGATTCCTATTTATTGTTGTTACATGCAGTATGAGCTTCAGTTCGTGCCTTTCGGTACTAGTTAGATTCCTCCCAAATCCCAATTGGTAAGTTCTGTTAGCTAGTATTTGCTATTTGCATGGGTTATTCCACCTGTTTGCACTCGTAATATATCATGGTTAACTGGCCTTCACTTTAGACACCTCCATGTTTCTTGTCACATATGAAACTACAGATCATGAGGCAGAGACGGGTCTGTAGAGTAGCCCCAATTCTTGTTCCTTTTGAAGTCAAATTTCAAACCTATACTCCTCTTGGTATTGGTTTTTTGCATAATGCCATTGTTTAAGTCTTAATCTGGAACATGAATCCAAATATTTTAACATAATCATTTCTTTAATAGAAAAACAATTGAATTTTATTTTTCAAGGGCAATCTCATAACTCTTTTAGGATTCCAAAGAATGCCAATGTCGTGGAGGGAATGATAAGGCATTTTCAGGAATTGTTTCAAGTGAAGTATTGTTTATTGAGCTTCTGTCATGTAAATATTGTTAGTTTTTTGTTCACAGGTGTGAGATTGAAATGTTAGACATTTTCCATCACTTCAGCCCCTACAGTAATTTCTTTCTCAATTGTTGTTCTCTACCATCTGTTTTGTCTATATCAGCTTTTGATGTTTTCATGTTCACTGTGATGTTTTTTTTTCTAGAAACTTTCTACTTTGGGAGAAAAGGAATTTCTTTCGGTCCATCTACAAGTAATTGATTTAAAATATTATTATTCCTGATAAGAATTGATTAGAAATATTAATATGCTTTATAGAAGAAAACAATTTATGCTTTTGCTGCCAATATTTCAGTTGCCAAACAAACGCGTAATTGTTCACTGAAGCAAGTTAATAGTACATGTTAATGCTGAGTTTTTGTTCATAGGTTGAACTTATAAATAATTAATGAAGAAAAATGTTACATTGGACCTTAATAATTTTTGTTACCCCTAAATGGAAAAAGCACATTAGTTTGTAGCGTAAGCAATGGAACAAAACAGTTTTATTTCATAGGTGATTCGATTTTTGGACACTAAAGCAGAGAACTTGAGTTATCAGTTTTCTTAGTGTAAAATATGTTTGTCTCCGGCTGGTTGCCATTGGAGTTATACCACACCTTCACACTGTTTTTTTGCCTACAAATTTATCGACCACCAGGGGACCTTTGCAGCCATTGTTGGCATCACCAACAATAAATGAGAGCACATAGTTTCTTCTGATTGTTGATTTCTGCAACCAAGCTTCCTTTTCTGGCTATGAGTTCAATGGGTCGTTTGCCTTTTGGAACCGAGAAATTGTTCACTGTCAAGGATTCAATTATCTAGCCTGGTAAAGGATTGTGATCATCTTCAGAAGTTGGTCTTGGGAAGATATAAGGACCTTCTTTAAAGTTTCCATTATTTAGTATAGATTGGTTGCAAATTGTTGAATCAAACAACAGGTTAGTGAATTATGAACTTCTATTTCGATCGTAAAGTGTCAATGTGATCGAGTTTATATACCTCGAGTACGTTTTGGATTGTACAAGGTCTTCAATGCAACTGAATCAACAATGGGGCCACAAGCTACATTGTCCTCTAGCCTGGATTATGTATTGGGATCTCAATTACATGCGCATCAACTTGGAATGCCTATGCATATGAATCCCACCATTGCTAGTATTTTCAGAACTAGTTTCTTAATGCAAATTTTAGGTTGTCGAGTAGGGTTTATTTTTCCATATATGCAGATGACATTGGTTTTCTTTCACAGCAAGTTATGGAAACCTGCTGATATGCTAGAGTCAGAAAAACTTGCAAAAGGAATACATGATTCCTTACTTGTCTGGATGGTCCACCTTTAGCAAGAGAGAGAAAGAAGAGAGGTGATTGAGATATTTGGTAACCAAAATCCAAATTCTCAAGGCATTTCTAAACTCAAAATTGTAAGTAAACTGTCACTCAAACCTTTCAATATAGTGTATGCCAGGCATTTAAATCGTGGTCTTAGGCTTTTTAGTAACAAATACCATCATGATCATTAGTAGTAAATATTAATAGCGGTGAAAGTAAAAAACCACAAATTAATTACTATAATATTGTGTTGCAGCTGTTATTTAAATCCTAGTTTATACTACTATGTGTTTAGTACATTAAATTCTTTAATATAATCTGACATATTCTTCTGCAAACAGACCACCGTGATCATTAATGAAACTTTAAGATTGTACAATCCATCAGGCGGCATGATGGCAAAAGCTGTAAGAGATGTTCGGTTATGAAAAGCTAGTCTTGCTTGCTAATATAGATTATCTTATCGCACATGTTGCATTTTACCCTGACCCTCAACCATCGGGAGAATATGTGCATCTTTTTTAACTAGAGAGTTCGGCATAAGGAATTGCCAAAGCTACTCATTACAATGCGGCTACATTTTATTCCTTTGGGTTGGGATCTCAACCTTGTGTTGGTATGGACCTTTTCCTAGTACAAGAGAATTGGGAAGGACACATCTCTAGTATACCAATGATCGTGCAAAGTAAATAATTGCTAAAAGTATCTAAGTAGTAAGCCCACCTTAAAATGAGTGTGGTCTTAATTCGGTTTTCTCAGAGCCTCTGATAGCAAAATTGAGACGACAAAGGGTTCTGTCCCTATAGGGGTTGAATGACAGAAGTCTTCCCTTGAATTTTCAAAACTTCATGTGGTAAAATATAATATTCAAGAGAATATCATGATGATTTTATTTTCACATGATGCTCTCCATGACTATACAACGCTACACCGTCCACTCACCTATTACATTCAATCACAATATGAAATTCAAGTGATACTTGAGTCATTCCATCGATGCTTAATGTACATAGCTGCCAAGAATTGGGGGTTTAACCCAATTAATTCATGTATTCTCCTTCAAGATGACATTATTATTTTTTTTTTTTTTTGAAATAGAGAATGGTTAGCACCTCTACCACGCCTTTGCGAAGCTTTATGACATTTTATTAGAGTTTTTGCTCCCCCTAAATGGATGAGTTGCGTAACATTTTCCAAACAGTTTTAATTTACAAGTGATGCAATTTTCGGACACTAAGCAGCTTCACATCATCCAGCACCGGCCCACAAAGAGAACCCGAGTTATCACTTTTTATGGTGTAAATTGTGCTATAGAACATGATCCGAGTTCGTGTTGACTCTGCCCTGAATGCAAGTCTAGCTGCTTTGAATCCACCTTTGCCCTTGGAGTTATACGACACCATCACCATGTTTTTGCCTGCAAATGCTTCGACCATCATTGGACCTTCGCATCCATTGTTAGCATCGCCAACAACAAATGAGAGTACGTAGTTTCTTCCAATTGTCGTCTTAACGATCTGTGCAACCGCGCTTTCTTTTCCGGCTATGAGTTCGATGGCCCGTTTGCCCTGTGGAACCGAGAAATGTTCACTGTCGATGTACTTAATGGCTTTCAGGGATTCAATTATCCAGCCTGGTAAAGGACTGTGATCATCTTCTATTTCGGGTGGAATTATAACTCCTTCGGAAGTTGGTATTGGGAAGATATAAGGACCTTCTTCGAAGTTTCCATTCTTTAGTAGATTGGCTGCAAATTGTTGAATCAAACCATCAGTTAGTGAATCATGATAAACGATTTCAAAAACTAAATGCTAATGTGATCGGTTTTATGTACCTCGGGTCCGTTTCGGATAGTACAAGGTCTTCAAAGCGATTGAATCAATAATGGGGCCACAAACTGCATCTTCCTCCACGCTTGGATTATGTATTGAGATCTCAATTACATGTGCATCAGCTTGGAATGCCCATGCATATGAATCCCATCCCTTGCTGCTATACATTGTCTGAATGGGAAATAAACCCGAGTCATTTTGCTCGTTGTTTGGCGAAACCGAGACGTTCAATCTTTCCTCTTGTGCACATGTGCGAGATGCACTGAAGGTTAGAGAGTAAAACATGTCCTTAATCACCCTAA
Source organism: Gossypium sturtianum (assembly GCA_025698515.1). NCBI lineage: Eukaryota > Viridiplantae > Streptophyta > Magnoliopsida > Malvales > Malvaceae > Gossypium > Gossypium sturtianum. The sequence continues at coordinate 11,207,591 of CM046952.1, read as the reverse complement.
TCTTCTGCTTAATGAGGGCCCCATTCCCTAACCTAACTGCAAAGGCTCCTTGGGGTACTATTAGCAACATGTCATCTTGTTTTTGACCTGATTTTATGTATTCAACATAGCCAGAAATTTCCCAGTTGGGAATGGACTTGCCACTCATCACTTTTGTTCCTTTCAGTTCCGATGCCTTTGGACCTTGCTCGAAGTTCCCATTTGGCAATAAACCTAACATGTTTCAATAACCAAATCTAGATCAAGGTTGATTTTATGTACTCATTACCGGTAAAAGTACAAGTTAGATTTATATCAAGACTGGTGGAGCCAACTAGCTTCTAGCTCAACCTAAAGCGTAACTTTATAGCTGCTCTAAGTTTCAGATTAAAATTAATAGTAAAGTTTTTAATAAAGAATTATTGTGTAATTGAGCGAGGACTTGGTATTGTTGGTTAATGTTGAGATCTTTAAATTTTAAGCGTTCATGTTCGAGTTTTACTACATAAAAATTATATACGGACCTATTTAGTTGAATTAATTAGTTTAAGTTAAACTATAAAATTTATTACTTATAACGAAATTGTTAAACAAAAATGATTGCTAGTGTATAAATATTTATATATATATATATTAAAACAATATATTAAAGCCCTACTCCATATAATAAACAAATAAATACCATACTAACTATAGAATATACAATTCTGGAACGACGGTCTGTATGGGCTCAGTATTGTATGTCAGTCAATTAATAGATGGGTAATTCTGAAATTGTGAAGTTTAGGAGAAGAAACATGGGAGGAAACATTGGGTAGATCTTGACTCATTTAAAAGCTGGCTCGTTCATAACACAGCTAAATTTATTGCTCTAACACCAAACAACCCAACTTTACACCAAATCATCCAAAAAGGAAGCCTCAAGTTCATTAAAAGCTTCTTCTTCAACTACTTCTATACTATAACATCATGCTCCATTTATGAATCACGTAAAGAGTGATGCCAAACTTAGTCTAATTCTTTGTTTTCATGTACCATATGCGTGCTTTTATCTTACAAATATTCATTCATTCATTCACTATATTATGTAGTAAACAGAATAAAACGGGCCCAAACATTGTAATTGCAGAAAATCACATATATAGTTTGAACATATAAAAATGGAGAGTATAGTATAGTCTTGCTAATGCATGGTGATTGCAGAAAAGAAATAATATAGATAGCTTTGGAATCAAAATCTTGTAAGCTTTTCATAATTCTGAGTAAGAAGAAGAGTTGCAGATGCCATGCATGAAGTGCTAGACTGTTGATGGCTTTGAAAAAGAAAAAGAAAAAGAAAAAAGGAAATGCAAAAATTGAGAGATATTCGAGGCTGGCTTAATTACCATCTTTGACAGATGAAGCTATTTGAGAAGTGGTGCAAACCAGAAGCAATACGAACACCGCCACCTTCTTCATTTTGTATTATATTATTTCTCAAGTAAAACACCTTACAGACACACACATAGAGAAAGGAAAATCAGAGGGAGGGAATTTGGATGGAAAATGACGACTGCCAGTGTCGCCTGGTTTGCTGTAGACAAAAGCCAATTTTATTTAGTTAAACTACATGGCTGCCACTACAAGACCCATCAAATAGTACTCTTTACTTCACTACCGGGGAAGGCTTTTCTCTTATAGAGTTGTAAATTCCATTCCATAGGGTTCTATTCTGAAATTAAAAACTCTATTCACAGATATAAAATCTAAATTAAGCATTGTATTCATTTTGGAAAAAATATATTTGAATTTAAAAGTTTTTAAATAAAATTTTAAAATCATTTTAATTTGAGTCCATTTTAGATTGAATTTTAAACTTTTTCATTTCCATGTAATGGCTTTATATGATTTATTGTGATTGATGATATATAATATATATTTGGTTTTCTATTAAATATTATTTTTAATTAATAATAATTAATTTCATAATGAATTCGGAAGATGATTAATCATCTTGAATTGACAAAGGCAGTAATAGGAAAGCTAAATTAATTAGTCGCAGTATATTATGAGGCTACTTCATATTTGCTTACACGAAAAGGTCTATGTTCTTGTTAGGCATGTTATTTTATTTTCTACCAAAAAAACAGGTTACATTTCTCTCATCTGGGGGAGCTAATTTCTTGGTTGACTAGAAATTTAATTAATTAATGGAATGATATAGGGTTTAAGGTTTTTATAATTAATGATTAAACGTCATTTAGATGCATGACTCCAGATTTGGTGTTCTTTTGGTGGAGGTTGATTCAAAGCCACATGGATACATTTTATCCACAGGCTGTTGCATTGTCGACTAAGGGCTACTTAATTTTATTACTTTCTAATCATTTTTAATATACTTGCTTAATTAAACTTCAACACTAATAAATTTAAAACAAATAAAAACTAAACAATATCAAAAATAGAAATTTGATTATTAGATTAATGTATCATCCTTTTCCATTTTACGATTAACTTGACTTTTCTTTACACCATTCATTTATTAATTTAAATATCAATATTTAAACGAAATGTTATTCATAGTAAAATATATATTTACGGGCCTAAAATCGAGCCTACGGATTCTAAAAATAATTTGTAAACAATGAGGAACTAATTTGAAACAAAACTGAAAGTTCTAAAAAAATTAGAAAATTTTTTAAAACAGAGTCACACGGCCATGTTGCCGGGCTGTGTGACAAAGCCCAGACTGTGCGGCACAGGGACATGGCCGTGTGACAAACGGCCATGTCGCAGGCCGTGTGCTAGATCGTGTTCAATTCAAAGTTGAGTCACACGGTCATGTCGCAGGTCGTGTAACTCACTGACTTGAAACACACGGCCGTGCAAAGAGACCGTGTGCAGCACAAGGCTGTGTGACAGCCCGTGTGCCCCTAATTTTTCCTTTAAATGCAAGCTTATCAAAACGTACTTACTTGAACATCAAGTAACTCATTTAACAATTAAACCTATTCAAAATACACTTAAACAAGCCCGAAACATGCCAAAATCATCCAGCCTAAGTGTATAACCAATGTGTCTTCATTGACACCACAATTCAATTAACAAGCTTATCCACAAATCATATCAAATAAGTTATATTCTAACTTATGAGTTCATACATAAAAAAAAAAAAAAAAAAAAAAAAAAACATTCCAACTTACCATTTTATTCTATCTATTCATATTCAAGACTACCACAATTCAAACATTTCCAAATGATTTATATCAACTAACCAAACACCAAGGTTATAGGCACACTTCATTCAAAACACCAAAAGACACATACATAAATTATCTAACACCAAATTTAAACAACTTTACATTAACCAAATATGTAACACATCAAAATATGTATTTGACATAAATACAAAACACACCTATTTCATGCCATATAACCCAAAGATAAACATATAAAAAAACTACCAAAAAGATATTCGGATAGTGTGATTATTAGAGTTGATCTGATTGCCCGGTTCCACAAAAAACATATCTACAAGGAAACAAGAAAATGACACAAATAAGCCTCTATAGAGTTTAGTAAGTTCAACGGTTAAAATGATAAAACTAATTACCGAATTAAACGTAACATTTATAATAACAAGAGTAATAGATAGTGTTTCCTGTCAACCACAACCATTAACAGGTGAGAATAATATACATACAATCATGTACAAGTTACATTTTAATATAACTATACGAGATCATTCAATATTAAGCCACAATGTTATCAGGAAATTCATGAACAACTTTAAAACAGTTCAATAACAAGTCATTTAACATTAGAGATATTACCCGATGAGCAATATATGGATATGAGTACACAGTTATCCATCCGAAACACGCCAAAAGTTTAAATAAGTCAATCCAACCGAAAACACGCATTGGCACCAAGTGCCTAGCCCAGAGGCTAACATCCCTTTGAAAACACGCCTGAGTACTAAGTGCCAAGTCCAAAAGCTTTACATCCACCCCTGATAACACGCTAAAATCACTGTAATATAACACGATAGTTCGCAACAAATGTTGAACTTTGATATACTCAGTGTTTAAACACAAATTAGGAATCATCGCCTCGTCACAAGTCAACCTCGTACAGCGTGCACTATAACCTATTTTCAAGAAATTAATTTCCAAATATTGTTTTCAATGAAAACAAACATATTCACCAGGATTACATTCTAACTAAAACTTTACATATATTTATATGTCTAAACCTTATACAAACTACATCCTAAGCATAATTCTTAACCGATTATTTTTATCCACATCATCATCGTTATCCAAAAATATAATCTTTATTTAAATCTTTATCTGAAAATTTACCCAAAATCTACAAAAAAAATTTGTTTCCCAAAGCTAACATCACATATGATTGTCTGAATTGCTAGATAGGATACTTCTTGGGGACTAATATGAAAATCATCACCTGTCGGTGAAAGGGGTGTTTTGTAAGAATTATTATATATGCTCCCTTACAAATGGTAGCATTTGTCATTGGTACAACAATAAGATTTCAGTTCATTTCATTTATATGGTGTAGAGTCCAATTTTTGACCAACTAAAGCCTAATTAAAGTCCATTTTTTTGAAAGCAGCCCAAATTAAACCTAAACCCAAATACCAATCTAACCCAAGCCCAACATAACTTAAAAAATTTTAGGGTTTCAAAACCCTAGGAAACTCCCAAAGACCGCCAAAGAACTTCGAGTCCCACGCTCGTGCACGTCACCTTCGAGCCCCAACGCCGCACGTCTCGTACACACTCCGCATCGTGCACGCCTCTAGCACGTATCTACGAAATAGGAGGAAAATGGTTGTAAATAGGGGGCTATGAAAGCCGAATAGGAAATCTGTAAAGGGGGGGATTTTTTTTAGAAAAGAGGAGAGCAATATTCTAGAATCGTTACAAATACAATATCAATATACAAAACAAAAGAGGCAGATCAAAAAAAGAAAAAAGGTTTCGTTTTCATTTTTTTTTTCTTTTTGAATAGATTCTTTTTTTAAGGTTTCTCTTTCTTTTTTTATGTACAAAGGTTTTAAATTACATCATAAAAAAAAGTAAAAAAACTTACGTTTTTCGAGTTCCGACGGCCGGCTGCGCTGGACGACGGTGGTCCTCGCCGGGGGCTCTGCCGGAAATCGGCCCGAGGAGACAGAGGGGGAGAGAATTTTTTAGGGGCTTGGAACCTTTTTTTTAAAAGCAGCAAACAAATGAAAATTTTGGGAAAATTTTGGTATTTATAATACCCTTGAAACGGCGCCGTTTTGAACATTGGGTTCAGAGGCCAAAACGATGTCGTTTTGGGCCTCTGACCCGTGACCCGACCCGCACCAGGAAAGAGATCCGCGTGTTTTTAAAAATGGGCTATTTACAGGCCTCGTCCCTCCACTTTTTCATGTTTTTACAATTAAAGTTATTTTTATTTCTAAATTCGCCCCACAGTTATACTGCAGCTTCAATTTGATCCCCTGGCAACGACGCGTTTTGAGGGAAGGAATATTTTCTTTGTTGGTCCCTCTACGTTGCGCGCGCATCACAATTTGGTCTTTTTTGCCTCAATTTGTTCTTAATTTGCCCCAAAACTTCTATTTTCGATCCAATTTAGTCCCTTTTGATTATTGTTGCTATTTTTCTATTAAATTAATTAATTGAGCTTTATTATTTTTATTATTATTAATTTACTATTTATATTACCTTTACTTTCATTATTGCTACTGTTTTATTATTATTAAATTTTATATTTTTTGTCACCATTATTTTACTATTATTATATTATTAATACTATTTTATTTTTTTGGTCACTCTTATCATTATTTTCATTACTGTATATATTATTATTACCTACCATTATTATTTCTTATATTTATGATATTTATTATTATACTATTTTATTACTAATATTTTTGCTACTACCTTTTTTATATATTTTTATTCAACATTTTTCTTTCATTTCTTTTGTCTTTAGTTTTTCTTTTTTATGATAATTCCCATTTGTTTACTCATTGTTTTATTAACTTTCTTTTATTTATTCATCTCTGATTATTTTGCTCTTAGTATTGTTATTTATATTTCCGTCCATTTTATTTCCGTTAAGTATATCGTTGTTGTGATTTATTTTCCCAAATTCATGTTACATTAGTTTTATTCGATACATAGTTCTTTCCAAATAAAGGCAATATTTGGTGGTTGGAAATTCAAGGAATCGTGCCCTAACGTGCTGGGTTTCGGTTTTCTGTTTGACCAAATCATTAAATATCCTTTAAGACTGTGTCCGTTTTTTTTTAAAATTAAAAGCAATGCAATATTTTGTGCATGGAAGTTTTGAGAAATTGTGCCCTAACGTGCTGGGTTTTAATTTTTCGCTCGTCCAAAGGACTAAATATCCTTTTTAAAGTTCTGATTGTGTTTTCTCAACTTCAAAAATAAGGCAATATTTCATGTTTGGAAATTTGAGGAATCGTGCCCTAACGTGCTGGGTTTCGGTTCTTTCGTTTGGCCAAATAATGGAATACCCTTTTTAAAATGACAATGCCTGAGTTTTGGAAATCATGAAATGATCTTGGTGTCAAAGGTTTGAAACATCGTATCCTAATGTGCTGGATGTGATATTTCATCCTTTTGGAACAAGAGAATTTCGATGTCCAATTCGAATTATCCAAACATTTTCTAAAGGATTCATATTTTAAAATCTCTTCCAATTTTTGATATTAGGACATTAATCAATCAATAAAGGTACCAATTTTGGGCGTTGCGAGGGTGCTAATCCTTCCTCGTGCGTAACCGACTCCCGGACCTGTTTTCTTAATATTCGTAGACCAAAATGTTTTATAAGGTGACCCAATCACACTTCAAAAAAGATTGGTGGCGACTCCGTTTTTCTTTTTAAAGTCGGCCCGTTTTTCAAACAAAAAAATGGTTTCGACAGCTTGGCGACTCTGCTGGGGACCAATAAGTGAGTCAAGCCGTAGAATTGATTGATTAATGTCCTTTTATCGAAAATTAAAATTTGATTTTGTTTTTCATTGCATGAGTTTGGGTCGTGTCTTATGTTTGTTGTGATTTAAGTTTCTAGGGTACTTTTGCATCATATTGCATGACCGTTGTGGTCACACATTTTAAGTGAGAGTGAGAAGCTACTCCTTCGTGAGGTTTTCACCTCCGTGCAGGATAGTGAATCGCTTTCGGGATACATCCGTACCTATGTCTTCGTGAGGTTTTCACCTCCGTGCAGCCATAGGGAAATGTATTCCCCTGAACTGAACTTGGTCCATATGAGCCTATAATGGGTGAGGATCGAGGAATCTGCTGGTTCAGGTACCCTTACTTTAGAGCCAAACCGCATATAGAGAGCCCTAGGAACTTACCCTGTAGTAGAGCTATGCCAAACCCTAGCAATCCACCGGATAGGTGTTTGATTTTTACCATCTGTATATGATACTAACATGTTTCTTTTGTTTATGATTACATTGCATTTCATCATTATAGAAAGGAGGTGTTGATTCATATTCGATTGCTAAATAGAAGAGTTTGTCATAAGGAAATGGGTTACTTGATAAAGTGGATTATAATGCGGTCGTTTGAATATAGTCTAGGTAAACAACGAGAGAAGGCTGATAGTCCGCAGAAGAATACAAGTCTTTGCCTGAGGATTCAAGCCGACAAAGACTATTCAAGAGCCGTCACGCTCGACTTTCTTAAAGAAGCTTATGAGCGTCGCGGAGGATAAGTGAGTGAAGAGTCACGGCCTGGATCAAGCAACAAGGAGCTAGAAGAGGCATCTATTGAGAAGGTTCATGGGACACGACCATAACATCTGGATACGAAGGAAAGGATTGGTGTCTTTACCTGGACTATGAGGACGAAGTCGCATATGTAATCCGTTTTATGTAAAGAGATTAATTTTCTAGAAAAGTTCTTCTAATGGAATGAGTTCAGAATCAACGCCTCTCTTTCTTTTTGCATTCATTCATTTGCATGGCATTTCATGCATTTGTATTACATCGCATCATATGCATTAATTATCATAAAAAGAGCCCTATTAACTAGAGATCATATTATAGTGACCCTGGAACATCACTACTAGACACGAATGAAGAAACGGCTGAAGACATAATGAAAACCTTGACTATCAATGCCGTATCTGAAGAGGGATCGAAGGAAGGAAACTTAGCGGGTATTCGCCCCATGTGAGCCTGGAAGTATTCTGGACAACTGGACTGCGGAAGAAATTCCTGTAGTTTTTAGGACTAAAACAGAGTAATGTTCAAAACACACTTGTTGTTTCAGGCCTAGAAACAATAAGAATCTTTTGTGAAATAGGCTCATGTTCAGGCATCGTTATTTTCAATATAAAATACAATTTTCTTTCATACCGTGAAAGTATTCTGTTATTTCTTTTCCATTCCATTCATAATCATAACGCATAAATAAGTCATTCTTAAATTCATTTCATTGAATATTCTTTCATACCTACCATAGGTCCCCAGATATCAATGTCATGAACAACGCTGTTACGGACCCAGAATTCCCTGATGAACAAGACATGTGTCTGGAGGGACCTCAGGACTTTACAGATGACGGAGATTGTAGGGTATCCCCAGATTTGTTAAGGATGGTAGAGCGGAAAGAGAAGCTAATTATACCTCACAAAGAGACAATTGAGAGTGTGATTCTGGAAGAGGGGAAAGAGGTGAAAATCGTCACCTGCATAACCAAGGAAACAAGGCAGGACCTCATTAGACTTCTGCTAGAGTTCAAAGATGTCTTCGCGTGGTCATATCAAGACATGCCAGGGTTGAGTGCTGATATTGCAGTACAACGTATCCCTATAAAAGGAGAATGTAAGCCGGTTCAACAGAAGCTTCGAAGGATGAGACCTGATGTCGCGGTAAAGATAAGGGAAGAGGTTAAGAAGCAATTTGATGCTGGGTTTCTACGAATGGTAAATTATTCAGAATGGGTAGCCAACGTTGTTCCTGTTCCTAAGAAAGATGAGAAAGTACGAATGTGCGTCGACTACAGAGACTTAAACAAGGCCAGCCCAAAAGACAACTTCCCACTGCCTCACATCGATACCTTGGTAGATAACACGGTAGGTTATTCATTGTTCTCCTTCATGGATGGTTTCTCTGGATACAACCAGATCAAGATGCATCCTGAAGACATGGAAAAGACCACCTTTATAACCTTATGGGGGACTTTCTGTTACAAGGTGATGCAATTTGGGTTAAAGAACGCGGGAGCAACATACCAAAGAGCCATGGTAACCTTGTTTCATGACATGATGCATAAGGAGATCGAGGTCTATGTTGACGACATGATCGCGAAGTCCCGAACAGAAAATGAGCATGTACAGGTTCTGAGGAAGCTATTCTTGAGGTTGAGAAAATTTCAACTGAGGCTCAATCCAACCAAGTGTACTTTTGGGGCTAGGTCAGGAAAACTGCTTGGCTTCGTGGTCAGTGAAAAAGGAATTGAGGTCGATCCGGATAAGGTCAAGGCCGTATAAGAATTGCCTCCACCGCGCACTCAGAAGGAAGTCCGAGGCTTTCTGGAAAGACTGAATTACATTACTCGGTTCATTTCACAATTGACTGAGAAGTGTGATCCCATATTTCATCTTCTTAAAAAACACAATCCAGACGTTTGGGACGATGAATGCCAGAAAGCATTTCACAAAATCAAACAGTACTTGTCCAATACTCTAGTGTTAATGCCACCCAGTCTTGATAGATCATTGATTTTGTATTTGACGGTATTCGACAATTCAATGGGATGTGTGCTCGGCCAACATGATGAGACATGGAAGAAAGAAAATGCGATATATTACCTCAGTAAGAAATTCACTGAGTGTGAATTGAGATACTCGCCAATTGAGAAATTATGTTGTGCCTTGGTCTGGACAACTCGAAGATTGATGCAGTACATGTTATACCATACGACTTGGTTAATCTCTAAACTGGATCCTCTCAAGTACATGATGGAGTTGACCGCCTTGAATGAAAGAATGGCCCGATGGAAAATTTTGCTCTCTGAGTTCGACATAGTCTATGTGAACCCGAAGGCGGTGAAAGGGAGTGCAATAGCAGATTTTCTAGCCAGCAGAGCGCTAGATGATTATGAGCCTCTTAATTTCGATTTCCCTAATGAAGATCTGATGTTTATAGCGACGACTGAGGAAGATACCCTAGATGATCATCCTTGGAAGTTGAACTTCGATGGAGCGTCAAATGCCGTTGGTAATGGAATTGGGGCAGTCCTGATATCCCCGAGTGGAGACCATTATCCATTCACTTGCAAGTTGGATTTTGATTGCACAAATAATATGGCTGAATACGAAGCATGCATCATGGGAATCCGAGCTGCAATAGACCGTAAAGTTAAGTTGCTAGAAGTATATGGAGATTTCGCGTTGGTGATTTATCAGCTAAAAGGGGAATGAGAAACGAGAGATCTTAAATTGGTCAGTTACCGAAAGTTGGCTTTGGAACTAATCGAGGAGTTTGATGATATCACATTCTTTTACCTCCCGCGTGACGAAAATCAGATGGCTGACGCCTTGGCCACATTAGCTTCTATGATCAGGATAAATGAGCAAGAGGATATGAAGCCCATCCAAATGAGTATCCGCGAGACTCCGGCTCACTGTTGTAATATCAATGAAGAGGAGGAGAGAGATGATCATCCTTGGTATCATGACATTCTGCGATATATGAAGAGCCGTGAATATCCCGATCAAGCAATAGAAAATGATAAGAGAACATTGAGAAGGCTTGCTAGTGACTATGTCCTAGACGGAGAGATCTTATATAAAAGGAGGAGGGATCAAGTGTTGCTAAGATGCATCGATGCAGTAGAGGCTAAGAAAATCTTGGAAGAAGTTCATGAGGGTGTCTGTGGGACCCATGCCAACGGGTTTACAATGGCCAGGCAGATCATGAGATTTGGGTATTACTGGTCTACGATGGAAAGAGATTGCATCCGTTACGCCAAGAAGTGCCACAAGTGCCAGATTTATGGGGACAAGATCCATGTACCTCATTCACCTCTTCATGTTATGACTTCTCCGTGACCTTTCTCAATGTGGGGCATGGACGTCATTGGGCCGATCTCACAAAAGGCTTCTAATGGACATCGATTCATTTTTGTGGTCATTGATTACTTCACCAAATGGGTAGAGGCAGCTTCATATGCCAATGTCACGAAGACGGCAGTTAGCAAGTTTCTGAAGAAGAAGATCATATGTCGCTACGGTATGCCAGAAAGGATTATGTCTGACAACGCGTTAAACTTGAACAACAGCGCGATTATGGAAGTCTGTAGTCAGTTCAAAATTAAGCACCATAACTCATCGCCATATCGCCCGAAAATGAATGGCGCCGTTGAGGCAGCTAATAAAAATATCAAAAAGATTGTGGGGAAAATGGCTAAAACCTACAAGGATTGGCATGAAAAATTATCGCTTGCCCTTTATGCTTACCGAACATCTGTTAGAACTTCCACCAGGGCAACCCCTTTCTCATTAGTTTACGGGATGGAAGTAGTCTTGCCTATCGAAGTTAAAATTCCTTCTCTCCGTGTTTTGTCAGAGCTAAAATTGGATGAGGCAGAATGGGTTCAGTCTCGATATGATCAGCTGAATCTAATTGAGGAAAAACGGCTAAGAGCCATCCGTCATGGTCAAATGTACCAGAAGCGGATGATGCGGGCTTACAACAAGAAGGTTCGCCCCAGAGTATTCCATGAGGGAGATTTGGTATTGAAACAGATCCTCCCTATGCAAAAAGACTTCAGGGGAAAGTGGATGCCTAATTGGGAAGGACCTTATGTTGTAAAGAAGGCCTTCTCTGGGGGAGCGTTGATACTCGCCAAAATGGACGGAAAAAGTCTACCAAATCCAGTAAATGCAGACTCCATCAAGAAGTATTTCGCGTAAAAAAGAAATGGGCCAAGGTGAAAACCCGCAAAGGGCGCCTTGAGTTCAAAAAAAAAAACGGAGAGGCCAAGGTGAAAACCCGCAAATGGCACCTTGAGACCAAATGAACTTTAAATTGAAAACCCGTAAAGGGCGATTCAAATGTTTGGAGAAATGGGGCATGCGCTAGCCACCCTGTACCTGAATTAACAATGAGAAGATGCGCTACATCTTCGGAGAATTGATAAAGTACCACAGATCTTCTAGACATATGTTGAGTTCAGAGTGGTCTTCAAGAAATTCGTACAGGAAAGCTCAGGCTGTGATATCTAGGGCACCAATTCCACCTCTACTCGTTTATGTATTTTAGCAAAATTTGATGCTTTTGTTCAATTTATTCTTCACGGGTTTTTGTCCCGAATAAATCTCAGTTTCGTTCGTCTTCATAATCTTTTTTTTCAAGCATTTCTTATTGAAATAATGATTAACGAATTAATAACACTTTCATAAAAGAAGTTTTGCGTATTACTCTGAAAGTCTCTAAATAATGCAAGAATCTAAAACGGGATGGTTATTCGGAACTCACCAGGCTTAAAGGGTTGGAGACCTTCGAGATAAGGATCTAAGCAATGACTACGGCTTCAGATTCCCTGTTGGAAGTATCAGCTGAACAAGAGGACATATGTCAGGGATATCACCTTAATAAGCAGCAAGCACTGATAACACAAAAGCTAAAAATGGATCATTTTTATGGCATTTTGCATCTATTCATAACATTCATAATACATATGTTTAGGAGCATTTTTCATAACATCCTAATCATTTGGCATAAGCATAGATCCCATTAAATCAATTCTACAGGTAAGTTCCCCAGAGGACAATGTAACGAATTGATGGGAGTTACAGGATAGTAGATCTTATCTCTACTGAGCAGGAGTAGAGCAGGTCGAAAATAACAGATCCTATCTCCATTGAGCAGGAGTGAAGCAGATCGAAACAGCAGGTCTTATCTCCATGTATCGGCAATGGAGCAGGCTGAAGATCATGGCCTTATCTCCACTGAGCAGGAGTGGAGCAGGCTAAAAAATACAGATCTTATCTCTACTGAGCAGGAGTAGAGCAGATCGAAAACGATGAGTCTTAATTCCCTAAGTAGTAGGGTAACAGGCTGAAGATTACAGATCTTATCCCACTGAGTAGGAGTGGAACAGATCGAAGACGAGGAGCCTTAATTCCCTAAGCAGTAGGGTAACAGTCGAAGATTACGAGATCTTATCCCACCGAGCGAGAGTGGAACAGATCGAAGACGAGGAACCTTAATCCCTAAGCAAAGAGGGTAACAGTCGAAGACTACGATCTTATCCCACCGAAAGGTGAGTGGAACAGATCGAAGACGAGGAGCTTTAATCCCTAAGCGGTGAGGGTAACAGGCAAAGATTATTAATCATAAGCGAGCTGGCGGAGCGCATTGAAACAAAATCCTATACCTTTAGAGATGCAATGGGTTAAAGTGAGGCTACTCAAGAAAAGAAGCATCAAGAAATCAAGACTCAAAGAAGACTGGGCAAAATTGGTCCTCTTAAAGTCTTTGCTCCATTCTCGTTACACGACAACGAGCAAAGAGGGGCAGCTGTAGAGTCCAATTTTTGACCAACTGAAGCCCAATTAAAGTCCATTTTTTACAGCGAGCCCAAATTAAACCTAAACCCAAATACCAATCTAACCCAAGCCCAACATAACTTAAAAAATTTCAGTGGTTTCGAAAACCTAGGAAACTCCCAGCGCCGCCAGCAACTCCGAGTCCCACGCTCGTGCATGTCACCTTCGAGCCCCAACGCCGCACGTCTCGCACACACTCCGCATCGTGCACGCCTCTAGCACGTATCTACGAAATAGGAGGAAAATGGTTGTAAATAGGGGGCTATAAAAGCTGAATAGGAAATCTGTAAAGGGGGGATTTTTTTTAGAAAAGAGGAGAGCAATATTCTAGAATCGTTACAAATACAATATCAATATACAAAACAAAAGAGGCAGATCAAAAAAAGAAAAAAAGGTTTCGTTTTCATTTTTTTTTTCTTTTCGAATAGATTCTTTTTTTAAGGTTTCTCTTTCTTTTTTATGTACAAAGGTTTTAAATTACATCATAAAAAAAAGGAAAAAAAACTTACGTTTTTCGAGTTCTGGCGGCCGGCTACGGCGGTCGACGGTGGTCCTCGCCGGGGGCTCTACCGAAAATCGGCCCGAGGAGACAGAGGGGGAGAGAATTTTTAGGGGCTTGGAACCTTTTTTTTTTTAAAGCAGCAAACAAATAAAAATTTTGGGAAAATTTTGGTATTTATAATACCCTTGAAACGGCGCTGCTTTTGAACATTGGGTTCGTGAGGCCAAAACGACGCTGCTTTGGGCCTCGACCCGTGACCCGACCCTCACCAGGAAGAGATCCGCGTGTTTTTAAAATGGGCTATTTACGTGCCTCGTCCCTCTGCTTTTTCATGATTTTACAATTAAAGTTATTTTTATTTCTAAATTCGCCCCACGGTTATACTGCAGCTTCAATTTGATCCCCTCGCAACGCGCGCTTTTGAGGAAGGAATATTTTCTTTGTTGGTCCTCTACGTTGCGCATCATCACAATTTGGTCTTTTTGCCTCCATTTGTTCTTAATTTGCCCCAAAACTTCTGTTTCCGATCCAATTTAGTCCCTTTTGATTATTGTTGCTATTTTTCTATTAAATTAATTAATTTGAGCTTTATTATTTTTATTATTATTAATTTACTATTTATATTACCTTTACTTTCATTATTGCTACTGTTTTATTATTATTAAATTTTATATTTTTTGTCACCATTATTTTACTATTATTATATTATTAATACTATTTTATTTTTTTGGTCACTCTTATCATTATTTTCATTACTGTATATATTATTATTACCTACCATTATCATTTCTTATATTTATGATATTTATTATTATACTATTTTATTACTAATATTTTTGCTACTACCTTTTTTTTATATATATTTATTCAACATTTTTCTTTCATTTCTTTTGTCTTTAGTTTTTCTTTTTTTATGATAATTCCCATTTGTTTACTCATTGTTTTATTATCTTTCTTTTATTTATTCATCTCTGATTATTTTGCTCTTAGTATTGTTATTTATATTTCCGTCCATTTTATTTCCGTTAAGTATATCGTTGTTGTGATTTATTTTCCCAAATTCATGTTACATTAGTTTTATTCGATACATAGTTCTTTCCAAATAAAGGCAATATTTGGTGGTTGGAAATTCAAGGAATCGTGCCCTAACGTACTGGGTTTCGGTTTTCTGTTTGACCAAATCATTAAATAACCTTTAAGACTGTGTCCATTTTTTTTAAAATTAAAAGCAATGCAATATTTTGTGCTTGGAAGTTTTGAGAAATTGTGCCCTAACGTGCTGTGTTTCAATTTTTCGCTCATCCAAAGGACTAAATATCCTTTTTAAAGTTCTGATTGTGTTTTCTCAACTTCAAAAATAAGGCAATATTTCATGTTTGGAAATTTGAGGAATCGTGCCCTAACGTGCTGGGTTTCGGTTCTTTCGTTTGGCCAAATAATGGAATACCCTTTTTAAAATGACAATGCCTGAGTTTTGGAAATCATGAAATGATCTTGGTGTCAAAGGTTTGAAAAATCGTATCCTAATGTGCTGGATGTGATATTTCATCCTTTTGGAACAAGAGAATTTCGATGTCCAATTCGAATTATCCAAATATTTTCTAAAGGATTCGTATTTTAAAATCTCTTCCAATTTTCGATATTAGGACATTAATCAATCAATAAAGGTACCAATTTTGGGCGTTGCGAGGGTGTTAATCCTTCCTCGTGCGTAACCGACTCCCGGACCAGTTTTCTTAATCGTAGACCAAAATGTTTTATAAGGTGACCCAATCACACTTCAAAAAAGATTGGTGGCGACTCCGTTTTTCTTTTTAAAGTCAACCCGTTTTTCAAAAAAAAAATGGTTTCGACATATGGTATTACTGTCGATTGACATGAGGGCAAAACTTCAAGACATTTGATTGGCGAATTAAAGAAAGCAGCAGCCGAACATACCATTTAATTTAAATTAATGAAGAAAGCTATATAAACATAACATCGGCGGAATGAATTACACCCTCACTGTTTTTGTCACCCCTAATGGGATGAGTTGCATAAGCAATGCAACTAACATTTTCCAAACAGTTTTAATTTACAGGTGATGCAATTTTCGGACACTAAGCAGCTTCACATCATCCAACACTGGTCCACAAAGAGAACCCGAGTTATCACTTTTCATGGCGTAAAATGTGCTATAGAACATGATCCGGGTTCGTGTCGACTCTGCCCTGAATGCAAGTTTAGCTGCTTTGAATCCACCTTTGCCCTTGGAGTTATATGACACCTTCACAGTATTTTTGCCTGCAAATGCTTCCACCACCATGGGACCTTCGCATCCATTGTTAGCATCACCAACAAGGAAGGAAAGCACATAGTTTCTTCCGATTGTTGTCTTAACGATTTGTGCAACCGCGCTTTCTTTTCCGGCTATGAGTTCGATGGCCCGTTTGCCTTTTGGAACTGAGAAATGTTCACTGTCGATGTACTTAATGGCTTTCAGGGATTCAATTATCCAGCCTGGTAAAGGACTGTGATCATCCTCAATGTGGGGTGGAATTATAACTCCTTCGGAAGTCGGCCTTGGGAAGATATAAGGACCTTCTTCGAAGTTTCCATTCTTTAGTAGATTGGCTGCAAATTGTTAAATCAAACAATCAATTAGTGAATCATGAACTTCAGTTTCAAACATCAAACGTCAATGTGATCGGTTTTATGTACCTCGGGTACGTTTCGGATTGTACAAGGTCTTCAATGCGACTGAATCAATAAGGGGGCCGCAAGCTGCGTCTTCCTCCACGCCTGGATTATGTATTGAGATCTCAATTACGTGCGCATCAGCTTGGAATGCCCATGCATATGAATCCCATCCATTGCTGCTATACATTGTTTGAATCGGAAACAATCCGAAGTCGTTTTTCTCGTTGTTTGGCGAGACCGAAACATTCAATCTTTCCTCTTGTGCACATGTGCGAGCTGTGCTGAAGGTTAGAGAGTAAAAGTCGCCCTTAACTACCTCAATTTTCTGCTTAATAAGGGCTTCATTCCCCAACCTAACTGCAAAGGCTCCCTCGGGTACTATTAGCAACATGTCACCTTGTTTGTGACCTGATTTTATGTACTCAACATAGCCTGAAATCTCCCAGTTTGGAATGGCCTTGGCGCTCATCACTTTTGTTCCTTCCAGTTCTGATGCCTTTGGCCCATACTCGAAGTTCCCATTTGGCAATAAACCTGAAAAATGTTTTCAATCACCAGATTTAGATCCATCAGCCATTTCATATGGTGTATCTGATTAATATTCAATAATCGATTGTCATCCCCTGTTCTATATAATTAGACTAATAAAATTTTGTTGGACAAGTATGGCTTAAACTACTTAGACGACATTAACTTTGAACTTATCAATATATGACGAAACTGACATGTTGGATTTGATGGATCCTTTGCTTCAAGGACATGCTGTCTCAAGCTTCATTATGCCCAAAGTGGTCCAGATGATCAGCATTGATGAATCTAATAAAAATATCTATACATGTGGGACCCTAAACCTTATCTAGGAAACCCTTTTTCCTTATGAAAAACAAATCCCGATTATTTGATTTAATGCATGTGGGATGAGTAAGGTTGAGATTGGATCTCCTTCAGAAGGATGGAAAAGAATTTGGCGTATTATATTCATGAATTTCAACAACCATGCACATGCACATGCACATCAATTTTCAATGTAGTTTTGAGGTTTCACGGGCTAATTAGTGGTATAAAATGACCAAGAATAATAATAAGATATTATAGCAATTGGATTGAAACGGCGTTGTGGTGATTTGCAAGGATGGATTGATTGATGTGTGGTATGGGAAAATGTGCAAACCCGTCTGCCTGGGTTTTCACGTGGCTTAAGGCTGCATATACAGCACATGCATGCTGATTTATTAACTTATTTCTTTCTTCTTCTTTCATTCATTCGCATTTATGTGTCAGCAATTTATTACTCACCAGCAAACTTGGATTATTAGAGCAGCCTCCTATTAATAACTCATGCAGGCAGACGTACAAGTTAGAGTTCTATCAAGGCTGGTACAGCCAACGAGCTTCTAGCTCAACCTAAAGATTAGCTTTATAGCTGCCCTAAGTTTCCAATTCAAATTAAGAGTAAATTGTTTAATATAGTATTATTATGTAGTTAAATATAAACTCTTAATGACAATTTGATATTCATTCTTGGGAGATCGGAAGCTACTTTACCCATGTAACTCACATACCTAAGGGTTTTTTTTTCTATCCACTGCTCACATACCTATGGTTAAAATAGCAATAGGGATGAAATACATTAGCTACTAGCTAGCAAGTTTCCAGAGAAATCTGAAGTTTTAATTTTTAAATTTGTGATAATCAGATTAAATTTAAAATCAAACCAACCCTTTATCCCCAAAATTTAATTTCAAAATTAAAATATATATATTAAATTCCTTAGCACTCTAACAAATACTATACTAAAACATTGGAACGATGATATCCATAAAGCCTCAAGTATTGTATGTCTCCCCAACTTTGATGAGTGTTAGTGAATTCATAGACGGGTGATTCTGAAATTGGGATGTTTTAGAACAGGAGAAACATGATGGAATATTGTGTAGATCTTGACTCATTAAGAAGCTGGCTCCTTCATAACACACCAAACAACCCAACTTTACACCAAATCGTTCAAAAAGTAAGCCTCAAGTTCATTAAAAGCTTCTTCTTTAACCACTCCTATACGATAAGTATAACATCATGCTCCAGTTATGAATCATATAAAGAGTGATACCAAACTTAGTCTAGTTCTTTGCTGTCATGTAACATACGCATGCTTTTAGGCTACAAACCTTCATTCACTACATTATGTAGTAAAACGAATAAAACGGACCCAAAGCAGAAAATGACATATAGTCTTACATGGTGATTGCAGAAAAGAAATAATAAGAATTGCAGATGGCATGCATGAAGTAAGGCTTTGAAAAAGGAAAAAACTAGAAATTGAGAGGCTTCATTACCGTCTTTGACAGATGAAGCTATTTGAGAAGTAGCGCAAAGCAGCAGCATTAAGAACATCGCCACCTTCTTCATTTTGTATTATATGTGTTCTTTCTCACGCACGCACTGAGGGGGGGAATTTGGATGCAAAATCGAGACGGCCAGTGTGGCCTTTTTATGTGTTTTGCTATAAACAAAAGCCATTACTATTTAGTCTAAACTACATAACTGCCACTACAACACCTATCAATTATCAATTGCTCCTTCCCCATTATTTACTCAAATACCACTCTTTATACTTCTTTCTCTTTCTTCTTACATTCAATTCTCTTTTCCTTAAAAAGTTTTAAAAGAAAATTCATGAAATTATTTTTCCAATTTAATCCCTATATATAAATTCTCAAATCCATTGATGCAATTCGATTTAAATAATCATGTTTAATATAATTAATATTTTATAAATGTATTTTACAATAGATTAAAGTTCAAATATTCTTTGCATTTTTTTTTTATCTTGAGATACGATTTACTTTGTATATATAATTCCATGATATTTGGGGAGCTAATACAAATTTAATTAATTAATTAAAAAATAGAAACGTAAATTAGTTTGAAAAATGATTTCAGATTTGGTGTTCTTTTGGTGGAGGTTGATTAGGACAATTATTCAAAACCACATGGGTATATTTATCGACAAACTGTTGCATTGTCGATCAAGGCTTAATTATTCTGATTCTCAAATCAATTAATAATATTGATAAACAAAATTAATTTATTTCTATGAACATAATCATTTTGAACCAAAAAATCAAAACATAAATTTGATTATAACCACACATATCAAATTATTTTTATAGCTTGTTTATTTATAAATACAAATTATTAAATATGTATTATATTAATATATTAATGGTTTAAAATTAAATAAAAAAAAAAAAAAGAGCACATGGCTAAGGGGAAGATATAGTAGGTTGAGTGATTGGAATTTGGCTGTAAAAACTAAATTTGTAATGCAATTTTTTAGTTAAGTTGCTCGTGGGAGGATTAACAGCAAAACATGAGATCATAACTAAAAAGGCGACATTTGGAAGGGAAAAATATTAAAGAAATTGAACATTCAGATCTTAATTAATATTATACCGTGGAAGCAAGGCATGTGCAATTGCAAGTGAGAATTTTGATTTGAGTCAGCCCTCATTTAATTAGTTTAATCATTTTCTCTTTGCTTGGTCGGCAATAATTGTGAAGTTGGCATGTGCAGTCATAGGGGAATGCACGAGACTCAGTGTTTGGGATTTGGCACCATTATCTTAACATTTTTACCCGGAAAATCTGGGTTTGAAAAGAAAATTTTATTATATATATATGTTTTATTTGGAAATTTCAATCTCGATTTCATTGTTAGCTAACAGTTAAAAGCGCGAATTTATTAATGAAGTCATGATCGTAATGTTGGTAAAGACTAAAGTTTTGGATTTATATAAATTAAATATTCTGTTACCACCTCAAACATCAAAGTATTGATTATAGTAAGGTTCATGTGTATATATAAGAAAGTTTTACACAACTATGTACTTGGAAACAGTAAAGGATGTGCAAGGCTACTATGTCGGTAGAATTGATGAGAGTCATCTACATATATATTTACAATTTCTGAATTCTACTAAATTATTAAAAATATATATAGTTAAGCACGAACTAAACTTGAATGTGATTATCTATTTTAACAATATATAATAAATTTAAATATCAAATAAGCGAAATCCATTAGACTTGAATATAAAATTATTTGGTTTTACAATATTAAAATCTCAACCACACCTAACTTCTTTGATAGTATGGTTAAATCCAAGCAGTGGGCATAGACATCAAATCACACTGCGACTGCCATTGTAAAACTAGTTTGAATTAGGGGGTCAAATAATAGAGACAGCAAATCAGTCAATTACAAATTAAAAAGGTAGAAATGAATGCAGAATTTTTAATGTTATATTAAAAGACATTAATTAATTGTTGGGTATAATCAGCCCTAATTCATTGCTTTACTTTCTTATTATAAAAATCCAAATTTTTCTTTTTCGGTAGAAATTAAACATTATTATTGATTTAATAGTATCATCTAATAATATAAAGTCCGGAAGTGCATCAGACAATTGTAAATTTGTTGGTCTCGTATTCATATATTTAGTCATGCAATCAGTTGTAATATTTTGGGTCATCGAAACATAGTGAACTCGTACTTTCCAGCTATGCCCTTGCTATTGATGTAACTCCGCCAACGGCTAACAAAGACTCAACTTGAAGTGCGTTATCACACTCTAATTCTATTTGTTGGAAGCCTTTTTATCATGTCCAAATCAACCATTATTTTATAAATATATTATATAAAAACTTTAAAGCATAGATATATTATGTAGCTTTCAATTTCCCTCGCTGACAATGGGTCAGACGAAAACAAATGAATATTCCACAAGAAAATGTGCCCTAACACGTTGAACTCTTTTATTTTTCAGGGAATAAGTTTTATATAGTTAATGACACTTATTTCATTAATTAATGAATGAAGCAAAATATAAAACAAAATTATCATGAAAAAATTTAAAAGCAAATATTTCTATCTACCATAAAAAGCTTCATTTAAAATATAAATGAGTTACTTTTATACTTAAATGAATGTTTGAAGTTTTTATTTTTCAAAACAACTACAAGACATGGACACCTTTACAATATGTTTCTTAATTATTTTAAAATTTTATTTTTCAATTTTTAATCAGTGGAGTTGAATTCACTTGATCTATGATACCTACTTTTTTACTAATACTTGTATTTAACAAATTTTCAAAGCCAAAATCATATAAGTTTATGAGTTATCGTTTTTAATATTTTATTAGTAAAGAAACATGCAACGGATGAATTTTAACCCCTTAAATATTACTTAGGAAAAAATTCTTGAATATTATATTAAAAAAGTTAAAATATAATTATTACACTCTAATATTATAAAAAAGAATAATTTTCTTACTCCTCTATTATTGCATTTTATAATATTATTATTTTTTTGAAATTTTTAATTTTTCATAAAATGATAATTGATATTAGAAAGAATATATTTATTTATTTAGTTCCATACGTGAGTTGTTATGAATAATAAGATATTATTTCATAAAAAAAGAAATGTGAAAACTCATAAGTAATATTATTGAGAAAGAAATATAAAAAGATAAAATTATTTCATTTTATTCAATAATTAGATAGAAAGAAAGGAAAATGCATAAACCATACAAGTTTTTCTTTCTCAACTCATTTGTTTCTGTTATCTGCAAATTCATCAATAAAGAAGTTTAGTATATCTTTCTATCCTTTCGTAATTTTAATAACATAATTGATTAATATTTTGTTTATAAATAAATTATACGTATAAATGTTTATTGATTTAAAGTTTCATACGTACTTTGGTTTAATACCTCAGTTTGGACCCAGCCTTTCATCATTTCCAATTTTCTACCTACATTAAACTAAACTAAATCATGCAAGCATATTAAAGGGTAAAATATAGAAATGCTCATTAAACTATATTTTTTGTTCACCAAACCTTACTAATCATTTGAAATTTGACGCCTTTTTATTAGTTTAATAATAAATTTAGCCCTCTAATGTTTACATATTCTATCAATTTAATCCTAAATATAAAAAATTCAACAAACTTATCCCTCAATGTTTACAAAATTTATCATTTTAACCCTCTAAAATATATAATTTTTTTTCAAAAAATGAGTAAAGTTATGTCGATCATATACTTGTAACCCTCACCTCAAGTCCAAGTAGCATAAGCTAAACAATGGAAGAAAAAAATTGTGGTGTGTGCAATGAAATAAACTGAGGGAAAATAAGTATAATATCCCTAAACCCCGTAAATAGTATTATTTCGAGAATATACGAGTTGGATTTTTTTGTGAAGTAAATAAAATATGAATTATTAGTGTTAGTAGAGAATGTAATTGGATACTTGGAGGGAATTGAAAAGACTGGTGTGTTAAGAGAAATTAATCTGACATATTAACCAAATTGTAAGACTGTGAAAAGTGTTGCGGTCAAAGTGAGAAAATTAAAAATATAAAAGGGTTAAATTGTATTGAAAGAAAAAAGTGGAAAGATTAAAAGTGGAATTTAACAAAAGTATATAATGATTCAAGGACGTAGAGAATTTTAGGGGTAAAATGGTTAAACCATAATTAGATAATGATGAAGAAAATCTAATTTATGTTGGTAACATTTCCTCCCTTGGATTAAATTGGAAATTGAGATTTAATCTTCACCATTGGATTGAAATTATGATTGATTGATTTTTATATTATATTTATTAAATTTAATTGATATTTTAATGGAAATGTGTAAAAAATTCATCCATTTCCTTATCATCTCACGCCACCTTTTCCACCATAGCCATCAAACTTAAGCTTTAAACTATCAATTTTTCATAGAAATTATTAGTGAAATCAAGAGTACAATACCATAGCAAGGTTAGATTCAAGCACAGAAGTTGTATATTCATGTTGGGGGAGGGAAAAAATCAAATTTAAGTGAAACCTTAAGGGTACAAAGTGAGATTTTCATGAATTTAATATGTTTTCAAGTTTATTTCAAGTGAAAGTGCATGAAAGTAATATTTTAATAGTGTTTTTATTATGAATTTTATGTGTAGATGATATGAACATCAAAAGAGAAACAAGGAAGTGGAACCAAAAAGTATTGGCAAAAGAAAACAAGTAGCAAAAGATTGAAGGTAGATGAATTCTTAGAGTGGATTTGGATGGGCAATTGGGTGTGGTGTGGTGCGTTTAGCTTACTTTTTGTCTTACGCTACAGTATTTAATCTCACCGCCACTGTTATTTTTACAGAAACAGTAGGTAAACGCATCGTCCATCCAAACCCTCCCTTAAACTGTAACACCCCTTACCCGTAACTGACGCCGGGATAGGGTACGAGGCGTTACCTATCTTAAACACATGCAAACATACATTTCCGAGTCATAGAATTTCGTTCAATTTTAAAACTTTTTAAACTTTGCCTTAAAGTCCCTAATATGGACCTACGAGGCCCAAAACACACTTTGAAAACGGTTCGGGACTAAACCGAGCACTTTAGAAAAACTTTAGAAAATATCATTGAAATCAGGGGCACACGCCCGTGTGGAAGAGTGACACGTCCGTGTGACCTCTTAACATGGCCATGCTGAAGGACCGTGTAGCTCACACGGCCTGAGCATATTAGGACACGCCCGTGTCCCTAGCCCATGTGGATTTATTTCTCTTTTCGAACCTACAGGGATTTTTACACGGCCTGACACACGCCCGTGTCAATGGCCCGTGTCCCTCACATGGCCGTGACACACCCGTGTTTCAGCTCGTGTGCAAAAACCTTGACATTTTGTTTCTGACGTCATCAACCCTTTAAGGTCGCACGGCCAAGGCACACACCCGTCTGCTAGGCTGTGTGATGAATTTAATTACACAATTAAGGTGTAGGGGACACACGGCCGAACTACATGCCCATGGGGCAGACCGTGTGTCACACACGGCCCAGACACACGCTCGTGTGTCTACCCATGTGGACAGAAACAAGGCTATTTACCAAGCCTTTTGCCACCCTTACTTGCACCAACATACATAGCATCAAGTAGCACCCATCTACACATAAATACATGACCAATTCACCACAACTAAGACATTTACACAACATGGCTACTTCACTTTATTCACATGCAACACTTATCACATTCTTTATCAATTCAATCATACAACTTGCTCAACATGCATTAACATACCATATGCTCAACCATGCGAATTTTCACATTTATGAAAAACATCATCAAATGCATATAACAATAACAAATATTAGCCATCATCCATGGCCTTATACAAAATGATCTATCAAATAGCATAGGCCCACATTTAGCAAATTCAGCTATGACACTTAACAACATAATTAAATCTCCTATACATGCCACAACTCAACTACTTGAATTCAACAATACCCGAAGTGATAGCTTGATAGTGTGATGGTATCTCCGACGTTCTCCAACCCAAGCTAGCCTGAGGACATTATAAACATGGAAAATAGATAGAGTAAGCTATATAGCTTAGTAAGTTGGTATGTAAATAATAAGCAATTTATTAACATACTTTTAACAATCCTCATATTAAGTTCTCAAGATAATACAATCATAATTGTACAAAGTTCCACTATTCACTTTTGAGCATATCAAGCAGTCTACGCGAGTCATAATCACTAAATTATTTATGTATTGAGCTACGGAACTCCAAATTTAATTCCATTAATTTTCCCTGAAACTAGACTCACATATCTCCTTACCATAAATTTTCCAGAATTTTTGGTTTAGCCAATGAGTACAGTTTATTCTTTAAAGTCGTCCATGTTCTGCTGTCTGATAGTTTCGACCCTTCTTCACTAAGAATTAATTATCTCCTCGTACGGGACTCGGATGATGTTCCCGTTTGATTCTCTTGAAAATAGATTCATTAATAATTTCAAACATATAAATTATAACTCGTAATTATTTTTATACTATTTTTAATGATTTTCCAAAGTCAAAACAGGGGATTCCGAAATCATCCTGACCCTGTCCCACAAAATTTCAAACATCTCATAATATGAAATTCTTTTGCTTACACTGTTTCTTCTATGTGAAACTAGGTTTCAATAAGTTTTAATTTCATATCTTATTCAACCTCTAATTCGATTTCCACAATTTTTGCTGATTTTTCAAAGTTATACAACTGCTGCTGTCCAAAACTGTTTTATTGCTAATTTTACTCTTTCATGATTGCTTTGTATTAACATCCATTTAATCATACATAACACCAAAGCATATCCTTAACTAGCCATTCCAATAGTTAGTCATTATCGAATATTTACATGCCATTCATTTGCCCTTTTAACCTATACATCAACAACAAAACTTAAACTTATCATGTCTCAATTTAATTTGGCCTAAAAGCCTCACACATGATCATCAATCAAATTTACCACCTATTTATACATCATAAGTATAGACCTATCGTCACAAGGTCATCACAAGATCATTTTCATAGGTATGACTTACTCATTTACGTTTTTACCAAATGTCCCATATACATCAAATTCAGTACTCATGAAATTTTGCGTTCATACCTTTACCCTTTCAACATGATCATACTTTGTCATTTCTTTGACATCATCTTTGGATTTACCCGTTGAACCTCTTGGGATACTAAGAATACTCGTACATGATGTATCGTACCAATGCCATGTCTCAGACATGGTCTTACACTAGCACACATATCAATGCCGATGCCATGTCCCAGACATGGTCTTACACTGGCTCTCATATCGTGGCCGATGCCATGTCCCAGACATGGTCTTACACTAGCACACATATCAATGCCGATGCCATGTCCTGCATATGGTCTTACATCGCTCTCATATCGTGGTGATGCCATATCCTGCACATGGTCTTACACTAGCACACATATCAATGCCGATGCCATGTCCCAAACATGGTCTTACACTGGCACACATATTAATGCCAATGCCATGTCCCAGACATGGTCTTACACTGGCACACATATTGCCATGGTCCAACCTGTAACACCCCTTAACCCGTATCCATCACCGAACTAGGGTTACGAGGTATTACCGGTCGAATCATAACATTTAAACAACCATTGCTCACACATCAGCATATCATAGATAATCAATAACACAAAGTCCCTTTAGAAGGTCTACGAGACCTTAAACATGCTTTGGAAATGGTTCGGGACTGAACCTATCACATTTAAAACTTTTACAAAACTTTGAAAATTTTTCTCTTTGAAACAGGGCACACGCCCGCGTGGCTAGGTCATGTGCCTCACACGACCATGTCTTACACCATGTCTTATCTCGTGTGCAACACTGACTTGGGTCACACGGCCTGTCACACGCCCGTGTGTCTGGCCCGTGTGCAAGTCTGACTAGCTCCGAATTGGGTCATTGAAGGACACGGTCGAGACACACGCCCGTGTGCTCACTCGTATGGGAAATTATAGGCCATTTACAAGGCCAATTTGCCACCCAATTTTGGGTCATCCCTACATGTTCAATTCCAACTTCAAATAACATACAAATCATTCACCATCTCAAATACCAAATCAAGCACGAAACATACCATTTCTATTTCACCAAAGCATACCATAATGGCCATTCACACAAAACCATATATACACCTCACATACACCATTTTTACATAGCAAAACATATACCAAAATCAATTCAAAGTCTCATCCACTATCAAGCCAAATCACATGGCAAGATTTATACATCTCAAAACATCCCACATCTTCACTAGCCTATACATTCCATATACCATATATATATATATATATATATACAACTTCCAAAAGGTACCAAAAATAGATGTCCGATAGTGTGATTGAGTCGCTGACGATTCCCGGATCCGAGCTAGCTTTAAATACCACTGTAAAATAGAGAAAGACTTCACACAATAAGCTATAAAGCTTAGTAAGTTCGTAATATAACACAATTAACTCAACAATTCAAATTCAATATGCAAAATTAACTAACACTTAGTTCAAATCACATCACTACTTAATCTCATCCATAGCTTTTACTCATTTTCATACCATATCTATAGGTTCATATACAAGCATTCATAATGCTACTCAATCCAACTTTTCTCATCATTCATTCACATAATCTTCCATCTATCTCATACAAAATATCATCAACCACTTAGGTTCTATACATACCTGTACCATCACGTATTTATCTATCACATTTACCACATCAATGCTCGATGCCATAATTCATTCGGTCCTCTTTAATCGTTCGATGAACTCTCACACTTAGTGCCAATTAATTAGCTGAAGCTATAATAATATTGCAATTTTAATGCCATCACATATAACCGAATTTGTCTGGGCATCGCATACGTAGTGCCAAATAATACAATCGATGCTTTCATTATCTCGCACACTTAGTGCCATTCATCATTGTAATAATTATATTTACGCAACTTAGTGCTACATATCTTCGAACTCATATTTCACCTTACCAAACTCCACAATCACATTTCCATTCATTTCTTCACATATGAACATTGTTAAAGAATACATATTATACACAAACTTACCTCGGACGTAGAAACAACGATACTAGTCGATCAATCGAGCACTTTGTTCTTACCTCGATCTAGGTCTGAATTTCTCTTTTCTTGATCTATATAAAATCAAATTCAACTCATTCAATCTCATCTTCATCCAAAACAATCCACAAACACATAGTTAGGACATTTTACACTTTAGCCCTCATAATTCCATATTTTAACATTTTAGTCCTTATTTCACAAATACATCAAATTCATAAAATCCAATTTAATCCATGCTTAGCCGAATTACCATAGTGCCCCTAACAACCCATATTTCACATTTATTTCACATTTCAACACAAAGTTTTCACATTTCTCAATTAAATCCCAAAAATACATTTTTACTCAAAATCACTTTAGAAAATATGTTTATCACTCATCAAACACTTAGTTTTCATCATCAAACATCACAAAGCTTACAAATTCAACAATGACATAACTCAAAATCATCATTAATTTCATGAATTTAAGCATGGGCTTTATAAAACACAAAGCAACGATCACAAAAACGTAAAAATCATCAAAAACCGATCGAAGAACATACCTTAATCACCCAATTTCCTAGCCGAACCCTAGCTTGCTCTTAAACTTTCTTTCTTTTCTAATTTTCGGTAGTGAAACATGAATAAAAGATGAACATTTGTTTTCTTTTAATTTAATTAAACCTATTTCATGAATTACCAAATTAACCTTAATTAATAAACAAAAACATCACTTAATGGTTGTCCATAAAAGTCCATTAACCATGTTAATGGTTCATTTTCTTACTAAGGACCTCACACCTAATATGTCTTAGCAATTCGGTACTTCATCAATTAGAACACATCTTTCGCATTTTATGCGATTTAATCCTTTTCGTAAATTAAGCACACAAACGATAATATTTTCACACAGAACTTTCACACATACTTTATCACATGCCATAAACATCAAGAATAATATTAAATTATTTCTCTGACCTCAGATTTGTGGTCCCGAAACCACTGTTCTGACTAGGGTCTAAACCGGGCTGTTACACAACCATGGTCTTTACCGTCAATTCATCACATGTCGAAATTCGATCATACTCCGCCCTGCATTTCTCTTAATTTGATCTTTCAATACAATCTCGTAATTTTTATATTATTCATGATCCAATAATAACATACGAAATAACACATGATATCGGTTAAGCATTTAAACATATCAAATTTAATACTTATTAACATACGAACTTACCTCGGTATGAAACGACGAAATAAGTCAATTACTCAATTATCTTGCTTTTCCCCCGATCTAATTCCGAATCTCATCTTCCTTGATCTATAACAACACATTTAATTTATTTATTCATCATGCTACTCAAATTAGCCCAATTTCACATTTTTGGTAAAATTACATTTTTACCCCTAAACTTTGTCATATTTACACTTTTGCCCCTAGGCTCGTAAAATGAAATTCATTCAATTTCTTCGCTACCCATGCCTAGTCGAATATTTATCATACTTACAGCAGCCCACATTTTTCACATATTCACACTTTTACCATACAATTTATCACATTTCTCAATTTAGTCCCTAATTGACATTTCTATCAATAATCACTTTACAAATGTTGTTTATCCAACAACAAGGATGTATTTTCTATCATCAATTATCAAAATACACACTTTATCAACAATGGAAAAATTCACAAACTTTAAAAGTTTTGAAAATGAAGGTACGGGATAGCTAAATCGAGTTACCACGACTCCGAAAACATAGAAATCATTAAAAACGGGGCAAAAACCACTCACCTATCAAGCTCCAAAGCTTGGCCAAATGAAACCTATTCCATGGCTGCCATTTTTTTTTCTCTATTACGGTTGAAGAAGAAGAAAAATAAAGATGATAGCTTTTGCTATTTTGTCTTATTATACCTATTAACTTATTTACCAATTTAACCTTTTAATAACTTCACCAAATCCACCTACTACATGTCCATCTTTGTTTCCACACTTTTCTATTGGTATAATTACTATGCAAGTGCTCATACTTTTCAATTTTATAGCTATTTAGTGCCTTTATCAATTAGACTTCAAGTTTTGCACCTTACGCGATTTAGTCCTTTTTATCAAATTGAGCACTCAAACGAGGAAATTTCTTTACGAAAATTTCACACAACTTTAGAATCATACTGTAGACATCAAAATAATAATAAAATAAATTTTTTGATATCGTATTTGTGGTCCCGCAACCACTGTTCTGACTAGGCCCAAAAGCAGGATGTTACGTAAACAACTTAAACAAGTAAGTACTTTGAGACTTCTATCTTAATTAAATTCTAGTAAAAATTGAATTAAAATCATCATGTTAATTTTTGTATGTATAAATTCTATATGATTATGTTATAAAATAGATTAAGAAAAATGATGACATGACTTGGAATTCAATTACAAAGAAAAAGTGTTAAGTGTAATAAAATTGTAGTAGAAAGGACTAAATTGTAATGTTTATAAAAGTTACTATGTGAATTGAAATAATGTGTTAAAATGATTAAGTGAAGTGTTTACATGAAAGTGAATCAAGTTCATAGTTTTGGTACATTATAAATTAGGTTAAACTACTAAAATAGTCACTTTTGTTTACCTCAAGTTGCATTTTAGTCACTTATGTTTGAAATGTTACGTTTTATAGTCACTTATGTTAACGTGTTGTAATATTTTAGTCACTGAGCCGTTAATTATCGTTAACGGTGTAACGGGAAACTGACGTGGCACGTTAAATCATCATTTCAAACAAAAATTTTAGGTTAAACTATACAATTGGTCCCATATATAATTTAACCTAAAGTTCAAAGAACATAAATATAGGGACCAATTGTATAATTTAACCTAAAATTTTCATTTGAAATGTCGATTTAACGTGCCACATCAGCTTTACCGTTACACCGCTAACGATAATTAACGCTCAATGACTAAAATGTTACAATACAATAATGTAAGTGACATAAAACGTAACATTTCAAACATAAGTGACTAAAATGTAACCTGGGATAAACAAAAATGACTATTTTGGTAGTTTACCTTATAAATTAATATTTATGTTAATAAAAAGGGGAATGCATCATTTAGAGGGCTAAAATGATAAATTTTGTAAACATTGAGGGCTAAGTTTATTGATTTTTTATATTTAGAATCAAATTATAGAATGTGTAAACATTAGAGGGCTAACCTTGTTCTTAGACCAATAAAAAAGCCCATGTTAGCACTTCCGTCAAATTTCAAATGACTGTTAACGTTTGGTGACCAAAAAAAATTATTTTTAATAGTTTAGTGACTAAATCGAAAAAAATTAAAAAGTTTTGTGACCAAAATAAAATATAAGCAATAGTTTAGTAATCATTTTCATATTTTACCCTATATTAAAATATAACGCGCCCACTATCTGAGTAAAAATTTTATAAAAAATGATATAAAAACTAAATGTAACTTTGGTTGAAAAATGATATAAAAATTAATTGTAACTTTGGTTGAAATTGTAAAATTAAAATAAAAAATATTATAATGGTTTGGGCTTAAATCTCATGATTTTCATTATGAATATAAATTTTTTAAATTTATCAAAATGTAAAAAGACATGAATACCTTTAAATTAATTATCATTCCTTCAAAAAAGGAATGGATTTTTATTAATTTCAATTGATTTGAGACCCGATTGAAAGGTGATTTCAACTCAATTAACGCTTTAAATAATAGTATAGATAATAGGGGAATGATCCTTTTGAGATTTAAGACATTGAAATTAATGCATTATCAGTTATAATTTATTTTTCGTCTAAATTTGAAAAGAATTTTCATGAAGTTGTCAATTTAGATTAGGATAGCTTTTATAAAAAAATTTGAAAGCCTAATATACTAAAAAAAATCCTTAAACTATTACAAGCCATTAATTTATTTTTGTAGTTAAATAAGCCCTAACTTATAGTTTTTGCCCATAAAAGCTCCTGATTTTGATATTAAAGTAAAAATATTTTGATTTTCAAGTTCTTATCTAAGTCTTATTGATGCAATAGAACTTATATACACTTTAACATCAACATAAAATTTTAAAAAGCAATCAAAATTTTAAAAACAATATTTAAGTGTGTGCTTCCAAAATTTTTTGAAATCTGTCGATTGAGACTTACCTTAATTGGTATGGGCATTATTGCAAGTACAGGAGGACGTGGGTTCGAGTGTGCTGAAACGCATTATCCTCCTATTTAAGGGTTGGGGAGGAATCATGAGTAGTTCTAGATATTGTATAAAAAAAAATCTGAAATGTTATTAAAAGCGTTGTTTTATTTTTTATTTAATAAACTATTCTCATTAAGTTCACATTGATATTAAATACAAAGTAGTTTAAAATTTAAAAATATTTTTATTTTAATATTAATATCAAAGGCTTCTTCATGGATAAAAATAATAGATCAAACGCTTATTTAACTATAAAAATAGTATAAGGATTTATTTAGACAAAATGTAATAGTTTAAGGGCGCTTTTAATATATTAGCCATTTTGAAATTTGTCATTTCAAGCCAAAATTTTCAAAGTCAGTTATCTCAAGTGTTAATCCAAAGCTAATTACTCCTGTTATATCTTTCGCTATCTGGGCACGTGTCAGCAAGACGGAAAATATTGACCTTCCCTTTGACTTCATTTAAGATAATGTCTTGGTTGACCACCTGTCGCGACTAGAGGAGTGACACCCTCTGGTTTTCAAGACCATTCGCTAGATAAGCACTTTTGACAAGCCTTCTTACTCTTAGATGACGAGATAGACACCTGCTATTGAGACACACGCTTTTTATGTGTAAACACTCCTCAAATGCGAACACATTCTGAATGCAATGAGAGGCTCACTTAGCCATAACAACTTGTCACGTCACGCTAGTGGATAAAAGGGCATTTCTTATAAATTCTCTCACAACGATGAAAAAGGGATCAACTTTTTAAACCCTAAAATTGCTCTAAGAAAATCCATTTCGACTCTCTATCTCTTTAGGTGAAGTAGCCTCCACAGAACCACCACACATTCCTTCTTATCTCTTTCTCACTCTCCTCCCTTATATACTTTTATCAACAACTATAAATTTATAGATGAAATAATATCATCATGGTGTCTCTTATCAAACTTTTTATATGACCCTCCTTTTAAAAATATATATTTAAAATAATGTTATTTTTTAAAATTTAAAAACAAATTATTTAAAATATTAAATTATCTTATTTTATTATTTAGTTATTTTAAATTTTTTTTGATCTAAAGTTATTTTAATATTTTAAAAAGTGATTATTCTACATTTTAAAAAAATTAAAATATATTATAAGTTCTGTATAATTTAAAATTTCAAATATTTTTTCGAATTTCAAATTTATTTTTTAAGTTTAAAAGTAATTTATTTCATTTTATAAATATAACTATAGTTTTTTTAACAAATAAATTTTATGTTTTTATGTTTTAAAAAAAAATTTATTTTAAAACATTTATATTTTTTTAAATTTAAATTTAAAATATAATTAAATATTTATAAATTCAGAGCATTTAACTTTTTTATTGAAACTGATTTATTTCATTAAATAATTTATAATTTAATCTATTTTATTTAAAAAAATTATGATATATATATATATGTGTGTGTGAAGAAAAATACATAAAATTTAAATCTATTCACTATTTATTAAGAAAACTTCAACAAGTTAAATATATTGAGTTTAATGAATATAAATTTGACGTTTGTGAAAAGATAGAAAATGAAAGAGGTAGCCAGATGCTGACGTGGAAATATCTAAAGTAGATCCTGATTATTAAAAGAAAACTGCCTTCCACGTCGGCAAAAAAGTATGACAACGTCAGAATTTCAGAAGAGCAAAGTCAGAAAAGAGAAGGCATTTGTACCCAAAAAAGAAGGAAAGAAAAGATAATGCATCACCGTTCATCAACGGTCTAAATTCAATATTAAAGTACAATGTCTGTCCTTAACGCAAACATTGCCCAAAATCCCGACGAACAATAACGACGGTGAAGGATACATTTTCATTTCGACAAATTATTTTTACCCTTACTACCCTTCAATCACTTCTCGGAGATATCCGACGCCAGCCGAGACGCGATCGCCGAGTGGTACATCATATCGTGAAACGACGAGTTCTCCATCGTTTTCTTTCGGAGTTGCCTCGCTTTCTCCTCCGTGAAGCTCCCCAGTGTGTATCTGCATCTCGGCTTCGTCTCCGATGTGTTTCCGGCATTGCTATCGTTGAGGTAATCGGGGTTGGATGACCACCCGAAGAGAGGGGTCCACCATGAGGATGAAGAAACGGGATTCTTACGACTCCGGTCGGGCCTTTTAAGTGATTCGGATGAGGCCCGGATTGGGGCTGAGAAAGAGAATGCAAGAGCGTTCGCCATTGAACTTTTCGGAGTTTTTGGTAAATGAAGGGGAAGAGAAATCGCCACTATTAATTCTTCTGGATAGAGAGATTATCGTCTGCGGTATAAAAGGGTTAGCATCAATGTCATATCTTGCCATCTGATGGTATTTGGAGGATAACGTTGAAACATTTGACCATTTGCCAGGTAGGAGATTGAAAAGGTTTGAAAGAGGATAAGATAGAACACGTGGAGGCGCGGAGACTGTATTTGATGGAGAGCACTTTTTAAGGTAAGTTGTCGGAGGAATTGCAAGTGGGGACTTGACGGAGTCGTCACGGAAGGTATATCTTTGCCCCCCATATAAACTTTGCTTCAAGTTTGGAATGGAAACACTTGTGAATTTGGCAACAAAGTGAACATGGACCAAAAAGAAAATCCAATCTTTATTTTTTACTTTGATATCGATACTCATGAATGTCGAGTTTTTTAATTATATTGTATTATTAAGTTTTCATTATCCACTAGAATCAGGATAATTATTTATGAAATGATTAAAGGATCTCGACATCTATAGTGTCAAGTTTATTATAAAATAAATAAATGTATCTGTATTTAATGATAATCTCTGAATTTTTTAAAATTATTATTAATATGTCAAAACCCATTGATAATGAGTTATATGTAATATATTTGCATTTAATTTTTAACACCGAAGAGTTAAACTGACATTGACATCTATCAATGTCAAGTTATTCTTTAATTATTATTTTAGCCATTTAAAAAATTTAATGCTGATAAACGTGTTCAATGGAGCTCTACACTAATAGATGTTCATTTTAGTTTGTTTTGAATTTTTACTGTTTATCGTAAACTTAATTCTAATAAATGCTTTTAATGGAGTTGGACACCTGTAAATGTCAAATTCTATCATTTACCATAAACTTAACCTTCATTTGAATTGTATGTCGGCCCCATAGATGTTAACTTTTTTACGGTGCCTATAAATACCCCTCCCTTGATTTTTTTTTTTTCGCCCCAACAAAAATTGCCTCTCATTATCGTCAACTTCTTAAGCCAAAAATCTCTCCAATTTTTTTTATTTACCTTAAATTCGATTTTTAAATACTACCATGACTCTATTAAAGGAAGAGAATCATATCGTTCTAGTAGTCCTTGATATGGTAATTTTTTTATTAAATGGTTATTTAAACAATTATGTATTCATTGTTAATATTTAATTTTACTAGCAATTTTTTATTTATTTTTTTGTCATTTAATTAGGTTGAGGATCCAAATTTTTGGATTTGATAAAATATACATTATCCAAATGAAGAGTAAGATCAACTTAAAGAATATTCAGTTGTAACGAGATTTTTAAAGATTGGTGAAGTACCTAATATGCCAATTCGGTCGTCATTGCTTGTAGTCTTAGTAGAAAGGTGGAGACAAGAGACTTTTAGTTTCGGTTTTCCCTACAATGAAGCAACAATCACGTTAGAAGATGTAGCCCTAATCATACACCAATAGTAGCTCATTTCAACTATTGTCATAATGGGCAAATAACATGTAAACTTCATAACCCCATTTATACCTCCACAAGGTTGGTTGTCATATACCCGTAGCATTGACCATCTTCATATGATTGCGCCCACTACTGGATCTCGAAAATCTATATTTTATATTGGATATCCACTTAATACTTTCAACTTGGATTTCTGTTAGGATCCTCATTTCTATTTTGCTTAAGAATGCATCACTCTTAAATTTCATGTTAAAGGTCATATCCGATTGGAATCTAACTCCATCATTAGTCAAAATATTCATTCAAATATATTTGTGTCATAGTCAATTCGTCATCTTGAAGCTATCAAATATTAAATTTCGAATATTACAAATAATTCTAATAAAATTAACAATTCCTAATGACAAAAAATCCAAAAATATTTAATACAACTCATAGGTTTATACGTAGAACATATTTAACAAAATGTAATAACAATAATAACATAACAATTTTAACAATTTCAATAATTCTTAAAAACAAATAATCCAACAAAAGTAACACTAAATTACTAAAATGAATTTCAATTTATTTGAAATTTTTTTATGGCATAGGGGTTAAATTGATCAATTTAGCAATTGAGGGATTAATATGATAAGATCCCTATAATAAAGGGGCACTTTCATGGAAATAAAAGTAACTGCATAAAGAAACAGAAATAAAATTTACATCATGAAGTTAGATGCATTAATGGGTTCAAGAAACAGAAACAAGGCTTTCAACATAGATGATTGTAGAAACAAGTTGGGGTGCGCCTGGAATACAAAGAAGGTGGCTACTTTCATCCTCTAGATTGAACCAAGCAGGCTGTTGTCCTCCACCGTCATCCAGCAATACTTTATTGCCA
Organism: Gossypium sturtianum; assembly: GCA_025698515.1. Taxonomy (NCBI): domain Eukaryota; kingdom Viridiplantae; phylum Streptophyta; class Magnoliopsida; order Malvales; family Malvaceae; genus Gossypium; species Gossypium sturtianum. Next base: position 11,170,536 of record CM046952.1, on the reverse strand, counting down.
TCCCTGGCATACCCTACAGCTCTGGTGTGAAATATATTGGTCACCCATTGATTTCTCGACAGATAAAGCAACTCAGTCCAAGACTCCTTCACTCCATACTCCTCCATCACCCATATATTTACGTGGTCTTCGATTGGACAACTCGAGAAATCTCGGGAAACACATAAACAACCTCCCAACACTCCCACATTCATGTAGCAGAAGCCCTCGCAATAATAAGCGCCGCATTTCTTGTCTTCGGAGCTCCTCTTTCCTTCAGGGACTTCGAAATACTCCTCGGTGTTAAGATGAAGACCAAATATCACGTTTCTTCCTGACAATATTTCATCCCCTACCCAATGAATGGCATTGTTTATGTATGCCCCGTCGTTGTAGTTAATAGGTATGTCGTAAGGGCAATCCTTAATCCTCCTCCAAGTGTTGGATTTCTGGCTGTAAATCGTAACTTTGAAGCAGTTTTGGGTCTTGGATCTCAGCATTTTCACCACCTTATAGTCTTCGGTGATATTGTCATACCCAAATCCGAGTATGGTGCTGTTGTCGTAGTTGTATCCGGGGATGGTGTCATGATCCATACTTATATCTTCATCCAAGGCTGGCAAATAATGACATTTTCTGGTTGATGGATTCCATAGAGCGATGCCTTCTTCACGATGGTACACAATAAGTAATCCATTGTAAGAACCGATTATTCTAGAACGGTACTTGGTGATTTCAGCTGTAAATGGACGAGGAAATTGCACCAAGTTGTTGAGAGAGTCGAAATCCACCGCATAGGCATTATCGTCGATTTCTGCACCGTTATCGAGGAAAAGCTTGACATTGTTGTTGGTTTTCAGGGACTGATGGAGATGACTTTTGACAAAATGTGAGTCATCTATGAGAGAACCCCATGGTTTGGACACACATTTGAAGCGGAGTAGTGTCTTCACTGGAAGCCGACAAAGTATGTTAGGAATCATATCAGTCGGAAAAGGTGACATTGGTGTGGATTAGACAAGAGAGGAGAAACCTGGTTGATTGTTTTGCAGAGAAATGAAAAGTCGTAATAGATGAGAGTACCAAACAGGAAGTCAAACGGAAAAACACATAGCTGTAACATGTGAAAATAGATCATTATCAGATTATTAAAAAAGTCAAAGCTTTCATGTGCCCTTCCTTCTTTATCAATTATTTTACATTCAATAGATTATTTAATTCGTATTTTTGCAGAAATCCGATGGCTTCCAACTGTTCAAAATATTGTTTTCCTATACGATTTCATATTCCCTAAAAAGAAAAGAAAAGGGACTTTAGCCTATGGTTTCCATACAAGTATCAGGTTCAACAGCATCCATTGATCTGCCACCTTCAAGAAAACCAAAAGGTTCACAAGTTTTTAAAGATCGAAAATCAAACTCGGAACAAACATACAAGGCAATTTGAAAGGAGAGTTCATTTTATTTCCATTGAGAATAAACAAAAAAAAAAAAAGCAAAAAATTCTATATATGTTTCTGTACCCAAAAACAAAGCAAGAAATACTCACACCCATAATCCTACAACCTGGCAAGCAAAGTTGAAAACGAACACTTGATGTCATCTACAACTTTAGTACTATGTCATGCTTCTATGCGATGCCAATATGAAGGCTACTCTTGATCTTACGGGTAACCTCATCAGCCACAGCCTTCACTTTTGGATTTGGTGCATTTCCAGGTACTGCATCACTCTCTTCACGACTCACTGGACTTGTCAACCATATTCTAATGGTGCCATCTTCAGATCCTGAAGCATAGGATTCCCCTCCAGGTGCAAAACGTACACAGTGGATAGGACCATGGTGACCCTTGTTGCAACCTACATTGATAAAATGCACATTTTGAACTCTTTAACAATCTGACAAACACCAGTAGAAAAGAACATCACACAACCAGTTTCACAAACTACACTCATCTGCTTCGATGGGATCCATCCTTTACGGTTTTTAGATATTTTTTTATGACTTGCAGCATATTTATCATTCTATTGAGTATGTTGCAAGGTATACTGGGAAACATGTTGCAATCCTCCTTTGTGTAGCATTCAAAGATATCCACTTTTGGCATAGCTAATATTTAAGCCCCAAACATATAGCCTTCATTTTATTTTATTTTTTGGAAACCCAAACATAGGAGGCACCTACCAAGCTCTTTTCCAGTATGAAAATCAAACACATGCACCCACATATCTTCTCCACCAGCAATGAACTTATTGCCATGCTTTGGCTCCAATGAAGCTGATTCTACATTGCATGGCATGTCGTAGCTTTTCACCAACTCAAAACTAATAAGAGCAAATACAAATGTCAGCAGCCATGGTGCCAAAAGAACAAAGTTTTGCACAAACCAGCTTAAAACTTACTGATTTGAATCCCAGAACTTAACAGTAGATCCGTCAGCGGTGGTTATATAGCGACCATCCTGACTCACTTCAGCACTAGTGACGGGTGATTTTGTTTCAAGTGTTTGAACAATTTTGCCACTTCTCAGATCCCACAACCTATACAGGTACAAGGTTCAGGAAATCATTTAGACAATAATATTATTGCAAGAAAATCAATGCTAAATGGACTTTTTCCTATAAATCTGTAATTTATTTTATGCATCAAAGGTTTGAAAATACACCGTACAATCAAATATGGAAGACATGGTTTTCAATATACATACATATAATGTGTGTGTGTGAAATATTTACCAACAACCTAAACTAAAATCACCTACTTTTTTTTACTTTCAAAAACTTTCCATATGGCCCTATACTAAACAATTTATAATGTCAAACTGTGGCACCAGCACTTTCTTAGGCTGATTAAACTGAACCCAAGGAATGTTTGGAAACAAGGATGCATAACCTGCAAAAATGCCCTTAAATGTTCAAGCTTGACTTTAAAATTAATAAACAATATACATTCATTAAGCTAGCTCAAGTGCTCAATGCAAGCCAATAATAGTCTACACTCTACCCATCAAACACCTTATCTCAAAGCCCTAGAGTGATGCTACACTAATTCAAGACATGTATGACACTGATGCAAACGAAATATCTAAACTAAAACAAGCTCCTAACTTGTTAAAGTAATTATAGAAACCACAGAGGAAAAAAAATGCAAAGGTGACATCTATAGAATATGTTCATACCTAACACCACTAGTATCACTACAAGAACTTAAAATGGTCTGGTCACTGTGGAACCATGCAACAGTTCTAATTGAACCAGGAGAATTATCCACTTCTCTTGGTGCTGCATCAAGACGATTCAAATCAAATATTCGAAGAATTTTCTCAACTCCACCCGTGAGTAGATGGTGTGTATCCTGTAAAAATGACAATTTACTCAGAAGAAGTTTATCCTCAGCTGAAGAGTATATTTATTAATGAAGCAGGAATGTGGGTGCAAGCCTCAAGAAGTTAATTGCAATCTAAACTCAATATCATGTATGATGTACAAACAAATTTTAAAATTTGTAAAGGTCTCATGAATAAGAAAAAGCAACCGCTAAAGCTCACATAAATGACTTTGGCAACTTCAGTCCATCAAACAAAAAGGATACACAATCGGACCTAGCAAATGATTTAAGTGCCAAAGAGACACATGAATAATAACATATAGAAAAAAGAAAGATGAGCTTATGAAAGTATGCAAAATATTTTCAATAGTACAAGAAACGTAGACAAATTTCAAAATAAGAATTCAAACCATTGGATTAATGCAGTTCTTTCAAAGTCAGTTGCTTTGGAAGCTTGCTTATATTGGGTCAATACACATGCTACGTTGAAAGCATAACCACTGGCATCTCAAGAAATACAACCTTCTTGTAATAATATCTAAATAGAAAGAAATAGTGCTGATATTTAATCACAAAAATAAAATTGCCCATGAGAAACAAATCTGATAGAATACTTGCTACCCAGAACATCATAATCAGAAATAACATTGCAATGGGCTTAAGCATTAAATGCAAATTTATAATTAGGGAAAAATATTCTTATGGAAAAACAATTAAGCTCAACCTCCGAAAATGCACATGCTCGAACAATATGCTTGTGTTCGAATGAGTGCAATTCATCTCCAGTCAATGCATCCCATAGTTTCCTGGAAATATTGAAGGAAAATGATAAGTCCCACTTTTCAACCAACTATCCTCACTGAAAATGACACTATGAGAGTGTCTGTGCGGGTGAGAGGTGTTAGAACAAGAAGAAGAAGAAGAAAATCAATATCAACTTTTAATAGTTCATACACATGTAATTCCCAATTTCCTATATTTAGAAAGACAAGCATGGACCTCAAATGAAAGAAAGACAAGCACTTTGGTAATTTTGCCATTTTGGAAGGGATATCTGAAAAATCTAGTAGTTGATACCTTCCAGTTATTAAATTGATTAGCACAACCCAAGAACTAAACCTACTAAGTACAAAAATTGCCACCAAGTTCTATCAGAGCCTCACTAACCGTACTCCTAACAACTAGTTGATAAGGGACAGAGAGTGTGGTAATCCACAAGGATGAGGTCCCTTTATTTTCTGGTGAGTGCTTAATAGAATATATAAGTGTGAGAAAATAGGTTGGAACGGTGGAATTTGGTATCCCTTTGCACAATAAAAATTTCTTCCCCCAAAAAAAGTTACTTCTACGGCTGAACAAAAATTACGTACGCGGAAAAATCAGCCGAGGCAGATGCAGCACGTAATGCATTGGTATCCAGACAGGAGCTCCATACTGCACCTTTATGTCCTTCAAATGTGCCAATCCAATCTCCAGTCTCCCCATTTCTTAACATTGGAGTGGAGTCTGAATTCCCAATGCATCGTTAGAAAGAGAGTTGATAAACAAGAAGCTAAATGGAATCAATCAACATCACCAGAATGCAAACATAATCACTGTCATCTGCTATGACTTCTCAGAAAAAAAATAGAAACTAGAAGATGCCAACATAGCAAGAAATTACCGAATCACTATGCCAAGACAACCTATAAAAATGGATTATGACAGGAGAGATGATTAACAATAACATTAAAACAAATCCCATAAACAACCTGATCAACCACAAACTAGAATTCTTGCTTCAAAATGATCATACCATTTCAAGTGACATAACAATGGTAATTTATACTTGCTTACGAATAAATAATAGCTAAATGTCAGCGCAAAGCAATGACATTTCAATATTGTATCTGCCTAAAATGATTAGTGAACGGACTCATCAAAGAAAAAGGCAGTTCAAAACAGTATAAAGAAATAAATTCAAAGCTGAAAATCAATATGATCCAGAACAGACTAAATCAAACGAAAACCCCAAACCTAATTCGACATTCCCGCATCTAAATTCATATACGTAGCTGATTTATACCAAAAAAAAAAATCACTAAAATAAAATTCAAAAGAAACCCCAAATTTAATCAACAACAAAAAAAATAAAAGCCACACCTTTACTGGCACTGATAAGAAAATACCCATCAGGGGTAATGGGGCTGTAGAACAAATCAACTACCGGCCTTGAATGCCCATGGCACACTAACGGTAAAGCCACCTTTTTCTTCTCCATTTCTCCAAATTAACAACAATAGCAATAGAAATTTAAAAAAAAAAAAAAATCCTAATTTGATCCTTTTGAATCAAGTGCTTTAAAAAGGAAAGCAATTATTTAATTTATGTTATATTACGTAACTAAACTATAGCACAATTGTCAGAGATTATGTACTTAAAAACAAAATTAAAATATTTTGCTTTTTTATTTCCTTAAGAAGGGATGCAAAGTAGGGTTTGAAATTTTAACTATAAGTTTGCTAATGTGATGTAAATGTTTGGATATGGAAAAGTAAACAAATTTTGATCGCTAAATATGAAGAAAAAATGGAAAATATATCTACATATGAAGGATATATATAGCAGGGTAGTTTGAGGGCAGGAAAAAACATGGAAAACACCTTTGAAGGAGACCTTCATTATAGAGTCTAGTAGTGACAGATTTTGGCATCTTTTCAGTTTTGCAAATAAGGGTTTCTATTTTTTGATTATGTAAAATTATACCACGTCTTTTTCAATCTAATTTTGTTGACCTAACTTGGCTTTACTCTACATAAGTTGAGATTTTATATCTTGATTTGCATGATTGGAGTTAACATATGACCTATGGCATATAGGTCATGTATGGGAAGTTTTGCCATGCATTTCATGAGCTAATCTTTCCTTCACAAGTGTCTCTCTATTTTTAGGATGAATTCAATTAGATTCGATTGAATTTTTAGATTCTTTTTGTAACTGTTCAAGATAATTCAATTCAGTTTAATTATTGATCTTTTTGTATTAATTTTAGATTTCGAGATTTTAATTTATTTTGACAGAATAGGTATTTTATGATTTTTGGACATTATTTGATAAAATTTTAAAGTATTTTTTATAAATATTTCTATAAAAATAACTTTTAAGTAAGGCTATATTTGATAAACTGAAAAATTAAATGTTGAATTTAAGTTCTGGTATATTGCTTCAAATTAAATATTGAATATAATTAGATTTTTTATAAAGGATAACATGATTTTAAATGAAATAGAATTAAATAAAAAATAATTGAATTTATTCTATATTAAGGGTGTATTTGATAAATTATTGAAATGAAAATTTTCAGCATTTAATATTTTAAATGTGTTTGACTTTTTTTTTAGCATAAACCACAGGTGTCCTCATTCGTAAAATCATGTTCGGGCCGGAGATGGTATTCAAGTAATGCCCTCCAAACAATGTCAACTCTAAGGCTCGAACTTGGTTTAAATGTATTTGATAATCATTGTAATTTTTTTACTTAATATAAAATTTTGAACAAAAAAGTGTCAGAATAAGATAAGTAGGTAGGTAGTTACTTCTCACTTAATGTATAATGTAACAATCTAATTTTCAATGGTATCGAAAAATGCATTTTTGGAATCTCATTTTCGTAAACCGAGTTCATAAATATAAAATAGGAATATTTACAGAGTTAATGTGAAAATATAATAAAGTTCGATTAAGTAATTTAGCTGAGAAAATAGTTAATTAAAACTTAGGGACTAAATTGTAAAAGCCCAATCACTATTGAATTTTAATTTAGAAAAAACTTAGGGACTTAGATAACAATTATCTCAAAGACTAAAATGGTTATTTAACCATTTTTAATAATGAGATAGTGAATAGTGATGGTGGTTACCACTAAGTTTAATTACAAGTTAATTAAAGTATAATAAACCATAATTAAGGTTTAATCATATTATAAATATTAAAGTACAAGTGGAAAAAAAATGAAAACCATCATTATTTTCCTCATTTACACCGTCCACCATTGTTGAAAGAAAGAAAAACCTTAAGTTTTCATTCAACATTCGGCCAAGCAATAAACTAAGGTAATCAAGTTTTTTCTTATAATTTTTATAAATTTATGATTATGGGAGCTTGATTTAGTTAGTCCATATATCAATTTATTCAATTATTAAGTTTTTAGCAAGTTTTCATTATTGAGAAATTAATGAATTAGGCTTGAAATTGATAGTTGGTAAGCTTAGATTGTAAAAAAGACTAAATTGGAAATTGGATTAAGCTTGTTAGATGATTTTGTAATATTAGGGACTAAATTGAATAATGAAAAATCTGTTATGAAATTATGTTATGAATAGAAAGTATATGATCCCTAATGAAAGAATGTGAAATCAAATTCTAATCCGATGCTAGATATCGAAAAATACACATATCCCGAGTATAAGGACTGTAACATCCCACGCCCGACCCGATAATCGAATCCGAGTATGGAGCACCACAAGTCGGCCCATTGGAAACACACCATTCTTACTTTTTTAACAATTGTCCATTTTTGCGGGTACCCTTTTTTCAACACGATATTATGTTAATTTAAGACTAAATTTATTTGGAAGCAAATTTTAAAATGATACCCTGCCACACTTAAAGATTTAAAGATACAAGGAATAGCCTTTTGCGGTAGCTTAAACAACATTTATAAATAAAAAAAATACAAATAAGCCAACGAGGCTACCGATCAACATTTAAAGTGTTCAAAATAACGTTTCAAGTACAAATTAATGGTTTTAAAATGGTGATATCTAACAGTTGTCCTAGCACCCCCCAGCAAATACATGTTACCCACGAAAACAAGAAGGCTCACAAATGGCCGCAGATCTAGCTGTATCCCTTCAATCACCACACTCAACCTAAGAACCTGAAAGGAAGAAGAAACTGGGTAAGTTCGTGAGAACTTAGTGAGTTCCTGGGGAAATAAATCCCACCAATAGTATTGTCAGACATTAAGGAATAGGGCTCAAACTAACGGACTAGTTCGCCACATTTGGCGGATACATCCCTTTTATCCGTAGATCAACTGGCGGATTCTACCGCAATCAAACTCAGCCTATCGACGGATAACATTGGTTTCTAAACTCATATATGACGGTTACGGGAACAACTGCTCCGCGGATACGCCACTTGTGTGGACTACCCTTTTATGACTGACAGACTTTACTTTTCATGCAACGTGCACTACCACTTGCACATTTTTCTCACGTACTCCCTTTCTTGTGCTAGCTTATGATCCTAGTTCTAAGGAACTCATTTTTCTTGTATTTTCATATCCGCTCATTAGAGCTATTAAACAAACATCACCTCTGTATCCTCCTAACTTCCCTCCTTATTTGAACAGATATGTGTTCCCCCGCAAGGTTGGGTTTTCACCAGTCATAGTTTGCATCAAAGTGTCATATCGGAGGTAAAATATTTTATCATGTATCTTTTTTATCATTATACATGACAACCTTCCATTGTCTTCTTACACCAGTCTGGATACGGAGCTTGTGCACCAAGGAAAGAGTACTCATACCATGAGAATATCAAGTTTTCTGGGTCTATTTAACCGTATATAATCTTGCATGCACTGACTCTTTGAATATGTTTAATTAGACATGAACATCAGAGACGAAGGACAAAGCCACTTTCCTGGGTGTACAGTGATAAAGATTAAACGAATTAATGCGGATACCAGACTCAAAGTACAGAGGAACTCATCAGGACACTTTACTCAAAGCTTTATCTACTCTACTGGTTCATTCCCTTTAATACTGGAACATTTTCCCATTTCTTTAGCAAAAAAAAAAAAAAATAACTTCTTTATACATCAAAAATGACCAAAACTTTATGATATAACAAGAATATGTAGACATGCAAATAGTTTCTGGATAGAAGTTTCCTTATTATCTAATATTTAAAGAAATCCTACCAAGCCTCTATTATGTTAGTTTCTATCTATTTGATAAAGATTAAAGGAAGGGTTAAGAATTTACCAGCAGACAATTGGTATAGAAACTCTCCTAAGCTTTAACAGTTAACACCTTCATTAACAAAGAACTCTCCTGGTTTCTTTGATGATAACAAAGTCTAGCAAAGAAGATGAATCAGAAATCTTATCTTAGCTATCACATTATCCTATCTATAAATAACTCACGTTCAAATTCCAATCGGGATTATCTCTAATCATTACTCATTCTCCAATGCTTGCTCTAATTAATCACATCCTACGAGGCTCTTCAAGTGCCGTAATTACTGACACATTGCCTCCACTTGGATGTTAGGTGACTTAAACGTGTCCCACAAGCTATCATGCTTACTTTAGTAGTGACACCAAAAACACATGTGGCGATCTTATTAGCGGGAAAGTCTGTCTCATAAGGTTCGCACCACAATCAAGAACTCGTCATATCGCGAAGTGGAACTCTGCTGTATTGGTGAAGTTCTACGAAGCACTTCACCACAAGTTACTATCATCAATCGGTCTAAGCTTTGCAACTTAGGCAATCTTTGCCAACGTAGTCTCACAAATCAGACCAACTCGCCAATTGGGGTGTGACAGGGACTAAATTGAATAAAATACAAAATGTGTTTGACTTTGTATTTAAATGTTAATTGGATGTAAACTGATGTTGTTTCTATTATTGAACTATCGAATGTTAAAAACGACGTCGGACTGTCGAGAGGGAAAGGAAAGGTGAGAGTTGTTTAAAAAATTAACTTGCTGAAAATATTAATTTTCAACACTTAATTAAATAGGATCAAAATAAGAAATAATAATCAATAACTCTTATATATTGTTTTTTTTAATTATAGAGAGAATTTTTAATTTACTTCATTATTTTAAATATAAAATAGTTGTTTTTAGATCATAAAAATTCAAAATTAATTATAAATTAAATTAAATAAAAAGTAAAGGTTGCTACTGTTTAGCAACTAATTTTTTTTTTTTAATTTATACTTAAAAAACCATCTCAACACTATTTTTTTCTTTTTTTTTTCTCAAAGCTAATCATACTTGTCATTACAAAAATAATGTGTAGAAAAGATTATAAGTTGGTTAAAATCGACTTGATCAAATAAGATTTCAGTTGAAATTGTTTGGGCGATTAAATTGATTATAAGGTAACATTAAATAATTGACCGATGTTTAGCCGGTTCAGTTAGATAATTTATATTAGTATTCTTCATTTTTATTTTACGGTCAACATTTAGAATTTATTGCTATTCCTTTTAACAATGTTATTTTTAAGGTTTAAACATGAATTCTCCCCTAAGTGTATCACCACGACGTTACTATTATACCTAACACATCATATTTCCAATTTTGGGATGAGATGTTTGATTGTGATGTGTTGTTTGTTTCTGATGGTCTATGGAGTAGTCTCATGTTGAGAAGCGAAAGTCCTCATCGCAAGTTCAAAATTATAACCAGTGCTTCTTATTGTTTTACGTATACACGCTATAGTCCTGTGGGTCGGGTGCACCGATTGCTGAATAGAAGTGTTAAAGTAAATAGAAGAGTGAGAGCAAGAGCTGCTGTGTGAATGCTGGAGTACCTGACTGCACAAGTGCTGGCACTGGCAGGTAACGCAGAAGGTTAAGCATATTACACCTAGGCATCTGCAACTTGCTATCCGGGGTGATGACCTTGATCAAGGGAACCATAGCAGGCGGTAGTGTTATCCCACACATTCACAAATCACTTGTCAACAAGTCCTCAAAGGAGTAATTTATTGACTTGATCCTTTGTCAGCGTTGCCCTCCGAAAAATGTTTTAGAGACCTGTCTTTTGCCTGCACAACATGTGGATACTTGCTTTTTAGTAAAGCAATTATGTTGATTCAGGTGGCTTCAATTTACAATTCTTCTTCGGGTTCCCTTAGAAGGGGACTAAGTTGCCTTCCAAGTCTTGTTGAGGTGGTTCATAAATGAAAATCAAATTGATACTGATTTTAAGTATCCAAATAAATACAAAAATCATTTCCTTTACTCAACTTTTCTCTCTTGTCCTTCTGTATGTGTTTTTTCCATTTATTACTTAAAGCCCATGGTTTTTGACAACTTCAATCACCTTTGTAAAAACTCAAAATCAAGCATAAATAAGAGTAATCCAAACCCCAGCATATACCTAAATTGGTTCGTACAATTAGATAGGACATTCAAAAATAAATAATGCAATCCAAACTCTCTCTTAATTTTGACACAATGCTCAAATGCCATTCATAATCAATTTCCATAAATGTACAATTATATGCCATTTTGCCACTCAGATACCTAGGACTGTTAAAACAAACATCAGTACAAAAAAATTTAAAAAATAAAAATAAAAATACAGGCTCTACAAGCACCCCAGAGAATTAGGGTTAGGGTAAGGCTCAGAACACATCAAAATTACCCAAAAGAAGACGGTCTGATTTATCTCATCCTTTGGGGAAAGATTGCTTGAAAAGAAAAGGGAAAAACGAAAATACAGAAAAAAGATAGAAAGCCCAAAGAAAGAGATAAGAACCATGGTAATGCAAGTTAAAAAAAGAGGTGTCCTACTGACTTTGCTATTCTGGTTTATGTAGCAATCTGCTCATGAAAGGTGAGATGGCTGCAAGCAATGCCTTGGGGCACTCCTCGTGTGGTAGATGGCCACATCCAGATATTGCAACCAGTCTCTGCATAGCAACATCATGAAACACGACATTAGTTCGTTGTTCATAAACAAGAAATTCAAAGAGTATCAGCAATTCTGGCTCGTAAAATGGCAACAAAACCCAGAAATGGTAAACATGTTACGTGTAAGAACACCGAACAAATGAGTTTAGAGTAAAGTTTCTGTAAGCCAGATCTTTCAATTTGAGAGCAGAGGATATAAATTGTTGCAGACTACTTACAGAATTTACAAGTTTTGAAGCCAAGGCCTGGCAAGATTTAAGAGAAATATGGGCATCTTCAGCACCAGCAATGACTAATACCGGCATCTCTTCAATAGCTTTTAGCAGTGATGTTGCATTTTGTGGTGAAAGGATTGTTTCAGATGACAACCTGCTTATCTCATGAAGTGCTTCATCCCAACCTTCTACACAAAGTGGGGCCTGATTGAAGGAAGATGATCAATTCAACAAATCAAATTAGTAACAAACAGAAACATCGAACTAGAAAGGTTATACGAAATTTACCTTGTAGAGGCTCAAAACTTCCGTTGTTAACTTGGTTGCATCATACCATGCACGTCTATTCACCACTTGTGTGATTTCTGTTCGCAGAAGCGGACGAACCAAGTGCTTCTTCCCAAGTGAAGTGCGCAAGAGTATCCTTGCAAAGGCGGGAACAACTTCTCTTGACAAGCTAACGCTTAGCAAAACCACTGCTTTGATTGAAATCTGAGTAAACCACAAAATAAACCAAACGGTGTAAGTAAGAACCAAGCTTAAAGGCATTAAGCTAAAGTTGACAACAGACCAAATTTGCAAAATGACCCTTGCAGTAAAGTTTAAGGAGAAAAAGGTAAGCTTCCTGGAAAATGCTAAAAGTAAAACCATTGAACCAAAATACTTGTTACTTTTCCACGCTCAACATAAATAGATCATTTTTGTTTATTCTGACAGTCTACTGTGGGAAACAAGACATTAGTCTACTATAGCCAACCCTGAGACGTTCTTGTGTCACTATTTCAAGTAGCTATACAATCGAAAAAGTGCCAATAATGCAGATGTGTCAGTAAAAAACTAGCCACAGTAGCGAATAAGTAGGATACGCTTTTGTTGTCTAAAACATCCAAATTGATACAGGAACATCATGAGAGCTTACATTGAACGAATTCATTGAAGTTTGGACTTTTTGTGCAGCCTTCAAAGCAAGCAGGCCTCCATCATCATGGCCAACAAGCACTACTGAAGAAAACCCCATCTCAGAGCAAAAGGAAAGAAGCAAGTCAACCTGAAAATACCAGGTAATAATACTTAAGTACTTCTGACTGATTAAATCAAAAAGCTGACAAGAAATATATTAAAAGATACAGCGAAATGCAGATCAATAAATTAGGAGAGGCCTACAGCAATAGGAAGTGCTTATAAACCAAAACAAAAAAAATTCCCAATTATATGTATAACACTTTAAGCATTTATTCTGGTAATGCATCCTTCCTGCCACAAGAGCATATCAGATATCACTCCGCATAGCATCCAAAAGAGTGTTAAACCTAACCTGAGTTTCAAGCTTGTAAGGATTGGGCAACTCTTTTCCCTCCCAGTCCTTCCGGCTAGGCCTAGAAGTCAATCCCCAACCAGGCCGATCAAAAGCGGCAACTGAACAACCAACCTGGCGAGCAAGAACTCCCATAACATGCCTCCAAGAAAAGACTCCCCCTCCAAAACCATGCACTAAAATGATACCAAGCTCACCACTTGCCTCTATATCTTGTTGTAGAGTGCCAGAGTTCAAATGACTTGTCTCAACCTGTGCAACTGAGTCGTCAAGCCTGAAAACAGGAATATCTTCAGAACGAACAGGAGAATTTGGGGAACCATCCAACAATGGAGCATAAAGAGAAGAGCTGTGAAATTGATTGCTATAGCTCCTCCGAAGATGGTGAGATTGCGTTTTTATTGACAAGCTTAGTGCTTGCCTATCAAGCTTTAGCTTTCCAGTAGCCACTTGTGGTGTGCAAGTAACATTAGGTTCAAGAAAAGTAGTAGATGACAAAGACCTAGGGGGTGAACCAGGAAAGGAAAGCTTGTAATGAATGGTAAGCCCTTGCAGTGCAATGAATAAGCTATCAATGTCAGCAAGTAATCTAGCAGGGAGTTCCCGTTCATCATGAGGTTGCCCAAAAGGCTTTTGCCTTGTTTCACTATCACTTTTTGGAGTTTTCCCTGCGGAGGGAGTGGGAGACCGTGGAACCTTCTGGAAGCCAGAGAAAACATTCTTGCAAGAAAGAACCTGCAATAACATGAATGTTACATCCAAAAGAAAATATAAATATTCCTAGTAAGGAACCAAAAGCCATGAAAGCTGGAAATTAACTCCTAAAACGACTGAATTTTGTTTCTGTATTCATTTAGTTACTTCACTTTGTGGTTAAATTTTTGCGCCTAAATAATTGCTAGAAAAACAATAAGACAACTATAATGCAGAACCAATTCTAAACATAATCATTTCATACTAGCATAAAAACGCATTTTTATTCTTCAAAAGTTGCTTTTTTATTTATTCAGAAAGCAAAATTAATAGAAACAAATGAGAATTTTTTTTTAATCCCAGCATAATTATGTTATATCAAGTAAAATCAAGCTTTTTGTATATAGAAAAAAAAAATTGCTCTGTGAAACAAGAACACTAATTGAAAAACCCAATGGCTACCTTATACAATGAAAAACCCAAAATAGAAATTGAAAAAAAAATAAAAATAAAAGGAAGCTCGAAAACTTACAGCTTCAGGGTCAACTCGATGAAACAAAAGCTTTCTCCTTGCTCTGCAACTTGTTCTATAAGCAATTACAGTGTGACCAAGTGCGAAAACTACTGATGAAAGAAATAAAACAGGCATTCCCCACGATTTCTTCCAATGAAGTCTTTGGCTTGTCAACGAATAAGCCGACGAGGATGCCTCTGCCTCTATTCGAGAATTCACCGTAAAAACACACGCCTTAATTGAAAGTAGAATAATCGAAACAAATGCGCATAAAGTAACCGTTCCTACATAAGGCCCATGGGATAATGCTGGGCCATCACACATCGAATATACACCTGCAAATTATAAACATAAACATAAACATAAACATAAACAAAATGAGAAAATGTATAATGATTCCTTTGATATATATATTCTTATCAACAATGAAAGAGAGAGATCGTACAAGTGATGATGATAGATCTGAGGATGGAAATGAGAGGGATATCGATTAAAGAGTTTTTGAAAGCGTAAAGACGAAAGTGTTGGTTGAAACTGTAGCACGTGACGCACGTGAAGCTTGAGAGTAAAAGGAAAGGGACCATGATGTCGCCTAACGCCACCAGCAACGGCAGAGACGATCCTATAAGCGACGCTAACATAGCCACCATGAAAATCGCCGTCCGTACGATCCTCCTCCCTTTTTCCACCACCATCCATGCTTTCATCACCATTGTCGAGAATAGAATCGGACGGCCACAATATATTCTTCCAGATATGAATACAAAAAGAAAAGAAAGAAAGTTTTTCCCCTTTATTTTTTGTCAAACAGAACTATGTTGGAGATGAAATCCCGGAGAAAACCAATTGAAACGCCGCATGCGACGGCATTTCGGCGGTCCGTCGGACAATGGAAAAGAGGTGGAAAGGGAAGTTCAGTGATGGCAGATTCCGAAAAGGAGTACGGTTGTGGTGGTTGATGGCAACTCCTGCATTATGTTTGAAGGTAATGAGTTGTCTCTCTCTCTCTCTCTCTCTCTGTTTTTTTTTGAATCCTTTGTCTCTCTGTTTTTCGCTGTGTTTTCGTTTCTCTTTCTCCTTCGTTGTTCTCTCTTTCCCTTTTTCTTTTTTATCCTTTTTCATATATATAGACTGGCTTATTACACACTGAAATGGTATATTTATGTTTTTAGGGACTATAGCATTGTAAGTTCAAGTTTGTAAATTTATTTTTAGGGTTAAACTTGATTTTAATATTTTTTTTATATAAAAACATTCTTGTAATAATAGGCTCTCTCTTTTTTTTTTTTACTAAACTATTATAAAAATAATTATTATTTTATCAAAATTACATGTATCCCAAACTATTTACTAAAATATTATCTTTTAAACAATAATTTAGATTTTTTTTTATTTTTTTATATCTAACTTGGAATCTTGAGGTGACAAAAAACTCTTACATTGGGATCTCAAATCTTCATCCTATATTGTTTTGGTAAGTAATTTTAAACATATTTTATTTAAATAATATTTTTTATAATATTTAGGTCAAAAGCTTGTAATAATATTTATTAATTAAATAGTTATTTAATTGACTCAGAACATTAACTTAACTAAGAAGTTAAATTTAATATAGTAATATAATTATATTACTCATATTAATATATAAAATTTTATGTTAAACAATTTTAATTTATCAATAATTTAATTTAAAAAAAATATTAATTTTGTTTTATATGATTTAGGTGGATAAATATGAAATATGAAATATGAAAATTAAAATTATTAAAATATTAATTTTACAAACTTACTGGAGTACATA
The DNA here is from genome assembly GCA_025698515.1 of Gossypium sturtianum. Classification (NCBI taxonomy): domain Eukaryota; kingdom Viridiplantae; phylum Streptophyta; class Magnoliopsida; order Malvales; family Malvaceae; genus Gossypium; species Gossypium sturtianum. The sequence continues at coordinate 11,153,989 of CM046952.1, read as the reverse complement.
AAATTAATTCTATTTTTATATTAATATAAGTGGATTATTCATTTTTAATTTCAATTTTAAAATTAAATAAAATAGTATAAATACTAACAATAAGCTTTTGAATAACTTGGAGAAGAAGTGAAGAAATACAAGGAGGTGAAAAGATAATGAAAAATAAAAGAAAAAGAAGACATAAAAGGGTGTTTGTTTTGTTTTGAGTGAAGTTGTATGGTTTCGAAGAATAATAAATTAATGTTGTCGTTATATTAAAATGAATTACTGTAATCTTAAACTGCGAATAATGATTAATAAGAATAAACTTGTTGATATTGAATCTGACACCACTTGATTCTGCCTTGCACCATATCTGCCACCCCTTTTTATTTTTATATTTTCCTTGTTTTTTACAATGTCTTTTTCTTTTCTTTTCTTTTCTTTGGACCGATTTGCCCTCTCCCCAATTTCTCTCCTTCGGTTCATTTATACTTTTGCCTCAAATTCGGTTCATTTAACGGTCAACAACAAAAATCATTGGTCAAAAGACTTAATTGATTATTTTTTTAATGTTTGATGTTTTAGAGGAATTTGTTATCTAAGTTGTAACTATTTTAATATTTTTTAAGTATAAAGATTTTTTTTTAAATGTATTTCTAATTTGTTGATAAATATTTATTTTTAATATTTTTAGTGTATTTGATGTATTATATTTTTGAAATTTATTTTTATATAAAAATAATATAAAAAATATAATATAGACGAGTTGGGTCGGACTCAAGTTTAGTATTTTTAATCTAGGCCAAAACTTAAGCAAAATTTTAGGCTCATTTTTCGGGTCAGACTAGACCCGAGCCTATAAAATATACCTAAAATTTTACATCTACCCAACCCATGATCAGGTCTAATTCTATCTAGGTTTATATTTTTTTACTAGTATTCAATTGTTACAATAATCATTTCTTTGATATCACTACTTTTTACTATAATCAATTATTGCAATAATAATTCCAAACTTTTCTTAAACTTAATTATTACAATACAAGGGAAAATTGAAAAAAGAAAAGTAAAAAATTTAATTTTTTTAGAGAACTTTTTGGTTATACAATAATAATACATTTAATTATTTTTTAATATTAGAAGGATGCAAGGGACTTCTCCATGTCCATGAAATTAAAAAAGAAAAACATGAACCAATGAGGCAGTATTAATCTAAAGAGCAAAAGAAGGAACGGTAACATTGATTTAGGTCAAGTTTAAGAATGTTTCTCAAAAGTAGTTTTAAAGAGCATTGTTAAATAAGAAAGAAAAAAATGCTTTATTTCTAAAAATATTTTTGAGAAGCATTATTAAAGTAGGCCTAAAAGTAATATTAGATTAATGTGTTGACATAAAAATTCCTTTGGTCCTTAATTCTGATGTGATTTCGGTGAAAAAGTAAATCTTAACTTTGCAGGAATCCCCATTTGTGAAAGCTCTATGTTGGGTTATTTACCATGATATGTTTTTGGTTTTAAAAAACTTAAATTGCAAGGACATAAAGAAGGGATAAAGGATTTTTGTTCTATTTCCAAGGACATAACCCTGTTTTTAATATGGTGTCATTTTCCGTTAAAATATTTTTGAAAGATATAATATAAAAAAGTTTTATCTGTATCATATATAAATTTTTAATTGAGTTTGACGTCATAAGCTAATCGGATGCCAACTCAATTAGACAATGATAAAAATACTTTTATATTTAAGTAGTAACAAATCTATATTATATTTTAAATTTCTAATTGAGTTTGAATACAAATTAAATTGAAAAATAACTAGAAAGCTCTTATATTCAAAAAGTAACAAATATTGTTACGAGAGTATTTTTGTTTTTTACATTAACTCTATAAAAAAAATATTTTAAACCCGCTATAATAACATTTACGAAACCAACTTTAATTTTATATTTTTACAAAAAATTCACCTGTTAATATGTCATAATCTAATATATATTATTGATTTTATATAAGATATTGATTTTTGATCGATTACCAATTGAATTGTGTCTCAACTCAGTGATAGCAAACGTAGTAATGCAGTAGAAAAGTTATTCCTTCTTTTCTTTTAAGATAGAGTAAGTTAAAATACACACTATATAAAACTAGTTACCAAAATTGTCAAAAAGGGGTTCATAGCTCAGTGGTAGAGCATTTGACTGCAGATCAAGAGGTCACCGGTTCGAACCCGGTTGAGCCCTATTTTCACCAAAAAATTTTAGTGCTAGCTTTCTTGTTCCATTTGTGCAAAATTCATTGGTATGCTGCATAGCCGATGATTTCCCTCCCTCCATTGAAGCCTTCTGATGACACAATGGCAATTTTACTCAATTATGTCGGATTGTGTGTTTTGTGAGTTTGAATATTGTAGTGGTAGTGAGATAAATTATAATGTGAAAGTAAAATTATTATTAGGAATATTAAATTAAATATATTAAAATATAATTTTACCATATGTAATTATTTATATAGATTATTTTTCTGTAATTAATAATATTTATAAGTATTTTATTTTTATTTTTAATTACATTAATATTATATGTTATCTCAAAAGCATGAAATAAGATACATATTATAAATAATATTATTAAAAATTAAGGTGAAATTAAATATATTTGTAATAGATTGAAAATGATAACAGAGATGATAGATCGAAAAAGATCAAAATAGAAGATGATGAGAATAATAGACTAAAGCGAATGATTAAAATAATAAAATAAAAAATTTAAGAGTGACCAAAATAAGAACGACGTTATTTTAAAGTGATACCTGATGAGTCTGTCTATTGACACGAAGTTTTGTCTATCTTTTGACACGGGGTTTTCTCTTCTTTCTTCATTTTTCTTCTTCGAAGTTTTGTTTCTTAGTTTTGGTGTGACAGTTTTTCTTTGTTTTTGAGTGATGGAAGAGGAACTGGCTAATCTGAATTTAATTGATGAAGAGGAGGATGCGTTTCATGAGGAGGCTACGGTGGTGGTGAAAGAAATCGAGCAGAAATGCTTTCTGTTAAAAACTCTATTTTATTACTGCAGATTAACGTGGCTTATATAGCCATTACAAAGCAACAAGAAAACAGAAAATAATGCAACCCACGTCTGTATAAATCCCTAAGATTGTGGTAAATAGCTAGGAAATGATCAAACATGAACAGAAAACAAAACAGACTCCTAACTTCTAGGAAACAATAACAAACAGAATTTTGAACTATTCAAACATCTTCAACAATTCCTCCCCTAAACTGAAATTGTCAAGAACAATCAGTTTATCTCATCCAAGAACTTCATTCCTAGCTGCTCCCGAAGCTTTACAAAGCTTTCCAACTTTAAAGGTTTGGTCATAATGTCGTGTAAACGCTCATTTGTACCACAATATTTCACTCAACAACACCATCTCTCGTGAGATCACGTAGAAAATGAAACCTCACATCTATATGCTTGCTTCTACCATGTAAAAGCGGATTTTTGACAACTTAATAGCGGATGAGTTATCGCAAAATACAAGAACACTTTTACTTGAAGAAGAACTTATCTCGATTCAAAGACTCTCTTCATCCAAATGCTTTGACATGCACAACTCATTTGCGACAACATATTCTGCTTCAATTGTAGAAAGAGTTACAATTGGTTGCTTTTTAGAAGACCAAGCAACAACACCTCCACTCAGCTTAAACACATAGGCCGATGTGCTTTTTCTATCATCATAGTCTCCTGCATAATCACTGTCCGTATATGCAACTAAATTAACTGTTCCTTTTCTTTCATAGAACACCTCGAGTTCCAGAGTTCCCTTCAAATATCGAAGCACTCTCTTAGCAGCAAGTAAATGTTCTTCATTTGGACTGGCCATATATCTGCTCACAAGACATACACTGTACATTAAATCAGGTCTGGTGGCCGTTAAATATAAGAGACTACCAACCATTTGCTTGAACTGAGTTGCATCGACCTTCTTTCCTCCGCCTTCTCTTGTCAACTTTGAACCAGGCACGATAGGATTCTTTACTGAATTGCAATTCCCATGTTCCTGAGCATAGCCCTTTACCGCCAAACGAGCTTTGCATTTATCAATCTCCGCATCTTCATTTAACTTGGTTTTATACACCCATTTAACACCAATCTTCTTTACTCCGATTGGCAGATTTACCAACTCCCAAGTCTCATTTTTTTCAATGGCTTCTATCTCCAAATCTATCGCATTCCTCCACTTCTCACATTTCATATCCTCTTCATAGTAGGTTGGATCTTCTTGTGAAGTAAACAAAGCAAGATTCTGCAAATCTTCCTCTTCAGAAAAACTTTCTCCACTTACAAAATCTTTCATCCATATGGGAGCTCTTCTGATTCTTTCTCCAAGTGAGCTATCTTCAGATATGCTTTGTTCATTACTTGAACTATTTCCACTGTCTTCATTCAAGTTAGTATGAATTGATGCTTCATCTTGCTCTCCATCATCTTCTGTATCTCCTTCATCTTCATAAGGAACACTTCCATCATGCTCTCCATCTCCCCAATCAATTACATCGAACTTCACTTCTTCTTCACTCCTCCCCCAATCCCAACTTTTATATTCTTCGAATACCACATCTCTGCTGGTTATAATTTTCTTGGCAATGGGATCGAAAAGCCTGTATGCTTTAGACTCTTCACTATATCCGAGAAACACACATTTGTAGCTCTTGTTGTCCAACTTTTATATTCTTCGAATACCACATCTCTGCTGGTTATAATTTTCTTGGCAATGGGATCGAAAAGCCTGTATGCTTTAGACTCTTCACTATATCCGAGAAACACACATTTGTAGCTCTTGTTGTCCAACTTTTATCTTTTGTTATCTGGGATATGAACATGACCAATGCAACCAAAAACTCGAAAGTAATCTACAGCTGGTTTAATTCCACTCCAACACTCTTCTGGCGTCTTATCTTTCACTGCTATAGTAGGACTCATGTTCAACACACGCACTGTCCAACGAACTGCTTCCGCCCAAAATTCTTTAGGCATTAGTTTTTCTGCAAGTAAGCATCGAACCATATTCATGATAGTTCAATTTTTACGTTCTGCAACCCCATTCTGTTGGGGGTGTATGCTGCTGTAAGCTACCTCTTAATACCATGATCTCTGCAGAATTGATTAAACTCCGATGAGGTGAATTCACCCCCTCGGTAAGTTCTTAGACAACAGATACTACTTTTCACTTCCTTCTCAACAAGACTTTTAAAATTCTTGAAAGATGTAAATGCTTCACATTTCTCATTCAAAAAATAGACCCAAGTCTTCCTACTAAAATCATCAATAAAACTCAAAATGTACCTTTTATTGTTGTTTGAAATTGGTGTGATGGGACCGCGGATATCAGCATGTATTAATTGCAGCTTTTGTGAGGCTCTCCATTGACTCTTCTTTGGCATGGCTCCACTATGTTGCTTTTCAATGTTGCATACCGTACATACTTTGGTCATAGCTTTGAGTTGAGGTAGCCCTTTTACAAGTTGTTTGAACTGTAAAGTTTTTAGGCTTTTGCTGTTTAGATGACCATATCGTCGATGCCAGAGATCAGTGGTGTCCTCGGTTGTGATTTGGAGGCAGTTTAGTTTCTTTGACGTTATAGAAGCAAGCACAACGAACATTCTATTTGTTGTCATTTGACTATAGACAATAAGGCATTTCTTAGGATGATAGATTTTACATGCTCCATCTTGAATCATGATAGTCAGCCCTTTCTCCTGTAGCTGTCCAACACTCAATAAATTATTTGTGAGCTGAGGGATGTAGAAAACATTGGTAACTACTTGAGTTATGCCTTCAACTTCTAGCCTAATATTCCCTATTCCCATCACCGGTAGCTTTGAATTATTCCCCAGCTTTACTGAATATCGAAACTCCTCATCAAGATCCACGAACCACTGCTTGCTTCTTATCATGTGATTGGAGCAGCCTGAGTCGAGAAACCATACTGATTCTCTCTTTTCACTATTAAGTTCAACGTGAGCCATCAAGAGAAGATCTTCTTCGGTATCCAATTCCACATAGTTTGCTGCCTTTTCCCAGCTAGGACATTCGTATCGAAAGTGTCCTAGCTGATGACATTTATAGCACTCAACTTGTGCCTTGTTGAAACTCTGCCTCCATCGACCTCTTCCTCTTCCTCTGAAAGTTCCACGCCATCTTCCTCTGTCACTAGCTCTATCCTCATAAAAGACTTTCAATGCTTTTTCATCTCCACCACCTTTTTGAAACTTCTGTTCATGGACAAGCAGAGAGCTCTGCAACTCGTCCACTGAGAGACGATCAATATCTTTGGACTCCTCTATTGAGCACACAATGTAGTTATACTTTTCAGTAAGGGTGCAGAGTATCTTCTCAACAATCTTTACATCCGGCATATCGTCACCAAAATTTCTCATATCATTGGCTACTACCATTACTCTTGCAATGTAATCTGTGACTGACTCCCCAAGCTGCATCTCTAGGATCTCAAACTTCCTGCGAAGAGTTTGAAGTTGAGCACGTTGAACTCTGGCATTTTCTTGATATTTTATCTTCATTGAGTCCCACAGCTGCTTTGACGTCTCTTTTTGAGTGATCGTCTTCAAAATAGTCTTATCGATTGACTGAAACAGATAGTTCTTTGCCTTTAAGTCTTTCAACTTCAGCTCCTCCAGAGTTTTCTTTTGTGCACCAGTCAATACTTCTCCAGCAGCAGGTTCTGTGTACCCTGTCTCAATAATAACCCAGTATTCTTTTGATCTCAGAAGGTTCTCCATAAGCATGCTCCAGTGATCATAATCTCCCTCAAACTTGAGAATGTAAGGTTGAGCATAACTGATTGTCTCTCCTGACATATTCACTCTTGCTGCTACTCACACACTTTTCTCTCGTAGTGTTTTACTCACTCTTTTCTCTTTTACTGACAGTGTTTCACTCCTCTCACACTCAGGCCTATTTGGAGGCTCTTGATACCAAAATGAAAGAAATCGAGCAGAAATGCTTTCTGTTAAAAACTCTATTTTATTACTGAAGATTAACTTGGCTTATATAACCATTACAAAGCAACAAGAAAATAGAAAATAATGTAACCCACGTCTGTATAAATCCCTAAGATCGTGGTAAATAGCTAAAGAAATGATCAAACATGAACAGAAAACAAAACAGACTCCTAACTTCTAGGAAACAATAACAGACAGAATTTTAAACTATTCAAACATCTTCAACAGGTGGATCAGACTTATTAATTCAGTTTGGTAGGACAATGCTTGACTGGTAGTGTTGTTCATTTTCCATCTTTACGCAATACCATGGCTGATCTTTGGCATCCCATTAGGGGGATTTGTATTTCGAATTTAGGAGAAAAAAATGTTTCTTTTTCAATTTTTCCATGACGTTGATGTTCAAAGAGTGCTTTTTGAAACTCCATGGTCTTTCAATAATCATTTACTGATCCTTCACAAAATTCAAATGGGGGAAGGTCCGTTATTAGTTCCGTTATTTTTATTAGAGTTTTGGGTCCAAATACATGATTTGCCTTTAGGTTTGATTACGGAAACTATGGCTAAATAATTTGGGGATTTTTTGCATCAGTTTATTGAATATGATACATCTATTCTGACAATGGGAATCAAAAAATTTATGTGCATTCAGATTCGTTTAGATGTGACAATTCCGTTGAAAAGAAAGAAGAATATTCAGATTGGCAAGGATCGGACTGTCTATGCTCGTTTTTAGTATGAGAAACTGAGTTTATTTTGCTTTATCTGTGGTAAACACGGTCATGGGTAGAGTTTTTATCCGTTTCAGACCCGAATTGAGCCTTCAAAAATAGTCTTTGGGTGGGATATTTCATTGTGTGCAGTGGTGCGACGGCGAAACACAACTGTGAGCAAATGGCTCCGTGAAGCAAACGGTTCAGAATGCAAATAGTTGGATATCGAAAAAGACACTAAAGGCTGAATTTCAGGGAAAGAGAGGGATACTGGGAGTAACAATAGGGGTGATATGGAGAAATCATATCTAAATCCTAATTTTATTCCTTTAGGATCTGGACAAAAGATATTAACTAAGGGGATTGACAACTGGTGAAACATGGACAGTAGGGAGTTAAATGGGGCTGATAGTGATAATGGGCCTATGGATCTGGTGTTGACTGAGGAAAATGATCCACTACTTTCTATGGAAGGCAAGAAACGACAACGAGTAGTGGGTGATACGACAATTTCTTCGGGGAATAATATTGAATGAGGTCTTCATGATATAATGGCTAGCTCTACAGAGCGGAGCAGCCGAATGCAATAAAACTTCTAAGCTGGAATGTTCGTGGACTGGGGAGACCACAGACTGTTAATAGGCTCAAAAATAAGTTGAGGGCCATTAATCCCCAGATTTTATTTCTTACGGAAACGAAATTAAATTCAAAAAAGATGGAAATGATTAGGTTGAAATGTGGTTTTGAAAACGATATTGATATATGGGCAATTGGATCAAAATGAGGTTTATCTTTGGGTTGGAAAGGTAACTCTTTGATTATGCTTAAGATTTATTCTCATTACCATATTGATGTTGATATTCATGATAATGAATATGGAGAATCTTGGAGGTTAACAGGTTTTATGGGAATCCTGATGAACGAAGTAGGCAGAGGTCATGGGAGCTGCTTAGACAATTGGGACATGACCAAATGGTCCATTAGCTTGTGACTGGGGATTTCAATGAGATTATAAGTTCCTTTGAAAATAAGGGTGGACGTCTTAGATCAAAACAACAGATGGCTGAGTTTCAAAGCGTTTTGGATGATTGCGGGCTTAATGATTTGGGTTTCATTGATAAGTGGTTTACATAGGAGAAAGGAAGATTCTTGTCAACTAATATAAGGGAAAGACTTGATAGGGGAGTCATGACCTTGGAATGGATGAATCTTTTTTTAGGCTATCAAGTGGAGCATTTGAGTCATACTTTTTCGGACCATTGTCTGGTTCTTTTGGACACAATAGGAAAGCGAATGGATGATAAGAGATATGAGGCCAAGCATTTTTGTTTTGAGGCCAGATGGTGTTAGAACAATCTTTCGAGGAGGAAGTAAAAATAAATTGGGTTGATTTATCTGTTAGTATTCCGGTTAAGCTAGTAAAAGTGGGACAGCAGTTCCAACAATGGAGTCGCTTAAGGAGCCGAGAGCAAAGGAAGACCCGAATGGATTTAAAGGAATGATTACTTGAACTTTATGGTAGGGATCCATCTGATGAGGTTTTGGCCGAAATTACAGATGTTCAGTTAGGCCTTAATTTGGAGGCTGATAAAGAGGAGATATTTTGGGAACAACGGGCTCGAGTCAACTGGTTGAAAAATAGGTATCGGAATACAAGTTTCTTTCACAAAGTAGTTGTTACTCGCCAAAGTCATAGTCGGATTACTGGATTAGAAGGGGAGGATGGACGTTGGGTTTGAAAGGATGAGGAGATGTTACAGATTGCTTTGAAGTATTTTGAAAACTTGTTCTCAGCCTTAGAGACAGGTGATGATGAAAGGTTGCTTGGGTTAGTGGATAAATGGATCACAAAGAGCATGAATGACGAGCTACTCAAATCTTTCACTGAGGAGGAAATTGGGCATGCAGTTAAGATGATGGCACCCTTAAAGGCCCCGGGAATCGATGGTTTTCCAGTAATGTTTTATCAAAGGTTTTGGCATATTGTTGGACTTGAGACTTTTATTTATTGCTTACCTATTTTGAAAGGTGAGATTGAAATGGGTGAGATTAATAAAACCCATATCGTTTTAATTCCTAAAGTTGAGAAACCGAAAAATCTTTCACATTTTAGACCTATAAGTTTATGTAATGTGGTTTACAAAATTATTGCAAAAGTCTCAGTGAAGCATATGAGTGCAATGTTGGGAAGTTGTATTAATGAATCCCAAGGGGCTTTTATCCCAGGAAGGCATATTTCGGATAATGTTTTAATTGCTTATGAGGTCTTACATTCCCTTAAAAAGAAAAAGAAAAGTAGAAAAGGGAATTTTGCGCTTAAGCTCGATATGAGTAAAGCGTATGATCGTGTTGAGTGGGATTTTTTAGCTGGAATGATGCTTAGGTTGGGTTTTCATACTGATTGGGTTATTCTCATTATGAGGTGCGTCTGTTTTGTTTCCTATACTGTGGGTATCAATGGGGATACTAGTGATTGGTTTTCACCTTTGAGAGGGTTGAGACAAGGAGATCCACTTAGTCCTTATCTATTCTTAATTTGTGCAGAGGGTTTTCCTACACTACTAAATGAGGCAAAACAGAAAGATTTGATGCGGTGTGCTCCAATTGGAAGGGAAAGGCTCTCGATTAATCATCTATTTTTTTGCGGATGACTGTATTCTTTTTGGTGATGCCTCGTGTGAGGGAGCAAATACAGTTTGAAACATTATTCTGGAGTACGAGCAGGTTTCGGGGCAATAGGTTAACTTTGATAAATCGCTTATTTATTTTGGTACAAATGTGGAGTCTAATGTAAGGGAGTCCGTTACCAACATTTTTGGTGTCCGTGTAGCTACAAACCCCGAGAAGTATTTGGGTCTACCAATGATGGTTGGAAGAAAGAAGAGGTGGGCTTTTGCAAATTTTGTTGACCAGTTCAGAAGAAGAATTGATGGGTGGATTTGCGCTATCTCTCGATAGGGGGTAAAGAAGTATTCATTAAGTCGATTTTACAAGCAATTCATGTATATGTTATGCAGTGTTTTGCTTTGCCGAAGATTTTATGTCGTAAGTTAGAGGGAATATTGAATAAACTTTGGTGGTCTAATAACAAATCAACTAAAGACATTCATCGGAGTAATTGGAGTGCGTTGTGTAAACCCAAAGTTGTTGGTGGGCTGGGATTTCGGGATCTTTTTTTGTTCAATAAAGGTTTATTAGCAAAACAAGTTTGGCGTTTATTTTCCCAGCCTAGTTGCCTTTTATCAAAAGTTTTAAAAACCCGTTATTATCCATTCTCAAATATTTTGTCAGCAAAAGTTGGTTCTTACCCTTCGTTTACCTGGAGAAGTATTTGTAGTGTTCGGGATCTGATTGTAGAAGGGTTAATTTGGCACATTGGTAGCGGTGAAGGTGTGAATATTTGGAATGATCCATGGCTGTCTGGTTTTGGAAGTAGTAAATTATCAGTTTAGAGTATAAATCATTATTGGATTACCGTTAACCAGTTAATTGATGTTGAGTCAAATACCTAGAATAAGGAAGTGATTTGCAGACTTTTTGATAGAGACCAAGCGAAACGCATTTTCAATATTCCTCTTGCTAGCTCCAGATTTCATGATATGCTGGTTTGGAGACACAAAGCCACTGGAGAAGTATTTGTAGTGTTCGGGATCTGATTGCAGAAGAGTTAATTTGGCACATTGGTAGCGGTGAAGGTGTGAATATTTGGAATGATCCATGGCTGCCTGGTTTTGGAAGTAGTAAATTATCAGTTTAGAGTATAAATCATTATTGGATTACTGTGAACCAGTTAATTGATGTTGAGTCAAATACCTGGAATAATGAAGTGATTTGCAGACTTTTTGATAGAGACCAAGCGAAACGCACTTTTAATATTCCTCTTGCTAGCTCCAGATTTCATGTTATGCTGGTTTGGAGACATAAAGCCACTGGGGAGTATTCCTTGAAGAGTGGATATAAGGTTTTAGTTACAGAAAAATTACAGAAGACTGATTACAACCCTTCTACAGCAGACAAGTACAAGGATTTTTACAAATTACTTTGGGCTTTGCACCTACCAACTAAAGTGAAAATACATATGTGGAGGTTATTTAATAATTATGTGCCTCATTTTGGCAATCTCATTAAGCGAAGGCTATATGTTGATGAAGCTTGTCCATTGTGTAATGAGGTTTCGAAGGATTCTGACCATTTGATGTGGTCCTGTGGTGTATTACAACTGCTTTGGGCTTCTCTAAATATCACGATTGCTCCAGCAGGGATTACCTCAAATTGCAAAGACCGGTTAGTAAATATTTTTAATGCAGCAGAAGAAAGTACCAGACACCTTTTAATTACTTCCTTTTGGGCTTCGTGGCATAGAAGAAATAAAATGATACATGAAGGTCTTAAGATATCCATGCAGGAACTTTTGGGTTTTATTCGAGATTATATATAGGAGATAATTTTGAGTCGAGTCTCTTTTTCCTCATCTAGAACTATGGTGAAAGAGTTGTGGTAACCCCCTAATCCTGGTATTATTAACTTAAATTTTGATGCTTCTTTTCAAGGTGATTCTAAAACCTCTATTGCAGCAGTTTTAGCTCGAAATAACGAAGGAAAAATCATGGGGGCGTGCACTTACCCATATGAGGGAGTCGTAGATGCCTTTGTTGCAGAAGCTAGGGCCTGTGAAAGGGTTCTGTTATTTGCGATTGACATGGGTTTTAGGAGTATACTTCTAGAAGGGGATTCTCTGTCGATCATTAAAAAACTCAAGTCAGATGAGGAGGACAGATCCATTCTCAGACCGATTTCTCAAAGCATTCGACTCTTAGAAAGTCACTTTGTGGAAGTTACTTACCATTTTGTTCCAAGAGAAGCTAACAGGGCGGCACATAATCTGGCACTAGAAGGACGTCGACACCAAACATCCTGCTTCTGGGTTGATGAGGCTCCAGATTCGGTTGAAAAGGTGGTGGACGAAGACTGGACTACTTGGCTTCAACACCGCTGAGAAATCTTTGTTAAGCTTTGAAGATGGAGAAGGTTCAGAGGAATCTCCATGGTTGGTTTTCAAGGCAGTATCTTTCTTTCAGTTTGGCTATACAGAGTAGTTGGTGTGGAAGATGAGGATAATGGCTGGTATTCTCTGATGAGTTTTTTTAGTGTTTGGTTTGGGGTGTTTTTCTAGAGTTAATGGTTTTCTGCTTTCTGTGTGCTTTATTTTGCTTTGATGGTTGGTCTTTTGATTTTACGTCTTTTCATTTCCCTGTAGTGTGTTAATATGTCAGACTTTCTTGAGCCAAACACATATTAAATGAATATCAGTTTTCTATGCAAAAAATAAAAAATAAAAAATATATATTTGTAATATTATTAGTATTTATTTTAAAATTATATGTTATTTTAATTTTTCTAAATATACTTTTATTTTAATTAGGAAGTTGAAGTTTTTTAAATTGTTTTTAATTTATTTCATAACTTTATAATACAAATTAAATGAATTAATAATCCCAATAGTTGTTTTACTTATTAAAATAAACTATTATAAAATTGATATAATTTGAATTTACTTTTTAATTAATAACATTATTATTTGACTTTAAATTAGAAAGAAATTAAATATAAAACTTTAAAAATAGTTTTAATATTAAAACTAAAAAAAAGAATTTAATGTTTTAATATTACATTTAATTTTCGATAATTTTAATACATTAAAACCATAATTAATTTTATTTATTATGGGTGTAAACATTCAAATTAAATCAAAATCCGTTCTCAATTCTCAAAATATTTTTTTTTTTTGAAATTTAATCTTTAAGACATTTACATAAACTTTGAAGATAGAGTTGTGATTTTACCTTTATTCAAACTCATAATAAGCTCCATCTTCAATTGCACTTTCATTATAATTTAACTTATTTAGTTTAATCAATAAGTTATATTTGTTGTAAATCATTTGATAAAATGGATGTCCATAACCCCCAATTCCATCCTATTGTAACCTCTAAAGAATGAATGTCCATAACCCCTAAATCATTTATAGGGTACCTTAAATATTGGTCCTTAATGCCTTGTAACTTATGGTTCTTAAAGCCCTATAAATAGAGGGCATGTACAAGCTTATATACATCCTAAGTGAAAGTTTAATCATCTTTTATTCATTTGTTTGTCTTTCTTTCTTAATATTTGTATTCTTTTTAGTTTTATAAAACGTTATCAACACACTCTTGATTAAAGTGATAGTTCCTTCTATCGACGATGAAATTTATTTTACATCATACGAGATAGATGCATGATCCCACATCATCATCACCAATTCGGAATAAGCTGTCGAAGCAATTGATCTTCAACCACTAGCAAACCTCAAACCCAAGGTATGTTTTACATATTCAAAACCAAAGTTTAGTTTATATATATATATATATATATATAGACATTTGGTAGTTATTATGCCAGTTAATTTGCCATTAACTTTGACAAATATGCACCCAACTATCCTAGAGTTAGGCGGATAAGAATGAGAATCGTATATTTATAATCATGAACTTGGTGTCACACTTCTAAAAGCGTCTTTATTAAATTTAGATTTTTGGTACTTGTTTTTATTTTTAAAAATGGGATTTATTTTATTTGATACAATTTTCAAGTTATTTTAAATTTTCCTAATAAATATACAACACTGTGTATATTTTTTTAGAAGTTTAATTATATTACCAAATAAGCTATTCAATTTTAAAACTTTTCATGGTGTTAAATTTTGAATAAACATTTTTTACAAAAGCTAAATTAATATTTAAATTTAAATTTTGATATGTTTATTTAAATAGTTTGATGATCAAGAGGTCTTAATTTACTTAAATTTATTGTATTGTTTATAGTATTTTAAGTGGTGATATGTTGGTTAGATTTTGTTTTAAAAAATAAAATTGGTTCTCGTTGTTTTTATCTGGCTTATATAGACTATAGAGCAATTAGGCAATAACTATTTTTAAATGTATTCAATGGTATGTCCATTTGAATCAACCGAAAATTTCACCAATTCCCTTTGCAAAATGCTTACTAATACTGGGTTGCATTTAGGTGAGGATTCCCGCCATCAATACAATGATTAATTTACGACCATCAATACTGGTTTAGTTTAATTGCCTATGCTAATTTTTCATTTTATCATTATCATTTTCCCCTAAATGTTTTATCATATCTGTTTTTCTCTGAACTACGTATTGTGAGAATATCGTATATAATATTTTTTTAGTAGATGTATGTACCTTGTTCATTAGGTTTAAGATTATAGTTCATTTGTAAATAAACGCACTGCCCATCCAAATTAAACCTAAGTCTTAGAATCACGACATCTACAAATAAATGTATATAATCTATTATATATTTAAAAGATGTAAAATTTCAGTGGATAATTAATGGATAGTTTTTAATTTATTAAATATATAATATTTAATGTTAATTAACCAGACTTTTATTTTAAGTTAAAAGACAAAATATTTTCACTTATATAAAATAGTGATTAAAGCTGTTGTCAAATATTCGTTTAATACGGATTCAAACCGTATGATCCATCTCTAATATAATATTAGAAAAATATTAAACTTATTTAAAAAAAAAAAAGTAATTCAATTTCAACATCGGGATGACAAATAGCTTTAAAATAAGGGTGGAAATGATGAAAAGGTGTAATAAATTTGGAATTTTGCAACGTGGAACACTCCATTAAGGAAAAAAGGTATGAAATTTGAAATTTGGATTCCAAGTTCAAATTCATCCTTTCAAGGCGCTCAATTGCAATGCCATCATGGAATTTTCACTGCTCTATTATTTGTGGATTTCTTTTTTCTAGAAAAAAAAAACCCTTTATGTCAAATCTTTTGCAAGAAAACGAATATTTTTCCCAAATGAAAATGGAAAGTAAGGGTGAGTTTAGTTTGGTTGGATTAGAATTTTTTAAAATTTTTCAATATTTTAGTTTCTTTGGTTTTTTATGCTAAAAATAAATTCCATTTTATGATTTTTGGATATTATTTAAATTATTTTTTTATATTAATTTTTTAAGTAAATAAAAATAATCAATAAGTGTTATAATATTTTTTATTGGATTTTTTCATATAAATATTTTTTAGAAATTAAAAAAAATTATCTCTTTGTATAAAATTATTTTAAATATTAGTATTACAATTTTTAACATATTTTTTCTATGTAGGGAAATAATATATTATGATTTTTTCGGCTGATTTACCAGAAAATACCAATTTTTAACAAAATTTACGGAAAAGTACCTAAAAGATAATTATTTACCGGAAAGGGCTATTTCCCCCGAAAACGCGTCCACATCAGCGCGTTTTCAGGAGATGAACCAGGAAAGCGCGTCCACGAGGGAGCGCTTTTGCCACATCAGCAAAGCTTTTGCCTCGTGGACGCGCTTTTACCCTTTCCCCCGATGGGTTTTTTAGTTGTTTTTAGTATTACGGTATGAGTTTTTAGGGTTTTAGGGCTACGGTTTAGGGTTTTTTAGGGTCTTAGGGTTTAGCGTTTTAAGAGAAATTAATGAACTAGATTTTAGGGTAAATTAATTAAAATAATTTTAGATTTAGGGTTTTGGGAAAAATATATCAGCAAAAAAAAGTATTTGAATTTTTTTTTACAATAGTATCTAGCAAAATAATTTTGAGAAGACGTTTCTGAACAAATAGTGACCAAAACGCTTCAAGCAGGATGCACTGTCAGCAAGAGTACCGAAAAAAGCTCCCACGTGGACGCTCTTTTGCTACAGATAGTCTCTAGCAAAATAATTTTGAGAAGACGTTTCGAACAAATAGTGACAAAAACGCTTCAAGCAGATGCATCACGCGGCAAAGAGTACCAAAAAAGCTCCCACGTGGGCGCTCTTTTGCTCTGATGAGTCTCGGCAAAATAATTTTGAGAAGACGTTTACGAACAAATAGTGACCAAAACGCTTCAAGCGGGATGCACCGTCGCAAGTGTATCTTGAAAAAGCTCCCACGTGGGCGCTCTTTTGCTACAATAGTCTCTCGCAATCCTTAGACTATAAATGAGCCAAATTTCATTCTCGAAGTTGCATAATAGAAATTGAGGCAAAAGTAAAATAGAAATCAAGATGAGTGAACGTATTAGTGATGTTATTTACTATGATGGTGAGGTTTGTGACACCGAAAATGGTGTTGTTTTTTTATCGAAAAACACAACACGATCGTTTTTAACCTAACATAGATTTGACAGAACTTCGCAAAAGAATTAGGCGTAAAATCTTCGGAACAACGCCAATAAAAGTTCAGTCTGTTAAGTATTGATTTTGTGCTTCAGTTGATCTCATGAGATATGACTCATTCGACATCAAAGGTCATCGGAGCTTGGAGGCAATGGTGGAGACTCATCTTGCTAGTGGATCACCCTATCTTGAGGTATATGTACAATTTTCATCGCCAAGTGATCTTTCTTCGACTTCAACATCTACTACTGTTCGAGGGGAATACACGACCCTAAGCCGACACTCTGTTAGTGGGAGACAGAATACGAAAGCGCCTGTGTTTGGTGGTAGTATGGAAAACACAACCCCTGCACGACACTCGGTTAGTGGATGGGACATGTATATCCTTCCTTCGATGTTCGACGCTAGAAATACGTATTGGGGAACGCCATCAACTTCTAGTGGTTGGCAATCCACATATGATTGGGAACATTACGAAAGTTGTTTAAGAATGGATAATGTACTCCCCACGACATCCACCGTCGAGAGGCCCTCGTTCGTTGCAGATGATGGTGGGTCGGATGATGAGTCCGATGTGGATCCACCTCGAGAGCCCGGCCCAGATGGTGCAGAAGTTGCATTATTTTCTGAACCGGAGCCTGTTCCAACTGTACCTGAAGATGTTGAAGGCGGTTTAGATGAAAAAGAAGAAGATCCGCGATTCAGGGCGTACTCGCCTCCAGCCCACATGCATAATGTCGATCTATCTCAAGACGATGCATTGGAATTTCCTGAACTACCACACAAAAGACGTGACCGTACAAGTTCGTCGTTGGATTCGGGCGAATTAGAAGTTGGTAAAGAGTTTTCCAATAAGGATACTTTTCTTGGTGCATTGAAACAATATAGCATCAAAAACGGGGTTAAGTACAACGTGGTTAAATCCAAACTCGATAAGTACGAGGCCAAGTGTGCAGTGCAAGATGGTGCATGTTCATGGAAAATCATGGCCTCGTTGAGGAAAAGAACAGGCTTGTGGGAGATTAAAAAGTACAAAGGTCCACATACATGTCTTGCCGGTATAGTATCACTAGGTGTTCAAGGTTTTTGAATAATACTGATATTACATAATGTTGCATTATTTAACGTACTTAGTTGGCAGGTGTTTCACAAGATCACCCGAAGATGGATTCAGAGATGTTGGCTGACTTAATAATACCGACGGTGAAGGCGGATCCCAAAACTACAGTGCCAGCCTTAATTGGCAATATTCGTAGCCAATTGGGGTACACGCCCTCTTACCGGAAGACTTGGATAGCTAAGCAGAAGGCATTGGAAAAGTTGCATGGTCGTTGGGACGCTTCATATAATAAAGTGTGGCAGTGGTGTCAGGTGCTAGAGAGATATGTCCCAGACAGCATAACAGACCTTGAAACGAAACCGGCGTACTACAACGATTGATTGCTCTATGGATGCCAAGTGTTCAAGCGTCTGTTCTGGACATTTAAGCAATGCCGAGACGTATTTCTATACTGCAAGCCATTGGTACAAATTGACGGTACCTTTATGTATGGTAGATATACGCATCGGCTATTACTAGTCAGGCACGCGATGATGACGATGGGAGAATCCTTCCAATTGCGCTTGCAATAACACCGGAAGTCACCGATGATTGGGATTTCTTTCTATCTAGGTTAAGGGGGCATATTTGCCCCCAACCTGATATATGCGTTATATCGGATCGGGGCCCTGGAATACTAGCCGCAATATAGCGACATGGAAGCTTGTGGCATCGCACACACCATTGATATTGCCTAAGGCATATTGCGTCCAACTACCACGGGCAATATCGATCTACAAGTGAACGACGGCAAATGACCAACATGGGTATGTAATATCTATTAATATAATTTCGTTTGTAATATTCAATTTATTCTTAATTGAAGAGTGGTATGTAATATTCGCTATCAACTTATATTGGCAGGGTACGAGATCAATAATGACCGTTTTCACGAGATGTTGGCGAGTTTGCACTCAGTTAACGAAGAAGGCGCAAACTACCTATACAACATACCTTTCGAACAGTGGACACAAGCATACGACGGTGGCCTACGATATGGTCATATGACCTCAAACCTGGCCGAATACATAAATTCTGTTCTAAAAAGAACGCGTCATTTACCGATAACACCGGTTGTGCGAGAGACATATTTTCGTTTAGCGGCACTATTTCCGAAGCGAGCAGCAAGTTATAAAGGCCAAATGCAAGGAGGCCATGTATGGTGCGCGAAGGTATTGCGAGAAATTAACAAGGGGAAGGCACGGGCTAACACCATGCACACAGTGTGTCATGATCGCGACAACCTATGGTTTCGTGTGACGGAGTTTGACAGACCGAACCAAGGTATTGTTGGCGCGCACTATCGTGTACACTTGAGAAATAGGACCTGCGACTGTGGGATATTTGATGCACTTCGTTATCCATGCGCTCATGTAATTGCGGCTTGTCAGAATCTCCGTCTGGATCCCATGAGCTATGTCGACGAAGTGTATAAAATAGAAAACATGTACAACATGTGGAGACACGTATTCTCACCAGTCCCGGATGAACATAAGTGGCCGTCAGATCGCTTGCTCGTATAAGTCATTAATGGATAGAGAATCGTCGTCAAAAACCAAAGGGTCGACCTTACTCGACTAGAATACACAACAATATGGATATCCGAGAAACAACCAACCAACGGAAGTTATGTGGATGGTGTAGGAACCCAAGCCATACATCTCGCTCGTGTCCAAATCGGAATAGTTGATAGTCTCCTTATCATTTTATTGTAATTAACCCGTCATACTTTTTCACTTATTCAATTTAGTCCTAATTCATCCATTTCTTATTAATTTCTATATATAAAAAATAAAAATAAATTACAACTTTTATTTTATTTAGGATATAAAAAAATGAAATTACAATAAAAAAATAAACAACTTTTATTTTATTAAAGATATAAAAATTAAATTACAATTAAAAAATAGAAAACAACTTTTATTTTTTTAAAGATATAAAAATTAAATTACAATAAAAAATAAAAAAACAACTTTTAGTTTATTAAAGATATAAAAATTAAATTACAATAAAAAAAATAAACAACTTTTATTTTATTAAAGATATAAAAATTAAATTACAATAAAAAATAAACAACTTTTATTTTTTAAAGATATAAAATTAAATTATAAAAAATAAAAACAACTTTTATTTTATTAAAGATATAAAAATTAAATTACAATAAAAAATAAAAAAACAACTTTTATTTTATTAAAAATATAAAAATTAAATTATAATAAAAAAATAAACAACTTTTATTTTATTAAAGATATAAAAATTAAATTACAATAAAAAAATAAACAACTTTTATTTTTTTAAAGATATAAAAATTAAATTACAAAAAAAATAATGACGGTCGGAATCAATGTTGGTGCCGGTCGGAATCAGTGCCACATGGGGGTGGTCGACGGCTACGCGTTGGATTCCTCATTCTTCTAGCTTCCGACGAGGGTTGTGGAACCTCAAGCGAGGATTCTAGTTCCTCCGGCAGGGGATCTGGTTGTGGGTATTGGGAGGATGACCCACATTAATAAAATATTGACTGGGGAGGTGTTTGCATCGCCCATGGCGGAGGTGTCTGAATCCCATAAGAGGAAGGAGATTGGTAAAAAGAAGAGCTCCCCGACGGCGCTTCGTGCGATCCCTCATGCGACGGTGGCCTATAGATCGGTGGCGACGAGTAGTCGATCGAATGACTCGAACCAAGGCCATGCATTCTAACTCGCCATGGGGTGGGAAAGGAAACATATAAGGGTTAGGATACATATAAGGGCTAGGGGCGCTTTGGCATAATCTGAAAAGGCTGTGATGGGGGTGTCGTCGGCTGAAGTGTTGGGCCCGGTGACTGTGTGGGCGCTGTTGATGGGCCCGGTGGTTGTGTCGGCGCTGTTGATGGTCCCGTCTCATCACCCCTTCTCCTTGGATTTAAAGGGCCCTATCGTTCCATTTATTCACGATGTTGTCGTCGCCTTTCTTCTTTCGACAATAAATACGGCTTGCCATGGATCCTAAACCATGGCATGTATTCCGGCACGCACGCTAACTCAGGAACGATGATCGGTTCCCGAGTAGGTATATAATCATATCGGTTTTCCCATATTTCGATATACGCTGACCAAAATCTTGGCCAATCCGTATGCAACTGCCATAAGTCGACTTTGTGCTCATCATCGAACACCTCAGGTGCCACGGGAATCAGTTGTCAAAATCCAAATTGACGCAGAACCCGATCTAACTGGTGCATCTCCACGGTGGCATAGTTGACCAATGGCACCTTCACATGCCAAATGTTCGGATTTTGAAAGAACTCTTCCGGAATTACTGCCCGAATTGACGGGTCCTCGTATGGTGTCCATTCAAACTATATTAACATGATAAAAATATTAGTTATATACTAAATACTAAATACTAAATACTAAATACTACATACTAAATACTAAATACTAAATACGAAACGACTATTTTATTACGAAAACATATTTTATTTAATACTTACTTGTGCTTCCGACCGTTGCTCTAATAGAAGCCGTATATCTTCAAGCGATATAGGTATTCCAACATAACTCGCCGAATGGTTCCACCTAATTAAATAAATTTTTAGCATACAATTATATTTTAAATCAACGTAATAATTGTAAAATCTAATATTAAATTTACCTCGTTATGAGTAGGAATGTATATGAGTGGTCGACTCGAGGACGTAAAAATAGAAATCGAAACCGTGTCCATGATTGCAGTAGTGATAGGCAACCTCCGATTTTTGCTTTATTCGACCGCATCGCCCCGCACATCTCCCGATACAATTTTGCTAGCACACGCGGACTTCCCAACTCAATTCACCGGCTGCTCTAAAATCAACGAGTTTCAGCAGCCATCTCAGATGTACGAGGTTTCGTGACAAGTCCGGCATCGATAGCCTCCAATCATCTCAATAATGTATGCCCGAGCATACCGTATTATTCTTTCTATTTCGGTCGAATCATTATCCGGCTCACGGGAATGTGTCTCGTAACCACCCATCTCGATCCGACCTCCGTAAATGTTATTCGAAATAGCACCCAAAAGCTCGTAGCATACGGCTCTCAATCGCCGAAGTTGCGGACCGGTGACTACGTATCCATCCACCGACAATCCTAATTGCAAATGCACGTCTTCCGTGAGTGATAGTACACTCTCCGCATGGAAGATGGAAAGTGTGCGTCTCGGTCTCCACCTCTCTATCAATGCACCGATTAACCGGGTCCAACTTGCACCCCTACCTATCGTGGCCACGTGCCAAAACCCGCTTCCCGCAGTAATTCTCGATCAATCGGCGATGGCGGACTGACATATTGCGAATATAGCATTGCAACACCCGATCTACTGATCGTTTAAAAATTATAAAATAAAAATTAATTAAAATTGCATAAACCTAAAAATATTAAATAGTATTGAAAAATTAAAATTAAAACTTACCATTGTCATTTGATCGACAGAGATGTGTTTATTGTCGAGACGAATTAATTCTCCGGCCATTGTTAATACGATCGAATATTTTTAAATTTATCAAAAAAATATTTCAAAAAAATTTTAAAAAGGGCTTTTTTGTAAATATTAAAGGACTATTGTGAAATTTGAGAGGAACTTTAAAGGAATTTGAGAGAAATTTGAGAGGAATTTGAGAGAAAGTTGAGAGAAATTTGAGAGAAAAATGAGTAAGAACTTTTGTGTGAAAAAAATAAAAGGGTAGGGGGTTTTTATAGTTATTGTTTTTTTACCGTTAGAGGCCCAACGATCAAAAAAAAATTGACCGTTGGAAGCGGGCAAAGTGCGTCCACGAGGGAGCGCTTTTGCCATATCAGCAAAGCGCGCCCTCAAGGACGCGTTTTTTGCTGATGTGGCACAAAGCGCTCCCTTATGGACGCGCTTTACTGGTTTATCCCCTAAAAATGTGCTGACGTGAACGCGTTTTCGGGGGAAATGGCCCTTTCCGATAAATAATTATTTTTTAGATATTTTTTCGTAAATTTTATTAAAAAATAGTATTTTCTGGTAAATTACCCATTTTTTTCTCTCTTAAATCTGGTTAAAGAAAGAGAGGTTAAAGCTATACAGCAAGGAAACCTACAAGTGTGAGGTGTCATAAATTTGGTCATTAATCCAAAACTGCTGTCCAATAAGTAGTTGAGACCAGATAGGCGCCTACTTTATGCATGTGGAAGAAAAAGTGTAATACAACATTATCCCCTCTAATCATTACCCTTCCAAATGTTTAATTCTTTCATTTCCCATTTTTTTAATAAATAAAGTAAATCGAAATTAAAAAAAAAAAAAGAGTCAAATCATAAAATTGATAGATATCATTTTTAAAAATAATTGCATAAACTAAAATAAAAAAAATTTGGGAGGCCTTTTTTTCTTTCTTTTCTTATAATAATCCAAATCTTTAATTTGATAATTATTAAAATGTTGGCAACTTGACTCTTTCATTGGAATTATGGACTGTCCTTCCACCAACCTTGATAATATGGACAAGCATCACACACAGAACATATCTACTGCACTCTTTGGAAACTAAATAATTATGAATGAAGTACCAAAACAATGTGTAACTTTCTACAGCATGAATGAATCATATTCCTATTTGCCATGGTCGTATGACCCACAAACCCAGGCTTTTATATTCTAATTTGACATGAGAATCTCTTATTTTGATAAAAACTCTCCCATTCATATATACCTAACCTTAAATCATTACTTTATTGAAAACTATTTATTAAATATCATTAAATTCTTTTATATTTACATAAGATAGCCGTTATATTTAAAATTTTAGATGGACTAAAAAAAGTACCTTATATTGACATCTAGATTCATAGAAATTATACAAAAATTAATACCCACCATCAATCAATATTTTATTTACTTAAGTTATAGGTCCCTTTTATTTTAAAAAATGACAAAACGGTGCATTTGAAAACGAAAAAGTACTAAAAATTATAAAAAAAACCCAATAAAAAATCATAGCATAAAAAAGAGGGGGTTGAAAAATGAAAATCTTTGAAAAAAAATATGAAACCTCTCTTATTGGGAATAAGAAGAAATTATCAATATGTGTGTTAGAGTTGTGTGATCTGAATTCTTGTTAAAAAAATAATATAATAGTAAAGCTAAGGAATCTGTGGTGGGCTTAAGGCCGAGGGCCGAAGTAAATAGATGTAGAACTACACTATATGTTGCATAAGTAGAATTTGTATAGAACTACACTTCCTCTATTTGACTTTGATTAGAATAAGGTTTTTCAGGCTTTAAATAGATATAGTCGGAACTCTTCTTATTTCATTCGATTTTTCAACACTAGTGAATTTTCTTCTTCTCTGCCCCCGAAAGGTTTCCATGTAATTTCTTTGTGTTTTATTTTTCTTTCTTATTACTTTGCGATCCTTCTATATTGTCATTATCAACATTTAGTTTTACTATATGTATCAATCTTGAAATCTATTTTCCAATTTCAATGGGACATATGTGCTTCTTAACAAAGGCATTAAAGCTTGACTATGAACAGTGGTTAAGATTGTGTTTAATTATATTGTCCTTTATGAAGATCTTCTTTTGTTGTGTGGTTTTCACTCATTTTAATAGTCCCATTAGAAAGAAAATTCCAACACATTTTGCACCATCAAAAGCAAAACCTTGCACTCCAGGGTTTCCGTTCCCCCTCCTAATGGGGTTGATTTGAAGTGATGCAAAGTTTGTGAAAAAGCATAAATGATGGAAACGTTTTGTCCCTGGGAATGGGTTGTTGAGAGGTATGTGTTGCTTGGTGGGGTGGATTTAGAATGTAAATGTAATGTTAGTATTTCAAGGAGTAAATTTGAGAAGAAACCTCAGAAAATGATGTATCATCATTCATAAAAGGTTAATAATTGTTTAGTGTTGAAGTTCTAATAAATGTATTTTCCTACCCTCATCTTTCACATTATCATATTATATTTATATAAATTTTGATATATTCATATCATGTTTGTATTGTTGTATTTGTGCTATATTTAATTTTCTTCTCCTTTATATTGTATTTGTATATTATGTGACCGTTTCTTATCTGTTATCACCAAATCTACAATGCATTCACAAAAATGTGGTTGTAGGCGTCTTGCGAAGTGAGGCTTTTTGTTGTATTCTTGGGCGCTGGGTTTGGTACAAAGTAGTCGAATGTAGTAATTTGATGCTTCTTGTTGAGGTTGAAGTTATTATTACCCAACATTTTGTTTAAATCACTCATAATTTCAAATACCTAAAGTGATGATGTTATATTCGAATTCACATCTTTTAACTTATTTTAACAGTAATCATGTCGATCAAATTAAGACTCAATCAGCATAAATAAGTATAATAGTAGAAATTGGGCTAAATTTCTCATCAAGGGTTAGGCTTCAATGTGTATATATATATATTCAAGAAAGGTGGTCCATTTGGGTTAGAAATTAGAATAATGTGACCAAAAAGTTTCTAAATTCTGAATGTTCAAAAAATCAATGTGGCTAATATATGGATATTTTTCCTCTGCTTTGACTTTGAAATATGAAGATATTCAGCCTGCTTGCTAAAAAGAACAATAGGAACCACTACCATGCTAAAATAAAAGGACAAGAGATACCAACTTATTGTTTGAAGCCACAAAGTTCGATGAAGAGGAAATAGAAAAGTAAGTTTATAATGATGGTTTTTTTTTCTATTCTTTGAGGGTGGGAGGGTTGACAGAATTTATTTTCCTCAAATTTGGTTTGGGCCTGGCTTTAAGCCCAAATTGTCATCTATAAACCGTTATTTTATTTTAAAAATTATACTTTTATTAATACATTTTTATAATTAATTTAAATAAAAGCTACTTTTTTTTTATTGCCAAATAGTAACTTGACCCTTTAATTACAAATATCCTTCCCAGTAGGCTTAGCATAATAAACCTGATCATGGTTGAGCCACTCATTCAAATTCAAAGATTCATTTGGAAAGTAAAAGAGTTTAAGTAAAAATATAGGTTCGAAAAATGAGTTTGGATAAAAAAACTCGTTTTCTAAACAAACCGAACCTCAGGTAAGATTTTTTTGGCCCTGGCCCCGCTTGGCTCGAATTTGCCTAATTTTTTTCACTGTTGTTTGCTATCATTTTGATGTTATTTTGTTATCATTTGCTATTATATGGTTACTATTTTGTTATTATCGTTTGGATATTGTATAACTCTTGTTTTATTATTGATTTTGTTACTATTTTAAACACATTTGTTTGTTAAGTTGTAACTATCTTAGTGTTATTTAAGTATAAAACTTTTTTAAATATATTTTCAGTTTGTTGTTAAACATTTATTTTAATATTTTTAGTGTATTTGATGTATTATATTTTTTAAATTTGTTTATAAAAAAAATTAATACAAGCTCGGGTTTAGCATTTTTTATCTAGGTCGAGTTTAGGCAAAATTTTAATCCTAATTTTCGAGGTAAAATAACCAATCCTTAACTCCTAATAATTTTTAGTTACCTTAAGAAATAAATATACATTTTTTTTAATATTTTATTATACTCATATAAGGTATTTATCAATCTTTTGATATTGCTTGTGAAGTTTAAAAAGTTCATTTACAATGTATTGAATATTTTCCTTAATTTTTAATGTTTTGAGTCATTATTCTATCTTCTTTTATCCTTCCCTTTAAAATATTTGTGGATATTAAGTGAAGTATATTTTTAATAATGGTAGAGGATAAAAATTGTAAATTGATATGAATAGAAAAGTAAAATATTAAGATATTTACTACACCATCTTTGATTTTGTCAACCTAAATGAAATGGATTAGGACGGAAGGAAATATATGCATTAAAGAGAAATGTTTCTTTGTGCTACATGTTATATTGGAGACCATACCTAAAAGAACCCTTGGTGAAAATATCAATTAAAAGACTTGTGTCTGAAACAAGCCATCTTCCAAGGTGCAGAGAAAATGAGAATAAATATCCCACAAGAAAGAAAAAGAAGGGGGGGGGTCCATGAAAGTGAGATGACAATATCTTAAAAGGTGTAGAGAGCCAAAAAGTACAGGCGCAGAGAGGTAGGCCAAATGCCCTTTATAATGATGAGAAAGGGGAAGATTGATTGGTTGGATGGAGAGTGCAACAAATATAGTAAGACAGCCTGAGTGACGTTTGCGGTGTTTTAGAGGTGAGTGGATCGGGCATCGTGGTTTAAAATATCAAGGCCCCCATGATATTTGCCAAATGCCGTTGCCGTCGCTGTCATTGCCAATCTGCCACTTTTTAGCAACGTGGATGGAGCAGCATCGTTGGTTTGCACTGGGAATTTTGGGAATATGGAGACTGTCAGCCTCAGTCGGTGGTTTCAGAATGGCTTTCTGGTTGGGAGGGAGGGACCCTTCATGTCAACTTGTAGCCTCCATTTCCATCCCTTTGATTTTATTAGCGTGGAAGTTGGGTATGGTTTGGCTGGTACTTAGGGGCCCTTACAGTTGCTTTTTTGAATTCAAATGTTTTAGCTTCAATTTCTGCCGTTAAATGTTACAAGTGCAAGTCCCAATGGGATAAATCTAACCGTTGGTTTTAATATAAAGGAAATGTATTGAGTTTGAGTCTCATATACATACAAAAGTAAGAAGTAGGATTAACATGTTTAAAAATAAAATAAATCTAATTATTTTTATTTTAACAAATACAAAATAATGCCGCCATAAAAACAATATTAAGTAACGTTTGGTAATTTTCTATGGTATGATTACAATAGAATGCAATCCTTTAAAATATGATTGTCGGAAAAGTTATTTTACAATATTTAGTATACATGAAAATGTATTGATTAAAGTCTCGAAAAAATTACATTATCATGTTTGATTCACTAAATATTTTTCTAGTGATATAATGATAATTTACGAATTTACCTTTATTAAATAAAAGATAATATTCTTTTATTTAATTTTTACAATAAACTTTATTCTTAACAAATATTTGGATTAAATATTTTAATAATAAAGTTTAATTGAAAATTTTTAAATTATTTTTTAATTGATAATTTTAATTAAAAGAAAATTTATTTTAATTTTTTCTTATATTTTCTAAATATATTAATGCATATATAAAATTATGGATATATAAAACTTATTTTTGGAAATTAAAAACAAAAACTTGAAATTACATTTTGTTTTAGCTAATAAATAAATAATTGATTCTAGACATTACTTTTAGCAAAACTACAAATAATTAAATCATAGAAATGTAAAACTATAGGCGGTCTAACCCACAATTCCTATACAACTTAAATGGAACAATTCTACCCATATTCTACAAAAAAATAAAAAAAAGTATTTCAATAAGTACTAAATTAAATTTGTAGCTTGAAAAAAATTAGGAAAAAAAATTATTTGCAAAAAATCTATTAAGAAATAGAGAAAATCAAGTAGTAGGAAGGAGGTAATAGCTTTTTTTTTTTATGTTTATTAATAAATTAATAACCTAAACCAATATAAAATAGGATTAATTTTATCTTGATGTTTTTTTAACTTTCCAATCTACATGTGAAAGCAATTTTCCCACCATTTATCATGGGAAAGTGACTAGGAGTTGGATAACATTTTACACCTTTTACTAAAAAAAGGCAAAATAATCTGTTAGATAAAAAAACAATATGGTTCTTTTTGTTAAAAAATGTGTCCATTTCTACTATTAAAAAATGTGTCCATTTCTACTATTAAAAAATATTAACAATACAACTGGATGAAAATTTTAATAGAAATGATTAATTTGCTTTTTGATCTAATGTACAGAGACTAATTTACCTATTTTTTAAGTAGAAAAGGCAAAATACAATCTAACTTCTAGTACAGGGACCTCTATGATACTTTTACCTAATATTAGTGGTTTATAAAAATTGAACCGAGAGCAAAATTTTTTGTATCAAATTACATCAAATCTAAAATTTCATGTCACATCTTATTTACATAAAATATTTGAACCCAATGCCTGAAATATAATCTATTTGAATAATCTTGTTTACAATACATGTACAAACTTAAACAAAGACATGCTATATATCTATATCGGCTAAAGTATATGAGAGGTCTTTGCATTATAGGGATTTAGTCACTCCATTATTAAATAAATCAATTTAGCCCATATATTATTAAAAATAATCAAAACAGTCCAAATTATAATAGAGTTAACATTTACTGTATAAAAAATGTCTTAAAAATTATTTTTTTTCGATCACAGTTCAACTCCAAACAAAAGATTTCATTTACAGAACTATAAAAACTTTAAAAATATTAACTCAATTAAATAGTAAATGATGTTTTTTAAACAACAAATGTTAACTCTATTCCAATTTGGTCTTATTTGATTCTTTTTAATAGTACAGGGACTAAATTGATCCATTTAATAGTATAGGTACTAATTTGATTAGGTCCCTATAATAGCGGAACCTCTGAGGTACATTCACCTATCTATATCTATATAACTGCTTTCAGTATTATTTGGTTTTTGTCTTTTCTTTATTTTTTGGATTGTTGAACTATTTTTCTAGTCAAAGGGATTTCGAAGTTTGATTCTAAAAGTTTGTGTTTTTTAATTACAAATACTCAAATATGTTGAATATTGCTTATAATATTAAATATTTTCCTTGTCAATTAGAGTAGTTAAATTTGTAGTTTTTAATTGATTCTAATACTTGTGATGAATAACATGATTGACTATAAACCATGTATGCAATTAATGTTATGTGGGCATGCGATATAATCTAAATGAATCTCGCTTTTGTGCCTTTATTGGTTAGAATTAGACCTCTCTCGTTCTTAATGCTATCAACAAGCTAAATCTTAGGCGTAAGCTAAATTTTAAGCACGAAGTTATAGCGTTGTTTATTAATAAGAGGAATAATTTCAATGAACTTCCTTTTGGTTATTGGCAAAGTAAGGAGAGATAGGTTGCTGGGCATGACGTTGACAACTAGGGGTGAATCTAGATATTTTTTTAGGGGGGCCGGAATTGAATAATAGATTTTTAAGAGATTAAAACATAATGTATTAATTTATCATTTTCATCATTTTTGTAGGGATCAAACATAATTTTCTTCTTTTGGGGGGTCAAAGTGTGGGTCAAGACCCTTGCTTACCTCCCTTCATATTCGTCCCGTTAGCAACCCATTTATTTTCGTATTGGTAATCAAACTTGTGAATAAAATGAAGGTTTTATCTTTATCTAGAACTCTATCCCAATAAATTTTCTGTCAATTTTAATTGTTGCCTTCTTTCTAAATTTTAAAATTAATTTTAGGTTTTGAAATTTTAAAAACCCAATCATATTTAAGAAATAAAGTTATATATGGATATAATCTTATTCACTGTTATATATTAAATTTATATTTTTTGAATAAGATTTTATTTTTGTAGGAGTAAATGATAAATAAACTGCATGAAATTAGAAATTAAAAAGTTAAAAGGAAGACTGAGAAAACTTCGATAATTGAGGGTTTTGTACGATTTTGGCATGTTTTTGGTATGGAAAACGAGGAATGGGAAGAAGTTGAGAAAATGAAGATTGGGAATACGTGTTTTGGGTTTTAAATTTAGTTGAACCCATGTTTTATTTTAGATGAAATTTACATGTTCCACATATATTTGATGTTTAACTTCCATTTCTTTTATTGCCATGCTGAAATTATTAATATCGATATTGATTATTTTTATTTGTTTATTTTTAAAATTGATGAAAATTAAATTATTATGTTTTTTATAAAAATTATTCAAATTAAAAAATAATATAAAATGCATATATATTAAAATTTAAAAATAAAAAATACATTGTTAACTCAATTTTAGAATCTACAAAATAAAAAAAATTAAATTATTGAAAATAAAAATACATACATTAAATTTTAAATTTATGAAGAATATATATACTTATGATATATTTTAACCAAAATAAATTTTTTAAAAAAAATCTAAATTCAAGTCTGATTTCCCATTTATTAGGAAAATATCTGCGGTTGACTTTATTTCTTTTCCCCTCTTTTATCACATTTAATAAATCTTACGAAAAGCTGGACAAACGAGGACGATAATAACGAGGG
Organism: Gossypium sturtianum; assembly: GCA_025698515.1. Lineage (NCBI taxonomy): Eukaryota > Viridiplantae > Streptophyta > Magnoliopsida > Malvales > Malvaceae > Gossypium > Gossypium sturtianum. Next base: position 11,122,878 of record CM046952.1, on the reverse strand, counting down.
GGGTGGGAGTGGGGCGTCACAGTCAGCGGTGACCATTAACTTTAAGCAACGAACTAATAGGCATAGCTACAAAAGGGCGGCGTTGCGTCCGTGACCACAACAACTTTGGAGTGCGACAGGGAGCCTTATTCGGCGTTGCCATTGCCCATCCCACTTCATTGTGCCATCACCGTCCACCCTGTTTTGAAGTGGAAAAGTTGCTTTGAAATTTGCACTTTTATTTCTTCTTTGAAGCTTCTGCTTCTTCAGTCACGTGTTGCGTATACATTTATTTAAACGCGGGGAAGATGAGTCTTCGTCCCCCAAAAATTGAGAAATTTGCAATTTAATCCTTTAGAAAACTAGTTCAACCCCTTTGAAAATAGTAAAAGTTCCAATGGGGCCCGCCTAGCAAAGGAGATGATGTCCCAGAGGCAGGCAGACAAAATTATGGAGGGTTGTAACTTGCTTGCCTTGGAACATTGAGTGGGACAACACCCGTGCCTTCTCTAAACTCTTTTTATTTTTCTCTTTCCGTAAACTTGTAGTTTATCACATCAACTGTCTAAAACAAGCAAAATGCTTGCATTTCGTTTGGATTATAAAGTGATTGTTATGGAGAGGCTGCATATGTCACAAATTTTAACCCTAACCAATTGAACTAATATTCCATCCATAATTTTTCTACCCCAGAAGTCCTGCAATACTGGAGTAAACAAATCCCTCTGAGCAAATACATAGTTTCCGAATCTCTAACTTTTATGAATATTCCCAGATTTTTATTCATTTGAAAAATATATATTAAATAGTAAAAGGGGATGTAAGGATAACGATGAAATGAACTTATATGACATCTTTTGTCCCATATAATAATTTAGCAGGTGAGTTTTTCTTTTCGGAAATCAGGTCTTTTGCTGGGTTTTTATTAATATTTTTGAGTTCCTAGGTTTAAGTCACTCTACCTTGTTCTTCTCCTTATATTATTATTATTTTTATATATATTTTATTTTTATTCAAATTTATATAATAGAAAATAATATCATGTCAAATTTCTAGATGAATTGAGATCATAACAATCTTTTTTGAAATTATATTTAGAGTGAAGTAAATGAAATGAAATTAGAATGGAGATGGCTAAGACGTAGAATTTGGAATGTGAAACTGCGTGCAAGCCACTTATTTTGACCAACAATGGTGGTGTTCATTTTGAAATGTGAAGCTCAAGCTTGAAAGAAACCCATAATGCACAAGTTTTATTTTTTTTACTTTTACAAAAACAGGGTTGAGATGAGATGAAGGATTTATTTGAAAAAGAATGTTTGTTTGAAGATAGAATATTAATTAAATTAAAGATTTTAGGCTGGTGGTTAGGTAGGCTCATGGATGTTAAGGTGACATCTCACATCATCAAAAGCCAGACTAATAATATGATTGACATAAGTGGGAGCCCTTCTGTCTTCACCCGTCTCGCATTTCACGGCTATTATTTCATGTACTTTCCTCCCATCATTCGTACGTTTAAATTTAGTAACTCATGTATTTCTATTCTTTTGAATTTAATGTATTTTATATCTATTTAAACTTTGATTAAACTATAGCAAAAATGGCAAAATATTTGCTTTAGATTTTGGGTGAACAATGATTCCGGATTCTAATTTTTACATATTTGTATATTCATATTTTACTTTAAATATGTCTATGAATTAAAAGTTGTAAAATTATTTCTACAAAAAAAGTTGTAAAACTATCTGAACTTAAAAAAAAAGAAGACGACAAACCTAACTAACTAAGAGAATCCACACATTCTTACATAAGGTAAAGACTAGAATTTGGGACCTCAAAGATCCCAAGGTCTCAGCCTTGTTATTAGCATTGTTATTGAGTCAAAGTCTCATTTTTTTTATACAATAAAGCTCATTAAGCATGCAATTAAGATTTAACTCGCACTATTAGCAGGTAAAGTGCCAATGTTTGCTGCCCAAAATGGTCGCAAGCCATCGGTTGGCTAATCAAGTACCACAATCCAAATTTCAGAGCTCCTCCCAGCCTTCGATAGGTAGTCCGCACAACCATTTAACATTCACCTTGCGTGTAGGAACCAAATCTGCCAATTCCACTTACAACGACCTAAACCTGTTGAACCTCCGATATCTAGTTGGCCACCTCATGTCTAATAAGCACCAATTCAATCAGCCTTGCATCCTTATATTCCACCTACATTGCCTTATACCTTCTCGACCATGCCAAAAACATCCCCTTCAACATCAGCCTCATTTCTGCTTGAAAGACACCGGCATCACCTATATTCTACTTATATATAATAATCTAATGTCCAGCTTCATCTTGTACCAACCTTCTAATGGAAGCAACACCAACAAGAATCCCAACAGAAGCATCCAATTCAACTTCACCCACCCGGCTGGAGGTAATCGCCATCGATTGGGTAATCCGTATTGGATCGACACATTATCTTTCAACGCATATCTTTAGATATCATGTGCCCAAGTTATACTACCCATTAGAATCTCCAGAACAAATCCACGACCATTATTGAATACCCAACCATTCCTATATTTCCAAAGATGCCAACATAATATAACAAATAAATAAGACCAAGTCGTGCCCTCAACCTCAATGTAGCATTCATTCTTTAAATTCCAAATCACCCAAGGAACTAGAGATAAAGAAAAAAAATGCACCTTGCAGTCGTGATGGTGGCAACGAGTGCCACACACCTTGAGAGGACACGCAATCTCAAAGTACATGAAGCCCCGACTCCTCTACTAGATTGCACTGCGAACACACAGCCTACTGTCATATCCTACGGTACCTCTATGCATTAATCAAGAAACACTCATTAAAAAAAAAAGATAAGCTGAGTTGATATCAATTTGTAAATTATTGCTACAACTTTATATGAAATTAATTAAAAATATCAACTGTAGGTAAAAAGAGAAAAAAGTCTTATGATTACTACAACATATAATATAGAAGTAACTTATGATGGCAGTTCACATCGTAAGGGTGTGGAAAGCCGCTATATTAAGGTGATTTCAAGGAGTTTTTATAGAGTAAGGTTGCTCACCGTCATTTACCATGGGTGCAGTGATAGGGTGGTGTGTGTCAACCTAGGGCACTATTGGAGCTAACTTGGATGAGCTAACTTGACCCAATTGTCGAGCCCGAATGCGTAACACCACATTCGTTGTTGAAGCAACTTGAACTAGCTTCTATTACAAGTTTAATACTACTATTTATTTTTTACAACTGACTTACTTGTACTAATACATATGACCCCTTGTACCGGTAGAAGTTATCCAGGACCCAAAAATGACCCCAAAACACACATAATTTGGCTGAAAACAACACCATTTCAATTCTAAGCTTTATGAAACACCAAATACATGTTTTTAACCTCATATTTGCATATTTAAACACATACAAGCATAATATTATTATCATGGTCACAACATTCCCAGTTTCAAACATCAATTTCACCTTCAAGCCATGATTGCAACAATGAAACATAACATAATCATTAACTTGAAATCACGCATCGTAACAGAATCACATAATCATATAATCAAATGCTTATATGCCTATAGAATAAGCTTACATTACAAGTTTCAAGCATAGAAAATACCAAGGCATCATAATTGACTCAAAATACAAGTTTTGACACTAAGTGCATGACATTTTTTCCACAACATCAAAAAGTACTAAATCATCATTGTTGAGCTAAGAATTGAAAATTGAATGTTGTTGACTTTCCTGAATCCTCAAGACCTAAACGTCACTTGTGTATGAAAACAAACAAATCCACATGCTGAACAAAAGAGCTCAATGGTGCTAGCATAATTTGAAAGCAATGCCTAAACAAATCAAGTAAATAATTTAACCATTAAAAACATTTGTAACATGCTCATATCATTAGTTGTTTGTCTCATTACCATTTTATTCAAGTTACCATATTATTCACCATTCAATTTAAGTTCTAAATGCCAACTTATCTTTTTGCATTCAAGACTTTATATCTTGATATTTACTAGCTATACTTGAATTTAAATCATATTAACAATATAAACTCAATACTTTTTTATAACCATACGACATTCCCATATCATTATTGATATCTCAATTTCATGATACATAAGGCACTCAAATATGCATTTTTGTTTCATTTCCCAATCGAACCTATTGATTTGTTACATAACATCATCGATCCTCTAGGCTCGTAAATTCTAAATTGCATGATATTTCACATGCCATCTTTCAATATTTTAGCATATTTATAGATTACTCAATCAATATGCCATGCTCCACATTTAATGTCAAATATCATAATAAATCATATGTTACACAATTTTATAACCCTTATTAACCGGACACGGACTCAAGACGAATACACAGATTGACCAAACATCACATTAATATAATATGCATCCAGTGCATTATTGGTACGTCCGAAGTAATATGCAATCCGCGCCTCATCGATATTAACTGAAGTAATATATATGTGTGTAACACTTCATCGGTATGTTTGAAGTAATATGCGCTTTGTGCCTCATCGGTATTAATCGAAGTAAACCCCATACATTAATCCTATGGCATGCTAATTATACCTGACTCTATTCGAGACTGTTTAATAAAGTATTCAATGATTCTATTCATACATGTCCACATATCATTCATATCACTTTTAATCACATTAACATTAGCATATCAGTACCTTACTTTCACATTCCATTTATATATTGCATCACATTTCACTTATTATTCATTTCATGCTTATATTTTCACATCTAAACACATATGCATACAATCACATAGCATTTTCATATCATTTACATTTCTTCATCATGCTTTTCACTTCACTTGTAAGAGCCTGTTCGCCATAGACCGTATCGATATATTGTTTGGCGTATAGTCAATTAAGCCAAAAGTAGAAAAAGGGATAGACTAGTGATTTGTTCATTAAATGTTTGGGTGGCGTATTGCATGGATTCAATAGTATGCCCAAATGAGGAACGCATCGCTAGAATTCACAATTTGGCAGACTCTAGGGTTTGGCGAACTTTTTTGTGAGACAATCCACCAACCCCAAATGCTTTGGGCGAACTTGTTAGTTCACGAATCAATAGACTTATTTTTCATGTTTTAACGTGAAAACAATGGCTCAGTGAGTATCGTCAGAGTTTAGTTGAGACCTAGTTGGAATTGATTTAAAGTACTGTAGATGACAACTTGATGTGTTTAGATAACTGAATGACTTGTTTAATTGGCTTGTTTTAGTGTACAAGTAATGGTTCACAACTTACTAGGGTGATTATTGGTAATAGTTGTGTTTGGTAGAAAAGATTGTCTATAAAAGTCATGTATTGCTTTGATAATGAGAAGGAAAAATAAGTTTTTTTTTTCATTCCTTGCAAACATGTTTGTGAGCAAGCTATTAAGTTCTTTGTTCTTTGTTAGAGAAGACGAGGAAGGTTTCTAGTAGCTAGTCAAGACTCCATTGTTAAGTACTAACTTACTGGTAAATTCTGGAAAACCTTTAGGTTGTTATCAAGGGGGATTTACGTTTTTGCATTAGTGCATGTATAGATTTTTAAAACTGGTTCGAAAAGAAGGGGACTTTCTGATTATGGGTTGCATGCAACCGATTCATGCATGCATGATTAAATTTTAGTAGATAAATGGTCTGATGGTTATAATTGTTTCTTATTTAGCTTAAGAAGCTAGTGAAGGTCCGAGTAATCAAGGCAAAAGACCGGTAGAGTAAATTCTATTCTGGAGTTTGTTGGTGAGTTCCTTCTTACTCCCTTTGAGTTATGAAACTTCCATAGTATGTGGGTTGTGTACGGTAAGTTGTCTCTACTGTAAATGGGTCGATATGTTGTGTATGGATATGCGAGTAATAAACCAGTGTTGTATGCGTGAGTATGACCATTTTCGATGACAAACACCCTTCTTGTTGCATGAGCCCAGTACCAAACAATTTGTAATATGTGAAAGTATGGAAAAGAGATCTGTTTGTGGTGCCTTCGGTAGGGCAACTATATTGCAAACTGGACTAGCATATCACGGCTCGACCTTACAGGAGAACACATATTCAACTTAACAAAGATGTTATGAGGAGCTATGAATGTGAAATGAATATGGCTGATATGTGATTCTGATTTCAGAAACATGGGTTTGAGGATGGCATAAGGATGGGTCATTGGTAACATGCATGATTGTGAGAGATATGTATAATTTGGCGAAATGTGTTTGCCTGGGTATTGTATGCGTTACGTCAAATTGGCAAAGTGTTGCCACTAGAGAACTGTGGATGACAAAGAGGTGTCTTGTGTCTACATGACAAAATCTCGCGAAAAAGTTTATTTTTCTTTTCTTATGGGTACTGATGCTTGTTGATTATTAGTATTCTTGTAAATTATTTGCTTCTATTTTTGAAACTCATTAAGTTCAATTGAACTTACTCCGTTACTTTTCCTTCTCAGGCATTTTGATAGTAGAAGAAGAATCAATTGAAGAGGACTATGCCAGAGCTGCGTTTGTGAGTGGGCCACTTGTTTATTTTGTATCATGCATGGCTATTTTGGCGGGTGGCGTATAAATTTGTTTTGCATTCAACGTGTGTAAATAACTTCGTCATTTGTACTATTCCATTTCTGTTTTAAAAAGAATTACCCCTTTACTCTAAAAGTGTACACCTAACTTTGGTGATTTGTTGATTATGAATTTTATCATCTATATGTACACATCATAGTTGAGCAACGGATGAAAAATAGATTTTTCTTTTATAATTCCTAATAAATTTCTTTAAAAATGCATTACAAAATGAAAGAAAAATAACAGTTTTTAACAAAAAGAGAAATATTCAAAACTGTTTTTCTAAAAATTTAAGTTAAGTCGAAAGGTTTGAATCCGCTGATAACGCCTCAGCTTGTTGGGCGATTTGTCTGGATGAATGTTATACGCCATATTTTTCTGTAAGGAGTATTACATCACTAATTTCCTTCTCAAATGCATTTCGTTAACATGCTTACTTATAAAATATAATCATTCACTCATACTATCTAATAACATTTGTTTGATTCAATTACTTATCATATTATTTTGTTATATCTTAGTATAATTTCAATCAAATACATATTCACAATAACTCAACAATTCATCAAATCACAATTTCAATTAAATACCAAGTCATAAGTAAAACTTACCTTTCATGAGACAAAACACTAAATATTACCTTATTCAATTTAATTTTCAATCAAGTTATGAATTAAAAAGAAATCATAAAAGCAAAAATTGAATTATGACTACTCGACACTACCTTCACATTTTCTTTACTCCTCGACGTCCTGACTTTTTCAATAGCTACGTATGGTAAATCCAATCATAAAAAATAATATTAGCTTCACTTGAAACACGCCACTAATTCATAAATTGCAATATATTCAATTTAGTCCCTTTAAGCCTTAATATCTTAAACGCTCGTAACTTTCGATGTTCAATATCGAATAAAAATTTGATTTCATATTATTTCATTAAGGACCCCAAACTTTCAATTATTGACATAATTTCTTAGCAACTTTTACTTTATTCAATTTAGTCCCTAATGATATAAAATCAACTATAGAACTTAGTTAATTCCTAGTTAAAACCAACACTTTTTACTACTTTCTAATATAGTCTTAACATAATATGACCTCATCCTTCATAAATCCATTACCACCAAGCTTAAATCTCAACAATGTCTATCAATGGTTACTTGAATTAAATCACACAATAGACAAAATTAATCAATGGGTTAGTTTAACCAAGGTTTCTACATGAAAAATACTAAAAAAATTCCAAAGAGAAAACTTACAATTACCATGAATTGTGGTTGGCCATGGAAGCAACTTCAAGCTTTTTTCTTTTCTTGTAGAATCAGTTTTGGATGAGAAGAAACTGATGGAAGAAAAATGTATCTTCTCTCTCCCACTAACATATGTATAAGCATGTGATATATGATAATTAACTAAGTAAAAATTCAATGAAAGACCATGATCTCATTTGGCTAAAATAAATGGAAATGGACGGCTGAGATGATGAATGACCATTAATCACCTTTTAATAGTGGTCAAATTGTAATTAAACCCTTAATTGGTTTGCTAAATAAGTCTTTTTGCATTTTTCTAAATTAAAAACTCTATAACGATTACATTTTTATAATTTAGTCTCTGTACTATAATTAACAGCTTTCTCAACTTAATTACTCGACCATCTAATAATATATTTTCGTACTAAATAAGTAATTCCATCCATTAATAATTTCACTGGCTAATTTTACGGAATTCAATTTCGAAATAGCGTTTTTTTAACACTGGACAAAATCGGATCGTTACAAATATTATAAGAACTCTTCCTAATATATATTTTAGGAATTGTGTGTGTCCCATAAGGATGGCATAACTAAGAAGTTATAGTGATTTTATGCATTGTTAGGTCCTTGTGCTGGTCAACAAGTTTAGCGAGAGGGTTTAAGGTAGAGATATAACAATTGTCCCCATTAGATGAAAAGCAAGTTATAAAGTGGTTTTGGTTAAGTTGTCTTTTCAAGTGAAGGTGTAACACCCCTAACCCACATCCATCGTCAGAATAGGGTTTTAGAGCATTACTGATCAAACAAACATAATTTCAAAACACAATCAAACGCATCCAAAGCATGTCATAACAATCATCCTAGGTGCCTAACCAATGTACCCTCATAGGTACCACAATTATATCAATAAAACATATCAATAGTACATCATTCAAATCAAACTTGTAAACATGCTAAGTTTAATCTATTTTACCTAAATCATGTTCATTTTAACATTAACTTAAAATATGCCATAATATGACCTCAAACATAAACACATATTATATGTATATAACCAACCAATATTAAACTTATAATCTCATTTACTTTACAATCAAACCACAAAATAATTATTATTTAGACACCCTAGGTACATGCTGACACAAAAGGATAAAACATCACCACGTTTGAGTTCGGGACCGTTGCTAGATATTGAATCGGAGATCAAAATTCAGTATTGATAAACCGTAAAAGTAACATATTCTAAGCCCACATTTAGTATGCTTTTGGATGATTTAAGCCCCGATTTATGTAAAAAGGTGCTCTTAATCCTTTCTTTTCATGTCTTATACTCAGGAAAGCACCCAAGGATAAAAAGAACGAGAAACGGGCTTAAAACGGACCAAATTAGGCCAAGCCATGAAATCAGCATGGCCTGGACTCCCAGCCACACGACCGTGCCACCTTTCCTTCTAGAACACGGCCTAGTCTCATTAAAGAAATTCGAACACGGCCTGGCCACGATTTACACGGGCGTGTGCCATGGCTGTGCCTCTGCCGTGGAGAAGAGCAATTTCATTCGGGAAAAGATACTTAGGGAGAAAGAAACGTATTTCAAAAGCCTATAAATACACCCTAAGTATGACCTAAAAAGGGGGGTCCAAAGCCATCGTCTAGGGGCGTCGTGCTAGGCCAGAGAAGACAGATTTGTGGGGATTCACTCAGGGATAGCCAGTTGATCCATCTCAAGAAGCCAGAGTTATACTCAAGATGGAGGATCTCCTCTTCAATTCCTTCAGGGGGTTTTAGGGATTTCTTATGTTTTGTTTTATCTTTTCTCTTGAGATGTTTTCCTTTATTGTTATGAACTAAACCTTTGGATACCCGAAGGGGATGAAACCTATGATGAATCTTGTCATTTGATTATTTGAATTATATGATAAATACTTAGTTTGTTCTTAATTATGTGAGCTTAATCCAAATTTAATGTGCTTAGGTGGAGGAGGAATAGACCCTGCCTAAGAGTAGATCCAACATAATTAAGCGGAGTTGATCGCACGCCTAGAGATAAGGTGACGAGATTTTGTCGGATTAGGGTGAAACCTAATATGGGAATCCATAGATCGATTTACTGCTATTCTAGGGGGTTATTATAAGAGAACGAGAGCTCCACTAATTAACCTAGGGTTAGACGTTATTCGCCTCGAGAGAGGGTTTAATATACGTTAGGGAGTCTTACGGATCAAACTAAGTTTAATAAACAAACTTCACTTATTTTAGGCTAAATAATAAAAAGAAAGTTAATATTAGTACTTTTAGTTCCTTTGGGTTCGATAATCCTGTCTTGCCTAAACTATACTACTGTTCGATAGGTGCACTTGCCTTTAATCGTTGTCAGAGTTAGTTTCCAGGTTCAATCATTCTTTTATAAATTTTAAAACTCTGATTTACAGAGATCAAGTTTTTGGCGCCGTTGCCGGGGAACTAAAATATTTAGAAAACTCTATTTTTATTACTTTAGCCATTATTTTTATTTTTCGCAATTTATTTTTATTTTTTTTAGTTTTAATTTTTTTAAAAAAATTTAAAATTTACTAAATTTTCTTTCTTTCTTTTCCTAGCAGGTACCTCTAGTTTATGACTAGAAGGAACCCGAGAGGACCTTTAGAATACGACAGTGATATTGAAGCTACCGCTCGGAGAAATCGCAGAGAAATTAGGCGAGCCCTAAATTACCAAGGAGAGCGAGAAGACAGATCCAATCCTACTGAAGGGATGGACGAAAATAATCTTCCACCACAAGATGTAGGAGAAAATAATGCTCCTCGTACTCTATTTGATTATGCTAAACCACATTTAACAGGAGGCGAATCTATTATTGTTAGGCCTGCTATAGCTGCTAATAATTTTGAATTAAAGCCTAACACTATACAAATGATTCAACAGTTTGTTCAATTTGATGGTTTACAGGACGAAGATCTAAACGCTCATATAGCTAATTTTTTAGAATTCTGTGATACCTTCAAAATAAATGGCGTTCCTGATGATGCCATACGACTTCGGTTATTTACCTTTTCATTAAAGAATAAAGCTAAACAGTGGTTAAACTCGTTACCACGAGGGTCAATCACTACATGGGAACAAATGACCGGAAATTTTTTATTAAAATATTTCCCACCGGCCAAAACGGCCAAATTACGTAATGATATCTCTTCTTTTGTGCAGATGGATTGAAAAACATTATACGATGTATGGGAGAGATATAAGGATCTCTTGAGGAGATGCCCACACCACGGTTTACCTTTGTGGCTCCAAGTCCAAACTTTTTATAATGGTGTGAATCTTTCAACGAGGCAATTAATTGATTCAGCCGCTGGTGGAACTTTGAACAACAGAACTCCTGAGGCAGCCTACGAGTTTATTGAAGAGATGTCATTTGAATAACTATCGATGGCAAGTTACAAGAACAAGGCCAACAAAAACAAATTGGAGTTTACAACCTCGACGCAATAACCATGCTATCAAATCGGGTAGAGTTGATGAATAAGAAGATTGATAGTTTGTGTTCTTCGCAGTACATCCAATCATGCAATGCTACACAAGTGGGACCTGTGGCGAATCCTGAGTACCCACCCTACCAACCGGCACAGAGAGCGAATGGATGAACTATATAGGTAACAATTTCAGATCTAATAATAACCCATATAGTAATAATTATAATCCAGTTGGAGGAATCACCCAAATTTTTCGTGGGGGGGACAAGGAAATCAAAGACAACAACCTCCTCAAAATTTCCAAAATCAACCCTATCCACAGGAAAAGAAGCCAAATCTTGAAGAGACGTTGAACAAATTCATAGCATCCACGAAGCCCATTTACGAAAAGCAAGCAACACTCGAAACCCAACAAACATCAATCAAAACGATCGAGAACCAAGTTGGAGGACTTACAAAGGCAATCGGGGAAATTACCCAGTCAGTCGGAGAAATTGCAAAGCTATTATCCGAACGACCGCAAGGGCATCTACCGAGTAATACTGAAATTAATCCAAAGGAGAAGATCCAAGCCATAACAGCTCAAGAAAGCGAAGAAGTAGACGAACTCAGTCCAACACAAGGAAACAAGGTAGAAAAAGGTAAAGTTGAGGTAACACAAGACAAGCCAAAATCGGTAATCAAGGAGTACCAACCTCGCGTACCTTACCCTGAGGCATTAAGAAGAGACGACACAGAAGAACAGTTCGGTAAGCTTCTTAAACTTTTAAAGAAATTACATATTAACTTACCATTACTTGAAGCTCTGTCGCAGATGCCAGATTCTAGGAAATTTTTAAAAGAGCTTCTGACAAAAAAATGGAAGTTAGATGAGTCGTCACATGTGGAACTTAACGCAAAGTGCTCAGCAATTCTCCAAAATATACTACCACAAAAGCTAAAAGATCCAGGGAGTTTTACAATTCCATGTTTAATTGGTAGACTAACTGTTGATAATGCGTTAGCTGATTTAGGGGCAAGCATAAATGTCATGCCTTATAAATTGTTTAAACAACTAGGCCTAGGGAAACCCAAACAAACTAGGATAAGCATTCAATTAGCTGATAAAACTGTTAGAATTCCTAGGGGTATTATCGAAGATGTTCCCCGTAAAATTGATGATTCGTTTTCCCAAGAGACTTTGTTGTCTTAGACATGGATGAGGATAATTCGATCCCCTAATTTTAGGAAGACCCTTTTAGCAACCGCCAGGACTAAAATTGATGTTGATGCGGGAGAACTCATACTTTGTGTAGGTAATGAGACAGTCACCATCAAGGCTCTCGACTCGGCTAAAACATCGAGTAATCAAGGTGAGAACGTAAATTCTACTGATAACCATTTGGTTAACCCTTATTTTCAGGAAGCACCACCAAAGAATACAAGCGAACCCAATCCTATACCCCATGCTAACAAAGAAATAACCCATGAAGATTGAGGGATTCAGGTTCGATGATCTAGACGCAGTGGAAGACACACTTCAAGGAGAAATTAGGGATACACGACGAAGAACCGAGAACCACACAAGATAAAACCGAAGGAGCCCCAAAAGAGCTAATAGGAACAACAAACCACTTCAAAATAGGGGACTGTGCTTCATTAGATCGAGCGAGATCCTCAAATATCTCCTCCGGACCCTAGCACAAACAAAGAAATATCTTTTAGGGTAACGAGTGTTTTCCCACACACTAATCGAGAGGTAAGTAATCCTATTTTTGGTACTTTTACTATAAACACATCTCGACTTAAATTTTTTCACGAGGATACAAATAATAACATGAGGAAGGACTTCCAACTCCTCAAACCACCACGAAGATGCAAACGAGAAGAGAGTCTAGCTTAAGACTATAAACGGGCGCTTTTCGGGAGGCAACTCGAGCACTAACCCTATTAATTTTTACATTTTTTATTTTACTTTTATTTTTCATTTTAGCACCTAACCATAAACTAACCAAAGTACTGATTTCCATGCTCACACGGCCTTGCACACTACGTAGCCGTGGCCGTGTGGAAGCTAGAAGGACAAACCACGGACGTGCTAGTAACCGTGCATGACAAAGAATGATTTCTTTTGCCAACACGGGCTGCGATAAAAAGCCACGCCCGTGCCGACTTCCCGTGTTAGGTTACTGACTTATTGAGCACGGGCGAGACATAGCTGTGCCCTACAACCGTGCGAGGTTACTGACTTGACGAGCACGGGTAAAACACGCCTGTTCTAAAGGACCGTGAGAAGAATACACGGGAGTGCTACGAGACCCACGGCCGTGGTAAAACACCTAAACGCGCCTAAAATTCAAAATCACGAAAAACACGGACTGATTAAACTCGAACAAGGGCGTGGACCGTATCACTATTTAAATATTTACTTTTATTTCTATTTTTATTTTTATTTTTATTTTCATTTTTATTTTCATTTCTATTTTTATTTTTATTTCCTTACTTTTATTTTCTTTATTATTTTCTACTTGTTATTTAGATTTAGCTTAGGATACAAAAGAAATTAGGATGGTCGCTTGAGGACTTAACCAGATTCGAGACGCTTCCCACGCTCACCTCCAATCCTATCCTGGCTTTTCATTGGCTTCATCCAAAATTCAGGAAGTTTCCGTTCTCTCCCCATCTTACGATTTTATGATTATTTTGATATTATCTACCTTTGTACATTGAGGACAATTTACATCTTAAGTGTGGGGGGGTTAACTATAGTATTATTTGAAAATCCCTGAATTATGCCTTGTCTTAAAGTAAGTTTCTCATATTATGATTAGGATGAAATTTCTAATGATTTATGATTTTTATTGATATGTTTTAGATTAAGTCATTGATAATTGTGCATTGATAATTAAATTCTAAGAATACTAGAGAATCAAGCATGATAAGTCTATTTTTCTGAATTAAAAATTTTCTAGGTTGTCGAACTAAGTTTAAATATTACTTTGAAGTTTGAAATTTACGAGGTTGACATCAAAATACCCATAATTTTTGTGAATTTTTGAGCCTTATAGAGCATATATTCTTTTTCTTGCTCACTTTATTGATTATGAGTATGACAACACTGATTTGTTATTCTAGAACTTACATCGATTGTACATGTCGAGACCACATTTTTTTGATTTGATACACAGAGATGATAAATGCACCTAGGATCTAACCCACTTACTCCATTTAAAAAGCCTACCTTCATAATTAACCCCTAGTAAACCCCGTTTAATCCTAACAACCCATTTATTAAGTTACCCGCTAATATTAACCCAAAACCCTTTTTATTCGTTTTCACCATCCTCTTTAACTACCCTTATATCGAGAGTTGATTTTGATTAGTTGCCTAATTATGAATTTTAGTAATTTATCCCTTATTATGTATTTAGTTTGTTCTTAAAAAAAACGAAGTATATTCATTATTAGTATGTGATTAAAACGAGCTTATACATTTAAAATCCAAATATCGAAAAAAGAAGCTCGTATTATTGATATTCTTAGTTTTCAATTGATGTAATTATTATTATTAGTTCGTTAGTTCTTAGTTAGGTAATTTGTCAATTCAAACTCGATTCTAACCCTCTAATTCAGCCTTATTCCACACCTTAACCTAGCCCAGTTACAACCTTAACAAAGACCTTTTGATTTGTGTTTCATCTCATATTTCAATTGGTGGAGATTTGATTTTCATGCAAGCCTATGGGATTAACTCTTCATGTTTGACTTTTGAGTGCCTAAATTCTGAACCTTAAACACTTTGAGTGATTTGAGTGAATCTTTTGTGAGGATGTCAATCCTTGTCGATTTCAAATTAAAGGTAATTATCTAGATAAGGGGAGACGCCTATGTTTAGGAGCTACAAAATCTATGACTTATACTGTTTGAATTTTTAGGGCACTTTGAATTGAGTTATCCATGTATAAATTATCTATGAATTATGATGAGACACTATTAATGAAAATTATGAAACATGGAAAGTTCGTTTTAATTGTAAGTTGAGAATTTTGCTTGAGGACAAGCAAAAGCTTAAGTGTGGGGGTATTTGATAAACCGTAAAAGTAACATATTCTAAGCCCACATTTAGTATGCTTTTGGATGATTTAAGCCCCAATTTATGTAAAAAGGTGCTCTTAATCCTTTCTTTTCATGTCTTATACTCAGGAAAGCACCCAAGGATAAAAAGAATGAGAAACGGGCTTAAAACGGACCAAATTGGGCCAAGCCATGAAACCAACACGGCCTGGACTCCCAGCCACACGGCCGTGCCACCTTTCCTTCTAGAACACGGCCTAACCCCGACTCACACGGCCGTGTCTCATTAAAGAAATCCGAACACGGCTGGCCACGATTTACACGGCGCGTGCCATGGCCGTGCCTCTGCCGTGGAGAAGAGCAATTTCATTCGGAAAGGATACTTAGGAGAAAAAAACGTATTTCAAAAGCCTATAAATACACCCTAAGTATGACCTGAAAAGGGGGCCCAAAGCCATCGTCTAGGGGCGTCGTGCTAGGCCGAGAAAGCGATTTGTGGGGATTCACTCGAGGATAGCCAGTTGATCCATCTCAAGAAGCGAGTTATACTCAAGATGGAGGATCTCCTCTTCAATTCCTTCAGGGGGTTTTAAGGATTTCTTATGTTTTGTTTTATCTTTTCTCTTGAGATGTTTTCCTTTATTGTTATGAACTAAACCTTCTGATACCCAAGAGATGAAACCTATGATGAATCTTGTTATTTGATTATTTGAATTATATGATAAATACTTAGTTTGTTCTTAATTATGTGAGCTTAATCCAAATTTAATGTGCTTAGGTGGAGGAGGAATAGACCACGCCTAAGAGTAGATCCAACATAATTAAGCGGAGTTGATCGCACGCCTAGAGATAGGGTGTGACGAGATTTTACCTGATTAGGGTGAAACCTAATATGGGAATCCATAGATCGATTTACTGCTATTCTAGGGGGTTATTATAAGAGAACGAGAGTTCCACTAATTAACCTAGGGTTAGATGTTATTTTCCTCGAGAGAGGGTTTAATATACGTTAAGGAGTCTTACGGATCAAACTAAGTAAAAAAAATCATATGGTTCAGTGATAGATAACAAGTGAAGTCTAGGTGGATTCTTCCTAGGGTATCGTTTAAATCAACTGAGTTTTTTCCAAGTTATTTTCCAATTTCATTCTTCTTTGTCTTAGAGTCTTTAGTTTAGTAGTTAATTAATTTAGTTTAATAAACAAACTTCACTTATTTTAGGCTAAATAATAAAAAGAAAGTTAATATTAGTACTTTTAGTTCCTTTGGGTTCGATAATCCGGTCTTGCCTAAACTATACTACTGTTTGATAGGTGCACTTGCCTTTAATCGTTGTCAGAGTTAGTTTCCAGGTTCGATCATTCTATTATAAATTTTAAAACTCGATTTACAAACGATCAAGTACCTAACTTTGTACGGAAAACGAAAATGTCACCGAGTAATACTCAGTAGTATTTCTATAATCCGAATAAAAAAATATGAATCACAAATATACAATCTAAATATTTCAATAACCATATCACATTTCATTTGTTTCACAATATCTCAATTCTCATATTTTCTATATAAATAGCTTTTCACAATATAATACACATATCAATTAAACAATAATTTTGTTCATTCTATATCCAATTCATGAATACACAATTCATGTGTCTCAATCCATATTTCAATTCACTGTCCCATTTTCATTTAACATACAATATCATATAACATCAATCATAATGCAATTTCAATTAATTACCCCTATTAACATTACTCGAACTCGGACGGATACACGGATCCAACCAAACACTCCAGTTTGGCACCCAGTGCCTCATCGGATAATTCGAAGTAAAAATTTGACACCCAGTGTCTCATCGACTAAACCGAAGTAAATTGGCACCCATTACCTCATTGAATATATCCGAAGTAATAAATTGACACCCAATGTCTCATCGACTCAAAGTCGAAGAAATCCCTGAACTTTTCTAATCCTATGGTATGACATCTACTCAGCCCGATACAGTTAATAGGGTTCCAATTCGCTTTTCAAATACAACCAATATTCATTTCAATTCAAATAATAAATATATTCAATATATATGTACCAATTCAATCCATTCAATCAACTTAAATTCAATTCAATGACAAAGTGTCAAATACTCACCTCAACACTTACTATATGCATTAAATAAAAAATACAACAATTGATAACTAGTTTCGGAGTATAGAAATACAAACCGGAAATTCCGAGCTATTCCTCGTCGACTTTATTTTTTCCCTTTTTAGTCGAGGGTTCCGGTACGACGTTAGCTACGGAATTAAAAAAATTAAAATTCATCAATACAACACAATTCAATCTCATATTTAATATTTTAAATTTTTACTCAATATTTACTTAAATTCCAATTTAGTCCTTAAACCAAGACTAATTTTATTTCTTCACAATCAATCTTATGTTTTCATACAAATTCCACTTTAGACTAGATTTAACTCCCTTGTAATAGCCCATTTTGCCCGGGCTTAGAATAAACAAACCCAAAAAAAATATTAAAAAGTAAATACCAAAAATGTCCCTTTTACAGTCCTTTTACAAAGCCCAATAAATTCAACAAGCCCAAAACCGTTACACCTTGGCCCGATACATTAAGCCCAACACCTAAACTTCCTACCCAGTTCCAGTAACCCAAACCAGACCCAATACCCTAACTATCCAGACCCAAACTCGCATATGGCCCAAGTGGCCCAAAAGCTTGCGGACGCAGGAAACCTTAGGTTTCCATTGCGCCGCAAGCGTCCCAGCAGAAAGAGCCCAATCGTCGCGCCGTAATCAGCTCCCCAACAGCCCTTCGGTCACGTCACCATCGCGCCGCAATCCACGCGATCCTCATCTCCGTCGCAAGATCTTCGTCGCTCTACCTGCAAAAAGGAAAGAATAACAACAATAGATCACATCAAACATTTTATTTCTTTTTTTATTTTTCATTTTGAAAGGCTATAAAAGCCTGTCATAAACCTGTAAACGGACACAAATACAATCGGAGGTAATAGGAGAGATAGATACAGAGAATACACACAGAAAAATAGAGATACGCAAACAGTCACAGAAATATACAGAGAAATAAATTTTTTTCGTTTACAAAGGTGATCTATATTCTGTTTTCTTGTTATTTGTACTCTTATTTTTTTTTTGTTTCGTGCATGCTTTATTTACAAAATAATATAAAAAAAACGAAATTCTTACCTTGGTGCCACCGTAGGCGACGGCGCGTGAGGCGCGTGCGCGATGATGGCCGGAGGTCGACGACCTGTGAGGGCAGAGCAAATTCCTAAGACCCCTGCCCCTTTTTTTTATTTTTGGTGTTAAAATGAATTTTTTGGGCCAATTTTAACTTTTCTAACAGTTCAAAAACGGCGTCGTTTTTGCTTAATTCAATAAGCATAAAACGACGTCGTTTTAAGAGGGGATACGCATGTCGACTCGAAAACTCGGGGAGGATCCGCGTGTTTTTTTCAAATGGGATAATTGTCATTTTGGTCCTTCCGCTATTTTTAGTTTTTAAATTAAGTCCAATTTGAATTTTTATTTTTGATAATTAAGCCCTGAAATTTCCTTTCTGTTTCAATTAAGTCCTCGGGCTTCTAAAAGGCTA
This sequence comes from Gossypium sturtianum, assembly GCA_025698515.1. Taxonomy (NCBI): domain Eukaryota; kingdom Viridiplantae; phylum Streptophyta; class Magnoliopsida; order Malvales; family Malvaceae; genus Gossypium; species Gossypium sturtianum. Next base: position 11,103,869 of record CM046952.1, on the reverse strand, counting down.
AGATCAAAACGTCATCGTTTTTAAATTTGGCATAATTGCCATTTTAGCCCCTATAGTATAATGCGCATTTTCGATTTAATCCTTTTCTGTTTGCTATTTAATCCTTATTTTATTTTATTATTCTATTTTTAGTTATCTTGATATTATATTAAATTGTTTTATTGTATTAATATGTTATGTTTTTATTATATTAATTTTATTAATAGTATAAATTCACTTATTTTTTTATTATTACCATATATATATATTAAATTACTATTATGTATTATTTTATTCAGTTTAATATTATTTAAATTATATATTATTTCATAATTTATATATTTATTATTGTATTATATTTTCAAAATTTTATATATTATATTATTATATTATATTATATGTATAATTCAAATCATTTTATATTTTATAAATTTCAGTATATTATATATTGTTTATACTATTTGTATTAAATATATATAGTTTTGTATTATATTATTTTAAATATTTTTTTTATTTAAAATTGTTTATTTATTTCAAAACGTATCTAATTTTCTCAATATATAAATATATATATTTTGTTATTTTTTTATTTTTGTAATATTTATTTATTATTTGGCATATGTTATTGCATAAAATGTTTAATCTTGTGTATAAAGTCTTCATATTTATTTTGTAGTTTTTTTTTTATTATTGCTCTATATTGGTCCATATTCTTCCATTTATTCATGATTGTTTAGTATAAGTATTATTGTTAGTTATATTTTATATTACTTGTATAAATATGAAATTTTAGTATGCCATAATTGCTTTTGATATTTATATTTGATAATGTATAAATGCGATATGGTCTCATGAATCGTTGTTCAAAATAAAATACATTTTTTTACAAAATTACTATATTTTATCTAAAGGTTTTTAAAATAAGGCAATGTTTTGTATTTAGAAATTCGGGAAATAGTGCCCTAACGTGCTGGGTTTCGATTTTCCGTTTGGCTAAATAACTAAATATCCTTTTAACAAGTTTTGTAAATCATGAGATGATTTTGATTACGAAGGTTTTAAAACATCGTGTCCTAACGTGCTGGATGTGATGTTTATATTCCTTCGGAACAAAGAAATCTCAAAGTTTTAAATCAAATTGTTCAGTTTTTTTAGTCATATTTTAAATGTTTATTAAATTTCAAACATTTGGACATGATTCTATCGATTAGGTACCAATTTTTGGGCGTTATGAGGGTGCTAACCCTTCCTCATACGTAACCGACTCCCGAACCCGTTTTCTTGTTTTTCGTGGACCAAAAATCAGATGTTTTAAAATAAAACGTTTTGTAAGGTGATCCAATCACACCTAAGTAAAAAGGGATTGGTGGCGACTCCCACTTTCGTTTTTAAAAGTCGATCCTGTTTTTTAAAATTTTAAAAATAGTTTCGACAGCTTGGCGACTCCACTGGGGACATATAAGAGAGTCAAGCCATAAAATCGATAATTTCATGTCCTTTTGTTCGAATTTAAAATTTTGATTTAAAAAAAAAGCATAATCTTTTTATTGTATGTGATTTTAAAATATATCTCTTTGCATTGCACTGCATGACCGCCGTGGTCACACCCTTAAGTGGGAGCGAGAAGCTACGCCTTCGTGAGGTTTTCACCTCCGCATGGGCTAGTGGACTGCTTCCGAAATACATCTGTACCTATGTCTTCGTGAAGTTTTCACTTTCGCATGGCCATAGGGAAATGTATTCCCCTGAACCGAACTCGGTCCGTATGAGGCTATAATGGGTGAAGATCGAGGAATCTGCTGGTTCAGGTACCTCAACTTTAGAACTAAACCACATATAGTAAACCTTAAGAATTCACCTTAGGTAGAGCTATGCCAAACTTTAGTATATACCCTGATATGTGTGTGTTTATTTTACTTGTTTTATATTTTATTATGTGGTACTAACTCGTTGTGTTTCATTTTTGTGCATGCCATTTCATATTTTTAGAGGTATCGATTCACGGTCAATTTCTAAGTTAGAAAGCTGGTTATGGAGAACGAGTTACTTGATAAGTGGGAGACAATGCAGCTGTTCGCACATGGTCAGAGCAAACGCAATCGGAGAAAGGAAATGGCTTAGTTGACGGGTATGTATCTGAACTATGGGATTTTACTCATATTAGTACTACATAGAATGAGCTTCAAGAGTTGAAAGAGATATGGACCCAGTGGGACAATGAGTCAAAGCAGACGTTCTATCGTAGTTATGGCGATCTACCTTACTTACTCGACACCAAGGTAGATAAGCATCTGTTATGGGCTATGACTCAATTTTGGAACTCTGCTTATAGCTGTTTCACTTTCGGGGAAGTAGATTTAGTGCCCACGCTGGAGGAATATACAACCTTGCTTCGATGTTCGAGGTTCCAAGTCGACAAAGCTTATTTTAGGGCTGCCAATGTTCCAACTTTTGTGAAGAAATTGATGAGCATCACAGGGATGAGTGAACAGTGGGTTACAGCTAGAATCCAAGAGAAAGGTGAAGGTAGATGCGTACTGATAAACCGCAAAAGTAACATATTCTAAGCCTACATTTAGTATGCTTTTGGATGATTTAAGCCCCAATTTATGTAAAAAGGTGCTCTTAATCCTTTCTTTTCATGTCTTATACCCAAGAAAGCACCCGATGACGAAAAGAACGAGAAACGGGCTTAAAACGGACCAAATTGGGCCAAGCCACGAAATCAACACGGCCTGGACTTCAAGCCACACGATCGTGCCACCATTCCTACTAGAACACGGCCTTACCACGACTTACACGGCCGTGCCTCATTCAACAGTGTCGAACACGGCCTGGCCACGATTTACACGGGCGTGTGCCATGGCCATGCCTCTGCTGGGGAGAAGACCAATTTCATTCGGGAAAGGATACTTAGGGAGAAAAAAATGTGTTTTAAAAGCCTATAAATACACTCTAGGTACCAGTTGAAAGCGGGGCGGAGAGCTAGGCCAAGAAGCCAAGCCGAGAAGGTCAGATTTGTGGGAATCACTCGAAGATAGCTAGTTGATCCATCTCAAGAAGCCGGAATTCTATTCAAGACGGAGGATCTCCTCTTCAATTCCTTTAGGGGGTTTTAGGGATTTCTTATGTTTTGTTTTATCTTTTCTCTTGAGATGTTGTCTTTTATTATTATGAACTAAACCTTCGGATACCCGAAGGGGATGAAACCTATAAGGAATCTTGTTATTTGATTTTTTGAATTATATGATAATAACTTAGTTTGTTCTTAATTGTGTGAACTTAATCCAAATCTAATGTGCTTAGGTGGAGGAGGAATAGACTCTGCCTAAGAGTAGATCCAACATAATTAAGCGGAGTTGATCGCACGCCTAGAGATAGGGTGACGAGATTTTGCCGGATTAGGGTGAAGCCTAATATGGGAGTCCATAGATCGATTTACTGCTATTCTAGGGGGTTATTATAAGTGAATGAGAGTTCCACTAATTAACCTAGGGTTAGACGTTATTCGCCTCGAGAGAGGGTTTAATATACGTTAGGGAGTCTCACGGATCAAACTAAGTAAATAAATCATATGGTTCAAAGTTAGATAACAAGTGAAGTCTAGGTGGATTTTTCCTAAGGGTATCGTTTGAGTCAACTGAGTTTTCCCAAAAGTTATTTCCCGAATTCATTCTTTTTGTCTTTGCGTCTTAGCTTAGTAAGTAGATTAGTTTTAGTTTAAACAATCATCACTTTATATTAAGGCTAAATAATAAAAAGACGGTGAGTATTAGTACTTTTAGTTCCTTTGGGTTCGACAATCCGGTCTTGCCTAAACTATACTACTGTTCGATAGGTGCACTTGCCTTTAATCGTTGTCAGAGTTGGTTTCCAGGTTCGATCATTCTTTTATAAATTTTAAAACTCTGATTTACAGCGATCAAGTTTTTGGCGCTGTTGCCGGGGAACTAAAATATTAAGAAAACTCTATTTTTATTACTTTAGCCATTATTTTTATTTTTCGTAATTTATTTTTATTTTTAGTTTTAATTTTAAATTTGCTAAACTTTCTTTCTTTCTTTTCCTAGCAGGTACCTCTAGTTTATGACTAGAAGGAACCCGAGAGGATTTTTAGAATACGACAGTGATATAATAGCTACCGCTCAAAGAAATCGCAGAGAAATTAGGCGAGCCCTAAATTACCAAGGAGAGCGAGAAGATAGATCCAATCCTACTGAAGGGATGGACGAAAATAATCTTCCACCACAAGATGTGGGAGAAAATAATACTCCTCGTACTATGTTTGATTATGCTAAACCGCATTTAACAGGAGCCGAATCTAGTATTGTTAGGCCTGCTATAGCTGCTAATAATTTTGAATTAAAGCCTAACACTATACAAATGATTCAACAGTTTGTTCAATTTAAGGGTTTACAGGACGAAGATCCAAACGCTCATATAGCTAATTTTTTTAGAATTCTATGATACCTTCAAAATAAATGGCGTTTTTGATGATGCCATACGACTTCGGTTATTTCCCTTTTAATTAAAGAATAAAGCTAAGCAGTGGTTAAACTCGTTACCACGAGGGTCAATCACTACATGGGAACAAATGACCGAAAAATTTTTATTAAAATATTTCCTACCGGCCAAAACAGCCAAATTACGTAATGATATCTCTTCTTTTATGCAGATGGATTTAGAGACATTATACGATGCATGTGAGAGATATAATGATCTCTTGAGAAGGTGTCCGCACCATGGTTTACCTTTGTGGCTCCAAGTCCAAACTTTTTATAACGGTGTAAATCCTTCAACGAGGCAATTAATTGATTCAAATTCACGGTGGAACCCTGAATAATAGAACTCCTGAGGCACCTTCTACGATTTTATTGAAGAGATGTCGCAGAATAACTATCAGTGGCAAGTTACAAGAATAAGGTCAACAAAAATAGCCGAAGTTTACAACCTCGACGCAGTAACCATGCTATCAAATCAGGTAGAATTGATGAATAAGAAGATTGATAGTTTGTGTTCTTCGCAGGTACATCCAGTCATGCAAAGTCATGCACGCGCAAGTGGAACTGTGGCAAATTCTGAGTACCAACCCTACCAACCAGGCACAGAGAGCGAACAGATGAACTATATAGGTAACAATTTTAGATCTAATAATAACCCATATAGTAATAACTATAATCCAGGTTGGAGGAACCACCCAAATTTTTCGTGGGGAGGACAAGGAAATCAATGACAACAACCTCCTCAAAATATCCAAAATCAGACCTATCCACAAGAAAAGAAGCCGAGTCTTGAAGAGACGTTGAACAAATTCATAGCATCCACAGAAGCCCGTCTCAAAAAAATGAGGTAACACTCGACACCCAACAAACATCGATCAAAAAGATCGAGAACCAAGTTGGAGGACTTACAAAGGCAATCGGAAATTACCCGATCGATCCGAGAAATTGCAAAGCTATTATCCGAACGATCGCAAGGTTGTCTACCGAGTAATACTGAAATTAATCCAAAGGAGCAATTCCAAGCCATAACACCAAGAAAGCGAAGAAGTAGATGAACCCACCCAACACAAGGAATCGAGGTAGAAAAGGTAAAGTTGAGGTAACACAAGACAAGCCAAAACCGGTAATCAAGGAGTGCCAACCTCGCATACCTTACCCTGAGGCATTAAGAAGAGACGACACAGAAGAACAGTTCGGTAAGTTTCTTAAACTCTTAAAGAAATTACATATTAACTTACCATTACTTGAAGCTCACGCGCGGATGCCGATTCTAGGAAATTTTTAAAAGAGCTTCCGACAAACAAACGGAAGTTAGACGAGTCGTTACATGTGGAACCTAACGCAAAGTGCTCAGCAATTCTCCAAAATAGACTACCACAAAAGCTAAAAGATCCATGGAGTTTTACAATTCCATGTTTAATTGGTAAACTAACTGTTGATAATGCGTTAGCTGATTTAGGGGCAAGCATAAATGTCATGCCTTATAAATTGTTTAAACAATTAGGTCTAGGGAAACCCAAACAAACTAGGATGAGCATTCAATTAGTGTTAAAATCAAGTTAGAATTCCTAGGGTATTATCGAAGATGTTCTTATGAAAATCGATGATTCATTTTCTCGATGAGACTTTGTTGTCTTAGACATGGATGAGGATAATTCGATCCCCTAATCTTAGGAAGACCCTTTTAGCGAATCGCCGGGACTAAAATTGTTGTTGATGCAGGAGAACTCATACTTTGTGTAGGTAATGAGACAATCACCACCAAGGCTCTCGACTCGGCTAGAACATCGAGTAATCAAGGTGAGAACGTAAATTCTACTAATAACCATTCGGTTAACCCTTATTTTCGTGAAGCACCACCAAAGAATACAAACCAACCCGATCCTAAACCCCATGCCAACAAAGAAATAACTCATGAAGATCGAGGATTCATTTGATGATCTAGACGAGTGGAAGACACACTTCAAGGAGAAATTAGGGATACACGACGAAGAACCGGAACCACACGAGATAAAACTGAAGGAGCCCCCAAAAGAGCTAATAGGAACAACAAATCACTTCAAAATAGGGGACCAAGTACATTAGATCAGTAAATCCTCGAATATCTCATCCCGACCACAGCACAAACAATGAAATATCTTTTAGGGTAACCAGTGTTTTCCCACACTTAACGATCGAGAGGTAAGTAATTCTACTTTTGGTACTTTTACTATAAACGCATCTCGACTTAAATTTTTTCACGAGGATACAGATAATAACATGAGGAAGGACTTCCAACTCCTCAAACCACCCTGAAGATGCAAACGAGAAGAGAGTCTAGCTTAAGACTATAAACGAGCACTTCTCGAGAGGCAACCCGAGCACTAATACTAGTATTTTTTTTATATATATTCAGTTTATCTTAATTTTCCTTTTTATCTTCCTTTTTAGCAACTAACAACCAACTAACCAAGTGCAGAATTCCAGGCCACACGGCCTTACACACAACCGTGGCCGTGGCCGTGTAGGTACTCCGACGCTTTAAACTAACAGAGCAGAGAAGGTACATGTCAGGGCAAAACAAATTTTTAGAATCACGGACCCAACTACTACCCCACGGGCACCGACAAAGTGGCACGACCGCGCTTTTACTACCGTGTGAGGCTAACGACTTGCCAACTACGGCCGAACACGCCGCGCGTCGAATAACCGTGTCAATATACTGACTTGTCGAACACAGGCTAGACACGAGCCTGAGGAACCAACATGCCCTAGAACACGGCCGTGTGAGGCGGCCGTGTGAATCGACACACCCTCAACCCACGGGCGTGGGAAACTGCCAGATCTGAAGGTTTATTTAACACCATACCCTTCTCCTTTCTCTTCTTAACCCACTTTTTTTTTCTTCTCCTTTCTTCTTCTTTCTTTCTTTCTTTCTTTCTTTTCTCCTCTTTCTTTTCCTTTTCCTAATAAATCCTTAGACTCTTGAGCCACAACAATATCATATCCATGGCAAGGAAGCGTAAAAGGCCAATCACAGTCTCCTCAAAGGAGACCGATTCACATGAGTTCATGCCGGCAGCTTCATCCAAACAACAAGCCAAGGATCTTTGAGACCAATTATCTGTTCTTTTATTTTTATCTTCTTATTTATTTTCCTTATCTTTACTTCTCTTCTACTTAATTTAGCTTATTTTATCTTAATTTCTTAATTTTAGGTTCTAAAGGCTGCTTGGGAATCACACCACCACCACCACCATAACCTCAGCCTTAGAAATCACACCCAACAATAATGACCTCCCAGTCTATTCATCTTTTCTTTTAATTTTAGTTTTCTTCTTAGCCTCCTTCTCTTTATCTTTCGTGTCCTTAATTTTATATTTAGTTTACTTTAATTATCCCTGGCTAATTCCACACGAGCCTCCCAATTTCTTCATCTAGCGCAGGTTCGTCATCCAGACGGCCCATCACCACCAACAAAGGCACAATCTCCTCTCAAGGAATCATCCGAAAATTCAGGAAGTTTTTACTTATCCCCATATTTGATGATTTAATTACAAGGTTATTATATATTTTTGTACATTGAGGGCAATGTACATCTCAAGTGTGGGGGGGTGAACAACCTAAAAAGATACCTAACTTAAATCCCTGAATTTAGTCTTGTTTGAAAGTAAATTACTCATATTACTAATTAGGATGGAATTTCTGATGATTTATGATTTTTATTGATATGTTTTAGATTAAGTCATTGATAATTGTGCATTGATAGTTAAATTCTAAGAATACTAGAGAATCAAGCATGATAAGTCTATTTTTCAGAAATTAAAAATTTGCTAGGTTGTCAAACTGAGTTTAAATATTATCTTGAAGTTTGAAATTTACGAGGTTGACATCAAAATACCCATAAATTTTGTGAGTTTTTGAGCCTTATAGAGCATATGTTCTTTTCTTGCTCACTTTATTGATTATGAGTATGTCAACATTGATTTGTTATTCTAGAACTTGCATCGATTATACATGTCGAGACCACACCTATGATTTGATATACAGAGATGATGAAGGCACCTAGTTTTAACCCACTTACTCTAATAAAAGCCCACCTTCACAAATTAACCCATAGTGAACCCCTTTTAATCCTAACTACCCTATTTATTGACATAACCACTAATATTAACCCAGAACCACTTTGTTTTTGTTATCACCATTCCTTTTGACTACCCTTATATCGAGATTTGATTTGATTAATAGCCTAACTATGTTTTTATTTCAGTAATTATGTATTTATATTTTGTTCTTAAAAAAAAGTATATTCATTATTCATCATTAGTTGCGATTAAATGAGCTTATACGCTTAAATTCCAAGTATCGAAAAAAGAAGCTCGTATTATTAGTATTATTAGTTTTCAATTGATGTAATTATTATTATTAGTTCATTAGTTCTTAGTTAGGTAATCTATAAATTCAATCTCGATTCTAACCCTCTAATTCAGCCTTACTCCACACCTTAACCCTAGCCTCGTTACAACCCTAACAAAGACCTTTTGATTTGTGTTTTCATCTCATATTTCAGTGGTGGAGATTTGATTTTCATGCAAGCCTATGGGATTAACTCTTTATGTTCGACCTTTGAGTGCCTAATTGTGAACCATAAACACTTTGAGTGATTTGAGTGAATCTTTTGTAAGGATGTCAATCCTTGTCGATTTCAAATTAAAGGTAATTATCTAGATAAGGGGAGACGCCTATGTTTTCGAGCTACAAAATCTATGACTTATACTGTTTGAATTTTTAAGACACTTTGAATTGAATTATCCATGTATAAATTATCTATGAATTATGATGACACACTATCAACGACTATTATGAATTGAGGAAAGTTCGTTTTAATTGTAAGTTGAGAATTTTGCTTGAGGACAAGCAAAAGCTTAAGTGTAGGGGTATTTGATAAACCGTAAAAGTAACATATTCTAAGCCCACATTTAGTATGCTTTTGGATGATTTAAGCCCCGATTTATGTAAAAAAGGTGCTCTTAATCCTTTCTTTTCATGTCTTATACTCAGGAAAGCACCCGATGACGAAAAGAATGAGAAACGGACTTAAAACGGACCAAATTAGGCCAAGCCACGAAATTAGCACGGCTTGGACTTCAAGCCACACGGCCGTGCCACCATTCCTACTAGAACACGGCCTTACCACGACTTACACGGCCGTGCCTCATTCAACAGTGTCGAACACGGCCTGGCCACGATTTACACGGGCGTGTGCCATGGCCGTGCCTCTGCCGTGGAGAAGAGCAATTTTCTTCGGAAAAAGATACTTAGGGAGAAAGAATCGTGTTTCAAAAGCCTATAAATACACCTTAGGTACCAGCTGAAAGCGGGGAGGAGAGCTAGGCCAAGAAGCCAAGCCGAGAAGGTCAGATTTGTGGGAATCACTCGAAGATAGCCAGTTGATCCATCTCAAGAAGCCGGAATTCTACTCAAGACGGAGGATCTCCTCTTCAATTCCTTCAGGGGGTTTTAGGGATTTCTTATGTTTTGTTTTATCTTTTCTCTTGAGATGTTGTCTTTTATTATTATGAACTAAACCTTCTGATACAGAAGGGATGAAACCTATGAGGAATCTTGTTATTTGATTTTTGAATTATATGATAATAACTTAGTTTGTTCTTAATTGTGTGAACTTAATCCAAATCTAATGTGCTTAGGTGGAGGAGGAATAGACCTTGCCTAAGAGTAGATCCAACATAATTAAGCGGAATTGATCGCACGCCTAGAGATAGGGTGACGAGATTTTACCGGATTAGGGTGAAACCTAATATGGGAGTCCACAGATCTATTTACTACTATTCTAGGGGGTTATTATAAGCGAACGAGAGTTCCACTAATTAACCTAGGGTTAGACGTTATTCGCCTCGAGAGAGGGTTTAATATACGTTAGGGAGTCTCACGGATCAAACTAAGTAAATAAATCATATGGTTCAAAGTTAGATAACAAGTAAAGTCTAGGTGGATTTTTCCTAAGGGTATCGTTTGAGTCAACTGAGTTTTCCCAAAGGTTATTTCCCGAATTCATTCTTTTTGTCTTTGTGTCTTAGCTTAGTAAGTAGATTAGTTTTAGTTTAAACAATCATCACTTTATATTAAGGCTAAATAATAAAAAGACGGCGAGTATTAGTACTTTTAGTTCCTTTGGGTTCGACAATCCGGTCTTGCCTAAACTATACTACTGTTTGATAGGTGCACTTGCCTTTAATCGTTGTCAGAGTTGGTTTTCAGGTTCGATCATTCTTTTATAAATTTTAAAACTCTGATTTACAGCGATCACATACCTTGGGTGAGTTTAAGAGACCTGATCCTAGCACATCCAGATGAAAAGAAGAAGATCGACATCTTTGCCTTATATATTTATGGTTTGGTGATCTTCCCCAAAGCTCTAAGACATATAGATGAAGCAGTTACTGATTTATTTGATCGACTTAACAAAGGGGTCACACCTGTACCTGCGATATTAGCCGAGGCGTTCAGATCCTTAAATGCATGTCGGAGAGCTGGTGAAAGTAGATTTATTGGATGCGCACAGTTATTAATGGTTTGGTTTCACAGTTATTTTTGGAAGGTTGACAGGGTTCCTTACCGAGTGTTCTTTGAAGGTTATTCTCTCTTAAAGGAGGCCACAGCTACGAAAAGGAGAGACGATCTATCAGAGGAAAGGTGGATAGAAATTCTTCAAAACCTCCGAGAGGAAGATGTTGAGTGGAAAGCCCCTTGGTCGGTTCCCGACAGAGTCCTTTGTCGGTGTGGAAGTTTTGATTGGGTACCTCTGCCTTGAATCTGGGGAGCTGTTGGATATGCACCGTTGCTCGTATTAAGGCAATATAAAGCAAGACAGTTTATACCGGTGACACAGGGGTTAGCTCAAAGTGAATTCTCAAATAAGGGGGATAATTATAAGAAGAGGATTCGAGAGATTTCTGAGGCTTGGAAGCAAGCTCGCTGTATGAAGATATTGACTAGTGGACCGAAAACTACCCCGGAGTACAAGGAGTGGATGAGCAAAAGGATCAACGATAACATCCCTGGGCCAAGTTTGGAGGGTGCTCGATCGATGAAGGAGTATTTACAAGTGTTCCCATCGGAGTTAGAAATTGTGAAGCAAGATTTCAAAAAGAAGAGTTTAGAGCTTGGAAAGAGGATAGAGAAGCTAGAAGAAGAAAAGATGTATTTGAGGCTAGATATGGATGTTCAGAAATCAGAGGCTGAGAAATTAAGAAAGGAAAAGAGGAAGATAGAAGAAGATCGAGACAGTTTGAAGATGGAGTATAAGAAGATACGTCTGACGATGAAGAACGTTGGATTGGGAAAGACTTCGGAACAGTGGCAGCAAGAGGTCCAAGAGGAAAAGGCCAAAGCTGACAATTGGGAGAGGAAGTTTCGAGAAATGCAAGCGCGAAACGAGGCTTTAGATAAAAACTTGGCAGAAAGTTTAAATGAAAAGGGAGAATTAAAAGCTAGAGTGGCTGAACTTGGACGGTCTCTTCATCACCATCGAAGCCGTAATTCCGCGATCGAGTTAAAGTCAAGTCTGAACAAGATCAAGGAAATGAAGGGTAAGATAAAAGAGTTAGAATCAGCATTGCACAGTTGTGAACTTCAGATCGAGCTTCTTGAAACAAGAGAAGGGCGTTGGAAGGAAGAGCTTCACCATTCTCAGGATCAAGTTAGAAGTCGAGGTTACCTCATGGGTGAAGCAATAGTTCAGATTCGAGAGGTAGCTGATCATCTACAGCATTTGGCATCACAGGCTGATACGTTGAGCATGAAGTATGAGCTACAGTCCGATCGCAGTCAAGAGCTAGCTTCCTTGCTTGGGAAAATCAAAACCTTAGGACTTAGGGCAAAAGCATATTTGTATTCCGTTTTATGTAAAGGATTTTGTTTTCTAATAAAGTTTTCTAAAATGAAGTTGAATCAGAATCGATGCCTCTTTGCATTCATGCATTTGCATTACATCATATCATATGCATTTAAGTCCATAGAGAGAGTCTAATTAGTTGAAATTATAACAGAGAGAGAGAGAGAGAAAAAGGGAAGGAAAATCTAGAAGCTGAACATCCTTACGGTACACGTGCTAAATCAAAGAAAATAGATCAAAGATTGGAACAATTCCAAAGAGACATGCAAGACCAGATGTAAGAGCAGATGGAAAAACTCCAACAAGAGATGAGGGACCAGATGTTGGAGGTTCAAAAAAATATGATGACTCAAATGGCCCAAATGCTGAGTGGGGCAATGGACAAGGGAAAGGGTCCCATAGTTAACGCTGAAGACAATGAGGATTTTCCTAGGGGATTCACTCTACCACACGTGCAAACACAACATAAGGAATATCCCAGAAGGCCACCTGTCACAATTAGGCCTCAGCAAGGGCAAGCTGACATTGGAATGCCCATGAATTTTCAAGTTGGCATAGGATCCAACCCAAGGGATAACCCCGCTAATCCTGTTATTCCTGATCTGGACATGGTAGAGAGAGAGGGGATCAGAACAGAATCTTCAAGACAGCCTGAAGATCGTTGTAGATGGTTGGAAGAAAAATTCAAGGCTTTGGAAAATACCGACCATCACCATGGTATTGACGCAAAGGATTTGAGTCTTGTTCCAGATCTGGTGCTTCCTCATAAATTTAAGATGCCAGAATTTGAGAAGTACAGTGGGACTAGTTGCCCTGAAGCCCACATCACTATGTTCTGTAGATGCATGACTAGTTACGTGAACAATGATCAACTTTTGATCCATTGTTTCCAAGACAGTTTGACGGGAGCGGCGTCTAGGTGGTACAATCAACTTAGCCGTGCTAATATTAGCTCATGGAGAGACTTGGCTCAAGCCTTCATGAAGTAATACAATCATGTCACAGACATGACGCCTGATAGAATCATGTTGCAAAACATGGAAAAGAAATCGAATGAAAGCTTCAGGCAATACGCACAAAGATGGAAGGAAATGGCCATGCAAGTTCAACCACCTCTCCTGGAAAAGGAAACCACCATGTTGTTTATCAACACTCTAAATGCGTCTTTTATCACCCATATGATAGGAAACACCACCAAAAGCTTCGCAGATATAGTGATGGCAGGGGAAATGATAGAAAATGCCATAAGGGGTAGTAAGATTGAAGCGGAAGAAACCACTAGGAGATCTACTCCAAGGAAAAATGACAATGAGGTGAACAACACGAGTACATATAACAAAGGGTACTCAAAGGTAGTTACTATTAGCCAGCCAAAAGTAGTTACTGCCGGACAACAAGGGTCAACAAGACAAGAATCAGGCCCAAGACAAAATTCTGAAAAGCTCCAATTTACGCCAACCCCAATGACGTATAAGGAGCTATATCAAAGTTTATTCGATGTACGCGTAGTGTCCCCATATTATCTACAACAGTTACAACCCCCATATCCTAAATGGTATGACTCTAACGCCCACTGTGATTACCACGCGGGAATATCGGGGCATTCGATAGAAAATTGCACTGCCTTCAAGAAGGTAGTTGAGAGGCTCATCAAATTGGGGATTGTCAAGTTTGTTGATACACCCAGTGCGGAGAACCCATTACCTAATCATGGAGATAAGGGAATAAACGCGATTGGAGAGAGTGTCATAAGAAGGACAAAGAGGGATATCTCAGAGGTGAAAACTTCATTGATAATGGTTTGGAGGGAAATGGTAAGAAGGGGACTGGTAAAATCAGATTCTTTGGAAGGAGGTGAAGAACCAAAGAACTACTGTGAGTTCCACAAAGCTGAAGGACATGAGATCCAGGAATGTGCTGAGTTTAGGGTATTGGTACAGAGCCTTATGGACAATAAGGAACTGGAGTTTTACGAAGAAGGCTTAGAGGAAGGAAACATACATGCAACCGAAGGAGAATTGACAAATCAAAAAGTTAATTATCCGAGGGTCATTATTTCCTCGACGAGAAACACGTATAGGCGAGCACAAATCGCGCCTAAAGTTGTAATCCAGAAACCTGTGCCCTTTCCTTACAAAGATAACAAGATGGTACCATGGAATTACGATTGTAACGTGACGACACCGGGAGTGGAAAACTCAGCTAGCACTTCCAAGGAGGTCCAAAGTGAGGGATTCTATACACGAAATGGGAGGCATTACGACTCAGTAAACGTCAGAACAGAACCAGGAAGATCAAAGATTGTGGCAGTTGAACCAGGGAAAGGACCTAGCACCATCATCAATGAACCTGTGAAAGAGGAGGAGGCTAAAGAATTTTTAAAATTCTTAAAGCACAGTGAATATAGTGTGGTAGAGCAGCTGCGCAAGCAACCGGCTCGCATATCGGTGCTAGCCTTACTTTTAAGTTCGGAAGTACATCGTGAGGCTCTGATGAAAGTGCTGAATGAGACTTACGTTACTAAGGATATATCTGTCAATAAGCTTGACCGATTGGTTAGTAGCATAAGTGCTGATAACTTTATTTCCTTCAGTGACGATGAAATTCCACCTGGAGGTATGGGATCGACCAATGCCCTACACATAACTACTCGTTGTAAGGGATATACTCTACCGAGCGTGCTAATTGACAATGGATCAGCCATGAATGTCTTACCGTTATCGACTCTGAAAAGGTTGTCGATAGAAAGTTCTCACATGAAGACATGCCAGAACATAGTGAGAGCGTTTGATGGCACTGAGAGAAGAGTGATGGGGAGAATTGATATACCATTGCAGATTGGGCCAAACAATTAGGTGGACTTTCTGGTGATGGATATAAAGCCCTCTTACAACTGCTTGTTGGGAAGACCCTGGATTCATTCAGCAGGGGCAGTGCCCTCATCCTTGCACCAAAAGCTGAAACTGATGACGGATGGTCGGTTGGTTACCATAAATACGGAGGAAGACATCATAGCGACTGTTACCAATGACGCGCCATATGTAGAGACAAATGAGGAGGCCATTGATTGTTCTTTCCGGTCTTTAGAGTTCGTCAATGCCATATTCATTTTGGAAGAAAATGAAGTTCCGATGCCTAAGATATCTAAGACTACGAGGATGGGCCTACAAATGATGGTGGGGAAGGGAGCCCTACCAGGAAAAGGACTGGGCAGACATCTCCAAGGAGAGATTCAAGTGCCATTGCTGAAAGAGAAGAGAGATTGTTTTGGCTTGGGTTTCAAGCCAGATGCCAAGCAAAGGAAGAAAGAAATCGAGAAAAAGCAAGAGAGAAGAAGGGCATGGCTAAACAGGGAAGAAGTCAAGTGGGAATCGATGACATTCCCCCACATATCCCAGAACTTTGTATCCGGAGGGATAATTCACCCTGAGAGAGGGTTACTGGAAAATCCCCACATCAATGCCATACACGGGGAAGAAGTTAAACAAAGGAACTTGTTGGGCATTCGCCCTTATGAACCTGGAAGCGTTCTGAACAATTGGACTGCAGAGGAACTTCCTGTAGTTTTTAGAGATTATACAAAGTAATATTCAGAATGCTCTTGTTGTTTTTTTAGCCTAGGAACAATAAGATTTCTTTTGTGAAATAGGCTCATGTTCAAAAATTATTGTTTCAACAAAATACATTTTTGATAATTAACTTGAGTAAATATTCTTTCATTTCATTCGTTTGACTTTCTAATTTCATTCCAAATTTTATATTTTTCATTCATATCATGTGAATAGTTGTTCTCGAATTCATTTGTTCTTTGTACATTCTTTGGTACCCATCACAGGTCCTTAGATATCAATGATGTGAGCAATGATAATACAAATCCAGAGGTCCACTTTGAGTAAGACATGTGTTTAGAGGAATCTCAGGATTTTGAAGGTGACCGAGATTGTGATTTATCTCCAGATTTATTAAGAATGGTAAAGCAAGAGGAGAAACAGATCTTACCTCATGAGGATGAGGTAGAGAACATAGCCTTGGAGGAAGGAAATATTGTGAAAATTGGGATGCGCATAGCCGAGGAGACAAAACAAGACCTTGTTGAGTTACTACGGGAATTCAAAGTTGTTTTTGCATGGTCGTACCAAGATATGCCTGGGCTAAGTACCAACATCGTAGTACATCGCCTTCCCATAAGAGAAGAGTGCAAGCCAGTTCAGTAAAAGCTACGAAGGATGAGGCCTGATGTAGTGTTGAAAATAAAAGAAGAGGTTCAGAAACAGTTTGATGCTGGTTTTCTACAAGTGGTCAAGTACTCAGAGTGGGTGGTCAACATTGTTCCTATCCCTAAGAAGGACAGAAAAGTCTGGATGTGTGTGGACTATAGGGACTTAAACAAAACTAGCCCAAAGGACAGTTTCCATTTTTCGCATATTGACACGTTGGTAGATAATACGGCGGGATTTTCATTGTTTTCCTTCATGGATGGCTTTTCAGGATATAATCAGATCAAGATGCACCTTGAGGATATGGAGAAAACTACCTTCATAACACTATGGGGTACCTTTTGCTATAAAGTAATGCCATTCGGACTAAAGAATGCTATGGCAACATATCAAAGGGCCATGGTAACATTATTCCATGACATGATGCACAAAGAGATTGAAGTATATGTTGATGATATGATTGCCAAATCTTGAACAGAGAAGGAGCACATTGAGGTCTTGAAGAAATTGTTCTTGAGGTTGAGGAAATTTCAATTGAAGCTCAACCCAGCAAAGTGTACTTTTGGAGCTCGGTCAGAGAAATTACTGGGTTTTATGGTTTGTGAGAGAGGAATCGAAGTTGACTCAAACAAGGTCAAAGCTATACAAGAATTGCCTCCACCACGCACTCAGAAGGAAGTTCGAGGTTTTCTTGGAAGGTTAAATTACATTGCTCGGTTTATTTCACAATTAACTGAGAAATGTGATCCCATATTTCGTCTTCTCAAGAAACACAACCAAGGTGTATGGGATGATGAATGCCAGAGAGCTTTTGACAAAGTCAAACAGTATCTGTCAAATGCACATGTACTATTCCGCCTAATCCAGATAGACCATTGATACTGTATTTGTCAGTATTCAATAACTCCATGGGATGTGTACTTGGTCAACACGATGAGTCAGGAAGAAAAGAAAGGGCGATATACTATCTCAGTAAAAAGTTCACTGATTGTGAAATAAGGTATTCGTTGATCGAGAAATTGTGTTGTGCCTTGATTTGGATAACTCGAAGATTGAGGCAGTATATGCTATATCATACAACCTGGTTGATTTCAAAGCTTGATCCATTAAAGTATATGATGGAGTCTACTGCTTTGAATGGAAGGATGGTTAGGTGGTGGATTTTGCTGTCTGAATTTGATATAGTCTATGTGAACCAAAAGGCTATAAAAGGAAGCGCAGTAGCAGAATTTTTGGCTAGCAGAGCTTTGGAGGATTATGAACCTTTGAGCTTTGATTTCTCAAATGAAGAGCTGATGTATGTGGCAAATACTGAAGAATGTCCGTGGAAGCTAAACTTTGATGGAGCGTCAAATGCTGTGGGAAATGAAATATGGGCAATCTTGGTATCCCCTAGTGGTGATCATTACCCATTCACATGCAAACTAGATTTTGATTGCACGAACAACATGGCGGAATATGAAGCATGCATCATGGGAATTCAAGCCACCGTAGAGCGTAAGATCAGATTACTAGAAGTGTATAGAGATTCTGCGTTAGTAATCTACCAGCTAAAAGGAGAATGGGAGACAAGAGATCCGAAGCTAAGTGATTATCAGAAAATAGTTCTGGGATTGATTGAGGAGTTTGATGAGATCACTTTTAATTATCTCCCACAAGATGAAAACCAGATGGCGGATGCTTTGGCAACCCTAGCTTCTTTGATCAAAGTAAACAGACCAGAAGATATGAGACCTATTCAGATGAGTATCTTCGAAGTTCCAGCTCATTGTTATGACATATAAGAGGAGGAAAGAGATGATCACCCTTGGTATCAGGATATATTACGATACGTAAGAAATCGTGAATACCCGGAGCATGCCACTGAGAATGAGAAAATGACTTTAAGAATATTGGCCTCTGACTTTGTTTTAGACGGGGATATCTTGTACAAGAAGAGAAAAGATCAGGTATTATTGAGATGCGTTGATACAATCGAAGCTAGGAAGATCCTAGAGGAAGTTCATGAGGGCGTTTGTGGAACACACGCTAATGGATTCACAATGGCCAGACAAATAATGAGATTTGGATATTATTGGTCCACCATGGAAGGAGATTGTATCATCTATGCCAAGAGATGTCATAAATGCCAGATTTATGGAGAAAAAATTCATGTACCTCCATCACCTTTGCATGTTATGACTTC
This sequence comes from Gossypium sturtianum, assembly GCA_025698515.1. Classification (NCBI taxonomy): domain Eukaryota; kingdom Viridiplantae; phylum Streptophyta; class Magnoliopsida; order Malvales; family Malvaceae; genus Gossypium; species Gossypium sturtianum. The sequence continues at coordinate 11,085,092 of CM046952.1, read as the reverse complement.
TCCATGGCCTTTTTCCATGTGGGGCATGGATGTTATTGGACCGATCTCACCAAAAGATTCGAATGGGCATCGATTCATCTTTCTGGTAATTGACTACTTCACGAAATGGGTGGAAGCAGCTTCATATGCTAGCGTCACTAAGTCTGCAGTTAGTCGATTCTTGAAGAAGGAGATCATTTGTCGATATGGAATGCCCGAGAAGATCATATCAGATAGCGCGCTGAATTTGAACAACAGCACGATAGCAAAAATTTGTAGTCAATTCAGGATCAAGCACCATAACTCGTCTCCGTATCGTCCAAAGATGAATGGGGCAGTGGAAGCGGCCAACAAAAATATCAAGAAGATAGTAGGGAAGATGACTGAGACCTATAAGGATTGGCATGAGAAACTACCGTTTGCACTCTATTGTTATCGGACGTCCGTCAGAACCTCTACTGGGGCAACACCCTTCTTGTTAGTCTATGGAATGGAGGCAGTTCTACCTATTGAAGTGGAAATACCTTCTCTTCGAGTGTTGTCAGAGATAAAGCTGGATGAGGCTGAATGGATCCAGGCTCGATACGATCAGTTGAGCTTAATTGAAGAAAAAAGGCTAAGGGCTATTCATCACGGTCAGATATACCAAAAACGAATGATGCGAGCCTATAATAAGAAAGTTCGCCCAAAAGAGTTTCATGAGGGGGACCTTGTATTGAAAAAGATCCTTCCCATACAAAAGGATTTCAGAGGAAAATGGATGCCGAATTGGGAAGGACCATATGTGGTGAAGAAGGCTTTCTCTGGAGGAGCACTGATCTTGACTGAAATGGATGGGAAAAGTTTACCCAACCCTATGAACTCTGACTCAGTCAAAAAGTATTTTGCTTGAAAAGGAGAAGAGGCCAAAGTGAAAACCCGCAAAGGGCGCCTTGAGACCAAAGGGGTTTTGAGTTGAAAACCCGAAAAGGGCAGCTCAAATTCTGGAAGGACATACAGTCATCTTGCTACACTTGAATTAACAATGAAATGAAGAATGTTGCATATTGGGGCATCAACAAAGTACTTTGGGTCTTCTAAACAGATGTTGTGCTCAAGGCAGTCTTCATAAAGTTTGTATATAGAAGCTCAATCGGCGATATCGAGGGCATCTAATTTTTGTCCTATTCATTTTACTAGCTTTGGATTCTTTTTCTTCTCAAAGATATGTTCCCAGTTAATTTTCTTTGTATTTTTGATAATTTATTCAATTTTAACTCTTTTTGAGATCAATTTATTTGTTACCCATTATTCATAAATGTGTTGCATTGAAATAATGATTGACGAACTAATAATTTCACAAAAAGAAGTTCTACATAATTTTTTGGAAATTTCTAGATAAAACAAGGAACCAAAACAGGACAATTATTTAAGAATTTCCATGAGCATAGAAATATTTGAGAAAGAAGAGTCTGGATATAGACTATTTCTCTGAATTCTTTGTCCAATTGATAATTGGACAAAGTAAATGAGTTGATGTGATGGAAGTAAGTAATGTCATCAGGTCATAACATCCGGGGGTGGTGTGATGAACTAAGAAACCCTGAATTATGGTTGAGTGGGTTGAATTCGAAATAAACCCTATACCCTGAAAATTGTAGACGAGTTGGATTGAAAGAGTTTCGATTCCCGTTGTGGTAGGCAAAGTTGACTCTGAAATTACATTGGGGCAAGCTTTTTGAGCAGAACACGACTGATGAACAAGAATGAAGAACAGATGAGTGATAACACCTAGAGTAGGAATCGTACTCATAGCATTTTTGAATCATAGCAAAGTTTATTAGGAGCATTTGATTCATTTCGATCATTGCATCCCAATCCTAATCCTTTAAAAGGAATCATCTTCATGACATGTTACATGTAGCTAGAAGTATTTGATTCATTTTGATTATAGCATCTTAGTCAGTGACATAAAACATACGAAATCGAGTCTACAGGACATGTCCCTCAGTGGACGGTGTAGCAATATCAGCAAATTTGCAGATCTTATCTTCCTAAAGTTGCAGGAAGCAGATCAAAAGACACTTTCAGTCTTAACTCCTTGAAGTTGCAGTGGAGTAGACTGAGGACAGAAGATCTTATCTTCCTGAAGTTGCAGGAAGCAGATCAAAAGACACTTTCAGCCTTGTCTCCCTGAAGTTGCAGTGGAGTAGACTGAAGACAGAAGATCTTATCTTCCTGAAGTTGCAGGAAGCATATCAAAAATCACTTTCAGCCTTGTCTCCCTGAAGTTGTAGTGGAGTAGACTGAAGACAGAAGATCTTATCTTCCTGAAGTTGCAGGAAGCAGATCAAAAACACTTTCACCCTTATCTCTCTCAAGTTGCAAAGTGAGTAGATCAAGAAAGAAGATCTTATCTTTCTGAAGTTGCGAAGCGATCAAAAGACACTTTCAGCCTTGTCTCCCTGAAGTTGCAGTGGAGTAGACTGAAGAAAGAAGATCATATCTTCCTGAAGTTGCAGGAAGCATATCAAAAGCACTTTTAGTCTTGTCTCCCTGAAGTTACAGTGGAATAGACTGAAGAAAGAAGATCTTATCTTCCTGAAGTTGCAGGAAACAGATCAAAAGCATTTTTAGTCTTATCTCTCTGAAGTTGCAGTGGAGTAGACTGAAGAAAGAAGATCTTATCTTCCTGAAGTCGCAGGAAGCAGATCAAAAGCACCTTCAGCCTTATCTCCCTGAAGTTGCAGCGGAGTAGACTGAAGATAGTAGATTTGGCATTTCTGAAGTTGCAGGAAGCAAATCAAAAATATCAGATCTTATCTCCCTGAGTTTGCAGTGGAGCAGATCGAAAAATAGTAGATCTGCATTCCCGGTTGCAAGAAGCGCATTGAAGACATCGACTAATTGAAATCAAGATGAATTTCCAATCTCGTTGAAGTTGCAAACAGAAAAGACGAAGGCCAAAAGTCAAGACTCGGCAAGATCGGGCAAAATTGGGCCTTTTATAGTCTTTACTCTATTCTCACATACGACAATGAGCAAAGAGGGGCAAATTGTAATAGCCCATTTTGCCCGGCTTAGAATAAACAAACCCAAAAAAATAATAAAAATAAATACCAAAAATGTCCCTTTACGACCTTTTACAAAGCCCAATAAATTAAACAAGCCCAAAACCGTTACACTCGCCCGATACATTAAGCCCAACACCTAAACTGCCTACCCAGTTCCAGTAACCCAAACCAGATCCAATACCCTAACTACCCAGACCCAAACTCGCATATGGCCCAAGTGGCCCAAAAAGCTATGACGCAGAAACCCTAGGTTTCCATTGCGCCGCAAGCGTCCCAAAGAGAGAAAGAGCCCAATCGCCGCGCCTTAATCAGCTCCCCAACAGCCCTTCAACCACGCCACCGGGCCGCGCCAAGAATCCACGCGAGCCTCATCTCTCGCCGCAAGATCTTCGCCGCTTCTACCGCAAAAAGGAAAGAATAACAACAGTAGATCACAGCAAACATGGCAAACATTTTATTTCTTTTTTTATTTTTCATTTCGAAAGGCTATAAAAGCCTATCATAAACCTGTAAACGGACACAGATACAATCGGAGATAATAGGAGAGATAGATACAGAGAATACACAGAAAAATAGAGATACGCAAGCAGTCACAGAAATATACAGAGAAATAATTTTTTTTTCGTTTACAAAGGTGATCTATATTCTGTTTTCTTGTTATTTGTACTCTTATTTTTTTTTTGTTTCGTGCATGCTTTATTTACAAAATAATATAATAAAAACGAAATTCTTACCTTGGCGCCGCCGTAGGCGACGGTGCGTGAAGCGCGTGAGGCGCGTGCGCGATGATGGCCGGAGGTCGACGATCTGTGAGGGCAGAGCAAATTCCTAAGACCCCTGCCCCTTTTTTTTATTTTTGGTGTTAAAATGAATTTTTTGGGCCAATTTTAACTTTTCTAACAGTTCAAAAACGGCGTCTTTTTTGCTTAATTCAATAAGCATAAAACGACGTCGTTTTAAGAGGGGATCCGCATGTCGACTCGAAAATTCGGGGAGGATCCGCGTGTTTTTTTCAAATGGGATAATTGTCATTTTGGTCCTTCCGCTATTTTTAGTTTTTAAATTAAGTCCAATTTGAATTTTTATTTTTGATAATTAAGCCCTGAAATTTCCTTTCTGTTTCAATTAAGTCCTCGGGCTCCTAAAAGGCTAAGATCAAAACGTCATCGTTTTTAAATTTGGCATAATTGCCATTTTAGCCCCTATAGTATAATGCGCATTTTCGATTTAATCCTTTTCTGTTTGCTATTTAATCCTTATTTTATTTTATTTTATTATTCTATTTTTAGTTATCTTGATATTATATTAAATTGTTTTATTGTATTACTATGTTATGTTTTCATTATATTAATTTTCTTAATAGTATAAATTCACTTATTTTTTTATTACCATATATATATATATTAAATTACTATTATGTATTATTTTATTCAGTTTAATATTATTTAAATTATATATTATTTCATAATTTATATATTTATTATTGTATTATATTTTCAAAATTTTATATATTATATTATTATATTATATTATATGTATAATTCAAATCATTTTATATTTTATAAATTTCAGATATTATATATTGTTTATACTATTTGTATTAAATATATATAGTTTTGTATTATATTATTTTAAATATTTTTTATTTAAAATTGTTTATTTATTTCAAAACGTATCTAATTTTCTCAATATATAAATATATATATTTTTTTTTTTTATTTTTGTAATATTTTTTTATTATTTGGCATATGTTATTGCATAAAATGTTTAATCTTGTGTATAAAGTCTTCATATTTATTTTGTAGTTTTTTTATTATTGCTCAATATTGGTCCATATTCTTCCATTTATTCATGATTGTTTAGTATAAGTATTATTGTTAGTGATATTTTATATTACTTGTATAAATATGAAATGTTAGTATGCCATAATTGCTTTTGATATTTATATTTGATAATGTATAAATGCGATATGGTCTCATGAATCGTTGTTCAAAATAAAATATATATTTTTTACAAAATTACTATATTTTATCTAAAAGTTTTTAAAATAAGGCAATGTTTTGTATTTAGAAATTCGGGAAATAGTGCCCTAACGTGCTGGGTTTCGATTTTCCGTTTGGCTAAATAACTAAATATCCTTTTAACAAGTTTTGTAAATCATGAGATGATTTTGATTACGAAGGTTTTAAAACATCGTGTCCTAACGTGCTGGATGTGATGTTTATATTCCTTCGGAACAAAGAAATCTTAAAGTTTTAAATCAAATTGTTCAGTTTTTTTTAGTCATATTTTAAATGTTTATTAAATTTCAAACATTTGGACATGATTCTATCGATTAGGTACCAATTTTTGGGCGTTATGAGGGTGCTAACCCTTCCTCATACGTAACCGACTCCCGAACCCGTTTTCTTGTTTTTCGTGGACCAAAAATTAGATGTTTTAAAATAAAACATTTTGCAAGGTGATCCAATCACACCTAAGTGAAAAGGGATTGGTGGCGACTCCCACTTTCGTTTTTAAAAGTCGATCCCGTTTTTTAAAATTTTAAAAATGGTTTCGACATCCCTAATTTCACTTAAATCCCTAAATTTTGAATTTTTCACAATTTAATCCCTATTACTCAAAATTTACAATTTATTCTACAATTCAATCCTTTTTCATTTTTAACTTAAAAATCTATCAATTTAATCCCTAATACTAAAATTATTCAACATAGACAACACTTAAAAACTCAGTAATTTCTAAAATTTTGACATGGGTCAGGTAGTATTTAATACCGAGATTCCAAAAACATAAAAATTACAAGAAAATGGACTAAATTGACTAACCAATTGAGCTTGAAACTTTGAAACCCTAATTTTTCCTTCATTGTTTCTTTTCTTTCTTTTTCTCATTGTTTCGTTTGGCTTTCTCTGTTTCTTTCTTTCTTTTTCTATTTCCTTTTTCTTTTTATTTATTTGTTTTATTATAATAATATAATATATTATTATATAATAATATAATATATTTACTTAACATTTAAGGTTTATTTTATAATATATAATAAATTTTCACATGTTTTAAAGCTTATGCCGCCTCATTTATAAGCAATGGCATAATTGCTTCTTTGGTCCCTTAAATTTTTCTTTAATCTATAATTCAACTTTCACCTTATATGCAATTTAGTCCTTATTCCTAATTATTCTTAATTCATGCAAATTCACCTAACCAAAACTTAATTAACCACACAACTAACTTCGTAAATATTTATTTACGAATTTGATTTACGGAAACAGAGTCTCAAAAATATATTTTTCGACACCCGTGACTATCGGGTCATTACAGAAAGTAATGGTCACCTCTCAGGAAGACTTCCATTTTTAAGCATCAACATCATTCCTTTGATAATCTCATCTTTCACTTTGATTGTTTTTGAACACATGGTTTTCATTAATTGATGTTGGGAGGAGGTGTTGTTTCAATTACCTATCATTTTGCTTGAAGTATATACTCACTTTCCCACTTTAATGGCTATAAATAAGGTGTGTGGTTTCTATTCATTTTCCTCTTCATTTGTTGTCATTTTTCGCTGTACGATTTGTAACACCCCTAACTTGTTTCCGTCGCCGGATTAGAGTTATAGAGCATTACCGTACAATTGAAAACATTTAAACATCATAACATTCAATAATCTAAATATATCATAAACCATTCATTCTCATTCATTTCGTCCCTAAATTGAGCCCACAAGGCCCTAAAATAACTTCGAAGCAATTCGGGACTAATTTGAAACAGTTTGGAAAATTTAAAAAAAGATGCAAAAATTGTGAAAAAGGGGTCACACGGCCGTGTGACATAGCCCCAGGGCGTGTAACTTTCAAACCAGGGACACACGATCGTGTCCCAGCCTGTGTCCTCACTCGTGTAACTCTCTGAGTAGGGTCACACGGTCGTGTCACGCGCTCGTGTGCCAGGCCGTGTAACTCACTGACTCGTACCCTTTGAAATCCTCAAATGACACACGACTATGTCGCCATGTAACAGCCCGATTTTGAGGCTAGTCGAAACAGTGGTTTCGAAACCACTAATCCGAGGTTAAAGAAAATTATTTTGATATCATTTTATGTATTATGGCATAATTATATGGATGTATGAAAATTTTGGTGCATTAACTTTAGCGATTGCATGCTTAATTGTGAAAAATGACTAAATCGCATAAAGTGCGAAAGTTCTATTTTGCAAGGTAGAGGTGTCTAATAGCCATAGAATATTAAATTGGAGGTCTTTAAAGTGCAATTAGGCCATTATGAGTGTGTTGGCCGGCCATAGAGACAAGTAGACAAGGACATTAAATTTTTGTCAAAATTTGGTGGAATTAGGTGATAAAAAAATGAATAAAATATGATAAATAGAAGAGATATCATCTTTCACTATTCTTGCTTCTTCTTCACCGAAAATTAAAGGGAAATTAGAGTTTTTTTGAGTCCAAACTTTCAGCCAAGCCATTCTCTTTCAAGTAAGTTATTCTAAGGGTCTTTCTTGATATTTTTTGTACTTTTGGAACCCCCAAAGCTTAAGCTAGCTAATGATGGGACTAATTTGAAAAATGGTTGAAAGTTTAGGGACTTGCCATGAGAGTGTTCATGTTGTTTGCTGAGTTTTTATGGAAGAAAATGAATGTTAGTGAATTAAGGAACAACTTTTGTGAAAGATATTATCATGAAAATACCTAAATGGGACTTAGTTATAAATGTTGTAATTTAGTAATAAATGCGTGAAATAATTGGTTTTGTGAGTTGTTGTAAGAGAAATAAATGTTCAGCTAGGCTTTTTTAATGAGAAAATGCGATGAAAAATGATTTACGAGCCTAGGGGCAAAATTTTAATTTTCCCAAAGTATAAGGGCAAAATGGTCATTTTTGCCTAAGTAGAAATTTTGATGTATCATGAATTATAAAGTGATTAAATGAGTTAATTTTATTATTATAGACCAAGAATAGTGCGGAAACAACCTTGACCCAGGAAAATGCAAGGTTACGAACTAAGTCGTCGACTAATATATTTTGCACCGAGGTATGTTTATGTGTAAACGATACACCTTTAATTCATATGTTGTTACTTATTGGTGCATTGTATGAATGAGATCATTTATGATTGAGGTTGATTGAAATTGATAGATAGTGAGTAATTCCAGTATGAACCTCGGAATAGATATGTAAGTGCGGGAAAAATACCCGTAATTATTCTTGTTGGTGGGCTGTGTGCGATACCACCTTATTACTTATTCACGATGGGCTGTGTGCGATACCATCGTTTATATTATCATTTGGTGGGTTATGTGCGATACCACCGTAAATATTCTTGTTGGTGGGCTATGTGCGACACCACCCTATTATAGATTAATGATGGGCTGTGTGCGAAACCACCGAGTGTTTAGTATTATTCCGAATGGTTCACTGAGAAATTGTTTAAGCAAATGTTTCATGTGACTTTGTGGTGATGAGTGCAGGGGATGAGTGCAAGTAAATGTGAGCATTATAATTTTTATATGGTTGGAATGTGGTAAGAGATGAAATGAGTAAGCATGATTATGGAAATGTGAATTGTTCTTGCTTAGTATGTGATGTTATTGATTGATTAGCATATGTTATGATGCTTATTGTTTACATGTAAACTTACTAAGCTTAAAGCTTACTCCATTTCTTTTCCCTTGTTTTAATAGTGTCAAAGAGCTAGTTCAGGATACAAAGATAACCGGAAGATCACCCACACTATCAGCTCATCTCGATATATTCAGACTTAGCATTTTGAGTATGGCATGTATAGGGGCTAGACTTAGTGAAATGTTTTGTTGTTTAGGTCAAGAGTGTTGGCTCTTTTAAAGATGAACTCTTTTGTATAAGACCATAGTTGATGGCTCATTATTATTAATATATGAAAAGATGAGGTTATTCATGAATGTGTATGATGCATGATTGGGTTGCTTGGTTAATGGTTGAATGTAATTGATGTTTTATGAGTTAGGGTGATAAAGAGAGCTTGGCAAATAGCCTTGTTCTTGTCCACACGGGTAGGCACACGGGCGTGTGTCTAGGCCGTGTGTGACACACGGTCAGTCCCATGGGTGTGTGACATGGCCGTGCATCCCCTGCATGTTAGTGTTGCAAGTCAGTGTCGACCACGGGCTAGACACACGGGCGTGTGCCTAGGTCGTGTGCCCCTTATGAGGTTGCTGACGTCATAAACAGAATACCCAGGTTTTCACACACGGGTGAGGACTTGGGCGTGTCTAGGCTGTGTGGAGGACACGGGCCAAAGACATGGGCGTGTGTCCGGCCGTATGAAAACCCCTGTAGGTTCAAATAAAAAAATAAATCCTACACGGGCTGGGGACATGGGCGTGTGTGACCACACGGCCTACCCACACGGGCGTGTCCCATTTCACACGGGCGTGTGTCCCCTACTTAGGCAAAAAAAAAAATTTAAGTGCACAAAAGTTCCAAGTTGGGTTCTGAAACCCTCCGTTTGCATGTTTAAGGCCTCGTAGGCCCATTATGAGGTTGTTTTGAATGTAGATGAGAAGTTTTAAGTTGAAATGAAATCTTATAGCCTAAAGTTGTATGTTTAAGTAAGTTAAGTCCGGTAATGCCTCGTGCCCGGTTCCAGCGTTGAATACGGGTAAGGGGTGTTACATTTAGTGGTATCAGAGCTATGGTTTAGTCGGTTCTCGGACTACCGTAGCGTGTGTAAGAGTCTAGCTATACATGTCATAAACGTGCATTGATAGTATTGTGACTTTTGACAATTCTAAACTTTGTTTCCATATAGTAAATGGATCCTGACCGAACTATTGCTGATGACACTGCTAGTAACGCGTCGACTCCCGCGTAAGGGACCGCGCCTGTAAAGTGTAGACCCGAGACTATGGGTTAAGGAGAAGAGGCTCGGGAAGCCTTTCTCCACATGATGAGTAATTGGTATACGGAGTATGTACGAGTGAACCCTAATGCCCAACCTCCTCAACCCCCTCCTATACTTCAGCCAGTTCATGTGGCTCCTCAAGGTATAGATTTAGTGAGAATGAATAAACCTCCGGTCGATAAGATTCAGAAACAAGGGGCCGAAGAATTCAGAGCTAATATAGATGATGACCCCGAGAGGGCAGAGTTCTGGCTTGAGAACTCAATGCGAGTATTTGATGAACTTTCCTGCACACCTGAGAAGAGCTTGAAATGCGCCGTGTCATTGCTGAAGGACTCGGCATATCGTTGGTGGAAAACGTTGACGTCGGTAGTTCCAAGGGAGAGAGTGACGTGGGACTTCTTTTTGGAAGAGTTCCGAAAGAAGTACATAAGTCAGAGATTTGTGGATCAGAAACGAAAAAAATTCCTTGAATTGAAGCAAGGCAAAATGACTGTGGTAGAATATGAGCGCGAGTTTGTTAGACTCAGCAAGTATGCACAAGAGTGTGTGTCCACAGAAGCTATCTTGTGCAAGAGGTTTGAATGGGCTGAATGAGGATATCAGACTTTTAGTTGGGATCTTGAAATTGAAAGAACTTGTGGTGTTGATTGATAGGGCAAGCAAGGCCGATGAGCTGAATAAGGAAAAGAGAAAAGCCATGAGTGATGTCCGAGATGCAAGAAAGAGGCCAATGAGTAAATCGTACCAAACTCAATCAAAGAGGTCCAAGGAAATGAACCCTCGGACGACTGCATAAGTTGGATTTTCACACCGAGATCGAGGTAATACATACTCGGGCTCGAGAGTTCAAGACACCTCGATGGCAAGCGTGGGCAATCCAAAGTCTAATAAACTGGAGTGTCTAAATTGTGGTAGGCAACACACTGGGGAGTGTTGGGGAAATAACCGTAATTGTTACAAGTGTGGTTCACCTGACCATTTCATCCGGAATTGTCCAGAGAAGGATGAGAAGGAAAGAAAGCAAGAAGTAAGATCAAGCAATGTATATTCGAGGGGTAGATCGCAAAAGAACCCGGGAGGTAAGACTAGTAGTAGAGGTGTGCTTAGAGACTCTGCTGTGAGGATGGAGGGTCGAACACCTACAAGGACTTATGCCATTCGCGCTCGCGAAGAGGCATCATATCCAGATGTGACAACGGGTACTTTTTCTCTTCATGATATCTCTGTTGTTGCTTTGATTGATCCAGGGTCTACCCATTCTTACATTTGCATGAAATTGGCATCTAGCATGAGTATGATTGTTGGGTCTACGGAATTTGTAGTAAAAGTGTCAAACCCGTTAGGCGAACATGTGCTAGTTGACAAGGTGTGTAGGAATTGTCCTTTGACAATTAGAGGTCATTATTTTCCGGCAAATCTCATGTTGTTTCCGTTTGATGAATTTGATCTGATTCTTGGTATGGATTAGTTGACTGCTCATAATGTTTTAGTAAACTGTGGTAGTAAGTTTATTGAATTGAGATGTGTAAATGGAGATGTCATTCGGGTTGAATCAAGTAAACCGGATAGTTTGCCTGTAACGATTTCATCTATGGTAGCTGAGAAATACTTGAGAAAGGGGTATGAGTCCTATCTCGCCTTTGTGCTGAATACTCAAGAGTCAGAGGTAAAGATTGAATCAGTGCCGGTGGTATGCGAGTATCCAGATGTGTTTTCAGAAGAGTTACCCGGATTGCCTCCAGTTAGAGAGGTCGAGTTTGGGATAGAGTTAGTTCCGGGTACGGCGCCTATTTCGATTGCTCCGTATAGGATGGCACCATTGGAGTTGAAAGAGTTGAAGATTCAGTTGCAAGAGTTAACGGATAAGGGTTTTGCAAGACCGAGCTATTCACCGTGGGGTGCTCCGGTCCTTTTTGTGAAGAAAAAAGATGGGTCAATGAGATTGTGCATAGACTATAGACAACTTAACAAGGTGACAGTGAAGAATAAGTATCCTTTGCCAAGGATAGATGATTTATTTGACCAATTAAAGGGAGCTACGGTGTTCTCTAAGATAGACCTAAGGTTTGGCTCTTACCAGTTGAGGGTTAAGGAGCAAGATGTGCCGAAAACTGCATTTCGGACGAGGTATGGCCATTATGAGTTTCTTGTCATGCCATTTGGCTTAACGAATGCTCCTGCAATTTTTATGGATTTAATGAACCGTATCATTCGACCGTATTTGGATAAGTTTGTGGTTGTTTTTATCGACAACATTTTAATTTATTCCCAGGATGAGAGTGAGCATGCGGAGCACTTGAGAATTGTTTTGCAGACTTTAAGAGACAAATAGTTGTATGCTAAATTTAGCAAGAGTGAGTTTTGGCTTCGAGAAGTCGGATTCTTAAGACACATTGTGTCAAGTGATGGAATTAGAGTTGATCCGAGTAAGATCTCGGCTATTGTGGAGTGGAAACCACCGAGGAACGTGTCAGAGATTAGAAGCTTTTTGGGTTTAGCGGGGTACTATCGACGGTTTGTCAAAGGGTTCTCTATGATTGCTACCCCGATGACGAAACTGTTGTATAAAGATGTTAAGTTTGAATGGACTGAGAAATGCCAACAGAGCTTCGAGAGATTGAAAGCATTATTGACTGAGGCACCGGTTTTAGTACAACCTGAGTCGGGGAAAGAGTTTGTGGTCTACAGTGATGCATCATTAAATGGTCTCGGCTATGTGTTGATACAAGAGGGTAAGGTAGTAGCTTACGCCTCGAGACAGCTAAAATCGCATGAGAAAAATTATCCGACTCATGATTTGGAATTGGCTGCGATCGTCTTTGCTTTGAAGATTTGGCACCATTATTTATATGGTGAGAAGTGTCGAATCTTCACTGATCACAAGAGTTTGAAGTACTTGATGGACCAAAAATATTTGAATTTACAACAACGCCCGTGGCTCGAATTATTGAAGGATTATGAGTTAGTAATCGATTACCATCCGGGGAAAGCGAATGTGGTTGCGGATGCCTTGAGCAGAAAATCCCTATATGCTTTGAGAGCTATGGGTACGAGCTTAGTGTTGTCTGATGATGGTGCTATATTGGCCGAGTTGAGGGCTAGACCATTATTTATTCAGCAGATATGTGAAGCTCAAAAGAATGATAGTGAGATGCAAGTTAAGAGAGCTCAGTGCGAATTGGGGAATAACTCTGATTTTCGGGTTAGTTCAGAGGATTGCTTGATGTTTCATGATAGAATTTGTGTACCAAAGGATGATGAGTTAATCCGGAAAATTTTACATGAAGCACACATTGGTTGTTTGTTAGTACATCCGGGCAGTATAAAAATGTACAATGATTTGAAGAAGTTGTATTGGTGGCCGGGTATGAAAAGAGACATCTCCGAGTTTGTAACAAAATGTTTGATCTGTCAACAAGTGAAAGTCGAGCATCAAGTACCCTCGGGATTACTTCAGCCAGTGATGGTTCCAGAATGGAAGTGGGATGGAATCACAATGGATTTCGTAACGGGGTTACCTACGACTCCGAGAAAGAAAGATATTGTGTGGGTTATTGTTGATAGATTAACGAAGTCGGCTCACTTTATACCGGTGCGTATGGATTATTCACTTGATAAGTCGGCCGAGTTGTATATTGCTGAGGTGGTAAGATTACATGGAGTGCCTATATCTATTATCTCGGATAGAGATCCGAGATTTACCTCGAGGTTTTGGAAGAAGTTGCGAGAAGCCTTGGGTACAAGATTGAATTTTAGTACTGCGTTCCATCCTTAGACCGATGGCCAATATGAAAGAGTGATTCAAGTTCTTGAGGATATGCTTCGATGCTGTGTGTTAGAGTTCGAAGGTAGTTGGGAAAAATATCTACCTTTGGTTGAGTTTGCCTATAACAACAGTTATCAGTCGAGTATACGGATGGCACCGTACGAAGCTTTATATGGTCGCAAGTGTCGGACCCCTTGTATTGGACCGAGCTTAGTGAGAAGCAAATTCACGGGGTCGATCTAGTTAAAGAGACCGAGGAGAAAGTGAAAGTAATCCGAGATAGTCTGAAAACTACTTCGGATTGACAAAAGTCATACGTGGATTTAAAAGGGAAAGAAATTGAGTTTTAAGTGGGGGACAAAATATTTCTGAAAGTATCCCCGTGGAAGAAAATATTGAGATTTGGTCGAAAGGGCAAATTAAGTCTGTGATTCATAGGACCGTATGAAGTTATTGAGAGGGTTGGACCAGTAGCATACCGGTTGGCTTTGCCGGTAGAGTTAGAGAGAATACACAACGTGTTTCATGTGTCGATGTTGCAGCGATATCGTTCTGATCCTTCACATGTGATCCCTCCAACAGAAATTGAGATACGACCGGACATGACTTATGAAGAGGAACCAATTAAAATTTTGGCTCGAGAGGTTAAACAGTTGAGGAATAAGAACATAGCCTTAGTGAAAGTGTTATGGAAAAAACACGGAGTGGAAGAGGCTACGTGGGAACCGGAAGAGGCCATGAGGGAACATTACCCAAACCTCTTTATCGGTAAGATTTTCGAGGATGAAAATCTCTAAAGAGGGGAAGAGTTGTAACAGCCCGATTTCGGGGCTAGTCGAAATAGTGGTTTCAGAACCACTAATCCGAGGTTGAAGAAAATTATTTTGATATCATTTTATGTATTATGGCGTAATTATATGAATGTATGAAAATTTTGGTGCATTAACTTTAGCGATTGCATGCTTAATTGTGAAAAAGGACTAAATCGAATAAAGTGCAAAAGTTCTATTTTGCAAGGTAGAGGTGTCTAATACCCATAGAATATTAAATTGGAGGTCCTTAAAGTGAAATTAGGCCATTATAAGTGTGTTGGCCGGCCATAGAGACAAGAAGACAAGGGCATTAAATTTTGGACAAAATTTGGTGGAATTAGGTGATAAAAAAATGAACAAAATATGATAAATAGAAGATATATCATCTTCCACTATTCATGCTTCTTCTCCACCAAAAATTGAATGGAAATTAGAGGTTTTTGGAGTCCAGACTTTCAGCCAAGCCATTCTCTTGCAAGTAAGTGATTCTAGGGGTCTTTCTTGATAATTTTTGTAGTTTTGGAACCCCCAAAGCTTAAGCTAGCTAATGAGGGGACTAATTTGCAAAATGGTTGAAAGTTTAGGGACTTTCCATGAGAGTGTTCATGTTGTTTTTTGAGTTTTTATGGAAGAAAATGAATGTTAGTGAATTAAGGAACAACTTTTGGGAAAGGTATTATCATGAAAATACCTAAATGGGACTTAGTTGTAAAGGTTGTAATTTAGTAATAAATGCATGAAATAATTGGTTTTGTGAGTTGTTGTAAGAGAAATAAATGTTCAGCTAGGCTTGTTTAATGAGAAAATGTGATGAAAAATGATTTACGAGCCTAGGGGCAAAATTGTAATTTTCCCAAAGTATAAGGGCAAAATGGTCATTTTTGCCTAAGTAGAAATTTTGATTTATCATGAATTATAAAGTGATTAAATGAGTTAATTTTATTATTATAGACCAAGAAGAGCACGGAAACAACCTTGACCCAGGAAAATGCAAGGTTACGGACTGAGTCGTCGACTAATATATTTTGCACCGAGGTAAGTTTATGTGTAAACGATACACCTTTAATTCATATGTTGTTACTTATTGGTGCATTGTATGAATGAGATCATTTATGATTGAGGTTGATTGGAATTGATAGATAGTGAGTAATTCCCGTATAAACCTCGGAATAGATATGTAAGTGCGGGAAAAATACCCGTAATTATTCTTGTTGGTGGGCTGTGTGCGATACCACCTTATTACTTATTCACGATGGGCTGTGTGCGATACCATCGTTTATATTATCAATTGGTGGGTTATGTGCGATACCACCGTAAATATTCTTGTTGGTGGGCTATGTGCGACACCACCCTATTATAGATTAATGATGGGCTGTGTGCGAAACCACCGAGTGTTTAGTATTATTCCGAATGGTTCACCCAGAAATTGTTTAAGCAAATGTTTCATGTGACTTTGTGGTGATGAGTGCAGGGGATGAGTGCAAGTAAATGTGAGCATTATAATTTTTATATGGTTGGAATGTGGTAAGAGATGAAATGAGTAAGCATGATTATGGAAATGTGAATTGTTCTTGCTTAGTATGTGATATTATTGATTGATTAGCATATGTTATGATGCTTATTGTTTACATGTAAACTTACTAAGCTTAAAGCTTACTCCATTTCTTTTCCCTTGTTTTAATAGTGTCAAAGAGCTAGTTCAGGATACAAAGATAACCGGAAGATCACCCACACTATCAGCTCATCTCGATATATTCAGACTTAGCATTTTGAGTATGGCATGTATAGGGGCTAGACTTAGTGAAATGTTTTGTTGTTTAGGCCAAGAGTGTTGCTCTTTTAAAGATGAACTCTTTTGTATAAGACCATAGTTGATGGCTCATTATTATTAATATATGAAAAGATGAGGTTATTCATGAATGTGTATGATGCATGATTGGGTTGCTTGGTTAATGGTTGAATGTAATTGATGTTTTATGAGTTAGGGTGATAAAGAGAGCTTGGAAAATAGCCTTGTTCTTGTCCACACGGGTAGGCACACGGGCGTGTGTCTAGGCTGTGTGTGACACACGGTCAGTCCCATGGGTGTGTGACATGGCCGTACGTCCCCTGCATGTTAGTGTTGCAAGTCAGTGTCGACCACGGGCTAGACACACGGGCGTGTGCCTAGGCCGTGTGCCCCTTATGAGGTTGCTGATGTCATAAACAGAATACCCAGGTTTTCACACACGGGTGAGGACACGGGCGTGTCTAGGCTGTGTGGAGGACACGGGCCAAAGACACGGGTGTGTGTCCGGCCGTGTAAAAACCCCTGTAGGTTCGAATGGAAAAAATAAATCCCACACGGGCTGGGGACATGGGCGTGTGTGACCACACGGCCTACCTACACGGGCGTGTCCCATTTCACATGGGCGTGTGTCCCCTGTTTAGGCAAAAAAAAATTTAAGTGCACAAAATGTAACACCCCTTACCCGTATCCTACGCTGGAACCGGGTACGAGGCATTATCGGACTTAACAATACAATCTACCAAATCCCGAGCCACAAGATTTCACTTATAATTTAAACTTTAACAAACACATGCATACACAAACATTATAACTCCATGACCAATATGAACCACAACTCGTGGCCAAATACAGTAATAATCCTTATTACCAAGTATGAAGCTATAAATTTGGTCAAATTAATTAACACCTATACAAAATGACTTAATCAAGCCCCTATACATGCCATAACTTAAATTATTTATAAATAAAGATACCCATAGATAGCTTGATAGTGTGAAGCGATCTCCGACGACCTCCAACCCGAGCTTGTTTAATAGGACTCTGTAACATGAGAAAGAAAAGGGGGTAAGCTTATAAAGCTTAGTAAGTTCACATGTAAAAAAAAATAAGCATTAGCAATAAATTTAGCTTATTACTAAGCACTCATAACTTGCATAAATAATGCTAAGTTTTTACTTTCTCAACTTACTCATTTGTAGCCTTACCAAAGCCTCAACATGATAAATCCACACAACAAGTTCTTAAATTGATACAATCATTAAATCACATGTTTATACCTTATTACTCATATTCACATTAATCTGTCTACTTGAATCGCTGTCACTAAATTATTTATTTCTTGAGCTACAGAGCTCCGAATTACAAACCGCTAATTTTACCTAAAACTAGACTCACATATCTTCATACCATAAAATTTCTAGAATTTTTGGTCTTGCCAATTAGTACATTTTATTCATTAAAATTTCCCCTGTTTCACTGTTCTATTATTCTGACCTCTCTTCACTATGAATCAATTTTCTCCTTGTACAGAATTTAGATGACCATATTGTTTAGTTCATTTGAAACTAGACTCATTCAGGATTTCAGGAATATAAATTATATCCCATAATTATTTTTATACTATTTTTAATGATTTTTCTAAGTCAGAACAGGGGATCACGTAATCATTCTGAACCAATCTCACAAAAATTCAAATATCTCAGAATATAGAATTCCTTTTATTTCTCTGTTTCTTTTATATGAAAGTAGACTCATCAAGATTTAATTCTATATCTCATTCAACTTCTAATTCAATTTATACTATTTTTGGTGATTTTTCAAAGTCACCCTTATGCTGCTGATTAAACTGTTTTATCTCAAATTTCATCTTTTTCAATAAAATTTCCACATTTTCACATCAGATTTCACTTAGTAAATTCATATCTCTTAATGAACACTTTGGAATATAACAAATAATCAGTTGTTTTAGCACATAGCTCCACCTTTCTGAATTAAGTATACATCCGTGGTATTTCCACTTAGCAAATTCAATCACTTACACATGTACAATCTTACCAATTCACTTGCACATACATTTAAATACTTAATCATTATCACGTATGCTCATTCTTTCAATTATACATGCATACACACTTCATCTCATATTCACTTTAATTCATTATTAATCCCGTTGAACACTCGGAATATGCATGGATACGTAGAGAATTAGCACATAAGTGCCAGATCGATATGTAGCCGGTTACCATCGATATGTAGCCGGCTACCATCGATATGTAGCCAAAGCTACCATCGATATGTAGCCGGCTACCATCGTAATGTAGCCGGCTACCATCGTAATGTACCCGGTTACCACTATTCACCGAATCGTAGTCGGTTACCACTTTTCATTGATCGTGTGCTGTGGCCACCACTTTTCACCGATCGTAAACTAGAGCTACCACTTTTCACCGATCGTGCAGCCGTGGCCACCACTTTTCATCGATCGTAGCTAGAGCTACCACTTTTCACCGATCAATAACACCGAAATGTCCACGGGCCCGCTCACACAAGCCGCCGTGTCCGCAACACATGCTAGATCACCCAAAGACCGGGACTCACCGTAACACTGTAACACTGGTCTCTAGTATCCACTTCTATTCCTATGTTCAATCGGGAATTTACATTTAACACTTATTTTAAACACTATATCACTTGAATAATTCATGAATAATTTTTCTTCCACATTTAATATTAATTCACATATCAAATATAATTCACAATTTATAAAATTATATCGCTATTATTTACACATAACTTACATACTTACATTCAAACTTGCATCATTAAATGATTATTAAACATATGAACTTACCTCGATACCAAACCGGCCATTTTACCAACTTTCCCGATTTTCAATTTTCCACTCGTTCTAGGTCCAAATCTCGTTTTTCGGGGCCTAAAACATCACATTTCACTTATTTAATTAATGTAATATTCAAAAAGTCCTTAACTCAACTTTTTAAAATTACTACTTTTCCCTAAACTTTTACATATTTACACTTTTGCCCCAATACTCAAAAATTAAACTTCAGCCCTTACTCTTATGTTTTATAACATGCTGATCATTTTTCCCTTCTATGGCAACATCAAATTCTCACTAATTCACATACTTATGAACATTAGGTATTTTTACCGATTATGACGCTTTACTCGTTTTCAAGTAAAATCGCTTAGTAAAAGTTGTTTAACATAATTTCAGCCTTCATATTCTACCATAAAACATCAAAATACACACTTTTCACCTATGGGTAATTTTCCAAAGATGAACCCTAGCATGAATTATTGGTAGTATAAGCTAAATCGAGCTATCTGACTTCAAAACCGTAAATAACTTGAAAAACGGGCTAGAAACGGACTTACCATGAGCTTGGAAAGTTGAGAAAACCCTATCCATGTCTTCTCCTGGTAAATTTCGTCCATATGAAGAAGATGGACAAATTTGGCATTTTAATATTGTTTTTAATTCATTTAATTATCAAATTACCAAAATGCCCCTAACTTAAAAATATCCCATTCACTTATCTAATGTCCATTATTGTCCAACAATTTAACCAATGGTCTAATTGCCATTTAAGGACCTCCAATTTAAAATTTCATAGAAATTGGACACTTCTAACATGTAGAACTCAACTTTTTCACTATTTACAATTTAGTCCTTTTGACTAAATTGAGTGCCCAAACGTCGAAATTTTTGAACGAAATTTTCACGAAATCTTTCCATGAAATCATAGACCATAAAAAAATAATAAAAATAAGATTTTCCTCAACATATTTGTGGCCCCAAAGCCACTATTTCGACTAGGCCCAAAATCGGGCTATTACACAAAAGTTCCCGGATGGTTTCCGAAACCCTTCGTTTGCATGTTTAAGGCCTCGTAGGCCCATTATGAGGTTGTTTTGAATGTAGATGAGAAGTTTTAAGTTGGAATGAAATCTTATAGCCTAAAGTTGTATGTTCAAGTGAGTTAAGTCCGGTAATACCTCGTACCCGGTTCCGCTGTTGAATACGGGTAAGGCGTGTTACACGCCAGGCCGTGTGCCTCACATGACTGAGTCACACGCCCATGTCCCAAGACGTGTGAACCAAAAATGTACCTAAAATCAAACCATTTCAAAACCATTTCATGCATAAACATTCAATCCAATTATGCACACTTTCAAGGGACCAAAACATCATCCAAGCACACCTAGAAATGCCATTTTCAAAACCCTAATTCAACTAACCAATATGCCATTCAAAGGCACCACAATTATAACAAAACCACATTTCCCAAAACATGTTAACATTACCTAATTCTATGCATAAAGACCTCATTCTATTATGTGCCTAAAACACATCATAATTGACCATTTCCAAGCCAACATCTTGTGCCAAAATGCCATATACATCAATTATCAAAAAGTGACCAGAATGACTTACCTAAACAAGCATTATAAGTCCATCAACCATGCATAAACATCAAGACACAAACATACCAAATTATCATTTACATATTCATCGAAACACCATTATAAACCACACTATACATGCCATTATAAACCTCAACCCAAATGTTAAAAAAATTACTGAATTGACTGTTGGATAGTGTGATAGGTCTCCGGCGAGCTTCCAACCAAATCGAATTTCCAATGATCTAAAAAAGAACAAGAAAAATAACTACATAAGTAATAAATGCTTAGTAAGTTCATATAAACTTAAAACATAACTTACCATTTCAAGAATGCAATTTATAGAATAGGTATAAACTGTTACCAATGGCATAAGCTTAGTAAAAGCCTAAACAACATCACCAACTCACAAGTTAGTACACTTGTCCATGATATCAATGAAATCAACCATAAAACATATAAATTTCCTTATGAACAAACATCATTAAGTTCATAAAACCTTTTATAAAGTCATGATTTGATCCATTTGCATACTTACCATTCGTTCCCTTTTCTTACCCGTTGAACCATCTAGAATTACATCGGATACTCGGGAAAGCTCACACGAAGTGTGGCTTTACATATAACTGTAACCTTTCCTTTACATCAATGCTCACACGAGCTGTAGGTCGGAATGTAAGCTACACGATGCTCCTCACACGACCTATGGAGTATCCGCAACAAATGCAGGACCTTAGCCATCAATAGGACACTCAAGACCAACACTCGAAACATGGAATCCCTAAGGACATGTCATTCGTATCCTAAGAATTCCTAAGGTTCAACCGAGACTTAATTTTCGTCAATTCATCATAACATTTATACATTTGTATATTGATTGATTTACATTAAAACAACACAATAAGCATTCAATTTAAACAACATTAAACCGAATACAGTTCATACGAACTTATCTCGATGACTAGGGGTGTAGAAGTTAAATCGAACTAGTCGAAGCTTTAGCTTTTTCTCGATCTAAGTCTGAACGTGACTTATCTTGACCTAAATAAGTAATTTCAATCAATTAAGTACTTCTAATATTCAATTTAACCCATATTTCATATTTATGCAAAATTACCAATTTTCCCCTAACATTTTAACTTTTCACAATTTAGTCCTTAAGCCCATAACTTAAAATCTAACTATTTTAACCTAAATCCATGTTAACCATATATGCAAGGGACCTTTATATAACCCATATTTACCATCATTTCACAATAAAACCTATAGATTTATACTTTTAACAATTTAATCCCTAATTCCAAAATTCATCAAAAACCACTTAACAAAACTTGTTTATTTTTCAACAAAGATTCATAACCTATCAATTAACATAAAAAATCATTCAAAAGCATTCATGGTAAATCCCTCAACCTCTAATAGTTATACAAATTAACCCCTGAGCTAGCTAGGTTAAGCTAAAACGATCTCAAAAACATAAAAATAATAAAAAACGGGGCTTGGATTCACTTACATGCACACACCTAGGCTAGCCGAACCTTCAAGCCCTAACAATGACTATTATTTCCCTCAATTTCAGTTGAAACAAAGAAGAAGTGAGGAAGATGACACCTTTTCTTAGTTTATTTTAACTTTAATTATTAATTTACTAATTTACCCTTAATAATATAACTTAAAACTAACATAATTGTGTACAAATTTGTCCACGAACATTAAGGATGGTATAATTACCATTTAATTCCATTTACTTTAAAGTTTCATATCCATTTGACCCTTTTAACTAATAGAACTTAACTTTTACACTTTTCACAACTTTTACACTTTTCACGATTTAGTCCTTTTTACCTAATGAACTATTTAAACATCAAAATTTCTTAATGAAATTTTAATACGACCATAATATAATCCCGTAGAAACTAAATAAATATTAAAATAATAATTTACTTATCGAAATGGTGGTCTTGAAATTACTATTTCTGATATAACTAAAAACGAGTTGTTACACGATTGGTTTTTTGCTTTTTTTTTTCCTTTTGTATTTGATGCTTCTTTCTCTAAAATGGTCGGTAATTTTTTGATAGATATATCGTAGTAGAAGGTGAAAACTTACTGTGCACCATGGCAATGGAGGAGATGGTGGCTATGTTGCGTTTATGATGTCTACAACCAGTGCATTATAAGTATGGATTTTCAATGGTGCTGGGTGGTCACTAGATGAGTGACGACACAACATGTAGAATGGGCTTATTCTTGCCCTTGCATTTGTTTGAGGCAGACTTTTAACTACCACTTCACCTTTGATTTGTAAGAATTTTTTGAATTTACCACACCACTTCTGGGCATCTGTAATAGACATTTTGGCTTTTATTGGTGCTGTATTTCTTGGTTTGTATGAAACATCAAGAAAATCCTTCTACAAGCATATTATCACATATGTAATACCATCTTAACTTGTTATTTTTACATAATATTCACAAAAAATCCCATCATTTTAGTTGATGTATTTAATGGATATCATTTGAGTTAGGATTGAAATTTCAAAAGTCAAAAAATACAAGGACTAAAAAAAATTAAGTTGGAGAGTAGAGACTAAATTTACAAATTACACATGCTATATAAACTATTAGCAAAATTTGACCAAACGGATTTAATCATTATGATTTGGATCAATACTGCAATTTAAAATTTTGAAAAATATAAAGACTAAAAATGATCAAATTGAAGAATAAAGACTAAATCTACAACTTAGGCATAGTACATCGACTTATAATAAACTTCGACCTAACAATTTAATGATTATTGTTTAGATAATGACTGAAATTTTAAAAATTCAAAAAATATAAAAACTAAAATTGACTATGATGAAGATAAAATAATAGTAAGTCTGCCTGCTCTGGCACGTCTCTGGTCTGCCGAAGTGGCACGTTTCTCGTCTAGGGTTTTTGTGTTTTCTGGTTTCTTAATTGTTTTCTGGTGGAAAAGTAAAATCAAGATCAACAGTCCTTCATTTTTGTTGTCATATAGTAGCTGCGCGCAAGGATTCATCTGCAATAAATGGAGAACTCGCTTAGCAGGATTATCACTGGATGAAGAGAAAGATGCAGTTTTACAGATCCAAACAGAATAAGGTGAAGAAGGAAGAGAAGAAACTTTCAGGTTAGTGGGATGTTTCCTAACTGCTAGTGTTATAAATTTTTCAGTAATGAAGAATACTATGGCGAATTTGTGGCATCCTGTAAGGGGAGTGAATATTCGGGATCTGGGTGAAAAGAGATATTTGTTCCAGTTTTATCATAGGATGGATTTGGAGAGAATGTTAAAAGGGTGCCCGTGGACTTTTAATAATCATCTGTTAGTGCTTCATGCGATTCAATGGGGTGAAGACCCTCTTAGAATTCCTTTAATTAAGGCTCCTTTCTGGATTCAAATTCATGACATTCCTACTGGTTTTTATTCTAAAAATTTGGCGATTCAATTAGGCAACTTCCTTGGGGAATTTATGGAATACGATGGGTCTAGTCTGGGTAAGGAGAATAGGAATTATATGAGGATAAGAGTTAAGATTGATGTTAGACGTCCGTTGAAGAGGAGGAAACAAATCTTGTGTTATGGGCGACTCTCATACGTACAGTTTCGATACGAAAGGCTCTCACTACTTTGCTTCTTTTGTGGGAGGTTGGGGCATAACGACTCATTCTGTGATGCAAAGATGTTGTTAGGAATAGAAGTGGCGGAAATAGGCTGGGACTTATCATTAAGGGCGCAATCCAGGAGAGCAGTAACAACAAGTAGTGTGTGGCTGAGAGAGGAAGGGGTCGAACAACTGAGAGGTAATAATGAAGATACGACTATAGTAGAAGTTGATGCTAGGGTCGGGAATAATCAGATGGAAAAACATGGAGAATTCATTGATCCAGTTTTGGGTTTCAATTTGGAAGGCAGAAAGGCTTGGGAGAAACAGTTAGAGGTTAATCAAAGAATTGATTATTCTATAGTTGACATGGAGCAGGATAAGGAGGATGGGTTTCTGATTGGAGAAGAAGGGAAGAAACGTGCTAGAGGGGAGATGCATAGCCTGATAGGAGAAGGAGGTGAGAAAGCATCTGTAGGGTGGAAAGGGAGAGTGTTGGAAGGTATCCAATTTATATCGGCGGCTGCCAAGAGGCAAGCCGATCGGTCGCAATGAAACTACTTAGCTGGAATATTCGTGGATTGGGGAGTCCACGGGCAGTTCAAAGACTTCGGTATATACTGAGGTTACAAAATCCCCAAATGGTCTTCTTTATGGAGACGAAAATTTGTAGAAGCAGAATGGAAAGAATTCAACATCGGTGTGGGTATGTTAATGGAATTGAAGTTGATTCGGAGGGTACTAGAGGAGGGTTGTGCTTGGCATGGAAACAGGGGGTGAATGTGACACTTCGACAATTCTCCAAAAGACATATAGATGTGGTGATTGATGATGATGAGGCAAAAGGTAAATGGAGGTTTACTGGTTTTTATGGGTCCCCGTATGAGTGAGACAGAAATAATTCATGGGAGGAATTAAGAAGCTTATATACTAGAGAGAGATTTCCTTGGTTCGTCTGTGGGGATTTCAATGAGATTATGTACGGATTTGAAAAAAATGGAGGGGTACCTAGGGATGAAAGAAGAATGGAGGTATTCAGAGAAGTCTTGGCTGATTGTGGGCTGATGGACATGGGATTTTATGGAAGATGGTTTACATGAGAGAGGGGAAACTTACCTGAGACCAATATACGGGAAAGGCTTGATAGATGAGTCGCAAATAAAGATTGGCAAACTATGTTTCTGACGGTCCATTCAACACTTAACTCACTTTTTCTCTCGATCATTGCCCCTTTTAGTGAAAAAACAGAAGGGAAGAATGTGGGGCTAAAACAAAGATCTTTTAGATTCGAGGCTTGGTGGCTAATGGAGGAAACTTTTGACAAGAAAGTTAGAAGTATTTGGGAATCGCCATCGTGTAATTTCTTCGACAAAATTAGATAAATTGAAGATCGATTTACAAAGATGGGCTAGTAAAATTCAAGCGGATCGAAAGAGAAGAAAGACGTTTCTCAATAATAGACTGTCAGAAATTCTAGCAGAAGATAGAGATGATCAGAATATGGCTGAGTTGATTGACACTAAAGTTCAGTTAAATCTGGAAATTAACAAAGATGAGCGGTATTGAGAGCAACGAGCGCGGATAAACTGGCTGAGATATGGGGATAAAAATACTGCTTTTTTCCATAGTCAGGCATTTTCTCGAAGAAGGAAGAACACGATTCAGAAAATGCAAAATGATAATGGAGAGGTGACAGAGAACATTCAAGACATTGAGAACATTGCAAGAGCCTATTTCCAGAATCTATTTAGAATAGAAGAAAGGGAGTGTTGTAATTATTTGCTGTCAGGAATCAAAAGATGCATCACTGAAGAGGATAACCAGATTCTCATGGCACCTTTCACGAAGGAAGAGATAAGGGAGGCAACATTCGGGATGGGACCTACAAAAGCACAAGGGGAGGATGGATTTCTGGCAATTTTTTATCAATAATGTTGGCATATTGTCAAAGATGAGGTGAACAGTTTCTGTTTGCAAGTTCTGAATGATGGCAGAGATTTTAAACAGGTAAATTCCACACATATAGTCCTTATTCCTAAAATTGCGAATCCAACGAATATGAAGCAGTTTAGACCTATTTATTTATACAACGTAATTTACAAAATTATGGCAAAAGCCATTGCAAATAGACTGAGAGGAGTAATTGAGAAATGTATAGATGCTGCTTAGAGTGCTTTTATACCGGGAAGGTTGATAACTGATAATGTTCTTCTTGCTTATGAAGTCCTTCATACACTTAAATAGAAGAGAATGGGGAGGAAAGGTTTTATGGCCGTCAAACTTGATATGAGCAAAGCTTACGACAGAGTAGAATGGAATTTTGTGAAAGAAATTATGATTCAAATGGGCTTTGCGAATGGGTGGATAGAAACAATCATGGAGTGCATAACATCTGTCTCTTATTCAGTGGTTATTAATGGTTATAAAGGGGAGAATTTTTGGCCATCTATGGGTTTGCGCCAAGGTGATCCACTCAGTCCGTTCATGTTTCTTATGTGAGGAGAAGGGTTATCGAGCTTAATGCGGTTGGCAATGAGTGAAGGCATTTTGAAAGGGGTAAAGGCTAGCAGAAGTGGACCGAAGATTTCACACTTACTCTTTGTAGATGATTGCATTCTATTCAGTGAAGCGTCAAGTAGAGGGGCTATTGTGCTAAAGGAAATTCTCAGGAAGTATAGAAGCAGTTTCGGACAATGTGTTAATTTTGACAAGTCAACTGTTTTTTTCAGTAAAAATACTCCAGAGATGGAAAGAAACTTGGTGATTAACATTTTAGGAGTAAAAGTTCGAATAATCCTGAAATGATATTTAGGGTTGCCTAACATGGTGGGAAAAAGAAGAAGGAGTCTTTTCAGATACTGAAGGATAAAATGAAACAACGCATTGATCATTGGAGTACGAGACACTTATCGCAAGGGGGGAAGGAAATCTTTATTAAGTCAATCTTGTAAGCCATCCCGACCTATACGATGGCATATTTCCTTTTACCTAAAACGTTATGCGCTGAGATTGAGAGCATCATGGCCAAATTCTGGTGGCAAAAGGGGTATGGGAGAAAGAGTATTCACTGGTGTGAATGGAGGAAATTATACGCTTTAAAAGAGAATGGTGGTCTCGATTTTCGTAACATGTGTCAGTTTAATATTGCTTTGCTTGCTAAATAAGGGTGGAGATTAATTACTTATCCAGATTCATTATTAGCGAGAGTGCTTAAAGCAAAATACTTCCCAAATTCAGATTTTTTGAATGCGCAATTAGGCAACTTATCTTCTCTTACCTGGAGGAGCATATGGGCTGCTAAGGGGTTGCTGCGGAGTGGAATGGGTTGGAGAGTAGGACGGGGAACTGAAATCTCTGTTTGGGATGACCATTGGATACCAGGAAAGGAGATTGATGGATGGGGTCACCAAACCGAAAATGAAGTGAAATTAGTTGCAGATTTAATTGATGCTGAAAATAGTGAGTGGAAAACAGAGCTAGTAGAACGTACCTTCACAGCAGACATTGCTGAAAAGGTTCTGCAAATTCCTTTGGCAAAGAACCCAGGAGCAAATATTCAGATATGGAGAGGGGAACTGTCTGGTGATTTCTCAGTCAGAAGCGCTTACAAAATTTTACAGAATGCTAGAATGGACCCTAATGATCTATTATTACAGATGGATACAAAAAACTTTTATAAGAAGATATGGAATTTACAGCTACCATCTAAGCTTTTGATTACAGTATGGAGAGCTTCGTGGAACTATCTTCCTACACTTGTTAATCTCAGATCAAAGAAGATTGCTACTAGTATGGTCTGTCCCCGGTGCGGATCTGGGGAAGAGGATATTGGACACGTTTTCAGATTCTGCCCTGCAACAAAGGAAATATGGAATCTATTAGAACTGGGATGGATTAATAATCCCAATATTCAGAGTTTTTGGGAATGGATTACTTGGGTGGTCGGCAGAAGCAGTCATAAGCAAAGTTGTCTTTTTTGTAGTACCATCTGGCTATTGTGGGGGGCAAGGAATAGGCTCGTTCATGAAAAGAAAACCGAATCAACAGAGGAACTCTCAGCAAGTGTAAAGCGGTATATGGAAGAGATCGATGGCGTACAGGAAGGGAAACTTCCCTTAAATAGAATCAAAAACAGGAACTAGGAAGATTTACCTTCAGAGACAACGATATACTTTGATGCTGCCTTCAACGCAAGAAGCAACAAGTCGATGGCGGGTCTGGTGGTTAAAGATTGAACAGGGGGTATCGTCAAAACAATGAATGTCTCAAACTCAAACGCTCCAACTCCTTTCACAAAGAAGCATACGCGGGTACCATGCGCTTAAACTCTAAGATCGATGGGTTTTCAAACAATCGTAATAAAGGGGATTCGCAAATACCATTAAGAAATACCAAACAAACAAGACCGACAAGTCAGTAATCAGCGCAATAATCAGGGACATTCATGAGTTATCGAAACAGTTTCTAAAAATTGAGTTTCAGTTCATCGACAGAAATGAAAACAAGATGGCGCATAGAATTGCAGAGGAAGCTTTACGAAGAGGAGAAACAGTATACCTGGGAGAGGAGATTTCGCACAACCCACAAGACGTTCCAGAAGGTCGATGGAGAAGATCTCCAGATTGAACTGCTGCAAAGGGAGAAAATGATCAACTGGTAGCAAAATGAAAGATATGAATCGGCTACCGTCTGTTGAATGATGGGACTGGACGAAGTTGAAAAGACATCACGAAGCAGTGCCCAGCTTTTGAGAATCGGCTACTATTTGTTTAATTTTTCTAGGTTTCCTTTTTTCTGCTTTTGTCTTAATTGCTTTGCTTTCCCTAGGTATCTGATATATGGTTTGTTAGCTTGCTTTAGTCTCGGCCTAACTAGCGTTCCTAGCAGGCCTTAGTTTTCTTTTTACATAAAAAAACAAAAGCCCAATTCTATTTTTTCCTTCTCTGTTGGTAATAAAAGGTTAGCCGATTAATATTCAAAAAAAAAAATTTGACTATGATGTTGTTTGATAAATTGCAATATTAAGTACTAGAAAATTAAATATTACATTTAAGTTATAAAATTCGTTTGATATATTATTATTAAAAATAAAAATATTATCTATTAAGTGATAATTAACTATTTATCTACTTATGGTTTACTATATTATTTTATAATTTTTTGAGGCTTTAATATGAATTATCAAACTTATTTAAAAAATTAAATTCAACATAGTTGTGATATTTAGAACCGCAAGTTTCATCTGCAGTAAACGATGGGAGTTTACCTCAGTAAGGAACTCTGATAACGTGGTCTAGAAATGCAATGGAGGAAAAGCGGAAATATCTCAAATTTCTAAAAAACCCAAATTGATATTTTTAATAAAAAATGGCAAGTTGGTCAAATCTTGGCTTGCACACAGCTTGGGTAGTCGTGTTGGGGAAATTGTAATTGTATAAGATTCTTTTTCACAGTTCCTCATATATCTGTCCATCAATCTCCATCTCTTTCTTCTAATCTGCAAATTGTGTTATTATTTAAACTCTTCTCTTTACCCTTTCATTTATAATCATTTGATTTTAAAAGCGTACTCCTTTGGTACCCATTCTCTAGCTACCCACCTTATCCCTCTTATCTTCCTCCCTCTCTCTTTTTCTTTTAATTTTTATTTCTCATGTTCTGAAAAATTTCAACTCTTCTTTTTGGGGATTGATTTCTCAATTCTTTTGAAGGAACCTTAAGAGGGACATGGAAGCTGTTTTACAAACCAGAGGGCTACTTTCATTGCCACCTCATCCAACCAGAGTCAGAAGCCTTTTGAACCCATCACAAGGCTTAAAGCAGAGGCTTTTTGCCTCAAAACCTTTAGGCCTTAATGGTTTATCTCTGTCTTATAAAAGAGTTCCAAGCGTCGTAGCAAAACCAAATGGTTTATCCCCTAAAGAAAAGAGCTTTATTTGCAAGGCTGAGGCTGCTGCTGCAGCTGATGGGCAGCCTTTGTTCGGTGAAACCTCGACGCCAAAGTTCTTGGGGATTGAGCTTGTGACTCTTAAGAAGATTATCCCACTTGGGTTAATGTTCTTTTGCATCCTTTTCAATTACACAATCCTTAGGGATACAAAGGATGTGTTGGTCGTGACAGCTAAAGGAAGCAGTGCAGAGATTATACCATTTTTAAAGACATGGGTTAATTTGCCTATGGCTGTTGGGTTCATGTTGTTATACACAAAGTTGGCTAATGTGTTGTCAAAGAAGGCTCTTTTCTACACTGTTATTCTTCCTTTTATAGCCTTTTTTGGTGCATTTGGGTTTCTATTGTATCCTCTCAGCAATCACATCCACCCTGAAGCACTTGCTGATAAGCTTCTTGCGGTGCTTGGACCCAGATTTCTTGGTCCTCTTGCTATTATGAGGATATGGAGTTTCTGTTTGTTCTATGTCATGGCTGAACTTTGGGGCAGCGTGGTCATTTCGGTTTTATTTTGGGGGTTTGCCAATCAGGTGATTTATATTATATTATGGAATTGAATGTTTGAAATTTTTTTAATCTGCATGATTGTATAAGCATGTTGATTTTATCTATATGTTGATTCTTGTGTCAGAAATTAGTAGGATTTTATTTTCATCCCTTAACATGCAGGTCTCATGATAAAGACTCCTTAAATCATTCCTAATCCTTAAGTTGGGATAATTTGAACTTGTTATAATCTCAGTCATCTGTTTCTTATATTGGTTTAAGCTTTTGTCACTATCACTACACATCTAGCCATCTAGTTTGCTCGCTTTCTGTTTTTCAAAACTAGTTAGCATCTTCATTGATATGTTTGCATAAATGATTTTGCTTCTTTCTTTCACTTCTAGTTGAGTTCTGTATTTCAAAAACCAGTTAGCATGTTCAATGACAAATTTGCATCAAAGATTTTGTTTCAGTTCTTTAGTTTTGGTTGCATTTCGTTTCTGCATCGGCTGCGCATGTTCCGAAAGTTGTTTTCTAAATCTCCTTACTCTGTTAAAGTTCAACATTTCATGAATGCCATTATGCCATATAACTTTTGCTTGTTGATGCAGATGAGAAAATATCATCTAAATGTTTTGCTGTCTATATAATTAAGCATTGGCTTATTGAAAATGATTATGGACGATAGTTATGCTGATTTTATTTGGACAAAGTTGTGGACATCGAAGATCCTGTTCGTTTTTCCCTCATCAAATTCACGCTCTTTCTCCATATTCTAACATGTAACCTAAGAAGCTTTCTTTCCATTTAATCTTTTAGTGAATTAAGTACACATTAGAAACTTTGGATTTTTTTAAGTATAATCTTATCTTGGTTAATTCTTTAGTGGTTCCATATGTAAAATTATTCTACCTTCTATTTGAAACTTCTACTTGCTGGACCGCTCTTTGTTTGCCGGTGCTAGAAATGAGGAATTGGAAAAGAAAGTTCCATGAGACAGTTGAGAAAAATAAGAAAGCTAGCTGAAATTTCATGTAGCCTGTATTTCAAGTTGTAGTGAGATTATTGCTCTTTCGGCATCTCTTGTGGAAAGAGCAAGGGCAAACAAGAAGATAATTGAATATTACTTCTAAATTCCAGACTTCAAATGTCTTATTTGAATATGCACCTTGTATTTGGCCACTTATTCAGAACTCAAGCAGTCATGATTGTGGCAACCTATTACTTGTATTTCTATGCTTTCTTTTGGCGCATTTTATCTGTTTTAGTTGCATCTCTCTGAAATGATCTTCGCCTGATTTTGAGACTTAAAGCGATATTTACCCACTGTTGCATTTTTCTTGTGCAGATAACTACTGTAGAGGAAGCAAAAAGATTCTATCCTCTGTTCGGTCTTGGAGCCAATATAGCCCTCATTTTCTCTGGTAGAACTGTTAAGTACTTTTCCAATTTGAGGCAAAATTTGGGTCCTGGAGTTGATGGTTGGGCCATCTCCTTGAAGGGAATGATGAGCATTGTGGTGCTATTGGGGCTTGCCATCTGTTTCCTCTACTGGTGGGTGAATAAGTTTGTTCCTCTTCCCACACGTAGCAAGAAGAAGAAGGTAATCCATTGTTTAACTATTTCTCTTGTTTGGCATATTTGTTTCCGTAGATTCTTAGGCTCCAGGATTTGCTTATTTAATCTCGAATGTTCATCCCAAACCTTTTGAGTTGTTGACATATTATGAGTTTAAAAGAAAAAAAACTTTTCACCAAGTGTCTTGTGATTTACCTATCAAATTGTTGGTTAAAGAGATAATTTTCATAATTCAGTTAGTTTGGGTTATTAAGCTGGTTAATTTGTTCGGTTCCATGCCGTTGTATTTGTGATGGACCAATTATCCATTTGTCTTAACATGACATATAAGTTCTTAACATGGGCCAGGCAAGCAAGATTTGCTTTTGATTGCATGACATCTAGTATGCAGAAAAGCTTTTGTAGTTTTATATACAAATTATACCTGCTACCATATCTATTTTACTTTTGGATAATTGGCACATGGAACTGTATCATTTCACATACAGAAGGAGAGTTCTCCATGCTTATGTTGTGTACTCATTTGAGTGAAGTTGTTTAGGTCAAAACATATATGAAGCCATGTTTCTTTTTATTGTCAATTGGTTTGCAGGAAAAACCTAAAATGGGAACAATGGAGAGCTTGAAATTCTTGGTGACTTCAAAGTACATTAGGGATCTTGCCACTTTGGTGGTTGCATATGGTATCAGCATCAACCTTGTTGAAGTTACCTGGAAATCAAAGCTTAAAGCTCAGGTAACATTTTTTTAATTAATTTTCTGCTTCTCTGTTGCGTGCTCTTCTATCTTTTATACCTTAACTGGCTTAGTAACTAATGGTTCTTGCTCCATATTGCAGTTTCCAAGCCCGAATGAATACTCCTCTTTCATGGGTGATTTCTCAACTGCCACTGGAATTGCGACATTCACTATGATGCTACTAAGTCAATTTATATTTGACAAATATGGATGGGGAGTTGCTGCTGGAATTACGCCCACTGTCCTACTTCTGTCTGGAGTTGGTTTCTTTTCCTTGATATTATTTGGTGATCCTCTTGGACCAACTCTTGCAAAGTTTGGCATGACTCCTCTTCTTGCAGCTGTATATGTGGGTGCCCTGCAGAACATTTTCAGCAAGAGTGCAAAGTACAGTTTATTCGATCCTTGCAAAGAAATGGCTTATATTCCTTTGGATGAGGACACCAAGGTTTGGAATCTTTGCTCACAATTTGAAGTTTTGATTTCTTATGCAACTTCTGGTCATTAACTTGCAGCCTATTTGATACTCTCTTTAGGTTAAAGGGAAGGCAGCCATTGATGTTGTATGCAATCCACTGGGAAAATCAGGGGGTGCTTTGATTCAACAGTTTATGATCTTGACCTTTGGATCACTCGCGAATTCAACCCCATACCTTGGAGGGATACTTCTGGTTATTGTTCTTGCATGGCTATCGGCAGCCAAGTCTTTGGATACGCAATTCACAGAATTGCGTAGGGAAGAAGAACTCGAGAAGGAGATGGAAAGAGCAGCTGTTAAGATCCCTGTCATGTCTGAAAGCGGAAATGGCTCTCTTGCAAGCGGTTCAGCAGAAACATCAGAGACATCAGAAACATCAACTCCAAGCAATATCTAAGAAAAAAAAAACATTCTTCCATTTGTTGCCAACAGGAAGAATAAGAAGCTGATAAGAAACCAGTGCTAGGCGACTGTTGGCTCTAGAATTTACTTTTGTTCATACAAAGGATATTAGCTAAAAACGTAAATGCTCGACTTTATTATAAGTCCTCCATTTCTTTAGATGTTGAGCTTAGTGTTTGTCTAGTTATTGTGCTCTTTAGAATTGCATTTGGATCCACACCAATTGAAACCCTTTTTTGATCAAAATTCTTTTTATATATACACTAGAAGACGCGGGAATTAAGCCCAAGATTGATTAGTTGGCCCTTGAGGGAAGGCTGAGAAAAGTTATGCTTCCTTTGCATATCGGTTTACATGCCCAATGCAGAGTTGCAGTTTTCCATTTCTCGAGAACCAAGGAAGCATAAAAACTAAGGTTCACGTGTTCACTTTACCATATGTAGAAAGTAGACAAAACTTTGTTCTTCGGCTCATGTATATGTCTCATTCTCATCATATCACATATGGACTATTTCCCAGCAAAAGGTTCTTTGTTTTTGGTCCTCCACCTTCGTCTATATTAGCTTGCTTTAATCATTTTCATTAAGAAATATAGACCCAATGGATTCTGATCACAATTCATGTTCATCATCTCCATATATCCAACACTTTCTATAGAAAACAAAACCTATTAATTAATTCAATACCCCAAAACTTAAATTAATTGGTTCATGCAGCAGCATGTTTGAGGTTCGAAGAATATTTACAATCCTTTCTCTTATACCAGAAATTATTTAGACATATTGGTAATGGTATGGTTTACAATTGGATGATGGTAGATATTGGGAAGGTTCGGAGATTGATGTCATATAGGGCGTGACTGTTACGTACATAATCCAGCTGCATCCCAAAACACCTATGATAAGGGATATCAGTTTAAGGTCACTTTCACTCTTAAGGTATTGGTATTAATTAACTTTGTTCTCCTTAGGCTGGAGCAGGGAATAAGTTCATGTGGTGTCACACTGTCCCTTGATGTGGCATATTTTAGCATTTAAGCAAATTTGTCTCGACTCTATACCTCTCTTATCCATCTGCTGCCTCAGCCTCAGCCTCCCAAATGACACCAAAGTGAATCAACCCTCAATCTCAAGCCCCTCAAATCTTCTCAATTTGAAGCACATCATAGAACTGCTTCCCCTTGGTTCCACTCTTCTGTTACTGTTGAAGGGTCATGATGAATAAGCTAGCCTTGCCAGAATCCAGCACTTTCCCAGGAAAGCCAATGCCACCCACAGCTGAATGCTGGTTTGATGATGCATGCATCCTTGACATGGACTACTTTGTGAAGACCATCTCAGGCATAAAGGCCAAGGGTGTTCGTCCCGACTTAGTAGGCTCAATCATCGCACATTATGCATCGAAATGGCTACCTGATCTATCCGGCAATGACACCGAAAAGGGTCCTATGAGTCTCCAAGAGTCATCGCCGGAGAGTGTCACGGTTTCATGGATGAAAAAGAGGTTCTTTGTTGAAACCTTGGTGGGAATCTTGCCACCTGAGAGAGATTCCATCCCCTGCAACTTCCTCCTACGCCTTCTCCGGACGGCCAACATGGTTGGGGTGGAGCCTTCCTACAGAGCAGAGCTGGAGAAAAGAATTTCGTGGCAGCTTGACCAAGCATCACTGAAAGAGCTCATGATTCCATCGTTTAGTCACACTTGTGGCACTCTGCTAGACGTTGAGCTTGTTATAAGGCTGGTTAAGAGATTTGCTAGCCTTGATGAAGGCACTAGAAGCGGCATTGCGGTGGTTAAAGTAGCTAAGCTTGTGGATAGCTACTTGGCAGAAGCAGCTTTGGATACCAATCTGAGTTTGGAGGACTTTATTGCACTTGGTGCTGCTCTTCCTAGCCATGCCCGAGCCATGGATGATGGCCTCTACCGTGCCATTGACACTTATCTCAAAGTAAGTTCATATTATTCCCAATTCTTTCTTGTTTATGATATCAGTAGTTAAATCAGCTTCAGCTATTAAATCTCATGTTTTGGAAGTTGTTTCATTCTTTCACTGTCTTTCAACAAGTCCAAGAATCAAATTCCAGTGACATAATTGGACAAGGAAATACCAGGAACATAACAAGGCCATATGGGCCCGTAGAGAAATTGAGGTTGTTGATGACTAGTCACCGACTCACCAGTAAAAAGATCGTTCATGATCAGAATTTAAAGTGTTAGGTTCTACAGTAAAAGATTCTTCACGATCTCTAGTCCTGTAGTCTCGTGAAGCCTATTATGTAATTGCAAAACATATCTAGGTTTTGGAGTCTTTCGGCACGCAATTTAGGGGCAGCGATTCATGGGACGACGACCTTGTCTTGTTTTAAATAATTAAGAAAACAGTATATAAATTAATGCAGGCACATCCAGGTGTTTCAAAGCAAGATAGGAAGGTTCTATGCAGATTGATAGACAGTCGAAAACTGTCACCAGAAGCATCCCTACACGCTGCACAAAACGAACGTTTGCCAGTTCGGGCGGTGATTCAAGTGTTGTTCTGCGAGCAAAGCAAGCTCAACCGACATGTTGATTGGAGTGGGTCGTTCAACGGAACCCGGAGTCCGAACCCGGCAGGACTGGAAGCCCCGGTTCGGTGCATGTCGAAACGTGAAATGAACGCTCAACAAATGGAGATAAAGAAGCTGAAGGAAGAGCTGCTGAGGGTCCAAAGCCAATGCGTAGCGATGCAAATGCAAATGGAGAAACTAGTGGATAAGAAGAAAGGGTTTTTCAGGTGGAAGAAGCTGGGGATAATGCCGTCGCTGAAGAGCAGCGTGAGTGTACTTGAGAAGATTGAAGAAAGAGAGGCTAACTTTGGGAGGCAAACCCCCATTGATATCAAACCTAAGCCTGTTCGTCCTCCCAAGTGGAGAAAATCCATGTCTTGAATTCATTATGCAGGGGTTCCTAAATAATTTGCTGCTAAATTTAATGTTTTATATATATATATATATATGTTCCTTTTCTATGTTCCATGTCGCGATAATAATGTAACAATAATAAGAATCGTATTAAATAAATGTAGTTTTTCTTTTTGTGAATTATAATAATAGAGAAAATTTGAACAATAAACGTGATTAGTACGATTCGAACTCAGGTCACACTTAAGGCAATAAACACCCTTAACTATCAGGTCGTCACACGGGTTCAAATAAATATACTTTTAATTACAAACCTTAAGCGTAACAAGTGAACAATTTCAATGTTATATATATATATACAAACTAATTTTGCAGTTTAAATTATGATTTTATATTTAATGGTATACACATTTTTAATAAATTTCCAGTTGAAAATTATGGGAAGATTGGAAACTGGAACTTCTACGGAAGCCATATATAGAACGGTCGATGGGAGAGGGTATGTGTGTTTGTATGTTTCATTGTGCCATACCTGCATCTAAAGAGAGATACGTGAACTGTCTTGGATGATATAGTTATTATGCAATCCAAACAAAATAAAATATGCATCCTAATCTATGTAGCATATGAAATTACTAAATCATCGGTCCTAATTATGCAAGACTTGAATGATAGTAAATAAATATTATAAGTCATAACAGACAATCTACTAATAACCCATAGCGCAATAAGCATTGAATGATATGCAATCTTAAGAATCAAAACAATGTGGCATGTGTAGTGAATTGAATTATAACATGTCATCGTGCATAATTAGTCTATATGGTTATGTTCAATGCTTGCCATGCAAGAAAATGATTGAATCTTACTATTTTTCCAAAGTTTCGGCTAGGGTTTCTGGGAGGGGTATAGGGATTGTATAGTTTTTGGAGTCCAGTAGGAGAATTTGGGCTTAGATTTGTTCGGAAGAATGGGCTGTGGATGAAAGATATGAAACGGAAAAAAAGATCATGTTCTAAATTAGAAGAGGGTTCAGTATTGTTATACCCTTATTTGGTTGGGACACATGGTACCGTGAGAAGGTACCGAAGAGACATCTATGGGTGACCTTCCGCATCACAACACTTAACTCCCCACTTGAAGAGTACCCAGAGGGCCTACCATCTTACATCACCTAGTTGGTCACACCCGAGTACCTCGTCCTTTAGTTCACCCACTTTTAGTGGGAACACACCCATCTCTATGGGGGAACTACTAAGGGACCATAGAGGCGTAACAATCTTGTACTACCTCAACTAAGGAAATGTCAAAACAATACTACGCATGAAGACAATCAACAATCACAACCTATGAATTTATGTACGAGGAATGAATTTGGGTTTTAAGAAAGGTTCAAAATTATACCTTCCTAATTTGAGCAAGAAAATTGATTTTAGAAGTTGACGTCCAAAGCAAAAAAACAAACCACAACCACATCGTTTAGTTCCAACCTCTAAGGTATCCACATGGTATAAATGGTTGGAAAACTCCTTTGAACTTTTCAAAGAATATTTAGAAAAACCCTTGCTAGACTAGGGAAATTCTTATTCAATAGCCAAATCATGGAGAGTGATTTAAGGGATTGGAATAAAACGTAATCTTCTTTCCAAAACAATATCAATTTATTTTCACCCTTGAACATATCTTTTGACTGAAATTATTAAAAACCCCTATGATAAAGATATACCCAATTAAAATTATATGAAACCCATTTCATATTTAGACAACATAAAGTAATTAAATGAAAGTGCAATTATTGGGGTTGTAATTACACTCTCTTGTCATTACAAAAAATTGTAATTTCACGTGTTTGGCTAATATAGTGTAATTTCATATAATTCTCTATGTCATGTTTGATAGTTAAATTGTACTTACACAGTTACATAATTTATATTTTTTAAAATTATTAATTACAATAAAAAATTTCTAAACAAGTAACAAAAATTAAAATTAAACCATCATATGTAAAATGTTAGTCCAATAAAATAGTCGATAATACAATTACTAATAAAAGTAACAAAAAGAAATTGAACATCATATGTAATTTTATCTAATTGCACTACATTCGGTAGTTGTTGGGATATTCCCTCTTTAACACTTAACATATACTTCTTATCATCATTTGTTGGTCCTTGATCGAGTTATTCATCATCTAAATTTGTATCATTAAGATTATCAAAATCTTCTTCTTCTATGTACTCTTCAAAGTATGAATAATCTCAATTTCACTTACAAATGAAGTTTTGAAGTAAGTAACATGCTAGTATGATCCAACATTGTTGTTTTATGGATAAAAAGATCTATCCCGTCTCTTTCAATTTCGAAATTAAGCAAATTAGCCCCTCTAAAAAAATTGGAACAAATTAATCCATGTCTTCCATCAATTGTACATAAGTTTGATTGGTACAATAACAAATTTAGCCTTCAATGTTTACATATTTTGTCATTTTGGCATCAAGTCTAAAAAAATCAACAAATTTAGCCTCAACATTTGTACATTTACACAAATATTATGGGATAAATTTGTTAAATTAGGACCAAAACGACAGAATGTGTAAATTTTGAGGGTTAAATTATTTATTATACCAATCAAAATCATGAATAATTGATGAAAAACATTAACGTCGTGATTAATTATCTTTAGTTGCTCACTTTTGAAATTGGCAGGAGTTAAATTGTTCTGATTTTTTTCTTTAGAGGGACTAATTTACTCAATTTAAAAATTGAGAAGGACTGAAGAGGTCTTTTTACCTTTTTTATGCTATATTGTGGTGATGTTGTTAATATGAAAAAACTTCTTTTTTTAAGAACAACAAATGTTCTCTCAACCACATTTTAAATGTCTCAAATTAAAGAATTAATGAGTTGTGTTTGACTCTATTCTCTCAAATGGTATCATATCCATAATATTTAGGTTAATGCAGCTTTCACTATAAAAACTTATAAAAATAATAATATAAATTTTATAAAAAAATTATAAAGTGTGGAATAACATCCATTAATGTGTTTGTAAGGAGTAAGGGAACAAAGACCAGCCTAAAGTCTGCAGAAATAATAAAAACAGCTTGACCGCAATATAAATAATGATTGTACAGCCCAATTTTTACCCGGGCCCGTCAATTACAAAACAGAGCCCAAATTAAACCACAAACCCAAACCTAAATGACCCAATTTTAAGACTAAACCTAGCCCCAACTAAAACAGGCCCAAAATGGCCCGAAATCTAAACCGATTTTCAGCAGAAGGAGGGTCAGAAACCCTAGCGCCGCTTCCCACGTGGTGTCAGCGTGCACAACGCCCGATGACGGCTCCTCCGCCGACCTTGCACCAAAATGGCCTACTGGCCTCGTTGACTTTCCAAGGAACCTGCAAAACAGAGCAAAAACAGAGAAAGCAACAAAACACCAACAGTAGCACAAATACTAATATTTTGTAATATTCTTTGGCTATAAAGCCATCCAAAACCAATGTATTCAGGAGATTTTTTGAAATAAAAACAGAGATTCTAACACACCGAAAATAAAAAAACAGTAAGCAGTTGAAATAAGAAGGCTAAGGCCCTTTTATTCTTTGATTTTTTCTTCTTATTTTCTTTTTTTTTCGAAGCAGTATGTACATAGGCCTATTTCTTCATTTTTTTTCTCTCAAAATTATACACTCGTATATGTATATATCTCAAAAAGAGTAAAAAGGAAAGAAGAAACTTACATTTTTTATTTCGCCGGAAAAAGGATTTTTTTGGCCTTCCGGTCGCCGTGGAAGGCGGCGCCGTTGCCGACGAGCAGTGGCCGACACGGCGCGATCGGCCGGACTCTGGCCGGGCCCCTCATCCCCTGCAGAGAAAAAAGAAAGGGGGGAGATGTTTTTTTGAAGCAAATGAAAAAAATGAAAATTTTTACAAAAAGATTTAACTTAAATAAAACCACAAAACGGTGCCGTTTTGCACCAGGGGCATCAGCGCCCAAACGGCGCCGTTTCACTCCAGACCCGTGTGCGCGACCCGACCCGCCAGGGAGGATCCGCGTGTTTTTTCTTTTGGGGCTTATTCGCTTTTGGTCCTTCCTCATTTTTTATCTTTTTAATACAGTTTATTTTTATTTTCAATTTCTACCCTATAATTTTTCTTCTATTTTAATTCAGTCCTGCGCAAAGTGATGCGTTTTGGAGGGCAGTTCGTTATTTCTTTTATTCTATTTTTGTTATTATTATTTGTTTTATTTTATTTAATCTATCCCTTCATTTTATTTAAGTTTTAACTAAATTTTTTATTCATTTAATCTTTTTTATCTTACTTATGTGTTTATTCATTCCTTATTTCTTTCATATTTAAGCTTTTATTTTATATATATTTTTAGTATTTATTGTTTTTAAATTCGAAATTGGTTCATTTCTTTCATTATGCATCGTATTTTACGTCGTTTTATCGTATTGTTATTACTATTACTATTATTTTTATTATTAACAGTATTATTATTTCCATTTTTATTACTATTATTTTTATATATTATTATTACTATTATTATACTCACTATTATTATTACTTTCCCTATTATTATTATTATTATTATTATTATTTGTTACTATTATTCTTATTATTCTCACTATTGTTTTTAATATTATTATTACTATTATTATTAATTGTATTATTAACATATTATTATTGATATATTATTAATTGACGTTGTTATTATTACCATTATTCCCTGAATATTTATTTGCTCAATTTTTTAAATACATTTATTTATTTTATCATTTTGTTATTCACTTATTTATATCTTTTTATATAGTTTTGATGCTTCAAACTTTGTTTTTTTCACGATTATTATTATTAGCATTATGATTTTCTTTAATTTGTGATACATTGCTCGTTTATTTGTTTAGTGTTAATTCTTTGGTTCTAAATTTTTAGCTTTTTTCTTTACTATTATTTTCACCTATTTAGAGTTCGTCTAATTTACTTTCGTCTTTTATATTGTCACGCATTGACATATTCATTATTCCGTATGTGCATAAGCACCGTAATTTATTTTACATATTACAACAAAATCATGCTACATTTTACCCGATACATTAATCTTTGTTTCAAAATAAGAGAATACTCCGCGTTTTAAGATTCGGAAGAAATCATACCCTAACTTACTGGGTTTTGATTTTTCTCACCGAGTCTAAAGAATCAATTATCTTTTTTTTTTTTTAAATCAAAGCATAAGTTAAATAAAAAAATTTATTCTCGAAAAATAAAAAATGTTATCCTAACTCACTGGATGTGACATTTTGTTATCCCGAAGTAAGGATTTCTAAAAATAAAGGCAATATTTTGTATTCGGAATTTTAAGAAATTATGCCCTAACTCACGGGGTTCTGATTTTTCATTTGACCCAAATAATCGAATATCCTTTTTAAACTTAAATCCATGAGTTTTAAAAGTCAAAAGACAAGTTTAGTTTCGGGAGTTTGAAATGTCGTATCTTAACTCACTGCGTATGACATTTTACTTCTTTGAAATAAGCGGGTCTCACCATCTAATTTATTCAAGTTTTTTCTTTAAACAAAAAGGGATCGTATTTTAAATTTTTTCCTAGTTTTCAACTTTCGACATAAAGATATCAAATAATCAATTAGGTACCAATTTTGGGCGTCACGAGGGTGCTAATCTTTCTTCGTGCGTAACCGACTCCCGAATCCGTT
The DNA here is from genome assembly GCA_025698515.1 of Gossypium sturtianum. Classification (NCBI taxonomy): domain Eukaryota; kingdom Viridiplantae; phylum Streptophyta; class Magnoliopsida; order Malvales; family Malvaceae; genus Gossypium; species Gossypium sturtianum. The sequence goes on along the minus strand of CM046952.1, from coordinate 11,042,472 downwards.
TTCTTGATTTCATAGACCAAAAATCGTCGTTTTAGTAAATTAAAAATCTTAATAAAATGACCAAATTACAAGGTGACCCGATCACACCTCATCAAAAAGGATTGGTGGCGACTCCCATTTTCGTTTTCATTTTCAAAATCAAAGTAGACCCTTTTACAAAAAAATGGTTTTGACAGCTTGGCGACTCCACTGGGGATAAAATAAGAGAGTCAAGCCACGAGTTGATTACTTTTTGTCTTTTTATCGAAATTTGAAAACTCGGTTTAAATCTACGATCCTTTTGTTGCATTTCGTCCATCTTTGTTACGATCTTCATCATTGTGGTTTATAATTGCAGTGTTGGTTTAAGTTTTGGTATCTTCTGCACATTGTATCGCATGATCGGTCGATCTTACCCTTTTAAGTGGGAGTGAGAAACTATTCCTTCGTGAGGTCTTCACCTCTGTGTAGGATAGTGGATCGCTTTCGGGATACATTCGTACCTATGTCTTCGTGAGATTTTTATCTCCGTGCAGCCATAGGGAAATGTATTCCCCTGAATTGAACTCGGTCCGTATGAGCCTATAATGGGTGAGGATCGAGGAATCTGCTGGTTCGGGTACCTTAACTTTAGAACCAAACCTCATATAGCGAGCCTTAAGAGCCCACCCCAGGTAGAACCACTCCAAACCCTAGTGGTCACCCGAATAGGTGCTCTATTTCTTTCTTTCTTGCTTGATTTTGCTTTGTACTAACCTTTTTTGTTTTTTTCTGGTTACGATTGCATTGCATTTTCATCATAGAGAAGAGGTTTTGATTCACGTTCAGTTGCTAAATAGAGAGCTTGTCATGGAAAATGGATTTTTTGATAAAGTGGAGAACAATACGGCCGTTCGAATATTGTTCGAGAAAACACGAGAAAAGGGTGATGGTCTGACAGAAGAGTACGTGACTTTGCTTCGTTGCCCAAAAATTCAAGTTGACAAGGATTATTCAAGAGCCGTCAACGTCTCGACTTTTTAAAAGAAGCTAACGAGCATCATAGGGATGGGTGAGCAATGGGTCGCAGTCCAGATCAATCAAAAAGGAGCTAGTAAAGGCATCTATTAGAAAATTTGCAAGATTTGATCTCAGCACACCCAGATATGAAGAAAAGGGTCAATGTCTTCGCTTTGAGCATTTACAGGCTGGATGTTTTCCCTAAAGCACTGGGGCACGTGGACAAGGCAGTTTCAGACTTGTTCGATAGACTTGACAAGAGGGTCACGCCCGTCCCTGTAATTTTGGCCGAAATATTCCGATCTTTGAATGCATGCCGAAGAGCGGGTGAAGGAAGATTCATTGGATGTGCGCAGCTCTTGTTGGCTTGGTTTCATAGCCGCTTTTGGAGGGTGAAAATGGTTTCTTATCAAGTATTCTCTGAGAACTACTCTCCATTTAAAGAATTAGTTGCTCAAATACAAGAGGTGGCCAATCATTCGCAAACCATAGTAGTTCAAGCTGACATGCTAAGTTTGAAGTGAATCAGAATCAGATTAGGCTTCTTAGGGAGGTTAAGGTTTTGAGTATTAGGGCAAGGCCATATATGTAATCTGTTTTATGTAAAGAAATTTGCTTTCTAGTAAAGTTGTTCTAACAGAATTGAATCAGAGTCAATGCCTCTTTCTGCATTCATTTCATGCATTTACATTGCATTGCATTGCATGCATTAAATTTCACAAAAAACCCTAATTAATCGAAAGAATTAGAATTTCTTGAAGAAGTCAGAAGCCTGGAAAGAATATTGGAGAATCTGAGCATTAACGCCGTATCTAAAGAGGGAACTGGGGAATAAAATTTTCCAAGCGTCTGCCCTTACATACTTGGGAGTGTTTTGAACAATGGGGCTGTGGAAGAGAGCCCTGTATTTTTTAGAGCCAAATTCAGAGTAATGTCCAAAACACGCTTATTGCTCTAAGCCTAGGAGCAATAAGAATCTTTTTGTGAAATAGATTTATGTTCAACATCTATATTTTCAATGAAAATGCATCTTTGTGTCTCACTTTGAGTAAATATTATTTTATTCATTTATTTCATTCATGTTCATGCCACATAAATAATTATTCTTAGATTCATTTGTTCTTTGAATATTTTTTCATACTTACAACAGGTCCCTAGATATCAACGACATGAGCGACGCTGCTACTGACTCAGAATCTACTTTTGAGCAAGATATGTGTCTAGAGGGATCTCAGGACTTTGAAGACGACAGAGGCTGTAACTTATCTCCTGATTTGTTAAGGATGGTAGAATAAGATGAAACAGATCCTACCTACAAAGAATCAGTGGAAATTTTGAGCCTAGTGGAAGAGAAAGAGGTTAAGATCGGAGCCTGTATCACTACAGAGACAAAGCGAGATGTCATTGAGTTATTCCAAGAATTCAAAGATGTTTTCGCCTGATCGTATAGGTTAAAGAAATCTTAGAAGAGGAACACATGCTAATGGGTTTACAATGGCCAGGCAAATCATGAAGTTCGGGTACTGCTGGTCCACCATGGAAGGGGATTGCATCAGCTAAACCAAAAAATGGCATAAGTGCCAAATTTATGGAGACAAGATTCATGTGCCTCCTTCATCTCTTCATGGGACATCTCTATGGCCTTTCTATATGTGGGGCATAGATGTTAGTGGGCCAATCATGCCAAAAGCTTCTAACGAGTATCGTTTCATCTTTGTGGTCGTCGATTACTTCACCAAATGGGCAGAAGCTGCTTCATATGCCGATGTCACGAAGTCGACAGTCAGTAAATTCTATGTCAGTATGGAATCCCAAAAGAGATTATATCTGACGACGCATTAAATTTGAACAATAGAACAACATCAGAAGTTTGCAGCCTGTTCAAGATTAAACACCGTATCGCCCCAAAACGAACGGTAAAAAAAAGATCGTGGGAAAATGATTGATACTCATAAAGATTGGCATGAAAAGTTACCATTCACCCTCTATGCCTATCGGACGTCTGTTAGGACCTCTACCGGGGCAACGCCTTTCTCATTAGCTTATGGATGAAGGTGGTTTCGGCCATTGAAGTCAAGATTCCTTCTCCCTGAGTTTCATCAGAGTTGAAGTCGGATGAAGTAGAATGAATCCAATCCCAATATGATTAGCTGAATTGATCGAAGAAGAAAGGCTAAGGGCTATCTTCATGTTCAATTGTACCGAAAGCGAATGATGCGGGTCTATAACAAGAAGGTTCGCCCTATAGAATTCCATGAAGGAGACCTAATTTTGAAAAGGATCCTTCCCATACACAAGGACTTCTGGGAAAAGTGGATGCCAAACTGGGAAGGACCTTATGTGATAAGAAAGACCTTCTCTGGAAAAGCGTTGATTTTGACCGAGAGGGATAACAAGGACTTACCTAATCCTATGAGTTCAAATCAAGAAATATTTCAGTAAAAAAGGAAAAAGAAAAAGAAGAAGATAAAAAGAAAAGAAAAGAAAAGAGAAGAAAAAAAGAAAAGGAAAAGGAGAGGCTAAGGCGAAAACCCGCAAAGGGCATCTTGAGACCAAAGGGGTTTTGAATTGAAAACCCGCGAAAGGGCAATTCAAATTTTGATCAAAAGATGGGGCATGCGGTAGTCTCACTTCCTCCGAATTAACAAGAAGGAGAGATGTTACACCTTAATACCAAAGGGGTTTTGAATTGAAAACCCGTAAAAGGCAATTCAAATTTTGATTAAAGGAAGGCATGCGGTAGTCTTGCGATGCTTGAATTAACAAAGAAGAAGTATGCTACATCTTAGGGTATCAACAGAGTACTCTAGTCCCCTAAACACAGATTGAGCTCAAAATGGTCTTCAAGAAGTTGGTACAGAGAAGCTCAAGCTGCGATATCTGGGCACCTAGCTTTCTATTTTACCCATTTTGAATTTGCTATCTTTGATTACCTTATTCTTTTCAAGATACGTACCAATAAATTTCCTTTTTAATTGCATTTGCTATCTTTGCTTAACTTATTTGTTTCAAGTTATGCTCCTAATTAATTTCCTTCTTTTCCATTGTTATAATCTTTTTCAAGCATTTTACATTGATATAACGATTAGTGGACTAATAATACTTTCATAAAAGGAGTTTCGCATATTACTCTAGAAGCTTCTAAATAATACAAGAACTTGAAAATGACTATTGTTTAAAACTCACCAAGTTTAAGGGATGGAAATATTGGTTGAGGAAGAGTCTAAACTGAGACTATCTCTCCGGATTTTTGTCAAAAATGGTGATTGAACAAAATGACAAGATATTGCGTTAGTGATACAATCTTGACGAAAAATGGGCAATGTTAACCCAGGTGTAAAAGGGGAATCATTCTCGAGGAAAAAATGATGTTCTGCATCCATGCAAATATCATGCATACACATTTGGTTAGGTCACCCGGGGAGTGATCAGTTGATTGAACAAGTTACAGATCCTATACTCCTGATTTACAACACGTTGGATTGAAGATGAAACAAATTCTATACCCTTGAGTTGTCGTGGGATGGGTTGAAGTGATACAGATCCTATAGCCATGAATCACAGTGGGATGGTTAAAGATGGTACAAATCTTATGTCCCCAAGGTATGGTGGAAGGGACACTGAAGTTACAGTGGGGCAAACTAGTTGAGCAAAATACGATTGTTTCTTTGGGTTTTCGGTCAAAATACTACCCAAGCAGGAAGACAGCGTAATACGTCAGTGATAAAAATGAACAACGAGTAATGACACCTTAAATATTAAAAAGGATCATTCTCATGAAATTTTGCATTCATCATTCATAACACACTCAGTTAAGAGCATTTGATTCATTCTGATCATAGCATCCTAATCATTTGGCATAAACATAAGCATATGAAATCGAGTCTACAGGACATGTCCCCCAGAGGATGGTGTAGCAACATCGGTGAAATCACAGATCTTTTCTCCCTAAGTAGTAGTGGAGCAGATCGAAGATGGCGAATCTTATCTTTCCGAGGTAGCAAGGGAGCAGATTTTAGCCACTAGCCTTATCTTCCTGAGGTAGCATGAGAGCAGGCTAAAGATTAGTCTTATCTTTCTGATATAGCAAGGGAGCAGACTAAAAATTGTAGATCTTGACTCCTCGAGATAGCAGTGGGGCAGATCGAAGATGACGAATCTTATCTTTCTGAAGTAGCAAGTGAGCAGATTTTAGCCACTGGCCTTATCTCTCTGATGTAGGAAGGGAGCGGGTTAAAGATTGTAGTCTCATCTTCCTGAGGTAGCAAGAAAGCAAGCTGAAGATTGTAGATTTTGTCTCCTCGAGATAACAGTGGGGCAGATTGAAAATGGCAAATCTTATCTTCTCGAGGTAGCAGGGGAGAAGATTTTAGCCACCAGCCTTATCTCCCTAAGGTAGCAAGGGAGCAAGCTGAAGTTTGTAGTCTTATCTTCCTGAGGTAGCAAGGGAGCACACTGCAGATCGAAGACGGCCAATCTTATCTCCATGAGATAGCAATGGAGCAGATTTAAGCCACCAGCCTTATCTCCCTGAAGCGGTAGTGGAGCAGACTGAAGATTGTAGATCTTATCTCCATGAGGTAGCAATGGAGCAGATCGAAGACGGTGAATCTTATCTCCATGAGGTAGCAATGGAATAGATTTAAGCCATCAGTCTTATCTCCTTGAAGCGGCAGTGGAGCAGACTGAAGATTCTAATCTTATCTTCCCGAGGTAGCAGGGGAGCAGATTTTAGCCACCAGCCTTATCTCCCTGAGGTAGCAAGGGAGCAAGCTGAAGTTTGTAGTCTTATCTTCCTGAGGTAGCAAGGGAGTAGACTGCAGATCGAAGACGGCAAATCTTATCTCCATGAGGTAGCAATGGAGCAGATTTAAGCCACCAGCCTTATCTCCCTGAAGCGGCAGTGGAGCAGACTGAAGATTGTAGATCTTATCTCTATGAGGTAGCAATGGAGCAGATCGAAGACGGCGAATCTTATCTCCATGAGGTAGCAATGGAATAGATTTAAGCCACTAGTCTTATCTCCCTGAAGCGATAGTGGAGCAGACTGAAGATTGTAGATCTTATCTCCATGAGGTAGCAATGGAGCAAATCGAAGACGGCGAATCTTATCTCCATGAGGTAGCAATGGAATAGATTTAAGCCACCAGCCTTATCTTTTTGAAGCGAAAGTGGAGTAGACTGAATATTGTAGATCTTATCTCTATGAAGTAGTAATGGAGCAGATCGAAGACGACGAATCTTATCTCCAAGAGGTAGCAATGGAGTAGATTGAAGCCATCAGCCTATTCTCCCTAAAATAGCAGTGGGGCAGACTGAAATTACCAATTCTTATCTCTTTGAAGTTCTAGTGGAGTAGATCGAAGTTACAAATCTCTTCTCCCTGAAATTACATTCGAGCGGATTGAAGCACCAATTCCTACACCCCTGAAGATGCGATGGAATGGAAGGAGCTTACTTGAAGAAAAGAAGCATCAAGAAGTCAAGATTCGGCAAGACCGAGTAAAATTGGTCTTTCTTAAAAGTCTTTGCTCTGTTCTCGTTACATGACAACGAGCAAAGAGGGCAAACAGACAAACCCAATTTTTGCCCGGGCCCGTCAATTACAAAACAGAGCCCAAATTAAACCACAAACCCAAACCAAAATGACCCAATTTTAAGACTAAACCTAGCCCAACTAAAACAGGCCCAAAATGGCCCAAAATCTAAACCGATATTCAAAGCAGGAGAGGGTCGAAAACCCTAGCGCCGCTTCCCACATGGTGTCGGCGTGCTGCAACGGCGATGACGGCTCCTCCGCCGACCTTGCACCAAAATGGCCTCACTGCCTCGTTGACTTTCAAGGAACTCGCAAAGCGAGCAAAAACAGAGAAAGCAACAAAACACCAACAATAGCACAAATACTAATATTTTGTAATATTCTTTGGCTATAAAGCCATCCAAAACCAATGTATTCGGAGAGATTTTTGAAATAAAAATGAGATTCTAACACACCAAAATAAAAAAACAAGATGCAGCTTGAAATAAGAAGGTTAAGGCCCTTTTATTCTTTGATTTTTCTTCTTATTTTTTTCAAGCAGTATGTACATAGGCCTATTTCTTCATTTTTTTCTCTCAAAATTATACACTCGTATATGTATATATATCAAAAAGAGTGAAAAGGGAAGAAGAAACTTACATTTTTATTTCACGGAAAAAGGGATTTTTGGCCTTCCTACACTGCGTGGGCGATGGCAATCACACCGGATACTGGTGGCCGACGCGGCGGCGATCGGCCGGACTCTCACCGGGCCCCTCATCCCCTGCAGAGAAAAAAGAAAGGGGGAGATGTTTTTTTTGAAGCAAATGAAAAAAATGAAAATTTTTACAAAAAAATTCGACTTAAATACAACCACAAAACGTTGCCGTTTTGCACCAGGGGCATCAGCGCCAAAACGGTGCCGTTTCACTCCAGACCCGCGTGCGCTACCCGACCCGCCAGGGAGGATCCGCGTGTTTTTGCTTTTGGGGCTTATTGCGCTTTTGGTCCTTCCCCATTTTTTATCTTTTAAATACAGTTTATTTTTATTTTCAATTTCTACCCTATAATTTTTCTTCTATTTTAATTCAGTCCTACGCAAAGTGATGCGTTTTGGAGGGCAGAGATATTTACCTTTCTGGCCCCTCCATTTCATTCACGCACTACGATCCAGTCCTTCCCCTTTCTTTTTGTTTTCGATTCCCCCAAGTTTTGTCTAAAAGTTTCGATTTAGTCCTTCATTTTAATTATTTTATTCATTTAACTGCTTATTTATTATTTCCTTATTTGTTATTTTTTATATCTTATTTTTTTAGGGCATTCGTTATTTCTTTTATTCTATTTTATTATTATTATTTATTTTATTTTATTTAATCTATCCCTTCATTTTATTTAAGTTTTAACTAAATTTTTTATTCATTTAATCTTTTTTATCTTACTTATGTGTTTATTCATTCCTTACTTCTTTCATATTTAAGCTTTTATTTTATATATTTTTTGAGTATTTATTGTTTTTATATTCGAAATTGGTTCATTTCTTTCATTATGCATTCGTATTTTACGTCGTTTTACTGTATTGGTATTACTATTACTATTATTTTTATATATTATTATTACTATTATTATACTCACTATTATTATTACTTTCCCTATTATTATTATTATTATTATTATTATTATTATTATTATTATTATTATTAATTTTTGTTACTATTATTCTTATTAGTCTCACTATTGTTTTTAATATTATTATTACTATTATTATTAATTGTATTATTAACATATTATTATTGATATATTATTAATTTAAGTTGTTATTATTACCATTATTCCCTTAATATTTATTTGCTCAATTTTTTAAATACATTTATTTATTTTATCATTTTGTTATTCACTTATTTATATCTTTTTATGTAGTTTTGATCCTTCAAACTTTATTTTTTTCACGATTATTATTATTAGCATTATGATTTTCTTTAATTTGTGATACATTGCTCGTTTATTTGTTTAGTGTTAATTCTTTGGTTCTAAATTTTTAGCTTTTTTCTTTACTATTATTTTCACCTATTTAGAGTTCGTCTAATTTACTTTCGTCTTTTATATTGTCATGCATTGACATATTCATTATTCCGTATGCGCATAAGTACCGTAATTTATTTTACATATTACAACAAAATCATGCTACATTTTACTCGATACATTAATCCTTGTTTCAAAATAAGAGAATACTCCGCGTTCTAAGATTCGGAAGAAATCGTACCCTAACTTACTGGGTTTCAATTTTTCTCACCGAGTCTAAAGAACCAATTATCTTTTTTTTTTAAATCAAAGCATAAGTTAAATAAAAAAACTTATTCTCGGAAAATAAAAAATGTTGTGTCCTAACTCACTGGATGTGACATTTTGTTATCCCGAGGTAAGGATTTCTAAAAATAAAGGCAATATTTTGTATTCGGAATTTTGAGAAATTGTGCCCTAACTCACGGGGTTTCGATTTTTTATTTGACCCAAATAATCAAATATCCTTTTTAAACTTAAATCCATGAGTTTTAAAAGTCAAAAGGCAAGTTTAGTTTCGGGAGTTTGAAATGTCGTATCCTAACTCATTGCGCATGACATTTTACTTCTTTGAAATAAGCGGGTCTCACCATCTAATTTATTCAAGTTTTTTCTTTAAACAAAAAGGGATCGTATTTTAAATTCTTTCCTAGTTTTCAACTTTCGACATAAAGACATCAAATAATCAATTAGGTACCAATTTTGAGCGTCACGGGGGTGCTAATCCTTCCTCGTGCGTAACCGACTCCCGAACCCGTTTTCTTGATTTCGTAGACCAAAAATCGTCGTTTTAGTAAATTAAAAATCTTATTAAAATGACCAAATTACAAGGTGACCTGATCACACCTCATCAAAAAGGATTGGTGGCGACTCCCATTTTCGTTTTCATTTTCAAAATCAAAGTCGACCCTTTTACAAAAAAATAGTTTCGACAGCTTGGCGATTCCACTGGGGATAAAATAAGAGAGTCAAGCCACGAGTTGATTACTTTTTGTCTTTTTGTCGAAATTTGAAAACTCGGTTTAAATGTACGGTTCTTTTGTTGCATTTCATCCGTCTTTGTTACGATCTTCATCATTGTGGTTTATAACTGCTGTGTTGGTTTAAGTTTTGGTATCTTCTGCACATTGCATCGCATGATCGGTCGATCTTACCCTTTTAAGTGGGAGTGAGAAACTATTCCTTCGTGAGGTCTTCACCTCCGTGTAGGATAGTAGATCACTTTCGGGATACATCCGTACCTATGTCTTCGTGAGATTTTCATCTCCGTGCAGCCATAGGGAAATGTATTCCCCTGAACTGAACTCGGTCCGTATGAGCCTATAATGGGAGAGGATCGAGGAATCTGCTGGTTCGGGTACCTTAACTTTAGAACTGAACCTCATATAGCGAGCCTTAAGAGCCCACCCCAGGTAGAACCACTCCAAACCTTAGTGGTCACCCGAATAGGTGCTCTATTTATTTCTTTCTTGCTTGATTTTGCTTTGTACTAACCTTTTTTTTTGTCCTGGTTACGATTGTATTGTATTTTCATCATAGAAAAGTGGTTTTGATTCACGTTCAGTTGCTAAATAGAGAGCTTGTCATGGAAAATAGATTTCTTGATAAAGTGGAGGACAATACGGCCGTCTGAATATGGTTCGAGAAAACACGAGAAATGGGTGATGGTCTGACGGAGGAGTACGTGACTTTGCTTCGTTACCCAAAAATTCAAGCTGACAAAGATTATTCAAGAGCTGTCAATGTCCCGACTTTTTAAAAGAAGCTAACGAGCATCATAGGGATGAGTGAGCAATGGGTCGCAGTCCAGATCAATCAACAAGGAGCTAGTAAAGGCATCCATTAGAAAATTCGCAAGATTTGATCTTAGCACACCCAGATATGAAGAAAAGGGTGAATGTCTTCGCTTTGAGCATTTACAGGCTGGATGTTTTCCCTAAAGCACTAGGGCATGTGGACAAGGCAGTTTCAGACTTGTTCGATAGACTTGACAAGAGGGTCATGCCCGTCCCTGTAATTTTGGCCGAAATATTCTGATCTTTGAATGCATGCCGAAGAGCGGGTGAAGGAAGATTCATTGGATGTGCGCAGCTCTTGTTGGCTTGGTTTCATAATCGCTTTTGGATGGTGAAAATGGTTTCTTATCAAGTATTCTCTGAGAACTACTCTCCATTTAAAGAATTAGTTACTCAAATACAAGAGGTGGCCAATCATTGGCAAACTATAGTAGTTCAAGCTAACATGCTAAGTTTGAAGTGAATCAGAATTAGATTAGGCTTCTTAGGGAGGTTAAGGTTTTGAGTATTAGGGCAAGGCCATATATGTAGTCTGTTTTATGTAAAGAAATTTGCTTTCTAGTAAAGTTGTTCTAACAGAATTGAATCAGAGTCAACGCCTCTTTCTGCATTCATTTCATGCATTTACATTGCATTGCATTGCATGCATTAAATTTCACAAAAAAACCCTAATTAATCGAAAGAATTGGAATTTCTTGAAGAAGTCAGAAGCCTAGAAGGAATATCGGGGAATCTGAGCATTAACGCCGTATCTGAAGAGGGAACCGGGGAATAGAATTTTCCAAGCGTCTGCCCTTACATACTTGGGAGTGTTTTGAACAATGAGACTGTGGAAGAGAGCCCTGTATTTTTTACAGCCAAATTCAGAGTAATGTCCAAAACACGCTTATTGCTCTAAGCCTAGGAGCAATAAGAATCTTTTTGTGAAATAGGCTTATGTTCAACATCTATATTTTCAATGAAAATGCATTTTTGTGTCTCACTTTGAGCAAATATTCTTTTATTCATTTATTTCATTCATGTTCATACCACATAAATAATTATTCTTAGATTCATTTGTTCTTTGAATATTCCTTCATACCTACAACAGGTCCCTAGATATCAACGACATGAGCGACGCTGCTACTGACTCAAAATCTACTTTTGAGCAAGATATGTGTCTAGAGGGATCTCAGGACTTTGAAGACGACAGAGACTGTAACTTATCTTCTGATTTGTTAAGGATGGTAGAATAAGATGAAACAGATCCTACCCTACAAAGAATCAGTGGAAATTTTGAGCCCAGGGGAAGAGAAAGAGGTGAAGATCGGAGCCTGTACTACAGAGACAAAGCGAGACGTCATTGAGTTATTCCAAGAATTCAAAGATGTTTTCGCCTGATTGTATAGGCTAAAGAAATCTTAGAAGAGGAACACATGCTAATGGCTTTACAATGGCCAGGTAAATCATGAAGTTCGAGTACTACTGGTCCAGCATGGAAGGGGATTGCATCAGCTATACCAAAAAATGGCATAAGTGCCAAATTTATGGAGACAAGATTCATGTGCCTCCTTCATCTCTTCATGGGACATCTCTATGGCCTTTCTATATGTGGGGCATGGATGTTAGTGGGCCAATCATGCCAAAAGCTTCTAACGAGTATCGTTTCATCTTTGTGGTCGTCGATTACTTCACCAAATGGGCAGAAGCTGCTTCATATGCCGATGTCACGAAGTCGACAGTCAGTAAATTCTATGTCAGTATGGAATCCCAAAAGAGATCATATCTGACGACGCATTAAATTTGAACAACAGCACAACATCAGAAGTTTGCAGTCTGTTTAAGATTAAACACCGTATCGCCCCAAAACGAACGGTAAAAAAAATCGTGGGAAAATGATTGATACTCATAAAGAATGGCATGAAAAGTTGCCATTCGCCCTCTATGCCTATCGGACGTTTGTTAGGACCTCTACCGGGGCAACGCCTTTCTCATTAGCTTATGAATAAGGCGGTTTCGGCCATTGAAGTCAAGATTCCTTCTTTTTGAGTTTCATCAGAGTTGAAGTCGGATGAAGCGGAATGAATCCAATCCCAATGTGATTAGCTGAACTTGATTGAAAAAGAAAGGATAAGGGCTATCTTCATGTTCAATTGTACCGAAAGCGAATGATGCGGGCCTATAACAAGAAGGTTCGCCCTAGAGAATTCCATGAAGGAGACCTAATTTTGAAAAGGATCCTTCCCATACACAAGGACTTCTGGGAAAAGTGGATGCCAAACTGGGAAGGACCTTATGTGATAAGGAAGACCTTCTCTGGAAAAGTGTTGATTTTGACCGAGAGGGATAACAAGGACTTGCCTAATCCTATGAGTTCAAATCAAGAAATATTTCAGTAAAAAAGGAAAAAAAGAAAAAGAAGAAGATAAAAAGAAAAGAAAAGAAAAGAGAAGAAAAAAAGAAAATGAAAAGGAGAGGCCAATGCGAAAACCCGCAAAGGGCGTCTTGAGACCAAAGGGGTTTTGAATTGAAAACCCGCGAAAGGGCAATTCAAATTTTGATCAAAAGATGGGGCATGCGGTAGTCTCACTTCCAACGAATTAACAAGAAGGAGAGATGTTATGCTTTAATACCAAAGGGGTTTTGAATTGAAAACCCGTAAAAGGTAATTCAAATTTTGATTAAAAGAGGGCATGCGGTAGTCTTGCGATGCCTGAATTAACAAAGAAGAAGTATGTTACATCTTAGGGTATCAACAGAGTACTCTAGATCCCCTAAACACAGATTGAGCTCAAAATGGTCTTCAAGAAGTTGGTACAGAGAAGCTCAAGTTGCGATATCTGGGCACCTAGCTTTCTATTTTACCCATTTTGAATTTGCTATCTTTGATTACCTTATTCTTTTCAAGATACGTACCAATAAATTTCCTTCTTGATTGCATTTGCTATCTTTGCTTAACTTATTTGTTTCAAGCTATGCTCCTAATTAATTTCCTTCTTGTCCATTGTTATAATCTTTTTCAAGCATTTTGCATTGAAATAATGATTACTGGACTAATAATACTTTCATAAAAGGAGTTTCGCATATTACTCTGGAAGCTTCTAAATAATACAAGAACTTGAAACAGGACTATTGTTTAAAACTCACCAAGTTTAAGGGATGGAAATATTGGTTGAGGAAGAGTCTAAACTGAGACTATCTCTCTAGATTTTTGTCAAAAATGGTGATTGAACAAAATGACAAGATATTGCGTCAGTCATATAATCTTGACGAAAAATTGGCAATGTTTACCCAGGTGTAAAAGGGGAATCATTCTCGAGGAAAAAATGATGTTCTGTTCCATGCAAATATTATGCATACACATTTGGTTAGGTCACCCGGGGAGTGATCAGTTGACTGAACAAGTTACAGATCCTATACTCCTGATTTACAACAGGTTGGATTGAAGATGAAACAAATTCTATACCATTGGGTTACAGTGGGATGGGTTGAAGTGATACAGATCCTATAGCCATGAATCGCAGTGGGATGGTTAAAGATGGTACAAATCTTATGTCCCCAAGGTATGGTGGAACGGACGCTGAAGTTTCAGTGGGGTAAACTAGTTGAGTAAAATACGATTATTTTTTTGGGTTTTCGGTCAAAATACCACCCAAGCAGTAAGACAGCGTAATACGTCAGTGATAAAAATGAACAACGAGTAATGACGCCTTAAATATTAAAAAGGATCATTCTCATGAAATTTTGCATTCATCATTCATAACACACTCAGTTAGGAGCATTTGATTCATTCTGATCATAGCATCCTAATCATTTGGCATAAACATAAGCATATGAAATCGAGTCTACAGGACATGTCCCCCAGAGGACGGTGTAGCAACATCGGTGAAATCACAGATCTTTTCTCCCTAAGTAGTAGTGGAGCAGATCGAAGATGGCGAATCTTATCTTTCTGAGGTAGCAGGGGAGCAAATTTTAGCCACTAGCCTTATCTTCCTGAGGTAGCAAGGGAGCTGGCTGAAGATTAGTCTTATCTTCCTGATGTAGCAAGGGAGCAGACTAAAAATTGTAGATCTTGTCTCCTCGAGATAGCAGTGGGGCAGATCGAAGATGACGAATCTTATCTTTCCGAAGTAGCAGGGGAGCAGATTTTAGCCACTGGCCTTATCTCTCTGATGTAGCAAGGGAGCGGGTTAAAGATTGTAGTCTCATCTTCCTGAGGTAGCAAGGAAGCAGACTGAAGATTGTAGATTTTGTCTCCTCGAGATAGCAGTGGGGCAGATTGAAAATGGCAAATCTTATCTTCTCGAGGTAGCAGGGGAGCAGATTTTAGCCACCAGCCTTATCTCCCTGAGGTAGCAAGGGAGCAAGCTGAAGTTTGTAGTCTTATCTTCCTGATGTAGCAAGGGAGCAGACTGCAAATCGAAGACGGCGAATCTTATCTCCATGAGATAGCAGTGGAGCAGATTTAAGCCACCAGCCTTATCTCCCTAAAGCTGCAGTGGAGCAGACTGAAGATTGTAGATCTTATCTCCATGAGGTAGAAATGGAGCAGATCGAAGACGGAGAATCTTATCTCCATGAGGTATCAATAGAATAGATTTAAGCCACCAGTCTTATCTCCCTGAAGTGGCAGTGGAGCAGACTGAAGATTGTAATCTTATCTTCCCGAGGTAGCAGGGGATCAGATTTTAGCCACCAGCCTTATCTCCCTGAGGTAGCAAGGGAGCAAGCTGAAGTTTGTAGTCTTATCTTCCTGAGATAGTAAGGGAGCAGACTGCAGATCGAAGACGACGAATCTTATCTCCATGAGGTAGCAATAGACCAGATTTAAACCACCAGCCTTATCTCCCTAAAGCGACAGTGGAGTAGACTGATGATTGTAGATCTTATCTCTATGAGGTAGCAATGGAGCAGATCGAAGACGGCTAATCTTATCTCCAATAGGTAGCAATGGAATAGATTTAAGCCACTAGTCTTATCTCCCTAAAGCGAAAGTGGAGCAGACTGAAGATTATAGATCTTATCTCCATGAGGTATCAATGGAGCAGATCGAAGACGGTGAATCTTTTCTCTATGAGGTAGCAATGTAATAGATTTAAGCCACCAGCCTTATCTCCTTGAAGCGACAGTGGAGTAGACTAAAGATTGTAGATCTTATCTCCATGAAGTAGTAATGGAGCAGATCGAAGATGACGAATCTTATCTCCATGAGGTAGCAATGGAGCAGATTGAAGCCATCAGCTTATTCTCCCTAAAATAGCAGTGGGGCAGACTGAAATTACCAATTCTTATCTCTTTGAAGTTCCAGCGGAGTAGATCGAAGCTACAAATCTCTTCTCCCTGAAATTACATTCGAGCGGATCAAAACACCAATTCCTACACCCCTGAAGATGCGATGGAATGGAATGAGCTTACTTGAAGAAAAGAAGCATCAAGAAGTCAAGATTCGGCAAGACCGAGCAAAATTAGTCTTTCTTAAAAGTCTTTGCTCTGTTCTCGTTACACGACAACGAGCAAAGAGGGGCAACTGTATAGCCCAATTTTTTCCCGGGCCCGTCAATTACAATACATAGCCCAAATTAAACCACAAACCCAAACTAAAATGACCCAATTTTAAGACTAAACCTAGCCCAACTAAAACAGGCCCAAAATGGCCCAAAATCTAAACCGATTTTCAGCAGAAGGAGGGTCAGAAACCCTAGTGCCGCTTCCCACATGGTGTCAGCGCGCACAACTTCGCATTAAGTATCTCATCATAATTGTTTGATTCTAAACAAAATTTATGTTTATTATCCTGCTTGGTTGGTATATATGCTGTATTATACTGCTGTCCAAAAAAAAAGATTTAAAGTATATAGGCTGGAAACCTAACGGGTTGCCTTATATCTCATTGTAAGATATAACGGATCCTCCCCAGGTGTAACAATGCCACGTATGATGAATCTTAAAAATTTTCTTTCCAAATTGCTATTTATTATATTGTTTGAACTGCTATATATTCTGTTTAATATGTTGCTGTTTATTATATTGTTACAACTGGTATAAAAATGATATATTTTGTTAATTACTCGAATTTCTCGCATGCCTCAACTGCTATATATTCTGTTACATAATTTTAAGATCGAACCTCGAATTCCTCGCATGCCTCAACTATAAGCCCTTTTCTGAAACTTATATTTTGTTAATTACTTTTGCTTTGTTTGATATTGTATCTAATAAAATATTTAAATTTCTCAGTCATGATTTCCAGTTTTTTCCAGGGTATGGTTTGCAAATGGATTTTGATTGAAAATTTCAAGTAGACCCAAGGTATCTCTCTACATCAGCTGAATGGGAAGTTTTGTGTGATTACTGATATATGGCCATGTGGTGAAAAATCTTGAATTTTGATTGAAGTTAGAATTATATTCATCTGTGTTACCTAGGCTTATAGCATGTTTACATGAAGGGACATTGAGGTGTAATCTATTAAGTGAATAGATTCTAGTCGCAACCCTTAGATTAACATAATTTTGATTCGGATATTGGTTGTTGGTTCTTATATGATACTGAAAAAATAATCTGTTGGATATATTCTCTAACAATGTCATAATCGATTTCTTCCTCATTTGTTGTCTTAGTTGATTTCTCAATGCATCCTGGTTTTGAATAACTTTTTTTTTATTTTGATTGTTTGTTTTGGGTTAGCTTAAACAGAATATATAATTTTGCTTTGACCAATTGTGTGATAATTATGACCTTATACAAGTGATGTTTTATTTTCTCTTTTCAAGGAATTTTGTGTGTTTTCTAATAGAATTGAAAGCAAGAGACTTTGGGATCAATTAACCTCAATTTTAACTAGAAGAATGTGGTCATATTTAGAGTGGAAGATTTGTGAAGTTTTTAGTTAGTCTCGCATTTTACATGGTGCTAAGGTGGTGCATATTAGTCAATCCATGGATCAATGCATATTGGGTTTTCTTTTCTATTAGAATTAAGTGACCCGAATCCTTATTTAAATAAAATACAATGGTAAAATAAAATAAAAGAAGAATCCCTATAGAACTACACTTCTTTTATTTTATTTTAAATAAGGTTTTTTGAACCTTATTAAACTCCATCTATTGGATATTGACTAGAATAAGGAGTTTCAATCTTACTACACTCCTATTAGAATATGGCTTTACAAGCCTATAAATAGACATAGTCTATTCCTCTTGTAAATTGATTCGAATTCGACATAGTGAATTTTCTTCTCCTCTCGCTCGTGGTTTTTTCCCGAAAGGGTTTCCACGTAAAACACATGTTCTTTATTTTTTATTTCTCTTTTCTTTGCAATATATTTGTCATTACCGACGTTATATTTTTCACAAACTGGTATCAGATCTTTCGGGTTTTTCATCTCGATCACGGTAATGGCATCCTTAAAGTATGAAATTCCGCTGTTGGATTGCAACACCGATTTGCGTTGTGGCAAATAAAGATGCGCATGTTCTTGCATGATGGATTTAGAAGAAGCCCTGCTAGGGGTAGATAAGATGCCTTCGACATTGACGGAGGAAGAGAAAAAGCGCAAGGATCGAAAGGCGTTAACACAGTTACATCTGCATTTGTCTAACGAAATTTTACAAGATGTGATGAAGGAGAAGACCGCCGCGCATTATGGAAGAGGCTAGAACAAATATGTATGTCGAAAACTCTAACCAAAGAAGTTGCATATGAAGCAACGCCTTTATGCTCATCGTTTGGAGGAAGGTGCGTCAGTACCTAACATTTAATGTTGTTTAAAGAAATTCTCTCAAACTTGGAGGCCATGGAGGTTCAAGATGATAAGGAAGATCTAGGGTTGATTCTACTTTGTTCGTTGCCCCTGCCTTATTCAACCTTCAGAGACACGTTTTATATAGCCGCGAGTCTCTCACGCTTGATGAGGTTTATGATTCTTTGACCGCGTATGATAAGATAAAGCATCTTGTGGTTAAACCCGACTCTCGAGAGAGGGTCTCATTGTTCGTGGGAGACAAGATCGAATGCCGATGATGATCGTGGAAGGACACAGAATAGAATCCTCGCGGTAAATCTAAGGGTAGATCAAGTCTTCAAACAGAGGTAAAACTTGTAACTTCTGCAAGAAGAAAGGGCACATTAAATCTGAGTGCTATAAACTACAGAACAAGATTAAAAGGGAGGCTGCAAATCAAAAGGGAAAACAACCAGAAAATTCCGGTGAAGCTGATGTTGTAGAAGACTACAAATGATGGTGAACTTCTAGTCGCTTCACAACAATTCTAAAGTGAGCGAGGAGTGGATACTTGATTCAGCCGCACCTTCCACATGAGTCCCAATCGGGATTGGTTTACAAATTACGAAACAAAGGTATCCGAAGGTGTTATTTTGATGGGAAATAATGCTTCGTGTAAAATCGTAGGTGTTGGAACAATTAAAGTTAAGATGTTTGATGGAGTTGTCAGAACACTTAGTGACGTTTCGCATGTTCCGTAATTGAAGAGAAATTTAATTTTGTTGAGTACTCTTGATTCAAGAGGGTACAAATACACAAACTGAAAGTGGGATTTTGAAGATTTCCAAAGGTTCCTCGTTGTGATGAAAGGGCGGCGAGAAAGACTGCCAAGTTATATGTTTTGCAGGGTTCTACTATTATTGGTGATGCAACTGTCGCTTCCTCTTCCTTGTCAGATGATGATATTACTAAAATTTGGCATATGCGCCTAGGGCATATGAGTGAGAATGGCATGACAGAATTGAGCAAAAGAGGACTTCTTGATGGGCAAGGAATTTGCAAACTGAAGTTCTGTGAGCACTGCGTTTTTGGGAAGCAAAAGAGAGTTCGATTCACTAGAGGAATCCATAACACGAAGGGAACGTTGGAGTATATTCATTCTGAACTGTGGGGGTCATCAAGAGTGCCTTTGAGAGGTGGAGCTAATTATATGCTAACTTTTATTGATGATTTTTCCAGAAAAGTTTGGGCATTCTTCTTAAAGCAGAAAAGTGATGTGTTTTCCTCATTTCAGTCTTGGAAAACTATGATTGAAAAATAGACGGGAAAACAAATAAAATACCTCCGCATGCATAATGGCTTAAAGTTTTGTTCGATGAGTTCAATAAACCGTGCAAGTCGGGGATCGTGAGACACTTGACATTCGTCATACTCCACAACAAAACGGCGTTGTAGAACGAATGAACAGAACGATAATGGAGAAAGTTCGATGTATGTTGTCAAATGCAAACTTACCAAAGTCGTTTTGGGCCGAAGCAACCTCTACTACATGTTTTTTGATCAACCGATCTCCATCCATTGCCATTGAGAAAAAGACTCCACAAGAGGTATGGTCTGGTAATCCTGCTAATTATTCTGATTTAAAGATCTTTGGGTGTCCTGCGTATGCTCATGTTGATAATGGAAAATTGGAACCGAGATCCATTAAATGTGTTTTCTTGGTTATAAAGCTAGTGTAAAAGGGTATAAGTTATGGTGTCCTGAAAATAGAAAAGTTGTGATTAGCAGAGATGTTGTTTTTGATGAAACTGCTATGCTACCTAACTTATCTCTTAAAGACTCTTCCAATAAAGAAAATCAAAAGTAGGTGGAGCATCAGATTAATACAGAGTCGACTCCTCAAGCCAGTACAAAAATTGAGAATAGATTTGCTTCTTCACCACAATACTCTATCGCCAAAAACGGAACTAGAAGAGAAATTAAACCTCCAAAGAAGTATGCCGAGGCTGATCTAGTTGCTTATGCTTTAAATGTGGCCGAAGATATAGATGTAAACCAAGAGCCGTCTAATTATTCTGAGGAGGTTAGCTGTGAAGACTCAGAAAAATGGATGTTTGCTATGCAAGAGGAGATGGAATCACTCCATAAAAATAGAACATGGGATCTTGTGAAACTTCCTAAAGGTAAAAAGGTTGTTCGCTGTAAATGGGTGTTTAAAAAAAAAAGAAGGGACTCCAGGAGTTGAAGAACCCAGATATAAAGCAAGGCTTGTTGCAAAAGGTTACAACAAATTCCAGGAGTGGACTTCACGTGATGTGTTCTCCCGGTTGTGTGAAGCATAGTTCGATTCGAGCGTTGCTTGGTATTGTGGCCATGCATGATTTGGAGCTTGAGCAGCTTAGATGTAAAAACTACATTTTTGCATGGAAAACTTGAGGAAGATATTTACATGCAACAACCAGAGGGTTTTACAGATCCTCGTAAAAGAGGACTATGTTTGCTTGTTTGAAAAGTCCCATTACGGTTTGAAATAAATACCAAGACAATGGTACAAGAGGTTTGATTCCTTTATGACTTCTCATGATTTTAAAAGAAGTAGTTTTGACAAATGTGTTTACTTTAAGAAAAACAGTGATGGTTCTTTTGTGTATCTACTTCTTTATGTTGATGACATGTTGATAGCAAAGAAAAGATAAAGGAGAGATAAGAAAGGTCAAAGCCTAACTAAGTGAAGAATTTGAGATGAAAGATTTGGGACCAGCAAAGAAGATACTAGGTATGGAGATTCTTAGAGATAGAAAAGCAAGTAAATTGTACCTAAGTCAGAAGGGGTATATTGAGAAAGTTCTTTGCAGGTTCAATATGCAGAGTGCTAAGCCTGTTAGTACTCCTTTAGCACCTAGGTCAGGCCGTGTTGGACTCCATGAGTGAGGCACAACCGTGTAAATCGTGGTTGTGGCCGTGTTCTAGTATTTTGAGGAGGCACGGCCGTGTGGGCTTTAGTCCAGGCCGTGTCGACTTCTTCTTTGGCCCATTTTGGTCTGTTTTGAGCCCGTTTTGTGTTCTTTTCATCCCCTGGTGCTTTCCTAAGTATATAACATGAAAAGAAAGGATTAAGAGCACCTTTTTACATAAAATAAGGGATAATTCATCCAAAAGCATACTAAATGTGGGCCTAAAATGTGTTACTATTTCGGTTTATCAAATACCCCCACACTTAAGCTTTTGCTTGTCCTCAAGCAAAATTCTCAACTTACAATTAAAACGAACTTTCAATAATTCATAATTCCTATCAACAATGTCTTATCATAATTCATAGATAATTTATACATGTATAATTCAATTCAAAGAGTCCTAAGGATTCAAACAATCTAAGTCATGGATTTGTAGCTCGAAAATATAGGCGTCTCTCCTTATCTAAATAATTACCTTTAATTCAAAACTGACAAGGATTGACATCCTCACTAGAGATTCACTCAAATCACTCGAAGTGTTTAAGGTTCAGGAAAAAGCGCTCAAAAGTCGAACATGAAAAGTTAATCCCATAGGCTTGCCTGAAAATCAAATCTCCACCACTATAATATGAGATGATGCACAAATCAAAAGGTCTTTAATTAGGGTTGTAACGGGGCTAGGGTTAAAGTGTGGATACAGGCTGAATTAGAAGGTTAAAATCGAGACTGAATTGACAAATTACCTAACCAGAAACAATGAACTGAATAATAAGTAATTACATTAATTGAAAATTAATAATTTTAATACTACGAGCTTTTTCTTCAATATTTGGAATTCAAACGTATAAGCTCACTTAATCACAAAACTAGTACTGAATAACGACTATACTTCGATTGATTTTTTTTTAAGAACAAATCAAGTAATAATAAAGAACTTTAACAACTGAAATATAGAACATAGTTAGGCAACTGCTCAAAATCAAATCTCAACAAAAAGGGAGTCAAGGAATGGTGATAACAAATATACAAAGGGTTTTGGGTTAATATTATCGGTTATGTCAATAAAAAGGGTTTGTTAGGATTAAAAGGGGTTCACTAGGGGTTAATTGTGAAGGTAGGCTTTTAATGGAGTTAGTGGGTTAAAACCTAGGTGCCTTAATCATCTCTGTATATCAAATCATAGGTGTGGTCTCGATATGTATAAACGAGGCAAGTTCTAGAATAACAAATCAATGTTGACATACTCATAATCAATAAAGTGAGCATGAAAAAGAATATATGCTCTATAAGGCTCAAAATCTCACAAAAATTATGGGTATTTTGATATCAACCTTGTAAATTTCAAACTTCAAAGTAATATTCAAATTTAGGTAGACAACCTAAAAAATTTTTAATTTTCTGAAAAATAGACTTATCATGCTTGATTCTTTAGTATCCTTCAAATTTAATCATCAACGCACAATTATCAATGACTTAATCCAAGACACATTAACAAAAATCATAAATCAGGGAAATTTTTATTCTAATCATAATATGAGAAACTTACTTTAAGACAATACATAATTCAGGGATTTTCAAGTAATACTATAGTTAACCCCCCACACTTAAGATGTACATTGCCCTCAATGTACAAAGATATATAATAGAAAAATAATCATAAAATCATAAGATAGGGAGAGAAGTGAAACTTCCTGAATTTTGGATGAAGTCAATGAAAAGAAACCGGATAGGATTGGAGGTGAACGTGGGAAAGTGTCTCGAACCATTTGAGTCCTCAAAGCAGCCGTCCTAGTTTTATTGTATCCTAAGCTAAATCTAAATAGAATGAATAATAAGAAGAAAATAATAAAGAAAATAAAAGAAAATTAAAAGAAATAAAAATAAAAATAAAAGTAAATAATGGAAAATGAAAAAAAAAAAGAAAAACAACTGGAAAGAAAAAGGAAGAAGGGGGTTAAATAAGAATTATGGATCCGTGGTTGCCCCGCCCTTGAACCTTTCTGTGGTGGCCACACGGCCACGACCACGACGGCCGTGTGTAGGCCGTGTGGTCCGAAATCTGCACTTTGGTTAGTTTATAGTTAGGTGCTAAAAAGAAAAATAAAAGTAAAAGAATAATAAAAAATGTAAAAATTAATGGGGTTAGTGCTCGGTTGCCTCCCGAAGCACTCGTTATAGTCTTAAGCTAGACTTTACCTCTCATTTGTATGGTCATGGTGGTTTGAGGAGGTGAAAATCCTTTCTCATGCGATCAATTCGGTTTTTGATAAATAGTTTAAGTCGAGTAATGTTTACCTCAAAAGTGTTGAATTTAGGATTGCTTACCTCGATCGTACCGTATAGGAAGACATTAATTACCTCAAAAGTGATTTCTTCGTTTGTCTTGAGGTCCGAATTGGTGATTCGAGGGTCTTCCTTATTCAACAACACCGGTCCCCTATTTTGAAGTGATTTGTTGTTCCTATCACTCGTCTGGGGTTTCCTCTGGTTTCACTTCGTGTATTCCTAGTTTCTCTTTAAAGTGTGTTTTCCACTCGTCTAGTTCATCGACCAAGCCTTAGTTCTTCATGAATTATTTCTTTATGGGTACGAGGTCTAAGATCTAGCTCACTAGGTGATTTTGTGAATGCTTCCCGTAAAGAAGGTTGAACCAAATGGTTATCAACAGAATTAACGTTCGTACCTTTATTACTCGATGTCCTAGCCGAGTCAAGAGCTTGAAGAGTGATTGTTTCGGCTGCCTACACGGTGTGAGTTCACCGACTTCTTCCTCTGTGTGGTCTTTCTTTATTGCATCAGGATATGGCACACGAGGTTGGTACTCTGTAATTGCCTGTTTTGGTATATCATGGAACACTTCAACCTTACCTTCACTTACCACATGTTCTTCCCTTGGGTTTGGTTCGTCTAACCCTTCACTATCGTAAATGGCTTGATTTTGCTCTCTCGGGTTAGTTTCAGTATTGCTTGGCAAACTTCCTTGTGGTAGTTCTGAGATCAGCTTAGCAAGTTGTATAACTGACTTAGTAAGTTCCCCAACTGACTCAGTGACTTCCCTAACTTGGCTCTCGATCCCTTTGATCGATGCTTGTTTGTTCTTAAGGGTGGTTTCAGTGTCTTGGAGACGGTTATCTGTGGCTGTAACACCCCAAACCCGGCCCAAACACCACGACCGGATCTGGCGTGTCACTAAGAAGATTTTATAAAACATGTCGCATTTTGTTTCGTTTTTAAAAAAAACATAGTTTTGGCATTTATACGGAAACTTAATAGTTTGATTAATTGTAAAAGAAATAAATTTTATTTAATACCTTAATGAATATAAACTGGAATTTTCCTTTGATTTTTATCATTTCAGTACATGCCTTAATTTAAATTTTTACGTAGGATTCTAGATGTCCAAAAACCCGAAAACCCAAAAGAAAACATAAAAGAATTATAATAGCTGGTGGCCTTATTACAATAAAATATAAACCAACTAATAATAGAAAAAAAAATATGAATGAACTGAATAAAGTCTTTTGCAGTATCTGAAATGAACTCATGCATGGCCACCTTGCGCTCCTCTCCAGCCCGGTCCGATGCACTAGGTGCTACCTGAAAGATGTTAAATAATAGGGTGAGTCGCGAGACTCAGGTGCAACAACCCTCGTGCACCATCAGATTGGGCCTTAGCCCCACGCAACGTATATCGTAGTATAATATATTAGATAATATGCAAAGCCCAACCCAATCCTAGGTTTCCATCCGCTACACACCACCCGTACCTGCCATTCACACACGACCGGATCTGGCGTGTCACTAAGAAGATTTTATAAAACATGTCGCATTTTGTTTCGTTTTTAAAAAAAAAACATAGTTTTGGCATTTATACGGAAACTTAATAGTTTGATTAATTGTAAAAGAAATAAATTTTATTTAATACCTTAATGAATATAAATCGAATTTTTCTTTTGATTTTTATCATTTCAAGACATGCCTTAATTTAAATTTTTACGTTAGGATTCTAGATGTCCAAAAACCCGAAAACCCAAAAGAAAACATAAAAGAATTATAATAGCCGGTGGCCTTATTACAATAAAATATAAACCAACTAATAATAGAAAAAAAAATATAAATGTAGCGGATGGAAACCTAGGATTGGGTTGGGCTTTGCATATTATCTGATATATTATACTCTGATATCTGTTCTGTGGGGCTAAGGCCCAATCTGATGGTGCACGAGGGTTGCACACTAAGTCTCGCGACTCACCCTATTATTTAACATCTTTCAGGTAGCACCTAGTGCATCGGACCGGGCTGGAGAGGAGCGCTAGGTGGCCATGCATGAGTTCATTTCGGATACTGCAAAAGACTTTATTCAGTTCAATTATATTTTTTTTCTATTATTAGTTGGTTTATATTTTATTGTAATAAGTCCACCGGCTATTATAATTCTTTTATGTTTTCTTTTGGGTTTTCGGGTTTTTGGACATCTAGAATCCTACGTAAAAATTTAAATTAAGGCATGTACTGAAATGATAAAAATCAAAGGAAAATTCCAGTTTATATTCATTAAGGTATTAAATAAAATTTATTTCTTTTACAATTAATCAAACTATTAAGTTTCCGTATAAATGCCAAAACTATGTTTTTTTAAAAACGAAACAAAATGCGACATGTTTTATAAAATCTTCTTAGTGACACGCCAGATCCGGTTGTGGTGTTTGGGCCGGGTTTGGGGTGTTACAGTGGCTGCCATGAATTTTGTCAGTATCTCCTCGAGGTTCAACTCCTCTTCCTGTTGGTAAGGTGGTTGTTGAAAATTTGGAGGAAGTTCCGGTCCTTGGCTAATTTGATCATCCCACGAGAAATTTGGATGGTACCTCTAACCTGCATTATAAGTGTCATTATAAAAATTATTTTGAGGTCTAGAATAGTTACCCGTATAGTGAGCTTGCTCGTTTTCCATGCCATATCTGTAGAGTGGGTACTCAGGATTCGCCACGCCTCCTAAATTCGAATCATATTGTATTTCTGGGTGTACCTGCGAGAGACTATTCAAACCATCAATTTTTTTATTCATCATCTCTAACTGATTAGATAACCTGGTGACCACATCGAGGTTGAAGACACTGGCTGCTTTAGTAGGAATTGTCCTCATCGCTTGCCACTGATAATTATTCAGTGCCATCTTCTCTATAGACTAAAATTATCTGCCAAAAGCAAAATAGAGGAAAAGTTAGCAAAGTAAAAAATAAAAATAAAAATAAAAATAAATTGCAAAAAATAAAAAAAGGCTAAAGTAATAAAAATAGAGCTTTCTTAATATTTTAGTTCCCTGGCAACGTCGCCAAAAACTTGATCGCTATGAATTAGAGCTTTAAAATTTATAAAAAGAACGATCGAACCTGGAAACTAACTCTGACAACGATTAAAGGCAAGTGTACCTATCGAACAGTAGTATAGCTTAGGCAAGACCGGATTATCGAACCCAAAGGAACTAAAAGTACTAATACTAACTTTCTTTTTATTATTTAACCTAAAATAAGTGAAGTTGCTTTTAATCTAAAATTAACGAACTACTAAGCTAAGGACACAAAGACGAAAAAAAACTTAAAATTGGAGAGATAACTTTTAGAAAAACTCAGTTGATTTAGATGATACCCTCAGGAAGAATCCACCTAGACTTCACTTGTTATCTATCACTGAACCATATGATTTATTTACTTAGTTTGATCCGTAAGACTCCCTAACGTATATTAAACCCTCTCTCGAGGCGAATAACGTCTAACCCTAGGTTAATTAGTGGAACTCTCATTCTCTTATAATAACCCCCTAGAATAGCAGTAAATCGATCTATGGACTCCCATATTAGGTTTCACCCTAATCCGGCAAAATCTCGTCACCCTATCTCTAGGCGTGCGATCAACTCCGCTTAATTATGCTAGATCTCCTCTTAGGCAGGGTCTATTCCTCCTCCACCTAAGCACATTAAATTTGGATTAAGCTCACATAATTAAGAAAAAACTAAGTATTTATCATATAATTTAGAAAATAATAACAAGATTCATCATAGGTTTCATCCCCTTCAGGTATCTGAAGGATTTAGTTCATAATATTAAAGAAAAACATCTCAGAAGAAAAGATAACACAAAACATAAGAAATCCCTAAAACCCCCTGAAGGAATTGAAGAGGAGATCCTCCGTCTTGAGTAGAATTCTAGCTTCTTGAGATGGATCAACTGGCTATCCCTTGAGAGTTTCCCACAAATCTGACCTTTTCGGCTCGGCTCCTTGGCCTAGCTGACCGCCCTACAAAAGCCCTGGCAGAAGGCTTCTGCCGAACTCCTCGGATAAGTTGCCCCCTAGGGTGTTTATATAGGATTTGAGATGTGTTACTTGGCCTCCAAGTATCCTAATTTGAGTGCAATTCCTATTTGGGGGTTTAATTAGACTTTGGAGTGTGTTTATTTGCCTCCAAGCATCCAAATCCGAGTGAAACTCCTCTTGGCCGCGGCAGGGACACGGCCATGGCACACGCCCGTGTGAATCTCGGTCAGGCCGTGTTGGACTCTGTTAGTGAGGCACGGCCGTGTAAATCATGGTTGTGGCTGTGTTCTAGTATTTTGAGGAGGCACGGCCGTGTGGGCTTTAGTCCAGGCCGTGTCGACTTCTTCTTTGGCCCATTTTGGTCCGTTTTGAGCCCGTTTTGTGTTCTTTTCATCCCCTGGTGCTTTCCTGAGTATATAACATGAAAAGAAAGGATTAAGAGCATCTTTTTACATAAAATAAGGGATAATTCATCCAAAAGCATACTAAATGTGGGCCTAAAATGTGTTACTATTTCGATTTATCAGCAATCAGTTGGAAAGCTACTTTGCAAACTACAGTCGCTTTGTCTACCACTGAAGCTGAGTACATGGCGATTACTGAGGCTTGTAAAGAAGCTATTTGGTTGAAGGGACTCTTTAGTGAGCTCAATGAAGACCTTCAAATCAAGACAAGATTTTGCGACGACCATGAGTGCCGTCTTCCTTACAAAAGATCAAATGTTTCATGAGAGAACAAAACACATTGATGTTCGGTATCATTTTGTTCGTGATATTATTGCTCGTGGTGATATTATTTTGAGCAAAATTAGTACTCATGAAAATCCTGCAGATATGATGACTAAGTCACTTCCTATGACCAAGTTTGAGCATTGCTTAGACTTGGTTGGTGTTCATTGTTGAAGTTAAACCCTTAAGGGGTTTTATGGAAGAGGTGGAGAGCTTGTTCGTTGAGAGTTCGCGATGAAGAACTTTTTTATTTAGAATTCGTGTCAAGGTGGAGATTGTTAGAATTAAGTGACCCGAATCCTTATTTAAATAAAATACAATGGTAAAATAAAATAAAAGAAGATTCCCTATAGAACTACACTTCTTTTATTTTATTTTAAATAAGGTTTTTTAAACCTTATTAAACTCCATCTATTGGATATTGACTAGAATAAGGAGTTTCAATCTTACTACACTCCTATTAGAATATGGCTTTACAAGCCTATAAATAGACATAGTCTATTCCTCTTGTAAATTGATTCGAATTTGACATAGTGAATTTTCTTCTCCTCTGCCCGTGGTTTTTTCCCGAAAGGGTTTCCACGTAAAATCTGTGTGTTCTTTATTTTTTATTTCTCTTTTCTTTGTGATATATTTGTCATTACCGACATTATATTTTTCACATTTTCATACTGCTAGGTGCTTGCACTCATCAGTAAGGAATGGGGTAGATTTTTTTTAAAATGGTTGAGTGGAGCTCATCAATGAACTTTGTTGGGATTGTTTGTATACTGGTGTGTAGATGATTTGGAAATGGATTTTGATTTAAATATTCATGTCATATTTTATTTTTCCATAATTTTTCCATGTAATTGATACTCTGTGCAGGTCCTGCTCTTGTTGTACGCATCAAATTGTTGTTTTTCATATGCCCTTAAAAAGTTTATCTCCCTAGGCCTTTTCGCATTACTGATGCAAGTCTTATAATCCACTAACATCTGCCATCCTCTCTCAGTTGCATTTGCACCCTAGTTTATGCCGTAGTTTAGTATAAGTTGTTATTTAGTATGGAAAAGAACCTACTTGATAACTTGAAATTATTTTTCATGGCTCTGTAATGTAATCAATGTTTTATTTTTAC
Organism: Gossypium sturtianum; assembly: GCA_025698515.1. Classification (NCBI taxonomy): domain Eukaryota; kingdom Viridiplantae; phylum Streptophyta; class Magnoliopsida; order Malvales; family Malvaceae; genus Gossypium; species Gossypium sturtianum. Next base: position 11,013,303 of record CM046952.1, on the reverse strand, counting down.
AATTGAATATAAAAATGCCTTTCAATTGTTGATAATTAATATTGTCTGTCCCCTTCATTTTCTTTTCCAGGTTGTACCTTCAATAGCTATTGCATTCGTGACATATGAGGTGGTGAAAGACATTTTATGAGTTGAAATCAGAATATCAGACTAAACTGGTACCAATTCTACTCAATGTTTTTACAATTGTGTGCTATTTAACGAGCAACAGGTCCAAATAACTTATGAAAAATAAAGACTGAAGTCTATTTATTTATTTTTGGAACATTGAAAACATAATGTTTGAAAAATTAAAGCTATATTTATTATGCAGATTGTTCTACCCTACTTTCATCTGCAGATTGTTCGAACTTAGTTTCTTCTACAGATTGTTCTCCTTTAGTTTGTTGGTAAGTTTTCACTGTTTAGATAAAAAGTCCTTATAAAAAAATTTAAAATATCAATTGCCACCTTAGAGAAGAAGGTTCCTATATGAGCATTTAGTGATAAAAAAAATCAATTAGACTTTTCAGTAACGAATATCATTGTTGACTAATTTGACTGTTAATAGATGTTGATGTAGTTAACATAAATAATGACAAACTAACACATGACACCACGAAAATAAATATATTGACATGGCATGCCCTATTAACATATATTTATAAAAAAAAGTTAAAATCCTTAAGAGATTATCTTTTATTTGTTTTGAATGCATATATTTTTGTGAAAGTCCAGTTATTTACATTAGTAATTACTCTCTATCTCTAACATGTATCATCACTACAGCAAAATAGGGCTTTAGCGGCGTTTTAACAAAAAACGCCACAAATATTATAAATTAGCGGCGTTGTATTAGAACACCGCAAAAAACTGAGAAATAGCGGCGTTTTTAGGTAAAACACCGCAAAAATGAGCAATAGCGGCGTTTTTTCTTAAACGCCGCTAATAATCTGAGCAATAGCGGTGCTTTTATACAAACGCCGCTAAAAACCTGAGCAATAGCGGCGCTTTTATACTAACGCCGCTAAAAACCTAAGAAATAGCAGCGCTTTTATACAAATGTCGCTAAAAACCTGAGCAATAGCGGCGCTTTTATACAAACGCCGCTAAAAACCTGAGCAATAGCGGCGCTTTTTCACAAACGCCGCTAAAAGTTTTTCATATTGCTTTGAATTATATTTTGTTTTGATACATTCACTTATAAGCAATGAGAAAGTTTCATTTTAGTTACTTAATTATGAAAAGTTACAAATTGCTAACTAAACAATTTAGAAGTTTTCATTTAAGTTACAAATTAAGCTATTAAAAATGAATTAGGGCTTAATGTTTGGTATGTTAATTTTATGGTTTAGGGTTTGTTATTTTGGTGTATGGGTTTAGTGTTTTAAAGTTTGTTGTTTGGGTTTATTGTATAGTGTTTAATATCTTAGTGTTTACCGGTATTAAGGTTTAAATGTTAGTGGTTAGGGGTTAAGGTTTAGGGTTAGGGGTTTAGGGGGAAATGGTTAATAGGTTAGGGTTCTGGGTTTAGAGTTTATGGTTTATGAGTGTATGAGTTTAGGTTTAGGGGTTTGGGGGGAAACGGTTAATGTGTTAGGTTTCTGAGTTTAGGGTTTATTGTTTAAGTTTAGGATTTTAGGGTTTAAGGTTTAGGGTGTTAGCTATATGTCGACCCAAAATCCAAACCAAATCCCTCAAATCAATTTCCCTAATTCAAATCCCCAAAATCCCTAAATCCCATAACCCCAAGTCGTTAGATCCACCATCGCTCACCGATCCTTCATTCTATTGTGAAACTATCTTCCCATAACCCCGAATGGTATATGTATCCATTACCCCAATGATTATTTCTTTAAAATAGGTTCAAATTTTAATCCTTAATTGATATATTAAATAATATATTATATATAATTGAAAAATAGATAATATGAATTTTAATATTAAAATTATCACTATATAGTTTGGGGTTTGGGGGTATGTGTGTTTTACTTTAGGGTTTTGAGTTTGGATTTGGGGTTATGTAATGGGGTTTGGAGTTAAGTTTTTTAATTTATATATTAAATAATTTATTATATAATCGTAAAAAGAGATATTATGAAATTTTTTATATAAAAAATATCATTAAAGTTTTTTAAACCTTTTTTACTTCATATTTGGAATTTTTAGTTTTTGTTTTCTTACATAAAAAAATTATACAAAACTTATGGCATGCATGTATCTAATTCTTTTAAATTAATATTACTCAAATTAAGTTTGAAAAATCATTTATTTAAAATTGATATGAATTATATTATAATTAATTAAATATAAAATTGTAGTAAAAGTCAAGCACTCTTTCATCCTCTGCTTATTATTTAACTAGATTAATTAAAGTTAATGTTTGTAGATTCTATCAATTTAATCTTAATTTTAAAAATTCAACAAAATTAACCCCTTAACTTTATACATTCTGTTAATTTTATCTTTATTCTTAAAAACGTAAAAAATAAAAAACCTAAAAAACTTAGAAAAAATATATCTATATATATTTGAATGTTTAATTTTTATAAAATATATACAAAACTATAAAATATTTATAAAAAATAAAAAAATAATAATAAGTTAGGAATAGTGACGTTTTTAATAAAAACGCCGGTAATATATGGGAAACTTGGAACGACGCCGTTTGAAGCTTATGTTCAGTGGCGTTTTGTCTAAAACGCCAGAAAATGATGCGTTTTATTTGTTTATAGTGGCGTTTTTTCATAAAACGCCGCAAAAGCTTGTGTTTTACTGGCGTTTTAAGTAAAAACGCCGCTAATATATATTAACTGTTTACAAAACGGCACCGTTATTCTGCTTAGTTTTTATAGGAGTTTACAAAAACGACTTCATTTTGTCATTTGATTTTAGTGGCGTTTTATATAAAAACGCCGCAAAAGCTTGTGTTTTACTGGCGTTTTAAGTAGAAACGCCGCGAATATATTAACCGTTTATGAAACGGTGCCGTTTTTCTGCTTAGTTTTTAGAGGCGTTTATAAAAATGACTTCGTTTTGTCATTTGATTTTAGTGGCGTTTTATATAGAAACGCCGCAAAAGCTTGTGTTTTACTGGCGTTTTTAGTAAAAACGCCGCGAATATATTAGCTGTTTACAAAACGGCGCCGTTATTCTGCTTAGTTTTTATAGGAGTTTACGAAAACGACTTCGTTTTTTCATTTGATTTTAGTGGCGTTTTATATAAAAACGCCACAAAGGCTTGTGTTTTACTGGCGTTTTAAGCAAAAATGCCGCGAATATATTAACTGTTTACAAAACGGCACCGTTATTCTTCTTAGTTTTTAGAGGCGTTTACAAAAACAACTTCGTTTTGTCATTTGATTTTAGTGGCGTTTTATAAAAAAACGCCGCAAGTGGATTCAGTTTTATTTGAAGACGTCATCGTTTTGTTCCATCCGCTATACCCCTAAACTTAAACCCGAAAGAACAGAAATTTACCCAAACGAAATCTCTCCCCAAATCCCTTTCCCCTAATCCCTAAAAAATTTCCCCAAATCAGAAACGAACATCCTTCTCCCGCTAAAGTCTCCGAGCCGAGGACTTGCTGCATTGCCGTCTCTTCTGCTGCGTCACTATCACTGTCGCTCTCCGCCGCCACAAACAATCGGTAAACTTCAATACTTGTATTTCCAGTTGATTTTGAACTTCGAAATTAACTGTTGATGCTTGTGTAAAAGAAATGTCCTCTGATTATTTGTTGTTTTAATTTCTATTCCGGAATACTTTGTTTATTCAGGTTATTTATTTAAGTAGGCTTCACCTGTTGAAAGGTTTTTTATTTAAGAAAATGTTAGGTTAGAATTATTTATGTATCAGGTTATTTGTTTAAATTTGAAGTCTAATTATGTTGGAAAGAGTTTGAATGAAAATATTAAACTTAAAATATGAGTTTTAGAAAAAAAAATCTATTTAAAATATGAGCTTAGAAAGGTTTGGTGTCTTTGAGAAAATTGCATTATGATTTGTTATATAAACCACAAATTATCCTGGATTTATATGTTACATCTTGGGTTTTTGTTTTGCCTTCATCTTGGAATTTGTTCTTTCTATTATTCAAATTTAAAGATTTCTCTTGGAATTATTATGGTTGTCTTGTATCGAGTTTCTAGCAATGGAGGAGAAGACATGATAGCTCGTAAATTCTTTTGAATCATTAAGTTTGTTTGCCTTAGATATATCATTGATTGCGATTATTTGTCAAATCTTGGGTTTTTCCTCCATATATCTAGCATGCCATTGGAACAGTAATTGTACTTTTGCCTAAAATTTTAAAGACACAAATTTCATGTACATTGACTTTGGAGCTTTGAATGTCCAAGGATCTTTTATGAAATGAAAAGGCTATCTAATACTGTAGGTTTGAATATGCATCATGTTCAATGACTAGCTCGATTTGACACTGTTAATTTCGTGGGTAACAGATCCAAATTTATTGAGTTTTTGGTATCGGACTACTTGTTAACTGGTCAATAAATTAGTACTGTCTTTCGCTCTGGGCTTCTCTCCCTCGCTCTCTGCATTCTTTCAAAGCTCACATATCGTTTATCTTGAAGCTCAAATCATTCCTCGACCCAAGGTATTCTGATCTCATCTAATTGGTCTCCTTTTGATTCTTATAGTCATAGTATTTGATTGATAGGCTAATTACCCCAAAGATCGTGCCTTTCAGTTTAATTTGAAGATGAATCTTTGATTGCATGCTGTTTGATGTATTACCGATGCCATTTGATGTATTGGATGTCAGATTCAATTATCTTGTTTCTTTGTTTATGTAATTCTTGTTTTAGGGACTTATTAATTGATATATGACTAGTAGTCTGAATTGCTATTGTTTTCTTGTTCCTTTTTGTTTATTTCATGGGGTTTTGGTTTTAAGCAACAAATATAGATATAGCTTTTAAAGAATTAAAATAATTTTTTTTATCAATTTGGAAATTAACATGTAATTTTATTATTATTAATTTAAAATTTTATAAATTATAAAAGAATCGAATTTTTTTTTCTATTTTAAGTCCTCTGCCTCTGCCATTGATAAACAAGCGAAATTGCAATTCTAAGTTAAAATATGTTCTAATTTCATACATTCTTCACAATTTAGAGTTTAGTTATTGTATTCTTTTTATTATTTTTAATGAATTTATTTACTCTATTTTTGGATTAAAAAAATGCAAGTCTAATTAAACTATCGAATGAGTATTATTTATTTTTATTTCCAAGAATTTATTTCTATTAAATAAGTATTTTTTTTTTCAAAATGCCATACTAAAGAATTTAACAAAACAAGTTTGAGAATTCTAACCATTAAACTTAAAGTTTTAAATTTAAAAAAGAAAATGAATTAAGATTTTGAAAATAAAACAAGAACATTTAAATTTAAATTTTAAAAGAGGTAGGAATATGAAACATTTTTAAGTGCATTCATTTTTGTTCTCTGTTTGAGATGTTCTCGGCATGGATTTATGTGTTTATTGTAAAGGACATGAACACAATATATCCATTATTGCATGTATAATAAAAGTAATAGGTATTTAAAAAAAAGTGATATAAAATAAGAATACTAATTTGAATATATGTGTAATACATATACATATATTTGTATAAAATTTCATATTAGTGTTTAATAATGTATGTGAATAGACTTTTTGTTTTAATAAATTTCATATGTATTTGTTTTAATAAATTTCATAATGTATGTGAATAGTTTGTGCTTTTAACTAGTGACACTAGCTCAATTAGGCACATTCTATATAGTATAAATAAATACTATTTATAACAATTTTATTTTTCTTTTCCGAGTATGTATTGATGTTTTGATTCTTGCTTCATGTATGCCTGTGCCTTAAATGAATAAAACGTTGAGGATATTATCAATAGAATTATAATATAATGGATGCGAATTATAATATATTTACATATGTTTCCAACTTTCCATGTGAGTTTGCATATTTGTGTTCTAATGAGGTGATAAACAAATTATGGTTATTATTTCCGCAGCTCTCTGAATCGCTGTTGGCAGCCCTCGACATCGCCTTTAGTAGCCCCCTGAATCGCTGTTGGCAGCCCTCTGTTGCATCTCCATTGGCAACCCTCTGTTGCTACTCCATTTTCTGCCATCCACTTATCTGTTATCTGCCATACTGTGAGTTATTTTTTAAAAAAGTCAGTGAATTAATGTTCATTAGTCAATTATGAGGCTTTATTTAATTAATTGAATTGTTCAAATGTTATGTGCTGTTGTTTTACTTATAGAAATTTTGATTTTTTTCTCATTCTTATATTGTTTTACTTTTAAATCTTAGCTGAGCTTGTACCATTTATCGCTGGCATTGAAGGTTTGCTGATATCAACACATTGTTTCGTTTTCAACTTATTACCTGGTAAGTATCAAACACATTCAACTGTTGAATAATGATTTTACACCATTTTACACCTATTAATTTATCAACTGATTCGTACAAATTGCTGTCCAAATGAGTTTTGCATGCATCAATTAGCTCTCCATATATAGTCTTCTCTTATAGGTATAGTGTAGCTTTCCATGGCTCAACAATTTTCGAACGAGTCAATAATTTCCATGCTCAAATTAACACCCAAGTACATTTACTGCTAATTTGATCTCTAAGTTGGTGTGGAATTATGAAACTAAGAGAGTTTTTTCCTATATGTTGCTTTTTGAAATATGTTGCTAATTTCTGACTGCAGCCTCTGTTTCTTGGTGTGAGTGGAGTTGACCAGCTTATTGAAATTATTAAGGTACGTTTTACTTCAAAATTATGATCAGTAAGAGTTATATCATGATGAATTTGTTCAAATTGCTGTCCAAATTGCTGTTTATTATCCTGCTTGGTTGGTATATATGATGTTTATTATATTGCTGTCCAATAAAATAAAAGATTCAAAGTATATCGGCTGGAAACCTAACGGGTTACCTTATATCTCATTGTAAGATATAACGGATCCTCCCCAGGTGTAACAATGCCACGTATGATGAATCTTAAAGATTTTCTGTCAATATTGCTGTTTATTATGATGTTAAGCAATATATTATAAAATGTTAAGCAATATATTATAAAATGTGATGTTAAGCATTTTAGATAGTTTTCTTACGGTTTTTTTTAATATAAAAATCGAATTAATATAACAAACAAATTATGATCCATGAATATTTTGATAGTGATTAAGCTTCTGATATTTTATGAAAACAATATTGGTTTATAATTTGATACCAACATCTTAAATATTCGAATATGCTAAAATTAAATTTCTTTTTACAAATCGGTTTTGTTTTAGTCAAACCCCCAACATAAAATTCTTTTTTAATAGAAAAATCCAATTCTTTATTAATATAAAAATCGAATACTTTTTTTTTAGAAAAAGTAATTTAAAAACTTCTTAAAACGGTTTTTTCGTTATTTAATATTTTTAAATGTTTTTAAGAATTATAATTTTTTATTAATATAATAATAATTGATCATTATTTAAATATTTTTTAATATAAAAATCGAATTCTTTTTTTTTTTAAAGTAAACGAAAAACTAAAACCAATTAATATTTAAAAAAAAATTACAATGTAATGCATGCCATATATGTTCACACCTCAACTGATTCTCGATTTGAAATTTTAATTTAACTTACATAATACATAATACATAACTTACATAAAATTATTTAACTTACATAATACATAACTTACATAGCTTTCATCAAATTATTTAACTTACATAATACATAAATTACATAATACATAACTTACATAATACTTGTATAGATAAAAAAAAAAGATTCAAAGTATATAGGCTGGAAACCTGACGGGTTGCCTTATATCTCACTGCTAGATATAATGGATCCTCCCTAGGTGTAACAATGCCACGTATGATGAATCTTAAAGAATACATAACTTACTTAATTTTAAGATCAAATTTCATAACTTACATAAGTTTAAGATCAAATTTCATAACTTACATAATTTTAAGATCAAACTTCATAACTTACATAATTTACATAACTTACATAGTACTCAGTTATATATATGATCATATCATTACTTACATAAATTATAAATTAACAATTTAGCCGTGTAATTTATTGTCAACTTTAGACTTCAACAACTACGAAATGGATAGGACTTGGATGAAATTGTCAAGGGTAAGCAACGGCTATCGAAATGGAGTAGAAACTTTTTTGAATATCGCATTTCAAAATGCAAGCCAAGAGAATATGATTCTTTTCCCGTGTAAGAAGTGTTGCAATATCAATTGGCATTATCGTGAAGTTGTCTACGAACATCTAGTTGTTGATGGTTTTGTTCGGGAGTATAAAAAATGGATTTTCCATGGAGAGTGTACATCTAGTGGAGCATCTTCATCGATGAATATGGGTTATCCTCATAGTGCTTACAATTAGAATGTTAGAGAAGATAACATGGAAGGCATGTTGCGGGATGCTTTTAATATGCGCAGTGATGGTTTAGAGTCATTTCCACCTGACTTGGGTGCAACCGATGCTTACAATTTTGGTGGAAATACTTTCACCGAAGGTGGAAGAAATGTACCTGATGAACAGCCAAATGAAGAAGCGGCGAGGTTCTACACGTTACTTGATGAAATGAACAAAGAACTGCAGATGAGGATCAAAATTTTCCAAACTGCTCTTCTCGTATTCATCTTTTCACTTAAAATGTTTGGGAGGATGGACCGGAAACTCGTTGACAATGCTGTTAGAGTTTCTGCAAGAAATGTTCCCGTTTGCAAAAATCCCTCAATCTTCCAAAGACATGAAGAAACTGATAAAGGATTTGGGCCTTGGCTACAACAAAATTCATAGTTGCCCAAATGACTGCATGTTGTATTGGGGCGACCGGAAAAACGATCAGTGCTGTCATGTATGCGGTCAATCCCGTTGGATGAATGGAAATACAGAGGATGGTAACGAGGATGAAAATGATACACAGTCAAGGAAGCAGCCATTTAAGATTTTGCGATATTTTTCGCTAATACCAAGGCTTCAAAGACTTTTCATGTCGTCGAAGACAGCCGAGTCAATGACGTGGCACCATGATGGACGAACCAATGATGGATTGTTAAGGCATCCTGCAGATTCTTTAGCTTGGAAATCATTTGACTCCAAATTTCCAAGCTTTGCAAGTGATCCTCGGAGTGTGAGGCTGGGGCTAGCATCTGATGGATTTAACCCTTACAAAATCATGAGCACTGCGTCTGATGCATTTGGCTGTGGTGCTTGTTCCTTACAATTTGCCTCCATGGGTTTGCATGAAATAATCATCCTTTATCTTGTCTATGATTATCCACGAGAGAAAGGGGCACTGGAATGACATTGACATATATTTGCAGCCACTTATTGAAGAGTTAAAACAATTATGGGCTGGTGTTGAGACATACGATGTACTGAGAAAGGAGAACTTTAACTTACGTGCGGCTTTGATGTGGACTATTAATGACTTCCCGGCCTATGCAACTTTATCTAGTTGGAGTACCAAGGGACGTTATGCTTGTCCTTGTTGTGCTACGCAAACATGTTCGCAATGGTTATATAATGGGAAGAAGTTCTCTTACATGGGGCATCGTCGGTGGTTACTGGAAAATCATAGATTTAGATTTCAGAGTGCTCAGTTTGACGGTACTGAAGAGTTCCGAGAAGCTCCTTCGCAGACCAGTGGATCCGAAATATTGTTCATGTTGAAAGATATGAATTTCATTTATGGGAAGATGAATCAACCGGCCAACATGCAAAGAAATAGAAGATCAATGGATGAATCTGATGAAGAGGATGATCCTAATGAGGCGGACTTGTGGAAAAAAAGAAGTATTTTTTTTTGAGTTGCCTTATTGGGAGCATCAGATTTTACGCCATAATCTTGATGTCATGCACATTGAGAAAAATGTCTGCGAGAACATTATTGGGACTATTTTGAATGTCGATGGAAAATCGAAAGACAATCTTCAGAGTCGACTTGATTTAGCCCACATGGGAATTCGGCGTGAGCTTCATCCTCAAGCACTTCTGAATATGAAATATCGGTTGCCGTCTACTATTTATTCAATGTTGAAGACAGAGAAAGAAGTGTTCTGTATGGTGTTGAAGGATATAAAGGTCCCGGATGCGTATGCATCAAATATATCTCGATGTGTGAGTCCTAAAGATCGAAGACTATATGGCTTAAAATCGCATGACTATCACATCTTGATGCAAGACTTACTGCCAGTTGCTATGCGGTGTTGTATGTCAAAAAAGGTGACGTCTTCTGGAATTGAACTGTCCAATATAATGAAAGGCATTTGTGGCAAAGTTTTGGATGTTCAAGAACTTGAGACACTACAAGATCGAGCCGCACTGACTTTATGCAATCTGGAGAAGATCTTCCCGCCTTCCTTCTTCACAATTATGGTGCACTTGTTAATTCATCTCCCTCGTGAAGAAATACTTGGTGGACCCGTTTTCTATCGATGGATGTATCCCATTGAAAGGTCTTAATTTATTTGTAAATTATTCCTTCATTCACCTAAATGCCTTTAGTTGCAACTTTTGATAATGTTCTATACCGTGTTTAGGTTTCTATCCAAATTGAAGTCTTACTGCCGCAATAAACGTTATTCGGAAGGATCAATTACCGAAGGCTACTTGGCAGAGGAATGTATGACTTTCTGTTCAAGGTATTTGGAAGATGTTGAAACAAGAATGAACAGACCAAGTAGAAATGCTAGGCTCACAGATCATAACTTGGCTGGAACTTATTTATTTCAAAGTTTCGGAGAACCGATCGGCAAAGTCGAAATTACATAATTAGACGATAGATCGTGGGTCCAAGCACATCGATATGTTCTTTTTCATCACGATTCAATGGAACCATTACGGAGGTAAGTTCTAGAATTTGATAAATACTCATCAATTATAATTTGTTTGTATTCTAACAAAGTAACCATTTTTTTAACATAGTGAGTACAAACAAGTACTGAGAGCTCGTTCACGGTCCCGAAGATTACATCGACGAGAAATTAATAAGATGTTCATAGAATCATTTCAAGAATGGTTAAGCCAAACGGTATGCAATTGAAGTTTTCATTGACAAGTAATAATGTTTTCACATAACATTTATAATTACTCGATTTACTTCCGATTCAATAGGTTTGGAGTCGGAATGAAGTAAATGACGAAGTTAAATGGCTTTCACAAGGTTCAAACCGAATAGTGAAAAGATATAGTGCCTTCCTTATCAACGGATACAGATTTCATACAAGGTACCGCGAGAGGTTGAGGAGAACCCAAAATTGTGGAATTGTTGTTAATTCTTCAATTACGAGTTATTCTAGTGCTAGGGACGAGAATCTGTCGAGGGAATCTGAGTATTACGGACTTATTACTGACATCATTGAGTTGGATTATTACGGAAAATGGAAAGTTGTCTTGTTTCGAGGTGAATGGGCTGATGTGAATACGGCTCGCGGAATTAAAAACGATCAATATGGTTTTACAATGGTGAATTTCTCTCGATTGATTCACACCGGAGAACAACTGATAGACGAGCCATATGTGTTTTCTTCTCAAGTGAAACAAGTTTTTCACTCGGAAGATCCAACTGATGAGGGTTGGTACGTTGTACTTCGAAACACCCCTAGAGACTTGTTCAACATGGGCAGTGGAAGTAGAGATGACATCGTCGAAAGATCAGAAACTCTGCCTTTTCCAGAACAAAACTTAAATGAAAATATCCCTAGTACTAGTGCGTAATTTCAATGGGTTCGTCAGGACGTGGACGAAGATATTTACAAATTATGTTGTAGTAAGATTTTACGATTTTTTTATTTATATGTAATGTTATAATTTTAATCGTGGTCATTTTATATAATTTAAATATTTTATATGTACCATTATTGTTGTTATTTGTTACTAAAATTGCAACTATTTTATGTGTATTGCAGGGAAATTGAGTAGAAGAAGATTACGAGATTTAAATATTGTACAGAATACTTTAAATTCCGAAGAGGGCAATAGTGAACAGCAAACAATAGTTGGATCCTCTAATGTGCCTGACATAGATGATGAGCCTGCAGAATTACAAAGTAATGTTAAGTTTATTTTACATGCATGTTGACTTTTTTTATTGATTTATTTTTCAATTTTAATATAACAATAATATATCATTGTTCAGCTGAGAGTGGTGGGACGCGCAGAGGTCGCGTACGTACGCTGCTTAAATATTTATACGAATTAAATTCCGTCGAGCGTGTGAAAGTAAGGAGAAACATTCATGGCCAGCCTGTTGGCCCTGAAGCTCGACTTCTAGCAGGCTATTTGGGCATTATTGCACGAAATGCAAATATGTTGCCCATCAATTACGAGTCATGACGTCACATGCCTGATGCAAACAAAAATCAAGCTCTGGAGAACATTAAGGTAACAAAACGTGAATGTAATTTATAATACTTTGGTTGAAGTTTCATTTATATTTACTTTCTAAACTTATGTTTTTTTAGGAGAGATTTGCTTTGGAGGTCTCCGATGACTATATAAAGAAGACATTGGGAAAAAAATGGAGAGACCACAAAAGCACATTGAAAAAAGAATATTTTAAGAAAGAAATAAGCCTCAAGGATAAACTGCGAAATGTCCCGCCGGGAATGTTGAGGTATCAATGGGAAGATGCGGTTAGATTCTGGAACTCAAAGAAAGGAGAGGTATTACCTAGTTCTAAATTCTTATAAATTTTTCGGTTTATAGTATTTACTATATACATAATAATAATTTCGTTATGTAGGACCGTGAGGATGTCGGAACGAGCAGCAGGCAGAAACAAAAATTCACGCACACGGCAGGGTCGAGAAGTTTTGCTTCTGTAGCTGAGGCCGAGGTATTATAATTTATTAATTCTGTCAAATATTAATGACTTTATACTATTAAATTATATTTCTACTAGAACATTGTAGGAAGTCTCCACCGGTCAAAAAGTTGGACGTGTTCAGCTTTTTGACATTACGCATAAGAAGAAGGATGGGTCTCCGATGACATCCGAAGCTGGAGAGATTATGGTATATTTACTTAATAAAATTTTATTTATTAAAAATGGATTTATAATGTTTAGTTATAATAGTTTAATTCTTCGTTAGTAGTTTTAAATTAATAATGTTATGTTGCATTCCTTCTTATTGTATATTTTGTTTCTAACTTTTGATTGATTTATTAGGAGAAACTAAAGGAGAAGAAGGCACGATGATGAAGCGATCGCTTGAGTGATAGTTCTGTTCATCTTGAGGATATCGATAATGCAATTATTACCGATGTTTTGGGTCCCGAAGGTACGATCGCTTTCGATCGATAGTTACGTTAATCTTGAGTATATTTATAACAGAATTATCACTAATGTTTTGGGTCTTGAAAGGTATGGTCGGGTTCGACTTCAAGGATCTAGTGTTACCCCGACCCAATATTTTGGATCCGGCTCCCAGCAATACATGCCTTCCGGGAGTCAATCTCGTGCTGAAGTTTAGAGGCTAAAAGGCCAGATAGCTCAGATGCAAGCGAGCACGGTTGAGCAAATTTCTCAGCTTAGAGCGGAGGCAGCAGCGAGGGAGGCAGAGCAAATTTCTCTACTTAAAGAAGAGGCAGCAGCGAGGGAGGCAGAGCAGAACAGGAAGTATGAAGAACTTCAGCTACAGCTTCAGACTATGATGAAGATGTTCCAGCAGTCGCAGAGGCCGCCATCTTAGACATTTATGTTCTTATTGTAAGATGATTTTTAGCATTGTTACATTTAACATTGTAAGATGATTTTTAACATTTTTGTTACATTTATCATTTAGAATTAATGTAGTTGGTGTGATTTTTATGCTACATTTGCTGTTTTGGGTTGAAATTATATACTATATTTGCTTTTATTGGTTGGTTTTAGTGCATGAGGGGTATGATATTGGACAAATTGTACACTGTAAATCTGTACAAGTTAGCGGCGTTTGTGGGAATAGCGCCGCTAAAAGTCATGGCTTTTAGCGGCGTTTGTGGGAAAAGCGCCGCTAAAAGTCATGGCTTTTAGCGGTGTTTGTGGCAAAGCGCCGCTAAAAGTCATGGCTTTTAGCGGCGTTTTTTTCTCATAAACGCCGCTAAAGTTTGCGGCATTTGTATTAGCGGTGTTTTTTGGCGCTTCTAGAAGCGCCGCAAAGACTATTAGTGGCGCTTAAAAACGCCACTAAAGGCCTAAAAAAACGCCGCTAAAATTCCAAATTGCTGTAGTGTGCATCTTATTTTTATTTTCTGTTTTTTTAATTTAAAATATTAGTGAGTTAATGTTGTTTGTATTTCTGACATTGCGACTCTGTTTCTTGGTGAGAGTGGAGTAGACCATCTTCTTGAAATAATTAAGGTACGTTTTAGTTCAATATTACGATCGATAATGATTATATCATGATGAATTTGTCCAATTTGTTGTCCAAATTGCTTTGTTTATTATCTGCTTGGTTGGTATATATCGCTTTTTATTATCTTCTTTGTCCAAAAAAAAAAAAGATTCAAAGTATATAGGTGGAAACCTAACAGGTTGCCTTATATCTCATTGTAAGATATAACGGATCCTCCCCAGGTGTAACAATGCCACGTATGATGAATCTTAAAAAATTTCTGTCCAAATTGTTTGTTTATTATATTGTTTGAACTGCTATATATTCTGCTTAATATGTTCTTTATTTATTATATTGTTACAACCGGTATATTATTATTAATTTCTCTCCCTAATTGCTTTGGTTTAATTTCTCATTGAATTGAACAAACCGGATTTTCGTGTGATTCTCAGTAAAAGGATGTATCTTGATCATCCTAAATAATAATAATTTTGAGCTTGCATGTATGTACAAGACAACAAATTATAACTATTGAAACATGCATCGATTGTAAGTCTAGCAAATCATTTTCTTAATTTCTGAAATTCTGTTGAAACAACAAATTCTTACCTTTTTCAAAATTTTAAAATTCAATTCTAAATCAGTCCGATAGTATTTTTCATTAAAATGTATTGATATATAATTTACTTTTTTTAAAAAAATCTTTTTCCGAAATTTATAGCAAATATGATTGCATTATAGCTTCAGTAATTGTGATAATTATGAAAGAAATAATAGGGATACGATCACATTTTTGTATTTGCATTTTAAATTTTAACATTTAATTTCTCACATTTTTCGGAATTAATTTTTTTATATTTAAAAACACTGTTTACCAAATACTATTTACAATAATATTGTTTTTAATTTTAAAATACTATTTTAATATTGTGTGTAAAACAATTTATAAATATTCTTTTAATTTTTCTAAAAATACAATTTTAACAGTATTAAAATACTTTGTAAAACACTATTTTCATTTCATATTTATTTTTAAATTATGGCTTCGTTTTTATTTTTAAATATTTAAATTTTAATTTCTTTAGTTTTTATTTAGTTTCTCTATTATTTTAATTTAATCTAAATAATAATAGCATTAAAAAATATTTTGATAAATTTTTAAAATTAAAAGTGGAATAAGCAAATAAAAATGTTTTTAAAAATGCTTGAAAGAAAGCTGCTATATATTTTTTATTTGCTTTATACATAGATCCTAAGTGGTATTTTAAAAATATTACATAAATTGATTTAACAAAATTAAAAGTAGAGAGATGATATAAATAGTAAAAGCATAATTAGCTTTATCAAAAAGACATTGGATCCAAGGCAAGTATAAATGAAAATTTTTCAATTAGATTCATGAGATTTTAATATTCAATATATTTAAATGTTTTTAAAACTTATAATTTTCTTTATCGATATAATAATAATAACGATCATTATTTAAGTAGCTTACATATTCACATAACTCACGTAACATACATAAATTACATAACTTACCTAACTCAGATAACTTACATAATACATAACTCATGTAACACCCCAAACCCGGCCCAAACACCATGACCGGATCTGGCATGTCACTTAGGGAGATTTTAAAAGATGTCGCAATTTAGGAAAATATTTTTCTTGAGTTTAACACTTTATTCGAGAAAACTAAATGGTTGGATGATTTGTAAAAGATATACATATTATATTTATGCCTTAGTGGATTAAAAACCGAAATTTGATACATGCCTTAACTTAATTAAAACGTAAAATGTAAATGTCTAATAATAATAAAAGCCCAAAACAAACGAAAATATGAAGCTAGTGGCCCATGGCCTTATTACAATGAAATTTAAACCCACTAATTAAAAATATTAAAAATAAATAAACTAGTAAAGTCTTTTCTTTGAATCAAAATAATCCTCGCATGGCCACCTTGCGCTCTTTTTCCAACCCCATCCGATGCACTAGGTGCTACTGAAAGATGTTAAATAATGGGATGAGCCATGAGACTCGATGTGCAACCCTCGTGCACCATCGATTGGGCCTTAGCCCCACGAACAGATAATAGAGTATAATATATCGTAAAATATGCAAAGCCCAACCCAATCCTAGGTTTCCATCCACTACACACCACCCTTACCTGCCAATCACACCATTGGGGATTTCTACAATCAACCCACACCGCTACACACCATCGATGACAGTCATGCTGCAGATAGCTGCTCATCGTCAGATCATGGAAATAGCCACTACAACAGATCATGGCATTAGCCACTACAACAGGTCATGGCAAAAGCCACTACAACAGAACACTTCCCCTTTCATCAATCACCCAACCCCATGCAATCACAGAAACCGGCATACATGTTCATCATACCAAATCGACAGAAACATTCACTTTAGAATGACAAAGATCACTAACCTGGTGATTCGCCTTTACCCTCATCGGGTTTTCAACAGCCATGCCGGTATTTCAGCATTTAGCAGAATATAACAGATTTATAAACATATACTAACAAGCAATCCAAATGGTGTGAGAATGTTACACACCTGATTAATACGTAAGACTACCCTCTATGTCGATACCCTTGCTAATTGGATCTACTGCCCTTTGTCTACAACTTTGCTCAAAATCCGGAAGAA
This sequence comes from Gossypium sturtianum, assembly GCA_025698515.1. Taxonomy (NCBI): domain Eukaryota; kingdom Viridiplantae; phylum Streptophyta; class Magnoliopsida; order Malvales; family Malvaceae; genus Gossypium; species Gossypium sturtianum. The sequence goes on along the minus strand of CM046952.1, from coordinate 10,996,264 downwards.
CGCGAAGATAAGGCCTCTCCTATATTCGGCCAAGGGTTAGTGTTTTACCCGAATTTATATGTTTAAATAAACAAATCTCCTTACCTAAAACGATTAGATCCTGGAAGTAGGATGATTCGAGTGCTACCGATTTAGAAACCTATGCGACTAGATCTTCTTCAAATCCCGGAATGCCGCCCATGAAAGAAAATACGAGATTAGTCAACCATCTAGCCATTCGGCTATGGTCTCCAAAAGCGGAAAAGATTGAAAGAATAACATAATCGACACTTACCACTTCGTAAGATTTCGCTACCCCTTGCAGGAAGATTCGGCAATCACAGAAGAAGATCGAAGCGTAGAAGATTAGAGATCTAGGATTTCGGCTTTTAAGAAAATCCCGAAAAAGATAAACAAAAAGGCTGATGCGTTTTCGGTTTTTAGAAGAACTGAGTGAGGAGTTTCGGTTTCGGCTTAGGAAAAGAAAACAAAAGAGCCTTGGAGATTTCGGCTAAGAAGTAATTTCGACAGAAGAAGAAAAAGAATAGAAAAGTTTCGGCCATAGAGAAAACTGAGAGAGAGAGAGCTTCAGAGAAAAGAAGAAGAAAGGGAAAAACTGACAGAATTTGGCTTTGCCTAACTCTATCTAGTCGTCCCCCCCTTTACACACACAGTCCCATATTCGGCCACCTCAATCCTCCTAGATAGCTCCTCATCCTTTCCCTTATCCTTAACAGAACACCTATCAAAAGAGACTTAATTAGCTCCAACTCCTCCCTCCTTTATCAGCACAATATCCACATATTTTAAACATTAAAAATCCCTAAATTTTAGCCTTGTTGCCGTCCCCCCTAGCTCCTCTTTAAGTGCCGAATTTGGCCCAAAAACTTGGGCACCAAGCAATCAAAACTTGGGCCTTCTCCATCCACTAGTGACGCCCCCCTTTTCTCCTCTATGGCGCTACCCTACTTTGGGACCACAAGCCCAATTTGACATTTTAAACAACCAAAACCTTATTTTAAGCCCTAGAGTATCTAAACAGAATATTTAATCAAGGCCTCAGCCCAAACCTGAACCCAATTTGCACCTCAAATTCTCAAATTAACACATTAAACGTATCCACTCATTAAATGCATAGGCCCAAAAATTTAGGATGTTACAGTTCTACCCCCTTAAAGAAATTTCGTCCTCGAAATTTCCAACTAACTATCAATCATACTACCCAAGTCTCACCACTATGCTTCCACATGAACTCTAATTCTAAAGCCAAAAGAAACACTTAGGATAATATGATAGAGTGCGACCGGTATTCGTGATCTGAGCGCCCTCGTCCCTTGTAGTCATTCTTCCGATTGACATTTATCTGATTAGAAATTTTATGAATTAATAGGTTTCTTCCACTGATTAACCACGAACAGTCTTATGATCAGTAGTTTAAGAGTAGTTCTTTCGAATTCGAAATTACGTCTATAAGTTTCGGTCTCAAGTTCACATCTTCTAGTCCTAAGAAGCACATACGTTCAATCATCAACCATCCACATACAAGTAGCATCCATGAACTTACATTCATCATGTAGGGGTGTCTTCATCGTTTCACTACCCAGGGGTATTTTCGTAATTTATCCTACAGGGGTATTTTTGTAATTTTCCAAAAATAGGGTTCCTTTGTGAGATAAGGTAATTTTGCATTTCGGGGGTATTTTGGTAACTTGAAAATTCGGAGGTATTTTGGTAATTTTGCCAACCGGGGTGTTTCGAATTTTTTTTAAACTAGGGACATCTCAGTAATTTTGTGAAAATCAGGTGGCTGGTCCCTTTCGGGTTTTAGTTATAGATTTTGGCCCGTCAACAAATCCTCGTGTCTAGGGTGAACAGTCACTACGCACCAGGTACGATTCCAGTGAAGAGGAGGTGAGTCACTAGGACTGCTTAAGTACCAGGCTCTTCCGGATCCAATCCTAGACATGCGCATGCCTGTTGCCACACCCTAGTCTTGCGACTTGTCTACAAGTTTGTTCGGTTGGATTAAGTCTTATGCAATTGAGAGTTGTTTAACTAGGCCTAAGGTCCATCAAGCTCTAATTAAAATAATCTACTTCCCTTAAAGCCCATCAAGCCCACATACATATATAACACACACAAAGAGTTCTCAATACTTACAGCGGACTTGAGTACAGACGCAGTGCCATACAGAAAACCATCCTGTGTTATTTATAAACATGCATGTTTTCAAAAACCCAACTTTAGAAAATGTTTTGAGCCCAAAACCCCAAAGACGAGTTTTGAACCGGGCTCTGATACCAATTTGTAACACCCCAAACCCGGCCCAAACACCATGATCGGATCTGGCATGTCACTTAGGGAGATTTTAAAAGATGTCGCAATTTCAGAAAATATTTTTCTTGAGTTTAACACTTTATTCGAGAAAACTAAATGGTTGGATGATTTGTAAAAGATATACATTTTACATTTATGCCTTAGTAGATTAAAAATCGAAATTTGATACATGCCTTAACTTAATTAAAACGTAAAATGTAAATGTCTAATAATAATAAAAGCCCAAAACAAACGAAAATATGAAGCTAGTGGCCCATGGCCTTATTACAATGAAATTTAAACCCACTAATTAAAAATATTAAAAATAAATAAACTAGTAAAGTCTTTTGCTGAATCAAAATAATCCCTCGCATGGCCACCTTGCGCTCTTTTCCAACCCGGTCTGATGCACTAGGTGCTACTTGAAAGATGTTAAATAATGGGGTGAGTCGCAAGACTCAGTGTGCAACCCTCGTGCACCATCAGATTGGGCCTTAGCCCCATAGAACAGATAACAGAGTATAATATATCAGAAAATATGCAAAGCCCAACCCAATCCTAGGTTTCCATCCGCTACACACTACCCTTACCTGCCAATCACACCATTGGGGATTTCTACAATCAACCCACACCGCTACACACCATCGATGGCAGTCATGCTGCAGATAGCTTCTCATCGTCAGATCATGGAAATAGCCACTACAACAGATCATGGCATTAGCCACTACAATAGATCATGGCAAAAGCCACTACAACAGATCATGGCAAAAGCCACTACAACGAACACTTCCCTTTCATCAATCACCCAACCCCATGCAATCACGTAAAACCGACATACATGTTCATCATACCAAATTGACGAAACATTCACTTTAGAATGACAGAGATCACTAACCTGGTGATTCGCCTTTACCCTCCTCGGGTTTTCAACAGCCATGCCGGTATTTCGGCATTTAGCAGAATATAATAGATATATAAACATATACTAACAAGTAATCCAAATGGTGTGAGAATGTTACACACCTGATTAATACGTAGGACTACCCTCTATATCGATACCCTTGCTAATCGGATCTACTGCCCTTTGTCTACAACTTTGCTCAAAAGCCGGAAGAACACGAAGATAAGGCCTCTCCTATATTCGGCCAAGGGTTAGTGTTTTACCCGAATTTATATGTTTAAATAAACAAATCTCCTTACCTAAAACGATTAGATCCCGGAAGTAGAATGATTCGAGTGCTACCGATTTAGAAACCTATGCGACTAGATCTTCTTCAAATCCCGGAATGCCGCCCATGAAAGAAAATACGAGATTAGTCAACCATCTAGCCATTCGGTTATGGTCTCCAAAAGCCGAAAAAGATTGAAAGAATAACATAATCGACACTTACCACTTCAGAAGATTTCGGCTACCCCCTTGCAGGAAGATTCGACAATCACAGAAGAAGATCGAAGCGTAGAAGATTAGAGATCTAGGAATTTCGGCTTTTAAGAAAATCCTAAAAAAGATGAACAAAAAGGCTGATGCGTTTTCAGCTTTTAGAAGAACTGAGTGAGGAGTTTCGGTTTTGGCTTAGGAAAAGAAAACAGAAGAGCCTTGGAGATTTCGGCTAGGAAGTAATTTCGACAGAAGAAGAAAAAGAATAGAAAAGTTTTGGCAATAGAGAAAATTGAGAGAGAGTGTGTGTAACATCCTAAATTTACGGGCCTATACATTTAGTGTAGGGATAGGCTTACTATGTTAATTTAATTGATAGGGGTCTAAATTTGGGCTTAGAATTAGGCAAAAAGGCCCTGATTAAAGTGGCATCATTAACAGTTAAAAAGGAACAAGTTTTGGGTCGCAAGGAGCCCATGTTTTAGGCCAAATTCGGCACTTTAAATTAAGAGAGGGTGACGCCACACACAAGGAATTAAGGGCCCAAGTATTAAGTTTAATGAGGCCCAAATATTTTAATTTAAGTGAGTTAAATTTGGCATTAGGGATTAGTAAAGGTGGATGGCTACAAGGCTATAAAATAGGAGAATTTATGTGGATTTTTAAGTGATAATATCATAGATAAAAAGGAGAAAAGTTAGGAGCTTATCTTCAAGGGAAGTGTTGGCCGAAAATCCACCACCTAGAGGAGTGTAAAATTCGGCTACTGCATGGTAAGGAGGGTGCCGAATTTCTCCTCTCTTTTAGCTTGAATTTTAAGGGCGTTTTCGGTTTTTAGCAGTAGGTGCCAAAATATCTATAAATAGGGGGGCTAGCTCATTGATTCTGACACTGAAAACCCTAAATTTCTCTCCCATTGTGCCAAAATTCCCTAGCCTCTCCCTCTCCAATTTCTTTTCTCCAATTTCTTTAAAAGCCGAAACTCTTCTCCACTTTTTCCTTCTTGTGCCAATTTCTCTAGGAAGCCGAAGCATCCATAGTCTTTTCTTCTATTCATCCTATTTGAGAATTAGTTCTATACTTCCGGCATTTAAATCTTCCATGGGCATTGCCGAATCCTCTCTCTAGTGCTAGCCGAATCTCCTATGCTAAGGTAAGTGTTGATTTTTGATTAGTTCTCATGATCTATTCCCAGTTTTTGAAAGGCAAAAGCCAAAAGCTAATAGTTTAATGGTTTTATGATGGGCGGTAATTCGAGATTTGAAGGAAGCTTAGTTGACTAGATCTAAAAGCCGAAAATCATAAGTCTCCAATTTCAGGATTTCAAGGTAAGAGGATTTGTTTATTTAAATATATAAAATTGGGTAGAACACTAACCATGGCCAAATATAGGAGAGGCCCTAGTTTCGCATCTTTTCGACTTTTTGAGCAAAGTTGTAGCAAGGGTATCGACATTAATCAGGTGTGTAATTCTCCACACCATCTAGATCTGTTTGATTAGTATATAATTATAAGTCTTATATGTTTTGTTAAATGCCGAAATCTTGGCATAATGACGGAAACCCAAAGAGGGTAAAAGCAAATCACCAGGTTAGTGAATGCTCTGATTAAATGATTTAAGAATATTGATTATTTGTGATTGCATGAGTTGGGTTGATGAAAGGAGGAAGTTATATGTTGTAGCGGTTTTACCGTGATGCATTTGTAGCGGTTCCTTACCGTGATTCTGTTGTAGCGGCTTCCGCCGTGATTCATTGTAGTGGCTACGCCATGATCGATGATGAACAAAGACGATCGCATCAAGGCGTGTAGCGGTGTGGGTTGATTGTAGAAATCCCCAATGGTGTGAATGGTTGAGTGCGGGGCGTGTAGCGGATGGACACCTAGGATATGGGTTGGGCTTTGCATATTATTTTTGTTACTTATATTTTGATTATTCTATTTTATGGGGCTAAAAGCCCAAATCTAATGGTGCATGAGGGTTGCACACTGAGTCTCGCGACTCACCCCTTTAATTTTAACCATCTCAGGTGACACTTAGGGCATCGGACCGGGCCGAGAGAGAGAGCAAGGTGGCCATGCGACAGAGCTTTGAGAATTCAAAGAAAAGACTTAGTCTAATATTTGATTTTCATTTAATTAATGGGTTCAAATTTCTTTGTAATAAGGCCATGGGCCACTAGACTACCATTTATGTTTTGGGATTTTGTTGGGCTTTTATTACTGGGTTTTAAGTTTTATGTCTTCAATTAAGTTAAGACCTGCATGAAATTTCGGTTTTTTTATTTAAAATCTACCAAGATAATTGGTAACTTAATATTTTATACTTTAATGAATTATTAAGCTTTCAAATAAAGGTGTAAACCTAGTAATCATTTTTTCCTAAATGCGACATGTTATGTAAAATCTCTTAAGTGACATACCAGATCCGGTTGTAGCGTTTGGGCCGGGTTTGGGGTGTTACAGAGAGCTTCAGAGAAAAGAAGAAGAAAGGGAAAAATTGACAGAATTCGGCTTTGCCTAACTCTATCTAGCCGTCCCCCCTTTACACACACAGTCCCATATTCGGCCACCTCTATCCTCCTAGATAGCTCCTCATCCTTTCCCTTATCCTTAACAGAACACCTATCAAAAGAGACTTAATTAGCTCCAACTCCTCCCTCCTTTATCAGCACAATATCCACATATTTTAAACATTAAAAATCCCTAAATTTTAGCCTTGTTGCCGTCCCCCCTAGCTCCTCTTTAAGTGCCGAATTTGGCCCAAAAACTTGGGCTCCAAGCAACCAAAACTTGGGCCTTCTCCATCCACTAGTGACGCCCCCCCCTTTTCTCCTCTATGGCGCTACCCTACTTTGGGACCACAAGCCCAATTTGACATTTTAAACAACCAAAACCTTATTTTAAGCCCTAGAGTATCTAAATGAATATTTAATCAAGGCCTCACCAAACTCAGAACCCAATTTGCACCTCAAATTCTCAAATTAACACATTAAACGTATCCACCCATTAAACGCATAGGCCCAAAAATTCAGGATGTTACAACTCAGATAACTTACATAATACATAATACATAATACATAATACATAGGTTAAAGATCAAATTTCATAGCTTTAATCAAATTATTTAACTTACATAATACATAACTTACATAATTTTAAGATCAAACTTCATAACTTACATAATTTACATAACTTACATAATACCGTATAGATAAACAACTTACCCGTAATTTCTTTGTCAACTTTAGACTTCAACAACTACGAAATGGATAGAACTTGGATGAATTTGTCAAGGGTAAGCAACGACTATCGATATGGAGTAGAAACTTTTCTAAATTTTGCATTTCAAAATGCAAGCCAAGAGAATATGATTCTTTGCCCGTGTAAGAAGTGTTGCAATATCAATTGGTATTATCGTGAGGTTGTCTACGAACAACTAGTTGTTGATGGCTTTGTTCGGGGGTATAAAAATGAATTTTCCATGGAGAGTGTACATCTAGTGGAGCCTCTTCATCGATGAATCTAGGTTATCCTCATAGTGCTTACAATCAGAATGTTAGAGAAGATGACATGGATAGCATGTTGCGGGATGCATTTAATATGCGCGGTGATGGTTTGCAGTCATTTCCACCTGATTTGGGTGCAACCGATGATTATAATTTTGGTGGAAATACTTTCACCGAAAGGGGAAGAAGTGTACCTGATGATCAGCCAAATGAAGAAGCGGCGAAGTTCTACACGTTACTTGGTAAAATGAACGAAGAACTGTATGAGGGATCTAAATTTTCAAAACTGTCTTTCTGTATTCGTCTTTTTCACTTAAAATGTTTGGGAGGGTGGACCGGAAACTCTTTGACAATGTTGTTAGAGTTTTTGAGAGAAATGGTCCTATTTGCGAAAATCCCTCAATCTTCCAAAGACATGAAGAAATTGATCAAAGATTTGGGCCTTGGCTACAACAAAATTCATAGTTGCCCAAATGACTGCATGTTGTATTGGGGCGACTGGAGAAACCAACAGTGCTGTCATGTATGCGGTCAATCTCGTTGGACAAATAGAAATACAGAGGATGGCAACGAAGATGAAAATGATGCACAGTCAAGGAAGACGCCAGTTAAGATTTTACGATATTTTCCACTAATATCAAGGCTTCAAAGGCTTTTCATGTCGTCGAAGACAGCCGAGTCAATGACGTGGCACCATGATGGACAAACCGATGATGGATTGTTAAGGCATCCTGCAGATTCTTTAGCTTGGAAATCATTTGACTCTAAATTTCCAAGCTTTGCAAGCGATCCTCGGAGTGTGAGGCTTGAGCTAGCATCTGATGGATTTAACCCGTACAAAATCATGAGCACTGCGTACAGTACTTGGCATGTGGTGCTTGTTCCTTACAATTTGCCTCCATGGGTTTGCATGAAACAATCATCCTTCATCTTACCTATGATTATCCCTGGAGAAAGGGGGGCCTAAATGATATTGACATATATTTGCAGCCACTTATTGAAGAGTTAAAAAAATTGTGGGCTGGTGTTGAGACATACGATGTACTGAGAAAGGAAAACTTCAATTTACGTGCAGCATTGATGTGGACTATTAATGACTTTCCGGCCTATGCCAATCTATCTGGTTGGAGTACCAAGGGATGTAATGCTTGTCCTTGCTGTGCTGCGCAAACATGTTCGCAATGGTTATATAATGGGAAGAAGTTCTCTTACATGGGGCATCGTCGGTGGTTACCGGAAAATCATAGATTTAGATTTCAGAGTACTCAGTTTGACGGTACTGAAGAGTTCAGAGAAGCTCCTTCGCAGATCGGTGGATCTGAAGTATTGTTCATGTTGAAAGATATGAGTTTCATTTATGGGAAGATGAATCAACCGCCCAACACGCAAAGAAATAGAATATCAATGGATGAATCTGATGAAGAGGATGATCCTAATGAGGCAGACTTGTGGAAAAAAAAGAAGTATTTTTTTTTAGTTGCCTTATTGGGAGCATCAGATTTTACGACATAATCTTGATGTCATGCACATTGAGAAAAATGTCTGCGAGAACATCATTGGGACTATTTTGAATGTCGATGGAAAATCGAAAGACAATCTTCAGAGTCGACTTGATTTAGTCCACATGGGAATTCGGCGTGAGCTTCATCCCGAAGCACTTCCGAATATGAAATATCGGTTGCCGCCTGCTATTTTCTCAATGTCGAAGACGGAGAAAGAAGTGTTCTGTATGGTGTTGAAGGATATAAAGGTCCCGGATGCGTATGCATCAAATATATCCCGATGTGTGAGTCTTAAAGATTGAAGACTATATGGCTTAAAATCGCATGACTATCACATCTTGACGCAAGACTTACTGCCAGTTGCTCTGCGGTGTTGTATGTCGAAAAAGGTGACATCTTCTGTAATTGAACTGTCCAATATAATGAAAGGCATTTATGGCAAAGTTTTGGATGTTCAAGAACTTGAGACACTACAAGATCGAGCCGCATTGACTTTATGCAATCTGGAGAAGATCTTCACGCCTTCCTTCTTCACTATTATGGTGCACTTGTTAATTCATCTCCCTCGTGAAGCAATACTTGGTGGACCCATTTTCTATCGATGGATGTATCCAATAGAAAGGTCTTACTTTATTTGCAAATTATTCCTTCATTCACCTCAATGCCTTTAGTTGCAACTTTTGATAATGTTGTATATCGTGTTTAGGTTCCTATCCAAATTGAAGTCTTACTGCCGCAATAAGCGTTATCCAAAAGGATCAATTACCGAATGCTACTTGGCAGAGGAATGTATGACTTTCTGTTCGAGGTATTTGGAAGATGTTGAAACAAGAATGAATAGACCAAGTAGAAATGCTGGGCTCACAGATCATAACTTGGCCGGAACTTATTTATTTCAAAGTTTCGGAGAACCGATCGGCAAAGTCGAAATTACAGAATTAGACGATAGATCGTGGGTCCAAGCACATCGATACGTTCTTTTTCATCACGATTCAATCAAACCATTACGCAAGTAAGTTCTAGAATTTGATAAATACTCATCAATTATAATTTGTTTGTCTTCTAACAAAGTAACCCTTTTTTTAGCATAGTGAGTACAAACAAATATTGAGAGCTCGTTCACGGTCCCGAAGATTACATCGACGAGAAATTAATAAGTTGTTCACAGAATCATTTCATGAATGGTTAAGCCAAACGGTATGCAATTGAAGTTTTCATTGACAAGTAATAATGTTTTCTCATAACATTTATAATTACTCAGTTTACTTTCGATTCAATAGGTTTGGAGTCGGAATGAAGTAAATGACGAAGTTAAATTGCTTTCACAAGGTCCAAACAGAATAGTGAAAAGATATAGTGCCTTCCTCATCAACGGATACAGATTTCATACAAGGTATCGCGAGAGAATGAGGAGAACCCAAAATTGTGGAATTGTTGTTAATTCTTCAATTACAAGTTATGCTAGTGCTAGGGACAGTAATCCTGTCGAGGGGAATCTGGAGTATTACGGACTTATTACTGACATCATTGAGTTGGATTATTACGGCAAATGGAAAGTTGTCTTATTTCGAGGTGATTGGGCTGATGTGAATATGACTCGCGGAATTAAAAATGATCAATATGGTTTTACAATGGTGAATTTCTCTCGATTGATTCACACCGGAGAACAACTGATAGACGAGCCGTATGTGTTTTCTTCTCAAGTGAAACAAGTTTTTTACTCGAAAGATCCAACTGATGAGGGTTGGTACGTTGTACTTCGAAACACCCCTAGAGACTTGTTCGACATGGGCAATGAAAGTAGAGATGACATCGTCGAAAGATCAGAAACTCTGCCTTTTCCAGAACAAAACTTAAATGAAAATATCCCTAGTACTAGTACACAATTTCAATGGGTTCGTCAGGACGTGGACGAAGATATTTACGAATTATGGTGTAGTAAGATTTTACAATTTTTATTTATTTATATGTAATATTATAATTTTAATCTTGGTCATTTTATATAATTTAACTATTTTATATGTACCATTAGTTTTGTCATTTGTTACTAAAATTTCAACTATTTTATGTGTATTGCAGGAAAAATGAGTAGAAGAAGATTGCGAGATTTAAATATTGTACAGAATACTATAAATTTGGAAGAGGGCAATAGCGAACAGCAAACAGTTGTTGGATCCTCGAGTGTGCCTGACATAGATGATGAGCCTGCAGAATTACAAAGTAATGTTAAGTTTATTTTACATGCATGTTGACTTTTATTATTGATTCATTTTTCAATTTTAATATAACAATAATATATCATTATTCAGCTGAGACTAGTGGGACGCGCAGAGGTTGCGGACGTATGCTACTTAGAGAGTTATACGAATTAAATCCCGTCGAGCGTGTGAAAGTAATGAGAAACAGTCATGGCCAGCCTGTTGGCCCTGAAGCTCGACTTCTAGCAGGCTATCTGGGCATTATTGCACGGAATGCAAATATGTTGCCCATCAATTACGAGTCATGGCATCACATGCCTGATGCAAACAAAAATCAAGCTCTCGCTAACATTAAGGTAACAAAACGTGAATGTAATTTATAATACTTTGGTTGAAGTTTCATTTATATTTACTTTCTAAACTTATGTTTTTTTAGGAGAGATTTGCTTTGGAGGTCTCTGATGACTATATAAAGAAGACATTGGGAAAAAAATGGAGAGACCATAAAAGCACACTGAAAAATGAATATTTTAAGAAAGAAATAAGCCTCGAGGATAAATTACGAAATGTCCCGCCGGGAATGTTGAGGTATCAATGGGAAGATGCGGTTAGATTTTGGAACTCAAAGAAAGGAGAGGTATTACCTATTTGTAAACTCTTATAAATTTTTCGGTTTATAGTATTTACTATATACGTAATAATAATTTCATTATGTAGGACCGTGAGCGTGTTGGAACGAAAGCAGCGTGTAAACAAAAATTCACGCTGCCGGCAGGTCCGTAAGTTTTGTTTACGTAAATTTGAGGCCGAGGTATTACAATTTATTAATTCACAAATATTAATGACTTTATACTATTAAATTATATTTTTACTACTACACTCGTAGGAAGTCTCCACCGGTCAAAAAGTTGGGCGCGTTCACTTTTTGACATTACGCATAGGAAGAAGGATGGGTCTCCGATGACATCCGGAGCTGGAGAGATTATGGTATATTTACTTAATAAAATTTGATTTATTATAAATATTTATAATGTTTACTTATAATAGTTTAATTATTCGTTAGTAGTTTTAAATTAATAATGTTAAGTTATGTTGCATTCATTTGTATTGTATATTTCGTTTCTAACTTTTTGATTGATTTATTAGGAGAAACTAAAGGAGAAGAAGACACAGTATGAAGCGGCTGCTTCGAGTGATAGTTCTGTTAATCTTGAGGATATCGATAATGAATTATTACCGATGTTTTGGGTCCCGAAAGGTATGGTCGGAATTTTTATGCTACATTTGTTTGTTTTTTGGCTTAAATTATATGCTACATTTGCTGCTTTTTATTACGATGTTTTGGGTCCCGAAAGGTATGGTCGGTCCGATTTCAAGGATCTGGTGTTACCCCGACCCAATATTTTGGATCCGGCTCCCAACAGTACATGCCTTCCGGTAGTCAAGCTCTCAAGCGAAGTTCGAGGTTAAAAGACCAAATGTCTCAGATGCAAGCGAGCACGGTTCATCAAATTGCCGAGGTTGAAAGAAAATATGAAGAACTTCCAATGGATGCAAAGAATGAGGAGGCAACAAGCGCGCTGATGGCAACAGAAACGAGCGTAAAATACGATGAGTCTGCGACTACGACTTCAAAGAGATGATGCAGATGTTTCAACAGTCGCAGAAGCCGCCATCTTAGTCCCTTAGTTTCTCTTTGTAATATTATTTTTAACATTGTTACATTTAACATTATTGTAAGAATAGTTTCAATTATACTTCATTTATTAATTTACATCATATATCTATTATTGAATTTGAAGTATCATTTAGATTTAATGCTTTTGGTGAGATTTAAATGCTAAATTTGCTGTTTTGGGTTGAAATTATATGCAACTGTTGCTGTTTTTGGTTGGTTTTAATGCAGGAAGGGTAGGATATTGGAGAAATTGACTATTGCAAATATGTGCAAATTAGCGGCGTTTATGGAAAAAGCGCCGCTAAATGTCATGACTTTTAGCGGCGTTTGTGGGAAAAGCGCCGCTAAAAGTCAAGACTTTTAGCGGCGTTTTTCCCCATAAACGCCGCTAAAGTTTGCGGCGCTTTCTTTAGCGGCGTTTTTTGCGGCGCTTTTCAAAACGCCGCAAGTACTATTAGTGGCGCTTATAAACGCCGCTAAAAGCAAAAAAACGCCGGTAAAAGTCTGTTTTGGTGTAGTGTGTGCTCAGATTCATATTATTATGTGATACGTATATAAATTTTGTATTACTTTTTATTTTATTTTTTATTTTGGTATAACCACTATTTGAATTTAAATTAATTCTAAAATAATAAGTGAACACTCGATTATTATGTCACACCTTGATATTCATGTAATATTTCTTACTTATTTATAGCTAACCTACACTATAAACTAGTGTGTAAGTAACTGTTCTATACATGATTCTTGAACTAATAAAAATATTATTTATTGTTTATTATATTACCACATTCACATTTGAATTATTTTTATTATTAAGTATCGAATATTTAAAAAAAATATCAAATTTATAAGCTATATGACGAGCAAAAGTTTATTAAAATTTACTTAACCATTGGAATCTGTTCAATTTGATCAAATTGGTTTGGTTAAATTCATTTCTATTTTAAGTTGATTGGGGAGTTTAGTAAAAAGCGTTTTATTAGATTATTAATATATTGATATTATCTTTTTTATATTCTCACACATTTAAATTTTATTAATTATAAAAAATGATTTTAACATTATTAAATACTATCATATTTATATATAACATTTTATCTATTTAATAAAAGTTTTTATTATTTTTAACATAATGATGTTATAGATTTAAAATTTTATTAATTAATAATATATTCTGTTATTTTTTTTAAGTAGAATTTTTAAAAGATATGATTAAATTAATTAATTTCATGTTAATATACTATTATATTAATTAATATTACTTTTATTATTATCACATAATAATATTAATAAATTATTATTCTAATACTAATTTAGTAATATAATTAACAATAACGGGTATTCTCGTTAATTTAAAAATTTCTTTAAACTCATGCTTGTCAAAACCATTTTAAAATCGGGTTTTGAAAAACGGGGTCGACTTTTAAAAGCGAAAATGAGAGTCGCCACCAATCTCTTTTTACTTAGGTGTGATTGGATCACCTTGTAAAACGTTTTATTTAAAACATTTAATTTTGGTCTACGAAAAAACCAGAAAACAGGTTCGGGAGTCGGTTACGTATGAGGAAGGGTTAGCACCCTCATAACGCCCAAAAATTGGTACCTAATCGATAAAATCATGTCCAAATGTTTGAAATTTAAAAGCATTTAAAAATATGATTTCCAAAAAACTATGAACAATTTGATTTAAAATATGAGAGTTCTTCGATCCGAAGGAATATAAACATCACATCCAGCACGATTGGACATGATATTTTTAAACCCTCGTAACTAAGATCATCTCATAATTTATAAAACTTGTTAAAAGGATATTTAATTATTTAGCCACACGAAAAATTGACACCCAGCACGATTGGGCATTATTTCCCAAATTTCTAAATACCAAAATATTGCCTTATTTTAAAAACCTTTAAATAAAATATTAATTTTGTAAAAATGTATTTTTTTTAAACAATAATCCATGTGACAATATTGCATTTATACATAAATATTAAAAGCAATTAATATATTAACATTTAATATAGACAATATAGGATACAACTAAAATAACTACACTAAGGTAATCATGAAATAACAAATAAATAAAAGGGCATTGCATGAACAAATATATAAAGCAATATATGTAAAATAATTAAAAATACTAAGTAAATATACGCTTTTCATGCAAGATTAAATAATAAAATAATTAATAAAAGAAAATGGATATATAAGATGAATAATTAAACAATGTATAAAACTTTTGAATATATATATATAGCATAATAAAAATATGTAAAAAAATATATTAAATAAAATAATAAATAATGAAAATATATGTATATATGTAGTACATTAATTATAAAATTATATACATAATATAAACAATATAAATAAAATAAAGTAGATAATAAAAATAAAGCTTTAGAAAGACTATATAATATACAAAATATAATATAATAAATAATATGTAAAAATAATAATATATGAATTATTAAAAAAATAAAATAATATATAAAATAATAATTAAATATATAAATAATACATATAAAATATATATACATAAATTTTGTATTATTAATAAATTAATAAATATAATAATATAGAAAATTTTAATGTGATGAAACTATTAATTATAATATAAAATAATAAATTAAAATAAAAAGGATGAAAATAAAATTAAAATAAAGGAAACAGGGGTTAAATAGCAATTAAAATAAATAAAAAGGGTTGAATTAAAACGCGCGTTAAAATACAAGGGCCAAAGTGACAATTAAGCCTTTTCTCCAAAACGGCATTTTTCCAATTTTTACCTTTAAAACAGCCCGGGGTTAAATTGAAACAAAATGAAAAGTTTAGGGTTAATTTAAAATAAATGAAAAGTTAATTTGAACGAAATTAAAATAATAAAATTTGCGGAAGGGCTGAAATTACAATTACACCATTCAGTGAAAACGCGCGGATCCTTCGGGTCGGGTCAACTGCGCGCGCGGATCCTAGACTTTAAAACGACGCCGTTTCTTAAACATTATATAAGCTAATTTTTCAGCCAAAAATTCATTTTGTGCCCCCTGCCTTAAAAAAACTTTGAAATGCTCTCAAAAAGAGCTATCGTCCCTCTGTCGGAGTCGGTCAACGAGCTTAGGGCCTCCCGCCACACTTCTGCACGCTACTGCTACCCACCATGCACTCGTGTATAAAATTTCGTCCTTTTCTCTTTGTATATTTTTTTTTGAATTAATATCAGCAGCCTTTATTGAAACAAAAACTCACCACAAAAACATAAACGGGCCCTCCAGTATTAAAACCGTCGGGCTTTGAGGTTTAACCCAAAACAAAAATTGAATTGAAAATAAACAAACAGAAACTTTCTAGATTCCTAAAATGACTCAAAGTCAGAAACAATAAAACGGATAATAAATGTTATGGAAAAAAGGAAACTAGGGTAATTATTGTCGCGATTCACATACAGCTTGGATGGCATTCAATCTTATCTCCTCATTCTCAGATTGCCATCTGCATCCACAATAGCCTTTCACATTTCAGATCTGCTATCTTTCCATCTTCTTCCTTTGCTAATCTCCTCTCAATCTGGTCTCTGGCACCACCTACCCTCCGGACTGGCTTGGTGAGGATGGCTTTCTACTCTTCTCAGGTACGGTACTGATTCTCTTTTCATCGCTGTTTCTGCTACTTCGTGAGCCACTACATTTTCATTTCTGTGAATAAACTGAAATCTGATATCTTGAAAGTTCTTTGCTTCTTCTTGAATGTCACTGATAATGGCACTGATAACAGACTTATCTTTTTCTCTTGTTTTGCATTTATGTATCACCGCTCGCGTATCCCCTTTAATTGTAACTGAGTTGAATCCCATGAAAATCCCTAATCTGACCGCATGAAGCCCCGCATACGCTTCTGCTGCAAAAGAGGTAGGGACATTTAAGTTCAATATTGTCTTTGTGTTTATTATCTCGCCCGAACCATCAAGAACTACCAGACCAGCCATCGATTTTGCTTCTCTACTCCTAAAAGCCGCATCAAAATAAATTGATGTCCTTGAGAGTGGATCTTGCGATTCTGTACCCCGACATTTGTTTAAGGTACACTTTTTCTCTTCAATACCCTCAACCTCTGCCAAATAACTACGAACTTTTGATGCTAGATCTCTAACCGATTCTGATTTTCCTTCATGTACGAACCTATTCCTCGACCCCCACATTAGCCAGATTGTGCAGCAAACCAGTCGACTTTGTTTGTGGTTACTGTTCAGGAGTACCCAGGTAAGCCAATCTCCAAAATTTTGAAACGTCTGGTCTCTGATCCAAGAAATATCTAACAACTGCCATATCTCTCTTGTCACAGGGCAAAGGCGAAACACATGATCAATATCTTCTTCTCCATTTCTACATCTGGGACAAACAACGCTATCTGTAATTCTTTTTGATCTGAGATTAGCTAGAGTAGGCAAATAGTTCCATGAAGCTCTCCAGATTGTAATTAAAATCTTTGATGGGAGCTGGATATTCCAGAGTTTTTTGTAAAATTTCTTTAGATCGGCCTGTATTAATAATTCACTAGGATCCAGATTGTCACCCTGTAATAGTTTGTAAGCGCTTCTAACCGAGAATTCACCAGAAAGCTCCTCCTTCCAAATTTGAAAGTCCTCTCCTGGATTTGTCGCCAACGGGATCTGTAGGATCTTCTGTGCAATATCCGCTGAAAAGGTAGAATTCACCAACTCTATTTTCCACATTTTGTTAGGAGCATCAATTAAATCAGACACTAACTCAACGTTATTTTTGTTTCTGTCTCTGCCTTCTTCCATCATATGTCCTGGTATCCACTTGTCCTCCCATACTCGAATTCTAGTCCCCCGCCCCACTCTCCATCCCAATCCACTATGAAGCAGACCCTTAGCCGCCCAAATACTTCTCCAGGTAAGTGAAGGTGAGTTACCTAACTGTGCACTAAAAAAATCTGCATGTGGATAATACTTTGCTTTAAGAACTCTCGCCAGTAATGAATTTGGATAACAAAACAATCTCCACCCTTGTTTAGCAAGCAAAGCAATATTAAATTGGCTCATATTTTGAAAACCAAGACCACCACAATCCTTTAAAGTACATAGCTTTTTCCATGTACACCAATGAATGCCCTTTCTCCCTTGCCCTTTTTGCCACCAAAATTTTGCCATAATATTTTCAAGATCGTCACACAAAGACTTCGGTAACAAAAAGCATGCCATCGAATAAGTAGGGATAGCTTGCAAAATGGATTTAATAAAAACTTCGCGACCTCCCTGAGATAAATGCCGAATGCTCCACTGATCTATTCTTTGCTTCATTCGATCTTTCAATACCTGGAATGATTCCTTCTTCCTTCTCCCCACCATGTTTGGTAATCCCAAATAACGCTCTGGATCAGTTGAACATCTGACAGCCAAAATTCTGCCCACCAAGTTTCGATCAGAATCTGAAGTATTCCTGCTGAAAAACACAGTTGATTTTTCAAAATTTACCCGTTGCCCCGAGCACCTCCTGTAATTTCTCAATATCTCCTTTAAGACTGTAGCTCCCCGTTCTGAAGCCTCGTTGAATAAAATACAATCGTCAGCAAATAATAAATGAGAAACTTGCCGCCCACTCCTACTGGCTTTAACCCCTTTTAACTTCCCTTCTTGAATTGCTAGACGCATGAGGCTAGATAGACCCTCCCCACACAAAAGAAACAAAAAAGGGCTAAGCAGATCTCCTTGTCTTAAGCCTCTTTCTGGGTGGAAAACATCTCCTTTGCAACCATTAACAATCACTGAATACCTGACAGATTTTAAACACTTCATAATAGTTACTACCCATCTGGAAGCAAAACCCATTTTGATCATTACATCTTCAATAAATTTCCACTCAACTCTATCATAGGCTTTGCTCATATCCAGCTTCACAGCCATAAATCCTTTCCTACCTGTTCTTTTCTGTTTCAATGTATGAAGAAGTTCATAGGCGAGCACTACATTATCTGAAATCAACCTTCCAGGAACAAACGCACTTTGAGCCATATCAATACACTTGCCAATAACCCCTCTTAGCCTATTTGCGATAGCTTTCGCCATGATTTTGTATAAGACATTACAAAGACTAATAGGCCGGAATTGTTTCATATTAACAGGATTTGCAACTTTTGGAATAAGAACAATGTTTGTATCGTTTACCTGTTTAAAATCTTTCCCTTCATTCAGACTCTGTAAACAAAATTTGCTAACTTCTTCTCCCACTACATGCCAACATTTTTGGTAGAATAACGCCGACAAACCATCTTCCCCCGGTGCTTTAATAGGCCCCATTTCAAATGTGGCTAATTGAATCTCTTCCTGCGTAAACGGCTTTAAGAGTTGATGATTATCTTCCTCTGTTATGCAATTTGCAATTCCTGACAACACCTGCTCACTTCTTCCCCTTTCTTCAGATCGAAACAATATTGAAAATACACTCTCGCAATATCCGCGATGTCCTCACTAGTTTCTCGCTTCCCTTCCATTCTCATTTTGCATTTTGTGAATCCTGCTTCTTCTTCTACTGTGTGTGGCTTGACAATGGAAAAAGCGATATTTTGGTCACCATATTTTAGCCAATTAATTCGTGCTCTTTGTTCCCAATACCTTTCATCCTTATCAATTTCCAGATTCAATTTAACTTTGGTATCGATCAACTCACCCAAATTGTTATCATCTCTCTCTGCATCTAGAAGATCTGCCAATCTATTAGTTAAAAAAACTTTTTCTTTCTTTTGAACATCTTGTATTCGTTTAGCCCATTTTCTCAGACCACTTCTTAACGCTTCTAATTTCAGCAACAAATGGCCTGAAGATGAGTCCCAAAGAGTCTTAACTTCCTCTTCAAATGACTCCTCCATCGTCCACCAAGCTTCAAATCTGAAATCCATCTCCCCTGCTTTAAAATTTGCCCGTTCCGTGTTCACTAAAATTGGGAAATGGTCAGAAAAAGAATGACTTAGGTGTTGAATAGACACTTCAGGAAACCGTGCCGCCCAATCTTGATTCGCAACTCCTCTGTCAAGCCTCTCTCGAATGTTTGTCTCTGGTAAATTTCCTCTTTCCCATGTGAACCATCTACCCGAAAAACCCATATCCATTAGACCACATTCTGCAATTACCCTCTGAAATGCCTCCATTCTTCTCTCATCTCTAGGAATCCCTCTTTTTTTCTCAAACCCATACATGATCTCATTGAAATCTCCACAAACGAGCCATGGGATCCTCTCATCTCTATATAAATTCTTCAAATCAGCCCACGAATTAATCCTATCATTTTCATACGGAGAACCATAAAAACCAGTAAACCTCCATTTTCCCTTTGAATCATTCTCATCAATCTCCACATCAATATATCTTCTTGAAAATTGTCTCGCCACACTCACCTCATGCTTCCATGCCAAGCACAATCCACCTCTTGTACCCTCTGGATCAACCTCAATCCCATTTACATATCCACAACTGAATCGAATACGTTCCATTTTACTCTTTCCAACTTTTGTCTCCATAAAGAAGACCACTTGGGGATTATTTACCTTCAGCGTATGCCGAAGTCTATTAACTGCTCGTGGACCCCCCAATCCACGAACATTCCAACTTAGCAGTTTCATTACGACCGGTCAGCTTGCCTCTTGGCAGCCGCCGATATAAAAAGAGTACCTTCCGAAAACCTTCTATTTCTCCCTGTCAGATTATTCTCCTTCTCTAAAATTTTCTTCCCCTCCATCTCCTCTCTAGCTCGCTTTTTACCTTCCTCACTTATTAAAACTTCATCTTCCAGATCATGCTCCATGGCAGCAAAATTTGCATTCAAATTTGGAGTCACCCCTGTTTCAGTCCCCAATATCTTCTGTCCATTCAAGTTAAATCCCAAAACTGGATCAATTGACATTCCATAACTCCCTAATTTACTCTCCTTAGTCCCATCTCTACTACAATTCGTTAGAGGTCCTTCAGCATCATTTGTCCACTTCCCATCCTCCTCTTCTCTCAACCATACACTATTTGGTACTACCACCCTTCTTGATTGAGCCCGTAAAGATAAATCCCATCCCATCTCGTTAACTTTCACCCCTAACATCATTTTGGCTTCACAAAAAGAGTCATTATGACCCAACCGGCCACAGAAGAAACAAAACAGAGACAACCTTTCATAACGAAACTTGACATATGTGCTATTTCCGCAAAACGAGATTAGTTTTCTCCTCTTCAATGGACGTCTCACATCAATCCTAACTCTTACCCGCATATAGTTTCTATTTTCCTTGCCCAGATTTTTCCCATCATATTCCATAAACTCTCCTACGAAATTTCCCAATTGAATTGCCAGATTTTCTGAAAATAAGCCAATGGGAATTTCGTGAATTTGAACCCAAAAAGGTGCCATAAACAAAGGGCTATTTAGCGGATCTTCCCCCCATTGCAACTTATGTAAAATTAACAAATGGTTATTGAATGTCCACGGGGAACCTTTCATCACCCTATCTAAATCCATAATGTGATAGAATTGAAACAGATACCTTTTCTCACCCAGATCCCGAATATTCACCCCTTTAACAGGATGCCACAGATTTGCCATTGTATTTTTCATAGCAGAAAATGAATAACACCGCGCTTAGAAAACACCCCACTAACTCAAGACTTCCTCTCTCTTTCGCTCATCCGCTTGACTTGAATCAGAAATTTCATCCTCTTCAAAGAATAGATAATCTTGCTAACTCCTCTTCCATTGCTTGCAGGTGAATCACACAGAAGAAATCAAGAACCAATGAAGCCTTTACTCACTTTCCGCCGCAAAATCCAAAAAAGAACAAAAACAAGAAAACCTAGAAAAAGTCGCGTGCTAAGAAGCAGACTAGAACCGTGCCAGAAAGGCAGACTTTTTCGTCTTCCAACTATTGTTCACTCTTCTCTTTGTATATTTTTTAGTTTTTATAAATATGTAAAAAAAATCGAAGAGAAATAAAAAATAAAATGAACATAAAAAAGTAAATCACCTCTGTTTTTATTTTTTTCTCTGAATATCTGTGTATATTGTATTCTCCCCCCCCCCTCCCCCCTCATTTACAAGTTTTTGGGGCTTTATATAGCCTTGAAAAAATAAAAGGAAATAAAAGGAAATATTCTTTTGCCATCTTTGTTCTGCTTTTGTTTCCATCTTTTTCCTTGTTTGTGCAGGTCTTGAAGCAAGAAGTCCGATGATGATGCGAGATTTGCACACGGATCGCTGCGTGATCGAAGGTAGGCGCGAGACAAGGGCCATTTGCGGCGCGAAAAGCGGCGTGGGTTACGGACTGAGGCGCGACGATTGGGGATGGTGGCTGTGCTGAACCCTCGCCTGCGGCGCCTAGGGTTTCTGGGAAAACCCTAGGTTTCTGTTTCTGCTTAATGTTTTGGGCCTTTTGGGCCACGGGTATTTTGGGTTAGGTTGGGTCTTGGGTAATTTATTTTGGGCTTTGTAAATTGATTGAAAAAGGACTTTATTTGATTTATTATTTTTTACTTATTTTTTGTTTTTGAATTGTGTATGGGCCCGGGCAAAAATGGGCCTCTACAATGCTTTTATATATATATATATATATATATATATATATTATAGATATTGTATAACACATTTTTATTAATAATTTTATTTTAATAAGGATTTTAAAATTGGTTATGTACTCTAAATCGTAAATTACTGTATTAAGTTATCATAATTTAAAACTTCAATGTTTAATAGATACTTATCAATTAATAATTAATGACTTATGTAAAACTTTTTAAAAGAATCTATTATGTATTTAATTATTATAATTTTATCCACAAATTATTAAAATGCCCAAAACATAACAAATTTTATAAGAAGAAGGTCTAAAAAATTCTTATCTGAGGTAAACGGGCTTCGTTTTTTTTGTCTAAATTCATTTTTTAAATCTATATTTTTACCTGAACTTTTTCACATTTCAGACAGACCTTTAAGCTGGGCTATCATGATCAAGTCTAGTTATCATCCGCTGGTCATGAATAGTAAATAAATGTAAAACAAAAATTTGATAAATACCTGGAAATTGATCCTCGTTTTCCCCAGTTGTCTCCCATCATCTCAGCCCCACCTCTCTATCCAAACCAGTCTGTTGCTCCTATATATTTTACTATATTTCATCAAACATATGGAGAGATTAAATAGAGTGATTGTTAAGGATGGGAGGTTCAAATGTTGCTCTTATATTTTACTTAAAATAGCGGCACGTTACACCAAAAAAGAAAAAAGGCCTCTCAACTCACATTGAAATCGACTGTTAGACAGTCAGCGAATTTAAGAAGGTCGACCGATCATTATAGTAATCGACTGATATCACATTTTTGCGAGTACTTCTCTGTCACCTTTATCTTTTTTTATAATTAAGAAGAAAAATAGAATATCGAATTCTGTTTATAATATAATATTTTTGTGAATAAATTAATTGATTATTGGTATTTTTAATTTTATAAGGTAAAAACATAAATTTAGTTTTATTGTTTATCCATTTTACTACTTTGACTCTATTTTTTTTTATCACTTTGGCCATCAACATTTAAAGTTTAGTTAAATTATTTTTTAATGAAAAAGGTGATTGAATTGTTAAAATTTTAATATTATTAACGTGAAAGTGGCGTGACAATCTACATGTACTTCACTGTTAAGACCAATAATTCTTTTTTTAAAATCATAGAATTTTTTTAAAATTTGGAATTAAAAGCTATTAACTTTACATCTCAAATATATAAAAAAATAAAAATTATAAAAAAAATAAACCTTAAACCCTAAAACCCTAAAATCTAAAAATTCAAAAAAACCCTAAATCCTAACCCTACTTTTTTAAAAACAAAACTCTAACCCTAAAAAATAGAACACAAGAAAAACGCTTCCAACTGAAAGCGTTTTTCTGCAAATCAACTGAACTGAAAGCATTTTCGTAAAATCAACTTAATCTCGTAATTTCTTTTAAAAATGACCTAAATGGATAATTTTTCTTAAAAAATCAGCATTTTTAAGAAATTCACTCCAATTTGAAACCTACTACAAAATAAAAAAGAGTAAGAAAAATGGCAATTTCAAATGACTATTTGGTGCACGTAGAAGAACAAAATTTTAAAGCAGAAAAATGATTTAATTAGGTTTTAGGAAGCCATAAGTTGTGATGAATCACCAAATGTGTAGATGTAATTATATCTATGCAAAGAAGCCATGTATGAGAATTAGTAGAATTACCCAATGGGGCAAGCCCTATTCAATGTAAATGGGTTTTCACAACAAAATGAAGCTCCAAAGAGGGTAATTGATCACTACAAAGTCCCATGAGTTGCTAAAGCAGTCACTTAAAAAGAAAGAAATAACTATACTGAGACATTTTCACTGGTCTCAAACAAGGATTCCTTTACAATCATTATGACTTAGTTGATGCTGATTTAGAATTACATGAAATGAATTTGAAGATGACATTTTTAATTGAGAATATATAAGAGGACATCTCAAAAGTTTTGAGAAGCAAGGAAAGGAAGAGCCAGAATGCAAATTAAAAGAAAAACGTCTCCACTTAAAAGTTATATTTTAGCACACAGTGGATATGATATAAAAATTATTCATGCGCATAGGTTGATAATTTAAATGATTTGCATGAGAACAAAAAGACTTCTTCAAACTGATATATATGAAGAATGTTATCGTCAGCTGGTCATGCAGTAGTAAATAAATATAAAACAAATATTTAATAAATACCTGGAAATTGATCCTCGTTTTCCCGGTTGTCTCCCATCATCTCAGCCTCACCTCTTCTATCTAGAATTTTTAAATTTTAATAGTTATTAAATTAGATTATGATATTTTTAAAATTTGATGCGTTAGACTTATTATTACATGTCTAATGACATGTTGACTTACTATTTTCATATATTATTCACAGTTATTATATTTATTAAATTAAATTTCATTATTATATTCAAAAGAATATAAAAATAAAATTAATCAAATGGTTTTGAAAAAGCGGGAATGAGGTCAGAATGCAAAGAAGTGGTGGACGTTTTGGTTAGGTGTAGATGGGGCAGAATGCGTCATTGATTCATCGCTCTCACATTGATTGATGCTTTCTTACAAACAAACCAAATTAAAGATTCAATCATGAAATACAATTCCTATTCACATTTACTTTCAATCCTACAATACAATTCCTTGGATTTGGATGGAATTTAGAAATTCAATTCAATATTCAGTTTTATGGTCCTACAATGTTTCACTTCTTTTCTTTTTATAATTCCTATTTTTATACCTTTCTTTTCTCCTCCCATAGCAAAGGTGTAATACATTCAATATTCAGTTTTTGTTTTATTTACTTTCTTTAAATAATTGAGTTACTTAGAATTTGACGAAATGATTAGCACCTTTAATTTTATATTTGCTAGTTAATATTTATAAGGCATAAGCATAAATTTAGTTTTATCGTTTATCCATTTTACTACTTTGGCTCTATTTCTTTTCTTTTTTTTAATCACTTTGGCCATCAACATTTAAAGTTTTGTTAAATTGTTTTGTTTTTTTCTTGGGCTTTACATGATTGGTTCACTTCTAATCTTGGTTGTCATGCGAGGTTATCTGGTAGAGGGGTTATTTAGTCTTCTTGTTTGGCAAATTTGGAAGAATAGGAATTTGTTTTTATTCCAAGACATAAATTGGACGGCTCATGAGACTGTCAAGGTTTCCTTTAGTTGGACACAACAGTACGAGTTAAATTTTTGTTGGGATCAATGCACTAACCATCTTTCTGGTTCCCATGTAACCTTGGAAGGAACGTGGATGCATTTATCCACTGATGGTGCAGTGGTAAGAGATAATGGGGATGCTTCATCTGGTGGTGTGTTGTGAGATCAATATGGGGATTGGCTCTTGGGGTTTAATCATTACTTGGGAAGACGTACAACTTTTGAGGCTAAATTATGGGCCATTTTAGATGGTCTTCTTGTTCTACTCAGCAAAGGTATTAGAAAGGCCATAATTCAAATAAATAATCTGGAGGTGGTTAGAGCTTTACAAGACAATTCGATGGTGGACTTAGAAATCACTGTGCTTAGGAAGATCCAACGGATTATGAGAGCTAAAGGTCAATGGCGAATAAGATATGTTTCCAGAGAATGTAATTTAGTTGCTGACTGCTTAGCTAAGTCGAGTTTAGCATGGAGTGTCACGCCTATTGAAGTTTTGGGGTTCCTTCAACAAAACAAAGCTAGCGGGGCTTTCGCTCAATTTAATTTGATGTAATTTTTTCTTTTTTTATCACCAAAAAATAAAGATGATTAAATTGTTAAAATTTTAATAATATTGGTGTGGCAGCCTACGTGTACTTCACTGTTAACACAAATATATATTTTTTTATCATGAACTTTTTTTAAATTTGTTAAATATTCTTTATTAAAAGGGTCTGTTAACATTTTCATCTGTGAAAGTAATTTAATTAAAATTCAAAGGTTAAAAGTCGAAATGATTAAAAAAAAGATTAAAATGACAAAAATAATAAATATTAAGGAATAAATTTATCATTATGTCTATTTATAATTTTTATTCCAAGTATTAAATATTTCTTGTATTTTTAATTTCATTATATATATATTAATTTAATATTCTTACTATTGTTATGTTATTGGTGATTTTATGATTTCTTTTATAAACAAGTACTGTTTTTATGTTGTTGGTGAGGGTGCATGAGTTCAGGTGGATTTTTTTATGCTAAGAGAAAGCAGGGTTTGACCAATATGACAAAAGATAGCAGAGTATTAAGGTTTAAAAACTTTTTAAACTTTTTCAAAATTAATAATTATAATCCTTCCAGAAAAAAAATGATCGATTTACCCAAAAGGTCCATTTCCAAACAAAATTACGGAAATGGGCCAATTAAAACATTATTTACGGAAAAAGGCCAACTTTGGCAAAACGCGCCTACGTGGCCGTGTTTAAGGGGGAAATTTCCAGCAAAGCGCGCCCCTGGGGGAGCGCTTTGTGCCACGTCCGCAAATCGCTCCTACGTGGATGCATTTTGCTGACGTGACACAAAGCGCTCCATCAGGGGCGCGCTTTGCTCCGTGTTTTTATATTTAAGGATATTTGCATGTTTAGTCCCTAGGGTTTTTAGGGTTTTTAAGATTTTTAGGGTTAGGGTTTTGCTAAAATAAGTTAGGGTTTAGTGGTTATTTTTTTAAAAATAGGTTAGGGTTTAAAGTTTTAGTATATTTTAAAAATAAATCAGGATTTAGTGTTATTTTGTAAAAATTATTTAAATTAGGTTTATGGTTTTTAAATAAATTAAGTAAATTAGGGTTATAGTGTTTTAAATAAATAAAATTAGGGTTTTAAATAAATTAAACTAGGGTTTATGGTGTTTAAATAAATAAATTAAATTAGGGTTTAAGGTTTTAAATAAATTAAATTAGGGTTTAGGGCTTAGGGTTAAAATTAATTAAATTAGGGTTTAGTTTTTTAAAAAATAACATTGTGTTTATTTTTTAACAAAATTGACTATTTTGACCCTGAAAAATACTTTTGAGAAGACGTTTCTGAACAAATAGTGTAAAAAACGCTTCAAGAAGGATGCACTGTCAGCAAAATTATAGAAAAAAGCTCCCACGTGGACGCTCTTTTTCTATAATAGTTCCTGAAAAAATAATTTTCAGAAGACGTTTCTGAACAAATAGTGTCAAAAACGCTTCAAGCAGGATGCACTGTCAGCAAAATTTCTGAAAAAAGCTCTGACGTGGACGCTCTTTTTCTACAGTAGTTCCTGAACAAATAGTGTCAAAAACGCTTCAACCAGGATGCAATGTCAGCAAAATTTCAGAAAAAAGCTCCCACGTGGACGCTCTTTTTCTACAGTAGTTCATGCTTGGCCTTAGGCTATAAACGAGGCAGATATCATTCTCAGGTTGCATAAGTTACAGCAAGAAAAATTAGAGAGGCTAAGCAGAATAGAAATTGAAGATGAGTGAACGTATTAGTGTTGTTATTTACTATGATGGTGAGGTTCGTGACACCGAGAATGGTGTTGTTTTTTTATCGGAGAACACAACACGAATGGTTTTTAACCAGAGTATAGATTTTACAGAATTTCGTAAAAGAATTAGGCGCAAAATCTTCGGAACAACGCAAAGTAGGGTTTCTTCTATTAAGTATCGATTTTGTGCTTCGATTGATCCCGTGACATATGATGCATTTGATATCAAAGGTGTTCGTAGCTTTGAGGCGATGGTGCAGACTCATCTCGCTAGTAGATCACCCTATCTTGAGTTATATGTTCAATTTTCATCGCCAAATGAAACATTTGCGACTTCAACATCAACTGCTGTTCGAGAGGAAAACACGACCCCTAGTCGACACTCCGTTAGTAGGAGGCAGAACACGGAAGCGCCCGTGTTTGGTGGCAGTATAGAAAACACAACTCCTGCACGACACTCAGTTAGTGGATGGGACATGCACATCGGTGGGTCGATGTTCGATGCTAGAAATACGTATTGGGGAATACATCAACTTCTAGTGGTTGGCAATCCACATCTGATTGGGGACGTTACGAAACGTCCATAAGAAGGGAGGATGTACTCCCTACGACGTCCACCGGTGATGGGACCTCATACGTTGCAGATCATGGTGGGTTGGATGATGAGTCCGATGTGGATCCACCTCGAGAGCCCAGCCCTGATTGTGCAGAAGTTGCATTATTTTCTAAACCGGAGCCTGTTCCATCTGAACCTGAAGACGGTGAAGGGGGTTCAGATGAAGAAGAAGAAGATATGCGATTCAGGGCGTACTCGCCTCTAGCCCAATTACAGATAATTCATGTCAATTACTATTTATGTTTGAAATTAATCATATCGTCCCTTGAATGGACCCTCGAGGCCCAATTTAAGCATTAGAAATAAGTCGGGACTAAATCGGGATCTCAAAGAATTTTTCGCAAAATTTCAAAATTTTCTTATATACAGGGGTCACACGCCTGTGTGAGTAGGCCGTGTGGCTCACACGGCCAAGTGACATGCCCATGTCTCAGGCTGTGTGGGCATTAGATGTGAGGCACACGGCCGTGTCCCAGCCCGTGTCCTTACCCGTGTAACTCTCTGACTTGGGTCACACGTGTAATACCCCGAAAATTTCTACAATAAGATATTATCCTTGATATAGTAAAATAAGGAAATAAAGTGACAAAATGGGAAATTTTGAGTTATGACAACATTGAGAAGTATATTATGATATATTAATTCAAGAAATGACTAAATTGCAAAAGTGAGAAAAGTTTTGTTGCCTAAGAGTAAATACTCAAAACTTGAGGGGTTAAAGTGTAAATATGAAAAAGTTGAAAGACCAATATTGCAAATATTTTAAGGGTTGAATGATCTAGAAACTAAGGAAAATGGATGAATTAGGACCAAATTGAATAGGTGAAGAATTATGAGGGACTAAATTACAATTTTACCAAATTAAGTGATGACTCAATGATGGAATTTTAAAAGATTATAAGGGAAAAATGGTCAATTATAAAGAGAGAGAAATCTAGAAGTTAATGATGATGTTGGTGATATTTTAGATTAATTAAATAAATAAGTATTAGTTTATAAATAATTTGATTTGATTTTTAAATGATATTTTATTATTATTTTATTTAGTATATATATATAAGGAAAGAAAGATGAAGAATGATCATCTTCTTCCCATGCATCCAACGTATGAAGAGAAAGGAAAGAAAGAAAGTTTTGCTTTCTTTACAATTTGGTCCTTTTACCAAAAATTCACCATTTTCACTTAGAAATCAAAAGAATTTCCATAGCTACCAAGAGAGAAAAATATTAAGGAGACAATGGGGAGCTAGAATATCAAGTTAGATTCAAGAAATAGAAGCTGGAGGAGAGAGAAAAATAAGTTAAAGGTTGAAATCAATAGGACAAGGTAAGAACATCAAGATTTCAATATATTTTTAAGTTTGATATTATTGAAAAAGCATAGAAATGATGTTAATGTAGAGTTTTCTTATATAAGGTTCTATGTTCTTGATATTCTAGTGAAGGGAAATAAGAGAAAGTGATGGGAAATATTATAGAGAAAGGGAATAAGGGTGTTATAAACTTGGTAATCAACATTTTGCATTAAAACAGTTTTGGACAGCAGTAATAGTCTAACTTTGAAAAATCACCAAAAATTGTGGAAATAGAATTAGAGGTTGAATAAAATATTAAATTAAATTTTATTGAGTCTATGTTTTCATAGAATAAACGGTGTAAGCAATGGAATTGCAAATTATGAGATATAATAAATTTTGTGAGACAAGGTCAGAATGATTTCGGGTTCCCCTGTTCTGACTTTGGAAAATCATAAAAAATTGTAAAAAAATAATTATGGGTTTAAATTTATATTTTTAAATTACTAATAAGTATATTTTAAATAGAAACAAACGGGAACATCATCCAAATCTCATACTAAGAGATAATTAATTTTTAGTAAAGAAAGGTCAAAGCTGTCAAACAACAGAACAGAGATAAATTTGAAGATTTTACTGTACTTATTGGCTAAATTATAAATTCTGAAATTTTTATGGTAGAAATATATTTGATTCTAGTTTCAAAAACATCAAGCGGATCTTAATTTTGAATACTGTATCTCAAGATATAAATAATTTAGTGACTATGACTCAAGTGGACAGCTTTGAATGAACATTTTAGTAAATAGTGGAATTATAGATAATGTTACTTATAAGCATGTTATATGCATTAAGGATGTGGAATGGAGAGGAGGAGGAGGAAAATATATGAATATTCAGCTAGCATGGTTTTATATTAAAAATGGCTAATTTGTATGTTTTAGGCTCAGGTACTAAATTGAATAAAAGTAAAACTTTAGGGGGCAATTTTGTAAAAATGTCAAAAATGACCAAATTGAGGGAAATGAATTGTTTATTGTCTAACTTAATAAATTGAATGAAATTATTAATTTAGATCAAGATCGGGTGAAAAATAGGGAAAATGAAAAATTACCAAAATGCCCCTAAATCTTAATATTTCTGCAATTTAGCCAGGTAAGTTCGTGTAACTTAATTGAGGATGTAAATATGATAAATTGAATGTTGTATTGGATTGAATGTGGAATTTTAGTACGTGAATCTAGTATGAATGATATGAATGTAAGAAATGAACACATGCTTGGAAATATTTGAAAAGGTTAAATTCCGTGTGAATATTGGATTTCGATGGATAAAGGTGATTTCCCAAATGGAATGAGGTCCTGCATTTGTTGCAGAATGGATTTAGCTTGAACGAGTAATCCTATTGACCTCATTATTGAAAGGATTTAGCCCGGATGGGTAATCCTGATACAAGCCTCTCGAGCATATGTTGCAATTAGGATTTAGCCTGGACTGGTAATCCTAATTGAGCCTTTTGAGCATATGTTAAAGTCTGGATTTAGCCTGGACTGGTAATCCAGATTAAGCTCTTCAGAGTATTTGTCATAAAAAGGATTTAGCTTGGGCTAGTAATCCTACTGTATAATATATGGCTCGAGAGTGTGCTCTAGGAATAAGTGCCCTAATGGGTACTCCTGAATATAAATTGACGGGTTATTGATTTGTACACTTTGTGTGTACTATTGGAGTATCCATCGAAATTTCAATAATTCAACGGATATAAACTCTCAAAATGAGAAATCACTACACCAAAACAGACTTTTAGCGGCGTTTTTAGTGGCGTTTTAAGAGAAAACGCCGCAAATATTATACTCTAGCGGCCGCAAAAAGTTGAGCAATAGCGGCGTTTATTTCAAAAACGCCGCTAAAATTATAAATAGCGGTGTTTTTTTCCAAACCGCCGCTAAAGGTCTGAGAAATGGCGGCACTTTCGGAAAACCGCCGCTAAAGGTCTGAGCATTAGCGGCGCTTTCATAAAAACGCAGCTAAAGGTCTGAGCATTAGCGGCGCTTTCGTAAAAACGCCGCTAAAGGTCTGAGCATTAGCGGCGCTATCGCAAAAACGCCGCTAAAGGTCTGAGCATTAGCGGCACTATCGCAAAAACGCCGCTAAAGGTCTTAGCAGTAGCGGCGCTATCGTAAAAATGCCGCTAAAGGTCTGAGCATTAGCGGGGCTTTCGTAAAAACGCCGCTAAAGGTCTGAGCATTAGTGGCGCTTTCGTAAAAACGCCGCTAAAGGTCTGAGCATTAGCGGCGCTTTTGTAAAAACGCCGCTAAGTGAAGAGTATTAGTGGCGCTTCGCCAAAAACGCCGCAAAGATGTTAAAGAATGTAAAAGAAAACGGCGTCGTTTTTACATCAATATAAAAATTGTAGAAAATTAGCGGCGTTTTTTAGTAAAAACGCCGCTAAAAGTCCCAACAATAGCGGCGTTTTCAAATAAAACGCCGCAAATAAGTTTATTTCAAAAAGAAAACGGCGTCGTTTTTTACATCAATATAGAAATTGTAGAAAATTAGCGGCGTTTTTATCGAAAACGCCACTAAAAGTTACCTTAATTATATGCTTATTTCAAAATTAAAAAAACGTTGTTCTGATCACTGTATAATAATTCAAGTTTATTTTACGATTAGTGTTTAGGGTTTTTGCCTTAGTGTTAAGGGTTGAGCGTTTACGATGTACTGTGTAAGATGTAATTCGTAGGGTTTAAGGTTTAATGTTTAGGGTTTAGGGTTTTAGTTGTTTGAAGTTTATGGTTTAGGGTTTAGGGTTTAGGATTTTGCTTTTATATGTTTATAATGGTTTATGGTTTAAGGTTTCAATGTTTATGGTTGGGTAGTGTTTGGAGTTTAGGGTTATGTGTTTAGGGTTTCAAGGGTTTAGGATGTAAGGTATAGGTCGTAGGGTTTATGGGGTTTTAGGGTTCAGGATGTATAGTTTATAGGTTTTAAGGATTAGGGGTTTAGGGTTTAGGATTTAGGGTTTTAGGGGTTTAGAGGCCGACTTAGGGTCTGAAATATTTAAACAAACTGATGTTATATTGCTCATTGCATTCTGATCCATCATCCAAGTGGCCATCATGTATTATTTTCGAAAACTCGTGCACTCTTTTCTCCTCTTCGATCTATTATTTAACTAATTATTTTTTTATATTAATTAATATAAAATTTATTTGTAATATAATTTTTAAATTATTCAAAAAAATTAATGACACGTAGAAAAAATTTAGAACTAATAACATTGAAAAATATATGTTAAAAATGTAAAAAATTAAAATACTATTACTTAAAATACTTTTAAAGTTTTTTTAGGTGTATGACTTATTATTGTTTACATTATATATTAAATAATTTTCTATATAATGGTAAAAGAGATAAATTTAATTTTAGTATATTAAAATTATCATTATATTTTAAAATATTTAAGAGATATTAGGTAAACTTTATGTATAATAAAATTTTAAAAAATTGTAAAAAATTAATTTTATATTAGGTTTTAGTATTAGCGGCGCTAGGGTAAAAGCGCCGCTATAAGTAGGAAATAGCGGCGCTAGTTTAAAAACGCCACAAACTTTAAATTTTTTTTTATCGAAACAACACCGTTTCTTTGTGTTGGGTTTTATTCAGTTCCATCACCCGATCCTTAGTGTCTTCACCTTATTTTCACAATCCCTAAATTCCCAATTATCAGAATCCTCCTCAAATCCTCTCCTGCTTTGCCGTCGATTGTCCATCCTTCCTCATCGCGTCGGCCTTCACCTGCCTCGTCGCCAGTTACCAGTCGCCGTCGCCATCGACCAACTTGTAAGTCGCCATCGCCATTTTTT
Source organism: Gossypium sturtianum (assembly GCA_025698515.1). Taxonomy (NCBI): domain Eukaryota; kingdom Viridiplantae; phylum Streptophyta; class Magnoliopsida; order Malvales; family Malvaceae; genus Gossypium; species Gossypium sturtianum. The sequence continues at coordinate 10,962,900 of CM046952.1, read as the reverse complement.
TATTTTTTTCAGTCTTGACAGTAGAAAAAGAGATTATTTTTATGGCTACCAAGCTCTCCTTGTCATTCCGATTCCCTGTAGAGAAATCCCCAAAACTACCGATGAAAGTGAATGTTGTCCAAGATTAAGCAATTCAGTATTCAAATTCGGAGACTACCGTTCTTTCCCAAACAATTCCTCCTTCCTCTAAGCTTTTCTTTTCTTTTTCGGTGAGCACCTCCTTTTCTTTTTCCCTTTATTTTTTGCATTTGTATAATTCTATTGTATTTGCTTATTTGGAGCTGTTACAAAATTTTCCAAATCGCAGCATCTATTTGCTTAGGAGGTCGATTTTCTTTTTGTATTTTCCAAAATTTTCCAAATTGATTTCGATTCTTAGATCTTAGGAGGTCGATTTTCTTTTTGTATTAGACAAAAAGTTGGAATCAGTTAGTTTAGTTTGATCTGAAAGTGATTTTGGTTAGTCATTGCAAGGAATTTTCTTTTCTGATTAGATTTGTTTTAGTAAATGTCTCTTTTGAATTATGATCTGATTGTGGAAGTTTTTCTAGATTTGTATCTAGTTGTTTGATTCGTTTGCTCGGCACTTCACTTTTCTTTTCTATTTTTTATCTTGTAAACTAGATTGTTTGATTAACTTTATATGTTTATGTGTTTTGCATGCACCTGGTAAGCTAAGCATATGTCTCTTGATCGTTATGCGATTTGTGGTCTAGTATGGATGATCAAATGAATCAAAAGCTTCAAATGAGAATTTTGATCCGACATCTGAAAAATACACCCATACATGCTATAAATATTAATTATATTATTATTAACAAGTATTGGTGCATGCATTTGAATTTTTCATTTTTTTATATATATTTACTGTAAATATATTTTTATGTTAGTCACAAAGTATGAAACACAAAATCTAATGGACTGTAACTATAAAGAAGCCATTTTTGTATGTATTTGAGTAATGAGTTCCAATAAACCATTTTCATGGGTTTTTTTTTTATTTTAAGAAAATAGTCCTCGAAATGAACATATAGAATCCTTACTGCACTACACCGACCAAGAAAACTGGCTAATTTCTTAGCTTTCAACCTATATATATAAAACTGATTCATATATGCATACATACGTGGATGTCCCAACGTGAGTAGTCATATACATTGCGGAGTTTCAGTGCAGCACAGAAAGTGTGTGTGTGTGTGTGTGTATTTTGACTCAGCCTTGAATATTGCAGCAATGGGCTAAGTGAAATTATTTTTATTGTTAATCCATATAAGTTACAATTAATTATTAAATCTTGCAAATTATTATGTGTTCCTTTTTGTATAAAATATTGTGTAAAATCTTAAATAAGTGTATAAATGGGTTAACCCGCAGGGTCGTTCTCTACTTGTCTGTATTGGGACTGATTAGGAGCGGACCCAATCAGATTACAATAACATTTGTTGAAGGAAACGAAACTGCACGGAAACTTCTTCGCATGTGGAATTATACGGCTGGGTAGCGGCTTTATCTTTTCATCTGAGGTGAGTTGATTGATTTGAAATTATTTCAACTAATTTTAGTTTCTAAACTGATTTTTCTACATGCTGGACCCTTGTTATAGATACGTACTTCTGGTATGTCAATTTCTGTAGCATTGGTTTGAACTTAAGTTGTTTTACCATTTGTTTGGGAGGAAAGTGTTTACTAAAAAAGTTGGGTTTCTTGTTACACGTAAACTTTGCTGTTTTGGACCTCCCCTGAGCTACTAATATAGTTTTGACTGGTCTTTCTTTAGTCCTTAGAATTGTATACTAGTACAAAACTATTTCATCTCAAATGATATATATCAAAGTTTTGACGGGTGTTAACAGCCGTCTAAGGCTGTTTCTACAATAGTTCCAAAGAAAAGGTGGTTTCAACAGATTGGAAGAGATATAGGTTGTCTAATAATTTTGGCTAAATTTCATGTGTTTTTAAATGGTCTAATCAAGCAGAGTAAGGTTTAAATGTATGGCTTGTTGTGTGTCCCCGGATGTTTTGAATCATGGTGAGCCTTCTCCACCTATACGTGAACATGATTGAAGTGTTATGGAGCCCCAAATGACATCTCAATCCTCTTCTTCAAGATTGAATAAATTAGTCCCAGCTTAAACATCAAGTTTTAGTGACAAATGTTGCGTGCACACTATATTTTATGTCGATTATGGAATTTGAGGTCTTATCCTTCTCCCCATCCCCTATCCGGTTAGGGTTTTTAGGGATGCTATTGGCAGCTCCTCGAAACCGATTCATGCATGTACTTTATTAGGTCTTTCTATTTGCGCAATGCTTGTGTTTACGCTCGGCATATTTGCAAGATAGTCTTTGATGCTTGTCTTTTATATTTGGCATGATACTCCTAGAAACTAATAACCCCTTGCTAATTGAATAAATTAAACTACCTTTTTTTTTCAAAAATAAAGTACCTTTAGTAAGTACATGATTGTAATCCTGCTCCAATTTGCAAATGAGATTCATGACTCGCCTTTGTCTCATTTGCGCCTCAATGTAAGTTTCTCATGCTTTCAAAGATGCATCACCATTGATGGGTTAAAATGCTATTTTACATCTCTAAATGAAACAAATCTATTTGACTGATTGCTTGTGCATAATGTTACCTACACACTTATGATTATACCAAAAAGAAAAAAGACTTTCCATTAAGGTTTCTACTTGACTATAAAAGAATAGGAAAATAGAGGAAAGCACTGTTAAACGAAATCTTAGTAGATCTGTTTAAGAAGAAAAGGTAGTATCATCCTATTGTTAATTTTTTTCTCTCATAAATTCATGTTGATAGAGTATACAAAGTTGTATATGAGATTAACTACAAGATGCGGAAATTTGTTATTTGTTTCATCCACGCCCATTTATCCAAAAAAGAAATTATGTGGATTTATTTTTCTAAATTTGGTATGCAAAATATGTAGCTAACATCTAATCTTTTAATTAAAATCTCAACCATTATTTTTTTTTTGATAAATTGCATCCAGGTTTTTGGAGCATTGGTTTGAACTTAAGTTGGTTTGAACTTAGGTTGTATGTTTTTGGAGTAGGCATGGTGCATATTTTTGCCTAAATTTTTGGATATCTGGAATGAGGTATTAAATTTAGCTATAAATAAAATAAAAAATAATATAAATAGTAAAGATTAAAATTTCCATGATGCATAACTTAAAATATGATTTGAAAAGAGGGTGAGTTATAAGTTGGAATGATTATTGGTAAACTAGTAGCGTTTCTTTGTATAACTTTGAGAAAGATTAAAGTAAGATTTGGAAACAGGAATTGAGCCCTGATTTATGTCTCATTATCAACAAACATTAAAATATCAATAGGAAATTTGAAAGAAAGAAAATTTAAAGTAATGTGAGGAAATTTCATAAGAGCTTCGAGACTTGACCGATAAAAATGTTATGTGTTGTTGTTTTACTTATAGAAATTTTGATTTTTTCTCATTCTTATATTGTTTTACTTTTAAATCTTAGCTGAGCTTGTACCATTTACCGCTAGCATTGAAGGTTTGCTGATATCAACACATTGTTTCGTTTTCAACTTATTACCTGGTAAGTATCAAACACCTATTAATTTATCAACTGATTCGTACCAATTGCTGTCCAAATGAGTTTTGCATGCATCAATTAGCTCTCCATATATAGTCTTCTCTTATAGGTATAGTGTAGCTTTCCATGGCTCAACAATTTTCAAACGAGTCAATAATTTCCATGCTCAAATTAACACCCAAGTACATTTACTGCTAATTTGATCTCTAAGTTGGTGTGAAATTATGAAACTAAGAGAGTTTTTTCCTATATGTTGCTTTTTGAAATATGTTGCTAATTTCTTACTGCAGCTTCTGTTTCTTGGTGTGAGTGGAGTTTACCAGCTTATTGAAGTTATTAAGGTACGTTTTACTTCAAAATTCTGATCAGTAAGAGTTATATCATGATGAATTTGTTCAAATTGTTGTCCAAATTGCTGTTTATTATCCTGCTTGGTTGGTATATATGCTGTTTATTATATTGCTGTCCAATAAAATAAAAGATTCAAAGTATATCGGCTGGAAACCTAACGGGTTGCCTTATATCTCATTGTAAGATATAACGGATCCTCCCCAGGTGTAACAATGCCACGTATGATGAATCTTAAAGATTTTCTCATCAATATTAAGTGTTTATTATGATGTTAAGCAATATATTATAAAATGTTAAGCAATATATTATAAAATGTGATGTTAAGCATTTTAGATAGTTTTCTTACGGTTTCTTTTTTAATATAAAAATCGAATTAATATAACAAACAAATTATGATCCATGAATATTTTGCTAGTGATTAAGCTTCTGATAAAAAAAAATTAAATTTCTTTTTACAAATCGGTTTTGTTTTAGTCAAACCCCCAACATAAAATTCCTTTTTAATAGAAAAATCCAATTCTTTATTAATATAAAAATCGAATACTTTTTTTTAGCAAAAGTAATTTAAAAACTTCTTAAAACGGTTTTTTCGTTATGTAAATATATTTTAATATAAAAATCAAATTACTAATTTTTATATTAATATTTTTTAATATAAAAATCGAATTCTTTTTTTAAAAAAAAAAGTAAAAGAAAAACTAAAACCAATTAATATTTAAAAAAAAAACCACAATGTAATGCACGCCATATATGTTCACACCTCAACTGATTCTCGATTTGAAATTTTATTTAACTTACATAATACATAATACATAACTGACATAAAATTATTTAACTTACATAATACATAACTTACATAGCTTTCATCAAATTATTTAAATTACATAATACATACCTTACATAACTTACATAATACATAACTTACATAATATTTGTATAGATAAAAAAAAAGATTTAAAGTATATAGGCTGGAAACCTGACGGGTTGCCTTATATCTCACTGTTAGATATAATGGATCCTCCCTAGGTGTAACAATGCCACGTATGATGAATCTTAAAGAATACATAACTTACTTAATTTTAAGATCAAACTTACATAACTTACATAATACATAACTTACATAATACTTGTATAGATAAAAAAAAAAGATTCAAAGTATATAGGCTGGAAACCTGACGGGTTGCCTTATATCTCACTGTTAGATATAATGGATCCTCCCTAGGTGTAACAATGCCCCGTATGATGAATCTCAAAGAATACATAACTTACTTTATTTTAAAATCAAATTTCATAACTTACATAATTTTAAGATCAAATTTCATAACTTACATAATTTTAAGGTCAAACTTCATAACTTACATAATTTTAAGATCAAATTTCATAACTTACATAATTTTAAGGTCAAACTTCATAACTTACATAAATTTAAGATCAAACTTCATAACTTACATAATCTACATAACTTACATAGTACTCGAGCTATATATGTGATCATATCAAGATTTACATATAAATTATAAATTAACAATTTAGCCTCCGTAATTTATTGTCAACTTTAGACTTCAACAACTACGAAATGGATAGGAGTTGGATGAAATTGTCAAGGGTAAGCAACGGCTATCGAAATGGAGTAGAAACTTTTCTGAATTTCGCATTTCAAAATGCAAGCCAAGAGAATATGATTCTTTGTCCGTGTAAGAAGTGTTGCAATATCAATTGGCATTATCGTGAAGTTGTCTACGAACATCTTGTTGTTGATGGCTTTGTCCGGGGGTACAAAAAATGGTTTTTTCATGGAGAGTGTACATCTAGTGGAGCATCTTCATCGATGAATCTGGGTTATCCTCATGCTGCTTACAATCAGAATGTCAAAGATGATAACATGGAAGGCATGTTGCGGGATGCTTTTAATATGCGCAGTGATGGTTTCGGGTCATTTCCACCTGAATTGGGTGCAACCGATGATTATAATTTCGGTGGAAATACTTTCACTTTGAAGGGGAAGAAGTGTACACGATGAACACCAAATGAAGAAGCGGCGAGGTTCTACACGTTACTTGGTGAAATGAATGAAGAAGCTGTATGAGGATCAAAATTTTCCAAACCGTCTTTCTCAGATTCGTCTTTTTCACTTGAAATGTTTGGGAGGATGGACCGAAACTCGTTGACAATGTCATTAGAGTTTTTGCAAGAAATGTTCCCGTTTGCGAAAATTCCTCAATCTTCTAAAGACATCAAAAAACTGATAAAGGATTTGGGCCTTGGCTACAACAAAATTCATAGTTGCCCAAATGACTGCATGTTGTATTGGGGCGACCGGATAAACCAACAGTGCTGTCATGTATGCGGTCAATCCCGCTGGATTAATAGAAATACAGAGGATGGTAACGAGGAAGATCACGATACACAGTCAATGAAGCAGCCAGTTAAGATTTTGCGGTATTTTTCGCTAATACCAAGGCTTCAATGGCTTTTCATGTCGTCGAAGACAGCCGAGTCAATGACGTGGCACCGTAATGGACGAACCGATGATGGATTATTAAGGCATCCTGCAGATTCTTTAGCTTGGAAATCTTTTGACTCCAAATTTCCAAGCTTTGCAAGTGATCCTCGGAGTGTGAGGCTTGGGCTAGCATCCGATGGATTTAACCCTTACAAACTCATGAGCACAGCGTATAGTACTTGGCCTGTGGTGCTTGTTCCCTACAATTTGCCTCCATGGGTTTGCATGAAACAATCATCATTTATCTTGTCTATGATTATACTTGGAGAGAAAGGGCCCGGGAATGATATTGACGTCTATTTGCAGCCACTTGTTGAAGAGTTAAAACAACTATGGGCTGGTGTTGAGATATACGATGCAATGAGAAAAGAGAACTTTAATTTACGTGCAGCTTTGATGTGGACTATTAATGACTTCCCAGCTTATGCTAATTTATCTAGTTGGAGTACCAGGGGACGTTATGCTTGTCCGTGTTGTCTTTGCGCGCAGATTATGTTCGCAATGGTTATATAATGGGAAGAAGTTCTCCTACATGGGGCATCGTCGGTGGTTACCGAAAATCATAGATTTAGATTTCAGAGTGCTCGGTTGATGACTGCATCAAGAGTTCAAAGAAGCTCCTTCAGCACTGTGGATCCAAAATATTGTTAATGTTGAAAGATATGAATTTCATTTATGGGAAGATGAATCAACCGCCAACCCGCGAAGAAATAAAAGATATAGGGATGATTCGATGATGAATCTGATGAAGAGGACGATCCTAATGAGGCGGACTTGTGGAAAAAAGAAGTATTTTTTGAGTTGCCTTATTGGGAGCATCGATTTTACGCCATAATCTTGATGTCATGCATATTGAGAAAAATGTCTCATGAGAACATCATTGGGACTATTTTGAATGTCGATGGAAAATCGAAAGACAATCTTCGAGTCGACTTGATTTAGTCCACATGGGAATTCGCGTGAGCTTCATCCCCAAGCACTTTCGAATATGAAATATCGATTGCCGCCGCTATTTTTTCAATGTCGAAGACGGAGAAAGAAGTGTTCGTATGGTGTTGAAGGATATAAAGGTCCCAGATGCGTATGCATCAAATATATCTCGATGTGTGAGTCTTAAGGATCGAAGACTATATGGCTTAAAATCGCATGACTATCACATCTTGATGCAAGACTTACTGCCAGTTGCTATGCGGTGTTGTATGTCGAAAAAGGTGACGTCTTGTGTAATTGAACTGTCAAATATAATGAAAGGCATTTGTGGTAAATTTTTGAATGTTCAAGAACTTGAGACACTACAAGATCGAGCCGTATTGACTTTATGCAATCTGGAGAAGATCTTTCTGCCTTCCTTCTTCACTATTATGGTGCACTTGTTAATTCATCTCCCGCATGAAGCAATACTTGGTGGACCCGTTTTCTATCGATGGATGTATCCCATTGAAAGGTCTTACTTTATTTGCAAATTATTCCTTCATTCACCTCAATGCCTTTAGTTGTAACTTTTGATAATGTTATATATCATGTTTAGGTTCCTATCCAAATTGAAGTCTTACTGCCGCAATAAGCGTTATCTGGAAGGATCAATTGCTGAGGGCTACTTGGCAGAGGAATGTATGACTTTCTGTTCGAGGTATTTGGAAGATGTTGAAACAAGAATGAACAGACCAAGTAGAAATGCTGGGCTCACAGATCATAACTTGGCCGAAACTTATTTATTTCAAAGTTTCGGAGAACTGATCGGCAAAGTCAAAATCGCAGAATTAGACGATAGATCGTGGATCCAAGCACATTGATACGTTCTTTTTCATCACGATTCAATGGAACCATTTCGGAAGTAAGTTCTAGAATTTGATAAATACTCATCAATTATAATTTGTTTGTCTTCTAACAAAGTAAACCTTTTTTAAACGTAGTGAGTACAAACAAATATTGAGAGCTCGTTCACGATCCCGAAGATTAAATCGAGAGAAATTAATAAGTTGTTCACGAATCATTCCATGAATGGTTAAGCCAAATGGTATGCAATTTAAGTTTTCGTTGACAAGTAATAATGTTTTCTCATAACATTTATAATTACTCGATTTACTTTCGATTCAATAGGTTTGGAGTCGGAATGAAGTTAATGACGAAGTTAAATGGCTTTCACAAGGTCCAAATAGAATTGTGAAAAGATATAGTGCCTTCCTCATCAATGGATACCGATTTCATACAAGGTATCGCGAGAGATTGAGGAGAACCCAAAATTGTGGAATCGTTGTTAATTCTTCAATTACAAGTTATGCTAGTGCTAGGGACAGTAATCCTGCCGAGGGGAATCTAGAGTATTACGGACTTATTACTGACATCATTGAGTTGGATTATTACGGAAAATGCAAAGTTGTCTTATTTCGAGGTGATTGGGCTGATGTGAATACGGCTCACGAAATTAAAAACGATCAATATGGCTTTACAATGGTAAATTTCTCTCAATTGATTCACACCGGAGAACAACTGATAGACGAGTCGTATGTGTTTCCTTCTCAAGTTCAACAAGTTTTTTACTCGGAAGATCCAACTGATGAGGGTTGGTACGTTGTACTTCGAAACACCCCTAGAGACTTCTTCGACATTGGCAAGTGGAAGTAGAGATGACATAGTCGAAAGATCGTAAACATTGCCTTTTCCGAACAAAACTTAAATGAAAATATCCTAGTACTAGTCAACAATTTCAATGGGTTCAATCAGATGTGGACGAAGATATTTACTGAAATATGATTTAGTAAGATTTTACGATTTATTATTTATATGTAATCTTATAATTTTAATGTTGGGCATGTTATATAATTTAACTATTTTAAATGTACTATTATTATTGTTATTTGTTACTAAAATGTTGAACTATTTCATGTGTATTGCAGAAAAATGCCTAGAAGACGATTACGAGACTTAAACATTGTCCACACTACTCCAAATTTAGAAGAAGCAAATAGTGAACAACAAACAGTTGTTGGATCTTCTAGTCTGCATTTGACATAGATGATGAGCCCGAGAATTTGAAAGTAATGTTAAGTTTATTTTACATGCATGTTGAATTTTATTATTGATTCATTTTTCAATTTTAATATAATAATATATCATTTTTCAAATGAAGGTGGTGGGGCCGCAGAGGGCTGGGGCGTACATTACTTAAAGATTTATATGACTTAGAGCCTACCGATCGTGTTAAAGTAAGGAGAAACAATCATGGCCAGCCTATTGGATCTGAAGCTCGACTATTAGCAGTCTATCTGGGCATTATAGCACGAAATGCCAATATGTTGCCCATTAACTACGAATCATGGCATCACATGCCCGATGCCAACAAAAATCGTGCTCGATAATATTAAGGTAACAAAACGTGAATGTAATTTATAATACTTTAATTTAACTTTCATTTATATTAACTTTTAAACTTTTTTCTTGAGTCAGTAGATTTACTTTAGAGGTCTCCGATGACTATGTTAAGAAGACATTGGGTAAAAAATGGAGAGATAATAAAAGCACGCTAAAAAAACAATATTTTAAGAAAGACATAAGCCTCGACGAAAAATTGCGAAATGTCCCGCCGGGAATGTTGAGGTACCAATGGGAAGATCAAGTTAGATTCTGGAATTCAAAGAAAGGAGAGGTATTACGTACTTGTAAAGTCTTATAAAATTTTCGGTTTATCGTATTTACTATATACATAATTCAAATTTCATTATTTAGGACCGTGAGCGAGTTGGAACAAGCGTGACAGAAACAAAAATTTACGCTGCACCGAGTTCCGAAGTTTTGCTTGTGTAAGCCGAGGCCGAGGTATTATAATTTATTATTTCTTTCAAATATTAATGTCTTTATACTACTAATTTATAATTTTTACGCTATAATGTAGGAAGCTTCGTCTGCAGTCAAAAGTTGGGCGCCTTGACTTTTGACATTACGCATAGGAAGAAGGACGGATCTCCGATTACATCCGGTCAGAAATTTTGGTATATTTACTTAATAATTGATTTATTATAAATATTTATAATTTTTAATTATAGTACTTTAATTCATCGTTTGTAGTTTTAATTTTATAATTTTAAGTTATGTTGCATTCCTTTTTATTATATATTTCGTTTCTAACTCTTTCGTTGATTTATTAGGATAAACTAAAGAAGAAGAAGGCGGAGTATGAAACGGTTGGTTCGAGTGATAGTTCTATTAATCTCGAGGAGATTGATAATAGAATTATTACTGATGTTTTGGGTCCTGAGAGGTACGACTGCTTCGATTGATAGTTCTGTTAATCTTGAGTATATTTATAACTAAATTATCACTCTCGCTTTTTGGGTCTTAAAAGGTATGGTCGGGTTCGATGTCAAGGATCCGGGTTACCCTCACCCAATATTTTGATCCGCTCCCATCGCACATGCCTTCCGAGTCAATCTCGTCTTTGAAGTTCGAGACTAAAAGACCGGATAGCTCGGATGGAAGCGAGCACACCGAGCAAATTTCTCAACTTAGAGTAGAGGCAAGAATGAGGAGGCAGAGCATATTGCTCAACTTAGAGCGGAGGCAAGCAGCGAGGAGTCGAGCGAGAACATAAAGTATGAAGAACTCCAACACTGACTTCAGGCTATGATGAAGATGTTCCAAAGAATCGCAGAGGCCGCTTTATTAGACATTTGTTTTCTTGTTGTAAGATGATTTTTAACATTATGACATTTAACATTATTGTAAGAATTGTTTGAATTATACTTCATTTATTAATGTATATGAAATATCTTTTATTAAATTTGAAGTATCGTTTAGATTTAATGCTTTTAGTGAGATTTAAATGTTTTATTTGCTGTATTGAGTTGAAATTATATGCAATTGCTGCTGTTTTTGGTTTGTTTTAATGTAGGGAGGGTAGGATATTGGAGAAAATGAGCATTGCAAATCTGTGCAAATTAGCGGCGTTTGTGTTAAAAGCGCCGCTAAAAGTCCTTAACCTTCGCGGCGTTTTTTCAAGAAGCGCCGCTAAAAGTCCACATCTTTTGCGGCGTTTTTTTTAAAGCGCCGCTAAAAGTCCATACCTTTAGCGGCGTTTATTTGAAAAGCGCCGCTAAAAGTCCATACCTTTTGCGGCGTTTTTGTTAAAAGCGCCGCTAAAAGCCCCTACCTTTAGCGGCGTTTATTTGAAGTCCATACCTTTTGCGGTGTTTTTGTTAAAAGCGCCGCTAAAAGCCCCTACCTTTAGCGGCGTTTTTTGAAAAGCGCCGCTAAAAGTCCATACCTTTTGCGGTGTTTTTGTTAAAAGCGCCGCTAAAAGCCCCTACCTTTAGTGGCGTTTTTTTGAAAAGCGCCGCTAAAAGCCCATACCTTTTGGCGTTTATAAGCGCCGCTAAAAGCCCCTACCTTTAACGGCGTTTTTTTGAAAAGCGCCGCGAAAAGCCCATACCTTTTGCGGCGTTTTTTTATAAGCGCCGCTAAAAGTCTTGACTTTTAGCGGCGTTTTTTCAAAAAACGCCACTAAATTTTATGGGCGTTTTTTTTGTTAGCGGCGTTTTTGCGCGCTTTCGAAAGCGCCAAGAAAGACTATTACTGGCGCTTAAAAACGCCGCTAAAAGCCAAAAAAAATGCCGCTAAAATTCTATTTTGGTGTAGTGAATATGAGTTTAAATGAATTTATATCTCGAATATTCCTGAAATACATGAAAATAATGATACATGATATATAGAAGTATGAAATAATGCTATATGAACATGGAATTTGTTTGATGAATATGTTCATCTATGATTATAGATTTGTACACCTTGAATGTACTACCCGTGTAATCATTGATAATTTAATTGATTAAATGGGTAAAATTCTGATATGAAACAATATGAATACGAAATGAATTATTATCGTATATGTCTGATATATATATAATGATTTGTACATGTTATATGGACACATGGTGTGGAAAGTATATGTACATGGAATTTGATTAATGTTAAGTTCGATATGAACTATTACCGGAATAAACATACGTGAAATACATGGAAATTATGGTACATGAAATATTGATATAATGAAATGAATGATATATGTTATTAAAGAATCAATAATAGAATGATATGTATCATGACATGTACATATATGATTATCTTTGATATGTTGATACAAGAAAATTATGTAAGTTGAAACGAGTGTTAAACTTAAGTGTGACATGTCGAGAAAATAAGTATATCAATGTTGAATTTATATGAAATATGTGCAAAGCAGTTTGATGCTTAGACAAGTGTCAAGCTGTTGGTTGAATGGTAAAATGTTTATTTATATGATACATTGATTTGGTAAGTATTTAAGTGAAAATATGCTAATGCTCATGAAAGAATGGTAAGGTTAAATTATGTAATTTCTTATGAAATGACTTATCATGTGATCAATTTGAAAAAGGCTTTGGCTAAATGCACTAGCTTGTGGCCACGGTTGAATGATATGTTTATGACTTGAGTGTCATGCATATGAAATAAGTGTAGAAAGTAAAGAAATGCAAATAAAAATAAAGAAATTTAGAAGAGTTGAAGTTATATAAAATCCTACTAAGTTTGAGATAATATGTATAAGTGATACTGTGAAATTATTCACCTTGTGAGTTGATATAGCTTCATGAATATAGTGGAATCAATAATGGGATTATTCTTAAAATGTATAAATTTCATATATGAAAAGAAGTATTATGATCAAAGATTATACGAGCTTACTAAGCATTCATTGCTTATGTAATTGTTTTCATTTACCTTACAGATTATCGGAAGCTCAAATGGGTTGGAAGCTTGTTGGAGTTATATCACACTATCCATCGGTTCTATTGGTAATTTTGGATAACCTGATTCTGGTTATAATGGCATGTATAGGTTATTTTGATAAAAAAATCCGCCTATATGTGTTTTGGTATTTTGGTATGTGCACAGTTTGCTTTATAATGTTGATGTTCTAAAATGTTTGGTTAGTTTGATGACAAGTTGGGCATGAAATGAGGCTAAGAAAAATGACCTATTTCATCCACACGGGCACAGACATGGGCGTATGACTCAGCCGTGTGTGACACACGGCCAGATGACACGGCCGTGTGACTTCTGCAGTGTTGAAAAATTTTAAATATTTTCAAAAAATTTTATGAGTTTCCGGTTTAGTCCCGATATATATTTTTGGGCCTCGATGGCTCACATAAGGGACATTATGATTAAATTTGATTGATTTCAGGTATGAATGTTATGTGAAGTGAAATTTTTGTTATATGATCTGTAAATTCTAGTAATGCTTCGAAACATTGTTCCGACGACAGATACGAGTTAGGGGTGTTACAACACGGCCAGCCACACACCCGTGTGCTAGGTCATGTGTTACACACGACTGAGACACACGCCTGTGTCTCTGTCTGTGTGCTTATTCTGAGCATTCTGTTTCTCAATTTTAAGATGCAAGGGACACACGGCCAAACCACATGCCCATATGCCAGGCCGTATGTCACACACGACCAAAACACACGCCTGTGTGTCTACCCGTGTGGACAAAATAAAGCCATTTTCTAGCTTTATTTCTCACCCAAATTTGCCATTAACCTACAACAACACCTACACATATATAACAACCAATTCAATAGATATTAGCCAAGCTATTTGCAAGAATTATGTGATATATATTATCACATACATTCATGTATTTCCAAACTTACCTTAATAACTCCATTCATTGATTACTAAAAACTACTACTAAATACATGCATACAAACATATACATATGTATCATTCACAACCATGTTTCAAATTTAACTCTTTTCTAAATCAACCCAATACATGTCATATAAACCATAAGATATTTAACAAAATCTACCGGAGTAATCTGGATAGTGTAGTCTGATGTGTTGATTCGATCCTCCGAACTCACGTTAATCTACAAGAAATATTAAACAACACGAATAAGCTTATTGAAGCTTAGTAAGTTCATAGGCTTTAAAGATAAATCTTACCGAACATACTATAATAAATCATTAAACAAGCATTTAACTAACACTTCCTGCCATTCACAATTTCAAATGATGAATTCTCTTGAATGAGCTCAATATCAATAACTACTTAAATTCTATCACTTTAATTTCATATGACACTTACCAATCTTGGTCAAATTAGAGAACGTCTTACGGATTTGAGTACATCGTTTATTTGATGCCATAGTCCAACTATGGTCTTACACATATATTGCCATGGCTCTGTCGTGGTCTTACACTCGTAATGCCATAACCCAGTTATGATCTTATCATCAGGATGCCATAGCCCAGCTATGGTCTTACATTTATACATATACTGCCATGGTCCAACCATGGTCTTACGTTCACGGTGCCATAACCCAGTTTTTGTCTTTTCACTGAAATGCCATAGCCCAGCTATGGTCTTACATTTAAATATTGCCATGGTCCAACCATGGTCTTATCCGTCAATTCATCTTGTGTCACGGAACGATCGTACTCAATCCTGCGTTCCACTTAATTTGAACATTCAATTCTATTTTCATATTATTACAATAATCATAAATCAATAACAAAGATATGAAACAATACATTATATCATTCCTAAATCAACAATTTATCATGAAATTTCAACCATATGAACTTACCTGGGCCAATTTGTAGAATTTGTTATAATTCAGGGGCTATTCAACTAATTTCTCTTTTTCACGATTTTCTTCGGGCTCTTGATCTAAAATATAAAATTATTCATTCATTAGCATCTGATTCAACTCAAATTCACTTCATAATTTATACCCTTTAATTTTTAAAATTAAACAATTACCCCAACTTTTATAGTTTTTACAAGTTAGTCCCTTATCAATTTTCTCACCAATTGAGCTAATTTTTATTAATTAACACATTATCTAAATATTATAGGCTATTTCATAGCCTTTTACAAACAAAATTTAATGCCAAACCCTAAGATTTAATCTTTTTCAGAATTAGGTCCTAAAATCAATTTCTATCAAAATTACTTAATAAAATCATCATATAACAAAATTAAAGCTTAAAATACATGTTAATTCATCGTAAACATCCAGCACTCATCAATGGTAACTTTCAAAATTACCCATAGAATCAAAAACTAATGGAATAGATAGTTGGACCTAATTGTAAAAGTCTTAAAAACACAAAAATTACAAGAAAAAGGAAAGAATTAAATTAAACTCACTTGTAGCAAAAATATGAAAAACCAGCTCAAGAGGACTCTTCAATGGCATTTTTGGCTGAAAGTTTATGAAGAATTGTCTAGATTTCTTTTAATTGTTATTTTATTTACTTAATTTTGCAAAATTTCCAATTTTCCCCTTATTTCACCAAATATTCAAAATTTTTTCTTGCTAATGCCGCCTCAGCCATCCCTTTTGGGTTAATTTTCCCTATAAGTCTTCCCTTATTTCTCACTTAAACTATTTAATCACTTTAGCAAATTTTACACCTTTTTCAATTTAGTCCTTTTTAATTAATTAACCATCAAAACGTTAAAATTTTCTAACGAAACTTTAATACTAACTTAATGACACTCCGTAAATATTTATAAAAATATTTACGGCTCGATCTATAAAATTGAGGTCTCGATACCTCATTTTTAACCCAATTTACCTAATAAATTCTTTTAAATCACAAAATTCACTAATTTAAGAATGTGTCTAAAATCACACTTGACTCATAAATATTAATTTATTAAATTTTCAAACTTACTCGTCGGATTTTGTGATATCGAATCACTGTTTTCGACACCACTGAAAATCGGGCTGTTACAAAAGACTTATTGATTATTATTGTTAGTAATTTGAAGGAAGTGTGTTCATTGATTTATTGTGTTTGACATGAAGAATGTATGATTTATTTGCAATTTAATTTATTATATTGAGTTCGGTAAGATCAATTTTTAACCTAATAAACTTACTAAGCTTCGATAAGCTTACTCGTGTTGTTTAATGTTCTTGTAGATTAACGTGAAATTGGAGGATCAAATCAGCACATTGAGCCACACTATCCAGCTTATTCCGGTAGATTTTGTTATACATACTACGGTTTATATGGCATGTATAGGGATTGGTATGATTTTAAGTAAAGTTGGTTTGTGTAATATTATGATGTATACTTTGTTTAAGTTTCCAATCAACTTATATAAGTATGAATTAAACATGCATGAGGTGTGTTTAAATGGTTAATTGATGGTTAATTAATAGGTATAATGAGGTATAATTTGACTTAGTAAATTTAGTAAAATATGCATAAATGTGTATATGGTTGATTTGGTAAGATTGGATATTTGAATATATGTAATGATATGTTAGTTATAAGACTTGGTCTTGGTTTGAATTGAAGGTCTTATTGTGTTTTGTGAATGTGTAAATGGTTGTGCGTAGGTTGATACCAAGATTGGGTGAGAAAAATGGCCTATTTTCGTCCATACGGGTAGAGATACGGGTGTGTGTCTTAGCCCTATGTGACACACGGCCATGCGCACGGGCGTATGGTTTGGCCATGTGTCCCCTGCACCTTAAAATTTCGAAACAGAATGCTCAGGTTTTAGCACACGGCCTAGCAAACGGGCGTGTGGTTGGCCGTGTGACCCAAGTCAGAGAGTTACACGGGCGTGTGTTCCCTATTCCTAAGAAAATTTTTGAAATTTTGGGAAAAAATTTCTGAGTATCCGGTTTAGTCCCGAATCACTTCTAAGGTGTATTTTGGGTCTCGAGGGCCCATCTAAGGGACAATATAAACATTATATATGTAACACCTTTAACCCATATCCGTCGCCAGATTAGGATTACAGGACATTACTAGACTTAGCACAGACATAGCAAAATAATTACCAAATAAATAATCATAAAAGAATACTTAATTAACAACGATACATTTACGAATTGAAATGATTTAAATAATCATGCTCTTAAACTCATTTCTATATTCAACCAGGTACACGCATATATGCATACATTTATATCATCTAATAAAAGTCACTACTCACTTGATCATTTTAGTGACAAAATCCGATTATGAACATTTGCTCTTTACCAATCTACCAAACATGAACCAAACATTTTAAAACATTTACATAGTAACTATCTCATATAAATAAAGTTGAACAACCCATTTATCTAACCAAATTGATACAATTCTTAACCCAAAATGCGTGAGCTCAATCCATCATTTTAAAAATAATATATCATAACGCCGAATATGCCTAAAGTATAACCAATACATTAATCTAAATCTAAGGAACATTTTATCAATAACATACTCAAACCGAATCTCATAGTCAATTTCAACTTCTAATTGAACATGATTTAAACTTAAAAAAAATGGTTATTTATAAGTTATGCATATCTTTATACAATCTAAGTATGTACTCCAAATTATCAATCATACATATCATAATACTACTGACCCAATGTCGCAAGGTACCATGAAATGAAATTCCAAATCAAGTTTATAACAAGGCCGAATATTCCACAAACATTAACATCTTGATCAAACATTACCAAATCAAACCCAAGCATAGAAATATAGCCATTTTTGCATGGCATATATGTACATCTCATTCATAATGAATTCAAAAGAGTAATATAGCCTATACATTCCATAGTTTCAAAAGTTCAACTAATAAAAGATACCAAAATTTAGTTGATAGTGTGATAGACTTTGACGATGATCCCTGTAACATCCTGATTCAGGGCCTAGTCGGAATAGTGGTGCGAGACCACAAATCTGAGTTAGTAAATTGAGTTCTTAAGGTTTATGACATGTTTTCATGATAGTATTAAAGTTCCATGTATAAATTTTGTGAAATTGACATGGAATGACCAAATAGGACTAAATTGCAAAATTTGCAAAATATGAGTTTCTAGAAGCTTTTTGTATGAAATAGCTTTAGAATATTAATTAGAAGTCCTTAAATAGAAATTTTCCCAAATTATAATTTTTGGACAAAAATGGACATGAGTTAGTAATTTGTAAATTTTTAAAGAGAAGGGCATTTTGGTCATTTACCATTTAAATGATTAAAATAGGAAAAAGATGATAAAAATTTCATTCATCTTCTTCCTCAATGCCGAAATTTTCAAAGAACCCATAGCTAGGGTTTGTTCATCTTTCAAGCTTGCTAGTAAGTTCATCTTAGCCCCGTTTTTAATATTCTTCGTATTTTTGAAGTTCTCGTATTATGAATTAGCTATTTTTAGCTATAAAATAAGCTAAGATGCATGTTCAAAAATCTACCCAAGAGTGAAATGCTTGTAAAATGATATTTTATGGAAGTCTATGAGAGTTTGATGTTAGATAAACATCTTTTCCTTAGTGAATTTCATGAAAAATAATAGTATGGACTAATTTGTAATAGTTATGAAATTAGTCATATCTATTAGAAATAGTGAGAATTGGTGATTTTTATAGTAAAGAAAATGAATCATCTAAGCATGAAGTTTAAGAAATTTGAATGAGATTCATTTTACGAGCCTTGGGGCAAAAGTGCAAATATGAGAAAGTATAGAGGCAAAATAGTAATTTTGCCAAAGTATGTGTTAAGAGTCATTTTAGTCAATGTGAGTATTAAATGATCTATTTGTGATTATAGATAAAGAAAAATGAAGCCCGGATCGAAACCGAGGTAAGAACAAAGTCGAGGACTAAATTGCATATCTACATACATTTTTTGTATATTGAGGTAAGTTTGTATGATTTCCAAGCTCTATGATTTCTATTATTGAATTGCTTAGTATAATGTACATTATTTCGACGGAATGCTTAATGCTATGTTAAACAAAGAAATCAATGAGATTAAGTATGAGTAAGTCCCGATTGAAGATGAATTTCCCAGGATACTTGATCCACCACATGAGATAAGAAAGTCCGTATAAGACCAAGCCAAGGCATGGCATCGGCAATCAAGCAGAGTTATCATGTAAGTCCAAGGCAAGCTTGGCATTGAGCAGAGTTATCATGTAAGTCCAAGGCAAGCTTGGCATTGAACAGAGTTATCATGTAAGCCCAAAGCAAGCTTGGCTTTGAACAGTTGTCATGTAAGTCTAAGACAAGTCTTGGCATTGAAAAGTTATGAAGAGAAACAAATTTCATGTAAGTCCCAGCCAAGGCTCGGCATTGACCAGTTCACGAGTAAAGACTTCATATAAGTCCATGTCAAGACATGGCCTTGAAACCGAGATGAGAAATTCCATGTAAGACCATATCTAGGATATGGCTCTGGCATCAAGTTACGAGGGATGAGATTTAGTATCCTCGGTTATTCGCAGAAATTCATCGGGTAAAATGAGTAAAGCTAAAATGAGATGGCAAGAAAGTTAAGTAAGCAAAGCTATTATCAAGTTAGAAATGAGTATTACTCATATTATGAATGATGAGCTAGAGATTATAATTATTATTGTAGAGTATGTTGATCTATGTGATCAAGTGATACAGGTACCTTGTTTACCTCACGAGTATGAGACTAGTAAATATCATGAGATATGTAAGAATCAGTATGAGTAAGTAAGCTTAAATAGCTGAAATTTATGATACCATTGTTTATGCTAAATGGGTTATATTGAACAAGTATGTTGCTATGTGCATTATATGCAAACTTACTAAGCTAAACGCTTACGTCCTTTATTCTTTCTTTCCAGGTAGTCCCGCCAAGCTAATCTCGTGGATCATCGTCATCGGAGCTCAGAGCACACTATCAATCGCTATTTTGGTATAGCCAAGTTGTTTATATTAAGTATGGCATGTATAGGAAACATTTCATTTTGAGTTATGTTTTAAAACTAGCCAAAATGTTGGCTACCAAGCTTAGTATTCTTTTTGTATATGGCCAAAGAGATGAGTCATGAATGATTAAGTATGTATGTTTTAATCTATCAATGGGGTATTCATCATTGTTCATGTTAGATGTAATACTTGAGTTCTTGAATTGAGCTTGAGTTTGGTCTTGATTTCGTGGTGGCAATTGGCTTGGTAAATAGCCTCTAAGTGCCCACACGGATGGACACACCAGGCGTGTGTCTGGGCCGCCGTGCACCTGCACCATTGTATCTTAAGTCAGATTAGACCACGGACTAGTCACACGGGCGTGTGTCTAGACTCTAGCCGTGTTAAGGTAGTCAGTGTGCACCACGGGTGGTAAGCATGGGCGTGTGCCTTGGCCGTGGGGCATTGGCAGAATGCTGGGGTTTTAGGCACGGTTTGGGGCCACGGGCGTGTCCAGGTCGTGTGTAATTTGCCAGTATCCACCACGGGTGAAAGACACGGGCATGTTTTAGGGGTGCACGGGCGTATCCCATACAACATGAGCGTGTGACCCCTGCTCTAAAGAAAAGTTTCTGAATAAGTTCCAAAAGTTTTTAGATAAGTGTTTAAGGCCTCGTAGGCTCATGAAAGGTATGAATAGACTGAGAAAGAGAAGTTTTTAATTCAGAACAAAATTTTATAGCCCGTAAGTACACGTTTAAGTAAGTTCAAGCATGGTAATGTCTCGTATCCAGTCTTGGTCTCGGACTCGAGTATGGAGTGTTACATTTAGTGCTATCAGAGCTACGGTTTAGTTGATTCTAGGACTAACGTAGCACGAGCACAAGTCTAGCTATACATGCCATACGTAAGAATGTTTTTATAATAATAGTGTGACGACTCTTGACGACTTAAATTATGTTTATACATTTAGTAAATGGATCCCGATAGAGCTGTGGCAGATGACGTAGAAAGTAACGCACCGGCTCCCGCTGAAGGGACAGTGTCGAACGAGCATGAGAATAGACCCACTACGGTGAGTCAAGAAGGAGGATAAGAGGCTAGAGAAGCCTTCCTCCATATGATGAATACATGGTATCACGGAGTTCGTTGCATTTAACCCGAATCATAACCCCTCCACCCCCCCACCTATTCCTCAACCTATCCCAAGTAGCCCTCAAGTAGTAGAGGTGGTAAGAGGAGAGAAGCCTCTAGTTGATAGGATCGAAACATGGGGCGTAAGAATTCGGGCTAGAAAAGATGATGATCCGGAAAAGGCCGAGTTCGGATAGAAAATACTATCGAGGTATTTAATGAGTTGTCATGCACACCGAGGAATGCATGAAGTGTGTAGTCTCTCTTTAAGAGATTCAACACTAATGGTGGAACACCCTTTGTGTCTGTGGTACCAAGGAAAAGATCACATGGGAATGTTTCCAAGAAGAATTCAAGAAAAAGTATATCAGTCAAAGGTTCATGCACCAGAAAAGAAAGGAATTTCTAGAGTTAAAGCAAGGCAAGATGTCTGTGACTGATTTTGAGCGTGAGTTTGTGCGGCTCGAAGAATACGCTCGAGAATGCGTGTCCACCGAAGCCATCATGAGTAAGAGATTTGAAGATGGGCTAAATGAGGACATCAAATTGTTTATTGCTGTCCTAGAACTAAATGAGTTCGTTGTGCTAGTAGAGATGGCTTGTAAAGCCGAAAAACTAGTAAAGGAGAAGAGAAAATCTGAAATAGAGTCTCGTGACTCTAAAAAGAGACAATGGAATAAATCATCCCAATCCTCATCCAAGAAGTCAAAAGATTTCTCCACCCGATCAGCTACTTCCACTGGGTTTTCAAGGAAGGACAAGAGTAAGCAGTATTCGTGAAGTAAGGCACAGACGACCTCAGTTGCTAGTGTGGGGAATATCCGATCGGATAGACCCGAATGCCCCCAGTGTGGCAGACGTCATCTTGGAGAATGTCGAGCACATAAAAATGCATGTTTCAGATGTGGTTCCCAGGACCACTACATAAAAAATTGTCCAGAGACAATGAAAGAAAATAGAGCTCAGAACCCGAGATCCGGGAGTGTGGTCAGAGGAAGACCGCAGAGGAACCCAGGAAGTGGGGCAAGTGGAAGAGGTAACCCTAGAGAGCAGGCTGCAAGACCCGAGGGTAAGGTGCCTGCGAGGACTTATGCCATTCGCGCTCACGAAGAGGCATCTTCTCCTGATGTTATTACGGTACCTTTTCTCTTTATGATATCAAAGTTATTGCTTTAATAGATCCCTGATCCACACACTCTTACATTTGTATGAAACTAGTATCCAAAGTATGAATATGCCTATAGATTCTGCTGAATTTACGATTAAGGTGTCTAATCCTTTTGCAAGAGTGTGTTAGTTGATGAAGTATGTAAAGATTGTCCCTTAATGATTAGAGGTCATTACTTTAAAGCAAATCTTATGTGGCTACCATTTGATGAGTTTGACATCATTCTTGGTATGGACTGGTTGACCACTTATGATGTAATAGTTAATTGTGGGAAGAAATATATTGAGACGAGATGTGAGAATGGGGATACTCTCCATATAGAATCAGATGAGCAAAGTAAATCACCGGCAATGATTTTTCACATGACGGCACAGAGATACATAAGAAAAGGGTATGAGGCATATTTGGCCTTTGTGATGAATGATAAAGAAACAGAGTTAAAGATTGAGACAGTACCAATAGTAATGGAGTACGTAGATGTTTTTCCCGAAGAATTACCAGGACTACCACCAGTTAGAGAGGTTGAGTTCAGCATTGAGCTAGCTCCCAGTACTGTACCAATATCTATTACTCCTTACAGAATGGCTCCAACGGAGTTGAAGGAGCTGAATTTACAGTTGCAAGAGTTGACAGATAAAGGCTTTGCTAGGTCAAGTTGTTCTCCCTGGGGTGCTCCCGTTTTATTTGTAAAAAAGAAAGATGGCACCATGAGATTGTGCATAGATTACCGTCAACTTAATAAAGTGACAGTAAAGAACAAGTACCCATTGCCAAGGATCGATGATTTGTTCGATTAATTGAAGGGAGTCACCGTGTTCTCTAAGATAGACTTGAGATCGGGGTACTACCAGCTGAGAGTAAAGGATTCAGATGTGTCTAAGACAGCTTTTCGAACAAGGTTTGGGCATTATGAATTTTTAGTCATACCCTTTCGTTTGACCAATGCTCCTGCGGTATTCATGGACTTAATGAACCGCATTTTTAGACCATACCTCGACAAGTTTGTAGTCGTTTTCATTGATGACATACTGATTTATTCCCGAGATGAGAATGAGCATGCTGAGAACCTATGGACAGTTTTACAGACTCTTTGAAAAAATCAATTATATGCCAAGTTCAGTAAAAGTGAATTTTGGCTCAAGGAAGTAGGATTTCTGGGACATATTGTCTCGAGAGATGGAGTCCGAGTAGATCCAAGTAAGATTTCGGCCATAATGGATTGGAATCCACCAAGAAATGTCTCGGAGGTTAGAAGTTTTCTAGGCCTAGCTGGCTATTATAGACGATTCGTCAAGGGGTTTTCTATGATTATAACCCCGATGACTAAATTGTTACATAAAAATGTGAAGTTTGAGTGGACAGAAAGATGCCAACAAAGTTTCGAGAAACTGAAAGCGATGTTGACAGAAGCTCCAGTTCTGGTACAACCTGAGACAGGGAAAGAATTTGTGATTTACAGCGATGCATCCTTAAATGGATTAGGCTGTCTACTTATGCAAGAAGGAAAAGTGATTGCTTACGCCTCAAGACAGTTGAAGCCACATGAGAAGAATTATCCGACCCATGATCTAGAGTTGGCTGCCATAGTCTTCGCATTGAAGATATGGAGACACCACCTATATGGTGAGAGATGTCGGATCTTCACCGATCACAAAAGTTTGAAGTACTTGATTCCGCAGAAAAAAGTTGAACTTAAGGCAGCGGAGATGGTTAGAGTTGATAAAAGACTATGAATTGGTCATTGACTACCATCCCGGGAAGGCGAATGTGGTCGCCGACGCTTTGAGTAGAAAATCCCTATTTGCATTAAGGGCAATGAATCCACAGATGACTTTATCCGACGATGGTTCTATTCTAGCTGAATTGAGAGCTAGAACAACTTTCCTCCAAGAGATCATTGAAGCTCAAAAAGAAGATAGTGGATTACAAGCCAAGAGAGCTCAGTGCGAGACAGATGTTGAGTCTGATTTCCAGATTAGTCCCAATGGAAGTCTGATGTTCAAAGATAGAGTTTGTGTACCGAGAAAGGAAGAGCTTATTCAGGGAATTTTGCGTGAGGCCCATAACAGATGTTTGTCTATACATCCGGGTGGTACCAAGATGTATAATGACTTGAAGCAACAGTATTGGTGGCCGAGAATGAAGAAAGATATTTCAGAGTTTGTTTCCAAATGCTTGATTTGTCAGCAAGTAAAGGCTGAACATCAAGTACCTTCGGGTTTGCTTCAACCCATTTTGGTTTCGGAGTGGAAATGGGACCGTATTACTATGGATTTTGTAACGGGTCTACCATTATCTCCGAGCAAGAAAAATGTTGTATGGGTTATAGTTGATAGACTCACGAAGTCAGCTCATTTTATACCTGTACGAGTTGATTACTCACTAGACAAGTTGGCAAACTTGTACATTTCAGAAATAGTAAGGCTTCACGGTGTTCCATTGTCAATCATCTTGGATAGAGATCCGAGGTTTACATCCAGATTTTGGAAGAAGTTACAAGAGGCCTTGGGTACAAAGTTTAACTTTAGTACCGCTTTTCATCCTCAAACTGACGGTCAGTCGGAGAGGTTAATTCAAGTACTCGAGGATATGCTCAGATGTTGTATTCTTGAATTCCAAGGCAGTTGGGAAAAGTTTCTCCCATTGGTAGAGTTTGCCAATAATAGTTTTCAGTTGAGTTTAAAGATGGCGCCTTATGAGGCTCTATATGGGCGAAAGTGCAGAGCGCATTTATTTTGGACTGAACTTAAGGAAAACCAAATTCATGGGGTTGATTTGGTTAGAGAAGCTGAAGAGAAAGTGAAAGTGATACGAGAATGTTTAAAAGTTGCATCAGATAGACAGAAGTCCTATTCGGACTTAAAGAGAAAAGAGATAGAGTATCAAGTCGGAGATAAAGTTTTCTTGAAAGTGTCACCATGGAGAAAAGTTCTCAGATTTGGCCGGAAAGGCAAGTTGAGTCTACGTTTTATTGGACCGTATGAGATTACCGAGAAAGTTGGGCCGGTAGCTTATCGATTGGCTTTGCCATCAGAGTTAGAAAAGATTCACGATGTGTTTCACGTGTCCATGTTGCGACGCTACCGATCAGACCCTTCACATGTAATTACCCCGTCAGAGATAGAGATTCATCCCGACATGACTTATGGTGAAGAACCAGTTAAGATTTTAGCTCGGGAAGTCAAGCGGCTAAGGAATAAAAGTATTGCCCCGTAAAAGTATTGTGGCAAAGACATGGAATAGAAGAAGCTACGTGGGAACCGTAAGAAATCATGAGAAACCATTATCCAAACTCGTTATCTTTGGTAAGATTTTCGAGGACGAAAAATTCCTAAGAGGGGAGAATTGTAACATCCCGATTCAGGGGCCTAGTCGAATAGTGGTGCGAGACCACAAATCTGAGTTAGTAAATTGAGTTCTTAAGGTTTATGACATGTTTTCATGATAGTATTAAAGTTCCATGTAGAAATTTTGTGAAATTGACATGGAATGACCAAATAGGACTAAATTGCAAAAGTTGCAAAATATGAGTTTCTAGAAGCTTTTTGTATGAAATAGCTTTAGAATATTAATTAGAAGTCCTTAAATAGCAATTTTCCCAAATTATAAGTTTTGGACAAAAATGGACATGAGTTAGTAATTTGTAAATTTTTAAAGAGAAAGGCATTTTGGTCATTTACCATTTAAATGATTAAAATAGGAAAAAGATGATAAAAATTTCATTCATCTTCTTCCTCATTGCCGAAATTTTCAAAGAACCCATAGCTAGGGTTTGTTCATCTTTCAAGCTTGCTAGTAAGTTCATCTTAGCCCCGTTTTTAATATTCTTCGTATTTTTGAAGTTCTCGTATTATGAATTAGCTATTTTTAGCTATAAAATAAGCTAAGATGCATGTTCAAAAATCTACCCAAGAGTGACATGCTTGTAAAATTATATTTTATGGAAGTCTATGAGAGTTTGATGTTAGATAAACATCTTTTCCTTAGTGAATTTCATGAAAAATGATAGTATGGACTAATTTGTAATAGTTATGAAATTAGTCATATCTATTAAAAATAGTGAGAATTGATGATTGTTATAGTAGAGAAAATGAATCATCTAAGCATGAAGTTTAAGAAAGTTGAATGAGATTCATTTTACGAGCCTTGGGGCAAAAGTGCAAATATGAGAAATTATAGAGGCAAAATAGTAATTTTGCCAAAGTATGTGTTAAGAGTCATTTTAGTCAATGTGAGTATTAAATGATCTATTTGTGATTATAGATCAAGAAAAACGAAGCCCGGATCGAAACCGAGGCAAAAACAAAGTCGAGGACTAAATTGCATATCTACATACATTTTTGTATATTGAGGTAAGTTTGTATGATTTCCAAGATCTATGATTTCTATTATTGAATTGCTTAGTATAATGTGCATTATTTCGATGGAATGCTTAATGCTATGTTAAACAAAGAAATTAATGAGATTAAGTATGAGTAAGTCCCGATTGAAGATGAATTTCCCAGGATACTCGATCCACCACATGAGATAAGAAAGTCCGTATAAGACCAAGCCAAGGCATGGCATCGGCAATCAAGCGAGTTATCATGTAAGTCCAAGGCAAGCTTGGCATTGAGCCAGAGTTATCATGTAAGTCCAAGGCAAGCTTGGCATTGAACAGAGTTATCATGTAAGTCCAAGGCAAGCTTGGCTTTGAACAGATTGTCATGTAAGTCCAAGACAAGTCTTGGCATTGAAAAGTTATCAAGAGAAAGAAATTTCATGTAAGTCCCACCCAAGGCTCGGCATTGACCAGTTCCACGAGTAAAGACTTCAGATAAGTCCATGTCAAGACATGGCCTCGAAACCGAGATGAGAAATTCCATGTAAGACCGTATCTAGGATATGGCTTTGGCATCAAGTTACGAGGGATGAGATTTAGTATCCTCGGTTATTCGCAGAAATTCATCGGGTAAAATGAGTAAAGCTAAAATGAGATGGCAAGAAAGTTAAGTAAGCAAAGCTATTATCAAGTTAGAAATGAGTATTACTCATATTATGAATGATGAGCTAGAGATTATAATTATTATTGTAGAGTATGTTGATCTATGTGATCAAGTGATACAGGTACCTTGTTTACCTCACGAGTATGAGACTAGTAAATATCATGAGATATGTAAGAATCAGTATGAGTAAGTAAGCTTAAATAGTTGAAATTTATGATACCATTGTTTATGCTAAATGGGTTATATTGAACAAGTATGTTGCTATGTGCATTATATGCAAACTTACTAAGCTAAACGCTTACGTCCTTTATTCTTTCTTTCCATAAAGTCCCGCCAAGCTAATCTCGTGGATCATCGTCATCGGAGCTCGGAGCATACTATCAATCGCTATTTTGGTATAGCCAAGTTGTTTATATTAAGTATGGCATATATAGGAAACATTTCATTTTAAGTTATGTTTTAAAACTAGCCAAAATGTTGGCTACCAAGCTTAGTATTCTTTTTGTATATGGTCAAAGAGATGAGTCATGAATGATTAAGTATGTATGTTTTAATCTATCAATGGGGTATTCATCATTGTTCATGTTAGATGTAATACTTGAGTTGCTGAATTGAGCTTGAGTTTGGTCTTGATTTCAAGGTGGCAATTGGCTTGGTAAATAGCCTCTAAGTGCCCACACGGATGGACACACGGGCGTGTATCTAGGCCGTGTGCACCCTGCACCTTTGTATCTTAAGTCAGATTAGACCACGGACTAGTCACACGGGCATGTGTCTAGACTCTAGGCCGTGTTAAGGTAGTCAGTGTGCACCACGAGTGGTAAGCACGGGTGTGTGCCTTGGCCGTGGGGCATTGGCAGAATGCTGGGGTTTTAGGCACGGTTTGGGGCCACGGGCGTGTCCAAGCCGTGTGTAATTTGCCAGTATCCACCACGGGTGAAAGACACGGGTATGTTTTAGGGGTGCATGGGTGTGTCCCATACAAAATGGGCGTGTGACCCCTGCTCTAAAGAAAAGTTTCTGAATAAGTTCCGAAAGTTTTTAGATAAGTGTTTAAGGCCTCGTAGGCTCATGAAAGGTATGAATAGACTGAGAAAGAGAAGTTTTTAATTCGGAACAAAATTTTATAGCCCGTAAGTACAGGTTTAAGTGAGTTCAAGCATGGTAATGTCTCGTATCTAGTCTTGGTCTCGGACTCGGGTATGGGGTGTTACAATCCCTGAGCTCGTAGCTAAACTTCAAGACCTATAACACCATACAAATAAAACACACACACAGTAAGCTATCATAGCTTAGCAAGTTATAAGCAATTACAATACAATGAATTAGATATTTTAATGATCAACCCACACATTCCATAACCTTTAAAACAAACTATCTCAACATTCGGTAATAGCATTCATGTAAGTTTATAATCTTCTTCTTAACTCAAGCAATTTCATGCATATATATACATATATATATATATAATACTGAAATTCACTCTCACATTCAAATCTTATAATCTTCATATAAACATACATGATACAGTATTATCATTTTTAACAATGAAACTTACTTACCATCCATAAGATAGTTTATCTTATCATACCTGTTCTTTATACTTACTCTTTTGTACATTCGATAAATATTACAGTTAAGAAATCGGCAACCTGTACACTTCACACCAAAACATAATAACAAATCACGTGCTTAATATTAACATATTAATTCCTTGCGCATATAATACCGAAATCCTCGTAACGTATCGCACACTTAGTGCCGTTACCTTAATTCTCATATTAATAGTGATATATGACCGATTTTGCACACTCAGTGCTCGGTATTTAAACTCACACACTTAGTGCTCATTGACCGATTTCGCACACTTAGTGCTCGGTTTTTAAACTCGCACACTTAGTGCTCATTGACCGATTTCGTACACTTAATGCTCGGTATATAAGTTCTCACACATAGTACTCATTATCAGATCTCCTCCTCATTCATATAAACACATATGATCTCATTTCCTTTCATATATATACACATATATTTATATATGTTCCAACCAACCTATTCATCCTATAAAACATCATCACATTCGGCAATATCACATAAATATGTATACCCACCTATTCAAATACAACCACCTCCATTTCAATTTCGCATTTAACAATCTCTTAATATATATAAATATCCATTCAACTCAAATAAATCAAAAGCTTATATATATATATATATACCAACCTTACATTCGGCTAGTATATAATTCATTCAATGTCATATTCGGCACTAAGAAATTAAACATACTTACTTCTATTTAACATATGCACATTAATATAGATTAAAATTCAATTCAACCAATTGCTTAAAAACTTACTTCGGATATCGACGAACTTTGTTTTTCCGGCTATTCAATTATTTTCTCCTTTCCCCGATCCAATCCCGATCCTTTTTGTTCTTAATCTAAATCAATTTCAAATTAAACTCATTCAACATATTTTCACTCAATTTAGTCCAAAAACACATAATCTAGTAAATTACATTTTTACCCCTGACATTTACAATTTTTACAATTTAGTCCCTATTGCATAAAACACAAAATATGCAAAATTTGAACACACTCCTTTAGAGCCGAATGTTACTCATGTCCATACAAATACATGCATTCCATTTATTTCACATTTTGACCCTTCAATTTACAAATTTCACAATTTAGTCCTAATTACTCAAAATCATCAAAATTTCCAATACAAAACATGTAAATCTAAAACATATCTCTAATATATAGTCATCAACCATCACAAAACACAAATTTTCATCAATGGCCGAATTCCAAACATGCATCAAAATCGAAAATTCTAGCATGGGTCGGATAGTATTCGAAGCAACGATCTCAAAAACGTAAAAATTAACAAGAACCGAGCTAAATACATACCTTAAATCAAAGCTTACAAGGGCCGAAGGTTTCAAGCTCAAACTCTCATTTCTTTCTCTTAGTTTCGGTCAAATGAAAATAAAAAGATGAACATGCAACACTTTTTTTTTATGTTTTCATTATAATAAGTTTATAATATATTATTATTATTAATATAAACTTAACATATAAAACAAATATATATATATAAATGCATTATAAAAGCATATTGCCGTCCACTAGTCTTATAAAAAGGAAAATTTACAACATAAAACCTCCTCATTATAAAGACACACTATTTAAGCCACTCAGTTAAATAAAAGGCTACTTTTACCACTTATGCGATTTAGTCCTTTTCCTTAAATCAAACACACAAACGGACAAATTAACTCACGAAACTTTAACACATGTTCAATCATATACTATAGACACCAAATACATTATTAAAAATATTTTTCTAATTTGGATTCGTGGTCTCGAAACCACCGTTCCGATTAGGGCCAAAATCGGGCTGTTACAATATAATTGATTCTTAATATGAATAATAAAGGTGAAGAATGTCCGTATTTATTCCATAAAGTCTGGTAATGCTCTATAAACCTATTCTAGTGACGGATAAGGGTTAGGGGTGTTACAGTTATTAGCATCAGAGCTTCGGTTTAGCCGATTCTCGAAACGAATGTAGTGTGTAAAGTGTCTAGAAATACATGCCATATAAATCTGTGAGAGAGTGATGTGTATGATCCGATCTAACCCTTATTTTTCTTATAGATTGTAAAGATGTCAGATAGATCTGAACATACTGAACACGATGAGGCTAATAGTAGAGTTCAGACATCCGAACACGGGACAAGTAGTAACGTCCCAATTCCTCCGGCTCGAAAATAAGAACTTAAAAACATGTTCTTTGGATTTATGAATCAATGGTTTAATGAATTTATGCAAGAGAGAAGTCAGGCTCAACAACCTCCTCCCCCTATTGTACCACCTATAGAAATAATTTTGGGTCCTTGTAACCATTGTCACCAATCGTAATAAAATTTGTCCACCTTAACCAAAATTTTTATTAACTTTTGTAACATCCTAGATTAGGGGTTATGCGTTTGGAGCATAACTCAAGTGCTAGTGGGTTTTAAGGGTATTTGGAGATGTTTTAAGAGTTTTTAAAATTCTAGGATGAAAGGGAAAGCTTTGGAAAATAGTTGGATTTTTGGGTTTAAAAGAGGAAACTAGGCAAAGAGGCCTTAAAATAAATTATGTGGGGTTTAGGACATAAGAAATTAATTGGCAAAGTGGCTTTGGGCGCTAAGGAGCAATGGGGCTTCAGGAGGGAAGGGGTTCGAGCCACAGAATCGCACTTGGGAGTTTTATTTTTGGCGTTAAAAGGGGAATTGGGCCAGGGAAGCCTTAAGGAAAAATTGTGGGCGTTCTTGGCATAAAGCAGGCCTTGGTAAAGTGGCTACAATGCGCTACTTAAGGCCTGGAAATAACGCCATAACAGGTCTGGAGTTCGAGTCTTGGGCGCGGCATAAGCGTGTTTTATTTTTGCAAGTTGGCGTTTGTAACAACCCGAACCCGGCCCAAACATTATGACCGAATTTGGTTTGTTACGGAGAAAAACTTTTTGAAACCATTTTAAAACCAATTTAGGTTTTGTTGAAAACTTCTCGTTTTTTGTTATCTTGCCGGAACCATACTTAGATTTAATTTGGAAATTTAATTGAGTCAGGTTGTTATACAAATTTCAAATGTGCCCGATGGCACGATAAAACATTTTCGTGTTAATCTAAGAAAAACATGTGATTTTAATTTAATTTTAATAATATAGTTTAAAACAAAGTATCCAACATATAAGAAATAACAAAAGTGAAGTATATGGAGGCCTTATTACATCCAAAATAAAAATAAACCAATAATAAATTAAAATAACTAAGTTTAAAGTTCAATTTATTCAAGTCCACTGCATGGCCACCTCGAGTCCAACCGGCTCCTCAACCGCCATCTACAAGTCACCTGAAAAATGTTAAAGGAGAAGGTGAGTCACCAAGACTCAGTATGTAATCCTTCCCCCGTATTTAAACAATTTCATACACAGCATATAATCAATCATCATGTACTAAGTCATGCACCCGACCTAGCCAACCAAACGCCTTTGTCTACCCCATGTGGTACAAAACCACTGGTGACCGTAGTCACAATGTGTTACCAAAACACTGGTGGTGCCAAACCACTTTGGTGACATATAGTCACGATGTGATGCCAAATCACCGGAGGTGCTAAACCTCTCGTGTCCGTGAGACACAATCGTTGATGGGGCCAACCCATCGTGTGTGATGCCAAATCACCGGCGCCAATCCCTTATGATAATCGTGGGGCCAACCCACTGTGGTGCTAAGCCACCGGGGCGAGACGCGATGAGGTACCAAACCTCTGGAGGTACCAAACTCGTGACCGTAGTCACAAAGTGTGTTACCAAAACACTCGTGCCCGCCGGCACGAATATACCGCCCCTCCACTCATCAACCCATATCAAGTATTTATAATACTCATGCCATCATATGTTTAATCACATATATCATATCTATCATTAATCATAAACAACATATCATGCTTTCCAAAAGCATCATAAAATCTCATAATCAATCGTGGACTTACTCGTATCCTTGCTTATGCCATTCATGGTATTAACATCTACATAGATCCAATTATCACATGCAAAAGATTTAGTACATTTAATTAACTATAAGTGTGTATGTACACACCGTCACCACCGAATCGCCTAAATCCCAAAAGAGATGTCGGCCACCTAGATCTCATGGTCCCTATATTCGCCAAATACATGGGTTAGTACCATGGCCTATTCGGTCAAACCAATACAATTGAAAAGGGTTCCTTGTGAACCCAAAACATTACCCGAATGTCTTTGAACCCAAGCCACTATACTCCAATTGGTCTTGCTTCCCCTCAAATCGGCAACTATTAGTAGCCTTTTAATAGCCTTCACTTTTCTTAATTAGAAGAATAATTTCTTATAAGCAAGCACTTACCACTTACTTACCCAAATCCGATTGTTAAGGAATGAAAGATCCGATCTCACCGCTTTGAGATCCCGAAGTACCTAAAAGGAATCGATTACAAAGTGTTTAGGAGCCTTTCTCGCCGAAAATCAAGCACTTACTCTTGTAAAAGTCGACAGAATATGAATGAGAAGAACAATAGGCATTCGGCCTAGATACTTACTTTCTTAAATCGTTTGCCAAGGAAGATTCAAGGAGATCTATCCTACTCCAATATTCGGCCAAGATGGGTTCAAGGAAGGAAGAGAGATTCGGCACACAAGTGAAAAGTAGATTCGGCTATAGTTTAACAAAAGGGGAGAAGAGAGTTCGGCTAGTGTGGAAAAGAGAAGAAAAGGAGAGGGATTCGGCAAAGAGTTTTATGAAAGAAAAATAAAAGAAAGAGAGGGATGAGGGGATAAGTGGTTCGTCCAAGAATCAAGAGAGGAAAGGTGAAAGCAAAAGGGGTTTTTGATTTTGAGAGAGGATAAAAGGAAAAAAAATGTTAGCCGAATTTGTCGGGTAAAAGACTAGAAAAGAATTCGGCTCCCCTTCACATAATCTCCATGCCGTCCCACTCTACTCCAACAAGGAGTTTAAAATTCAGCAATTACCTTGAATTGCTCTTGACCACACCTTTGAAGATATTCAAAATAATTTGAATTACTCACCTACCTATTTTCCTCTCACAACTACTAAGGATGTAATCAATTAAATCTACTTAAATAAAAAGAAAATCCTTATATTATCATCGTTATCCCTTATTATCCCATCAAATAAATAAAAACAAAGAATCCATGTGCTTGCCAAACTCCAGCTGAATGCAAAAACAAGGAACCAAAGACCCATATGCCGTCCACTCGCACGCCTTGTTCTTTGCAAAATAAAAGAAAAACCACCCGCGCCCATAGGTCTCGAACATGGGACCTGGGGAATCAAAGAGACCAAGTAGCGCCCAGCCATTCGGCCAACTCGCCTTTTATGTCAAAAATCCCCAATATTTATTTTTAAATCCTTCCTTCTTCAGCCCATCACCACATAACAAAATTAAAACGCCAAAATGCCGCTCCAGGCCCTCGAAACCGCGCCCTCTCTCCCCTCCAGCGTCTAAATGACGCACGCTAGCCACTCCGCCAATTGGACTTTCATGTCCACCAACCCGCACCATTAATTTTTAAGGCATACTTAGCCCAGTCCTTTGACGCACAAAAATAAAACAAAATTGCTGCCCCAGCAGCTCGAACCCTTGCTCCCCTAGGCGTCACCTTCCAAAGCCCCCAAGCAGCGCCTCCACGCCACTTTGCCAGATCCTTTCTTGCGTTTTAAACTCCCCCAATTTATTTTTAAGGCCTTCCTGCCCATTTTCCCCTTTATACCCTAAAAATCAAAAATTTTCCAAAGCCTTCCCCTTTCATCCAAGCATTCTTAGAACCTCTAAAACTCATCCAAGCACTCCCAAAAACCTACTAACACTTGATTTATACCCAATATGCACAGCCCCTAAACCAGGGTGTTACAGCGTTAGAGAGAAGAAGTGGACGGCACTTGGACTTCAATTAGATAGAGATAAACCTTGTTTTTCTTTTAAATATTTGGCTATAGATAGTGGATAAATAAGATTTTATTTCTTTTAAATATTTGGCTATAGATAGTGGATAAATAAGATTTTATTTTATTTATTTTAGGAGTGTGATAATGTGATAAAGGAGGGGATAAGCTTGGTTAATATTTATTTTCAATATTCCGCTAAAAGTAGGATAATTGTTAATTTATTTATTTTTAGTTTAGATTAGTAGATAGAAGATAATTATTGTTTTATTTTTATTTATTTTAGTTTAATAGGTGATAAGAGATGACTTAGGAGTTTGATAAGGGATTAATGATGGATAATTTTTATTCTATTAATTAAGGTGGATTTATTTTAAGTTGATAAATAGAAGATTAGTATAGATTTATTTTATATATTTTGAATATGTGTTCAAGAGTTATTATAGGAGAAGGAAGTGGAATTTGAGAGGAGGTAGGAGTGCCGAAATTGAGTAGTATAAATAGGGGTGCCGAATTTAGTTTCTTTTCCCCATTAGTGCCCTTTTTCCCTTGTGCAAAGCCGCTTATGTTTCATTCCTCTTTTCTATTTGTTCTTGGCCGAATCTATATCCCTTTCCCAATTCCTTTCTTTTATTTTTGTTAGCCGAATCTTCCCTTTGCCACCGCTGCCGTATTGCTCAACTCCTTCTTCTCTTCCTTTCTTTAAGAATTCTTTTAAAAGCCGAAATACTTTGGTGAACCATAGCCGAATCCTCTAGGCAAGAAACTCCTCTACTTTTGTGTTTTCTTCTTCACCATAAAAGAGCCGACCTATTCTCATTTAGTCTTCACAAGCAACAATAGTGCCAGCGTTAAGGAGTCTTAGAAGAGCCTCTTGGATTCGACTACTCAAGGTGAGTTAATGTGGTATTCGGCCATAGGCCATTTTATAAGTTTAGGTATGACCGATTGTGTATTATGATTTTTAGGGGCTAATCGACAAGTAAGCAGAGTATCGAGATTCTAGATCGTGTTAGATTCGAGTAGTTCGGAATTTCGCTAAATAATTAGGTGTGTGATTAACCCACCGTTTTCCGGGTTTTTGCTATATCTGTATGTGTTGATTGTGTACTAACAAGTGCAGTAAAAGTTATGAGATGGATACCCTCAAGGGGTATGTCGATAATCCGGTAAGTACCAAACCTGATGATATGTGATTATTAATATGAATATGTGATAATATGCTTGATGAACACGCTCATGCATCATTACATTGTATCATTATTTTATGTGGCATGTGCATGGGTTGGGTTATGAAAGAAGGACAGGGTGTACTTCGAGTACGTGGTTTGATGTTAGCCTTGAGCTACATCGTGGATTGACGTTGACTGAGGTCACGTTGTGGATTATTTGCGATTAAGTTCGCGTGGTTTGATGAGTGGCTATGTGCCTCATCGTGGTTGATATCGGCTATGTGCCATATCGTGGTTGATGAGTGACTATGTGTCCCATCGTGGTTTTGGTGTTAGCTACGGCTACATCGTGGATTGGCGCTGACTGAGGTCGCGTTGTGGATTATTGTGCTTAATTGCACGTGGACGGCATTGATTGCCTTTTGGAGTGAAAAGGAGAGGGTGAT
The DNA here is from genome assembly GCA_025698515.1 of Gossypium sturtianum. NCBI lineage: Eukaryota > Viridiplantae > Streptophyta > Magnoliopsida > Malvales > Malvaceae > Gossypium > Gossypium sturtianum. Next base: position 10,926,339 of record CM046952.1, on the reverse strand, counting down.
TTGATAATCCCCGGTGTGTGGTAAATTTCGATAAGGGGGTGTGTAGAGGATGGACCCTAGGTGGGTTGGGCTTCATAATTGCATAACTTTGCATGTGAATGTGATATGAATATGGGCCAAGCCCAGAATGTGGTAGTATGTGAATATGATACTTGACATATGGGTTAATATGTGGTTAACATGTGGGTGGAATTCGGTGGTTTAATTACACACTTGAGTCAGTGTGACTCACCCAAATATTTTATCAAACATCGCAGTGATATGATGATCGGACCGGGTTGGAGTGGATACGAGGTGGCCCATGCGTAAGATAATTTAATTAATTAAGTATTTATAGTTTCAGTATTTTGATTAAGTCTTTATTGTATTAAGGCCCATTAAAGTGTTTAAGGTTGTTTAAGTATTTTTCATTAAGTTTAATTATTATATTTATTATGGATTGACAATTTAAATATTAATTGCAAATGATTTTATTTTCTTAAGTGTGTATAATAAAGTTCTGAATCCGGTGTTTTCATAATAATTTAATTTTTACCTAGAATATTTTAAGTCACGAAAAGGTTTTATTAAAGGAAACAAATTTTTAACGATTTTTACTCTTAAGTAAGAATATTTTCGAACGTGTTCATGATGGCATTTCAAATTCGGTCGTAGTGAATGGGCCGGGTTTGGGGTGTTACAACTTTCATCACCAAATAATTTCTTTATTAATCTTTTATATATGGGTTAGCTTCTTTGCTTGCTTAGTTGTTTCAATTATCTTCAGATTCTTGTCACTATATATTTTGGAATTAAAAAATATATTAAATGTAAAAATGTGATTTTTTTAATGAAAGTTATTTTAAAGATAAAATGTGAAATTGATACCAATATAAAATTTTAACACGAATATTTTATGGCATAATTAATAATTCAATTTTAATATAAATATTCAATATGACTAAATAATTCAATAATATAAATAATATAAAATGTGAAATTTAATTTAATAATATAAATAGTAGATATAAATAAAATTATTACTATTTATGTTTAGTGATTTTTTTTGGATAATTTTGATTTTTTATTTGAGAGTAAAGGGTGAGAAGTAAAAGTTTAGGGAAAAATAAAAAGTTTTGGGGAATAAAAGTTTGAGGAAAGTAAATAGGGGAGTAAAATTTTGAAGGGAAAATATTAAAAAAAAATTGGAGGAGATGGGTTTGGGGTAGATGGGAGGTGAGATGGGAAGGGAGTAAAAGTTTTAGGGAAAAGTGGGAGGAGTAAAAATTTTGGGGAAAATAAAAAATTTTGAGGGATTTTGGGAGTAAAATTTTGAGAAAAAGTAAATGGGAGAGTAAAAATTTGGTGGGAAATGGATTTTGGGTAGATTGGGGGGTTGGGATGGGAGGGGAGTAAAAGTTTTGGGGGGGAAGTGGGAAGGAGCAAAAGTTTTGAGGGAAAAGTAAAAAGGTTTGGGAGTTTGGGGTAAAAATGTAAAATATTATAGTTTGATATTCGAATTATTCGAATTATTCGAGTTATTCGAATTCGAAAACTCAACTCAATTTGAACTCGAAATTCGAAAAAAAAAATCGAGTTGACTCGAATAACTCGATTAACTCGAATAACTCGATTCGTTTAACTCGAAATTCGAATTTTTTTTCAATTTTTTCGAGTCGAATCGAGTTTTGCTCACCCCTATAAGGGACAATATAAACATTATATAATTGATTCTTAATATGAATAATAAAGGTGAAGAAATATCCGTATTTATTCTGTAAAGTCCGTAATGCTCTATAACCCTGTTCTGGTGACAGATAAGGGTTAGGGGTGTTACAAAATCAAATCATTTTCTACTTCAAACTCAATACATACTTATACTGATAATGAATTATCCAGATTATTCATAATACTTACCCACATATTTATTACAAAACGCAAATCCACCCCCAATGGCAAAAAACTCAGATTCCATAAGAATTCGAAGTAAAACATAATACTATTCAGATATGACGGATACCAGATACCCAAATTTCAACACTACATAACACAGACAAACTTAAATTGTCAATTGCTTATATCTTTCACAACTACGAATACACCCATATTCAAGACTAACAGATTACCATAGTGGATACCCTTTTTGAACATACAGATACACCTTTTCAAGAACTCCCTTTAAAACTTATTCGATTACATCATCGATCTAATTCAACCAAATTAACTTTAGATGAATCATAACCTTATCATAGCAATATCACACACAGAACACTCAGAATTTATTCAGAACTTACCATAAGGGCGGTGTAACACCCCTATACCCGATCCGCCTATATAGACCCGGTATAAGATTATTACATTTAGTGCCAAAGCGATTTTGGCTAGACATTGTATAATTCAATCAATCATACATAATGTATTAACTTATTTAACCCAAAAATTATTAATATAAACATCCGAGATTATTAATGGATATTCGTTTGCGTTTGGAAATGATTTAAAAATTGTTTTTAATCAAAACATGGGCAAAGTATCGATACTTAAACAAAAGGTATCGATACCTTATGAAAGGTATCTATACCACTGCACAAAATCGATACCAAAATAGCATTCTGGAACTCCAAAAATTCAAGTTTTGATGAAGGTATCGATACCTAGGCTTTAATATCGATACCCACCTAAAAAAGGATACCAAAATTGCTCTCTATTTCTCAAAATTTTGATTTTTGGGTCAAGATATTGATACCTTACCCTCAGGTATCGATACCTTGGGTTATAATGACAAAAAAACAGTTGGAAAATTTGCTAAAAAGCCCCCTGCACTAATTTAAAACATTCAAACACTTCCAAACCAATTCAATTACCCTCAAACTCATTAAAATTTGCCACAAAATCCATGTAATAACATCATATATGCATGAATATGTTAAGCTATTATAAATTCCTTTCAAGAGCTAACAAAATATGCCATTAGATCACCAAAATAACAAGGTTTCCAAAGTTTGTATTTTTAGTCCATTTAACATTCACATATACCAAGAACCTATGAACATGCCATACTAAATCCAAAATTCATACATAAAACCTTGCCTTTTGGAAAGGTGATGAGATGGGATGCACTCGACCTCGATATTAGCCCAACGGGATCTATTGCACCTATGCGTTAAAGAATTAACGTGGTAAGTTTGTGAAGACTTAGTAAGTACTTCAAGATTTTTAAAATCTACTACTAATAAAAATATAAAATAAAATTATATCCATTTTATAAACATATAATTCATATCAAATTAGACCCTAGAGTTTAACATTTTTCTAAAATCATACTTACCATTACTTACTGTAACCCATTAATTGATAATAATTAAATTACGACACTGTAGCCCAATGTAGACTAGCTGAACACTTAGGATATACGGAAATAAATTGATAATGCATTGTTAATGCATATCATATATCACTAAGCACAAAGTGCAAAATCATAATGATAAGCACCGAAGTGCAAAATAATAACGATAAGCACCAAAGTGCAAATTTTTACAACGATAAGCACTAAAGTCGAGCATTACCGGATACTCATATATTTGCTTATGTGACCCAGTTCACGTTCTAAGTTAGACAAATCAAGTGCCTCATCTTCAACTCTAGGAATTCTAGAAGGACGAGCATCAAAGCTTAAAGGAGCAAATGATGAAGGTGGTACCTCAATTTGTGACGTTTTTGAAGATGATTGTGTTGTCTGTGTAGTTTTCTTTTTTTAAAAAGAATTAATTATTTTCGACTTCATAACTACAATATCTTAAAAGATAAAAAAAATTAATAACTATAAACTAAAATTAAACTATAAAATTTAAAACACAATAATAAACAATAATAAAATTGTAAAAAGATGAAAAAAAACTTAGAATATGAACTCGATGTCGCGTTTGAAGGAAAGGCGTTGATAACAGTAAGCGTTAATAGCAATATAAAAGATTTATTTTTACTAGTTAACAAATTAAATTTTAACCTAAATTCATATTTAATATTAAATTAAAAAATCACCAACTATTATTCAAAAACAATAAATTTGTTGACTGGTAGGACCCATTATATAATATATTATATAAATATTTAAAGCTTAAGATATGAAGAAAAAAAACATTTGACCCTTCAAAGTTGGAAGGGAAGGCAAACAGCAACATGAGGGGGATTATCAAAAATTCATTTTTATAGTTTTAGGGGTCAGACTTACTTGCCCTTAATTTTACCACTGATATGTATATGATTGAGATAGTATCATAAATTAATTCAGCATCAACTTAAGATTAATGACAACATTATGATAAATAATTGTATTCATTTAGTAATTTTAATTTAATATATTTATGTGTTTAAATTTCGTTTTACTTGCAATATAATTTAATTTTTTTTCTTATAATATTGTACATATTTCACATATTATTATTGATAATTAATTTCAAATAATACATTTTATCATTTATCATATATTATTTTTAAACATAAATTTATATTTTATATTTCTAATTTCTAATTATAACATCGAAGGTGACACCTTCCGGCTCGTCTCATTTTGCCGGAATAAGCAAATTTTGGCCACAGAAATGGAATAAGTAATTAAAAAGTTAGTTGGAATTTAAAATCATGGTTTGAATGCCGTGTCACTCTCTTCGTCTCAAAGTTATAATTATACAGAAAGAAATCTCAATAAAGAAAGACAACAAAATTTACTTGAATAATACGTATATACGTGTTATCTATTGATTTATTTGAGTTTAGAAGAAGTAATGAAACGAAGTTAAAACTTACCATGCGCATATTCCCTCGGATTATTCCAATTTCCGAGCGTTTCATTAGTTGAAAGGATAAATTGACCGATTTTCAAAAGTTACATAATTATTTTAAAAATTATCGAATTGTTATATTTTAATCATTCATCCGTTAATTTCTGATAACATGGTACCTTAATTTAAAAGGTTAATAACTAATTTAGCCTCTAAAATATCTAATTGATACTTTTTAATTTTTTCTTAATAATAATTTTAAAAAAGTTAAAGGATAAACTACTCAGATAGTCACCCAAGCTTTAATGGGTTTCTATTTTGATCGTCAATTTTATTTTTGTTAATTTAGTCACTTCTATTAGATTAATTGTCATGTTTAGTCACTCTATCGTTCAAATGCCTTGGTCACTGAATAAAATACTAACATAACAGTCTTTTGATTGGTATAATAACAAATTTAGCCCTTAACGCTTTACACATTTTGTAAAGTTGGTCCTAATTCTAGAGAAATTCAACAAATTTAACTCCCAATGTTTGCACATCTTGTCAATATAGTCCAAATCTAAAAATTCAAAAATTTTATAGTTTTAGAAACTAGAAAATATATATAACTTATTATAAAAAAGACATAAAAATATATATAATTACATAAAGACTTAATTTCCATTTGGTCCTAATTCTAAAAAATCAATAATTTTAACCCTTAATGTTTACATATTTTTTCAATTTAGTCCAAATTCTAAAAATTCACAAAAAAAAATATTCAAAAAATAATCAATCAAAACCAAAAATCAAAGTAAGTAAAGTTTTCTTAGTTATAATTCATGAAAAACCTATAAAATGCTCCTACATTTGATATATGCAATTGCACAACATTGTGGTTAAAAATTTACAAGAAAAAATTTTCATTCTTGTTACCATATTTTTTATTCAACCAAACAAAAGAGAAACTTCGTAAAACAACATTCATCCCTTCTGTAACACCCCAAACCCGGCCCAAACACCACAGCCGGATCTGGCATGCCACTCAAAAGAGTTTTGTAAAAGATGTCACAATCTTCGGGAAATATTTTTCTTGTATTTAATCTTTTATTCGGGAAAACTTAATAACTTGATAAGTTTAAATAATATATAAATTTCACTTGTTGTTTTATGAATAAAAACCAAAATCTTAATACATGCCTTAGTTTAGTTAAAGTTTAAATGTCAATAATGAAAGCCCAAAATAAAACCCAAAGCAAAGTATAATAGTCTAGTGGCCCATGGCCTTATTACAACGAAACTTAAAACCCACTTAAGATAAATTTCTTAAAAATAAATAAATAAAGTGAAGTCTTTTTGCTGAATCCTCAATGCTCTGTCGCATGGCCACCTTGCTCCCTCCTCCAGCCCGGTCCGATGCACTAAGTGTCACCTGAAATGGTTAAAATAATTGGGTGAGTCGCGAAACTCAGTGTGCAACCCTCCTGCACCATCAGATTGGGCCTTAGCCCACAAATCAGCAAATAAAACATAATTTAGCAAATGACATACATAACCCAACCCAATCCTAGGTTTCCATCCGCTACACACCACCCTTACCTGCCAAGCACACCATTGGGGATTTCTATAATCAACCCACACCGCTACACACCATCGATGGCAGACATGCTGCAGTTAGCTGCTCATTGTCAGAGTTGTGACAGAGTCACCAGGCTGAAATGGCATAAGCCACCAGAACAGATCACTTCCCCTTTCATCATTCACCCAACCCCAAGCATACAGAGAAATCGGCATACAAATCATATTACTGAAGAAGGACAGAAATCACTAACCTGATGATTAGCCTTTACCCTCCTCGGGTTTTCAATCATAATGACGGGTTTTCGGCATTTAACAGAGTATAGCAGATTTATACATATATATATATTAGCACCCAATCTAATAGTGGGAAAGGTTACAAACCTGATTAATGTCGATACCCTTACTAAACCGATCTATAACTTTGCTCAAAAAGCCGGAAAGATGTGAAAATAGGGCCTCTCCTACAATCGGCCAAGGGTTAATAGATACCCGAATTTACACTTTGAAACTAATAGATTCCTCTTACTTTGAAATCCCGAAAGTAACACAATTCGAGTGTTACCGAACTATAACTTAAAGATCTATGCGATTGGCCCCACTTCAGATCCCGGAATGCCGAAAATAAGAGAGAAATAAGAGATTAGTTCTAAATAGCCATTCGGCTAGGGATTTTGAAAAACCGAAAAACATTGAAATCCTGAAATCAATACTTACCTATTGCTTCCTTCAAAATTCGGCACAAGCAGACTCCCCTGAAGAGAATTCGGCAACTTCAGGAGGTGTGATCTTAGTGATTTCGGCTTTTAGAGAAACAAAGAATTGGAAAAATATAAACAATGAGTGGTTAGTGAGATTCGGCCAAAAGAAAAGAATAGCAGGGTTTCGGCAATTGAGACTTCAAGAGCTTTGATTTCTGTCAGAAAAAGAAAAGAGAAGAGAGAGTTCAAGTTTGCCGAAAAATAAAAGAGAAATTTTTGAGAGAATTTTCAGAGAACATAATGAAGAATTCGGCACACCTTATCGCCTATCTGGTAGATTCTTTCCCCTTTACAGAGTCAAATTTTTGGCCAACTCTAGCCTCTTGGATGAGCTCTCATCTTTTCCCTTATCTTGATCTATTATCTCCACAAAAATAGCCTAATTCCTCTCTTCATTATCTGCCTATTATCCTTAAAATTAAACATAATAAAATCTCCTAAAATTTAGCCTTGTGCCGTCCCCTTTACTCTTCTAAGTGCCGAATTTTAGCCCTAAAACTTGGGCTTCAAGTCACAAAATTTGGGCCCTCCTCATGCACTTGTGACGCCACTTATAGCTCCTTTATCAGTGCCCTCTTCATTGTGGGCCACAAAGCCCAATATGTCACTTAAACTACTAAAACTTTATTTTAAATCCTTGAGTGTCTAAACAGAATATTTAAACAAAACATCAGCCCATTCTTGAGCCCAATCAGACCCCTAACCCTTTTAAATTAATATTTTAAGCACACATCACATAAAATGCACACCCATAATTCAGATATTACGCTTCTTCCTTTAAAATAAATTTCTACCTCGAAATTTACTCTGATCAAAAGAGATGGGGTACTCGCTGTCGTATAACATCCTTTGGCTCCCACGCCGCTTCTTCTGCGCCGTGATTTCGCCTGAACTTTGACCAAAGGGACGGACTTCTTTCTCAATACTTTTACGTCTCGATCCAACATTTGCACTGGTTCTTCCTCAAAAGATAAATCTGGCCTTACTTCAATCTCTTCCACCGGCACCACATGCGATGGATCAGAACGATAACGTCTCAGCATCGAGACATGAAACACGTCATGTATCAGCTCCAACTCTAAAGGCAAATCCAAACGGTAAGCCACTGGCCCCACACGTTCTAGTACCCGATATGGCCCAATAAACCGTGGACTTAACTTACCCTTCCGTCCAAACCTTATTACCTTCTTCTATGGAGATACCTTCAAAAAGACTTGGTCTCCTACTGAAAATTCCACCTCTTTCCGCTTTAGATCCGCATAAGACTTCTGCCGATCAAACGCTTCCTTCAATCGAGCCCGTATTAACTTAACTTTCTCCTCCGTTTCCGAAACTAGCTCAGGACCCAACACCCGACGTTCACCCAAATCCGTCCAACAAGTAGGAGTACGACATTTCCTTCCATATAACGCTTCGTACGGCGCCATCTGAATACTAGCTTGATAACTATTATTGTACGCGAATTCTGCCAAGGGCAAATATTCCTCCCAACTACCCTAAAGTCGATGATGCAACCCCTTAGCATATCCTCCAATATCTAAATTACCCTCTCACACTGACCATCAGTCTGTGGGTGAAAAGCTGTACTAAAGTCCAACCTTGTTCCCATTGCTTGATGAAGAGCCTTCCAAAATCGTGACGTGAACCTAGGGTCCCTATCTGATATGATTGACACCGGTACACCATGTAGTCTTACAACCTCAGCCACGTACAACTTAGCCAACTTTTGCAGAGAAAAGTCCACTCGAACCGGTATAAAGTGAGCAGACTTCGTCAACCGATCCACTATTACCCAAATCGAGTCCTTCTTAGTGGGTGTAAGGGGTAACCCACTAACGAAATCCATCGTGATTCTTTCCCATTTCCATTGGGGAATCTTCACCGGTTGCAACAACCTTGAAGGCAACTGGTGTTCAGCTTTGACTTGCTGACACGTCAAACACTTCCCCACATATTCCGTAACTTCTCGCTTCAAACCTGGCCACCAGAACTGCTCGCACAAATCCCGATACATCTTAACTCCTCCAGGATGCATAGCATAAGGGCTACTATGCGATTCCCGAAGAATCATCTGTCTTAACTCCACATCTTTTGGCATACAAATCTTCCCACAGAAACACAAAACTCCATCATTGTTCAGACTATAGTCCTCCATTCCACCATCCCGCGCTTGCAAAAGTTGAGCACTTAGGACGTCATCCACTAACTGTTTGTCCTTAACCTGACTCACCCATGTCGGCTTCACTTGCAACTCAGCTAGCAAACTCCCGTCGTCAAATAAACTCAGATGGGCGAACATCGCTCTTAGTTTTGATACTACCTTACGGCTTAACGCATCCGCCACCACATTCGCCTTACCCGGATGGTATTCGATCGAGCAATCATAGTCCTTCAAGAGCTCGATCCACCTACGTTGTCTTAAATTTAACTCCTTCTTTCTCCTAACACAACCACCTCCTCGCCTTCCGGGGTATTCAACACCACACGCTTGGTCTCACAATCCAACTTGGCACGATGCTTAATCAACCAATCCATTCCTAAAATAAGATCAAACTCTCTAAATGGCAATTCTATTAAATCTGCCGGAAACACTACCCCTTGAGTTTCTAACGGTACATCCTTAAATAGCTTGTCCACTACCCTAGATTATCCTAGGGGACTAACCACAGTCATCTTCCTAGTGGTTGTTTCAGAGTCTATACTTAGGGTCTCAGATACTGAACATGCAACATAGGAGTGGGTTGACCCAATATCAATCAAGGCAAGAAATGGTTTATCAAAAATCAAAAACATACCGGTTATAACATCCGGTGCGTCACCATCCTCCCGTCGGCGAGCTGCATAAACTAGACCCGGCTGCCTCGCATCTACATTACCTGCACCCCTACCAGGTGCTCCACGACCCCGACCGAATCCATTTCCACCTCTGGCTGCGCCACGACCCCTCTGTACTGGCTGACCACCTCTCCCATCCTGATCAGAACCTCGTCCGACCGGGCCGCACTCATCCTTCCGTGGATGCCCTTAATCATATGCTCCGTGGATCCACACCTGAAACATCCACCCGTTCTTCTTCTACACTCCCCAGAATGTGCTTTCCCGCACCAATTACATAATCGATTCTGTTCCCCAGCCAGAGTGTCGAGCACGAGCCGGCCCATCGAACCTAGGCCTTTTCTCGTGAATTCCCGATGCTCCTGCCGGCCCAAAATTTCTCTTATTCCTTCCCCGCTCCTTATCTCTTTCTTGTCTTTCAGTCTGTTTTACCTCATCAGCTATCTTAACCTTCTCCACTAGAACGGTAAAATCTCTCTCTCACTGCGGTGCTATCAAAACCCTTAACTCATTCTGCAATCCATCCTCAAACTGAACACAACGTTCATACTCGGTTTCTACCATTCCTCGAGCGTATCGGCTCAAGCGCAGGAACTTCGCCTCATATTCAGCCACAGATTTCCTTCCCTGCACCAAATTCAGAAATGCCTTCCTCTGTGCATCCACATAGCTGGCCTCAACATACTTTTCTTGGAATGACTCCTTAAAAAAATCCCAATCAATCCGGTCTGCAGCAGTACCCTCCTTTACCGTGAGCCACCACTGGTAAGCCTCGTCTCAAAGAAGAGACACGACCCCCTTCAACTTCTCCTCCCCCGTGAATCTAAATCGTCCATTATGCGCTCAGTTGCTTCCATCCAATACTCAGCTGTGTTAGGGGCTACGCCAGAAACACCTCTAAACATCTCCGCTCCGTTGGCTCGGAGTCGTTCGACACTGCATTTTGAGCTCCCGAACCTGCGCTCGCCCAAAGAATCCTTTCGAGGACCCCCAACATCGCCTGAGATACTGCATCATCTCCGGGTGCCTGATCCCGAAATTCTCTCTCTACAACCGGCAGCTCCGGCATCTCGTCTCCTGACCCATGGCCAGACCCTGCTGGCTCTGACACGGTCATCCTACCCCTACCACGACCACGCGGCAGACGTCCTCGACCCCTTGTACTCATTCTTTCGATCGACGTTTATCTGATTAAGAATTTTATGAATTAATAAGTTTCTTCCACTGATTAACCACGAACAGTCTTATGAACAGTAGTTTAAGAGTGGTTCTTTCGAATTCGGAATTACATCTACAAGTTTCAGTGTCAAGTTTGTCTCCTAGTTCTAAGAAACACATACATGCAATCATCAACATACAAATAGCATCCACGAACTTACTTTCTTTGTGTAGGGGTATTTTCGTCATTTCACTACCCGGAGGTATTTTCGTAATTTATCCTACATGGGTATCTTCGTAATTTTCCAAAAGAAATAGGGTTCCGTGGTGATTTCACAATCTGGGGTATTTCGGTAATTTTGTAAATCTGGGGTATTTCAGAAATTTTGGTAAGTTCGGGGATTTTAGTAATTTTCAAACCAGGGTACTTTGGCCATTTTTTTCAAATCGGGGGTATTCTGGAAATTTTTTTTACAAATCAAGGGTACTTTTCAAAATTTTACCAAAACTAAGGGGTTTTTTTTTTTTTTACACAGGGGTATCTTAGAGAATTTAATTTCAAAAGAGTAATAGTGGCGTTCAGGTGTTTGTGGTTTTTGATTGATGTGGTGTGTTGTATTTTTTTTTAAACCATTGACTTTGTAAATCGGGGTATTTCGAGGGTATATTTACAAATCATGGATATCTTGGTAGTTTTCAAAATAAGGGTATTTTAGCAATTTTGTGAAAATAGGGTGGCTGGTCCCTTTCGGGTTTTAGTTATGGATTTTGGCCCGTCAACAAATCCTCGCGGCTAGGGTGAATAGTCACTACGCACCAGGTAGGATTCCAGCGAAGAGGAGGTGAGTCACTAGGACTGCTTAAGTACCAGGCTCTTCCGGATCCAATCCTAGACATGCGCATACCTGTTGCCACACCCTAGTCTTGCGACTCGTTCACGGGTTTGTTTAGTGAAATTAAGTCTTATGAGATTGAAGGAGTTGTTTTAACTAAGCCTAGAGTCCATCAAGTTCTAATCTAAATAGTCTACGTCCCATACAGCCCATCAAGCCCACATATATATATATATCACACAATGGTTCAGAATACTTACCTGGCGGACTTGGGCCGGAGACGCAGGTGCCATGCCGAGCTAACAAACCTGTTATCATTTAAAAACATTCATGTTTTAAAAGCCCATCTTTAGAAAACGTTTTTGAGCCCATAAACCCCCAAAGTCGAGTTTTGAATCAGGCTCTGATACCAACTTGTAACACCCCAAACCCGGCCCAAACACCACAGCCGGATCTGGCATGCCACTCAAAAGAGTTTTGTAAAAGATGTCGCAATCTTCGGGAAATATTTTTCTTGTATTTAATCTTTTATTTGGGAAAACTTAATAACTTGATAAGTTTAAATAATATATAAATTTCACTTGTTGTTTTATGAATAAAAACCAAAATCTTAATACATGCCTTAGTTTAGTTAAAGTTTAAATGTCAATAATGAAAGCCCAAAATAAAACCCAAAGCAAAGTATAATAGTCTAGTGGCCCATGGCCTTATTACAACGAAACTTAAAACCCACTTAAGATAAATTTCTTAAAAATAAATAAATAAAGTGAAGTCTTTTTCTTTGAATCCTCAATGCTCTGTCGCATGGCCACCTTGCTCCCTCCTCCACCCGGTTCGATGCAATCGAGTGTCACCCAAATGGTTAAAATAATTGGGTGAGTCACGAAACTCGAGTGCAACCCTCCCGCACCATCAGATTGGGCCTTAGCCCACAAATCAACAAATAAAACATAATTTAGCAAATGACATACATAACCCAACCCAATCCTAGGTTTCCATCCGCTACACACCACCCTTACCCTGCCAAGCACACCATTGTGGATTTCTATAATCAACCCACACCGCTACACACCATCGATGGCGGATATGCCGCAGCTTAGTCGCTCATTGTCAAAGTTGTGACAGAGTCACCAGCCGAAATGGCATAAGCCACCAAAAACAGAGTTGTGACAAAGTCACCAGGCTGAAATGGCATAAGCCACCAGAACAGATCACTTCCCCTTTCATCATTCACCCAACCCCAAGCATACAGAGAAATCGGTATACAAATCATATTACTGAAAAAGGACAGAAATCACTAACCTGATGATTAGCCTTTACCCTCCTCGGGTTTTCAATCATAATGCCGGGTTTTCGGTATTTAACAGAGTATAGTAGATTTATACATATATATATATATATATTAGCACCCAATCCAATAGTGGGAAAGGTTACACACCTGATTAATGTCGATACCCTTACTAAACTGATCTATAACTTTACTCAAAAAGCCGGAAAGATGTGAAAATAGGGCCTCTCCTACAATCGGCCAAGGGTTATTAGATGCCCGAATTTATACTTTGAAACTAATAGATTCCTCTTACCTTGAAATCCCGAAAGTAACACAATTCGAGTGTTACCGAACTATAACTTAGAGATCTATGCGATTGGCCCCACTTCGATCCCTAATGCCAAAAATAAGAGAGAAATAAGAGATTAGTTCTAAATAGCCATTCGGCTAGGGATTTTGAAAAACCAAAAAACATTGAAATCCTCGAAATCAATACTTACCTATTGCTTCCTTCAAAATTCGGCACAAGCAGACTCCAAGAGAATTCGGCAACTTCGTGAGGTGTGATCTTAGTGATTTCGCTTTTAGAGAAACAAAGAATTGGAAAAATATAAACAATGAGTGGTTAGTGAGATTCAGCCAAAAGAAAAGAATAGTAGGGTTTCGGTAATTGAGACTTCAAGAGCTTTGATTTCTGTCGAAAAAAGAAAAGAGAAGAGAGAGTTCAAGTTTGCCAAAAAATAAAAGAGAAAATTTTAAGAGAATTTTCAGAGAACATAATGAAGAATTCGACAAACCTTACTGCCTATACAAGGCCGATTCTTTCCCCTTTACAGAGTCAAATTTTCGACCAACTCTAGCCTCTTAGATGAGCTCTCATCTTTTCCCTTATCTTGATCTATTATTTCCACAAAAATAGCCTTAATTTCTCTCTTCATTATCTGCCTATTATCCTTAAAATTAAACATAATAAAATCTCTTAAAATTTAGCCTTGTGCCGTCCCCCCTTACTCTTCTAAGTGCCGAATTTTAGCCCTAAAACTTGGGCTTCAAGCTGTCAAAATTTGGGCCCTCCTCATGCACTTGTGACGCCACTTATAGCTCCCCTTTACTGTGGCCCTTGTTGCTGGGCCACAAGCCCAATATGTCACTTAAACTACTAAAACTTTATTTTAAATCCTTTAGTGTCTAAACAGAATATTTAAACAAAACCTCAGCCCATTCTTGAGCCCAATCAGGACCTCTAACCCTTTTAAATTAATATTTTAAGCACAAATCACATAAAATGCACAGCCCATAATTCAGGATATTACACCTTCATTGAGCACTCACCATTAAACCCACACCCAAAGTTGGTGTTTTTTCCAGACATACCCACAATCGATTTCGCATTTTCTTTTAATGAGAAAAAATAAATCAGTGAAGCACCGCTTAGCCTTAAGCATTTGAATCCCTCAAAGCCCTACAATTTACCTTCGAAATGAAGCCAGAGATGTTTTGTTAATTATGACTCCTATTTCAGTCAAATTTGAGAAGTAATCTTCTAGTTAAACTCTATTTATTTGTTTCAATCAAACACTGATTAGTTAGATTATTTTATTATTATTTGACTTATGAATTTAGCCTATAAATAGGCTCTTTTACAACCTTAGAAAATACACACATTAGATATTAGAACTCATAACACATTTAGAGAATTTTGTGTTTACGTTTTGAGGGTTCTTTATTTTCGGGTTTCCGGGGTTTAGTTTTATCTCCATCTTTTGTACTCTTCGTTCTGTTGCCATTATAGTAAAATTATCTTTGCCCGTGGTTTTTTATCCTCTTTGGAGGGGTTTTTCCACGTTAAATTTGTGTGTCCAATTTCTCAATTTATTCCGCTACTTTTACTTGTTCGTTGCTTAATCGGATCGATCCTAACAAGTGGTATCAGAGCTAGTTCAATTTTCATAGATCAGCCCATTCAAATATGTCAGCAAAAAGGTTTGAAATTGAGAAGTTCGATGGTGAGACAATTTTTAATCTGTGGCAAGTTCGGATGATGGCAATTCTAGTTCAAACCGGCTTGAATTGCCGGGAAAAAGCTTGAGAATCTAAATCAAACAGAATGGGAAGAGCTTGATGAAAAGGCTTTGTCTGCAATCCAGTTGTGCCTCGCGAATAGGGTATTGCAGGAGGTATTGATGGAGAAGACCTCATCTGGCTTGTGGAAAAGGTTAGAAACTCTTTATGCTACTAAGTCTCTGGCTATCCGTTTAGTGTTGAAACAACGTCTATTTACGTTTCGCATGAACGAATGTGAGCTTCTTAGAGATCACATCAGTCAATTCATTACTCTTTTAAATGATTTAAAGAATGTTGAGGTTCATATTGATGATGAAGATCGGGCTATGCTATTATTGTGCTCTTTACCCCCTTCATACAAGTCTTTCAGGGAGACCCTGATTTATGGCAGAGACAAACTCTCGCTCGAAAATGTGAAGGGTCATTTGTTGAGTAGAGACAAACTCGACAATGAGCTTCATTTGGATAGCAAGACAAATAGGCAAGCTTCCGTTTTGATAGCATCAAAGAAACGAGACAAAAGGTGTCGCTATTGTAAAAAGTTAGGTCACGTCAAAGCAGATTGTTATAAACTGCGAAAGAAAAGAGCTGCTGAGAGTAACGAGAAAGATGTAACTGGTGCTAATTTGGCCGATGAAAGCGGTGATGATTTCTTGTTAGTGCCAACGAGCGATAACTCCAAGCTCACTTCCGAGTGGGTCCTAGATTCGAGATGTTCTTTCCACATGTGTCCCAATAGAGAATGGTTCTCCACATACAGTTCGGTTGAAGGTAGAGTTGTGTGCATGGGAAACGATTCATCTAGTAAGGTAATTGGTATTGGTACTGTTAAAATTAGGATACACGATGGGACGATTAGGACACTCTCAGATGTCGTATATGTACACGATTTACAAAAGAATCTCATCTCCTTGAGTATTTTAGACTTGAAAGGATGCGAAATCAACATCGAGTCGAAGGCATTAAAGTATCTCGTGGAGCTCTCGTTTTGTTAAAAGGTAAAAGAATCGCGCCTTTATATTCGAAAGGTTCTACAGATGACCGGTGAAATCGGACGTCCTCGCTGCATTCAGAGTCGAAATCAACTCATTCAGAGCGAGGCAACTTGGTCATAGGAGGGAAAAAGGTATGACCGTTTCGTTGAAGAGAGGTTCTCTTTTGGATGCAGATTTTGAAAAGTTAGGGCATCAGTGTTCGTGAAAATCAAACCCGGTTAGTTTTGATTTGGCGAGTACAAGTCGAAGGCTAGAAGTCTTCCAGCTTCTAAGCACAAATTCGACTCGCTTAATTCCTGCATGGTTCAAGATAGGCTCGTGGCGGGCTTTGGCAAATATGGCATTGTGGAAATATGAGTCAAGGTGGAGATTTGTTAATTATGACTCCTATTTCACCAAATTTGAGAAGTAATCTTCTAGTTAAACTCTGTTTATTTGTTTCAATCAAACACTGATTAGTTAGATTATTTTATTATTTAACCTATGAATTTAGCCTATAAATGGGCTCTTTTACAACCTTAGAAAATACACCCATTAGATATTAGAACTCATAACACATTTAGAGAATTTTGTGTTTACGTTTTGAGGTTCTTTGTTTTCGATTTTCGGGGTTTAGTTTTATCTCCATCTTTTGTACTCTTCTGCTCATTGCCATTATAGTAAAATTATCTTTGCCCGTGGTTTTTTATCCTCTTTGGAGGGGTTTTTCCACGTTAAATTTGTGTGTCCAATTTCTCAATTTATTCCGCTACTTTTACTTGTTCGTTGCTTAATCGGGTCGATCCTAACGTGTTTCTATAAGTAAAGGCTTTCTGATTTGCATCCCTTAACCAGTTGTTTGATCATGGTGTTGGTTGGATTTGGTAGTGATTGGTTCAAAAAATTAATTCAAATGACTCATTTAGCTCGATGGGGTTTAAATAAAAAAAAAGAGAGAGAAAATATTGATTCAAAAAATTCAAGAAAAATTGAGAGTTAAAATTTGTTGAACCCCTAATTTTTTGTGTGTTAAAACTCAAGAAATATTAATTTGAACCCCTCAACCAAATTCATATTTAAGCCTTTATGTAATTCTATATATGTTTTTAATATTTTATATTTTGTCTTTTTATAATAAAATTTATATATTTTCAAGTTTTTAAAACTATAAATTTTTTGAATTTAGACTAAATTGACAAAATTTATAAATATTGAGGGTTAAATTTGTTAGATTTTTTAGAATCAATACCAAATTAACAGAATGTGTAAATTATTAAGGGTTAAATTTATTATTATAGCAATTAAAAGATTGTCACGTAAACATTTTCTTTTGTGACCAATGTACTTTAATGGAGTAACTAAAAATGTCAATTAATCTAATGGGGTGACTAAATTAACAAAAAATTTCGGTGAACAAAATAGGAACACTTTAAAACTTGAGTGACTATTTGAATAGTTTAGCCTTTAAATTTTTTAGAATTATTAAAAAGATTTTAAAAGTATCAAATTGATATTTTAGTTATAGTTTATGGGCTAAATTGGCAATTAATCCTTTAAATTAACGTGTAACTTCGTTTTTTAACGAAAATTAACCTGATGAGTGACCAAAATATAACAATTTGATAACTTTAGTGAAAATTATGTAATTTTAAAAGTTGAATAACTGAAATATAATTTTAATGGTAATTGGTGTCGTTTACGCTACTTGAAAAGGCATTTCATTTTGGGATAAAGCGCAAGCAGTCCTAGCTCGCTGAAGTAGTGCTTCGATCATGGAGCAACAATCTCCTCCCTCCTCCGCCTCCACAACCACCACCAGCACCACTCCTCTCCTCCCCCAACATCACCCATGGTGGCGTCGTCATTTCCACATGAATAATTCCCTCTCCTCCGAACTATCAGGAGCAGTGGGAGACTTGGGGACTTTCATTCCAATTGTCCTAACTCTCACCTTGGTTTCCCACTTAGACCTCTCCACAACTCTCATCTTCACTGCCCTTTACAACATAACCACTGGCCTACTCTTCCACATCCCTATGCCTGTCCAACCCATGAAATCCATAGCTGCCGTTGCCGTCTCCGAAACCCCTCACCTTACCACCTCCCAAATCGCCACCGCTGGTGCCTCTACTGCAGCCGTCCTCTTCCTTCTCGGGGCTACCGGTCTGATGTCGACCCTTTACCGTCTCCTCCCTCTCCCTGTTGTCCGCGGGATCCAGCTCTCTCAAGGCCTCTCCTTTGCCTTCTCAGCCATCAAGTACATCCGTTACAATCAAGACTTCGTAGCTTCTAAAGCTACCACCCCACGGGCTTGGTTGGGCCTTGATGGTCTTGTTGTGGCCCTTTCAAGTCTCCTCTTTTTAGTCATCTTCACGGGCTCCGGGGATCATTATGATAGAAATGAATCTGATGACGACCAACCTCGTCGCAGAAACTCAAAGAGGTTGAGAATTTTGGGTTCAATTCCAGCTGCTTTGATAGTGTTCCTACTTGGGTTGGTTTTATGTTTTATACGCGATCCTTCAATTTTTGGTGATATTAAGTTCGGCCCATCAAAAATTGGATTTTTGAGTATAACTTGGAATGATTGGAAAGTTGGGTTTTTGAAAGGAGCAGTGCCACAAATTCCTCTGTCTGTATTGAACTCAGTTATTGCAGTTTGTAAGTTGTCTGGTGATTTGTTTCCAGACAGAGAGCTGTCTGCTGCCAAGGTTTCAGTGAGTGTAGGGGTTATGAATTTGGTGGGGTGTTGGTTTGGGGCAATGCCAGTGTGTCATGGTGCGGGTGGGTTAGCTGGTCAGTATAGGTTTGGGGCAAGGAGTGGATGGTCGGTGGTATATTTGGGGCTAGGGAAGTTGGTAATTGGCTTGGTATTTGGGAACTCCTTTGTTAGGATTTTGAATCAGTTTCCTATAGGGATTCTTGGAGTTCTTTTATTATTTGCCGGCATTGAGTTGGCTATGGCCTCGAGGGATATGAACTCAAAGGAGGAGTCTTTTGTCATGTTGGTTTGTGCTGCTGTATCTTTGACAGGTTCTAGTGCTGCATTGGGGTTCGTGTGTGGGATTTTGCTGTTTTTGTTGCTGAAGCTAAGAAAAATGGAGTATTCTGGTTCTGCTCCTGGTTTTGGCAAATTCAAGTTTGAGTCTACCGTTGATGCCGAAACTAGTTCAATTCCTTAAAACTGCATTTATTTGGGCTGGATGCTGTATGTCGGATGATGAAGCTATGCAGGGTAAGTTGCACTTTCAAATGCAAGTATAAGATCATATGTGTAGATTCCTGTGCAGAATTGATATGTATGTTCTAGACTAGCAAAATACTACCAGAATCATATGATAGAATATAAACCACTGTGATGTATTTAATTCTGGCCTAGCAGTTAGTACATTATTTTATGGGTGCATATTGCCCGATCTGTTGCGACAATAATTGAAGTTTAATGTATCACCTTCATTGGAAAACTAGTTCAGGTAAGCCAAGTTTCTTAAAACTTGTATCCTAGGGGAAGTTTTTCATTTTATTTATAGAAATCATAGGTAGCAGAGCATTTGCTTCTATGTTGTTGAATCCGGAGTTCAGAATCTATCGGGACTACCTGCTTTTCCAATAGTTGAAAGGGTAAGAATATTGTTTTCAGATGAATGTGTTGATTAGAAATCTCAAGTGACAAGAACGAATAATTTTTTACTAAAAGTGAAAGATGATGGTAGAACTTTCTGTGGTGGATCAATTTTAAGTTTTCTGTGGGATGCTTCTGCGGCATTAGAAATCGAACCCGAATTGAATGAGATTCAACGAAATTTACCAACAAATGAAGTGAAAAGTTTTCAAGATTCAGGGATTCCTGAGACTTGATGGAGAGCATAATGTAGTTATTAGCTTTTGTTGGCAAACATGCTGGGTTATAGCCATAGGTTATGTTTGAACATATTATTGCTCTGAACTCTGTTAAGCTGAAGCTGAAGTGGTATGATGTAAAATAATTGAAGCTGGAAATCAAGGCAAAGGAAGCCATTGCCTGAAGCTACATTTCTGCTCTATATTATGGTATCGGGATGTATCTCACATTGGTTAGATTCTACATTGTTTGTGGCCCTTTTCAAGTTGGGTCTTTCCATTTACTGCTTATTAATTTTAAGTTGGATATCTTGTAATCTTGTTTCTTCATTGAATAGCGACCTTAAAGCTGCCTGAACATACGTGATCCATAAAATTACATGTTACAAGAGAAGAATGCATAACATGTTTGTACATCAAAGGTATTTTTTTTGAAGTAAAATGAAAATAGATTAATAAAAGGGAGAGCGGGCAAACGAACTTAAGTCATCAGCTTACTCTATACACCTAGACCTGGAATTAACAAATAAAGCATCGAATTCAATTAGAAAGAAAAAACAGACCCATAAACGACCTATGCCAATCATTGTGGATAGCATACAACAAAATTATTGTGCAAGTGAATGAGCGGCTTGTGGTTTAAAACAAAATGCATTAAACATAACTACGACACATTAAAATATAAGACACATACACAAATTATCGCCAAGTAGCAAGGTGTACATCCAGCCAGCCTTGATGTGAAAAGAAAGGACCACTGTTTTTGGTTGATTTCTTCAGGCATTGAACCATCATTGATTAGTAGATAAGAACCACACCTTCATGTAAAATACATACACGTAGCAATATAATTCACTATTAAAATAATATTTAAAAAAATGTAATCTGCAATGTTGTACCTCTACTTCTAATTTAAGTTGTCTAACAAGGTAGAACCACCAAGCTTGTAGGCTAAATATTGTTGTTCAGTGTTGATGATGTAGACATGGACATTTGCTATATTTTGAACTTTCCAATGGTCTTCACCAACTCCTGGTAGCATTCTTCTAACAAATTCTTTGGACATAAGACTAACTTCAAACACACTAAGGCATTTCATATGGCAGATGTCGGATGGCAGCTTCTTCAACTGTTGACAAGACCCAATAAAGAGGTGCTCAACAAGATGGAGTGCATTTTCATCGATTGCCAATCTATTCAGCCTATCCAATTTCTCAAGGATTAAAATCTTGAGTGCTGGAAAGTATCCACTCGCGGAATGAAGTTGTGTTCCATTGCATCCCTTGTAAAGAAAAAGTTCCAACAACTTGGGCAATTCACCAAGAATGTTGAGAGGAATCTCGGATAATTGCGACCAAAGTAGTCAAATCCGAACTAGGCACTTGAGATCGGAAATCCAATGGGGTAACTTTTCCAATCGCCCTTGAAGCCTAAGCGATACAAAAGAAGAGGAGATGACATTGATTGCAATTCCAGAGGTTCCTCCTCTTTTGCTGAGATAATCTGTAGTGATTGATGGAGGGACATTTGCTCAATAGCATTGCACAAAGCATCCCACCTTCTGATTTCAAGTTGGAATCCAACTTTCTTAGGTTCTTCAACTTTCCCAACTCGCTAACTAAATCAAATCTCTTTCCTGCATCCACATCTACAAGATAAAGTTTTTCTATGGACTTTAAACTTTGAACATTGCCATGTATTTTCACCCCTTGTCGAATCTGGAAATTGGTATCGGATTAGGCTATAAAATACTTTAGATTGGAAAGCTTATTGATCTCAAAAGGTAATTGATGCACACGAGAACGTTTCAAATCCAAAGTTTCTAGTTTGTGCAACTTAGATAAGGACTTTGGGATTGTCTTTACTTTTGTATCTCTTACACTTAAGTATTTCAAGTGCAACAGATTTCCCAATTCCTTAGGCAAGCGAGTTCTTACAAGAGTTTGAAATTGGCAAATATTGACATGAGCAGGGATTTGGGGAATTCTTTTACCTCAAAAAAGATAATTGAATGAGCTTTTGAGCTACGGATGGTCGATGACAAGTTGTTGGAACCAATATTCTGGATTGAGATGTACCGTGCTGTCTGGTTCAGATTTGTTAATTTGCGTTGGTGAAGTTTGAATGAAAAAGTTCAGTTCATCTGACTTGGAAAGAATGAGCTCATGTGTTAAACCATGGACTCGACATTCTCTAACCACGCCATCAAAATCGACCAATTCAACATGATCCAAGTTTTTGTTTATGAGCTGAGTCAAGGATTGTCTCGCAACATCTTCAGCTGTTGCATCATGTTGTTGTTGTTGCTGTTTCACAAAGCCCTCTGCAATCCACAACCGAGCCAATCTTGCACAATTGACAACATAATCTACTGGAAAAATGCCAAGAAACAAGAAACAGGATTTGAGATGGTAAGGCAAATCATGATAACTTAAGGAAAAGATTGTTTTGATCCGCGTGAGATGGTTGTTTTATAGCTGTGCCTTGAGGCTATCGTTCAAGCTTTGCCATTCAACAACATCTCGGGCTTTAGTTGACAGCAGTCCACCAATGGCCACAATTGCAAGTGGTAAGCCTTCGCATTTTTTAACAATATCAAAAGACAAATCCTTCAACTCCAAGGGATATTGCGTCTCTTGGTCGAATTGAAATGCTGTTCTGCATAAGAGTTCTTGTGCCAACTCTAGGGTAGAGGTTTCAGCTCACGAACATGAACAAGTGCTGATGTTTTGCAAAACTCTGCAACGTTCCTGTTCCTTGTTGTCACCATAATTCTACTGCTTTTGTCATTACCAAACAATGCATATTGTACTTCTCCCCAAGTCTTCTTTCCATACATCACCGAACACAACAAAATACAATTCTCCTGCAGAAAGTTTCTGCATTTTCCAATCAGCTCTTTCCCGTCCATTGCATTGACCTCACTGGGATAAGGCTCTTTCCTAAACTTATAAAATTGCCTTATCATGGTCTTTAGTAGATCCTCCACCTTGTATGATCGAGATAGTAATCCAAGCATGGCAGTCAAGGTGCCCTGTGGCGAACTGTTCATCAGCAACTTTCTTCACCCCTGCCTCGGCACCACCTCCAAAGGTGTTGAAGCTGTAAGGCTCGCTCTTTTCCCGGATTTCACGTACCCGTGTCTTGATATCTTGAATCCCTGAAGCTATTTCATGGCGTCTCTTCACACCCTTTACTAGACAATCTACTTTTGCAAGGAAAGCTTTGAATCCATGCCGGTGGTGGCGGTTTCCCACATGAAGCACGTACTCATCCATTATTATGTATATAATGAACATACGACTCCAATTGCAGTTTTCTTTCTTTTTTCCATTTTCTTTTTAATGCAAACTTTTTTTATGCATTATCCATTCATAAATCTATACACTATATGCTATAAATTAATTATGTATCTATACACTATATATTATAAACGAATTACAAGGTAACAACACTTATAATTCAACAATAATTTATAAATTCATAAATTAATAATATATTGTGAATGAAACTTTTGACTCAATAATAAAATTGAGATACTGAATTTTTATATATGGATTTTCCATCATATTTATTGTGTTTATTTAGTTAATTTGAATTACTAAAAATAATAATATATTGAAAACAAACTTTTATTCTGATTTATTTTATTGTTACAAAAGTATGACTGCATCGGCAACTCTTTTTTAATTAGAGATTTGTTATTTTAATTTTGCTATAACACAAAAGTTGGGAGTGACTTGTTATGGTAGTTCACACCGTATGGGATGTGGAGAACTATTAAAGTGCAGGCAGTTCACATTGTAAATGATACAGAGAGCCACTAAGAATAATGTTTTCTAGAAATTTCATGAGCTTGGAAAGCTTTTTAGGAGAGATTTGGTACCACTTTGGCTGATATTCTAGAGCCACTTCTTTTTGTGATGGAGAGAGCTTTTATAGAGGGGGAGCTTTGACGTGGGTCTTGCTGGAATAATGTCATACTATCTTTAAGGTGACTATAGAGGCATGGGTATAACAACTGCACCCTAGTTGAAGGGAAGATTATAAAGTGATCTTCCTTAAGAAAATGCTTCTTGATAAGGGTTTAGGGTTTTCTTATTGCTATGACGAGTCGTTGTGGGTCTTAAGAGACAAGTTTGGGGATATGATGAATGTCTTAAGAAGTTAAACTTGACGAATACCTAAAAAGAAAATGATTGTGTGATTTTGGTGATAACATGTACTTGCATTCTACTTGAGAAATACTTAGAGAGCAAATTTAGTGAAGCCTCCCTTCAATTGGCCTATGCTAGAAACAAAACTGAGGTCTTAAGAGGCCTTACGTGATGGGGAATTGGAAACTCAAAAGGCTTCACTAGGAGCGACATTAAAGCCTTCAATAGACTTCAGCTGAAGAAGAGTTGCTTTCTTAATAGTTATATGGTCGTACTTACCAATCCCTTTGACACATGGAGAAATGAGACACCTTAAAGACCAATTTGGTGAAGCACTCCTATAAAAGTGAAATATGACACCTTAGAGGCAAGCGTGAAAGAAAAATGCCAAAAGTTATGGGATGGTTCACACCCTGATGGTGCCAAGAGATGATAATTTTTTTTAGGATCTAAGATGTTTCCATGCTATTTAGGAGATTTACATGCAATCTAGGTGGAGTTTTATTAGTTGTAGAATTCCCCTTTTGAATTTGATCCACGAGGGAGATCCATAGATATGTTTTTTTCTGACTAACTCCCCTTTTTGCTATAGTCTTGCATGGTTGAACTAGATATATATAAAGGGATACATAAATAATGAAGTCATACTTGAGAAAGGTGCACTTGAATAGATGATGTAGACATATAATGAGATTCTCCTTAAGAAGGGTACGCCTAGATAAATGAGGTATATATATAATGAACTCTCTCTTTGGATGTTCGCCTAAATATATGAAATAAGTAAATGATGATCTTCGTAAGAATAGATATATGTAGTGAACTCTTCAATGAAAGGGTTCGTTTGAATGATTGAACTTTGAAAGAATAGATATAAAATGAACTCTCTAATGAAGGGATTCGCTCGAATGAGTGAATTCCATAAAATAATGAACTTTGTGTTATCCATTGAAACCTTAAAAGGCTAATGATGTGAGACGGCCCGAGTTGATTCGAGTCGTTTCACGAGATTGCCCGATCGTCGACGAGAAGTTTAGCTAGTCGAAAAGGGGATAAAATAGGCTATGGTTTGCGGAAGCTTTCAAATTGGTTTGAGAATAGGCTAAGGTGTTGGTAGGTTCGGCTAAGAAAGAAATAAGGGAGATGGTTATTTAAATAGCTCGGTTTAGTAGAAAATAATAAAGATAGGTAAAATTTAAGATAAATGGTGGGGATGGATAAACGAACTCAAACTTCAGGAATGATTCAACACTAAAAAGTGTCACCCCGATTCCTATATCGTTTAAGGTGAAATTGCGGAATTGGTAATTGGGTGAACGCCACACCGGGTTACAGTGATAAGTTCGGAAACAAGTCAGAAGACGCCACTAGCACGCTAGATAAGTCAACAAGACTTGTACGAAAATGAGAGAGGAGTTTAACTCACTCGAGAACAAAATGTTCATTCAGAAATTTGGCAAAAGTCAAAAGTCCTTTACAATTGAAAAATGCTAAGTATTTATTGCTAACTACTAGGCTAGCCGAATGGACAAAAACATTGCTTAAAGGCTAAGTATTCAGCTATGGAATAGGCTAGAATAATCTAGAATAAAATCACTAATTAGTGTTGTCTAAATTCGGCTGAATAATGCATGAATTGGCCGAACCATCATGTTGCTTCACTTGATGCATTCATGCATACTTAGCCTTGAAGAAAAGCCATAATGTCATGAATGTGCAGCCCTTTAATACTCCTACATCTCCCTTGGCCGAATGAGGCCTTAATGTGCTTGAATACTTGAATTGAATGTATAGAAATTCACCTCCCTTGTGGCCAACGTCCATGCACCTTAATAAATGGCAGAATAGTCATGCATGGGAGAAGAATAGTTTGTTCTAGATGCTGGTTGGTACATGCACGAATTTCCCCAAGCATTTATCTTCCAATTGTCCATAAATACGGTCCATGAATCTTCAATTACATGAACAATCAGCAGCTTCCTCTTGCATGAACGTCCCACATGCATGTGTCCCATTGAATGCCGTCCATTGAACCTCAAATATGCATGCACCTTGCATTAATGCACTTCTCTCACATTCGGCTGAACCTACACAACACATGAACCAAATTAAATTCACATTAAATTCAGCTGAATCTAACTTTAATATAATTTAGACACAATAAATAGAAACTAATTAGGCTAGGACGAATTTAATGAAGTCAAACATATTAATTCGGCTAGGACTAGGACATCATAAAAACATGTAATAATTTAGACACAATTATGAGATGTAGTAATACTAACTAAATTGACTTAAAAACTTAATTTATTCCAGCAAGAAAATTAATGAGCAGAAAGCAAGCATAATCGAGCTCAATGAGCTAAATTGAGCTCGTGTGAGATGACTTGAGCTCGAGTGAGCTGAACCAGGCTGTAATCGGCTTGCACCAAAGTGCAAGGATTCTCTAAAATGTTGGCCCAAGCTGTTCCATCTTCATCGAGCTGAGTTTTGGTCCAAAATTGAGTCAATAAAGCCGAATCAGCTTCTTGGATTCGTTTAGCTCGAACTCGAATCATGGGGCCTTTAGGGAGCTCAAGAGGATCGGGAAGTGAATCCTGGGTCACCCGGGTGTGCTCACATCAAAGGCTATGCCTAGTGGGGCTAGCAGTCGCTTTTAGCAAGCTGAAGCCTTAAAAGGTCACGCGTCCAGTGGTAGGGTGCTAGAGCCTTAAAAGGCTTTGTTGGAAGCTTGATATGCGCCTATGCTGGAAATGACAGTGGAGCCTTTAGAGGCTTTGATGAACAAGGCATTGGAGCCTTAAAAGGCTTCACCAAAAAACGACAAAAGGGCCTTTGGAAAGCCTACGCCCAATAAGGCACTAGAGCCTT
This sequence comes from Gossypium sturtianum, assembly GCA_025698515.1. Taxonomy (NCBI): domain Eukaryota; kingdom Viridiplantae; phylum Streptophyta; class Magnoliopsida; order Malvales; family Malvaceae; genus Gossypium; species Gossypium sturtianum. The sequence goes on along the minus strand of CM046952.1, from coordinate 10,899,259 downwards.
AAGAGGCTTTGTTGGAAATGATATTGGGACCTATCAGAAAGTTGTTGTTGATGAAGAGTTGCTCCTTTAAAAATCAATTAACCCCTAGTAAAATTATTAAAAGATCTTTTAAGTTCTTCACGTCAACTTTTTTTCATGTCATACGGTATGCCAATCGCCACATCATTATTTTTTCTATGTTAACTGCCATATCACCGCTGTAGTTAGCCCATTTTGCCCGGGCCCATTCCTTATAAATAAACCAGAATAAAAATAATAATAATAAAGTTTAGTTTTTTTTTTAAATAGTCCATTTACAACCAAACAGACCCACTACCGATTAGCCCAATAGACTTTAACCCAATACACAAAACCAACACTCAAACCCGTGACCCATTAACCCAGACCTAATAGACTACCCAAACGAACCCAAAACACTTGTGGCCCAAAAAGGCCCAATGCCTAACAGCCTTCAGTGGCCTAGGGTTTCTGGGAAACCCTAGGCGCCGCAAGCAAGAGCCTTCGCGCCGCAATCTCGCACCATCGATCTCGCCGCAGCGGCTACGACCCTCGTCGTCAAGCCACGATTCGCGACAGTAACGCCCCTATCACCGCCGTTCTTTTTGCCTTCGATCTACACAAGAAAAGGAGAAACGCAGCAAAAAGGGGAAAACAGTGGCTAAAGTTTTTGTTTCCTTTTATTTTGTTATTTCAAGGCTATAAAAGCCTTCCAAAACCTCAGAACGACATACAGAGAGAAAATACTGTACTCAACCAAAAAAGCATTGAAACAGAATCTGAGGTTTTTTTAGTAAGAGGTGATTTTCGTGTTATTTCTTTTTATTTATTTTTAAATCTATGTTTTTTTTACATATAAATACTTTTTTTTAAAAAATAATAAAAAGGAGCGAAGATTTTACCTGTGCACCGCCGTAGGCGACGGCGCGTGTGGCGCGTGAGGGCAGGGGCTCGGAGGTCCGGCGATCGGGGCCCATTAAGAGCTTCAGAGGATTTGGGAAGTTTTTTTTTTAAAAAAACCGATTAGAAATGAATTTTTTTTATTAAAACTAACTTATATAGGCAATGTATACGGCATCGTTTTGGAGATTGCCTTTAAAGGCCAAAACGACGTCGTTAAGGGTAAGGATCCGCGCGTTGACCCGAAAACCCGGGGAGGATCCGTGCGTTTTTGATGAATGGTCTAATTGCCATTTTAGTCCCTCCGCCTTTTATATATTTTTTTAATTCCGTTTAATTTTATTTTTTTATTTTTAATTTGGCCTTGAAATTTCCTCTCTGTTTCGATTTAGTCCCTCGGACTGCTTTAAAGGTCAAAATCATTACGGCACCGTTTTGAAAAAGGGCATAATTGCCCAACAGGTCCCCGGAGTTTAAGGCGCGATTAGATTTAATCCTTTATGCTTATTTTATTTGCTATTTAACCCTTCTTTTTTTATTTTATTTTATTCTAATTGTAACATCCTAAATTTACGGGCCTATACATTTAGTGTAGGGATAGGTTTACTATGTTAATTTAATTGATAGGGGTCTAAATTTGGGCTTAGAATTAGGCAAAAAGGCCCAGATTAAAGTGGCATCATTAACAGTTAAAAAGGAACAAGTTTTGGGTCGCAAGGAGCCCATGTTTTAGGCCAAATTCGACACTTTAAATGAAGAGAGGGTGACGCCACACACAAGGAATTAGGGGCCCAAGTATTAAGTTTAATGAGGCCTAAATATTTTAATTTAAGTGAGTCAAATTTGGCATTAGGGATTAGTAGATGTGGACGGCTACAAGGCTATAAAATAGGAGAATTTATGTGGATTTTTAAGTGATAATATCATAGATAAAAAGGAGAAAAGTTAGGAGCTTATCTTCAAGGGAAGTGTTGGCCGAAAATCCACCACCTAAAGGAGTGTAAAATTCGCTCTCTTGCATGGCAAGGAGGGTGCCGAATTTCTCCTCTCTTTAGCTTGAATTTTAAGGGCGTTTTGGTTTTTAGCAAGAGGTGCCAAAATATCTATAAATAGGAGGCTAGCTCCTTGATTCTCGACACTCTAAAACCCTAAATTTCTCTCCCATTGTGCCGAAATTCCCTAGCCTCTCCTCTCCAATTTCTTTTCTCCAATTTCTTTAAAAGCCAAACTCTTCTCCACTTTTTTCCCTTCTTGTGCCGATTTCTCTAGGAAGCCGAAGCATCCATAGTCTTTTCTTCTATTCATCCTATTTGAGAATTAGTTCTATACTTCCGGCATTTAAATCTTCCATGGGCATTGCCGAATCCTCTCTCTAGTGCTAGCCGAATCTCCTATGCTAAGGTAAGTGTTGATTTTTGATTAGTTCTCATGATCTATTCCCGGTTTTTGAAAGGCAAAAGCCAAAAGCTAATAGTTTAATGGTTTTATGATGGGCGGCAATTCAGAATTTGAAGGAAGCTTAGTCGACTAGATCTAAAAGCCGAAAATCATAAGTCTCCAATTTCGGGATTTTAAGGTAAGAAGATTTGTTATTCAAATATATAAAATTGGGTAGAACACTAACCATGGCCGAATATAGGAGAGGCCCTAGTTTCCCATCTTTTCGACTTTTTGAGCAAAGTTGTAGTAAGGGTATCGACATTAATCGTGTGTGTGTAGATCTCTAACACACTACTAATAAACTTTGTATGTATGTTTATTTATATATGTTATGGGCTAAAAAGCCGGAATGAGGTCAGTGTAGACAATCGAATGGAACCCTAAAAGGGTTAGGCAAAGATGCCAGTGCGTAAACATAGAACTCCCTATGTGTATCGAAAAGTATATAAGTCTCAGTATGATGTTTTCTTTATGTATGTATGCATGGGGTGGGAATGATGATATTGAAGGGAAGTGCATGATAGGTCACTTGGTGATCGGTGGTAGAAATCCCACATAATTTAAATGAAAGGTCACATAGTGATCGGTGGCGGCGATGCCACGTTAAATGATTCCTAATTAATAGGAATAGGCGATGACGTACCGTCGCTTTGGTGTGTAGCGGATGGAGGGTTGATTGTAAAAATCCCAAGGTGTGATGGTTGGTACGGGATAGTGTGTAGAGGATGGAAACCTAGGATGGGTTGGGTTTTTCATTATTTATTGTTTATCATGTGATTACGATTGATACCTTTATGCATGGGCCAGGGCCCATAATGTGTTTGTGGGCTCAGGTCGTTGTGTGTGTTTTGAGATTTATACACTGAGTCTTGGTGACTCACGCTTTCCTTTTCTCTACTCTTCCAGATGAGCAGTAGATCGTGGACATGGGAGCCGAGACGGACTCGAGGGGCCATCAAGCTTTGTTTCTATAAATTATTATTTTTTTGGGATTTCTTTAAGTATTATTTTTACTTTGGAATTATCAATGTAATAAGGCCCCATAGTTTTATCCAACTAAGTAGTTTTAATGTTCTGCAACTTATGAGATTATGTCAAAGGTTTAATTATACTTAATACAATATTTTATTTTTAAAATCCCGCTTATTTACTTAAATAATGTCTATTTAATTTACGACTTCCAAAACCAACAAGACAAAAGTTTTTAATGTACAACTAGTAGTATACCAGATCTGGTCGAAACGCATGGGCCGGGTTTGGGGTGTTACACTAATACTATTTTTAATTATTTTATCATGTTAAAATATTATATTACCCTTATTATTCATGTATTAATTTATTAAACTTGTATATTTTTATTATATATTATCTATATATATATATATATATATATTTTAAATTATTATTTATTATTTGATTTAATTATTTTATTTCATATTATTTTTAACTTATATATTAATTATCATATTATATATTTTTAAAATTTTGTATATTATATAATATTATATTATATCATATGTTATTATTTTTAACTAAAATTTATTTATATTGTATAACATATTCTTTTTACCTTATTTATATTATACATGTAATTTTTTTATATCCTTATTTAAAATCATTATATTTTTATTTATACATTTTATACATTGTTTAATTATTCACATTATATATGTAATTTTTTTATTATTTATTTATTATTTAATCTTGCATGAAAAGTTCATATTTATTTATTATTGTTTTATATATATTGCTTTATATGTTTTATTTGTCCATGCAATGCCTTTTTATTATTTTATGATTACTTTAGTGTAGTTATTTTAGATGTATTTTATATTGTCTATATTAAATGTTAATGTATTATACTTGCTTTTAATATTTATGTTAGATAGTTTATAAATACAATATTGTCACAAGGATTATTGTTTAAAATAGAAATACATTTTTTGCAAAATTACTATATTTTATCTAAAGGTTTTTAAAATAAGGCAATGTTTTGTATTTAGAAATTCGGGAAATAGTGCCCTATCGTGCTGGGTTGCGATTTTCCGTTTGGTTAAATAACTAAATATCCTTTTAACAAGTTTTGTAAATCATGAGATGATTTTGATTACGAAGGTTTTAAAATATCGTGTCCTATCGTCTTGGGATGTGATGTTTATATTCCTTCGAACAAAGAAATCTCAAATTTTAACTCAAATTGCTCGAAGTTTTTAAGAAATCATATTTTTAAATACTTTTAAATTTCAAACATTTGGACATGATTCTATCGATTAGGTACCAATTTTTGGGTGTTATGAGGGTGCTAACCCTTCCTCATACGTAATCGACTTCCGAATCCGTTTTCTCGTTTTTCGTAGACTAAAATTAAATGTTTTAAAATAAAACGTTTTACAAGGTGATCCAATCACACCTAAGTAAAAAGGGATTGGTAACGACTCTTTTTTTTTTAAAAAGTCGACCCCATTTTTTAAAACCTTTAAAATGGTTTTGACAATCGCTTAGCAACCTAAAGCTTCAACAGAAAACTTTTTTTGACCAATAACTCAATTGATTGTAGCTTTCAATCATAGGCTTGATTATTTTTTAATTATATTAGAAGGCCTTTTTTAGTATTTAAGCTTTATTATTTAATGCTGGAGATAAAGGGTGTTTGGGGTTGGATTTGGGCTCAATTTTCTTGTTATTGGGCTTTTAAAGTTTATTGTCCACTTTCAAAACCCAATGAGAAAAAACAAGAGTTAAATTTGATAATTGATATATATATTTATAAATTTATTTAATTGTATAATTTTATTTAAAAATAGACTTATTTGTCATAAAGTCCTTAAAAATGCAAAAAAAAAATCGATTAAATTCTTGTATCAAATTCGCACCTAATTAAACCCCTGTTGTTAATTAAAATAATCAATTAAGTCCTGTTGTTAATGATTTTCATCATTGATCACGTTGACTGTTAAAATAAATTGACGTGTAACGACCCAAAATTCGTGGGCACCGAAAAAGCGTGTTATCGGGCCTCTGTCTTAGTAAATCGAGTTAGTAAATAGTTGTTAGGAGTAATTATGAGTCTAATAGTGTGTTTAATTAGATTTTTATTTGGTAAATTTAGCTTAATTTAAAGTAATTAAGAAAAAAGATCAAATTGAATAAAGAGTAAAAGTCTAATTATAAATTAAAAGAAAGTAAAAAGGACCAAAATGACAAATATGCTATTTAGCATAAGTTGAGGCGGCATATGAAATAAAAATCTAAGATTTTTACTCAGATTTTAATTATAAAATATATATATTAATAATAAATTATAATAAATTAATTTAAAATAATTATATTAATTGATATGATATTAAATAAACTAAATAAATGACAAATGTGTGGTAAAGATTAAAGACAAGTGTAATAGTAATAATTATATAGGTACACTTGTAATAAAAATAAGCATTTTCTTAAATAATAAGTAAAAGATATTTGTTATAATTACATATTATATTATTAAATAATAAAGATATTTATTATGTTATATATTATATGATTATTATATTACATATATATATAGTAAAGTAAAGTAAAGAAAGAAAAGGAAGAAACAGAATAGCAAAATTGAAACGAAAAACAGGGGAAAGGAAAGAAAGAAAGAAAAGAAAAGGAAAAACTAGGGATTTAAAGCTTGAAGTTTAAATTGGTAAGTCAATCTAGTCCTATTCTCTTAATTTTGATGTTTCAGAAGCTTTAAAGCAAGATTTTGATGAAACTAAGTTGATATTTTGAGAGTTTGTAGGTTTTCTAGTATAGGTGATGTTGAAGAAAAAGATGAATTAGGGATTAAATTGAATGAAATTTAAGTTAGAATTAGTAAAAGGATTAAATTATAAAGTAAGCTGTAAGTTTTGTGTTAGAGGGATTAATTTGGAAGAAATTATAAATTAGAGTTTTATTATGAATATTAGATAGTCAAGTTGAATATGGAAGGAATTTAAGTAGAAACAAAGCATGAATTAAGTTAAGAAAATAATTAAACTTAATTAGGATTAAATTGTAAAATAAGCTATAAGAAAACAGTTTTGAGACAGCAGCAGTAGAGTAACTTTAAAAAATCACCAAAAATGATAGAAATGGAATTAGAAGTTTAGTGAGATATGAAATTAAAGCTTATTGAGTCTATTTTTATATGAAAGAAACATAGAAAGCAAATAAATTCTGTATTATGAGATATTTAGATTTTTGTGAGACTGGTTTAGAGTGATTTCGAGATCCCCTGTTTTGACTTGGAAAAATCATTAAAAATTGTAAAAAAATAAATTTGGGACATAATTTATATGGTTAGATTTCTTAATGAGTCTATTTTTAGAATAAACAAACTAAAACATCATTTGAATTCTGTACAAAAAAATAATTAAATTTTAGCAAAGAGTGGTCGGAACTGTCAGACAACAGAACAGGATTGATTTTAAAGAATAAACTGTACTTATTGGCTAAATAAAAAATTCTGAAAATTTTATGAAAAAAATATGTGTGAGTCTAGTTTCATATAAAATTTTTGGATCTTAATTTGGAATTCTGTAACTTAAGATACAAATAATTTAGTGACAATGGCTCAGGTAGATAGCCTTGACAGAATATATAAGTAAATAGTAGAATTATATATTATGGATGTGGAATGAAATGGAAGAGTAGGAATTGAATAAAAATTCAATTAATTATTAAGTTAATGTTGTAATTAATAATGTAAATTGTTATTATTATTATTTTCGTAGCTAACAAGGAACTCGAGGCATCGACACACAAAGGGAAGGAGAAGGTTATCGAGGAATAATCGAGCAAATTCGGGTTTGTATTACTATAATTCAAATTATTTATTATTTAATGTTAAATTTAAATTGTGTTTGTGGTAAGTAAATAATAAGGTAAGTGACTTTATTGAATTGAATTTGAAAAATTGAATTGATTGAGAAATATGTGTTAGTATTGAATTATATTGTGGTTGGTGATGGGAAAAGTGTAATTGATATTGAAATTGAATTTGTTATGAAAATGAAAATGAAATTGAGAATTGAAATACCCTATTAATTAGTCGGGCTAAGTCGAATATAATTGGCATGCCATAGGATTTGGAAGAGTACGAGATTTATCGGCTTTGCCGATCAGGCACTTTATGTGTCGTATATTAGGCACTTTATGTATCGTATTTCAGGCACCTCGTGTGTCGTATTAGGCACCTTGTGTGTCGTTTCAGGCACTTATGTGTCGTATACTGATCAGGTATTATGTACCGCTTTAGGCACAATGTGCCGTATTGGTGTGTTTGGGTTGGAATACGTGTATCTTCTAAAGTCCGAGTCTGTTAATAGGGGTAACTAAAGAAAAGGTTAAATTGAATAAAATGAAATGGTTCAACCATTGAAAGAAATGTGAAAAAAAAAAACATAAATTGAAAAATGTGATTTGAATATGAGTATGAGAATGGAAAGCATGAACCATTGGTTCATGAGATGGATAATGGCTCAACATGAATGTGTATTATTTCAATTGTTGAATAGCTAAAATTGAATTGTATGAATATATTGAGAATGACAAAACTTATGTTTGATTTTGTTTAGTAAAATTAAAGTTATATGATTTAATGATATGATTATTATGTTTATAGTTTGAATTATGGTAATACCACTGAGTATATGTATACTCAGCGTACGGTTGTTTTCGTGCGCAGGTTAATAGGTGTTCAAAGTTCTGGTTCAGCATCCAAGGTGATCCCGACTCTAGCACAAAACTCAGTGATTTATTCTTCTTTTGATAAAAGTGGCATGTACATAGGTGTTATTTTGGTCACTTTAAAATGTTACATGACTTTTGTTGTATAGAATGGTATTTGGTATTTTGGTGTTTAAACTAATGAAATGGTATGAAATTTTATATGATATACATGATATAATTGGTATTAAAAATTTAGAATGAAATAAATAAAATTATAAGTTAAATTTTATTAGTAAAATAAATGCTTGTAGAATAAAATTATAAAATTAATGTTATAGATATAATTTAAATACGATTAAATATGAAATTTGTATTGGTTAAATTGTTGGATTTTGGTTTGGTTGCGATTTGAAACTTGTAGGGAAGAATAAAGGGGTTATATTGAAATTTTTTTAAATAAAAATAAATGAAGTCAATTAACAACAAATTTTTAAATGAATTTATAATCATATTATAATATGATTATTTTTTTTAAGAATTATTTGTAAATAGTTCGAAATGTTCGGTAATGCTTCGTAATCTTGTTCTGGCGACGGTATAGGGTTAAGGGGTGTTACATGATGGACCAATTAAATAGTGATACATGATAGCTTTTCGTTTAATTTAATATTTTTCGCATAAAAATTAGAAAAAAATTAGAAAAACAAAAAAGTTATAAGAAATCAGAAAACATTATTAAAAAATTAAATATTAAATAATATTAAAAATATTAAAATTGATATAAACTTATTAAAATTATAAACATATAAAAACTTATAAATATTATAAAAATATAAAATTAATAAATTTTATTTAAAATAAAAAAATGTATTAGAATTCTTTAAAAATAATAAAAATTGTAAAAAATTATAAAAATATATTAAAAACTTGAACTAGATCGGTTAGCCCAAAATCGACAAGGGTATCGGCTTGGGGAAAGTCATTAGACCGGTTGACTTGGGAATCGAGCGGTTGAACCAGTCTAATGGATGATATCCTTGTCGATTTCTGTCTGATAAGTCCAACCGACTGATCCGATTCGATCCGATCTAATTCAAGTTTTTATGTTTTTTTAGTAATTTTTATAAGTTTATATCAATTTTAATATATATATATATATTTATAATTTTAAATATTTTTATAGAATTTTAATACATTTTTATAAAATTTTAAATATATTTTATTATTTTTATAATTTATTATTTAATATTTATAAGTTTATATAAATTTATATATATATATATATATATTAAATTTTTATAATTTTTTGATTACTTTTATATTTTTTAATAATTTTTGTGATTTTTAATAATTTTTATGATAAAAATATTTTTATAGAATTTTAATATGTTTTTATAAAATTTTAAATATATTTTATTATTTTTATAATTTATTAGATTATTTTATATTTTTATAATATTTAATATTTATAAGCTTATATCAATATATATATTTTTTAAATTTTTTAAATTTATTTATATTTTTTAATAATTTTTGTGATTTTTAACAATTTTTATAATAAAAATATTAGATTAAACTAAAAATTAGCTAGTTAGATTAAACTAAAAAATTAGCTAGTGATACCATCTTACTGATCTACCAATTTATTTTAACATAATCAAGAACGAAAATTATTAATGAGAAAAATTAATTAATGATAGATGCTTCAAAATTAATAGAGAAAATTAATTAAAACTTTATTGTGACATATAAGCTTTTAAAATATATATCATTTATGCTTCAACATAGGGTATGAAGTATGAATATGGTTTGGGTTAGGGGCGAAGCCAGAATAATTTTTTAGGGGGTTGGATAAAATTTTAATTTTTTATAGTTTATATTTTTATAATTTATAAAAGATTAAATTGAATTTTTATAATTTTAAGGGGGTTAAAATGTAATTTTATATTTATTAATTTAAAATTTTTAAAAAATTTTAAAGATCTAAATAATAATTTTATATTTTAGGGGCGGGGCTCATGCCAGCTTAGGTGAAATAAATTAAAGGCAAAATAAGAAAAAAAGACAAACAAACATAAATAGAAGTTGACCTCTTACGCTACAACTACTTTCCAAGTCTTTCATTTTAAGCATTCTCTTAGATCCAAAGTTTCACCAACTGAAGTTCCCAGAAATCTTTGCAACAGCTTTAACTGTCACTACCAAAATTTCAGGTTTGTTCTTTTCTTTTCTTTTTATTCTACTAAATTTTGTTCATTGAATTTGCAAAACCACCCACCAAGCTATAAGCTTGAATCCGATGCTCTTGCTGTAGATCAATGCTTATGTAGTGACTACAACTTCAGTTTTGATGCGGACGTAGCAAAACTGCTGTATTTGTAAACTTCGTTTTGTTCTTTGAGAAATCGGGTTTTGATTTTTAATGGTTTCTAGGAAGTGGGTAGCTGAGAAATATTGAGAAAAGAGATTGAATATTGAAAATTTTTGGAACCATGAGGAGTGTATATGTGGCTGTTGTTGTTGTTTGTATAATGTGCGAGATGTTTATCTTAGGGTTGACAAATTATGTTCCAGAAGTGGAGTTTGAGTTTAAAAAAGAATCTTCTATGGAAGTGGAACACAATTATGAAAGAATTGGTGAGGTAAAGAAACATTGTAAATCAGTTCTATCATCAGCTTCTGAATTCAAAGCTGAAGATAATAGGATAGCTGATATAAAAGAGGAGCTCAATTTCGGGTATGGGGATTGGTGGCAGGATGTTGGTGATGCTCCTATTATGCCATTTGATGATAGAGATATCCCTAAGAATTTGTCACAGCCTCCCTCTAATATAACTTCTTTCTGGATCACAAATGTCGATCACAAACATCGGACTAAGAAGTATGTAAGTGTCAGTGGCATTTTGATGTTGGGCATAACACTGGATACTTCATTTGCGGAGAGGCCATACAAGGGTAGTCCTCGATTTCAGATATGGCCTGCTCATACTCAGCTTGCAATTTCATTCGAAGGGATTTATATGGAAAACAAACGGAATGGTGGAGAAAGAGTGATGTGTTTGTTAGGGGATGCAATGTTGCCATCTCGGGAGTCTGACTCGAGCAATCCATGGGAATGGGTGAAGGACTCTGATCAAAACAACAGCCAGGTACCCCTTTTGCAAGATGATCAAATATTGCTTGTTCTTCGCTACCCCTTGACACATACTTTGACAAATAAGATGATACGAGGGGAGTTAAAAAGTTTAAATCCAAAATCAAATGCTAAGTACTTTGATCAGGTTCACATTTTGGGACAGATGCTCAAGTCGACAAAATATGAATTTGGGTCTGAGAAGATTGTATCCAAGGCATGTGATCCTTATCCATGTCGAGATAACTTGATGAGTTCTGGCATCAATGTTTACAAAGGAGGTAGTTTCTGTGCAATTCTTGAGAAAGTTACTAATAGTGGACCTTTCACTGTTGTGCCAAACTGGAAATGCGATGGCGCAGATGACTACTGTAGTAAGCTGGGTCCTTTTGTATCAGATCAAGAGATTAAAGCCACAAATGGGAGCTTCAAGGATGTCATGCTTTACATGCAGGATGTCAGGTGCAAGCCAACTAGTGGGCATCGAAATGATAGTGTGGCAAGAGTTGCTGCAGTTTTTCGGGCCACTCCTGCATCGGAGGATCAGTATAGAGTGCAATGGAGGTCTGGGCTTAGCAACATGACTCTAGCTGCTGAAGGAATCTGGAATTCTTCTAGTGGGCAGCTTTGCATGGTTGGTTGTCTTGGCATAGTAGATGCAGAAGGGAGTAGCTGTAACTCTCGTATATGTTTGTATGTTCCTCTGTCGTTCTCCTTAAAGCAGCGAAGCATTATTTTTGGGAGTATTTCGAGTATTGATAGAAGTAATAAGCTATACTACCCTTTATCATTTGAAAGGTTAGTGAGGCCCTCAGAGCTGTGGAATTATTTCAGAGTGTCACATCCTTATTATAGTTACTCAAAAATCCAATCAGCTGGTGCAATCCTAGAAAAAAATGAGCCCTTCAGTTTTGGAACTCTAGTCAAGAAATCCTTGCTGCAATTTCCTAAACTAGACGACACTGATGACTTTTTATCCAGCCTTTCTTTTCTTGCAGAAGATCTGACCCTTCAAATCTCTGCTGTTCCTGATCCTTTTTCAAATTCTCATCCTCCGAGAGTTGATATTCAGATGGATATTTTCTCAATTGGTCCTTTGTTCGGGCGCTATTGGTATTCAAGAAATGCGACAACTGCTGGAGAGACACCTTACCGCACTAAAGCTGAATACACCGAAAAGCAGCTCCTTTTGAATGTATCAGCTCAACTAACCATAATTGGAAAAGATTATAGCAATTTTTCTGTTCTTTTTCTGGAGGGTCTTTATGATCCGCATTTTGGAAGGATGTATCTTGTTGGCTGCAGGGATGTTCGAGCTTCATGGAAGATCTTATCTCAGACCATTGATCTAGAATCGGGGTTGGATTGCTTGATCGAAGTCATAGTGTCTTACCCACCAACTACTGCACAGTGGTTGTTCAACCCAACTGCAAGAATCTCCATATCTAGTCAGAGACCTGAAGATGACCCACTATATTTTGGAATGATTAAGCTTCAGACTCTTCCAATTATGTACAGGAAGCAGAGGGAAGATATTCTCTCTCGGCGGGGTATTGAGGGAATCCTCTGTGTTTTGACTCTTTCATTTGCAGTTGCTTGCATTTCTAGTCAGCTGTTTTACCTCAATCAGGATGTTGATTCCTCTCCTTTTATTTCCCTTGTTATGCTGGGTGTCCAAGCCCTTGGGTATAGTCTTCCTCTTATTACTGGTGCCGAAGCTCTCTTCAAAAGAGAGGCTTCTGATTCTTATGAAATGCAATCTTATGACCTTGAGAAGAGTCAGTGGCTGAATTTGATTGATTACACGGTGAAGCTTCTTGTGCTGGTGATGTTCCTTTTGACTCTGAGGCTCTTCCAGAAGGTGTGGAAATCTCGGATCAGATTACTTTCACGAGCCCCACTCGAATCACATCGTGTCCCAAGTGACAAGCGAGTACTTATTGCAACCCTTACCATACACGGCATTGGGTACATAATTGTTCTGATCATTCATGCTGTTAAAACCAGACAGATGCCGCTTCAAACTGATAGGTTTATAGATTCAAGGGGTCATTCCCGAACACTACGGGAATGGCAAATTGAACTAGAGGAGTATATTGGCCTGGTTCAAGATTTCTTCTTGCTCCCCCAAGTCATTGGTGACTTGATGTGGCAAATCGATTGTAAACCTCTGAGGAAACTCTATTTCATTGGAATTACAGTGGTCAGACTTCTCCCTCATTTATACGACTATATAAGAGCTCCAGTTCCCAATCCTTACTTTGCAGAGGAGTACGAGTTTGTAAATCCGACATTGGACTTCTTCTCAAATTTTGGGGATGTTGCCATTCCCATCACAGCAGTTTTGCTTGCAGCAGTCGTCTATTGTCAGCAAAGGTGGAGCTATGATCAGCTTAGCCAGATTCTGACCTTCAGGCAATGTAGGCTTCTTCCTGCAAGATCAAGAGCTTATGAGAGGTTGTCTTCCAAGCCTTTTGAAGCTGAGCTTGCCTCTGATGTTAACCAGAGTACCTCAAATAAGCTAGAGGATGAGGATGATGAAGAATAGTTAAATTCCTTCTCAACATTACTGACAGAAACATGTGTGAATGTGTTTGTTTTCCAAGTATAACATGTTGGCATCTATCCTGCATATTTTAATCAATAGAAATCAAAAACAATTTTCTGAACTTGACCTTGCCTTTATCTTTTGTTTAATATCATCATATTATTGCTGCACTTCTGAGGGTGTATTTGCAAATTCTACTTGGAGTTGTATCTAACAATAATTAAAATGCTATCCAATATGAAACCTATTATGCTATGATCTATTGTTGATGATATGGTTAATTTTCCCAGGCAGTGAATGTGTTCTATAAAAAATTAATCCATATATATTCTGTTTCTCTGGAAATCTAAACTTGCTTTATCATAGACTGAAATGTGTAAGCCCAAATATCACTTGCTATACTTTGCCAAAATCTATCATCAAACTTATTAAATTTTAATTAAAACAAATCATTAATCATGACATGAATAAACCAGTTTACGGGTTTGGTGGCATTTTTCCATCCAAATTCAAATTAAATAATATAATGTTTTAAAAATATTAATAATTTTTTTTTTGTCTTTTTTGATACCTAAACTTGACAATTAAACCCATTTTGATGGTCTTTGAACTTGAAAAAAAATAAAATTTTGGTGATATAACACGCTAATATTATATCATGTCATCATCTAAAAGGAAAAGTATAGATACGAAAACTTAATTCAAAAATAAAAAATTGCATTAACCCTATTTCCAAAACTGATTACTATGACAACTTATATAAAACACAAACACAAAATATATAAACAAATTAGATATCACTAATTAACTAAACAGAACATTTTGAAAGAAATTATAACCATATTTTCATATAACATTTATAAATCTCGAAATAAAACTTAAAACTTTCAATGGTCTAATAGCATCAAAAATCTAAAAATTTGAGACTTTTTAAAAATTTTAAAGAAATGTAATAATATGTAAAATCACCACACCCTCCACTTCCCATGATGAAGAACAAAGTCAGAACTTATAAAAATATTAAAAGAGGGAGTGAATTTAGTTACTCAGCAAGCAACCGACATTTCCTTTGGTTGGGTTAAGTAGGAATACAGAAGTGCAAACTTTATAGGCAATTTGTAATAAAATAATTCAAAATCATATTTCGTGTCAAAACAATAATAAAGACAAATTAATAGTTTCTAAATATACTAATAGATAAAAATCAACTCCTTTTTACAGCTATGTTCACCCTTAATCTGTGACAATGATGCGAAACAAAAACCACAATTAACCCTAATATTAGTGGGTTGAAAACTACAATTTTAAACCAATGGCAATACATGTCAACATAACCAACATTTAATCTCATTATTGACAGGGCTAGAACATATCATATTAAGATCAAATTCAAAATCATGAAAAATCAAAATAACTGTAATGTCGTAAACGTATATAAAATATATTATTATACAAAAACAATTAAAAATAAAAAATTTCGATAAATTTTAAACTTCATGATCATTTAGCTTATTTGAAACCATTAAAACTCACAATTTATTTGATATTTCGACAATGTAAAAAATAAATTTAAAAATTAAATACAGTACTAGAACTTAGAAATTTGTTTTCCTAAAATTGGTTACCGAAAACATAAGTTTTGAAAGCTATCTAGATTTTCTAGGTTACAAACTTAAAAAATTATATGTTTTAAATGCTTCCATTTAAAAATTGTTGAGTAAATTAAAAATATAAAAGAAGAATACTACCCTCATAAATAATTTTTAATAATTTTATAATTGAGTTGGGATTACACAAATTTAGTATAGATAAATCTTTTAAATATTTAAAACTAGTTGAAATTTATAGATGTGCAAGCTAATTAAATTTATTAGAGAAGGGCTGGGTTTGAGTTTCTTTTAATAAGTTAAAAGGCTCAAATTAGAACCCAATTTTTTAGGGGTTATTTACAAGGGCCAAATTTTTTAAAATAATTATATAAAGACGCAATTCAATTCTTTCTTTAAAATAAAATATATAATAGCTGAATCATATATTACTTTAAAAGAAAGAAAGAAAGAAAATATAAATATAAATTGAAATCTGATATACTACATTAGAAAAACTCTTATCTAAACACTTTTGAAAAAAAAATGATAATTATTTGAACAGTCATTTAATCACTTTCAGTAAAAATTTGATTCTTATATAATTAGTTTATAATGTTAAATGAAGGATGAGTGGGATTTGGGTGCATATGATATAATCCTAAAAGTTAAAAGTTTAAATTAAAAAGGTTGGCAAAATGGCAATTCCCAAACAACCACAATTTAATTTCGTCCCGCATGAATAGTGAGGAGGACGGTTAAGTTAAATCAATTACATTGCAAGAAGGCATTGTCGGTATCATCATCATCATCATCATCATCATCATCATAAGGGAGTGATTAAATCCTTTGTTGACATTTTCAGGACTAATGTTCAAATCCTGTTTTTATTATTCCTCTCTATGTATAAAAATAAATAAATATAGATATGTTAAAAAATATTTTTTAAAAATTAAAATTAAAATTAAAACTAAAACTATATTTGTGATTATACCAAAAATATTTATATTAAATAAGATTACAAAAATGGAAAAAAAAAAAAGAAGAAGCAAAAATGAAAAAGAAAATAAAAATGATGAAGAGTTCCATTTAATTTGCAAGATGGAAGTTGGGAAGTAGTATTAATTGGGAGGAAAATAAAAGTAAAGAAAATGAAGTGGTTGTGTTTCCCATTAATTTCCTACCTTTTCTTGTTTTTTTTTTTTTTCTTAATGTTCATATTGATATGATTTGATCACCTGCTCACGTGACTTGTAAGGCGGTTTGAAAAGGTATGTAAAGATGTAGAAGCTAAGGACAAATTAACATTTAAATACATCTCTCTTTATCTATAATCATGGCAAAACAAGCACCGGCTTGAAAATTGGTTTATGTCAATCCGATCTTGTAACGATTTGAATATGAGAAAATTTGAACGACTTGAGCCCAAGCTCGAGAGAGATCCAATTTAAAACCCGAAAAGCCCGAGTTTGTAATAAATTAATATCAATAATTAGGTTAAAATATGTTACAAGTCTTTGTACTCCTCACAAATTTAAACTTTAGTCACTATATTTTTATTTCTAAGAATTTAGTCTAATACTTTTCAGATTTCAAAATTCAGGTCTAATTGTTAACACTGTTAATTTTTTTGTTAACTTTATTGATGTGACATTTTGAAATAAAAAAAATATTCACTTGTAAGTCATGCAACTAAAAAAGTAACGTTGTAATGAACTTAAATTTAACAAAATAATTTTAATGATTAAACTTGAATTTTAAAATCTGAAAAGTAGGACTAAATTCGTAAAAAAAAAAGTACAAGGACTAAATTCTAAATTTACAAAAGATAGGGACTCCTAGCATATTTTAACCTAATAATTAATCTAATTATATGATGATATTTAAATTAAAAAATGATAACTATTTAATTTATGAAAATATATTTTAAATATTATATAATTATATTTAAATTTATAATTAACAATAAATCTTTATGTTAAATTATAAAGTAAAATAAATTTTAAAAATGAATATAAAATAAATTTTAATGCAATTATTATATATGCATAATAAATATACAAAGTTACAGAATTTAATTTTAATTATTACATAAAATATATAATGATCCAATATATTAATTTAATATATGAAATCAAATTTACTTACCAAATTTGTTAAACTTTGGGTTAGTGAAAAATTAAAATTTGTATATATTTATTGTACCCATAATACATATGAAAAATATCATGAAACCCTCTTAAAATAATATTTCTTGTTAATTTGAGATATTTTGATGAATATTAAATTATTTGAATTATGAAACTGATCAAATAACATGACTTTTGTATTCATTTTTAGTAGCTTCTAAAACTTTTATAACAAGACAAAATGGGGTATACAAGGGTACATGGACAAAATTTGGACAATTTATTATCATATTTTAACATTTTATGATTTTTGCTAGAATTTTTTTTATTAATTACTGATAATTATTATGATTTTTTAATAATTTTATATTTTTAAATTATTTGTTACAACTTCTTAATAATTTTATAATTTTTTTATGATATCTTGAAGGACATCTAGAATGAACTAGACAAATGGATGTCTATATTCAAATAAACTTGGAAGCTTATTTGTCCAGTTTCATTCTACGTGCATTTTTTTTTTTAAATTTCTTTCCTTATAAATTTTTTTAATATATATGGATTGTTGCATGCCACATGTTAGCTTCTAATTGAATTTCCCAATCGCATGTGTCTATTAACAGTTAAATCGATCAATGACGGTTTTCATTATCAAAAGGGCGTAGTTGTTTGTTTTTTTTTTTTTAATCATTAAAGGCTTAATTAATTTGAATCTTTTATGAATTTAATTGATTTTTTTTAAAAAAAAATTTAAAATTTTTTAACTCTTAAGACTAAATATAATAAATATATTTCAATATTTAAAATTTAATAATAAAATAAAACTATTCAAATGTGAACTTAGTAATATAATAGATAATAAAGATTATTTTAATTCTAGATAATAATTCAAATAAATAAAATTTATATATGTATCATATAACCATAAATATTACCTACAAATAAACAAAAAATATTACATAAAAGTTCATATACATATCATATAATAATATTAATTATGTTTATAAAATTATTATATCTTATATTTTTTTAGTTATGTTATATACAATTTTCTATTAAATAATATATATAATTTTTTATCTATAAGAAGTGAATTTGTATGTGTTATCGTAATGGTTTGAAATATAATTTATAAAACATCAAAATTATTTGAATCTATTCAAGCTCACCTACCCAACTTGAACCTTTGTTGAATCCGGAAAAATCGAAGCCTGAAAAAATCTAAATTTGAAAAGGCTTGAATCTGAAAAAACCCGAGCTTGGAAAGAATTTGAGCCTGAGAAAAAATTGTGCCTGAGAACATTCGAGTCCGAGCTAATCCAAATTCAAAATAATTTGAATCTAAAGACAACCTAGTCCAAATCTATATGAGCTCAAATATAATATTTCACTTGTTAAAAATCCTAATTAATTATTCATTTTAGTGGCTTTTAAAATAAAATAAAATATTAATTATACTTTTATTTTTATTAATAAAATTTATTTTATATATTGTCTATGGAAATTTTAAATTTCGAATGGCAAATACCACTTTAGAACAAGTGACTGTATAACTTTATTTAGTACCACTAAAAACCATCCCATGGTGGCATTCATCGTACAAAAGAGTTTGACTTTTTAGTTTGGGTAAAATTTTAAAAAAAGTCCCTCAAATATATTGCTTTGTTTAAATAAGTATTGATATATTTTCTATAAACCCTTATTATTTTCAAGTAAAAGGGTAATTTAACTTAAGATCAGTTTGGAGTTTGTTTGAGTGCAAATTAAATGTTAGGACTTCTTTAAGTATTAAGTTAAAGATTAAATGTTTACTAAAATACAAAATAAATAGTTGGTGTCTTATATAAAAATTATGAATATTTATTTAAATAAAATAGTTCCTCTTATTTTCAATTTTAAGATAAATGTTGGAAAAAAAACAAGATCGCATATCTACACTACTATATATAAAAAGGAGGAAGACATTCCTCATTTTAATTTTTGATTATACAATAATCATCAATTTTATTATTTAATATCGAAATCGAGAGGAATTAGAAAGATCTTTTTACGTTTTTAATTTTTTATTTAAATATTTTATTTTAAATAAAATACTGATATAAAGTTTAAAAAATCATAAACATTAGATTACAGCTAGCCATACTAAATTATTTTGGTTTCTACTAGTAACAAATAAAATAAAGATTTTGAGTGAGTAATAAATGTTAAAAATGAACCATCGAGTGGTGGCAAAGAGATGAGTCAAAGATGGGCGGTTCTTCAGTTTCCACAGTGTTTTTATTACGCGACAGACCCATGGACTTTCACAAGTTTGTTGGGAAAATTCCTTGTTTTATGAGTATACGTAAGAAAACACGTTGGGAAGTATTGAAGAAATGTATAACAAAAACTATCAGACTACCATTTAGAGAAGTGATTATATAAAACCGTGATTATACATTATTTTAATGATAAATCAAATTTTTTCTTCTGAATTTCACAATTTTATTCAATCTCTTCCTCTTGGATATATATATATATATATATAGCAAGAACTAACAAAATTTTTTGACAACATACATCCTGTTTCTGTTTTCTTTTGTTGTTTCAGTTTTCAAAGTTGTAGTGTTTTTCCGCAATTTAAATTCTCGTTTTTTTCTTGGTTTTATACATGGAAACTAAAACTACATTCTTTTTGCTTTGATTTGAGCTCCTAAAACGTGAAGTTTTTGATAAGTTTTGGGGGGTGTTAGCGTATTTTGGTAATGCAGGGTGCTGATATTTATAGAGCTAGTGGTAGTTTACGGAGGAGTCCTTCGGCATGGAGAAACAATGACCTGGAGGTATTTTCAAGGTCTTCTCGAGAAGAGGATGATGAAGAAGCTTTAAAGTGGGCAGCACTTGAGAAACTACCTACTGTTTCTCGTCTCAGGAAAGGTATATTGACTAGTTCTGAAGGTGGTGCCAGTGAAATCAATATTCATGACCTTGGGTGGGTAGAACGGAAGGCTTTGCTTGAGCGGTTGGTTAAAGTAGCAGAGGAAGATAATGAGAAGTTCTTGTTGAAGCTCAAGAACCGTGTAGCTAGGTATACATCTTTTTCTTTTTAATGTTTGGTTACTAGGAAAATGCAATGGAAAGAATTAAAGATCCAGTCTCATGTAACGATAACGGTATGAAATGAAAGATCCAGTCTCATGTAACGATAACGGTATGAAATGAGTCCTTTTTTTACAGGGTTGGCATTGATTTTCCCACAATTGAAGTCCGGTTTGAACATCTAAATATTGAAGCTCAAGCTTTTGTTGGGACCAATGCTTTGCCAACAATTCTTAATTTCATTACTAGTTTATTTGAGGTAGCAACCTGGAAACATACTCTTTTACTTTTTACCATTTAAGAGTTTTGTTTTCTTAGGATCATTTCTCAAGTTTCACTTTGTATTGTAAATTACAGGGTTTCTTGATTGATATGAGTATTCTTTCTAGTAGAAAGAAAAAGCTGACCATCCTCAATGATGTCAGTGGCATCATTAAGCCGAGCAGGTAACAATGGTGATATTAATTTTTATTTTTATTATGAAATTAAAAGTTGTGGCGATTCTAGATTTACTCTTCATTGTTCTCATGTACTTATTACAGGCTGACATTGCTTTTGGGTCCTCCAAGTTCTGGGAAGACCACTCTTTTGTTAGCTTTGGCTGGAAAACTTGATCCTGCTCTCAAGGTGCTTGGGAAATTTACCTTTTTCTTTTAATCGCTTTCCTATCTTGGCTTCTTGCCTTTTGCGTTAACTTCTTTGTCATTGTTTTGATATCTAATTTGATAGTGGAATTCTTTCTCAGTGTTCGGGGAAAGTGACATATAATGGGCATGGCTTGGATGAGTTCGTGCCACAGAGAACAGTTGCCTATATCAGTCAACATGATCTTCACATTGGAGAAATGACTGTGAGGGAAACTTTGGCCTTTTCTGCAAGATGCCAAGGGGTTGGAGACCGCTATGGTAAGTTTGATTGATTTCCAACCCTTTTGATCTTTTTCCCACTATTGGAACAATATGAATGCTATTTTTTTAAACCTTTAAAGCTTGAAAATTTGTTGTTTTGGGGGTTTACAGAGCTATTAGCGGAGTTGTCAAGAAGAGAGAAACAAGCAAACATTAAACCTGATCCTGATATGGATGTTTACATGAAGGTAAGAACTAAAATGCCATTGTAATATAAAATATGGATTGACATTTTCATTCATGACAACAGGAAAGAGTTGATTGATAATCAGATTTGGGATTTAAATTAAGATTGAATCTGTATGACAAGGATTTCCATATATTTGAGAGAACCATGTATTCTTCATCATTTACTTGTCTTTCCTAATATTTCAGGCAGTAGCAACAGAAGGTCAGGAAGCAAATGTAATCACAGATTATGTTCTAAAGGCAAGAGTTATAAAAATTTGAAGTATATTGAAAGACTTGCAAGAAGCACTGTTATAAATGAAAATTTCATTACTTATTGAGTACTTCGCTATAAATTTTGTAGGTTTTAGGACTAGAAGTATGTGCAGACATTATGGTAGGAGATGAAATGTTAAGGGGTATCTCTGGAGGACAGAGGAAGCGTGTCACAACTGGTAAGTCATGATATCAATTAATCCATTCATTCGATATGTAAATTTCCCTAAACTTTTTATCATGAAATTTGAATCTGTTAACCCATTTAGGTGAAATGCTGGTTGGACCAGCAAAGGTACTGTTTATGGATGAGATATCTACTGGTCTGGACAGCTCCACAACTTTCCAAATTGTGAACTCCCTCAAGCAAACTGTTCACATCCTTAATGGAACCGCAATCATCTCTCTTCTCCAACCAGCTCCAGAGACTTATAATCTTTTTGATGACATCATTCTCCTTTCTGATGGCCAGATAGTATATCAGGGTCCTCGTGAACATGTGTTGAGCTTCTTCGAATCTATGGGCTTCAAGTGTCCGGAGAGAAAAGGAGTGGCTGACTTCTTGCAAGAAGTAAGTTTTGATGGAGGTTTTGATCCTTTTTTTTCCATTGGGACCAAGTTGCTCTTCTATTGCATTTACCTCGACTTTGTTCATTTGCAGGTTACATCAAGGAAAGATCAACAACAGTATTGGGTACATAAAGATCAACCTTATAGGTTTGTCACAGCCAACGAATTCTCTGAGGCATTCCAATCATTTCATGTGGGAAAGAAACTTAGAGATGAACTTGGTGTTCCATATGAAAAAACAAAGAGCCACCCAGCTGCTTTGACAACCAAAAAGTATGGTGTTGGAAGGAAAGAGTTGCTCAAAGCTTGCATCTCAAGGGAATATCTGCTGATGAAGAGAAACTCTTTCGTGTACATTTTCAAGTTTATACAAGTATGTACTAATGAAACTCGATTCTTGTACTACAATTATCAAGGTTTAAACAACGACTCTTAACTTTATTTTCTTTGTGCTACCAGCTAACAATAATGGCATTCATTACTATGACGCTCTTCCTGAGGACTGAGATGAGAAATGATTCAATTGAAGGGGGAGGAATCTATATGGGGGCCTTGTTTTTTGGCTTGATCGCAATCATGTTTAATGGGATGTCTGAGATTTCTATGACCATTGCTAAGCTTCCCGTCTTTTTCAAGCAGAGAGACCTCCTATTCTTTCCTTCATGGGCATATGCTTTACCAACATGTATACTCAAGATCCCCATCTCATTTTTAGAAGTTTCCTTATGGGTGTTTCTTACCTACTATGTCATTGGATTTGATCCGAATGTTGAAAGGTAAAGAAAATGAATTGACAATAAAAATATCGAGGAGAACTTGTCTAGTACCATTTATAGTATAGTTGCTTGTTTATTAGCTCTGATCTAAATTTATGTGAAAGTGATTTGTCTGGCACAGGTTGTTTAGGCAATACCTCATCCTTGTTCTGGTGACCCAAATGTCTTCAGGATTGTTCCGATTTATTGCTGCAGCTGGTAGAAACATGGTTGTCGCTAACACTTTCGGAGCTTTTGCTTTGCTCATACTTTTTGCATTAGGTGGCTTTGTCCTATCACGAGGTACATATGAGAAGTCCTAAAAATAGCTCAAAAGATTGAACTTTTGATGGAAAATGGAATTTGTAATTGATTTTCTTTGTTCAATGTCACAATGTCACAGAGGATATAAAGAAATGGTGGATATGGGGCTACTGGATTTCCCCTATGATGTATGGACAAAATGCATTGATGGTTAATGAATTCCTTGGAAACCAATGGAGAAGAGTAATGCTTTGAATTTGTAATGTCTACTGATTTCTGAATTTTATCTCCTAATAATCTAATGATATTTTATGTTTTCTTTCATATTGAAGATTCTTCCGGGCTCAAATGAACCACTTGGAATTACAATTTTAAAGTCTAGGGGTTTCTTCCAAGATCCACGGTGGTATTGGTTCGGAGTAGGGGGATTGCTTGGATTCATAGTATTGTTCAACTTCTTTTATACTATGGCGCTTGCCTATTTAAAGCGTGAGTATAGCTTTATTGGCAGCTACTTATAGTCTTAAGAACTTATATTTCTTTCAAATTAAGTGTTATTTCTTACTCGTTTTTGCAAATAAATATGCAGCTTTTGAGAAGATTCAGGCTGTAATATCAGAAGAACTCGAAGAGAAAGAGCAAGCCGAAAGTAGCTCAGGTGGTGTAACTAGTTCAAGTATTAGAGCTCATTTAGTTTTTACATCCTTGTGTTTGTGTACAAGTTGATGTGTATGTTCTAAATATAATTGAAATGCAGAGGTTCAAGATGACACTAAAACAAGCATCTCATCCAAGTCATCGTCTATGGATGAAGTAACCACTGGGAACAAGAAAAAAGGAATGGTTCTTCCATTTGAACCACATTCCATCACATTTGATGACATTATCTATTCAGTTGATATGCCACAGGTAAGATAAAGTTCCAATGTATGAATATCATATATTTGTTCAGTTTATGTCCTAATAAGAGAGTGTATTTGATTGGATTGAAACTATACAGGAAATAAAAGAACAAGGTGTCAATGAAGATAAATTGGTGCTATTAAAGGGTGTTAGTGGTTCTTTTAGACCAGGAGTTCTCACAGCTCTAATGGGTGTTAGTGGTGCTGGCAAAACCACTCTGATGGATGTGCTTGCTGGCAGAAAAACTAGTGGTTATATCGAGGGGAACATCACTGTTTCAGGTTTTCCAAAGAAGCAAGAAACATTTGCTCGAGTATCTGGATATTGCGAGCAAAATGACATTCACTCTCCTCATGTCACTGTGTATGAATCCTTGCTCTATTCTGCTTGGCTTCGACTACCGGAAAAGGTCAACGCTGAAACCAGAAAGGTTGGCATTCATTGCATCCTAAGCCTTTTCAAGTCTCTTACTCTACTTTGTTACAAGTTAAGAGGTTTTTACTGAGGCAATAACACATTAATGATCCTAAGAGCAGAGGAAAACGAAATAACGCATTTTCCTAATGATCACTTTGGCTTGAATTATATTGATGTTTTATTTCACCTTGTGTTATTAGATGTTTATAGATGAAGTCATGGATCTTGTGGAACTGAATCCATTAAGGCAAGCACAAGTTGGTTTACCTGGTGTAAATGGTTTATCAACCGAGCAGAGGAAAAGGCTTACTATAGCTGTTGAGCTTGTGGCTAACCCCTCTATCATCTTCATGGATGAGCCAACTTCAGGGCTTGATGCAAGAGCAGCTGCAATTGTTATGAGGACAGTTAGGAACACAGTGGACACTGGAAGAACAGTTGTCTGCACCATTCATCAACCAAGTATCGACATATTTGAAGCATTTGATGAGGTGAGAAGTGAGAACTATGAAATATTAGTTTGAAAATAAGTTGGTTCTTTGCTTAATTGTATTACTGAAAAAACATGCCATTGCAGCTATTCCTTATGAAGCGGGGAGGACAAGAGATATATGTGGGGCCATTAGGACACCATTCCAAACATCTTATTGATTATTTTGAGGTGAGATAAAATGAAATACCAAAAATTACAAAGTTTGTTAACGTATTCATTTCCCTGTTCATATGTACTATATCTATAACATGATATATGTTCACCTACTTCAGGGAATTCAAGGAGTTAGCAAAATCAAAGATGGCTACAATCCAGCAACATGGATGTTAGAAGTTAGCACAACAGCACAGGAATTAGCTTTAGGTGTTGATTTTGCTGATATCTACAAAAAGTCAGAGTTATACAAGTAATAATCAACACTGCAAGAATCTGTTTACTTTAACTCAACATAAGATTATATGAGCTTGAATTTAAAACTGATGAATGTCAATTGTTTAGGAGAAACAAAACTCTTACTAAAGATTTAAGCAAACCGGCTCCTGGTTCAAAGGAACTCTATTTTCCAACTCAGTTCTCTCAGCCATTCTTGACTCAGTGTGCTGCTTGCTTATGGAAGCAACGGTGGTCATATTGGCGCAACCCCGCTTATACTGCTGTGAGATTACTTTTTACTACTGTCATAGCATTGATGTTTGGGACACTATTCTGGGACCTCGGCACTAAAACGTAAGCTATAACAAGCAAGTACAAATGCTCAGCTTCATCGTTGGACTTTTATCATATTCATATATCTATTGTCACATTGTAAATTTACAGGAAAAAAAGGCAAGATCTGGCCAATGCAATGGGTTCAATGTATGCTGCTGTTCTTTTCCTTGGCATCCAAAATGCTGCATCCGTGCAGCCCGTGGTGGCTGTTGAAAGGACAGTCTTTTATAGAGAAAAAGCTGCTGGAATGTATTCTGCCATGCCATATGCAATTGCCCAGGTAAGTCTTTTTCCTTTTTTCGTTGAAGAGTTCTCACTCTGGAAAGAAAATTGTTTAAAAATAGGTGCATTAGAATTGATTTTCACATCTTGCAACTGCAGGTCTTAATCGAGATACCTTATATTTTTGTTCAAGCTGTTGTGTATGGCCTTATAGTGTATGTGATGATTGGGTTCGAATGGACTGCTGCCAAGTTCTTGTGGTATCTCTTCTTCATGTACTTCACCTTATTGTACTTCACCTTCTATGGCATGATGGCAGTGGCTGTCACTCCAAATCACCACATTGCAGGCATAGTTTCCTCAGCATTCTATGGAATATGGAATGTCTTCTCTGGATTCGTCATCCCACGCCCGGTAAGTGTTGTGTTCTCAAGTTCTTAATATATTCACTCATTTTCCGGATAACTAACTTTTTCCCCACTCCTTAATTTATAGAGAATTCCTATATGGTGGAGATGGTACTATTATATTTGCCCAGTATCTTGGACCTTGTATGGTTTGGTTGTTTCACAATTTGGAGATATTCAGGATGTCCTTGAGAATGGTCAGACAGTCGAACAATACTTGAGAAATTATTTGGGCTTCAAACATGAATTCATTGGAATTGTAGCAGTTATAATTATTGCTTTCACAATACTCTTTGGTGCAATCTTCACTGTCTCCATAAGGTTGTTTAATTTCCAAATACGCTAGAGTTTTCTTTCTATCTTTCTAGTGTTTAGCAGATAATGCTAAGATATTAGAAAAGAAGCATGTCTACACATTTTTTTCATTACAAGCTACAATTTCTTACTTCCATTGTGACATATGTATACCATTCATCCATGCATAAAAGAAGCAACTTCATGGCTGAAGATTCTTTTTATTGCTATGAGAACTCGTCTTGTTCAATTATGATCAAATCCAAATTTATCGGTAAACCTTTGATTAAAGGTTTCAAAAAACTAACTAAAAAATGTTCGAATCCAAAAAGTTTAATAATTTGAATTTGACTCCAATTCTGAGATCAGTTGATTTTTATAATAATTTATACTTAAATAATTATATTGATGAAAATTTTTAAATGAATTTAAAATAAAATTTTGTACTTGTTAATTATTTGACCAAATATTCATCATAATGTTCACTTTTCAATCTGATAATTGTGTATCTATTAATTGGTATTATTTATAAAATTATGCTACACCCAAAATAAATTATTTAACAAATATATTTATATATAAAAAATAGGCTTTATTTTAAATGACAAAGTAGAAATATTAAAAATTAATATCAAATATTATATTGTAAATATAATAGTTTGGGTTGAACCCCAAACAATTTATTTTCCAATCACAAAAATTATCTTTTTTAATGGACTTATTATTGATGAAGTTGGATAGAAAATAAGATGATTATAAAAAGTTCAATAGAAAAATAATAATACAAAATAAAAAGCAATCTCAACCGACAATTAACATCAGCTGTAGAACAGGTTCAAGAGATCTTGCATTCAAAGACTTAGTCTACACCAACATGCCCCCCCTCAAGATGGGTAGTATGCGGCAATGCCTAGCTTGAATAGATGGCGATCAAATGCTGGTTTCTCAAGTAGCTTGGTGAATGTATCTATTAAACTGATCAGTTTGTTGGGGATCAACACGTATAAACAGTGAAATAGAAAACGTAGAGAAGATCGAATACAAATTTTACTTGAAAAACTCTTCCGAATAGGATAAAAATCATGAGCAAAGGAGGCTTCGGCTTTTCATTAAATGAGTAAACAAACAATAGTATAATATAGAGAAAATAAACTTAAATGTACTAAACGTACAAATCCAAACCCCGGAAACAAAACTCTAACTCTCATAGAGTTCTTTAAAAAGGAGTACAAAATTCTCTCAATAGTTATCACGAAAACTCTTGCCAAAACTTATCTGCGACTACATCTTGTCACCCCCCTCCCCCCAAAAAAAGCTCTACAGTACTACTAATTGCCTTTTTAATTGGCATCTCAAAAAAAGGATACAAGACCCCTTTAAATAGACTAAGATTAGAGGTCTAATCATACTAAAATATCCTTGGAGTAATTAGAGTTTAGCTGAGAAAAGATAGCAGAGTTTAACTGAGAGAATAAACCCGATTTATGTAGGGGAACACGTCTCAATGTCCCCATTCACGTTGTCACAACATCGGGAAGCTTCTCGTCGTGACGTCACCGTCTGTTCGGCTGAATATACAAGGTACACCCCACAAGTAGCATGAATATGAGCAACATTAACTTGCATGCGAAAGACCAAATTGCAACTGAAGTGAAACTCCACAACAATATGTTTCATTCGATGCTAAGTTCCATACCTTTTACAACAAGTGATCCAACTCACCAAATTAGCAACTTCACTTTGTTACCTAAGATCTAGATCTCTCTTCTAAGTTTTCCTATTACAAACATAGCTTGAAAACCAAGTAATTCGCTCGTTTTCGCATTCAATGCACTGTCGATTACAAGCTCCTTAATGAATGTATAAGTACTAAAAAACTCTCTATACAGAACTTATACAAATCTCAAATATTTAAACTACTTTCAACTTACTAACATACTAGATTAATTATAATCAATCTTCATTGGAAAGTAGGAAGATAGTCAACACGGAGAATATCTTCAATAAGTTCAGGATAAGTCTTCAAATATTCCAGATATGTTACCAAGTTACCCGGTTCGATCCAATCCAATCTCTTAAAGCGGTGAAGTCAATTTTCTTGATCCAATCCAACGCAATCTCTAAGATATATTTCTATAAACGGTTTGGACATCATAGATGAGCTTGCACACATTGAAAATATCATCAAAGATCACAACTCAGATTTTGTTTACAAAAATTGTCAATCTGTAAATATGGCAAGTTATGAGGCAAAGTAGTGCTAGACGCACTGGGCACTAGACTTGTTCATTGGTCGAGCTACCCACCAAGCCTGAAATTTGGGAGGGTTTGGGCAAAATTATTAGGCTAAAAAAAATAGGCTTGGACAAAATATTAGACCCATTTAAAATATAGCCCGAGCTCAACTTGACCCGACTCGTTTTAAGTTTATAATACTTTATATTATATTATTTTTATATATTATGTAATTTAGAACATATTAAAAAAATAAATCTATACTAAATATATAATACTATTCTAATGTAAATATTAAAATAATGTTAAGATGACTATATAAAAAAATTCAAAAAAATAAAAATGTATAAAATTATTAAACATTAATATAATATAATATAATATAAATATTTTTTTAAAAATAAAAATAAATATGGGAGGGTCTAAAATAGGCATGGGTTAGTCTTTTGCAAATATGAGTGAGTTTGGACAAATATAAAGTATGTTAATATATATCATATTTAGGCCCAACTCGACCTGATTCATTATCACCTCTAATGGGCACCATGGTAGTAAATTTTGCATCGGTTCTGGTCATACTGGCTGGTGCACATCATTCCAGTGCTAAAAGAGAACAAGCAACATTCTTTTCTGCACTGGTGAAAATTTCGGTTGGTACCGATCGCATTGGCTGGAACATGGTGTATTGGTCGATGCATAAATAATATTAAAAAAATAGAAAATTCTTAACTATTTATTATTATGCTAAAAATGTAATTGGAATGAATTGACCAATAAAAAAGGATTACACAAGAAAAAAAATTCAACGTTTTGCGATATACTTTCACATTTAAAATATAAAAATTAAAATATAATAAAATAACCCAATCACCTGATTATCAAAGGAAAAAAAATCATCACTCATCATTCATCTTCATTTATTGAAAAAATCCTCTCACCCATTGGCTTCTTTTTTTCTTGTTAATTTTAAATTTATTGAATGATAGTTTTTATTTGTGGAGTTTATTAATGAATATTTTATATTATTGATGGATATTTCATATTAAAAATTTACTCAATATCATTTATTTAATATTTGTAAACATTTTTTTAAAATATCGAGAAATCTAAAGTGATACATTGAAATAGAACGATATCGATACCTATAAATTCCAACAAAAAAATGGTACGTCCATCAATGCGATACTGACTACCTTAGTAAGTATTGCTCGTGACACTCGTCTCATAACTGCCTTAACATAAATTATTAACTATGACATTCATTATTTATTACAAATGTATTAATATGTCAATGCAATCTTTTTAATTATTTGTTAATATATTGATCATTTATTAATCTTATTAATCTAAATCTTGTAATTTATTTATATTACTTAAATGTAGGACAAAATCAGTATCACAAGTAAATTCAACCTCACTTAAACCTTCAATAAATATTATTATGGAGAATATTTTTGTATATAAAATTTATAAAAAAAAAAAACATTTAAAAAGAAGAAGAATATGCTTTGTCCTTGTGAAACATGACAATTGGGTTGTTTTCGCCAGATCATTATGTATGGTGAAAGATGAGTAATAGACAAGATTGATGAAATGGAGAGAAATTTAATTAGTTTGTTTCAACAAACTTTATTCTCTGAAACTTAGCTCCACCATGCAACATATAGTACAATGATTAAAATTATTAAAAAGAAAACACTTGATTAACATCATTTTAATTATATTTACGCCTAAAATGATATATTCCTCTACAAACAATTAATAAATATCAAATTTTGATTAATAAAACAAGATTGAGTTTGATTAATTAGAATGAATACGATTTAATGAAGATATTTTTTATTCACTCGAGTTTGAAAAAGACATTTCATCGTTCCAAACAATCAATGAGATCATCTTCCAGTAATTTTAATAATGATCTAGTTAATTTTTTTATATTGAAATGTTGCCTTATTTGAAAACAAATAAAAAAATATTTAATGAATATGCATAACTTTGTGATTAAATACATACAATGGTAAGATTCAAGAATCTAAAGAATGAAATGATGTATTAACAGAAGGTATTATTCTAAATCTCATTCAGTTCTCAATACACTGCTTATATAGGCAACTAATGCATGCTAACTGACTATAACAACTTACAACAGAATGCAAACGTACTAACCACCTATTCACCACACTAATCACATGTGTATTTCATACTATAACATTCACCTAGCTTCGTCTAGTGGGACGACCTGAAGAATACGACGAAAACGTGCAAACATGGATACAGATAATGGCTTAGTAAGAATATCCGCCACCTGGTCACAGGCCGAAACTTCACCAACAACCAATTCTCCACTAGCCACCTTTTCACGAACAAAAAACAAATCAAGTTCAACATGCTTGAACTTGGAGTGCAGAATCGGATTAGTCGCAATGAAGAATGCGGCACTAGTATTATCACACCACACAGTAGGAATATCAATAGATGTGAGTTTTAATTCTGACAACAAAGACACAAGCCACATAATATCACTAGTGGCAGCAGCTAGACTTCGATACTCGGCTTCAGCGGTAGATCGAGAAACGACTTGCTGTTTCTTAGAACACCACGATATAGGTACATTCCCGAAGTATACACAGTATCCTGTTGTTGAACGACGATCATCAAAATCAAGACCCCAGTTCGCATCCGCATATCCGAACAAAGAAAGTCTGTCAGACCGACGAAAAACCAGACCATGAGAAAGTGTACCACGTAGATACCGCAGAATACGTTTAAGAGTCGTCATATGTACCGTAGTGGGTGCATGCATGAATTGACACACTCGATTTACCGCATACGCAATATCTGGTCGCGTTAAAACAATATATTGAAGAGCTCCAGTTAGACTCCAATACTCAGTTGGATCAGCAAGTCGTTCACCTTCATCTTTAGACAACATAGGTGAACTTACCATTGGTGTATGAACAGCTTTCGCATTAGCCATAGAACATCGATTAAGAAGTTCCTTTATGTACTTCTGCTGACATAGATGAAGACTTCCCGAAGCAGATCTGTGCACTTCAATCCCCAGAAAATAATGAAGCTCATCCAAATCTTTTAGAGCAAACTTGTTGTGAAGTTGCTGAATAAAATAGTCAATATCAGCAGACGAATTTCCAGTAATAACAATGTCATCCACATAAACAAGAACATACAAGGTAACTTTGTTAACAACTTTGACAAACAGTGAAGCATCGGACTTAGAGACATCAAACCCATTACTAATAAGAAATTGTCTCAATTTGTCAAACCAGGCACGAGGAGCTTGTCGCAACCCGTAGAGAGCTTTAGTTAGACGACACACTAGTTGTTCACCATGTGGACCACGTCGAACATAACCCGGAGGTTGCTGCATAAACACCTCATCAGTTAAATCTCCATTCAAAAAAGCATTATTAACATCAACTTGCCTAAGTTGCCATCCACGTGACACAACAATGGAAATAATAGTACGAATAGTTGCCGGTTTGACCACTGGACTGAACCTCTCTGTGAAATCACATCCCGGCACTTGGGAACATCCTTTGGCAACCAATCATGCCTTCCGCCGATCAATTGACCCATCAGGGTTCCTTTTCACTTTAAACAACCATTTGTATCCAATCGCTTTACGTCCAGATGGAAGAGAAACAAGATCCCAAGTAGAGTTGGCTATTAAAGCATCAAACTCAGCTTGAACTGCCTGTCACCAGCCAGGATGAGCAAGCGCTTCTTCAATCGTACTAGGCTCAAAATCAGCGGCATCGACAGACAACACCTTTGGCTTAAAAATCCCAGCTTTAAACTGAGTGATCATAGAATGAGTGTTAGTAAAATTATTCGCTCTCGTATTAGTACTAACTTCAACAATCGACACCCCTTCCAGAGATCTATCTGCTGAGGAGCTTAATACAGGTTGTGAATCATTGGTGTCTCTTGAAGAACTTGATACGGACTGTAAAGCACTGGTCTCACTCGAATTGAGATTGCCAATATTTTGTACAGGGGTGGCAAAAGAAGTTCCACAAGTTCTGTAAGATGTTGCACTAGTCTGGGTCACTTGAGGTTTAACAACAGGAACATATGTAGGAGCACACAGAGTCTGAGACTGTTGACCATCAGGAATAACATGCGTAGAAAACAAAAATTTCTGTTCATCAAAAACCACATGTCGAGAGATGACTACCTTCCCCTCTGGGAGTAAGCAATAATAACCTTTATGCTGTGAGCTATAGCCAAGAAACGTAGACGGTTGAGATTGATAATCAAGCTTATGTCGAACAAAAGGACGTAAGCACGTGAAATAGCAGCACCCAAAAACCCGGAGATGCTCATACGTTGGTTCATGACCGTACAAACGTTGATACGGAGATTGACCTCTCAATGTTGGAGTGGGTAGACGATTTATGAGATGCACCGCACTACTAAATGCATAGCCCCAATACGCCATAGGTAAACTAGCCTGAGCCAACAGAGTAATACCAGTCTCCACAACATGCCGATGTTTACGTTCAGCAACCCCATTCTGTTCAGAAGTATAAGGACAAGATAGCCTGTGAATAATCCTGTGACTAGCTAAAATAGGCGCAAAAGCCCGAAATTCACCACCCCAATCACTTTGAAATTTCTTAATACGTTTTCCAAACTGAGTATGAACCAGCTGCTGAAACTGTAGAAAACACTCAAGAGCTTGAGACTTGCGTTTAATCAGGTAAATCCACGTGAAACGACTACACATGTCAATGAACGACACATAGTACAAATTTCCTTCACACGAAACTGAGGCTGGTCCCCACAAATCAGAGACAACAAGATCAAAAAACTCAACATACTCAGTGTGAGATTGTGAAAAAGGTAGTTTGTGCGATTTTCCTTGTTGACATGCTGCACACACCTTATCAAAACAGTTTTTATTTACTTTAATTCGACAGTTATCAATGACAGTTTTTACAGTAGTAGAAGAGGGATGGCCTAGTCTCCTATGCCACAAAGTAAAAGCATCATTACTTATAGAGCTGTCATGAACTGCTGCATTATGAATGACAGGAGAAAGATCCTCTGAACTTGATGTAAAATAATAGAGTCCATCACGAACTCGGCCCCACATTAATATTTCCTGCGTCTGGATATCCTTTACCACACAATAGGAAGGGTGAAATTCAAAAAACACACTGTTATCTGCAGCAAATTTAGACACAGAAAGCAAGTTTTACTGAATGCTGGGCACACATAAAACATTTGATAGGTGTAGCACTTTCTTCTCAGTAGCTAGAATTGAACTCCCAACAGATGCAATCTTAGTAGAAACCCTATTACCCATTTTAAGTGAGGAATTACCTGTATACGGGTTGGAGACATTAAGAGCTGAAGTATTCTGACAGACGTGGTGAGTAGCTCCAGAATCTGGGCACCAAGTCGCACTCTCTACTGGTAATGAAACATACGAATCAGTGTTGTTAAAATTAAAGTCATAAGCTGTGGCATCAGAATAGTCAGACGCGTGCAATTCAGGAATCCACGGGGGTAACCCAACAAACTGAGATGAACCATATGGGGACGAATCAACGGTAAAAACTCGAGCTCTTGGTTTTGTTCACCGTGGAGCCTCAGGATCATTAACTCCTCGAGATAGATCAAGACTGGCATAGTGAGCATTCGGTTCAGAGTGATGTCGGTCATCAGATGCATGTGATCGAACCGACCCATGAGGTCCAAAATTTTGGTCAGTATTAAGTTGCCTACGAGCCGAACCATCACCATACGCCGAACCATCACTATACGCCGAAACGTCACCATACGGCCCAACCATTGAACTGTTGTTGCGGCCATTAGTGAAGCCAGATTCACGCCTAAAACCAGGATGGTAATAAGGCCCATCTTTAGGTGGCCTAAGTGGCACATTAAGTGGCACACGTGTGATCACATTATCCATTTCAACTATTGGTTGAACATTGGGATTCACAATCGGTTCTCTAGAAGCCACACAATTTTGTTGACCACGAAAACCCCAATTTTGACCTCTGCCTTGAACAAATCGAAAACCATTTCTCCCATCACTCTCAACAACACCAGGCCAAACATCCACATTTGGTCCAGATGCCCGTCAATCTTGAGGCGCCAACGGCGGAACAACCGGCGATTGATCTTCACGGTGATACCTATAGTAGCAACGTTGGGCAAGATGACCATACCTACTACAAATCTGACACTGAACACGGGGGCGAAAGTTTCGACCTCATCCACGAACAGAGGAGCGACCACCACGAGGAGATTCGGCCACCTCCTGCATCGAAGATCCTTCCACAAAATTCGTAGCAACCAGCACCTCCTGAGCAGATCGGATTTGACGAGCTTCACACTCAAGAAGCGTATCCACCAGTTTTTGAAAGGGTAACGACGTCGAGGAAAGAGACGCAGACGAGACAACAGCCTCAAAGTCAAAGGAGAGGCCCGATAGCAACACTACCGTCCTTTCGGCCTCCAAGATTGGAGAACCAGAGGCAGCAAGAAGAGCGCATAAACCTTTGATTTTATCGACATAGGCACGAACAGACAAACTGCCTTTCTTGAGAGAATGGAGAGCATGTCGAAGTTGCGATTGCTTCATACTAGTGTCAGCCGCAAACAAACTATTTGCCACAGTCCACACATCACTGGCGGTTTGAACTTCTGTAAACGAGGACACAATAGATGGACTAATAGTCGAAAGCAACCAAGAGGTTAGTAGATTGTCTTGTTGATTGAACACAGGAGCCGAAGGATTAGTAACAAACGTGCCATCGGAAGCTTGAACAAACCTCGTCGGAGCAGTGAGAGTGCCATCAAGAAAACCAAACAGATCATAACCAGTAAGTATGAGGCGTACCTGTTGGCGCCATTGGATGTACGAGCCATCATCGAGCTTCACGACGTCATGACGCGGAAAAGTGGTGATAATGCGATCACCAGTAAAAACAGAGCCGCTTGGCTCACCAGCATCAGAGTCAGAAGAACGCGGAGTGACCATGCCGAATCAGAACCTAGCGACTGATACCATGATAAGATTCAAGAATCTAAAGAATGAAATAATGTATTAACAGAAGGTATTATTCTAAATCTCATTCAGTTCTCAATACACTGCTTATATAGGCAACTAATGCATGCTAACTGACTATAACAACTTACAACAGAATGCAAACGTACTAACCACCTATTCACCACACTAATCACATGTGTATTTCATACTATAACATACAAACTTGATAACTCCAAATAAATAACAGATATCATTAAATTCGACTATATTTCAAAAAAAGAAAAGAAAAATGTAATTGTTTTTACTTTTATGGTGTGTTTACTAGTATTGCAATGAAGAGAAGAGGTTGTATGAAACTGTAATTCTACGTCATCCTTATCTTTTTTGAATAAGAGAATGACAAATCAGAGTTTTCTTCTTATTGAAAAAAGGATAAAAATGACATAGAATAACCGTTTTATACAATCATTTCTATGCAATAAAATGCTTAAAGCTAAATGGAAATAGAGGGATGGTATGAGAGTATAATTTGGTTGAGACCTAAGAAAAAAAAATTAAAATATTGAGATACAAGGGCTATGCCTATGAAGATACATGCATGAACATGAAATCACACTTTAATATTAAAGCATTAAAATATCTTCAAAAAACATCAAATAGCCAAGTCACAACATTAAAAACAAAAGAAGAGTGAGACGGTAAATGCTTGTAGAGGAGTTAAATTTGAAAACTTGGACTGCTACATTTTTACACGGCTCAAAGGTTCCCTTTGCATCGTTGCGTTTTAAAGTCTAGAGACGAAGATGCTAAGTTCTCCTCTTTGGTACAAAAAAAATGCCCTCACCCCTTTTAACTGTTCCTTGCTTATGCTTGTAAAACAACCTCCCCTTAACTTCCCAGGGAGTTCATCTTTTAAACTAGAAAGATTTCCCCCATTTCCATCTTTTCAACCACATCTACATGTAATATTATATTATCTAATTTATAAGTTATAGATATAACCATATATTTTATTTTATTTAAAAGTTATAAAATTAACTTTTTCATTTTATGTAGAGTTAAAAATGTCACATGGCACTAAACAGATATAAGTTGAGAGTTAAATTTGTTATTATATCGATTTTTTTTAACTGTCTCGTATGATTTTAATGAGAGTGGTCAAAATGACCGAATTATGTAATGTGAGTGCTTAAATTGCAAACTTTTTTATTTTTGGTGTCTAAAATAAAAGTTTTTGATAATTAGGTGACTATATGTATAATTTACCCTTAAAAAAGGCATATAATAAAATAATAGTTTAGGTAAAAAATGGGAAAAAAAAAAAAACATTACCTACCAGTACTTGGTACATTCAAGGAATATTAAATTCTACCAGCCTGCACAGTGGAAAATAAGCTTGCTAGAATTTTATTAATTTGTTTGTTTATTTATTAACACCTATGGTCCTTTATAAGAATCATGAAACTTGAAGAAATCTTAATCTTTTCTGGGTTTGAAGGCATTAATTATGGGTTCCGAATCAACGCCCACTCTTCCAATTCTAGATTTCTCCAATGCAGAATTGAAGCCTGGAACAGATTCTTGGTTGGTAGCATGCAAAAAGGTTACACATGCACTTGAACAGTATGGTTGTTTTATAATAGAATACGATAAATTTCCATTACAACTTCACAATCAAGTGTTTTCCCTCTTGGAAGAACTGTTCCTTCTCCCAACAGAAACGAAAATGAAGAACCGATACAAAAAGCCCTTGAATGGCTATGTCGGACAAATCCCCAAGCTACCTCTCCATGAAAGCTTGGGCATCGACAACGCTACTTCTGTAGAGGGAACTCGGTCCTTCACCAATTTAATGTGGCCCCAAGGAAATGATCGTTTCTGGTATTCATCAAAATTGTTTCTCTCTCTCAAGTATGTTTTGATTTGTTACTAATTGGGTTTTCTCTTTATTGCATTGCTACTTAGTGAATATATTTCCAAGTATGCAAAGGTAGCAGCGGAGTTGGATCAAATGGTGACCAGAATGATATTTGAGAGTTATGGTGTGGAGAGATACCATGATGCTTATACTGATACAACAATCTACCTTCTACGGCTGCTGAAGAATCGAGCTCCACAGCAAAGTGAGCCTACTCTAGGGTTTATTACTCATACTGACAAGAGTTTTACGACGATACTTCATCAAAACCAAGTCAATGCTTTAGAGGTTGAAACAAGGGATGGGAATCGGATTAATGTTGACTTCTCATCTCCTTCATCCTTTGTGGTCATTGCGGGCGATGCACTCATGGTGAGTCTGCGTAACATATTATATGCTACTTGTTATCTTATCCTTCCTACTTATTATCATTATTCTTTTTGGTGTGTTAATTAATTTAGGCATGGAGTAACGACCGGGTACTTTCTCCAAGACACCAAGTGGTAATGAGCGGGAACATAGACAGATATTCACTGGGGCTATTTGCCTTCAACAATGGAACAATTCAAGTGCCTGAAGAGCTTGTTGACGACCTACATCCCCTCAAATATAATACCTTCGACCATTTGGGGCTCCTTCGCTTCTATCGCACAGACGAGGGATACAACTCCAAATGTCCTATTAAAGCCTATTGTGGTGTTTGATTTTCTTTATATATATATATATATAGTTGATGTAATAATAGAACTTTGTCGTGTGAAATCTCTAATGTCTAGTTCGTAAATTCCTGGGTGTGGCTCTGGTTCCGCATATGTCCTCAAACTTGTATTAATGCTGCAATGGCTTTGTAAACTTTTATATTGCAATCAATAAAGGACTTCAAAAAATTGGTAGACTTCACTTTTACTGCCGTTATGGATTATCATTATTTTCTCTTTTCTTTTATTCTGCTTCTCAACTAGGTAACAAATAATAAAGAAATTATCAGCAAAATTTTGATATGTTGGAAAAAAATAAAATTTGGAAGATTTTGATTTAACATGAACATATAAAACCTATATGCATGTGATACACAAACTAGTTGAAAATTGAAGAAGAATTTCATACTTATCACCAAATAAACATCTGGTCCTTCTATTAGTATCGATATCTAATAAGAATGTTATGGCAACTTTTTCATTTTAAGAATAAACTTAGACAGAAAAAATAATTTAAATATGAAAGTAATAAAAAAATTAGGAATTAAATTGTAAATTAAACCATTTTAAAATAATCATAAGTAGTATTTATGTGTAATTTATTTACCACACAAGTTGTAATAAATTTGAAACAAAGGTTTCTAAAGGCGACCCAAAAGAATAAAAGGTATACAGTGTCACTGACAAATATGCCGAGACGGACTTAAAACAAAGGCACAGTAATGTCTAATTACTGGTAAAATCATGCTGTGAATCACATTTTCTTTTCTATTTTTTAGGGGTGATCATCAGATTTTGTCTTTTATGTTGAAAAATATTAGAGTTGTGTGACCCAAATTCTAAGATATTGCTTGCAAGTCAAGTTAAACAAAATATATCTTCTTTCTAGAAGATTTAGTATTTATGAGTATAATATATTTAGCATTTATTAGCATAATATATTTTTACTTTGATTAGAATTAGGTTTTACAAGTCTATAAATAGACATAGTCTATTCCTCTTGTAAGGTGTTCGAATTCGACATAGTGAATTTTTCTTTTCCTCTGCCCGTGATTTTTTCCCGAAAGGGTTTCCACGTAAAATCTGTGTGTTCTTTATCTTATTTCTCTTTTCTTTGCGATATATATTGTCATTACCGATATTTATATTTTTCACAAATTGGTATCAGAGCGTTCGGGTTTTTCATCTCGATCACGGTAATGGCGTCTTTGAAGTATGAAATTCCGCTATTGGATCGCAACACCAGATTTGCGTTGTGGCAGATAAAGATGCAGGCAGTTCTTGCACAGATGGATTTAGAGGAAGCCCTGCTAGGGGTAGATAAGATGCATTCGACATTGACGGAGGAAGAGAAGAAGCGCAAGGATCGAAAAGCATTAACACAGTTACATCTGCATTTGTCTAACGAAATTTTGCAGGATGTGATGAAGGAGAAGACCGCCGCTGCATTATGGAAGAGGCTAGAACAAATATGTATGTCAAAAACTCTAACCAGCAAGTTGCATATGAAGCAACGTCTTCATGCTCATCGTTTGGAGGAAGGTGCATCTGTGCACGAATACTTAACAGTGTTTAAAGAAATTCTCTCAAACTTGGAGGCAATGGAGGTTCAGTATGATAAGGAAGATCTAGGGTTGATTCTACTTTGTTCGTTGCCCCCGTCTTATTCAACCTTCAGAGACACGATTTTATATAGCCGTGAGTCTCTCACAGTTAATGAGGTTTATGATTCTTTGACCTCGTATGATAAGATGAAGCATCTTGTGGTTAAACCCGACTCTCAGGGAGAAGGTCTCATTGTTCGTGGGAGACAAGATCGGAATGCTGATGATGATCGTGGAAGGACACAGGAACGGAATCCTCGCGGTAAATCTAAGGGTAGATCGAAGTCTTCAAACAGAGGTAAAACTTGCAACTTCTGCAAGAAGAAAGGGGTACATTGAGAAAGTTCTTTGCAGGTTCAATATGCAGAGTGCTAAGCCTATTAGTACTCCTTTAGCAGCCCATTTTCGTGACTTTCATCGGCTTTGTCTCCACAATCGATGATGAGATTGAGTACATGTCACATGTTCCATACTCTAGTGCGATGGGATCTCTTATGTATGCTATGGTTTGTTCACGTCCGGTTTATCATATGCGATCGGTCTGATTAGCGAATACATGGCGAATCCGGTAAAGAACATTGGAAAGTAGTTCGGTGGATTTTAAGATACTTACGAGGTACTCACGATGTTTGCTTACGATTTGGAAGAACTAGAGATGGAGTCATTGGGTATGTTGATGCTGATTTTGGCTGGAGACCTTGATAGAAGAAGATCTCTCACTTGGTTATGTCTTTACAATCGGAGGTTGTGCAATCGGTTGAAAAGCTACATTGCAAACTACAGATCGCTTTGTCTACCACTCGAAGGCGAGTACATGGCGCTTTCGAGGCTTGTAAAGAAGCTATTTGGTTGAAGGCACTCTTTAGTGAGCTAAATGAAGACCTTCAAATCAACCAAAGATTTTTGTGACAATCAGTGCTATCTTCCTTACAAAAGATCAAATGTTTCATGAGAGAACAAAACACATTGATGTTCAGTATCATTTTGTTCGTGATATTATTGCTCGTGGTGATATTGTTGTGAGCAAAATTAGTACTCATGAAAATCCTGCAGATATGATGACTAAGTCACTTCCTATAACCAAGTTTGAGCATTGTTTAGACTTGGTTGGTGTTCATTGTTGAAGTTAAACCCTTAAGGGGTTTTATGGAAGAGGTGGAGAACTTGTTCGTTGAGAGTTCGCGATGAAGAACTTGTTTGTTGAGAATTCGTGTCAAGGTGGAGATTGTTAGAGTTGTGTGACCCAAATTCTAAGATATTGCTTGCTAGTCAAGTTAAACAAAATATATATTCTTTCTAGAAAATTTAGTATTTATGAGTATAATATATTTAGCATTTATTAGCATAATATATTTTTACTTTGATTAGAATTAGGTTTTACAAGCCTATAAATAGACATAGTCTATTCCTCTTGTAAGGGGTTCGAATTCGACATAGTGAATTTTTCTTCTCCTTTGCCCGTGGTTTTTTCCCGAAAGGGTTTCCACGTAAAATCTGTGTGTTCTTTATTTTATTTCTCTCTTTTTTTTGCGATATATATTGTCATTACCGACATTTATATTTTTCACAAAAAAAAAATACTCGAATCTCATTACGTGCCTCTTGGGGAACCCAACACGTGTCCTCCAGTAGAATTGACACTTCAGTAAATCATGCATATTCAACTCGCTAAACTGTGAACCTTAATTTGGTAAACCTCATCTGTATCGCATATTTCCGCTAAGCATGAATGAGATTCACATGGAAAAATTTAGAGTAATTAATTACTAATTATCTTAAGACGTCATATCTTAGAATATCGGATCAACAAAATATGATTCCATTATCAATAAATTCTGAACCCATATCAAACATCATAAAAGAATTCATGCAATAACTGATAACACGCTACGTCTTTTTCTTCATCCTAACTCTTTCCCTCTAAAAACATT
The DNA here is from genome assembly GCA_025698515.1 of Gossypium sturtianum. Classification (NCBI taxonomy): domain Eukaryota; kingdom Viridiplantae; phylum Streptophyta; class Magnoliopsida; order Malvales; family Malvaceae; genus Gossypium; species Gossypium sturtianum. Next base: position 10,856,962 of record CM046952.1, on the reverse strand, counting down.
CAATCCCAATGACTCTCTACCTAATCACCATTAACCGGTTAATAATAAAAATAAAGATGGAGAAAAACGAAATGTAATAATGTTGTTTGGTTTTCCATCAATTCATATGATATTATTTAATTCTTTATCATTGTACTTTTTAAAAGCGTGGTACGTACTGATAATTATTTACAAATTATGTTTAATGAAATAATTGATCAGCTTCAATATGTTAATGCAAAATATTGCCGCATTGCTTGCTATATAGCCACTTGCTACTACAATAACAATAATTCTTTTTATAGAATAATTTTTAATATATTTCAAGATGGGTAAATTATTAAAATAGTCACTTTTGTTTGTCTCATGTTACATTTTAGTCACTTATGTTATCGTATTGTAACATTTTAGTCATTGAGCATTAATTGTCGTCACGTTAAATCATCATTTCAAACGAAAAATTTAGGTTAAATTATACAATTGAACCCTATATTTTTTTCGTTTTGAGCAATTTAATTTTTTTCTTTTATGTTCTTTTAACTTTCCTTTTTTTCCTTTATTTTCCATTCTCTTTTCTTTCTCGCTCTGTTTGCCTCCCTTTTCTATTTCTTTTAACGTAATTTTTCTATATGACTAGTCTCTATACTTTTATTTTTTTGAACAATTTAATTTTTTTTCTTTATTTTCCTTTTCTCCTTCCCCTTTATTTTTCTCTCTTCTCATATTTTTCACTTCAGAAACATAATCTTTACCCACCAAATAACCCAAGTTCTTGTTTCTTTCACATGATTCTTAAATTGAATTTCACTCAAAACTGAATATCAATAATTCTTAATCAAATCTCGATTTGAATATGACCTAATTTTGAAACTAAAATTGGATCTAACTAATCAATATAAAAAGCTATATCATTAATCAAATCTAAACATAAATTGAATTATTTATATTCAAAATATTTTTTTTTCGTTTCCAAACTTTTACAGAATTGTGTAGATTATTTCTTCTTTTTTTTTAAAAAATTTTCTAACGAATAAAATTAAGCAAACGATAAAATTAATCTAAACCTTCTTGGATATTCCCAAGCAAACTTGATTGGAAGCCGAGCATGGATGAACCGGAGAGAGAAAGGGAGCATGGAACTAAACTGGTTTGGGTAAATTTGAGGGTAAGTTTCGTATGGTGGTCGTTTTAGTCATTGAGAGTGTAGAGGTCGTTTGAAGAATCTGTGAAACAACGTAGCTCCAAGTGGGCGAGAATGTTGTAGGTAAGATAGATAAGGTGGTCATGGGGTTGGTTAGGAGGTTAAGAGAACGGGATCAATAAACTTTGTTGAGGGTGGACTGCTATAAGTCACAGCTGGCGAGGTCTTCGAGTGAGGCGAGCTTGTGGACTAGGTCATTGAGAGATCCAAATTGGTTCGTTAAAACGATGATGGACGATGAGGGTTTGTAATTGTGGGGTGAGAATATGCGAAGCAAGTTTTATTTTGGCTTAAGCTTTCGCCTTTTTCTTTCTTCATAAAAATAAAAAAAGTTCTAACAAATGGAAAATATAGGAAAACTATGTTAAAGGAGATGGAGAAGGGAGGGAAATATAGGGAAAAGCTTAAGAGAATGGAAAATAAAGAAAATAAAAAGAAAGTTAAAAGAACATAAAAGAAAAAATTAAATTTCTCAAAACGAAAAAATATGAGGACCAATTGTATAATTTAACCTAAAATTCTTGTTTGAAATGATGATTTAACGTGACACGTCAACTTACCGTTACATCGTTAACGACAATTAATAGCCCAGTGACTAAAATGTTACAACACGTTAATGTAAGTGATTAAAACGTAAGATTTTAAACATAAGTGACTAAAATGTAACTTGGGATAAACAAAAGTGACTATTTTAATAGTTTACCCATTTCAAGATTTATTGACACTAAATGAAGTGATTTGATTTGTAGTAGGGGAGTAGATTATAGAGTCCTTAATTAGTGAGATATATTTTTATTCATAGATAAAAATATGGTTGATTTATTATGAGATTATTGATTTTAAGGGGATTATTATGCATCTTTATCCTTTTAATATGTGAAAGATTACCTTGTTGAGTTTAACCACCCAAATTGAGCTTATAAAAAGAGAGATTTTAGTCTTTCATAAAGGTTTCACACCTAGAGCATCAAATCTACTCACCAACAAGTGTTTTTATGTTAAGATGTAAGTGTAGGATTTGTCTCTTTCATTGAAAAGAATGTTAGACTAATATAAGTAATCCAAGTTAGTATTTGGTAAGCTAGTAATATATATTTTTCAATTTCATAAGTAATCATAAAAAATTGTCATGTGTATCTTTTTTTAAAAATATTTTTTTTAATATTTCACTATAAGCTATAAAACACTTATCAACCACTGACCCTACTTATGAAATCTAAAGACTTCATTTTGGCTCCTGAACCATACTTAATTTCTCATTTTAACATTTAAATTTTTTTGTTTCGCTTTGGTAATTGAACTATCATACTGTTATATGTTTTAATTAAAAAAAAACTAATTATGCTAAAAAAAATTAGTTAGCGAAAAATAACATGCCATGTGGCATTTTTTTAACTCTACAAGAAATTTATAAAAATGATTGATATATTTTAAATTAAACCAAATTAAATATAAATAAATGTTGAAAAACAAGTTACAAAGTTTTCAAAATAATATTAGCAAAAAAGCACAAGTTTTACATATATATGTATATATAAATTACTTAAACTATACAATGTTGTTAAGTACAATATCCATAAATCCTTCTTAGCTTATCGTAAAAATTGATCCTAACGGAGTGATGGCATCATTATTTTTAACTTGATTGATCAGTGATTAAATTAATAGGTTAGGCCTGCATTTTGTGCCCCAGTTGAACCCATTCTTCTTTGGTCCCCCAAAGGCTCTATCAGGCTTAAGAATATATAGTATAATTTGGAATAGTTGTCTGAGAAAAATAATAATTTATAGTACATAGATATTATTTATCTATTCATCTCTTATTGACTAAACTTTCCAGGACAGGACATAGTTTGAAGATGGAATCTTTTCTCTTCCGATTCTTAAACCTAAAATAATATTTCATTGAGATAATATTCTTTTTTCAGATTTGATTTTATTGTTGGATGGAAACTGATCATCATCTTTCATTTGTCCCCTAAGTATACAAACATCAGCGCAGCTCTATAAATGGTTCATTCTTACAAGACAGTTCTTCAAACCTAATAGTACCACATACATAAAAATTTGTGTTTAAATCAGAAATGGGGTCCCAAACTCCTCTAAAGCTCCCAGTCATTGATTTCAGTAAGCCAGACCTAAAACCAGGCAGCAATGAGTGGGATTTGGTGAAAGGACAAGTCCAGCAAGCACTTCAAGAGTACGGTTGCTTCGAGGCTTTGTTCGACAAGATCCCTCTCCACCTTCGAGAGGCAATATTCGGATCCTTGCAAGAGCTTTTCGATCTCCCTTTACAAGCCAAAACTCGGAATGTTTCCAATAAGCCTTATCATGGTTACGTCGGCCAATACCCTCAAGTCCCATTATATGAAAGCATGGGCGTTGATGATGCAAACATTACTGAAAAAGTTGAAGCCCTGACTACTACCTTATGGCCTCAAGGGAATTCAAGTTTCAGGTTCTTTCCAATAATTTTAAACCAAACTCGGCTTAACTTTTGCTTTTAATTTGTCACCTAATGTTTACTCTTTCTTGACAGCAACACTATACAATCTTTCTCAGAACAATTATCGGAGTTAGATCAAATTGTTAGAAGAATGATATTGGAGAGTTTTGATCTTGAAAAATATATGGATGAACACATGGGTTCAACCAACTACCTGCTCAGGGTAATGAAATATAAAGGGCCAAAAACCACTGAAACAAAGCTTGGATTAAACAGTCACACCGACAAAAACATTGTGACAATATTGTACCAAAATGAGGTCGATGGATTGGAGGTTCTGAGCAAAGAAGGAGAATGGATCAATGTGAAACCCTCCAAACACTCTTTCACTGTTATGATCGGGGAATCTCTCTATGTAAGTCTCTTCTAGTTTTAACTAATTTGGATGACCGACAAAAGTTAATAAATTTAATTAAGTTCATATCAAAATTTGTGCCATAAATGTTGCAGGCATGGTTAAATGGTCGAGTGCACGCTCCTTATCATCGTGTCATGATGACCGGGGACAAGGCAAGATACTCCGCCGGACTGTTTTCGGTCCCGAAAGCAGGTTACATAATAAAGGCACCAGATGAGCTAGTGGATGAAGCACACCCTTTGCTCTTTAAGCCCTTCGATCACGTTGAATTCTTGCGGTTCTACTACACGGAGGCTGGTCAAAAAGCTGAATCTGCTCTTAAAGTTTTTTGTGGTGTCTAGTATTTGATTTCTCTTTACAATAGTTTCTTACTTGTTTAATGTCGAATGTTCAAACCCTTGTTAAATAAACAAATTGTGGGATGAAATAAGGGTTAATCTAGCTTGTTCCTGTTTTTAAATTGAGCTTCCGTTAAAAACTATAATGTGTAAAATCCAAATAAACAAACAATTATGATTTGAAAGCATCATACATATATAAAAGTTGAAAATCAAATATAGTTGGAAAAAAGGTGTTGCTAAGAACAGAAGCATCACAATTAAATTAGTGTCTGAGATGGTGGGCACTCTTTCAAGCACCAAACGGAAAACAACAAATAAACATAATATAAAAAGGTGCGGAGCTTAACTCAATGAGATATATATGCTCTTTTCAACAGTTACACAAAGTGAACTTGTAACGACTCGATAGTCACGGGTAATTGGAAAGTATATTTTCGGGTCTCCGTTTTCGTAAGACGGATTCGTAAATATTTATTTAAAATAATTACGAAGTTATTTGTGTAGTTAATTAGGTTATGGTTAGGTGAATTAGCTTGAATTAAGAGTAATTAGGTAAAAGGACTAAATTGCATAAAGGGTGAAAGTTTAATTATAGATTAGAGAAAAAGTGAAAGGACTAAATAAGAAATTAAACCTTAATTAACAAGTGTATGGTGATTGTGTGTACATGTGTAAAAATAAAATACATATGTATATAATAATAATAATATATGAAATACTTAATATTTAAGTATATATATATTATATTATATTATTATAATAATAATTAAAGAATAACTAAATAAAATAAAAGAAAGAAAAAGAATTGAAAGAACAAAGCAAAAACGAAACAGAGAAGGAATGAAAGAAAAAGGAAAGAAAAGGAGAAAGAAGGAGAATTAGGGTTTCAAGTTCCAAGCTCAATCGGTTAGTTAATTTAGTCCATTTTTTTTGTAATTTTTATATTTTTAGAATCCCGGTATTAAATACTACACAGCCTATGTTGAAATTTTAGAAATTATTGAAATTTTAGATGTTGTCCATGTTGAATATTTTAAGTAATAGGGACTAAATTGATAGAATTTTAAGTTAACAATGAAAAATGGATTGAATTGTAAAATAAATTATAAGTTTTGGGTAATAGGGACTAAATTGTGAAAATTTTAAAATTTAGGGATTTAAGTGAAATTAGAGAGTTAAATCTATTCTAAAGTGAAATTTGTATGAAAATAAAGAATTAAATGTAAAGAAATAAAGTTAGTCTCGGTTTAGGGACTAAATTGGAATTTAGGAAAATATTGAGTAAAAATTGAAATATTAAATATGAGATTGAATTGTGTTGTATTGATGAATTTTAATTGTTTTAATTTCGTAGCTAAAGTCGTACCGAAACCCTCGACTAAAAAGGAAAAAGATAAAGTCGACGAGAAATAGCTCGGAATTTTTGGTTTGTATTTCTATAATCCGAATTTAGTTGTTAATGTATATGGTAAGTGTTGAGTTGAGAATTATTGTGTTTTACAATTGAAATGGATTGGTTTAGTATGTGATGAATTAATTGAAGTTATATTGATTGGATTGGTATATATATATATTGAATATATTAATTATTTGAATTGACATGAATATTGGTTGTATTTGAAAAGTGAATTATATATTGAATGGATTGATTTTTGAATTGAAATGATTACATGTATAATTATGTGATTATATGAAAAATTGATATTGGATGTTGATTGTTGTTGAATTGTGAAATTTAAACCCTATTAATTGTATCGGGCTGAGTCGGATATAGATGGCATGCCATAGGATTGGAATAGTTCAGGGATTTTTTCGACTTCAAGTCGATGAGACACTGGGTGTCAAATTATTACTTCGGATTAATTCGATGAGGCATTGGGTGCCAATTTACTTCGGTTTAGCCGATGAGACACTGGGTGTCAACTTATTGCTTCGAATTATCCGATGAGGTACTGGGTACCAAACTGGTGTGTTTTGATTGGATCCGTGTATCCGTCCAAGCCCAAGTCTTGTTAATAGGGGTAAATGAATAATAAAGTCTTACAATTGATATTGAAATGAAATGATATGAGAAATGGAAGTGATATAGTGAATTGAAAATAGAATGTGAAATATGTTGACAATACATGGAATATATGAGTTATATACTCATGAATTAAGTGTGGTATGAAATGATGTATTCATGAATTGAGTATTGCATGACTGATGCCATTGTACGAATAAATATGGTTGATATGTGAATAATCATTTATATAACAATTGTGTGAATTAGGATATTGTTTAATAAATGAAAAATGATAGTTATGATACTAGACATTAATATGTCCTTATAATTTAATTGTGCCTATTATATATATTATATTGTTTTTAAATATTCGGACTACAAAAATACCACTGAGTTTTTACTCAGCGTACAGTTTTGTTTTTCGTGCGCAAATTAGGTACAGTGATTTTGAAGAGTTGTAATTGAGGTTGTAAGCATTCATCTCATCACATCTCCAAATGCTAAGAGGGTATGTTTCAAAATTTTGAATAGAATGGCATGTACTTAGGAAGATCAAGTATGTTCCAAGTAGTAGGGACTAAAATATAATTTATAAAAATTTATTTTTTTAATGTTCAAATATATTAGTGATTAGCCAAAATCACTTTGGCACCAAATGTAATATTCTTATATTAGGTTCTTTGGGTCGAACCGGGTATAGGGGTGTTACAGAACTTATTCAATCACACCCTATGATAATTTCCCTCACACTTGTACTTTGAAGACTTGATACTCTCAATAGTAAATTCATCCCTTAAGAATTCGGCAAGTAAAACCACAATACAAACGACGAAAGCACTCTACTGGGCTGACACTGACACTGAGAGACGAAAGCTAGGGGAACGAATGGGATTAGATACCCCAGTAGTCCTAGCCGTAAATGATGGATACTAGGCGTTGTGCGTATCGACCTGTGCAGTGCTGTAGCTAACACATTAAGTATCCCACTTGGGGAGTACGTTCGCAAGAATGAAACTCAAAGGAATTGACGCGGGCCTGCACAAGCGATGAAGCATGTGGTTTAATTCGATGCAAAGCAAAGAACCTTACCAAGGCTTGACATGCCGTGAATCCTCTTGAAAGAGAGGGGTGCCTTCGTGAACACGGACACAGGTGGTGCATGGCTATCGTCAGCTCATGTCATAAGGTGTTGGTTTTACTATCAATATACACTCATAAAATAAGGTTCCTCACTTAGAACAGATTAAGTGATCAATTCTCTTTGTACAATTTCCTATACAAATCTCTCAATTATATAGGATTTATCGAGACTTGCTCATATAAGAAGATCTATCACAATTCCTATAAAACAACCACTACATAAGCCAAATATAATATGATAATAATGAACAAGATAAACAAGGATTCTTGGCAGTTAAGTCTTTAGTGATTCAATCCAATCTAACTTCCTTGATTAAAGGGATTAGATAAATGTAATCTTATTCAATCCAATCACCAATATATGGTTCCCCAAGTAATATGATCTTTCATAATGGGCTAGATATCATTCGTATAATCAACATAGCCAAATAATCAGTTCAATAAATTGCCAACAACTTAAATATAAAAATTGTCTCCATACAAATTTGGTGGGCAAGTGTAACACCCCTCACCCGTATTCAATGCCGAAATAGGGTTACGGAGCATTACCGGACTTAAAATACATTTTAAGCATACTTTTCTCATACAATTAATCAATACAAATACAATTCAATCACAACTAATGATAGTGTCCCTTAACGAGCCTACGAGGCCTTAAACATGCTTTGAGAGTGGTTCGGGACTAAACTGATAACTCGGAAAATTTTAAAAACTTATAAAAATTTTCTCCAAAACAGGGGATACACGCCTGTGTGGGCAGGCCGTGTGTCTCACACGGTCACTACACACGCCCGTGTCACCTGCCGTGTGAAAACAGGGGGTACATACTGACTTAGGTCACACAGCCAACCACACGCCCGTGTGTCTAGCCCGTGTGCCCATTCAAAATGGCCACACACGCTCGTGTGCCAGGCCGTGTGCTAGGACGTGCCAAACCTGTAGGGTATACTATTTATGCAACACGGCCAAGTCACACGCCCGTGTGTTAGGCCGTGTGCCAATTAGGGGGTATACTGACTTGTGCCACACGGCCGATCACACGCCCGTGTGTGAGACCGTGTGGAGCATACTGACTTCATTTCAATTTCAACACCAGGGGACACACGGCCATGCAACATGACCGTGTGTCACACACGGCTGAGACACATGCCCATGTCTCTGCCCATGTGGACAAAAAAATAGGCTATTTACCAAGCCATTTTGCCACCCAAATTTAGGTACACCTACACCTCTCAAATAACACACAATATAGCATCAAAAGGCATATATTTCAATTCCAATCAAACATGATTTATACCAATTCCAACACCAACCAATACAAAACATAAATACCACATATTGCCATCTAATTTTATGCCAATCTTTGTCTTCTCAAAACATCAAAATGACCATTTACAATTATACATTATTATGCTCAATTCCACAAACATACCAATTCACAAAATTATCACCTATTGACATTCAAAGTTACCTATTATCAATGAGCATCATGAATCCACCTCAATCACACAACATAGGTCAATTGTATACATATAAACATAATCAAAATCAACCAAAATAAGCCAACTCACATGGCCAAATATACAAACCAAATCTTAGACATTTACAAGCCAATTCAAATGGCCAAAATCATAACCAAAACATAACCAACATGACCAAAGTCCCTATACATGCCATATACTCAAATTACCAAAGTTCATAGTTACCAAGTTATAGGTGGATAGTGTGAAGTGATCTCCGACGATCCCCGAATCCGAGCTAGCTTCGACATCACTATAAAACACGGGAAAATAAACAAAGTAAGCTATAAAGCTTAGTAAGCTCGTATGAGATAAATTTAATGCAATCACTTAAACATGATTCAATAATTTCAATATGTCAATATGCAAATTTCCTTAACTATCGAACTTTTCAAATGCTCATTCACAAGACCATATACATTCATCATCATTTCTCCCATTCAAAACTAAAACGATTTATACACATATCTGTACCATCTCGCACCAATCTCATATACATTCTCGTCTTTCATTTACCCGTTGAACCGTTCGGAATAGAAGTCGAATACTCAAGGATCTCACACGATAAGTACCTATACCATGGCCCGAAGCCAAATCAAGGTAACTTATCCGAAATACTGATATCATGGCCCGAAGCCAACTCACTGTATCTCCTAATGACATGTCACTAGCATCCTAAACTATTCCTAAGGTTCAACCGGGATTTCAAATGTCGAATCATCGTCGAATCACTATCGTTCATATCCGCAGTCTCGTATTTGTAATTCATGCAATGTCAAAGCATATAAAATACATTTATTTTAAAGTTTATCACATACGAAATTACCTCAAAGGTGGAAACGACGAAATAAGTCGATTAGTCGATAACTTTCGTTTTTCCCCAATCTAGATCTGAATTCCGCTTTCTTGATCTAAATATATTCAAAATTGACTTATTTAATCAAATATTTATTCAATTCAATCCAACATACACTTTAAAACACATTTACACTTTTACCCCTAAACTTTCACATTTTTTACAATTTAGTCCTTATTGCATAAAATCACAAATTAGTGAAATTCCAAATATACCTATGCTAGCTGAATTACCATAATTCCCCTAGAAGCCCATAAATTTCATTTATTTCACATTTCTACCATACAATTTACACATTTCTCAATTTAATCCCTATTTTGCATTTTTCTCAAAAATCATTTTACAAAACTTGTATAATTCATAACAAATATTCATAATCTATCATCAAACATCAAAACACACATGTATTCATCAATGACATTATTCAAAATCTTTAACAGTTTTGCAAAATAGTCCCTGGGCTAGCTAGATTAAGTTACAACGATGCCGAAAACATAGAAATCATTAAAAACCGAACAAGGAAACACTTCCTTGCATGGATTGTTATGGCCGAAAGCTTCAAACCCTTTTCATGGAGTTTTCAAGGTTAATATTCGATCAAGATGGACAAAACAAAGATGATGGCTTTGTTTATTTTTTTTTAGTTATTTTACTAAATTTATTTTAACAATTACTTAATTACCCTTTACTAAAACTTTAAAACATGCATAAATAATGTCCATAAATGTCCACCCACCTTAATAATGGTCTAATTACAACATAAGGACCTCCTCTATTTAATTTCATAGCTATTAAATACCTTTAGCAAATAGAACTCCACTTTTACACTTTACGCGATTTAGTCATTTTCATCAAATTAAGCATTTAAACGGTAAAATTTCTTTACGAAACTTTCACGTAATTAATCTATCATGCTGTAGACCTTATTAAAATGATAAAATAAATATTTTTGACTTCAGATTTATGATCCCGAAATTACTGTTCTGATTTGACCCAAAAACGGGCTGTTACAGCAAGGGAGTGGGGACTCCCTCTAGTATCAAGTTACCAATTTCATATTTTTCAACAAATATCATTATTTCAATAATAATCTCAAGCGATAAAATAGTAACAATCTAACCTCCAACCATGGCACTTGATTGATGTAGAATTCGTATGCTTAAACAACTTTCAATAAATCATAACCATCGTAGAGAAGGAATTGGTTGAATGATTGTCTCTATTAAAGACCTCTAATTTTTTTTCTAAAAGTTAACATAAAATTTTCACAAAAAACAAAAGAGATAGAGAAAAGTGGTTATCATCAAACCTTCCACAAAAATATGGTATCATAAATTAACTCAATAGCAATTTCATTAGAAAAATATTAAAAAATTAATATTTAAATATTTAATAAATATTATTATAGGAATTTTTGTATTTTCATGCATTTATATAAAATTTATAAAAAAAACATTTTAACTTGAAAAAGTAATTGTTGGAATTCCAACTTGTGCGAATACAAATAAATCTAAAAGAAGAAAATATGCTTCCTCCTTCTCAAACATGTCTACTGTGTTCTTTTCTCTACCATTGACACATAGAAGACCACCCATCATGCTCCATTTCTTTTTCTTTCCCTAAATTAGAGATTTAATTTATTAAATAATTTAAATAGTTAATATCATTAATTTTCGATTAAAATATTATGTGATTATATATAATTTGAATATTTTAGAGTCTTAGAAACTAACATGTGGCTTCACATTTCTTTCAGATTTGCGTAACTTTTTTTTTTTACATTATAAGTAATGGTCAAATTTCAATTTTAGCTTCCTGGCTATGATAAAATTTACGATTTAATCAATATACTTCAATTTTTTACATTATTTAGTCATTCTACTTTTATAATGGCATTAGTTAGTCTAAGAGAGTTAATGTTATTAACTATTTCAATAAAAATGCCAAAGTTATTTTTCTTAAGAAAAGTATTTTGTCGTGGCGATTTCGAATAAGTGTATTTAAGGGGAAAAACCCTAATTAGTATTTTCAATAATTTTTTTGTTAAATGACTGTCAAGTGAATTTTTTTTTTAATTTCAAAATATCACACTAGAGTATGTAATAGAAGAATCTTAATGAAGGTAGCAACTAGACCTGAATATTTAAATCTAAAAAGTAGAGGACTATATTCTTTAAAGTAAAAGTAAGGGACTAAATTTTAAATGTACGAAGTGTATAGGAACTTAGAGCATATTTTAATTTAAATTTTTACTTTATAATTTGACATCCAACATGAAGTGTGGACCAAATATCATATGTCTTTGTTTTTTATATACGTGCTAAAAGATGAGTAATAGACAAGATTGATGAAGGTTTATGAATGGAGAGGAAGTTAAAAAGTTTCTTTCAACAAACATTATTCTCTAATTAAATGTCCTATCAATTATCTAATTTGTCTGATTTTGTTCACATGATTGAAGAAATTAGCTCCACCATGCATGTATGCAATAGTATTATCATTATCATTATTATCTAATCAAAACGTGATTAAGATTATTTAAAAAAACACATGATTAGGACTCAATGATATCATTTTAACGATCCTGATTGTAATTATTTTAGTAATAATATAATAAACGAAACGAAACATTTCAGCTCTTCTTTCTTGCATTATTTGCAGCCCTAAAATGATGTATTGAACGTGGTCCTCTAATAATTTTTTTTTTTTAAACGTGGTCCTCTAGTTGAAATGGTGCTCTCTTGGGCTAGAATTTATATATACAAACAAATAATAATAGATATCAAAACTTGATTCATAATAATTTACACTTTATGTCAAAACCAGTTTTTTGAAAAATGGGGTCGACTTTTATGTTTGAAAATGAAAAAAAATGGGAGTCGCCACCGATCCTTTTTGATGATGTGTGATCGGGTCACCTCGAAAAGTGGTTGTTTTTAATAAACGGTTTGATTTATTAAAACAACGATTTTAGTCTCTATGAGATTCAGAAAACAGGTTCGGGAGTCGGTTACGTACAAGGAAGGATTAACACCCTCGATGCGCCCAAAATTGGTACCTAGTTGATTCATTAGTGTCTTAGTGTCAAAAATTGAGAACTTTGAAGAGATTTAAAATACGATCCTTTGTTAAAATATCGCTTCATTGAGAACTTTTTTGAGAAAAAGGCGTATTTCACGTTAATCGAGGAAAATAGAATTGCGTCCCGTAAGTTAGGACACAATGTCTTAAATCCCCGAAACGAGAATAAACGCTGAAAATTTTATTTTGAAAGATATTTGATTATCTCGGTTTTAGAAAGAAACCATATTCCGTAAGTTAGAACACGATCTTTTTGTAAATCTCGAGATTTTTTTAAAATTTTTAAAACATTCGTTTGTTCGGATTTATCGAGAAAGTCGAAACCCCGTAAGTTAGGGAACGACCTTTAGAATTTTAAAAAACACGGAGTATTGCTTATTTTAAAACAAAATTTAATGTATCGGGTAAAATGTAGCACGATTTTGTAGTAAAATATAAAAATAGATTACGGTGCTAACATGCATAAAATAATAGATGCGATAATATGAACGATAATAATAAAGGCGAAAATAAAATAAATAAATAAATAAGTTGATAATAATTAAAAAAAAAGTAGAAACTAAAAACTAGGTAAAAAAACCATAGTAAACGAATACGTAAATAAATGGTATATAAGACGACTTATAGTAAACGAATACGTAAATAAATGGTATATAAGACGACTTAAGGATAATAATAATATTAATAAATAAAATAAAATAAAATAAAAATTGAAATTATAAAAAGGATATAAATAAATAACTAATAATAAGAATAATATTAGTAATAATAGTAAATAATCTAAGTTTGAAATTATAAAAGGATATAAGTAAATGAATAATAAAATGATAAAATCAATATATTTAAAGAAAATATTATGTAAATAAACAAAAAGAAACATAATAATAATAGTAATAACGTAAAATTAATTTATTTAATAATAAGATAATAATAATAAGTAAGTAAATGCAAAAAAGAAAATATAATAATAGTAATAATAATATTAAAATAATTAATTTAATAATAAAATATCAAAAATAACAAAAAAGGGTTAAATTGAACTTTAAAACAGAAGTTTGGGGCAAATCAGAAATAAAAAGAAAGGAAAAGGACCACATTGAACAAGCAAATAACAAGGAGGGACTAAAATGGAAAATAAACCCTCCCTCCAAAACGCGCAGCTTTGAGGTGGACCCAATTGGAAACGAAATAAATTAATGGGCAAAAATTAAAATTGAAAGAAACTTAATTGTAAAATAATAAAAAAGCGGAAGGGCTAAAGGTGCAATTAGCCCTTCCGTTAAACACACGTGGATCCTGCTAGTGGGTCGGGTCGACTGAGTCCGAGGCCAAAACGGGCGTCATTTTGGGCGTGCGAGGCCATTCCCAAAACGACATCGTTTTGGGGGCCTTTATAAGTCAGATTTTTTTTAAAAAAAATCATTATCCTTCCTATTTCCAAAAAAAAAAAAAAACAAACAAATTCTCTCTCAAATTCCCTTCTCCTCTCCAAACGCCGGTGAGAGCTCAAGAACACTTGCCATCACCACGGCAAGGGAAAAACAAAAGTCGCCTTTTTTTTTTTTGGCGATCCAAAACAGGTACGAATCTCTCCCCTTTTTTATATGTATATATTTATAAAAAGAAAAAACAGATTCGAGAGAAAAAATAAGAAAAGAAATATAAAAAAATGAAAATATATAATCACCTTCTTTCAATTTTTGATTTTTTTTCGATTATTCTCCCTTTTTTGTATTTAATCTCTGTTTCTTTTTGTATTTGAAGTTTCTCTGTTGTATTCAAAAAAAAATTGTATTCAAATCTTGTCCGAATAGCCCCCAATATACATTGGGTTCATATGGCTTTATAGCCATTTACAACTTGCTTTAACTAAAATGATTATTCTGCCTTTTTTGCAGGTAAACAGGCGGTGGAGATGTGACATGGGCGGTGGCAGCAGGCGGTGGCAGACCTAGGTAGACCTAGGGTTTACTTTTTGTTTTTGTTTCTGTTGGGTTTGGGCTAGGGTTTAATTTTATTTGGGCTGAAATTTTTGGGCTTTGGGTTTGGGTTTGTAAAAAAAAAAATTGGACTGTTTTTATTTTATTGGGCCAGGGCAAAATTTGGATTTTACATCTGCCCCTCTTTGCCCGTTGTCGTGTAACGAGAACGGAGCAAAGACTTTTAAGAAAGACCAATTTTGCCCAGTCTCGCTGAGTCTCGACTTCTTTTGGTACTTCTCTTTTCAAGTAGCTTCATTTCAGTCCACTGCATCTCGTTGCTTCGATCCACTCCACCGCCACTTCAGAGAGATAAGACTTTGTAGCTTCAATCCACTTCGCTGCAACCTTGAGAGATGAGAATTGTAGTTATAGTAGATTTAATCCCACCTACTGCATCTTTAGAGGTATAGATTTGTCGCTTTAATCCACTCCACTGCAACTTCAGGGAGATAGGATTAGTAGCTTCAATCTGCTCCACTGCCACTTCAGGGAGATAAGATTAGTATCTTCAACCTGCTCCACTGCAACTTCAGAGAGATAAGGTTTGTAACTTGTAGCTTCAATCTGTTCCACTGCAACTTCAGGGAAACAAGATTCGCAATTCGTAGCTTTAATCTGTTCCACTGCAACTTCAGAGGTATAAATTTGCTATCTTCAGTCTGCTCCACTGTAACTTTAGGGAGATAAGACTTGTGATTTCAACCTGCTTCACTGCAACTTCAGGGAGATAAGGTTTATAGCTTTAATCTACTCTACTACATCTTCAGAGAGATAAGATTTGCTATCTTCGATCTGCTCCACTGCAACTTCAGGGAGACAAGATTAGTGGCTTCAATCTGCTCCATTACAATTTCAGGGAGATAAGGTTTATAGCTTTAATCTGCTCTACTGCAACTTTAGAGAGATAAGATTTGCTATCTTCGATCTGCTCCACTGCAACTTCAGGGAGACAAGATTAGTGGTTTTAATCTGCTCCACTGCAACTTCAGGGAGATAAGACTTGCCATAATGATTTGATCTGACCTACTGCAACTTCAGAGGTAAAGGATTTTTACTTCTTCATTCCATCGATCTGTTACACCATTCTCTGGGTAACAAGACTTGTAGAATCGATTTCATGGGCCTATGCTAATGCCAAATGATTAGGATGTCATAACCAGAATGAATCAAATGCTCCTAACTAGATGTGTATGAATGATATTTGCATGAATTCAGAATGCCATTTTGTGAGAATGATCCCCTCTTCAATGCTTAGGTTGTCATTGCTCGTTGTTCATCAAGGTTCTATCACTGACGTATTACCCTGCCTTCTTGCTCAGTTGGTATCTTTGACAAAAAACCCAAAGAAATAGCCAATTTACACTATTCTTTCTCAAATGTTTCCAATCCTTAGGTTTGATTAGTTCTAAATAATAGTCCTGTTTCAGGTCCCCGTACTATTTAGAAGCTTTCAGAGTAATATGCAAAACTCCTTTTATGAGAGTATTATTAGTCCATTAATCATTATTTCAATGCAAAATGCTCGAAAAAGATCATAATGATGGATAGAACTGAATTCTATCAGGAACAAAATTTGAAAAGAATAGATTAATCAAAGAAAGCAAACATTGCTGAAATACAAAATGAGTAAAAGGAAAATAGGTGCCCCAAATATTGCAGCATGAGCTTCTCTGCACAAACTTCTTGAGGACCCTTTTTGAGCTCAATATGTATTTAGGGGATCTAGAGTACTCTGTTGATGCCCCAAGACGTAACATCTCTCCTTCTTGTTAATTCGGAGAAAGCGAGACTACCGCATGCCCTGTTTTGATCAAAATTTGAATTGCCCTTTACGGGTTTTCAATTCAAAACCCCTTTGGTCTCAATGCGCCTTTACAGGTTTCACCTTGGCCTCTCCCTCTCTTTTTTTAGGTGAAGTATTTCTTGACTGAATCCGAATTCACTGGATTAGGCAAAGTCTTGCCATCTATTTCAGTTAAGATTAACGCTCTTCCCAAAAAGGCCTTCTTTACCACATAAAGTCCTTCCCAGTTTGGCATTCATTTTCCTCTGAAGTCCTTTTGTATGGGAAGGATCTTCTTTAATACCAAGTCTCCCTCATGGAATTCTCTGGGACGGACCTTTTTGTTGTAAGCTCGCATCATTCGTTTTCGGTACATCTGATCGTGACGGATGGCTTTCAACCTTTTCTCTTCAATCAAATTTAGCTGATCATATCGGGATTGAATCCATTCTGCTTCATCCAACTTCAATTCTTCCAAAACTTGGAGAGAAGGAATCTCGACTTCAATGGGTAAAACCGCCTCCATTCCATAAACCAAAGAGAAAGGCGTTGCCCCGGTTGAGGTCCAGACAGATGATCGATAAGCATAGAGGGCGAATGGTAGCTTCTTATGCCAATCTTTATAAGTCTCAGTCATTTTTCCCACGATTTTCTTAATGTTCTTATTGGCTGCCTCCACTGCACCATTCATTTTTGGGCGATATGGTGATGAGTTGTGGTGTTTGATCTTGAATTGACTGCAGACTTTTGATATCGTGCTGCTGTTCAAATTTAGTGCATTGTCAGATATGATCCTTTCTGGCATTCCATATCGACATATGATCTATTTCTTTAAGAACTTACTGACTGCCGACTTCGTGACATTGGCGTATGAAGCGACTTCTACCCACTTTGTAAAGTAATCGATGACCACGAAGATAAATCGATGCCCGTTAGAAGCTTTGGGTGAAATTGGCCCAATGACATCCATGCCCCACATAGAGAAAGGCCACGGAGAAGTCATAACATGGAGAGGTGAGGGAGGTACATGAATTTTATCTCCATAAATTTGACACTTGTGGCATTTTTTGGTGTAATTGATGCAATCTCATTCCATTGTGGACCAATAATACCCGAATCTCATGATTTGCCTGGCCATTATAAAACCATTAGCATGTGTTCCACAGATACCCTCATGGACTTCCTCTAGGATTTTTTTAGCCTTAACGACATCCACACATCTTAATAGCACCTAATTCTTTCTTCTTTTATATAAGATTTCCCCGTCTAGGACGTAGTCACTAGCTAACCTTCTCAATGTCATTTTATCATTCTCAGTTGCTTGGTCAGGATATTCACGATTCTTCACATATCGCAGTATATCGTGGTACCAAGGGTGGTTGTCCTCTTCTTCTTCTTCTTCAATGTTGTAGCAATGAGCTGGAGTCTCATAAATACTCATCTGGATAGGCTTTACATCCCCTTGTTTGTTCGCTTTGACCATCGAAGCCAAGGTAGCCAAGGATTTTCATCTCGTGGGAGGTAATAGAAGGTGATGTCATCAAAATCCTCAATTAGCTCAAGAACCAACTTTCGATACTTGATTAACTTGGGATCTCTTGTCTTCCATTCTCCCTTGAGTTTATAGATCACTAGTGTGGAATCCCCATATACCTCTAGCACTTTGATCTCAAGTTCTATGGCTGCACGGATAGACATGGTGCATGCTTCGTATTCTACCATATTGTTCATGCAATCAAAATCCAATTTGCTAGTGAAGGGATAATGATCTCCTTTTGGGGATACCAGGACTGCCCCAATTCTGTTACCCATAGCGTTTGTGGCTCTGTTGAAGTTTAGCTTCCAAGGATGACCTTCTCGAGAATCTTCTTCAGTGGTTGCAACATACATTAGATCTTCATTCGGGAAATCAAAGTTCAAAGGCTCGCAATCCTCTAGAGCTCTAATGGTCAGAAAATCGGTTATTGCGCTTCCTTTGACCGTTTTTGGTTCACATAGACTATGTCAAATTTGGAAAGTAGGATTTGCCATCGGGCCATTCTTCCATATAAAGCAGTCGACTCCATCATATACTTTAGAGGGTCTAGCTTTGAGATAAGCCAAGTTGTGTGGTACAGCATGTACTGTCTCAATCTTCGGGTTGTCTAAATCAAGGCGTAACATAATTTCTCGATTGGCGAATATCTTATCTCACATTCAGTGAATTTCTTATTGAGATAGTATATCGCTTTTTCTTTTCTTCCCGATTCATCATGTTGACCAAGCACGCATCCCATGGAATTCTCGAATACTGCCAAATACAATATCAGCGGCCTATCTGGGTTAGGTGGCACCAGTACCGGGGCATTGGACAAGTAGTATTTGACATTATCAAAAGTCTTCTGGCACTCCTCATCCCAAACGCCTGGGTTGTGTTTCTTAAGGAGACGGAATATGGGGTCGCATTTCTCAGTTAGTTGTGAAATAAACCGGGCAATGTAATTTAGTCTTCCTAGGAAACCTCGAACTTCTTTTTGAGTGCGTGGTGGAGGCAATCGCTATATGGCCTTTACTTTGTCTGGGTCGATCTTGATCCCCTTTTCACCGACTACAAATCCTAGTAATTTTCCTGACCTAGCCCCGAAAGTACATTTTGCTGGATTGAGTTTTAGCTGGAATTTTCTCAACCTCAAGAATAATTTCCTCAAGACTTGCACATGCTCCTCTTCTGTTCGGGATTTGGCGATCATGTTGTCGACATAAACTTTGATTTCTTTGTGCATCATATCATGTAACAAGGTTACCATGGCTCTTTGATAGGTCGCTCCCGTGTTTTTCAGTCCAAATGGCATCACCTTATAGCAAAATGTTCCCCACATGGTTACAAATGTGGTCTTATCCATGTCTTCAGGATGCATCTTTATCTGGTTGTATCCTGAGAAGCCATCCATGAAGGAGAATAATGAGTAACCTGCCGTGTTGTCCACTAAGGTGTCAATGTGAGGCAATGGGAAATTATCTTTTGGGCTGGCCTTGTTCAAATCCCTGTAGTCTACACACATTCGCACTTTCTCATCTTTTTTAGGGACAGGGACGATATTAGCTACCCATTCTGAGTATTTAACCACTTGTAAGAAACCAACATCGAATTGCTTCTTGATCTTTTCCTTTATCTTTAACAGAACATCGAGTCTCATCCTTCGAAGCTTCTGTTGAACAGGCTTGCACTGTTCTTTTATGAGGAGCCAGTGTACCACGATATCAGTACTTAACCTAGGCATGTCTTAATATGACCATACGAAGATATCTTTAAATTCTTGGAGTAATTCAATGAGGTCTCGCTTTGTCTCTGCGGCAATGCAAGCTCTAATTTTCACTTCTTTTCCTTCTTCCAAGCTCACAATCTCTACTGACTCTTCGTGAGGTAGAATATGTTTCTCCTCTTGTTCTAACATCCTTAACAAATCAGGAGATAGGTTACAATCTTTGTCATCTTCAAAGTCCTAAGTTTCCTCTAAATACATATCTCGCCCAAAAGGAGATTCTGAGTTAGTAGCAGCGTAGCTCATATCATTGATATCTGGAGACCTGTTATAGGAACGAAGAAAGATCCAAAGAACAAAAGAATCAAAGAATAACTATCTGTATGGTATGATTATGAATGAAATGAAAGAACGAAAGAATATTTGCTCAAAATGATATGCAAAGATGTATTTTATTGAAATAAAGATATTAGACATATGCCTATTCCACAAAAGGATCCTTATTACTCCTGGGCTTAGAGTAATAAGTGTGTTTTGAATATTACTCTGTATTGGCTCTAAAAACTACAGGAATTTCTTCCGCAGTTCAGTTATTCAAAACACTTCCAAGTACATAGGGGCAGATGTATGATAAATTTTCTCCCCAAATTCTTTCTTCAGATATGGCGTTGATGTTCTGGTTTCCCAACATTTCTTCAGCAGTCTCTTCTCTTGGCATCCCTCTTTCAGGGTGAATAGTTCTTTCCAATACGAAAGTCTTGGATATATGAGGAAAAGTCATTGGTTCCCACTTGACTTCTTCCCTGCTCAGTCGCGCTCTCCTTCTCTCTTGCTTCTTCTCCGACTCCTTCCTTTGCTTCGTGTCTGGCTTATACCCCAAGCCAAAGCGATCTCGTTTGTCAGTCAAGATTGATACTTCGACCCGTCCATGGAGGTATTTCCCGAGTCCCCTTCCAGGCAATGCTCTTTTTCCCACTATCAGTTATAAGCTCATCCTCGTAGCTTTGGATATTTTAGGCATTAGGATCTTGCTTCCTTCGATGATGAAGGTTGTATTCACAAATTCCAACAACCGAAAGGAACATTTCATCGCTTCACTATCACTCTCTATGTATGGCGCATCACTGGTAACAGATGCAATAATGTCTTCTTCCGCGTTTATCATTACCAGTTGGCCCTCCGTTACCAACTTTAGCTTTTGGTGCAGTGATGATGGTACCGCCCCTGCTGAGTGAATCCAAGGCCTCCCCAATAGGCAATTGTAAGAAGGCTTGATGTCCATCACTAAGAAGTCTACCTCGTATATGTTTGGACTGATCAAGAGAGGTATCTCAATCTTTCTCATTACTTTCCTTTCGGTGCCGTCGAATACTCTCACTGTTTTGGCATATCTTCATGTGAGAGCTGTCCATAGGCAACCTGTTCAATGTAGACAGAGGCAATACATTCAGTGCCGATCCATTGTCAATCAGTACCCCCGGTAATGTATACCCTTTGTAGCTGGTGGTGATGTACAAAGCCTTTGTAGATCCCATACCCCCAGGCGGTATCTCATCATCATTAAAGAATATGAAATTGTCGGCACTTATATTGTTAACTAGGCGGTCCAACTTGCTTACAGAGATATCATTAGCGACATAAGTTTTGTTTAGCACTATCATTAATGCATCACAATGTGTCTCCGAACTTAAGACTAAGGCTAGCACTGAGATGCGAGCCAATTGCTTATGTAGTTGTTCCACGATGCTATACTTGTTGTGTTTTAGAAATTTCAAGAATTTATTAGCTTCTTTCTCAGTTACCGGCTCATTAACAGGTGATTCAGGTCTGGTCGGCTTTTCTTTCTTCTGTTCGATTGCCAAAGATTTTCCTTTAACAAGTTTGGCTTTTGTGCTCGGGGTATCATAGCGCCTTCCACTGCGTGTATAGAAACCCACGTCTTGTCCCTCTTTCGAGATGTCAACCGGGTCCTCCTCCACCGGGATCGTTACATTGCAGTTATAATTCCAAGGAACCCTTTTACTGTCTTTATAGGGAAAAGATACGGGTTTCTGGATTATGACCCTTGGTGCAATTTGCGCTCTAGCTTTATTGATTCTTGGTCGTGAGATGATTACCACCGGGTGGTTGGCCTCATAGACCTTCTCTTTCGACCCTCCTTCTGGGGCGCACATATATTCTCTTTCGGTATACTTAAAGAACTCTAGCTCCTTGTTGTCCATTAGACCTTGTACTAGGGCCCTGAATTCACTGCATTTTTGAATCTCATGATCCTCTTTATTATGGAACTCACAATAGTTTCTTGCTTCTCGGGATCTGTCCCTCGAGTCTTGTGTGATTAACCCTCTTTCTACCATTTTCTTCTAAACTTCTCTCAACGGGGTTTTCACTTCTGCAACATTCATCTTGATTTTTTTCTCTGCATTCTCGACTATCGCATTTACTCCATTATCAATATGGTTGGGTAACGGATTTTCCACACCAAATGGATCATCGAATTTTACAATGCCCATTTTAATGATCCTTTCGACTAACTTTTTAAAAGCGGTGCAGTTTTCTATCGAGTGTCCTATGATTCCCGCATGGTATTCGCATTAAGCGTTTGCGTCGTACCATTTGGGGTATGGGGTTGCATTGGCTTTAGGTAGAAATGGGATACTACATGTGCATCAAACAAATTTTGGTACAACTCCCTATACGTCATTGGGATGGGAGTGAACTGGAGTTTTTCTGAGTTCGTTCTTGAATTGAATTCTTGTCTGGGGGGACCATGGTGACCAGTGGTTACTGTTTTCGGCTGGCTCACAGTGATTGGTTTTGAATAACCTTTGTTATACGTGCTCACATTATTTACCTCATTTTTCTTCTTCCTCGGGGCCGACCTCTTTGTGTTTTCCCCTGCCTCTATTTTTCCACACCTTATTGCATTATCTATCATTTCACCAGACATTACTATGTCCGAGAAACTCTTAGTTGCGCTTCCCAGCATGTGATTGATAAAAGGTGCCTTCAGGGTATTAATGAAGAGCATGGTTGTTTCCTTTTCTAACAGTGGCGGTTGGACTTGTGTGGCAACTTCCCTCCATCTTTGAGCATATTGCCTGAAACTTTCGTTTGGCTTTTTCTCCATATTCTGTAATGTGATTCTGTCAGGCACTATATCTGTCACGTGGCCATATTGTTTCATGAAGGCCTGTGCCAGGTGAATCCACAAATTAATTTGGGCACGGCTTAGCTAATTATACCATTTGACCGCAGCCCCAGTCAAGCTATCTTAGAAGCAGTGAATCAACAACTGATTATTATTGACATATCCTGTCATCCTCCGACAGAACATTGTAATGTGAGCCTCAAGGTAGCTAGTCCCATTATATTTTTCAAACTCCGATACTTTGAACTTTAAAGGGAGCACTAGATCTGGGACCAGGCTCAATTCCTTAGCATTAATTCCACAATGGTAATCAGCGCTTTCCAACTCCTTGAATTTCTCTTCTAGCCATTTGCATCGGTCTTTCAGTTGCTTTGGGAGCTCCAATCTCGCCTTTCCCACTTCCGCTATATTATCAAGGTTAGGGACAACGGGATTTGCTAGATTGTCTCCAAGGTTGGAGCCTGATCCCACCGGGAAGTTTATCGGTGCGAAAGTACCGGTCTGATATTAAGGTCTGATGTTGACGGACACCCTTTGTGGTTGTGCTTGGGTGTTCGTTAGGGTAAAGCCTTGAGGATAAGCAGGGTCCTCGCTTTTGTCTCCGGTATTGATCATAGGGCTCTTTCCTTTTTTTAGCCCCCCAACCAGCAACTGGGTTAATTGGCTCATCATATTCCTTTGGGATTCTAACATCTGATCCCTCATATCTTGTTGAATTTTAGCCAATTGTTCTTGTATATGTATTTTCAGTTGATCTTGCATCTCTCTTTGCATTTGTTCTAATCTTTCCAACCTTTGGTCCATGGCTTTAGTTTTTCCTCGTGTACCGTAACGATATTCCAGGGTAACTGCCATGATTTTAGGGTCTCTTTGTGAGATTTAATGCATATGATACAATGTAATGCTAATGCATGAAATGCATGTAACAAAAAGGCATTGATTCTGATTCAATTTCATTAGAGTAACTTTTCTAGAAAACAAATTTCTTTACATAAAACGGATTACATATAAGGCCTCGCCCTAATACTTAAGGCCTTAACCTTCCTAAGAAGCCAAGTTAACTCTCGGCCTCGATCTGACTCTGACTCGTACTTCAAACTCAGTACATCAGCCTGGACTGCTAAGGCTTGTAAATGATCAGCCACCTCTCGTATTTGAGCCACAGCTTCCCCCATGATGTAGTCCCTATTCTTGACCTGGTCTTGAGATCAATGAAGTTGCTCTTTCCACTGCTAATTATTCGCCTCAAGGGCTTCAACCTGAAATTCATAATTTTGCAGCGCGGTTTCAAGTTCTTCTATCTTCCCTTTTAACTCTTCAATTTTGCTCAGGCTAGCCTTCAACTCGATTGCAGAGTTACGACTACGATACAGATGCATGGATTTTTCTAACTCTAACACCCAAGTCTTTAATCACACCTTCTCATTTTGACTTTCTACAAAACTCCTTTTCAAAGTATCCTCTCGAGTTTGAGCATCTCGGAATTTCCTTTCCCATTGGCTGACTCTACTTTTTTCCTCTTTGATTTCTTGCCGCCACTGTTCTGACGTCTTTCTCAATCCAACGGTTCTCATTGACCTTTGCAGCTTCTTGTAGTCTGTTTTCAAACTGTCCAAATCCTCTTCAGCCTTATTCTTCCCCTTTCGCAGCTTCTCAACTTCTAGTTTCTGGACGTCGACATCCAGTCCCAACTACATTTTCTCTTCCTCCAATTGCTCTATCCTTTTTCCTAGTTCCAAACTCTTTTTTCTCAAAATCCTGTTTGATGATCTCTAGCTCAGACGGGATCACCTGCAAATGTTCTTCTATTGATCGGGTGTTTTCTTGGTCTAACGTAGGGATGTGTCATTGATTCTCTGACTCCACCACTAATCATACTCAGGGGTTGTCATTGGATTGGCGGTAAATTTTTTCATTCTACGAGTTCGATTCCAAGCGTTCGATATTTCTCGAACTTCTTTTTGTAATTATTTCCCTTGTATACAAACTCGCAATGAACTAACCCTTGTGTTGCGGGCATAAACTGTCTCGATCTGTACTGTCTTAACACGAGTAGAGGGGCATACCCGACAGCCCCCCATGTTCCAAGTAGGGGAACCCAATCGAAATCACCATATTGATATAAAATCTCGTCGGGGACCATCCAATGGGCTCTCCATTCGATGTCTTCGTCTTGCAGATTTTGGAGAATCATCATCCATTTCTCCTCCATGATATCATCCCACCTCGGCGTAGCCACTAACTCCTTCAGCAGAGAATAGTTTTCGGAGAAGATTCGATATGAGACCTTTTCCTTTTTCCAAAAATGGCTGTAGAACCACGCTAGCAAGAGTTGTGCGCATCCGATGAATCTCCTTTCGCCCGCTCTTCGGCATGCGTTCAAGGATCTGAAAGTTTCGGCTAAAATTACGGGAACGGGTGTGACCCTTTTATCAAGTCGGTCGAATATATCGGAGATCGCCTCGTTTATATGCCCTAAAGCCTTAGAGAAGATAACCAATCCGTAAATGCTTAATGCGAAGACATCAACCCTTTTCTTCACATCAGGATGTGCTAGAATCAAATCTCTCAAAATTTTCCAATAAATGAACTTACTATCACCTTTCTGCTTGATTCGGGCTGTAACCCACTATTCGCTCATTCTCGTAATGCTCATCAGCTTTTTTAAGAACGTTGGGACGTTGGCAGCTCTGGAATAGGCCTTGTCAGTTTGAATCTTCGGGCCACGGAGCAAGGTCGTGTACTCTTCCACAGTAGGTACCAAATCCACCTTTCCAAAAGTAAAACAACTATAGGCAGGGTTCCAAAACTGGTTGAGACCTCGGAATAAGTGCTTTTCTACCTTGATATCGAGTAGATAGGGTAAGTCACTGTAATTACAGTAGAATAGTTGCTTGATCTCATCCCACTGATCTCATATTTCTTTCATCTCTTGAAGATTATTCTGGGTTACGCTGATACGAGTAAAATCCCATAACTCTGACACGTATCCCTCTGTAAGACTATCACCTTTCTCTTGTTGTGTTGTCTCGGCCCATATCCGGACGACCGCATTATCCTCCACTTTATCAAAAAACCCCTTTTCCATGATAAGTTATCTATTTAGCAACCGAATGTGAATCAACACCTTTCTTTTGTGATGAAAATGCCATGCAGTTACAGTCAAAATGAAACAAAACAAGTCAGTATTTCATACACAGTTTAAAGCAAGCAAGGAATAAAAGCACCTACTCGGGTAACCACTAGAGTTTGATATGACTCTACCTAAGGCAGGCTCTTAAGGCTCGTTATATGCGGTTTAGTTCTAAAGCAAAGGTACCTGAACCGGCAAATTCCTCGATCATCACCCATTATAGGCTCATATGGACAGAGTTCAATCCAGGGGAATACATTTCCCTATGGTTATAAGAAGATGAAAATCTTACGAAGACATAGGTACGGATGTATCTCGAAAGCGATCTATTATCCTATACGGAGGTGAAGACCTCACGAAGGAATAGTTTCTCACTCCCACTTAAAAGGGTAAAATCGACCGATTTATGCAATGCAATATGCAGAGATATATCGAAAGGCTCAGACCGATAAAGCAAACATATTATGACAAAGACCACAAAAAGACGGATGAAATGCAACGAAAGGATCGTAAATTTAAACAAAATTTTCAACTTTCGACAAAAGATGAAAAATAATCAACTCGTGACTTAACTCTCGTATTTGGTTTCCCTAGTGGAGTCGCCAAGCTGTCGAAACCAGTTTTTTTAAAAACGGGGTCGACTTTTATGTTTGAAAACGAAAAAAATGAGAGTCGCCAACGATCCTTTTTTATGAGGTGTGATCGGGTCACCTTGAAAAGTGGTTGTTTTTAATAAACGGTTTGATTTATTAAAACAACGTTTTTGGTCTATGAGATTCAGAAAACAGGTTCGGGAGTCGGTTACGTACGAGGAAGGATTAGCACCCTCGATACGCCCAAAATTGGTACCTAGTTGATTCATTAGTGTCTTGGTGTCGAAAATTGAGAACTTTTAAGAGATTTAAAATACGATCCTTTGTTAAAATATTGCTTAATTGAGAAATTTTTTGAGAAAAGGGCGTATTTCACGTTAATCGAGGAAAATAGAATTACGTCCCGTAAGTCAGGACACAATGTCTTAAATCCCCGAAACGAGAATAAACGCTGAAAAATTTATTTTGAAAGATATTTGATTATCTCGGTTTTAGAAAGAAATCATATTCCGTAAGTTAGAACATGATCTTTTTGTAATTCCCGAGATTTTTTTAAAAATTTTAAAACGTTCGTTTGTTCGGATTTATCGAGAAAGTCGAAACCCCGTAAGTTAGGGAACGACCTTTTGAATTTTAAAAAACACGGAGTATTGCTTATTTTAAAACAAAATTTAATGTATCGGGTAAAATGTAGCACGATTTTGTAGTAAAATATAAAAATAGATTACGGTGCTAACATGCATAAAATAATAGATGCTATAATATGAATGACATTAATAAAGGCGAAAATAAATAAATAAATAAATAAATAAATAAGCTGATAATAATTAAAAAAACAAGTAGAAACTAAAAACTAGGTAAAAAAACCCATAGTAAATGAATACGTAAATAAATGGTATATAAGACGACTTAAGGATAATAATAATATTAATAAATAAAAAAATAAAATTTGAAATTATAAAAAAGATATAAATAAATAACTAATAATAAGAATAATATTAGTAATAATAGTAAATAATCTAAGTTTGAAATTATAAAAGGATATAAGTAAATGAATAATAAAATGATAAAATAAATATATTTAAAGAAAATATTATGTAAATAAACAAAATGAAACATAATAATAATAATAATAATAATGTAAAATTAATTTATTTAATAATAATATAATAATAATAAGTAAGTAAATGCAAAAAAGAAAATATAATAATAGTAATAATAATATTAAAATAATTAATTTAATAATAAAATATCAAAAATAACAAAAAATGGTTAAATTGAACTTTAAAACAGAAGTTTGGGGGCAAATCAGAAATAAAAAGAAAGGAAAAGGACCACATTGAACACGCGAATAACAAGGAGGAACCAAAATGGGAAATAAACCCTCCCTCCAAAACGCGCAGCTTTGAGGTGGACCCAATTGGAAACGAAATAAATTAATGGGCAAAAATTAAAATTGAAAGAAACTTAATTGTAAAATAATAAAAAAGCGGAAGGGCTAAAGGTGCAATTAGCCATTCCGTTAAAAACACACGGATCCTGCTAGTGGGTCGAGTCGAAATTCGGGTCTGAGGCCAAAACGACGTCGTTTTGGGCGTCTGAGGTCATTCCCAAAACGACGTCGTTTTAGGGGCCTATATAAGTCAGATTTTTTTTAAAAAAATTCATTCTCCTTCCCCTTTCCAAAAAAAAAACCAACAAATTCTTTCTCAAATTCCCTTCTCCTCTCCAAACGCCGGTGAGAGCTCCGGCGAACCGCCGCCACGGCGGTGAAGAGGCCAAAAGTCGCTTTTTTTTTCGACAATCCAAAACAGGTACGAATCTCTCCCTTTTTTTATATGTATATATTTATAAAAAGAAAAAAAAATTCGAGAGAAAAAATAATAAAAGAAATATAAAAAAATGAAAATATATAATCACCTTCTTTCAATTTTTGATTTTTTTTTTCGATTCTTCTCCCTTTTTGTATTTAGTCTCTGTTTCTTTTTGTATTTGAAGTTTCTCTGTTGTATTCAAATTTTTTTTTGTATTCAAATCTTGTCCGAATTGCCCCCCAAAATACATTGGGTTCATATGGCTTTATAGCCATTTACAACTTGCTTTAACTAAAATGATTATTCTGCCTTTTTTGCAGGTAAACGGGCGGTGGAGATGTGACATGGGCGGTGGCAGCAAGCCGTGCAACAGTGGGCAGTGTAAGTGGCGGCAGACCTAGGTAGACCTAGGGTTTACTTTTTGTTTTTGTTTTTGTTGGGTTTGGGCTGGGGTTTAATTTTATTTGGGCTGAAATTTTGGATTTCGAGTTTGGGTTTGTAAAAAAGAAACAAACTGGACTGTTTTTAATTTATTGGGCCAGGACAAAATTTGAGTTTTACACTTTAAACGGAAAAATTTGGGTTTTACACTTTAAACCGTAAATTTGAGTCAATGTCTTTAAGACATTTTTTTTAAGTTTCTTATAAGGGTAAGGATGGAGATGCATAGATATAGGTATAAGTCCTATGGTTTTAATCTTAAATTTAAGATTAAATTCGTTTATGTTTTATTATTAATAATTTTACTAGTCTTTTTTTTCTTGTTTTGTATTTTTATCATTTATTTTATTATATTTATGTTTATTCTTTAATTATTATATATATAAAAAAAAAGTGAGGAAAAATTACAAAAAACCCTTTGTTATATCCAACTCCTTTTCTTCTTCTTTTTCCCCGTTTTGCTAGGCTTTTATTAAGAAAAAATCCAATACAACAGGGCAATTACAGCCGAGCAAAAAATAAGGCAGGTGTAGTGACACCAAGCTTCGCAAGTGAATCAGCTAACCCATTTGCTTTCCTCAATATATGATGAAAAGACACGTTCTTAATAGATCAAATCAGCCCATCGATCTCATTAAAAGTCTTTCATAGTCTCCATGGACGAGACTCCACATTACGTACCCACGAAACTGTAACAAGAGAATCTCATTCAACCACCAAAGACACCCATTCTCAAGATATATTATATAATATATATTATAATTTTGCCTGTTGATATATTATATAATATATTATGCATATGCATATGTGATATTATTATTATTATTATTATTATTATTATTATTATTATTATTTTGATAATTGGGAGTATGGTGGGATTGCTAAATATTGAATCCAAACTCTTGTACCATAACACAAATGTTTTTATCACTAGGTAAAGCGGTTGTTAGCATATGACATATTATTATTAGTTTCAAACTATATGTTATATCTTTAATATATTGTAGTTTTTACACATGCGTCTGTTTATATCTTTAATATATAGTAATTTTAATTTTGTACATATGCATATGTTGTATTATTACTTGTTTCAAATTGTATGTCATATTATTTATATATTTTGTTATTTATATTGCAATTTTTATATAAATATAAATTTCAAAATACAATTTTTACATACATACATGTGCGACAGACTTACTAATATTATATAGTATATATTATAATTTTGCCCCTTTACTCAAAAAGATGAGCAAATTAGTCACTGTACATTAAATCAAAAAGTAATTTAGTATTTATGTTAAATTTTTTATCTATTTCTACTTTTAGATGATGACGTGACTGACAAAGCAACCAAATAGTGACACATGGTGTGCCATGTAGAGGTGTTCATGGGCCGGGCCGGGCCAGGTTCGGGCCGGGCTTAACTAAAAAATTAGGCCCATTCATCGGGCTCGGGCCGGGCCCAAAAAATGGGCCTAAAATTTTTCCCAAGCCCGACCCACATAAAAATGCTAAAACCCGGGTCCGGCCCAGCCCGTCCGTATTAAAATTTTATATTATTTTATATAATTTTTAAATATATATAATACATCAAAAATACTAAAAAAATCAAAATAAATATTTCCCAACAAATTGAAAATAAATTTTTAAAAAAAATATGTAGACTTAAATAACACTAAGATAGATGTACCTTAACAAGCAAATACCTCTAAAATAATAATAAAATTAACAAATGCCTTTAAAATAATAACAAAATTAACAATAAAATAAGTTTTATACAATATTCAATCAATAACAACAAAATAGTAGCAACATAATAGTAATATGGTAGCAAAATAGGGAGAAAATAACAAGAAAAAAACATTCAAAAATAAAAAAAAAATAGCAAAATTTTTTTGTCATTTAGTGAATTCGCCAAGTCGGGCGTTCCGCCAAAAAAACACCTTACTCACGAGGCCCGCCCATTTTTTAAACGGGCCTTATTTTTTGTCCAAGCCTATTTTTCGGGCTTATATTTTTGCCCAAACCCTCCCAAATTTCGATCGGGCCTTCGGGCCGGGCCGGGCTGCCCGGCCCATGAACACTTCTAGTGCCATGTGTACTTCATTCTAATCTGGCATATTTTGCCATCTCAAAATATATTTAAAAATTAAAAAATCTGAAAAATAAATATTTTTTAAATAATTATTTTAAAAATTACATCCAATATGAATCTAGACAAATGGTCGCCCATATTCAAATGAACCTAGGTAAATGTTTGTCCCAGTTCATCTTATGTGTGGTTTTTTAAATAATTATAAAAATTATAGAAAATTATTTGAAAATATTAAAATTTATAAGAAACTATATTTTTTAAAAAATTATTAAAAACGTCTAGAATGAACTTGGATAAATGGTTGTCCAGGTTCAAATGAGACTAGACAACCATTTGTCTAAGTTCGTTATGAAGTTTTTTTAAAATAATTATACAAAATTATGTATAGAAAATTATTTAAAATTTATTAAGAATTATAATAAATTAATAAAATAGGACTCATCAACTTGATTAACTAAAAATATCAACTAGATTAAGCTGTAACACCCCGATACTCGACCCGACCACTGGGTTCGAGCTATAAGGTGTCACATTCATTGC
This sequence comes from Gossypium sturtianum, assembly GCA_025698515.1. NCBI lineage: Eukaryota > Viridiplantae > Streptophyta > Magnoliopsida > Malvales > Malvaceae > Gossypium > Gossypium sturtianum. The sequence continues at coordinate 10,825,198 of CM046952.1, read as the reverse complement.
CGAAGCAACTACAATCGATAACATCTAATTCAATGTCAATATACATTTAAATACAATTCATGCTAACTAAACGATGCATTATCAATTATAGGCCTTATAAAAGCCTACGAAAGCTCTTTTATTAACCCAAGGTCGAAATGGATCAAATTGTAAAGGTTACAAAATTTTGAATTGATGTTGCGACTTTATGGTTTTCCTCGTCGCGACGTGACTCTATGACTAGGGTTCGTCATGAACTCGAGGCTACGTTGTCACAACGTGAGCCCTAAACTGATTCTTGTCGTGACATTTGAGGTACGTCATCGCGACCTGATACCTGCAATTCAAGAACTCCAATTTGGTACCTAAATGAACCTTACCAAAACATCATCAACCATATATATACTAATCTCAAGACTTCAATTTCAGCCATTCCCCATTAAAACAAGCCTAAAATACCACGCTCAACATTAACACATCTTTTATAAACATGTACACTAATCAATTCACATAATTAACACATATGCATTTACAATAACCATTTGTTACATTAAACAAAATGTCCCTAAGTACATGCCTTAAGACCAAAATGAAATACACTTTACAAACTTTGTTGAGTCGGAAATTGTAACATCCTAAATTTACGGGCCTATACATTTAGTGTAGGGATAGGTTTACTATGTTAATTTAATTGATAAGGGTCTAAATTTGGGCTTAGAATTAGGCAAAAGGCCCAGATTAAAGTGGCATCATTAATGCTTAAAAGGAACAAGTTTTGGGTCGCAAGGAGCCCATGTTTTAGGCCAAATTCGACTTTAAATGAAGAGAGGGTGACGCCACACACAAAGGAATTAGGGGCCCAAGTATTAAGTTTATTGAGGCCCAAATATTTTAATTTAAGTGAGTTAAATTTGGCATTAGGGATTAGTAGAGGTGGACGGCTACAAGGCTATAAAATAGGAGAATTTATGTGGATTTTTAAGTGATAATATCATAGATAAAAAGGAGAAAAGTTAGGAGCTTATCTTCAAGGGAAGTGTTGGCCTAAAATCCACCACCTAGAGGAGTGTAAAATTCGCCATCTTTGCATGGCAAGGAGGGTGCCGAATTTCTCCTCTCTTTAGCTTGAATTTTAAGGCGTTTTTCGGTTTTTAGCATGAGGTGCCAAAATATCTATAAATAGGGGGCTAGCTCCTTAATTCTGACACTGAAAACCCTAAATTTCTCTCCCATTGTGCCGAAATTCCCTATCCTCTCCCTCTCTAATTTCTTTTCTCCAATTTCTTTAAAAGCCTAAACTTTTCTCCACTTTTTCCTTCTTGTGCCGATTTCTCTAGGAAGCCGAAGCATCCATAGTCTTTTCTTCCATTCATCCTATTTGAGAATTAGTTCTATACTTCCGGCATTTAAATCTTCCATGGGCATTGTCGAATCCTCTCTCTAGTGCTAGCCGAATCTCCTATGCTAAGGTAAGTGTTGATTTTTTATTAGTTCTCATGATCTATTCCCAGTTTTTGAAAGGCAAAAGCCAAAAGCTAATAGTTTAATGGTTTTATGATGGCGGCAATTCGGGATTTGAAGGAAGCTTAGTCGACTAGATCTAAAAGTGAAAATCATAAGTCTCCAATTTCGGATTTTAAGGTAAGAAGATTTGTTATTCAAATATATAAAATTGGGTAGAACACTAACCATGGCCGAATATAGGAGAGGCCCAAGTTTCAGCATCTTTTGACTTTTTTGAGCAAAGTTGTAGCAAGGGTATCGACATTAATCAGTGTGTAGATCTCTAACACACTACTAATAAACCTGTATGTATGTTTATTTATATATGTTATGGGCTAAAAAGCCGGAATGAGGCCGTGTAGATAGATAAAATGGAACCCTAAAAGGGTTAGGCAAAGATGCCAGTACGTAAACATAGAACTCCCTATGTGTATCGAAAAGTATATAAGTCAGATGATGTTTTCTTTATGTATGTATGCATGGGGTGGGAATGATGATATTGAAGGGGAAGTGCATGATAGGTCACTTGGTGATCGGTGGTAGAAATCCCACATAATTTAAATGAAAGGTCACATAGTGATCGGTGGCGATGCCACGTTAAATGATTCCTAATTAATAGGAATAGGCGATGCGGTGGTCGCTTTTGGTGTGTAGCGGATGGAGGGTTGATTGTAGAAATCCCCAAGGTGTGATGGTTGGTACGGGATGGTGTGTAGAGGATGGAAACTTAAGATGGGTTGGGTTTTTCATTATTTATTGTTTATCATGTGATTATGATTGATACCTTTATGCATGGGCCAGGGCCCATAATGTGTTTGTGGGCTCAGGTCGTTGTGTGTTTTGAGATTTATACACTGAGTCTTGGTGACTCACGCTTTCCTTTTCTCTACTTTTCCAGATGAGCAGTAGATCGTGGACATGGGAGCCGAGACGGACTCGAGGGGCCATCAAGCTTTGTTTCTATAAATTATTTTTTTTGGGGATTTCTTTAAGTCTTATTTTATTTTTACTTTGGAATTATCAATGTAATAAGGCCCCATAGTTTTATCCAACTAAGTAGTTTTAATGTTCTGCAACTTATGAGATTATGTCAAAGGTTTAATTATACTTAATACAAGGTTTTATCTTTAAAATGCCGCTTATTTACTTAAATAATGTCTATTTAATTTACGACTTCCAAAACCAACAAGACAAAAGTTTTTAATGTACAACTAGTAGCATACCAGATCTGGTCGAAACGCATGGGCCGGGTTTGGGGTGTTACAGAAATGGTAGTCTAGATGCTGACTTCAAGTCCCGGGGCTTCGAGGAATACCTAAACCTACGCACAAAGAAAACAAATCGTACACTAAGCAATAGGGCTCAATGGTACTTTTATGATTCAAAATAGCATAATAGCAACATAAGTAAGATATAAACATATGTCAAGACAATGTATGAGATTATGCACTCAAAATCCAAGCCATTGTGTTGCAAAATATCAATCATTCTTACCAATTTACCATACATTAAAACATACATATATTCATACTTAATTAACTTATCCAAAATCACCATGAGCATGACCAACTCCATATAATTTGCCAATTATCAATATTTAACCCTATACTCACTTAATAGCATTCATGAGTCAAATGCACACTTTTGTTTACCTTTGCTAGCATGATGTTTCATACCATATTTGATCTAATATCATTTACCTGATCAACTATCTTTCAATCCATTTTCCTGGAGTCGTTTGACTCGTTCACGCTCATTTTCGACCTCTAGGGCTTGTTTTCAAACATTTTATAAAATAGCTCATATGCTCTTTCTATCACCATTCACATAAAGTATAAGTGAGGCCTTATCATTAATTATACCATTTCATAAAGTCATTTGTTAAGCTTACCATTCATAACCCTATTAACACGACTTGGAATCGAAAAGATACACGGATCATCCATCCAACACACCAAATGGGCACCGAAGTGCATCATCGAATAAACCAAAAAAGGGTAAAGTGGCACATAAAGTTTATGCTGGCGCACAGCGCATACTAGCACACGAAGCGCATCCTGGAACCTGAGCTGCATCCTGGAGCATAAGCCCATAATCCCGTACACAATCAAATCCTATGGCATGCCAACTATGTCTAACTCGGCCCGACTAGTTAATAAGGTACTAAAGTGCAATAATAATATAACATGTACATATAGCATTTCACATTCATGTGTATATCCATAGCCAATTTTGTCATCAAACGTTTATAATTCATATTATGTTATATGTACGTAACCTATCTCATTTCAATTTTCGTTTTACCTATCACAATTCAAATATTTCAAGCTATTTTCTATTTTATTCATTTTAGTCCTCTAATACGATAATTTATATCACAACTAATCAAAATCATTCACAACCTCATCATTTACTTGCCTTAACATATATTGATGGTCACTAAACTAACTATAAATACGACTAAGGCAAGCGCACCTATCGAACAATAGTATAGTTATGGTGAGTAGGGAATATCGTATCCACGATGACTAAAAGTACTAGTAATTACCGTTTTTCTATTATTTCGCCGACAAATTGGAGTGATTGTTTTTAATCTAAAATTACTGAACTAATCTAACTAAGAACGCAACAAAGAATGAAATAGGAAAATAATCGAAGATAACCAATGAGATAGACAATACCCAGGAAAGAATCCACTTAGACTTCACCTATTATTCTGAATCTGAATTAAACGATTTATTCACTTGTGTCTTGATCCGTAGAAATCCCTAAATTATGTTAATATCTCTTTCGAGAGTAAGAACAACTGACTCTAGGTTGATTAATTGAAATCTCTTTCTAATTAAAACCCCTATTGTCGCATTAACTCGATCTATAGATTCCCCTATTAGATTTGACTCTAATTCGGTAGATTTATGTCGTCTTATTTCTAGGATTGCATGCAACTCCACTCAATTATGCTAGATCTACTCTTAAACAGGGACTTTTGCTCCACTAAAATAAACACATTAAACATGAATTAATATCCCAAAAATATTAAAACACGAAATAAGCATACATAATTGAGAACAAGAATCAAGTATTTATCACGTAAAAATAGAAATTAAATAATAATATTCATCATAGGTTTCATCCTCCCTCGGTATCTAGGGAATTTAGTTCATAATCCTGAATAGAAATATCTCAAAGTTAGGATAACCACAAGACATAAAGAAACTTAATAAAACTCCGAAAGAAATTAAATGGAGATCTTCGATCTTGAGGGAGATCCACTTCCGAGTTGATTCCGATGGCGTTCTTCGAGTGTTTTCTTCGATCTTCCCTGGTTGTCCCCTTAGGTCTTCTTCTAATTGGTATTTTTAGACTTTAGAATGCTCAGAAAGCCTAAAAATTGGGTTTTTCCGCGTATCTAGGAAGCAGGGTGGGATACCGACACAGGCTTGCACATGGGCGTGTGGCCAGCCAGTTTGGCTCACACGGGCGTGTGGCTAGCCCGTGTGGAAATGCCCAGGCTGTGTGAATCCTGAAAACAACTCTTTTTGTCCGATTTTGGCTTATGTTTCGCTCCTTTCACTCCCCTATGCTCACCTAAGTATAGAAACATGAATTTAAAAGATTAGGAGCATCAAATTCACTAATTTACATAATAAATCATCCAAAAATGCATTAAGAATGGGATTAAAATATATTACTTTTATAGCTTATCATATATTCATCAAATTAACACATATAATCAAGAATTCAATCTATTCTAAATCATAGAAGTACAAATTGAGGTTTCGCACGTCACTCGTCGACGATTTTCACTTTTTCTTTCCCTCTCGGCTGTTTGGTGTTGCCGTTAGCTAAAAATAGTCATAAAACATATCAAATTATCAATTTCTAACAAACTCATAACCAAATACCAAATTTCACGTATTTTGCAAATTATTCAATTTAGTCCCTAAAATCGGGACAAGCATAACTTTTAATTTAGAGCCTCGGATTAGAATCTGATTTCACCAAAACTCATTAAGGACCCTCTATTTTCTATCTCTACCAGCAATTCATGACAATTTTTTGTTTTATTCAATTTGGTCCCTAATGTAAGAAATTGACAATTAACCTTTACAATTTAGTCCTTTTCATAAACTAAGATTAATTTATAATAATTTCACACCAATTTCATTCAATTTTCAACAATGGAAACTTTCAAAAAATTAACAGTAAAACATATTAGTACATGGATTAGCTAAATCAAGCTCACATGGCCTCAAATCTATAAAAGTTGATGAAAAATGGCTAGGGACTTGGAATTAGAGGTTGAAAGCTTCAAACTATAAAAAATGGTGTTTTTCTCTTAGGTTTCTTCTTTGGCTGATTGGAGAAGATGAATCTATCATCTCTCCTTCCACTAAGCTTCCTTTTATACATGGTTTAATAGTTAAGTAAGCTTTGTTTACTTAATTAATCATGTTTTCTTAACTATTAAACTTTTATTTTCTTAATTTAATTAATACATGCATTACCGTCCACTAGAATATAATTTAAAATGGTTTATTAACGATTTTGGCCCTTTGGATTATTGCAATTTAAGTCCTTGAGCGTTATTATAATTAAAAATCTATAGTGATTGGACTTTTACGAATTAGTCCCTGAGCTTTAATTTCTCACAATTTCTACTAAATCTCTTAACCAAATTTCAATTCATCAATATACTAATTCCGTAAATATCCCTATTAAATATTTAAGGACTTGATTTACGAAAATGGAGTCCTAAAACTGCATTTTTCGACACCACTGGAAATCGAGTCGTTACACATACTATACGTTTGTATATAAAATTTTTATAATTTTTAAAAATTTTAAAAGTTATTTAAATTTTCTTATAATTTATAATAATTTTTAAATATTTTTATAATTATTTAAGAAACCACTCTAGAATGAACCTAGACAAAATTTTGTCCAAGTTCATTCGAGCTTGGACAAACATTTGTCTAGGATCATTCTAGACATTATTTTTAATAATTTTAAATTTTAAAAAATTAGGATTTTTTTTAAAATTTTAAAATATTGTCACGTCGGCATGAGGTACATGAGACATGCCACGTGTTAGTGCTTGGTTTCTCCATTAGCAACATCAACATTTAACAGTAAAAATGGATGAAATTTTTAACAAAAGGACCACTCTACTCTTTGATCTAACATATAAGGACTAATTTGCCCATTTTTTAAGTAGAGGGGATAAAATGCAACCTGACTCTTAATACAAGGGCTTCCCTAATACTTTTACCTAATCTTATTCATCATTTTATTCTAAGCCACTTATATATAAGAGAAAAAAACCGAATAATCACTCATTACACCAAAAATGTTTTTCTTGACATTTCAAAAACGTTACAAAAACAACACAAAAAGTCATAAAAAGGTAGTTTTAGAGTTTCGTGACATTTTAGGTGAAATATAGGAAAGCGTAACGCATGAAAAGTAACAAAAAGTTCGTGACGCTTTAAAAATGTAAAAGAAATGCTCTTTTGTGACAATTTTAAACGTCACAAAAAGTTAAAATGTCACGAAAAATGTTATATTTTCTTTCTCTTAGTGTCACGTTGACCAACCAAAATGTCATGAAAAGCTTATCTATTTGCTGATGTTTAAAAACGTCACAAAAAGTTAGACAAAAAAACGTCACAAAATATCTAACTATTTGTAATGTTTAAAAATGTCATAAAAATTTAAACAAAGAGGACACAAAATAAGTATTTTAAGCTACTTTTATTTCTAATCTAAAGTAACAATATAATTATAAAAACATCACAAAAAGTACAAACTCATAATATAAATATATCGTCACCAAAAGTCATAATGTAAATAAAGTAACAAATTGTATACAATATGAAGTACTAAGCTCCTGAACCTTAGATTGGAGATCATGAACTATCCACCACAAAACTAATCGGGGGTCTTTGAAGGCAAAGACATATCAACACCTTGGGAAGATGAAGTACTACCCCTTGGCTCAAAAGATGTTATACTGTTAACTATCTTTCCCATCCTTTTTTATATCGAGCATGAGAGCTTGACTTTAGAAGGATGGCTTTGAAAGGCATCACTATTGTCATAGTCTATAGTAGAGAAGGAAGTGGGTGATAGGAAAAAATGGTGGGGTATGGCTTTTGTTCTTCGTTGTTTTCTCTGCAGGAAACATGATAATTAGATATAGAATAGACATGAGTACCAGTCAATTATGAAATTTCCAGTGAAATGAGGTTTTAGCAAGATAGATTTACTACAATACTTGCACCCAATAATGTATAATTTTTAAATTCCCTTAAAAAATAAAACAGAACAGAAATATATAGAAGAAATAATAATAATAAAATAGAGTTATAAATTTTCTTACAACAAATCAAGAAAATATAACTTCAAATGGGGATAACTAATGAGGCAACATGAAATAATATAACTCATAGAGAACAAAGACAAATTTTGTGACCTAAAGGCTTTCAATAAAAAATGACAACTTGTTCTTGGTAATTCCTTAGGATGGCACAAGTTATTTTTCAAATTATATTTATGCAAAATTCAATCTCAACAAAATAAAATAAACTTGAAATAAAAATCCCTTCAACACACACATATATACATATAAATAAATCATGTTTTTCATATGACTTTTATCATAATCAAGATAACCGCCATTAAATTCAACACTAATATTGAAATTAATTAAACCAACACGAACATACTCCCAAAATACAATTTTTTTCAATAATCAATTTCTATCCAATTAATATATGTTATATCCAATGTTTGGGTTTGTAGGGTTCATAGAGATGTCAGTGGAAGAATGAGCCATGGTTTGTGATCCACGTTCATCACACCAATTGTTGATATAGGGAATCAGTAAGGAGGAGACAAGGAGGAGAAGGTGGTAGTGACTGGAGGATTGATTCATCTGCGACAAGTGAGAGCCAAAATATGATGATAAGGAAGATGGAGAAAAGAGGAAGAAGAAAGGAGATGACTGGGGACTTAGGGTTTTTAGAGAGGAAGAATGATAAATCATTTATTCCTCGTGCTCCAAGGTATATATAGGGGAGGTGATACATTCGTAGATGGGGTAAATTTTATTAACATAAATTCATCGAGGCTGTTGTTTTTGGATGGGATCCAGGAGGTGTGTAACGCCCTAAAAATTTAAGTTTTGATTTGTTGGTTGTTATCATGTGATGTGTTCTAGTTGGGTGGTTAAATGCTTAGTGTATCTGCTTGTGGTTCCATGCTTGAGTTTCCATATGTGTAAAGAATATTTTATTTTTATTAAACTTTAGTTAAAAGTGGGATAAGATTTGAATTCTTTTTGAAATTTAAATTTATTAATTTATTTTATTTTTATTTTTTTCCTTCCCAGCCTAGTGTCACGTTCGACTTCTTTTATTTTTATTATTATTTCATTTTATTCTATTTTGTTTTGAATTTCCAAGTAATCTGCTCCCATTTCTTTTTTTTTTTCCCACGTTTGTTTCCTCTTTTCCCGTTTTCACGCCTCTATCTACCCTGCTTTGCAATCGTTCTGTTTAGTTCCTTTCTATTCTTTCTTTTGATTCTTGTTCTTTTGTATTGTTTCTATTTTTATTTTGGCTGTCATATTTTAGTTATATTTTATTCTTTCCTCATGATTTCAAGTTCGGGTGTTGGGTAAGAGATCAGTTCGTCTATTGTACGTTTGGTATTTTATTTTAATTATGGGTTGTTATGTTCAATAGAACAAGGGGTTGTTCACTAGGTCTTGTTTGTAATTGTATCGCTGTGCTTTTAGGAGATGATCTAGGGGTGTTTGGTGTTCCTCCAGAGACTTAGGATTCGTGTAGTGTTGCTCGTTTAACGGTAAGTGTACGGATAGGTTTGTGGAGTGTTGTTTAAGCTCGGTTGTGGTTAATTCTTGGTCAGATTTCGTGAATCATTACTAAAATTGGTGGTGTTTATTTGACGTGTTTAGGTATTGGAATATTCGATTTTGAGCATGCATCAGATTTTTGACCAAGGTGTGTAACGAAAAATACGAAAATAGCGATCAACGAAAGCCGAAAAATTGCACAGTCAGTGCCACACGGTCTTGTGCCAAGCCGTGTGGTAGGCCGTGTGTGACACACAGTCGTGTGATGGATCGTGTGTGACACAAGGTCTAGGCCATTTAGGTGTGTGGGCTACACGGGCGTGTGGGCCCAAAATTCTAAATTTTTCTCTAGGATTGTAAACATCGTGTTGATCGGTCGTAGGCGTTTCATAGGGTCGGTATGTTATAAATTAAGCCATAAAACTCGAAATCTGATCATCTGTTAGCGTAAAATTAGATATAAATATGCATGTTTGATATGATATAAGATAGGTAATATGCTATGAATGAACTGAGAAATGTTGTGTATGATCTGATATCCGATAAACATGATTTGAGTTTGATATTGAGCACGTATGAAAAATACTGTCGAAACCATTTTTTATGTTTGGAAAACGGGCCGACTTTAAAAAGGAAAATATAGTCGCCACCAATCTTTTTTGAAGTGTGATTGGGTCACCTTATAAAGCATTTGGTCTACGAATTTTAAGAAAACGGGTCCGGGAGTCGGTTACGCACAAGGAATGATTAGCACCCTCGCAACACCCAAAATTGGTACCTTATCGATTGATTAATGTCTTAATATCGAAAACTGGAAGAGATTTTAAAATATGAATCCTTTAGAAAATGTTTGGATAATTCGAATTGGATATCGAAATTCTCCTGTTCCGAAAGAATGAAATATCACATCCAGCACGTCAGGATACGATATTTCAAACCCTAGACACCAAGATCATTTCATGATTTCCAAAATTCATGCATTCCAATTTTAAAAAGGGTATTCTGTTATTTGGCCAAACGAAAAAACCGAAACCCAGCACGTTAGGGCACGATTCCTCGAATTTCCAAACATGAAATATCGCCTTATTTTTGAAGTTGAGAAAACACGATCAAAATCTTAAAATGATATTTAGTCCTTTGGACGAACGGAAATCGAAACCCAGCACGTTAGGGCACGATTTCCCGAACTTCCAAGCACAAAATATTACCTTTGTAAAAACCCTTTTTATGAGTTTGGGTAAAAAAGCGGGAAAAAAAAAGAAGATAAAATCAATGTAACAAAAAAATGCAATAGTAATGATAGAATATATTAATAAACAATTTATAGTAAAAATAATATAAAAGAAATAATAGTAATGAAAATAGTAGTAATAATGTTGATAATAATAATAATAATAATAATAATATAGTAATAATAATATAAAAATGGTAATAAAAAAATAATAATAATAAGAAATGAATATAACAATAATAACAAAGTTAATTATAAATAAAATGCTAAAAAATAATAGTAGTAGTAATATTAAGAGAATAATTATAATAGTAAAATAATAATAATACTAAATTAGTAATAGTAATAGTAATAATATTAATATTAATAGTGAATGAAAATAATAATAAAAGTAATAGTAAAAACAAAAAAATAGTATTAATAATAAAATAATAGTAACAATGTTGAAATTAATAATGATTTTAAAAAAAATAATAGTAGTAAAAAAATAAAAATAATATTTAGCCCTACTGAAAGTAATAATAATAATAATAATATTAATAATAAAAATAATAACCATAGTGATATACAATAAAATACACACTCAAAAAAAAGTAAATAAAAAAACAATAACCAATAAATAAAAAAACACTAAATACGCAGCTAAATTGAAGGAGGGACTGAATTGAGAGGAAAATAAAACTAAAAAAGCCAAATTAGAAAGGAAACAATCGGATTAGGACCTCGATGTAACGCGCCTAAAAAGGGAAGGACCAACTGGGAAATATTCCCGTCCTCCTAAGCGCCGCGTTTTAACAGGGACCAAAATGAATCAGATGCAAAACAATTGGGTCAAATTTGAAAACAAAAAGAAATCTAATTGAAACAAATAGAAAAAGCGGAAGGGCTAGAAGCGCAAATTGCCCTTCCGCTACAAAAATGCGCGGATCCTTGTGGTTCGGGTCGGGTCAGTCCGACCCGCCGTAAAACGGTGCCATTTTGGCACTGAAACTCCCAGGGTAAAACGACGCCGTTTCCTTCTACTATATAAACCAAAATTTTTTTTAAAAAAAAAGCTCATTCCTTCCTTTCCTGTTGCAAAAACCGAATTTCCTCTCCCTTAACCCTCTCCTTTTTTTTTTTGTAAACGTATTTTATATATATATGGGATTTTTTTAAAACGAAGAGGGGGAAAATGAGTAAACAGATTCAAAAGGGAAAAATAAAAGAAAAAAACCTTCCGATTCGTTTTGATTCCGTATGGATTCTGTCTATTTTACAGTGTATATCACCCGTATATTCGTAAAAAAGAATACCCTCCCCCTTTTTACATATTTATTTCGGCTTTTATAGCCCTCCCTTTTACAACTGATTTCTTTCTGTTTTGTAGGTGCCAGTGTCGTGGGGGCGCACGTGGCGGAGGTCGTGGCGACGTGGCCGAGCGCGGACGTGGGGGCTGCTGGTAGTTGCGGCGCATGTGGTTGGCTAGGGTTTTTTTTATTTGTTTTTTGTTTTGTTCTTTTGGGCCATTGGGTTTGGGCCTGTTTGTATTGGTTTATTGTTTGGGTTTAGTGGCTTAGGTTGGGGTCAAAAATTGGGTCATACAAATACATATATGGCATTTGATATTTCTGTATGTGCATTTAGGTTGGGATGGTATATATGGAGGAAGTGTGAGCAGTATAAAACCTATTGTATTTGGTGGCTCAACCACACATATTTCTATAAATTTGACAGCTAAGCTACAAATATTCTGAAAAATGTCATATCAACACTAAGCGGTGTGTAGGGTTGGATGGGTATTTAATACCCTATATAGCGCGTAGGGATGGTCAAAGATGGTGTGTAGCGGATGGGGGTAGGATTGAAAATATGCATCTGATTCTGTTTTTGTATGTGATATATGTTCTGTGTCTGTTCTGTTATGAGATATGCCTGAGATTTAATCTGTGATACTGATTTAATGAGTTACACACTGAGTTTCGAAAACTCACTTTCTGTTTGTCTGTCTCTTTCAGGTAACCCTCAAACTTAGACGGATCGGTATGTCGGGAGCTTGGTTATAATAATTTGGTATATTTGATTTTTCTTAAATTTGAAAATAAGGTGTTTCGTATATTTTGGACTGTTTGGACACCTAGGACTGTTTTGGGTTTGGACTTTATTATTGTTTTTCTGTCTAAAATTGTTTAACTGTTTTTATTGATGATGCTCAATTTTCCTACGAAGCAATGGATTTTCAAAACAACAAATGGTGTTTTTTTCAAAATCTAACGCATTAAAGATTTCCGCTGCAAAGTTATACGTTTTAGAAAATGTAAACAAACAACATTTCACAAAACGGGAAATAAAGATGTGTTTTCAAATAAACCGAATTTTTGCATAACAAAAGTTAACGACGCTTTTCAAAATCAACGAATTTCCAGGTTTTAAAACAAGTCTACAGTAACATATCCAGATTTGGCCATAACGTCTAGGCCGAGTTTGGGGTGTTACAAGGTATCCTAAATGGAAAATGTTAATAAGTTTGCAAGAGCCTAAGTTATGAAGAGGGTAGCCTAAATGCACTTCAATTGAAGATCAAGCCCATTTAAAGCTCGTTTAGATCACTTGAAGACTTAGTTACTTTATTTTTATTGGCTTAATCTATAAATGGCTCAATTAAGAAGTTTATTTTTGAGCCCAAGTTAATTTGTTTTCTTGTAAAATTTGGTCTATGTACAACTATCATAAAGCTAACCAAATTCACTGAGTATTTTATTTCTTCCTTTTAAGTTTCTAAGGAAGTAAGAGTTACCTTTCTTAGTTGCTCACATATTAGGCTACATTTTAGGGATTTGTTTTTATTTCTTAGCCATCACATTTTTTAGGTTAGTTTTTAGGGATTTGTTTCTCTCTTTTTTTAGCTCGCTTTTCGTATAAAAAGGGGTAGCCACCCACCATAAAGAGCACCTAACTTTGATTTGAATAAAAGTACTCTTTGAGTTCTTCTCATTTGCAAGAAATCTTTTCTTGTTTGTTTTAGAAGAGTTTTCAACTCAATCTTATTTTGAGATTGTTGGTGGGAGTTATTCACCCCTCGGTTTGCCAAGTTATCTAGCTTGGAGGGTCGGTTAAAGTCATTAGTGGAGTTTATTGAAGCTTGTTTTTCGAGGGGTTCCATTAGATATCTTTCTTCCCTATCTCGTCATCATCATTGTTATCATTCTTCCATCTCTCTTTATTTATTTATTTTTTTTTTTTGGAGAACAATATTCGACTTTTCTCCTTTAAAAATCCATAAAAAAATGGCTAAATCTATCTTCACTTATTTCAATCTCCTCCTTTTCAAATCAATTTTATTTTCATTCTTTCTAATCATTTGTTTGTTTAATTTTCAGATTCAAATTCTAAACATTTTCAGCAACTTGAAATTGATCAATCCACTGCCCTTTATCATTTGGTATCAAATTTTGGAACGTTTTTTTTATCCTTGGTGTGCTAAGATTGAATTCATGTCGGTTGTTACTTGGGTGCCTCCCAAAGATGTTGTTACTTTATATATATTAAAGCGATAATTTTTTTAATTTATAAATTTACTTTGTAATATTATTTGTTTTGGTATTCTTCATGTTCGTTTTACGATTCATGTTCGAAGTTCGTGGCTACTTCTTCAACAATGTCATCTCCAAGGTTCGAACCAGTACCCTTGGGAAGACAATGTGCCTTACCATTGCATCCAACACTTATGGGTCAGAGTTAATTTTTTTTAATTTATAAATTATTTTTTATATAATAATCATCATTTTATTTTAGATTATTCAAGAGATAATATATACAAACTTTAAATATCTTTTTAAATTAAAAATATTTCTATCTCATTAAAAATTAATTAATAAATTGTAAAAGTTACTTAAGTTTTCTAAAACAAAATTAAAATATATAAATTTGAAAATAAAATTACAAAAGAGAAATGAGTTTTTAAAAGGTTTTTAGGTTTATTTTTTTCTCATATTTTAATTTTTTTTTTGTTTTTTACATAAAAAAATTACATAAATTTTGAAAAGTTTATGTAACCTTTCAAATTTTTTTATTTAAAAATTTATATGAAAAATATAACAATTTAATATAAAAGTTGTCAATGTGTCGTTAAAATAAGTTGTCCACATTAGCTTTGGTCTCAGGCATTGTAATATATACATGTTATAAGGAGAGGGATCCATTTACACTGATGTAAAACTAAAGTTATTTTATATCTTTTTTTGTATTTTTATACAATCAATTTTTTAACGATCCAACCATTAAATTTATTTATATAATTGTACTTGTTATGCATGTAAAGTCTCGAGCGGATCCGATATCTCTATTATATTGATTTAAAATATTATATATGTTTAATACTTATTGAACTGTTGACCTTTTTTTTACCAAAAATAAAAAGTTAGAAATTATCAGTATATGTCAAATTCAACATACATAATCTATTTAAATGAAATATGATGGTTAAATTACTAAAATATTAATTGTATAAAGAAAATGTTGAAACTAATTTCAGAAAAGCTTAGACAAATTATATATATATTTTAAAATTTATACTTTTATCTTACTGCAACTATGATATAAATTGAAAATAGCTTAATTATGAAAATCATAGTTAAAAACATGAATGTTTTATTTATCTGATTTTTTATATTTTAAAATTTATGGTTTATCTTATTAAAATATGAAAATAGGTTAATTAAAAATGAGAATCCTATTTTGTTGTTCGGCATAGGAGGAAAGTGGCATATTAAGCTATTGTATTAAACTATTATTAAATAAAAAAAGGTCATGTATCATTAAATACGGGATGCTATGTGTTATTTAAATAGTTGGTCCACATCAAAAATAAATTTAAAACCTTATAAAATGGGGCAAAACACATAATGGTCGGAACAAATTATTTATTGTAAACATAATTCCATCATTGTATTAAAATTTAAAAATGCGGAGAAGGATAAACACAACGCAGCCGCGGTGTATAAAAGTTGGGTCAGCTCAAAAACCACCCTTCCCTACATTCAGGATGTTGTCAGTCAACTCCTGCGCGCCTTGTGAATATATTGATTGCGTATATAATAAAATAATAAAATATTATTAGAATTATGGAAATGATGACGGAGACATCAAAGGAATTCTTGAATATGTTAAATGACCAACTGTTCATCATTCATAGGCCGGAAAGGATAAAGGCATAGCTGAACGCTGGAGCTGTGTATAAATTCTGCTCAATCGCTGCTTCACATCTCACCATTCACAACACAAAATTAATTCACAAATGGACTCCCAATCTCCTTTGAAGCTTCCAGTCATTGATTTCACTAAGCCGGAGCTAAAACCGGGCACCCATGAGTGGGATTTGGCGAAAGGCCAAGTCCAACAAGCCCTTCAACACTATGGTTGCTTTGAGGCTTTGTTCGACAAGATCCCTCTGGAGATTAGGGAAGCAGTATTTGGAGCCATGGAAGAGTTATTTGATCTCCCCTTACAAATCAAAAGTCGCAATGTTTCCGAAATACCTTATCATGGGTATATTGGCCAACACCCTAAAATACCATTGTTTGAGAGCATTGGCTTTGATGATGCAGATGTTATCGAAAAAGTTGAAGCCCAGACTCGTACATTTTGGCCTCAAGGAAACCCAAGTTTCAGGTTCATAAAGTCATTGCACTTAAAATAATTTCCCATGTAATTTCTCCTCAATCTCTTTATGAATTTTGGTATATATATGTTTGTCTGTATTGATCAGCAAAACTATACAATCCTTCACAAAGCAATTGACGGAGTTAGATCAAATGATAAGAAGAATGATCTTAGAGAGTTTCCAAGTAGAGAAATATGTGGATGAGCACATGGACTCCACAGGCTACCTTCTCAAGGTAATGAAATATGAAGGGCCAAAAACCAGTGGAACGCAGGTTGGACTAGGTGCTCACACAGATCAGGACGTAGTGACCATTTTGTACCAAAATGAGGTTAACGGATTGGAGGTACAAAGCAGCAGCGGAGAATGGATCGGTGTCAAACCCTCCAAAGACTCTTTCATTGTCACCATTGGGGAATCTCTCCATGTAATTATCATTCCATGTTTTTTTTTTTTTGGTCATAATTGATGAATTAAATGAATTAGTTGTGTTGGTTTGTTAATGGTGCAGGCATGGTTAAATGGGCGATTGAAGGCTACTTATCATCGAGTGATGATGAGCGGAGACAAGCCAAGGTATTCGCTTGGATTGTTTACAGTCCCAAAAGCAGGTTACATGATAAAGGCACCAGAAGAGCTAGTGGATGAAGCACACCCCTTGCTCTACAACCCCTTTGATTACGCTCAATTCTTGGGCTTCTGCTTTTCCAACGAGGGTCGATATCAATCTGGTCTTAAAGCTTATTGTGGTGTCCAACACTAGGATAGTCATGTAATAATCAAAATAATAAGTTTTAGGATATCTTTATCGGTGTGTTTCTACATCGGTGCAGCTACCTAGCATTGACCAGCTTTAGCGGTGCTCGAAAACTGAGGTCTCTAATTTTTTTTTTTAATGAAACCCTATGGGCTTCTTGTGATGGTTGCAAGTTATTTTATTTCTTCAATAATCAATCATATCTTGCTTTAACGGTTAGGTGCTGATTTTATGGTAATCACACATGCATTCTCTATACTAGAATTGAATCTGAAAAAAAATTCCTTTAAAAATATTTTTTTTCAAAATTAATTATATTTTAAAAGAAAAACAAATAAAAAATGTGTTGTAAATCCATTGATAAATGGACAAATGTTCATAACCCCTAAATTCATTTATCTTGTACATCCTAAATCATTTATAGGGTACCTTAATGTTAGTCCTTAATGTTTTGTAACTTATTGTACAAATTCCCATTTTTGATCTATGATTTCTTGCAGCCATTTCGCTTGCAGCCATCAAGACTGAAGGCGAGTCAAGAAGGAAGAGAGAGTTACAGTTCAAAACCTGGAGTGAAATAGTGTGGTTCTAAGGAACAGCAAGCATAAACTTTATGCAAAACCCAGAAACAAACATAAACTTTGCAAAACCCAGAAACAAACAGATTAAATAAAGCATAAAAAAGGAAGAAGAAGAAGATTCTTCAACAGACAGATGCAAAATCCAAACAGATTAAACAAACAGATGCAAAATCCAAACAGATTCTTCAACAAAAAAAAAGAAAAGGAAGAAGAAGATTTGAGTGAGAGAGGCGACAAACATGAAATACAGATTAAATAAAGCATAAAAAAGTTACCTTGATTGAGATTCAAGAAGGGAACTGGATGAAGAAGGAGAAGGAAGATGAAGAACGGAAGAAGGAGGAAAGAATTTGGTGAGAGTTTTGGAAGATGGAAACTGTCTTACAGAAATGGTAACACATTTTCCCTAAAATCCCATTTTATTTACCCGTGTTTTAGAAAACACCCTTTTGTTTTTAATTTCAATTTCAAACACCCTTTTGTTTTTATTTTGATTTTTTACTAAAGAAATAAAATTATTGCCATACACAAAAGGGCCCATGCTTTTTGTGAAGTATGAGTGGAAACAACGTAAACATCATGGCTTGTTGAATGAGTTGATCTTGGCAAAACCAAATATGATAAGAAGAATTTGTTTCAGTGGTGTTATTCCCTTCAACATGTTTTTGTAGAGGGAGTTTGGTGCCATCAAGATGATCTTAAAATCATGAGTTAGAACTACCTTGAAGCTTAAAAGGTGATTCAGAATTTGAATTTGTTGTAGGAGTAGCAGTGGTGTGGGAGGGGACTGTTGAGGGGTTGGTAACCATGACTAAAAAGTTTGATATGGAAAAGAAAAGTATACTTTATTTATTGATAATTGATTAAATTTATACAAAATAGGAAAACGATACTTATTGGAATAACAAAAGGAAGCAACAATTATTTAAATAACAAAAAAAATTCAAATAATAGCTATCAATGAAACTGCATTCGAAGACACTTAAAAATGAAACATACAAAGATATGTACTCTGTGAAAACTGAAACCATATTTCTAATGTTAGTGGAGGTGTTCCTTCAATCATGTTTGAGATGGGACCGACCATTCAACCATACTCTCTTCAATTATGAACTGAGCAATGCAAAGATAAGTTATCTGGAATTTATTTAACTCATGCTGGGAATTTCCTTTCTTCTTGCTGCTAATTGAGGTAAAAGAAGTTGGTCGACAGCCGACAGGGAAAAGGAATGTGTGCTTGTTTGGTTTCTTTATGGAGCATGGCAACAAATGAAGAAACGGTAAAGACTGCCACTTCTTGGACAAGGTAGGGTTCTCAAAACTGACTACCCAATGTGGACTTGCACGTGGTTGCAGAGGCAGTATCATCTTCAGTTTTCACAACATTTTTCCTGAATCCAAATCACTTGTGTCTCTTCAATAATGCTCAAACTTTCAAGCATAACAAAAATCGTTGATAACATTGTTTCTTCTTGGAATCTTAAGCCGCACTTCTTCCTTATCTTATTGAACTTTATGTACAATGATTTAACTGACTTTACTGTTTTATTCTTTGGATGGGATCTTCCTCTATATATCCTATCCGGGGCTAAGAGATATGGGGAATGTCTTTTTACATGATATTCAAATAAGAAATCTTTAGTCAATCTATGTCAACACAAAGACAAAACACATAATACAGATATCATTCAAATTTTGCATTATAATTAACCGATAAAAATTAAAAATTAGGTATGAAATATGAAAATCAAATTTTTTGCCCTGCTGAAGGGTGTTGGGAGGGGTTCATTTCTGGCTTTCATTGAAACTGATGGCAACAAAAGATGAGTCATTAATTTAAATTAACAATTCTAGCTTGGGGTTAATATTAAGAAATTAGAGAAATGTCCCAAACACTATGCTCCAAAATAGTAGGGTAGGGTCCCATAAAACGTCCAAACCAGTGGAGACATGGGAAGGAACAATATAAGTGAAACAAAACAAAATCACTCTCTCTCTCTCTCTCTTAGCCAACTGTAACGCTATTATTTTGTTCATTTGCATCACCCAATCCATTTAGAGGAACACAAACCCGAACCGATGAGAGTGCCTTGTTGAAATGTTTAGCTTTGGTGTGAAGGTACTCGTTCCAAGTCACCGGTCGATAGAGGGGTGGGTGAGTTGGCCCTACTAATTTTGGATGGGGTGATATTTCCACAGTAGACGGTGGCCCATATAAATAAGCCGAGGATAGCCGGTGATGGCTACGGTTCACCATGGCCCGGTGAAGAACACTTTGGTATGACCCGTTGGACAGTATATGCATAAGGTCACCAACGTTGATCACAAGCCCCCCCGGTACCGGAGGAACCGCGACCCATCCGGCTCCCTCTTTAAAGACCTGCAACCCACTAGTGCTGTTTTGGTAGAGGATGGTGAGGAGAGTGGAGTCGGTGTGCGGGGCGAGACCCATGGCTCGGTCCGGGTCCGGACAAGCCGGGTAGTAATTCAACTGTAAAGCTGCTGAGGCCTCTTTGAAGTCAGATTTTGGGCCGGCCCATTTGATATCCTCTTTGGCAATTATGCCTAGGGAACCCAACATGAGCCACATCAATCTCCCGGCTAACTTTTTCATTTCTTCCTTGTATTCTTTAATCACATCACTGAGGAAGAAACAAATAAATGAAACAATCAAATTACGAAAGAATCAGAATACTGTATGCAACAGTGAAGCTGCTATTATGCTGGTGATACAACAAGCAAACACTTGACAAGTGGGTTGGTTTTTTTTTTTTTAACTCCATTACTACTCCTAATCTACTTCGTGGGTCCATAGCTTTCATTGTAATCTTTGCTAATTGCATTAAGAAAAGCAAATGGGAGGGGGGGGGTTTTGCCACAAAAGAGAAAAATATCAGAACAAAGAGAATCAATAATAATCAGAATTTGCACGTGCATTCGCATGTGTGCAATGGGTGCTCACCAGTGGTAGCTGAAATCTTGGGGCCAAAGTTGGCGAAAATGCTCGTCTGGTGGCCCAACAATAGTGAACCCCTCAGACCACATAAGCTTAGAAAAAAAGGAGGAAATCCTGGCAAATCCATAGCCGGAGACGCCATCAGGAGACCTCGCAGCTTTAAGTTTTTGGTGAACTGGTAAAGAGAAAAGGGAGCGGCAAGTGTGCTCCACCATATCAAGGAGACTTGTGGAGATTCCATGGTTGGTGACTTGGAAAATTCCCCAAGTTTTGCATGCATGGCCAATACCTTGAAGAGCATTAGGGTCGTTAAGATCGACAAGTGGCACTGATTCAGTGGCGAAGGTTTCTGGGGAAGGGTCATCGCGTTGATTCCATGCGTAAGAGTCGGGCAGTTCGTGGAGTGAGGTAAAGTCGGGGTGTTTGAGTTGTTGTTGGGGGTGGGCTCTAAAGGCGTCTGAGAGCCTCGAAGGCATTGTCGATATCAAAGAAAGGAAGAACCCGTACTTGCTATATAAGGGAGAAACCCTGAAATAAATATGGGTTGGGGTGGCTCTTAATGAGTTAAAAAGGTGTACTTTGCAGTGAGGAAACAGAGAAAATGAGCGAACACATGTGATGGCTTCTAGTGTATATATAGAGAGAGTGCGAGACACAACATCTAATTCAAAATTATTAATATAAAACTTAAAACAAACTCAACTCCTATTATATTATGATTATCCATAACAAAATATTATCAAATTCCCGACCTTCAATAAAATGAACTCCTACTCCATTCTCAATACAAAATTACTACTCAACCATGACATCACATTCTGGTATTTATGGAATGTTAACTAAAACAAATTAGGTATAATTATTTTAGAAAAAATCTTTTTAGCCATTCATTTAATTTTTTATCTCTTTTAACTTTTAAACTTACTACCTCCAAAATGTTTGAAAAAAAATTAATGTTTTTAACTTGCTGATGTGGCATACACATGAATGACACGACAACGTTTAATTAATTTTTTGAAATTTTAAAAATTCAAAAAAAAAGTGCAAATTATTTTTAAAAATTAAAAATCATTAAATTATTTAAAAATATGAAAATTATAAAAAAATATTTTAAAATTTTAATTAAATGTTGACATGTCATCTACGTTGCAATCCATGTGTATGTCACATCAGCAAAGTTAAAAAATGTTAATTTTTCATTCATTTCGGGTTGATTTGACAAAAAATACAAGCTTAAGAGCTAAAAGTATAAGAGACAAAAATTAAATGGAAGATTAAAATAACTTCTTCTTCTTCTTCTTCTTCTTCTTTTGTAAAGTTGGAGAATCAAAAAGTCGTTATAACAAGTAATTATTAGGTGATTAAATCTTACTTCGATTGACATTATTGTAATTTGAATACCTTTAAGTGAATTATATTATTGACTTCCTTTACTTTAAGAATTGGAAGTTAGAGACTTTTACATTTCGTAACTAAGATTAGCAGGGTAATTATCTTCTCTTCTTTTCTTTTTTCTTTTCTTTTTCATATATAATTTACAAAACATGTTCAGGGTTCATAACTGTTTCTCCCAATATATTGTCTACAATGTTTGAACTAGACCTGTTCAATAGTCGAATAGCTTGCCTGGCCCAATAGACATGACCCGACTAAGGTCGAGCCTGAACAAAAAATTTCGCACCTCGTGCCAAACGAATTCAATTTAAATAATAATATTTTTTAAATTTAAATTTAATTATAAAAGTATCAATTAAAAATATAATTTTTAATATTTATTATTTCTTGAATAGTGAAATTGGCTTTTTGGCTAGACTGAATTGACCTGAAAATGGACTTGGACTTGAATTTTTTTGAGAATCGAGCCTCAGCCTAATCCGAACCAATCCATGGACACTTCTAGTTTAAAATTATATCTCTCCTTAATAGTACAATATAATTTATCACTACACCCAACAATTGTTGATAAGATAAATTATCATTATAATTAAATAAATTAAAATCTAATTAAAATCCTTCACAATTAAGGGAATTCAGATTATCACAATAATCTTAATTTCAATTCATTTGATATCAAAATTTTAAACTAAAGATACTAAAATTAAAATTCAGCGGTCATAAATATTTACTTAAAATTATATATATACACATATATATATATGCAACAAACTTTTTTTCCTACAAACACTTAACACAGCTTTTTTTTACTTTTTTAAATCACATATAACATTCCATAAAAAAAAATAATTTTTTTAAATTTTGAAATTGAGTAAATTAGTCTATTTCAAAATAATTGAAGCAATTTAATCTCTATATTGTACACTGCTTGTTTTATTTTGTCGTAATCAATGTATCCACCGTCAGTAACAATGATTAATCTCCTCATCACGAGTACTCTTCGTAGAGGTAAACGGTTGATCATAAAATATGTTTCATTCTCATAAACAAGAATCAAACCTCCAACCATATAATTAAAGAATGAAGTAAACAACCACTACATACATCTGTGTGTTTGTAACACAAATATAGCACATTTTTCTCAATATAGTCAAGTGGAGGTGGCTCGGTGTCAAGGACTGCTGTAATGTTGTGTGTTCGCCATCACTAAGAATTTACGATTTTACGAATAACATTAACAAAAGGACATGTACTTTTAAGGCTTAATTAAGTAATGTTGGTTAATTTCTAAGTGGAGATGATTGGACTAAGGTAGCAAAAGTTGAGAGCATTCTACTGTTGAAAGAATAAAGGGTAGAGCAATAGAGGCTACCCGATGGGTCAACTTAATATACTACCTTTTCTTCTCCTTATCTAATGGGTTAGTGGAGCAAGTAGCAGAGAATCTTCTTGTTTCGTCAACGGACACTCTTTATAGGCTGCTGCTTCTTTTTTGACCTTAACCTATTTCCTTATTGACATGTAACCATATTACAAATTCTACAAAAAGAAAAATAAATCAAATTAAAAAAACTTCATGATGGATCAAACATAATTTATTATATATATATATTTAAATAATTATTCAAAACATCATTGTTTTTGAAATTTTATTAGACTAATCAGTTAAATTAAAAATTATTTAGTTTATTGACTTCAATATCTCATATAATTGAGATTGGACAAAACTGTCACTATTGAATCAGAATCTGAAAAATTTTAAGTATAAAATTGGACAAATTAATTTTTATATTGTTAAGATCAAGGTTGTCCAAGATTAATATTTTGACACTTATTTTAAACACCTATTCAGACCAACTTTTAAGACTATCTAAATAGTATTGAATGTTGCCATTTTTTACTTCAGCCTTCACATGTATTTTCTCCGTAAGCAAATGGACTCCAAGACATGTGGTATTTTGTTTCAAACCATGACTATCGAAAGTGATGGGTTAAAGAAGACTGAAATCGACATGCTTTTTATTATTTGGTTTTTCAAACTTTATCTAAAGATATGTTTTGAGTATTTATGCTACTAATGATGATCTTATCTCTACTTGGACTGATAGACTAGACTACCATTTTGAGCCTATAAATAGGCAACTAGTTTGCTATGAAGATGCATCTTTTTTTAGAGTCACATGCCTATTTGCTTAGAAATTTTATAGTTTTTTTTTTTTTTTTTTGTACTTTTGCACTCATAGGTATTATTTGTTTAAGTGAAAGATTTGGGTGAGTGATTATAATAAATTGAGGTCATCTATTGGGGTTATACTTATTTTTTGTGTAATGGTAGATTGGACGTTAGCCAATGAGATGTTGAATTAATTGTTGAATAAATCATTCATTGAATAAGACTCCGCAGAGTAGGATTGTTTCTAAATTGTGTTAACAAACTTATTTGTTTTGTTTTGTTTACTATTCACTCCCTTGTTCAAACTCGTGTATATGCAATTTGTTTAAAACAACAAGCTGACTAGTTTATTTAATATATGTTTTTTTTTCTTTGGTTAATTTGACTCATATTAATTGGTTTTTTCCAATTAATTTTTGTTTTAGATTAATATTTGGTACATTAGCAATGTACCTTTTTAAATTCCATAAGTATACTTAAAAAACTATCACATGTCTTATTTCTTTTATATATTTATTTTTTTAATATTTTATCATATCCTATTGGACACTTCTACGCATTCTAACCTTGCTTGTGGCATTGATAGCCAATCTAGTGGTGACATGTGGTAGCCTCGGTATGCTATGTGGTGGGCATAAATTAAGAAATTAAAAAATATTTTAAATTATATAAATTAATAAAAAAATATTTTTTTACATAAAATGAACCTGGACAAATGATTGTCCAAACACATTTGAATCTAGACAATAATTTGTCTAGATTCATTTTAGATGTATTTTTTAATAAGTTCATATATATATATATAATATTAATTTTTAGGTTATTATTTTTTAAATATACAATATAAAATTATAAATTTGTGAAAATATAAAATTATGTACCATTAAAAATATACAAAAGTGTATAATATTTTGAAATATATATAAAAAATTATAATATATAATATATAAATTAATAAAAAATTATAAATATATATACTAAAAAGCATGTCTACAATGAATACGGAAAAATGGTTGTCTAGATGAATTTAAATCTAGTTAACTAGTTGTCTAAATACATTCTAAATGTAAATTTTTTTATATTTTTATTAATTTATATAATTTAAATTTTCAATTGATAATAATAATATAAACAACATGATATTTTATTTAAAAAATAAAAAATATATATAAACTTACTAAAAAATACATGTGGACTGGACAACCATTTATCTATGTTCATTCTTGATGCGAAAAAGAAATTATATTTTTTTATTAACTTATATATTT
The DNA here is from genome assembly GCA_025698515.1 of Gossypium sturtianum. Lineage (NCBI taxonomy): Eukaryota > Viridiplantae > Streptophyta > Magnoliopsida > Malvales > Malvaceae > Gossypium > Gossypium sturtianum. Next base: position 10,799,835 of record CM046952.1, on the reverse strand, counting down.
TTAAATATTTTTTAAATTTATGCCCGTGACATGGTATACTGAGAGGCTATCACGTATCACTATGAAATTGACTATCAATGCTACATCAGCATAAATTAACTGCGTTAGTATAAAAATACCAACTTAAATAACAAAATATAAATTTATGTACCAATTAAATATTTTTAAACAAATTGGAAATACAAATTACATCTAAACCTTTTTGACAATGAAAACTAAAAAGTAACTTTAGAGGAAAGGTCGGACCTCTTCCGTCACAACTTAATCCACCCGTGGGGTAGAGTTGTGAATAGAGGTAGGAGGGGACAAGGAATGATAGGAGAGTGAGAGTTTTGTACAAGACAAGAGGAAGGACAAAAACGGAAAGGACCATCTTGTCCTCTATAATGCCCATATTGAAGAGCATCTCAATCCTCAAAAGAGGGTAAAAATGAATTGAACAAAAAAAGGGAAAATGAGAAAATGGGGGCCTCCCTCTCCATGTGCCTTTGTCTTGTCCTCAAGTAGGAAAACATCCATATCAACCACCCCCTAACTCATCTCTCTCCATTACCCACCTTTACTTGCCTAATATCATCCAATTGCCCTCCTCTTTGTCCTTTGCGGAGTAATCCGATTATCCCATTAGCATTTATTTACTAAGTAATTTTTAAATGAAAAAAATTAAATATATTATTTTTTGTTTTTATTTTTCTATTTTAATTACATTGCTATAAAATTAAATATATTTATCTTTTTTCATACAATTTATATTTAGCTTCACTTGAAATTAATATTTTAAATTTACATCTAACTTATTTATATATTAATCTTGAGATGAATTCATTATTTTTTATGTAAAACTTATTAGTTACCGATGAAAAATAAATTGAATAAAATATAAAATTAAAAAAAAATTGAATTCATCTCAAAATTAATATTATAAATAAATTAAAATTTAAACACTAACATATATTTGGATAAAAAATTATTAAAAAGGAAATAAAATGTAAAAGAGAAGAGAAGACAAGACAAAATATAATTATCATTGATAACAATTTAAAAAAAGAAAAAACCAATTAGGTCATGGCAAGGTTAAGACCGTCAACAATTTTAAGATCTTAAGTTTGAGTTTCACTCTGTGTAAACCATATGTTTTTTCTTAACTTGCATTTGTTATGGTTTATGCCCCACAATATGTGGACTTGTATAGTTTTATTACGGTACAAGTCTGGATATATTTTAGTTATCAATTTGGTCGTGCTTTATAATAATTAATTCTAGTTATAAGTATTCGGATGTATTCTTTGAAATTACAATTATGATTGTACGTGTAATTTCTAACAAATAATAATAAAATAATTTTAATACGGTGTGATTTTGATTTTGCACTGGTTTGTAATAGTAGTATCCACCTATATTGATAAAGATGGTGATTATCATAAAAACAAGACAAAAACATGTTTTGGGTACATATGCAAGGGTATTTTTGTCGAAAAATAAGTGAACCTATGCTTTTCACTTGTGTGTACGAATATATATATATATATATATTTGGCCATTTCCACGAAAAGTAGTAAAGTTCCTTTTGATATTTTGCGGTTAGATTTGCCTTCTTTTGTCCTACATTACCCAACATGGGGCTCTCTAAAACACAATCACTACAACATTTTCGGGTGTCCCAAACCCATCATCCAATTATGTTTTTTTACTCTAAAAATTCTTTTTTTTTTTATATATATATATTTTATGGTTCTTCTTTCTTCTTGGTTCATGGACCTCATATCTAACATTCTCCTTTGTTTTGTGGTTACCATGGAGGCACAACATAATAACGACAATATTATGATGTCATGATGGGTGCTATTGTCTTATCATCCTTTTATATTTCTTTTTCATACTTATAATTGGTGTAATTTCATACTAATTTAATTTTTAAAAAATATTTACAAGCCTTCATTCAATAAAAAATTAAATATTTATTAATTTTACGTGAAATTTTTAAATAAAATAACTAAAAATGTTTTGAACCTAAATCTAAAAAATATTAAATCATAAACACTTTATCATTTCACCCATAATTCAATTATTAATATTTTTTATAAATATAATTTTAATATCATGTTTTTCTTTCACTCACAACGTGTGTGATAAAATTTAATATCGAATTATTTAATATTGTTTTATAAAAAAATCATTTATATATGTTTTAAAAGTTAATAAAAACTATAATATCAAATAAGTTAATATTAAAAATGAGATGTATGATCATTTTTTTATTTTATTTGTAGAATTAAGAAATACATTATTAGGTACATTGTATAAACTTATAGATTTAAAATGTATGAAATATAAACCGAAATACGTAGGAGACATATCCTTGTGAGCTGGTAAGCCACGACATATACACATGCACAATAGTCATACCACAAACTCATGCAGTTCACGTGGCACAACGTGATGAGGTCCGGTCGTTACAGAAGGGTCCCATGATGTATATATTTATTTTAGATAAAAGCTGTAATAATTAGCCTATATATATATATATATATATATATATATATTGTTAACTATGATAAATTATTACTAAAATTTTTATAGCATCCCCGAGTGCTTTGATAGTTTGATTGGTATTGGTATTGTTGTCGATGTAGGAGGACGTGAATTCAAGTGTGCTTCAGTGCATTATCCTCCTATTTAAGGGTTGTGAGGTATTGTATCAAAAAGAACAAATATGATAATAATCTATAATGAGATTAATATTCGAAAAAAGAAAGTAATAATAACACATATGTAATATGTATGAAATTAAAATAAAAAAAATAGTTTAACTTGTGAGGAAAATGAAATTTGAATAGATAAATCCATCAGATTAAGAATACTAAATGCACTTAAATTGTTTATCATGATATTGTCATTTTTCTTGAGTTTGTATAGGTTGACTTGTGATATCAACTCAATCAACGATATTATCAATACTATATTATGGCATACCCACCACGATGTGGGTGAAAATTTTATATAATAAATTTTAAAAAGTTGATATAAAATTAATTATGATTTTAATCGAAATGGAAAAGTTGTGTTATTAAATATTATAATGTTTTAGATCCAAATCTCATCATATGCAAATATTTTTTTATTTTATATAAAAAGACAAAATTTACCTCAAAATAATATCTATCCCTTTATAAAAAAAATAAGAGGCTTTTGGTAAATTCTACACTGAATTGGGATCTGGTTAAAGGGTGTGACACCAATTCAGTAAGAATTTTAAATATTAGTTTAGTATTGAAATGCAAACAATGTAAGTGAAAAAATTTGTATAACAACATTAAAATGTATAAATATATTAAAATAAAACTTTGGTTGAAGTGGTAAAAAAAAATTATAGATATTGGTGATATAAGTTTAAATCTCATCGTATACAAAATTTTTACCAGTTTTATTAAAAATATAAAAGGATAAAAATACCCTCATAATATTATAATTTATTTATACATGAAAGGACATTTTTATAATTTCATAATTAAGACCTACTTATTTTCGTGAATTACAATAACAGGGCAGAGCCCGAACAACCAACACGACTAGCACGACTGGAACTCAGGCCACATCTGAGACAATAAACACCTTTGACTATCAAACCATCACATGAGGTTTAATTAAGACTTACTTTATTTAAGGTTTAAATATTAATATAGATAAATAAAAATTGACCACAAAATTTGTTATAGATAAAATACATTATAAAAAAATGTTTAGCATTTAATAATCTTGTTTCGTGATGATTTCATAGTTATACGTTGAATGCGAAATATGAAATTTCATAATGTGAATTACATTCAATTTGAATCTACTTACCGATAAGTGACATAAACATACATTAATTTTATTTAGATTTATTTAAGAGTCGGATAGTCTGTTCAGTTAGATTTAGTTTAAGTTAAATTTGGATTAAAAAATTTATATTTCAAGTCGGTCCAGCCCAAATTCAATTAAAAATAATAAAAAAATATTTTTTCAAATTTAAATTTAAATTTGAAAATATTAACATTTTTTTACTTTTAACAATAAAATGGGGTTTTCAGACGGATTAGACCAACCTAAAAGGGTCTGGGCATGAAAAGTTTTTTTAGGACCGGGCCTTGGCTTGACCCAGCTGGCCCACAGACAGCTTTAATTTTACCAAAAATAATATTTTAATTTAATTCTCATAAATCATTAAAATGATTTTATTTTAAGTTTTTTGTATTTAATCACAATATGAAAATAACTGAATTTATTAAATATATATAATTAAATTTTATTTTATTATATAATTAAATCACAATCAAAATTTTATTTATATAATTATACCAAAATCAAAAAATATATTATACATTACATCAAAATTCAAGTTATTTATTTTTGGTAAATTACAAAAATAGTCACTTTTGTTTGTCTCGTACTATACTTTAGTCACTTATATTTGAAATGTTATATTTTAGTCACTTACGTTATTGTTTTGTTACGAAGTGGTCACTCTACCGTTAAGCTCCGTTACCTCCCTAACGACGATCCTACGTGACAGTCCAAATTAAATTTATTTAATTAAAAACATATTTTCATCCTAGAAACTGGACATCCAAGTTGACATTTAAAACTCATTTGGACTGCCACGTAGGACTGTCGTTAGGGAGGTAACGGAGATTAACAGTAGAGTGACCACTTTGTAACAAAACAATAATGTAAGTGACTAAAACGTAACATTTCAAACATAAATGACTAAAATATAATTTGAGGCAAATAAAAGTGATCACTTTTGTAGTTTACCCTTTTTTTTTTAAATTAGTTTTCTGTTGCAACCAAACTGTCGGAAAGATATTTATTGAAATGTCTATATTCATGTAAATTTTTTACGTGGTTGACATCAATATCCTTTCCCCAAAAAAGAAAAAATTCTCCATGAATTGAACCAAATCCATTTGATCTTTAAAAGAAAAAAAAAAAAAAACCATTCAATTAGATAATGCTTGAATATATCCATTATTATTATTGCTATAGATTGCATTATATATATATATATATATGAGTAAAAGTTAGGTCATATTCACTAAGTCAACCGAATTGAATCCATTTGATTAAATCGATTTAGTTTATAATGAGTTAGAGAGAGGTTATTAGTAATTTTAGACGTTTTATTAAAAAACAAATATAATAAGAATTTATTATGAAATTAATATTCAAAAAAAAATCGGAGACCAAATTAACCTAATATATAAATCCCTACTAAATTTATATATTTTAAAATATTTAAACTAAACTCACATCAAAATATATTACTGAAATCAAACCCAAAAGACCTAAATACATCATCCAACCCCAAATAAAAAGTAATCCAATACCCGAAAAATTAAACCCAAACATAAAACCAACAGTACCCTTCCATGGTCTCCCGGAAGAAAAAACAAAAAGGTTAAACTATGCTATTAGTCCCTCTGTTTTATAAAAGTTGTAGATTTAATCATTATATTTTATTTTGGTCATTTTTAGTTCTTGTACTTTTAAAATTTTAAATTCTAGTTCTCTTTAAATGGCCGCAAATATATTATCATATGTATAATGTCATGTTAGCTTGTTATTTCAGTATATTTTTTTTTGTTTAATTGTTATTTTTACATATAACTCACTAAAAACCAATTAATGAATGTCATTTGCATCAAGATTTAAATTCTAAAATTCAAAAAAGTATAGAGACTTTGGATGGGCGATGAGATTGGCTCCGGTGAGATTGTGGTGAGATTAGTTATTGTAGTGGTAAAATTAAAATAATAAATGAGATATGTGTTTGAATTCAAATGTAGCGGTGGTGATGAGGTGAAAATTAAACATTACCATTAAGGGCATTAAATTAAAATAAGTGTTATATATAATAAAAATAATAATATTATTAAAAATACATTTATATTAAGTAATAAAATAAAATAAAAATAAAATTACTATTGAATAATAGTTAAAATATTAAAATTATATTTACATTAAAAATAAATTAATTATTAAAATTATATTTATATTTATATTGATTAATAAAATATATTAAAATTATTCCACGTTAAATAATAATTAAATTTATATTTATATACATTAAAATAATAAATAAATATAAAGTGGGAGGGATAAAAATGAAAATTACCCTCCAATTTGGAGATCCAATGAGTAGATTGGATCCCTCGAGCTCCCGTTGAAAACGGAACACCAGTGCAGTACATTTGTCGACTTAAGTTTGCCAAATGCATTCCTACTAGATCTACGTGAGATTGGAAGAAAATTAAAGTCAACAACTTACGATCCTAAAAAAAAAAAAAATAAAAAAAAATTGACAATTTAATTTCTCTTAATTTTTAAAATAAGTAATTAAAAATAATTAATTACATTATTAATATTTTTATCAATTATATATAATTTTAATTAGGAATGGCAGCATTAAAGTGTCATATAAGCCTTGGGGAGCATATTATTTATTTCTTGCTTGAATTTGTTGAAGTTTTTATTCTAAAAAATTCAATAGTGCATCCATTTTCCGTAAGCATATGCATGTAGAAATTATATATTTAAAACACGGAGGTTAGTTAAAAATAACATATAATAAATAGTGAAATGTATAGTTTCATATTAATAAATAATAACACATGAAATATGTATGATATTAAAATAAAAAAAGTAGATTACATTTTTCATAGATTAATTTGTTAGTAAATAAAATCTAAACACGTTAATACATCATATTAAGAATACTAAATGCTCTATAATTATTTATCAGGCTGTTGTCATTAATATTAAGTTAGTGTCGAGTTAACTTGTGGCACCAACTCAATCAACAGTATTATCAATAAGAGTTTCTATCGCATGCGTATGCATATAGAAACCATATGTTTAGAACACATAATTCTGTTTAAAAATAACATGCAATAAATAATGAAATATATTCATATTAAATCAAATGAATGGGTTATTTCAAAAGCATCCCATTCTCACCATTTTTTAAATTTGGAAAAACCTATTCATCTCCCTTCTAAACTTTGCTGTTTTCGAAGTTGACTAGTCATAAGTTTTAGACTTCCTACTTGAATCTACACGACACAAGTATAATGTTAAAATATGATAGAAAAAATATATTGGACACAATTTTAAAATAAATCATATATTTGAATCATGATTATGCAATACAGTCTGATAATACGTGATACCTTTTTTAAAATATTAAATTAAAATTTATTTAAAAAGATTTTTATTTATTTTCCTTGTTTCCTTCTTCTTCATCATCTTCGTTTTCATTTTCTTGCCATTTTCCTAGATATTCTGAAGAACCAAATAGACTTTTTCCTTCAACGAAGCAAGATCATAAATGAAAATATACATTAATCAATAGGAATCCAAATTGATTAACCAAACAAAGCTTGGTCAACCAACCAAGTAGCTGACTTTGTCATGCAAGGGTTTGGAATTTGCTCATAAACAATGTAAAGAATCAAAAACCAAACAAGGAAGAAAGAATCCTAGAAGTGAGAGAGAATTGTAAATGTAATATTAATTATGATTTTTTAAATTTAATTTATTTTTATTTAATATTAAATTTAAAATAATTTATTAATTAAAATATCATGTGTCGCTTTTTACTTGGTTCACAAAATTTTCAAGAGAGATAATATTTGGGATTGATTAAATTATATTTTAAGTACCACTTTTAAATACTTATGTGAGAAAAAAGATATAGTTTAGGGGCTGATTTTGCATATGAAATATTTGCTTCATTGAAAAAAAAAAATATTTAAGCCTATACATCATGCCATCACTTTTTTTAAATATCAAATTGTTGGATGGGATTGAGAGATAAAAGTTTGACACAAGATTGAAACTACACTTTTTGAGAAGTAGAGTGACTAGAAATGATTAAATGTATATTAAAGACATTTTTTATTAAAATTTTCAATCCCTCTCAATTTTTCAATTTCAAAATTGAGCAAATTGGCCCCTCTAAAAAAAGCAGAGCAATTTAATCCCTATCAATGTAGCACTTCACACTTGACTCGATTGTCGGGTCCGAATGTGTGACACTATATTCGTTGTCAAAGTAACTTGAACTAACTTATATTTCATGTTCAATACAAACATCAAGCATTCGTCAATTTATACAAAACATTCAATTAGATAAAAAACATTTTCAAGTAATTTTAAACACTTTAGAAACATTTTTAAACGAGTTTTAGGTGTCCATGGACAATCGGGATTGAATTCGGGTCTCCAAGGGTCAAAAGGAGTCATAACAGGGGAGGGACCCTGTTCTGACATACTTGTATCGGTAGACGTCCTTGCTGCTGGTCACTTTTGGCTATTGACATAGTCGTACCAGTACATCTATCCACTTGTATCCATAAAAGTTTTCTAGGACCTAAAAATGACCTCAAAGCACACTTAATTTGACTCAAAACAATACCAATTTAATTCTAAGCATTGTGGAACATCAAATACATGTTTTAAACCTCATATTTGTCAATCCTAGGGTTTAAGCATACATAATTTATACCAACTAATTTTATGTGAAACCCTCATTCATCCATTGATTATTCCCTAATCAATTAATCAGTTCCATAATTGAATCATTCAAGATATAAATAAAGCACAATAATTTATCCTAATATTCATACAAATGTTAATTGATCAAGTTAATGAAAATATAAATAAAATAATAAAAGAAATAGGATAAAGAGAATGCTCACTAATAAATAATGGAAGTGCAATTCCGAAATAATCTCTGCTCGCAATCATCTTCACATCGGAATAGAAGATCCTGACTAAGCAAACATAAGAGAAACTAAAATAAAAACTAAAGAAAATTGAAAACCTATATTAAAAATATGAAAGGTTGTTCGACGGCTCCCTAGGGCAATTCCCTAGGTCGACTCCCCTTCTAATGAGATTATAAGGTTGTTTATATAGGCAAAAACTAGGTAAAAATAAAAAAGACTAAAGTGCCCCTTAAATTATAATGTTAATTAAGGTTTTAGGTTGGAAAAAGACCCTTAATTGTCTTAAAAATCATAGCCGTAGCGCGCAGGAATTTTTAGGCCGCACAGCAGCCTGTGTTGCAACACAGATGTCTATGTCGTGACATGCACACCCTATTTCGTCGCAGGATTTCTTTTTTGGCTTCAAAGTTCTATGTCGCGACACGACCATCGTTCTTTGTATTCTTTGGCCTCAAATGACACCTGACACACTCAACTAACCCATTAGTCATTCCCGAGACTCAAGTCGGCCTAACGGAAACACTTAAAACATGCGTAAAAATGCTTATTTTGCTAATATTTAGATCTAAGCTACTAATACTGAAAATGTAATAAATAAAAATAAAACAACTAGAAAACAAGCTCGTTAAATGCCAAAAAGTACTTAAATTGCCACTACAATTTGTGGTAGCTCAGTTGTGAATTGGTTTAAAAGGCTAGAATTGGACTAAATTGAAAAGAAATGTTTACATGTGTTATAGATGCCTGTATGAACTTAGTAAATGTTAGGATACGATTGGTATACCAATAGGGTCATGTGCGCTCTTGTATGGGATTGATTACAGATGTTACCGAGATCCAACATTTGTTACGGACTCGCAAATACATGTGACTCAATTTAACTTAGATGAGTAACCTAATGTCGTTATAATGGTTTAGCTCGGACGGGTAACTTGGCATGTTTATATTAAGCTCGGATGAGCAACTGGTGTGGTGTAGATACCTATGTAGTCGAGTTCATTTATTAGGGTTCATCGGGTGAAACTGTAACAACCTGGTTTAGACCCTAATCGGAACAGTGGTTTCAGGACCACAAATCTGAGTCAGAAAAATATTTTAATATTATTTTTGACGTTTATGGCATGTGATAAAGTATGTGTGAAAGTTCTGTGAAAATTTTATCGTTTGTGTGACGATTTGTGAAAAATGACCTAATTGCGTAAAATGCAAAAGATGTGTGCTAGTTGTTAAAAGTGCTTAATTGCCATGGTTTATTAAATGAAAGGTCCTTATGTTGATATTAGACCACTGATAGTGGAATTTGACATAAATGGCCATTAAATGAATGATTTTATAATGTTTTAATTAAGGTTAAAATTGTAAAATGGTTATTAATGTTTATTAATTAAAACAAAACATGAATTAGTGGCCATTTTGTGTTCATCTTGCCGAAATTAAAAAGAAAGGAAAGAAAAGAAAGCTAGCTAGGGTTCGGCTAGAATTTTGCTTGATTAAGGTATGTGTTTTGATCCATTTTTGATGATTTTTATGTTTTTGTGATCGTTGCTTCGTGTTCTCTTAAGCCCATGCCTTAATTCATGAAATTGGTGATGATTTTGAGTTATGCAATTTTTTATTTTGTGAGCTTTGTGATGTTTGATGATGAAAACTAAGTGGTTGATGATTAATAAACATATTTTCTAAAGTGATTTTGAGTAAAAATGCATTTTTGGGATTTAATTGATAAATGTGAAAACTTTGTGTTGAAATGTGAAATAAATGTGAAATATGGGCTGCTAGGGGCACTATGGTAATTCGGCTAAGCATGGATTAAATTGGATTTTGTGAATTTGATGTATTTGTGAAATAAGGACTAAAATGCTAAAGTGTGAAATTATAAGGGTTAAAGTGAAAAATGCCCTAATTGTGTGTTTGTGAATTGAATTGAGTAAAGATGAGATTGAATGAGTTGAATTTTATATTATATAGATCAAGAAAAGAGAAATTCGGACCTAGATCGAGGTAAGAACAAAGTGCTCGATTGATCGACTAGTATCGTTGTTTCTACGTTCGAGGTAAGTTCGTGTATAATACGTATTGTTTAAATAATTTCATATGTGATGAAATGAATGGAAATGTGATTATGGAGTTAGGTAATGTGGAATGTGAGTTTGAAGATATGTGGGACTAAGTGTGCGTAAATAGAATCTTTACAGTGATGAATGGCACTAAGTGTGCGAGATAAATGATCGCTGTAAATCAGAGTTTTAAAATTTATAAAAGAATGATCGAACCTGGAAACTAACTCTGACAACGATTAAAGGCAAGTGCACCTATCGAATAGTAGTATAGTTTAGGCAAGACCGGATTGTCGAACCCAAAGGAACTAAAAGTACTAATACTCACCGTCTTTTCATTATTTAGCCTTAATATAAAGTGATGATTGTTTAAACTAAAACTAATCTACTTACTAAGCTAAGATGCAAAGACAAAAAGAATGAATTCGGGAAATAACTTTTGGGAAAACTCAGTTGACTCAAACGATACCCTTAGGAAAAATCCACCTAGACTTCACTTGTTATCTAACTTTGAACCATATGATTTATTTACTTAGTTTGATCCGTGAGACTCCCTAACGTATATTAAACCCTCTCTCGAGGCAAATAACGTCTAACCCTAGGTTAATTAGTGGAACTCTCGTTCGCTTATAATAACCCCTTAGAATAGCAGTAAATCGATCTGTGGACTCCCATATTAGGTTTCACCCTAATCCGGCAAAATCTTGTCACCCTATCTCTAGGCGTGCGATCAACTCCGCTTAATTATGTTGGATCTACTCTTAGGCAGGGTCTATTCCTCCTCCACCTAAGCACATTATATTTGGATTAAGTTCACACAATTAAAAACAAACTAAGTTATTATCATATAATTCAAATAATCAAATAACAAGATTCATCATAGGTTTCATCCCCTTCGGGTATCCGAAGGTTTAGTTCATAATGATAAAAGACAACATCTCAAGAGAAAAGATAAAACAAAACATAAGAAATCCCTAAAACCCCCTGAAGGAATTGAAGAGGAGATCCTCCGTCTTGAGTAGAATTCCGGCTTCTTGAGATGGATCAACTGGCTATCTTCGAGTGATTCCCACGAATCGACCTTTTTCGGCTTGGCTTCTTGGCCTAGCTCTCATCCCCATTTCAATTTGGTACCTAGGGTGTATTTATAGGCTTTTGAAACACGTTTTTTCTCCCCGAGTATCCTTTCCGAATGGAATTGCTCTTCTCCATGGCGAGAGAGCACGCACGCATGGCACACGCCCGCGTAAATCGTGGCCGGGCCGTGTTCGACATCGTTGAATGAGGCACGGCCGTGTAAGTCGTGGTAAGGCCGTGTTCTAGTAGGAATGGTGGCACGGCCGTGTGGCTTGAAGTCCAGGCCGTGCTGATTTCATGGCTTGGCCCAATTTGGTCCGTTTTAAGCTCGTTTCTCGTTCTTTCCATCATCGGGTGCTTTCCTGAGTATAAGACATGAAAAGAAAGGATTAGGAGCACCTTTTTACATAAATTGGAGCTTAAATCATCCAAAAGCATACTAAATGTGGGCTTGGAATATGTTACTTTTACGGTTTATCAAATACCCCCACACTTAAGCTTTTGCTTGTCCTCAAGCAAAATTCTCAACTTACAATTAAAACAAACTTTCCTCAATTCATAATAGTCATTGATAGTGTCTCATCATAATTCATAGATAATTTATACATGGATAATTCAATTCAAAGTGTCCTAAAAATTCAAACAGTATAAGTCATAGATTTTGTAGCTCGAAAACATAGGCGTCTCCCCTTATCTAGATAATTACCTTTAATTTGAAATCGACAAGGATTGACATCCTCACAAAAGATTCACTCAAATCACTCAAAGTGTTTAAGGTTTAAAATTTAGGCACTCAAAAGTCAAACATGAAGAGTTAATCCCATAGGCTTGCATGAAAATCAAATCTCTACCACTGAAATATGAGATGAAACACAAATCAAAAGGTCTTTGTTAGGGTTGTAACGGGGCTAGGGTTAAGGTGTGGAATAAGGCTGAATTAGAGGGTTAGAATCGAGATTGAATTGACAAATTACCTAACTAAGAACTAATAAACTAATAATAATTACATCAATTGAAAACTAATAGTACTTAATAATGCGAGCTTCTTCTTCGATATTTGGAATTTGTGTATAAGCTCATTTAATCACACAACTAATAATGAATAATGGATATACTTTGTTTTTTTTAAGAACAAACTAAATACATAATAAAGGATAAACTACTAAAATTCATAATTAGGCAACTAATCAAATCAAATCTCGATATAAGGGTAGTCAAAAGGAATGGTGATAACAAAACAAAGGGATTCTCAAGTTAATATTAGTGGTTATGTCAATAAATAGGGTAGTTAGGATTAAAAGGGGTTCACTAGGGGTTAATTTGTGAAGGTAGGCTTTTAGTAGAGTAAGTGGGTTAAAACCTAGGTGCCTTCATCATCTCTGTATATCAAATCATAGGTGTGGTCTCGACATGTATACTCGATGCAAGTTCTAGAATAACAAATCAATGTTGACATACTCATAATCAATAAAGTGAGCAAGAAAAAGAATTTATGTTCTATAAGGTTCAAAAACTCACAAAAATTATGGGTATTTTGATGTCAACCTCGTAAATTTCAAACTTCAATGTAATATTTAAACTCAGTTTGACAACCTAGTAAATTTTTAATTTTGAAAAATAGACTTATCACGCTTGATTCTCTAGTATTCTTAGAATTTAATTATCAATGCACAATTATCAATGAATTAATCTAAAACATATCAATAAAAATCATAAATCATCAGAAATTTCATCCGAATTAGTAATATGAGTAATTTACTTTCAAACAAGACTAAATTCAGGATTTTGAGAACAATGCAAAATGTTTGGTACCTAATTTCAGAAATTTGAGAATAATAAAAAAAAAGTCAGGCACCTTTTTAGGTTGTTTACCCCCCCACACTTAAGATGTACATTGCCCTCAATGTACAAGGTTAGATAATATAAATGTAATGTTCAGATGGGGATAAGTGAAACTTCCTGAATTATGGATGGAATCCTAGAGTTGGCAGTGGTCATGGTGAAAGATAAGTTAGAGGGCTCGTTTTTGGATGTGGTGGATGCTCACGAGTTCTGCGCTAGATGAAGAAATTGGGGAACTCGTGGAGGATTAGCCAGGATTTATTAAGACAAATTTAAAATGAAATAAATATATAATTAAAGAAAAGAAAAGTAAAGAAAGAGGAAACAAAAATGTAAACGAAATAAAGCTAGAAGATAAAGGGGCTTGAGAATCCTTATTGGTGTATGGTTCGCGAGGTGGATGTGACTTCTACGGTCACGGAGGTGCTGGTAGTGGCGGAAGTGGCGTGATTCCCAAGCAGCCTTTAGAACCTAAAATTAAGAAAGTAAGATAAAATAAGCTAAATTAAGTAGAAGAGAAGTAAAGATAAGGAAAATAAAGGAGAAGATAAAAATAAAAGAACAGATAATTGGTCTCAATGACCCTTGGCTTGTTGTTTGGATGAAGCTGCCGGCATGAACTCATGTGAATCGGTCTCCTTTGAGGAGATTGGCCTCTTACGCTTCTTTGCCATGGATATGATTTTGATGTAGCTCAAGAGTCTAAGGATTTATTAGGAAAAGGAAAAAGGAAAGAGAAACGAAAGGAAGGAAGAAGGAAAGAAGAAAGAAGTGGGTTAAGAAGAAAAAGGATAGGGGTATGGTGTTTAAATAAAATTTCAGGTCTGGTGGTTTTCCACGCCCGTGGGTTGAGGGTGTGTCGATTCACACGGCCGCCTCGCACGGCCGTGCTCTAGGGCGTGTTGGTTCCTTACGCTCGTGTCTAGCCTGTGTTCGACAAGTCAGAATATTGGCACGGTTATCCAAAGACGGGCGCGTTTCACCCGTGGTTGGCAAGTCAAGAGCCTCACACGGGTAGTAAAGCACGGCTGTGCTACTTTGTCGGTGCCCGTGGGGTAGTAGTTGGGTCCGTGATTTCAAGAAATTAGTTCATTCTGACTTGTACCGTCCTACCATGTTAGTACCAAGATTCTTGAGGTACACACGGCCACGGCCACGGCCGTTTGCAAGGCTGTGTGTCCTGGAACTCTGCACCCCTGGTTAGTTTATAACTACGTGTTCAGGAAGAAAAGAAGAAAAGAAAAATAAATTTAAAGCAAAATGTGAGAATAAATTATGTTAGTGCTCGGGTTGCCTCCCGAGAAGCGCTGCTTATAGTCTTAAGCTAGACTCTCCTCCCGCTTGCTTTGTCGTGGTGGTTTGAGGAGTTGGAAGTCCTTCCTCATGCTATCATTTGCGTCTTCGTGAAAAAATTTAAGTCGAGATGTCTTTATAGTAAAAGTACCAAAAATAGGATTACTTACCTCGACTGCTCCGTGTGGAAAAACACTGGTTACCCTAAAATATATTTCTTTGTTTGTGCTAGGGTCTGGAGGAGATATTCGAGGATTTACCTGATCTAGCAGTACTTGGTCCCCTATTTTGAAGTGATTTGTTGTTCCTATTAGCTCTTTTGGAGGCTCCTTTGGTTTTATCTCGTGTGGTTCTGGTTCTTCGTCGTGTATCCCTAATTTCTCCTTGAAGTGTGTCTTCTACTCGTCTAGATCATCGAACTGAATCCCTCGATCGTCATGAGTTATTTCTTTATTGAAATAAGGATTAGGATCGGGTTCAGTTGTATTCTTTGGTGGTGCTTCCTGAAAATAAGGGTTAACCGAATGGTTATCGGTAGAATTTATGTTCTCACCTTGATTACTCGATGTTCTAGCTGAATCGAGAGCCTTGATGGTGACTGTCTCATTACCTACACAAAGTATGAGTTCTCCTGCATCAACATCAATTTTAGTCCTGGCAGTTGCTAAAAAGGGTCTTCCTAAGATTAGGGGGGTCGAATTATGCTCATCCATGTCTAAGACAACAAAGTCTACTAGGAAAACGAATCTGTCGATTTTCACAAGAACATCTTCGATAATACCCCTAGGAATTCTAACTGTTTTATCAGCTAATTGAATGCTCATCCTAGTTTGTTTGAGTTTCCCTAGACCTAATTGTTTAAACAATTTATAAGGCATGACATTTATGCTTGCCCCTAAATCAGCTAATGCATTATCAACAGTTAGTCTACCAATTAAACATGGAATTGTAAAACTCTCTTGATCTTTTAGCTTTTGTGGTAGTCTATTTTGGAGAATTGCTGAGCACTTTGCGTTAAGTTCCACATGTGACGACTCTGCCTAACTTCCGCTTGTTTGTCGTAAGCTCTTTTAAAATTTCCTAGAATGCATCCGCGATAGAGCTTTAAGTAATGGTAAGTTAATATGTAA
Organism: Gossypium sturtianum; assembly: GCA_025698515.1. Classification (NCBI taxonomy): domain Eukaryota; kingdom Viridiplantae; phylum Streptophyta; class Magnoliopsida; order Malvales; family Malvaceae; genus Gossypium; species Gossypium sturtianum. Next base: position 10,783,668 of record CM046952.1, on the reverse strand, counting down.
TTTCTTTAAGAGTTTAAGAAACTTACCGAATCGTTTCTTCTGTGTCGTCTCTTCTTAATGCCTCGTGTAAGGTACGCAAGGTTGGTACTCCTTGATTACCGGTTTTGGCTTGTCTTGTGTTACCTCAACTTTACCTTTTTCTACCTCGTTTCCTTGTGTTGGACTGGGTTCGCCTACTTCTTCGCTTTCTTGAGTCGTTATGGCTTGGATTTGCTCATTTGGATTAATTTTAGTATTACTCAGAGACGCCCTTGCGGTTGTTCTGATAATAGCTTTGATTTCTCCTACCGATCGGGTAATTTCCCCGATTGCCTTTGTAAGTCCTCCAACTTGGTTCTCGATCTTTTGATCGATGTTTGTTGGGTGTCGAGTGTTACCTCATTTTTTTGGAGACGGGCTTCGTGGATGCTATGAATTTGTTCAACGCCTCTTCAAGACTCGGCTTCTTTTCTTGTGGATAGGGCGATTTTGGAAATTTTGAGGAGGTTGTTGTCTTTGATTTCCTTGATTTCCTTGTCCTCCCACTAAAAATTTGGGTGATTCCTCCAACTCGGATTATAATTATTACTATATGGGTTATTATTAGATCTCAAATTGTTACCTATATAGTTCATCCGCTCGCTCTCTGTGCCTAGTTGGTAGGGTGGGTACTCACTGCGCCACGCTTCCACTTGCGTCGCATCCGCATGACCGGATGTACTGCGAAGAACACAAACTATCAATCTTCTTATTCATCAATTCTACCCGATTTGATAGCATGGTTATCAAGGTCGAGGTTGTAAACTCGGGTCGCTTTTTGTTGGCCTTGTTCTTGTAACTTGCCACCGATAGTTATTCAAATGACATCTCTTCAATAAACTCGTAGGTCGCCTCGTGAGTTCTATTATTTAGGTTCCACCGATGGTCGAGTCGATTAGTTGCCTCGTTGAGGGGTTTACACCGTTATAGAAAGTTTAGACTTGGAGCCACAATGGTAAACCATGGTGCGGACACCTTTTCAAGAGATCCTTATATCTCTCCCATGCATCGTATAATGTCTCTAGATCCATCTCGCACAAAAAAGAGAAATCATTACGTAATTTGGCCATTTTGGCCGGTGGGAAATATTTTAATAAAAATTTTCTTCATTTGTTCCCATGTAGTGATTGACCCTCGTGGTAACGAAGTTTAACCAATCGCTTAGCTTTATTCTTTAATGAAAAAGGAAATAATCAAGACGTATGGCATCATCGTAAACGCCATTTATTTTGAAGGTATCACGTAACTCTAAAAAATTAGCTATATGAGCGCTTGATCTTCGTCCCCGTAAACCATCAAATTGAACAAACTGTTGAATCATTTGTATAGTGTTAGGCTTTAATTCAAAATTATTAGCAGCTATAGCAGCCTTACAATACTAGATTCGGCCTCTCGTTAAATGAGGTTTAGCATAATCAAACATAGTACGAGGAGCATTATTTTCTCCCACATCTTGTGGTGGAAGATTATTTTCGCCCATCCCTTCAAAAGAGGATTGGATCTGCCTTCTCGCTCTCCTTGGTAATTTAGGGCTCGCCAATTTCTCTCACGATTTCTTCGAGCGGTAGCTTCAATATCACTGTCGTATTCTAAAAGTCCTTTCGGGTTCCTTCTAGTCATAAACTAGAGGTACCTTTCTAGGAAAAGAAAGAAAGAAAGTTTAGCAAATTTAAAATTAAAACTAGAAATAAAAATAAATTATAAAAATAAAAATAATGGCTAAAGTAATAAAAATATAGTTTTTTAATATTTTAGTTGCCCTAAGAACTACGCCAAAAACTTGATCGCTATAAATCGTAGTTTTAAAATTTATAAAAGAATGATCGAACTGAAACTAACTCGACAACGATTAAAGGCAAGTGCACCTATCGAACAAAGAGTATAGTTTAGGCAAGACCGGATTGTCGAACCCAAAGGAACTAAAAGTACTAATACTCACCACCGTCTTTTTATTATTCAGCCTTAATATAAAGTGATGATTGTTTAAACTAAAACTAATCTACCTACTAAGCTAAGACGCGAAGACAAAAAGAATAAATTCGGGAAATAACTTTTGGGAAAACTCAGTTGACTCAAACGATACCCTTAGGAAAAATCCACCTAGACTTCACTTGTTATCTAACTTTGAACCATATGATTTATTTACTTAGTTTGATACGTGAGACTCCCTAGCGTATATTAAACCCTCTCTCGAGGCGAATAACATCTAACCCTAGGTTAATTAGTGGAACTCTAGTTCGCTTATAATATCCCCCCTAGAATAGCAGTAAATCGATCTGTGGACTCCCATATTAGGTTTCACCCTAATCCGGCAAAATCTCGTCACCCTATCTCTAGGCGTGCGATCAACTCCGCTTAATTATATTGGATCTACTCTTAGGCAGGGTCTATTCCTCCTCCACCTAAGCACATTAGATTTGGATTAAGTTCACACAATTAAGAACAAACTAAGTTATCATCATATAATTCAAATAATCAAATAACAAGATTCATCATAGGTTTCATCCCCTTCGGGTATCCAAAGGTTTAGTTCATAATGATAAAAGACAACATCTCAAGAGAAAAGATAAAACAAAATATAACAAATCCCTAAAACCCCCTGAAGGAATTGAAGAGGAGATCCTCCGTCTTGAGTAGAATTCCGGCTTCTTGAGATGGATCAACTGGCTATCTTCGAGTAATTCCCACGAATCTGACCTTTTCGGCTTGGTTTCTTGGCCTAGCTCTCATCCCCATTTCAGCTGGTACCTAGGGTGTATTTATAGGCTTTTGAAACACGTTTCTTTCTCCCTGAGTATCCTTTCCCGAATGGAATTGTTCTTCTCCACGGCAGAGGCACGGCCATGGCACACACCCGTGTAAATCGTGGCCTGGCCGTGTTCGACACTGTTGAATGAGGCACAGCCGTATAAGTCGTGGTAAGGTCGTGTTCTAGTAGGATTGGTGGCACGGCCATGTGGCTTGAAGTCCAGGCCGTGCTGATTTCGTGGCTTGGCCCAATTTGGTCCGTTTTAAGCCTGTTTCTCGTTCTTTCTGTCATCGGGTGTTTTCCTGAGTATAAGACATGAAAAGAAAGGATTAAGAGCACCTTTTTACATAAATTGGGGCTTAAATCATCTAAAAGCATACTAAATATGGGCTTGGAATATGTTACTTTTACGGTTTATCAATAAAGAAAGCTTCGGCTGTATTATTTGGCACTACGTGTGCGATATCGAGACGAATTCAGTTTAATGTGATGGCACTAAGTGTGCGATATTACTATAGTTTCGGCTAATTATTTGGCACTAAGTGTGCGAGTTCATTGAACGTTTAAAGGGGATCGAATAAATTATGGCATCAAGCATTGAAGTGGTAAATGTAATAGATAAATAAGTAATGGTACAGGTATGTACAGAACCTAAGTGGTTGATGATATTGTGTATGAGATCGATGGAAGATTATGTGAATGAATGATGAAAAGAATTGGATTAAGTAGCATTATAAATACTTGTATATGAACCTATAGATATGGTATGAAAGTAAGTAAACGCCATAGATGAGATTGAGTAGTGATATGATTGGAACTAAGTGTTAGTTAATTTTGTATATTGAATTTGAATTGTTGATTTAATTGTGTTATATTACGAACTTACTATGCTTTAAAGCTTACTGTGTGAAATCTTTCTCTGTTTTATAGTGGTATTTAAAGCTAGCTCGGATCTGGGAATCGTCAGCGACTCAATTACACTATCGGACATCTAGTTTGGTACCTTTTGGAAGTTGTATTTATGGTATGTGGCATGTATAGGCTAGTGAGGTTATGGAATGTTTTTAGATGTATAAATCTTTCCATGTGATATGGCTTGATAATGGATGAGACTTTGGATTGATTTTGGTATATATTTTGTTATGTGAAAATGGTGTATGTAATGTGTATATATGGTCTTGTTTGAATGGCCATTATGGTATGCTTTGGTGAAATAGGAAATGGTATGTTTCGTGCTTGATTTGGTATTTGAGATGGTGAATGATTTGTATGATATTTGTTGTTGGAAGTGAACATGTAGGGATGACCCAAAATGGGTGGCAATTTGGCCTTGTAAATGGCCTATAATTTCCCACACGGGTGAGCATACGGGCGTGTGTCTCGACCGTGTCCTTCAATGTCCCAATTTGAAGCATGATAGATTTGCACATGGGTCAGACACAGGCGTATGACAGACCATGTGATTCAAGTCAGGGTTGCACACGGACCAGACACACGGGCGTGTGATAGGTTGTGTAACCCAAGTTAATGTTGCACACGGGGTAAAACATGGTGCAAGGCATCGCCGTGTGAGGCACACAGCATAGCCACACGGGCGTGTGCCCTGTTTCAAAGAGAAAAATTTTCAAGGTATTGTAAAAGTTTTAAATTCGATCGGTCCAGTCCCGAACCACTTCCAAAGCATGTTTAAGGTCTCGTAGACCTTCTAAAGGGGCTTTGTGTTATTGATTATCTATGATATGCTGATGTGTGAGCAATGGTTGTTTAAATGTTATGATTTGACCAGTAGTACCTCATAATCCTAGTCCGGTGATGGATACGGGTTAAGGGGTGTTACATTTGATTGGTATCAGAGCTACGGTTTAGTCGATTCTAGGACTAACGTAGCGTGTGAGAGTCTAGCTATACATGTCATGTATATGAACTGTGATAGTGTGATGAATCCTGACAGCTAAAATGTGTTTTCGTATAGCAAATGGATCCCGATCGAGCTGTAGCTGATGATGTTAAGAGTAATGCGCCTGCTCTCACTCAAGGGACAGCGCCAGCTAAATCTAGACAGATTTCTAGTAGTCACGAGGGAGAGGCAAAGCAAGCCTTCTTCCGAATAATGAATGAGTGGTTCACGGAGTTCGTTCAAACGAATCCGGCTGCTCAACAACCTCCACCCTCGCAAGTTTCTGTAGCGCCATAAGTTATAGACCCGATTCGATTGAGTAAACCTCCAGTTGATAAGATTCGTAAGTATGGGGCTGAAGAGTTCAGGGCTATAGTTGATGATGATACCGAGCGAGCTGAATTCTGGCTTGAGAATACTATTAGAGTGTTTGATGAATTATCATGTACTCCTGATGAATTCCTTAAGTGTACTATTTCACTGTTGAGAGATACGGTGTATCATTGGTGGAAAACATTGATATCTGTGGTTCCGAAAGAACGAATCACTTGGGATTTCTTCCAAACTAAATTCCGGAAGAAATATATCAGTCAACGGTTTATAGATCAGAAACGCAAAGAGTTTTTTGAGCTGAAACAGGGTCGTACGTCTATTACGAAATACGAGCGAGAATTTGTGAGATTGAGCCAGTATGCATAAGAATGTGTTTCGACAGAAACTACTATGTGTAAACGGTTCATTGAAGGGTTGAATGAAGATATTAAACTTCTGATCAGAATTCTTGACTTGACTAAATTTGTGGTATTGGTTGAAATAGCTTGTAAAGCCGAGGAGCTTAGTAAAGAAAAGAAGAAAGCAGACTTAGAGGCTAAGACGAAAGAAAAAGGTCGATGAGTAAATCGTATCATTCTTCGTCAAAGAGATTCAGAGATGCAACTAGTCACTCAAATGCTTCGATTGGACATTCTAGTAGAGATTGTGTGAAACAATATACGAGTCCTAAAGCTCAAATTCCAATGGAATCAAGTGTTGGCAGTGTCAGAAATAATAAGCCTAAGTGTAGACAGTGTGGGAGATGTCATATTGGTGAATGGTGGGGCAAGTATAATAATAGAGTTTGTTATAAATGTGGATCACGAGATCACCTCATTCGGGATTGCCCGGAGTTGGCTAAAAATGATAATGCTCAGAGTGTGAGACAAAGTAACACGGCAGCTAGGGGTAGATCACCCAGAAACACAAGAATTGTGAGTGGTAGTAAAAAAAGAACAACGGATACAGCTGTGAGATCGAAGGAAAGAGCACCTACCAGAGCCTACGCTATTTGCGCTCGTGAAGAAGTGCCATCTCCTGATGTCATTACTGGTATTTTCACTTTTTATGATACTGATGTGATTGCATTGATAGATCCAGGATCTACTCATTCATATGTGTGTGTGAACTTAGTATCTAGTAAGACTCTGCCTGTTGAGTCTACTGAATTTGTAATTAGAGTATCGAACCCCTTAGGCAAGTGTGTTTTGGTTAACAAAGTGTGCAAAAATTATCCGTTGATGTTTCGAGATATCTGCTTCCCGGCTAATCTGATGCTACTACCCTTTGATAAATTTAATATAATTATGGGTATGGATTGGCTAACTTTTCATAATGCTATTGTGAATTGCAAACGGAAGACTATTGATTTGAGAAGTCAGAATAACGAGATAGTCCGAATTAAATCCAGTGATTTGAATGGGCTACCGGTCGTAATAACTTCGATGAAAGCTCTGAATTATGTGAAAAAGGGGTGTGAAGCTTATCTTGCATATGTGATTGATACGAAAGTGACAGAAAAGAAAGTTGAATCTGTGCCTGTGGTTTGTGAGTTTCCTGATATATTTCCTGAAGAATTACCGGGATTACCTCCGATACGAGAAGTTGAGTTTGGCATTGAGTTAGTGCTGGGGACGACCCCTATCTCAATAGCTCCGTATAAAATAGCTCCGACAGAATTGAAAGAATTGAAGTCTCAGTTGCAAGAATTAATAGACAGAGGTTTCGCACGACCGAGCTTTTCTCCTTGGGGCGCTCATGTTCTGTTTGTGAAAAAGAAAGATGGTACGATGAGAATGTGCATTGATTACCGCCAGTTAAACATAGTGACGATAAAGAATAAGTACCCTCTACCGCGAATTGATGATTTGTTTGATCAGTTGAAAGGGGCTACAGTGTTTTCAAAAATAGACTTGAGATCAGGTTATTATCAGTTGAGAGTCAAAGAATTAGATGTGCCGAAAACTGCTTTTCGAACGAGGTACGGACATTATGAATTTTTAGTTATACCTTTCGGATTAACGAATGCCCCTACAGTATTTATGGACTTGATGAACCGGATATTCAGGCCGTATTTGTATCGATTTGTTGTTGTGTTTATAGACGATATTTTAATTTATTCTTGTGATGAGACGGAACATACCGAGCACTTGAGAATTGTGTTACAGACCCTGCGTGAGAAGCAATTGTATGCAAAGTTCAGTAAATGTGAGTTCTGGTTGTGCGAGGTTAGTTTTCTAGGATATATAGTGTCAGCTGTGGGGATACGAGTTGATCCGAGTAAGATTTCAGTAATTTTAGATTGGAAACCTCCGAGAAATATGTCTGAAATCTGCAGTTTTCTAATACCAGCGGGATATTATAGACGATTTGTGAAAAGTTTCTCGATGATATCAACTCCGTTGACGAGATTGCTTCAGAAAGATGTGAAATTCGAATGGTCTGAAAAGTGTCAGAAAAGCTTTGATCAGTTGAAAGCCTTATTGACTGAAGCTCTAGTGCTAGTACAGCCAGAATCCGATAAAGAATTTGTGATATATAGTGATGCTTCGTTGAATGGTCTGGGATGTATCTTGATGCAGGAAGGCAAAGTTATAGCTTATGCCTCAAGACAATTGAAACCGCATGAAAAGAATTATCCGACGCACGACCTTGAGTTAGCTGCGATCGTGTTTGCTCTAAAAATTTGGCGTCATTATCTTTTCAGTGAGAAATGCCATGTATTCTCAGATCATTAAAGCCTAAAATATCTGATGACTCGAAAAGATTTGAATCTGGGACAAAGAAGATGGTTAGAATTGTTAAAAGACTACGAGCTTGTGATTGACTATCATCCGGGAAAAGCAAATGTTGTTGCTGACGCTTTGAGCCGAAAATCTTTATTCGCTTTACGAGCAATGAATACTCAGATAGATTTGTGTGATGATGTTTCGGTTATAGCTGAGATGAAAGCGAGGCTGTTGTTTATACAACAGATTTGTGATGCCTAGAAAGTTGACAATGAAATGCTAGCGAAACGAGCTCAGTGTGATTTGAATCCTAATTCAAAATTTTGAGTTGATGATGATGATTGTTTGAGATTCTGAGACAGAATTTGTGTTTCGAGAAATCCAGAATTGATTCAGATGATTTTGAACGAAGCTTATAGTAGTCGTTTGTCGGTTCATCCGGGAAGTATGAAAATGTACAATGATCTGAAACAGTATTATTGGTGGCCTGGAATGAAAAGAGATATCTCTGATTTTGTTTCGAAATGTTTGATTTGTCAGCAAGTTAAAGCTGAACATCAAGTGCCATCCGGTTTGTTACAACCGATCATGATTCCTGAGTGGAAATGGGAGAGAATCACGATGGACTTTGTGTCGGGATTGCCCCTATCTCTGAGAAAGAAATATGCAATCTGGGTGATAGTTGACAGATTAACGAAATCAGCTCATTTTGTTCCGGTAAGAACGGATTACTCGCTTGATAAGTTAGCTAAATTGTATGTTTCTGAGGTTGTGAGATTGCACCGGGTGCCTAATTTTATAGTGTCGGATAGAGATCCGAAGTTTACATCGCGATTTTGAAAGAAATTACAAGATGCATTAAGTATGAGATTACACTTCAGTACGGCATTTCGTCCGCAAACGGATGGTCAATTTGAGCGGATCATTCAGATTCTCGAGGATATGTTGAGATGTTGTATTCTTGAGTTTGAAGGTACGTGGGAAAAGTACCTGCCGTTGATTGAATTTGCGTATAATAATAGCTTTCAATCAAGCATTAAAATGGCACCATATGAGGCTCTTTACGGTCGTAAATGCAGAACACCATTGTACTGGACTGAGCTTAGTGAGAATAAGATTCAATGTGTAGATTTGATCAGAGAGATTGAGCAAAAAGTGAAAGTGATTCGAAACAGTTTAAAAGCGGCATCAAATCGTCAGAAGTCTACGCAGATTTGAAACGAAAGGATATTGAATTTGAGATCGGTGATAAAGTGTTTTTGAAAGTGTCTCCGTGGAAGAAAATACTCCGATTCGGCAGAAAAGGCAAATTGAGTCCGAGGTTCATCGGGCCGTATGAGATTATTGAACGTATTGGACCGGTTGATTATAGATTGTTGTTGCCACCTGAGCCAGAGAAGATTCATAATGTGTTTCACGTATCGATGCTTCGACGATATAAATCCGACCCATCGCACGTGATTGCCCCTACTGAAGTTGAGATTCAGTCTGATCTTGTAACACCCTGGTTTAGGGGCTGTGCATATGGGGTATAAATCAAGTGTTAGTAGGTTTTTGGGAGTGCTTGGTTGAGTTTTAGAGGCTCTAAGAATGTTGGGATGAGAAGGGAAGGCTTTGGAAAATTTAGATTTTTAGGGTAAAAAGGAATTGGGCCTAGGAGAATTGAGCCCAATGGGCCTTAGGCGTAGTAGCGTTTAAATTTTTGGAGAACAAGAGACCGGCTTAAATGCAAGTTGGACCTATTGGATAAGTTATTTTGGAAGGTTAGAAGGCTTCTATGAAGTCCCGGATCAAATATTAGCTTTGGGGAATTTTGATTTTAGGTGGAAAAAACCTGGAAGTTGGCGGAGTAGGCCTTAAGAATAAAATATGGAGGAAAATGACACAAGTGGAGTGTGTGGTGTAGTGGCAAAGTGACGCCACTTAAGAGGCAAGGAGTGACGCCACAAGGGAAGGAAGGAGGTCCAAGGTTCAAGTCTTGGCTTTTGCATTTTGGTTTTCTTTTTACTTGGACCTCGGAATTTGGCTATAGATTTATATTTAGTTGCGCATGGTTTAAGACACAAGAGGAGCTTGTGGCCAAGTGGCTAGCAAAATGGATTATGTTGCAAGGAGCACAGGTTCGAATCTCATGAGAAGCAAGGGAGTATTTATTTTGCATGATGCGGACGGGAAGAGTTTCATTGAATTTAAACTCTACTGACGAAGGGATCCCACATCGGAAAGACACAAAGAATGAAGGTGAAGTGCTAGCTATATAAGGAGCATCCTAGGAGGAGAGTAAACACACCTTGGAAGGCGTTTGGGCACGGGAGTGGTCTGAGCGCGGATTAACACCGAGTCCTATCGTGTGTGTAACTCTCTACTCTAGTTGTAGAGCGGCAAATACCGAAGTGCGGTCACGGCAATAGTAGCCACACGAGCGTGCGAACGTACGTGTAGGGCTTCGACGCGATAGTTGAGGCCATAAGTAGTATTCTTGTGGGTTGGGGTCGCTTGCTTGGGCGCGATGGGCGAAGTGGGCCCAATGGGCCCGTGGGCCCTTATGAGTAAATTGTGCGATTGTGTAGTATATAGTGAACTAGACTAGGTGGAACTTATATACATGGCTAGATTTGTGCTAGGTGGGCCACACGAGCGTGTGGGCCCGAATGGGCCGAAATTGGGCTTTAGGCCCAATAGTCCATTTCGACCAGAAATGGTAGTTGGGTCGCTCAGGGCGACACTGGGCCTTTGGAAAGGCCATTCCAGGTACGAAATTACCGATATACCCTTGGTGGGTAAATTACGATTATACCCTTAGAGGTTGATTAGCATGATTATGTTGTTTAGTTTTGGCCGATTGTAGGGGAGAAGAGCCTGTCATCATTTGAAACCTTTTGTAAGTCCGTTAGTCTGCGTACATGTACGAGAAGCGAGTAGCGTTTGGGTTTGGTATCATTTAGGTGCGTAATCATCGCACTATTTCGTGGTTTGGTTTGCTAACATGTTTATATGTGTATTATGTGTAATAGCCGTTTATAATGGCATAAGTGATGAATAATCGGTGATGGTAAGTTAATCTTGATATACATTTATATATGTACAATGTGGTAGTGATAAGTGATAAATACTCATTCTATATGATATTCTTGCATGATTTATTGACACATGGGCATGGGATTGGATTGAAGAATGAAGAAATGTACACAGGATGTACGTGGTCTAATGATAGCTCGTAGCTACATTAGCGCTTGAGGTTAGCTTTGTGCTACCTCAAGGGAGGTGTTGGCTAGGTGCCCATCTCGGCGGTTGATTGCTATGTGCATCACCGTAGAGCGATTACGATATTTGGATCACTTTGGTTGATCGGTGGCTCAACACGGCCTCGGCAAATGAGAATGCCGAGGTAAGATTTATGGATCACGATGTGATCGGTGGCTCACCACGGCCTTGTCTGCAAACAGTCCGCGAGGTAACATATGTGGGATCACCTCGGTTGTGATCGGTGGATTAGCCACGGCCTTAGGCGAGTCCGCTAAGGTTGGTGTCACGGTTGGATAGTGGGTTGGTGAGATGCATTCTTGCATGATTTGTTTCGATGGTGCGTGTGGGTATGGGCCAAGCCCATACGGATGGAAATATGTGTTGTGGTTATGCACTCGAGTCGGTGGACTCACTCTTTTCATTAACCATTTCGTAGTGCATAAAGTGGACCGGGATCGGAGAGGACAAGGTGGCCCATGCCGAGGATGATGTTCAATTATTCCATGCTTAATTTTGATATAAGTACTTTATTTGAATTGTTGGGTTGTAATAAAGGCCATTTTATGTTTTTGGTATTACTTTAACTATGGTTTATTTAAATTAAATTGCTACGTGAAAATGATTTATGGTTTGCAACCTATTTATTCAAATTGGATATTATAAACTAAAGTTTTAGAAATGAATGAGTTTTATAGCAAAGTTTTATTCGAAAGATATGTTTTCCAAAATTCAGCAAACTACGATGTTTTATTTTAAGATTTTAAACCGTCTTTTCCCAGTGACATAACCAGATTCGGTCGTAGCGAATGGGCCGGGTTTGGGGATGTTACAGATCTATTGTATAGCGAAAAACCGATTCGAATTCTGGCACATGAGATCAAAGAGTTGAGAAATAAGAAAATTGCTTTAGTGAAAGTGTTGTGGAACAGACATGGGATTGAAGAGGCTACGTGGGAGCCTGGGGATGCTATGAGAGAGCAATACCCGAATCTATTCACTTGTAAGATTTTCGGGGACGAAAATCCTTAAGGGGGGAGAGTTGTAACAGCTCGGTTTAGACCCTAATCAGAATAGTGGTTTCGGGACCACAAATCTGAGTTAGAAAAAAAATTTAATATTATTTTTGGCGTTTATGGCATGTGATAAAGTATGTGTGAAAGTTCTGTGAAAATTTTATCGTTTGTGTGCCGATTTGTGAAAAATGACCTAATTACGTAAAATGCAAAAGCTGTGTGCTAGTTGTTAAAAGTACTTAATTGCCATGGCTTATTAAATGAAAGGTCATTATGTTGATATTAGACCATTGATAGTGGAGTTTGACATAAATGGCCATTAAATGAATGGTTTTATAATGTTTTAATTAAGGTTAAAATTGTAAAATGGTTATTAATGTTTATTAATTAAAAATAAAACATGAATTAGTGGTCATTTTGTGTTCATCTTGCCGAAATTACAAAGAAAGGAAAGAAAAGAAAGCTAGCTAGGGTTCGACTAGAATTTTGCTTGATTAAGGTATGTGTTTTGATTCTTTTTTGATGATTTTTATGGTTTTGTGATCGTTGCTTCGTGTTCTCTTAAGCCCATGCCTTAATTCATGAAATTGATGATGATTTTGAGTTATGCCATTGTTTATTTTGTGAGCTTTGTGATGTTTGATGATGAAAACCAAGTGTTTAATGATTAATAAACATATTTTCTAAAGTGATTTTGAGTAAAAATGCATTTTTGGGATTTAATTGAGAAATGTGAAAACTTTGTATTGAAATGTGAAATAAATGCGAAATATGGGCTGCTAGGAGCACTATGGTAATTAGGCTAAGCATGGATTAAATTGGATTTTGTGAATTTGATGTATTTGTGAAATAAGGACTAAAATGCTAAAGTGTGAAATTATAAGGGTTAAAGTGCAAAATGCCCTAATTATGTGTTTGTGAATTGAGTTGAGTAAAGATGAGATTGAATGAGTTGAATTTTATATTATATAGATCAAGAAAAGAGAAATTCGGACCTAGATCGAGGTAAGAACAAAGTGCTCGATTGATCGACTAGTATCGTTGTTTCTACGTCTGAGGTAAGTTCGTGTATAATACGTATTGTTTAAATAATTTCATATGTGATGAAATGAATGGAAATGTGATTATGGAGTTAGGTAATGTGAAATGTGAGTTTGAAGATATGTGGAACTAAGTGTGCGTAAATAGAATCTTTACAGTGATGAATGGCACTAAGTGCGCGAGATAAAGAAAACTTCGGCTGTATTATTTGGCACTACGTGTACAATACCGAGACGAATTCGGTTTAATGTGATGGCACTAAGTTTGCGATATTACCATAGTTTCAGCTAATTATTTGGAAATAAGTATGCGAGTTCATTGAACGTTTAAAGGGGATCGAATAAATTATGGCATCGAACATTGAAGTGGTAAATGTAATAGATAAATACGTGATGGTACAGGTATGTACAGAACCTAAGTGGTTGATGATATTGTGTATGAGATAGATGGAAGATTATGTGAATGAATGATGAAAAGAATTGGATTGAGTAGCATTATAAATGCTTGTATATGAACCTATAGATATGGTAGGAAAATGAGTAAAAGCCATAGATGAGATTGAGTAGTGATGTGATTGGAACTAAGTGTTAGTTAATTTTGCATATTGAATTTGAATTCTTGATTTAATGGTGTTATATTACGAACTTACTAAGCTTTAAAGCTTACTGTGTGAAGTCTTTCTCTGTTTTACAGTGGTATTTAAAGCTAGCTCGGATCTAGGAATCGTCAACGACTCAATCACACTATCGGACATCTATTTTGGTACCTTTTGGAAGTTGTATTTATGGTATATGGCATGTATAGGCTAGTGAGGTTGTGGAATGTTTTTAGATGTATAAATCTTGCCATGTGATATGGCTTGATAATGGATGAGACTTTGGATTGATTTTGGTATATGTTTTGCTATGTGAAAATGGTGTATGTAATGTGTATATATGGTCTTGTGTGAATGGCCATTATGGTATGCTTTGGTGAAATAGGAAATGGTATGTTTCGTGCTTGATTTTGTATTTGAGATGGTGAATGATTTGTATGATATTTGTTATTGGAATTGAAAATGTAGGGATGACCCAAAATGGGTGGCAATTTGGCCTTGTAAATGGCCTATAATTGCCCACACGGGTGAGCACACGGGCGTGTGTCTCGACCGTGTCCTTCAATGTCCCAATTTGAAGCATGATGATTTGCATTACATGGTCGACACACAGCGTGTGTGATGCAGAGTGTGATTCAAGTCGTGGTTGCACACGGCCGATACACGCGCGTGTGATAGGCAGTGTGACCCAAGTCAGTGTTGCACACGGGGTAAAACATGGTGCAAGGCATGGCCGTGTGAGGCACACGGCATAGCCACACGGGCGTGTGCCCTGTTTTAAAGAGAAATTTTTTTAAAGTATCGTAACAGTTTTAAATGTGATCGGTCTAGTCCCGAACCACTTCCAAAGCATGTTTAGGGTCTCGTAGACCTTCTAAAGGGACTTTGTGTTATTGATTATCTATGATATGCTGATGTGTGAGCAATGGTTGTTTAAATGTTATGATTTGACCGGTAATACCTCATAACCCTAGTCCGGTGATGGATACGGGTTAAGGGGTGTTACAGAAATATTTTATATAAAATGAGAAATTGAAATGGAATGAAATGAACTTGATTATCAAATGGCGAGTTATTAATGAATGGTGCAAGAGATAATTCATTTGAGTAAGGCTATTGATATGTATATGAATGCAATATTCCTCGAATGAGTATGAGCTTGAATTTGTTTCCTATTGTGTCATGAATTGGCATATTGAGCACTTGTGGTATTATATGTGGTTTGATTTTAAGCTAATGTTCACCTTGTTGATGTTGTGATTTATCATGTCTAGCCAAACTATGTCAAATTGTGGTAGTTTATTGTATTTAATTGAAAGATAAGGTAAGTTTTGTTTAATTCCTATAAACTTATTAAGCAACTTATATGCTTACCTAGCTTGTTTTCCTTTTTCCTTGTAGACCGTCACCTTGCGAGACTCATCAAACCGGATCATCACGAAGCTTACACTATCCCCGTTTTGGTAGCTATTTGGTCATTTTGAGTCTAGGGTTGTGGCATGTACATAAGTGTCATGGTGTGTATCTTAGTATGTGAATAAGTTTAACACTTGGCAAGTTGACTTAACCATTACATAGGATATGATGATTTGGTGATTTGAAACATAGTTTTTGTTGGGCATATATGTATGTTTATGCTAATAGATATGATGGATTATAATTATAGGTATGACATGTGAAATTTCATGGAATGAAGTAGAAATGGTAACTTGGCTAGTAGGTGAATGAGATGAAAATATATTTGAACATTTGTAACTTGAAGCATGCTTGTAAAATGTGGCCTAGCTTTGGTGGTTGATGGTTATACTTAAGGCTTATATGCCATAGATGTGCATAAGATGCACAACTTTAGGTAAATAAAATGAAATGGTAAGTCTAAATGTGGTATGGCAAAGATAAGTTTTGGTATTTGGTTAACTTGGTTGATTTGTATTCCATGTCGTTGAGTTATTAAGTTTAATTGACGATTAAGTGTTGATTTACTTGTTAATATGTTAAATTTAAATGTTTAAGTTTGTTTAGCATGATTTGGTAAGTTTTGAATATAGTATAAGTGGTGGTTTTTGAACATATTGAATGGTTGTTGTTGGAAACAATAGAATAGGTACCAAATGGTTCATTTTTACCAAAAATAGGGTCCAAGTCCCGACGACCAACCTACCTTGTCGCAACCTCAGCCGACAGTAAGTGATGTTGCGACATCGAGTGGCCTGAAGTTGTGATGTGACATACTGTTTTGGCGATGTCACAACTTGGAAAAGATGACGCCACGATGCCAGCCCTGAACTTTTAGAACTTTGCAACTTGGTCCTGACTCAAAATAGATAGTTTAAACTAAAATGAATGTGATTAACATTGAATTTATGTGTAAGTGATTATTTTACTGTGAAATTGATTGTTTGTTGCTCCAGAAACAAATGTCGTATCTTGTAGCTTGGACCCGACGATCGGGTCAGGCGAGGGGTGTTACACATTCTCATTAATAGTTTTAAAACAAATATTAGAGGAATTTAAATAATCTAGATGTACCATAAAAATATTTCCTAATCTAATTTCTACAAAAAGAATCCTATTACTATCTATATTTACAACTTTGTACCTATTGGACTCAAATATTAATTTGAGCCATTTGTCACAAAGTTGACTAATGCTAAGGAGGTTATGCTTAAAACCATTAACATAAAGCTCATTTTTAAAAATAGTTGAGGAATTTATACCTATCGAACCAATATATTCAATTTTACCTTTGGAATTGTCACCAAATGTAATCTCTCCTCCACTTTTTGGCTTTTGTCTTCGGTTATGTGTCTTGGGCATCCGCTATCAAGGTACCATGATGTCTTCCTGGAAGTGTTGACCTTGAAGCAATTCTCTCTCTCCTACAAACACAAAGTCAAATCTTGGATTTTGGTACCCAAATTTTCTTAGGTCATTTCGCATTAGTTTGAACAACTTTTGTTCTTTTGGGATTTCACTTCATTAGGATATCCTCATTTTAAGTTGTGTTAATTCATTCAAGAATTCACACTCTTAGTGAATTTACCTTTATAAGTCACTTTCTTCAAAGAACAAATTTGTCTCTTGATGACCCTTTTTATGGAAATGGGTATATAAGTGAGACATCATAAATAAAATTGGGCTTGACAAAGAAATCTCCAAATTGACTTTCCTTTTGAAAACTTTTATAGCCCAAACTATCTTTGTCAAAGAAAACCCTTTGTGTTTCAAGCATATCATTTAATCTTTGATGTCTTATTTAGAATTTTGAAAATGAATTATGCAAGTTCATTCTTTTGGTTCAAATCATCAATTTGAACTTGCATATCAATCACATTTTTTTCAAAATCATTTTTGGTCTTGTGTTGATGCAATTCGATTGTGGAGAGTTTTAATCTAAAGATCGTTTAGACTTGATATTGGAAGGATGATGCCGCTTTAAGGACCTTCTAGACTTGATCTTGGAAAACAAGTTTAGCCTCATTTATGTTAGTTGAACAAGATCAAAGAGCAACTTTCTTCAGAACTGATGTAATGTCCTTCAAAAAAAATTTGTTTTCTTCAAATTCTTAAGAGATTTCTTGAGATTTTGGAGAGATCTTCTAGTCTTCAAAATAATCTCTTTAGGATTCAATTTTGAACTTTTGTACTAGTGAAGTTGTGAAGTTCTAAAGTAAAATAGAGTTTTTTTTAATATAAACTCTTCTTTTAAATAATAATAAAAATTAAATTAAATTATTTATTATTTATCTCATATTAATTTAATTAGTTGGAGATAAAAAATTAATTTATTATTACTTAATTAAATTAATTAAATTTAATCAACGATAATATATTTATTATTTATTATTTATTATTTATTCAATCCAATCATTACAAATAATATTTAGAAAGAAAAAAAAAATTAGGGGAAGTCACATAAAAGCCAGGTGACTCCCTTGCATTCATTTAATGGTGGGGTGGGGATAGAGTGCCTTTTTAAAAAAGAAAATAAGTTTACTAATTTAAGGCCAAAGTCTAAAACTTTTTTGGAAGACTTGAATTAAGTTGTATATTTTTTCGATGGTAAAAATGTAATTTTATCATCTTAATAGCTTATACCTTTATAATTTTTAAATGATTAAACCAAAATTTTATTATTTTTAGGGGCCAAAATGTAATTTTACCATTACTAATTTAAAATTTTATAAATTATAAAGGGGCCTAAATGAATTTTTTTTTTCATTCTAAGGGGTTGGGACCCCTTCCACCCCTTAACTCCTCCATTGTACTAATTAATAAAAAAACATTTTTTACTGTCAATCTCAAATGCAAATGTACCACTCTCTAACTCAACCTAGCAACGATCCTGATCAAATGGTGCTATATTCGATACTCAAAGGCATCTGTGGTGACAATATCGATAAATTATATCTATCACCTAGCTCAACTATCAATCTTATAATTCATTCAACCATTACCAATAGGCATAATTATCGAAAATATCCTCAACGTTTATGGGTTTTTGGGTTTGAGCCCTTAACCTTCTATTTTTTAGATTGACACCCTCAACGTTACGATTTTTTCAGAAATCGGTCCAATTTTAACGGTAAACATGAATTGACCGTTAATAAAACCGCTGGTCAACGAAGTAGACTATGTGGCATGCCACATAAGCCCAGGACGCCATCATATATAAAAAAAATTTGTTTATAAGAGCCTATGTACCGGCCCAATACATTTTAATTGTTATCCAAATTTTATGGTTTCTTTGACCGACAAAAATATTTTACAATCTTTGACCCTCCAAATACATACCCATAACTACAAAATGCTTCCTGGTACGGAAGTATTAACATTAGTCTATAGACTCCATTTCAAAGCTATGTATTTTGTAGTTAATACCAAGGCTTTACTCCAAAGCCCAAAATGAGAAACCCTCTTAATAGAAACAACTACTTCAAGATCTCATACCACAATCCCAAGAACAATACAATGGCATGAAATAAACCTTCCTGAAAGGTGGAAACTTGAGGGTGCTACTGCACTCGTGGCACCAACTCCTATAAGAAACACTTCATTAAGTGAAATCTCTCAACACCAAGATGGCACAGTTGAATTAATATTCAACAGGCCACAAAGAATGCCTCCAAGACATTCCTTCGAAATAGGAAGTACCAGCACAACTTTTAGGAGGTTAAATTTAGAAGGAGAGTCAAATCCAGAAACACAAACGACAGATTTTAGGACAGCTAGAGCCTCTGTCTCTTCTATCCCAACAACATTTAGAACCAATTTACAAGGAATAGATAATTCTTCAAATATAGCTCAACCTATCTATGCCAGATAAGAAGAGAGTCCCCAAAATTCACTCAATGTGTCACCAACATATTCATCAATGACTAATAATGCAAGACAATGAGAAAATTCAGAAATATTTTTTTTTGAAAAAAACTTTTGAGATAAGCAAAGAATGGTGTAGAAAGCACTTCTATTCCAACAAAAATAAGCAAAAAAAAGAAGAAGATTACTTTAAAAATTATAATGATAAAAAAGAAAGCATTCTTCAAGAATATTATGAATTTATGAATACCCATAAAATTCATATAAAATTCTTTGAATGGTTTGAAGAATATTATTCAGAATCTGTTAATATAATAAAAAATAATACTAGATGGCAAACTAATAAAGGAGAAGTTGAATCTCGACATCCCCATTTAATGGAGGTTCAATATCTTCACAAAAATACTGGAATAAAAGCAAATCCTTTAAGAATGAGAGCTCCTGATGCAGGAGAACAAATCTCAACAAAAGATATTAAAATGATAGTAGAACAAAACAACTATACAAATATTAGTCTTCATACAATAGGAAAACAATTAGATTATATTGAGAATTTGGTGGAAAGTCAACCGATTAAAAAAGAACCAGTAAAAGATGTAACAGAAAAAATTTCTACAGAAATCCAAAATAGACTTGATGCTTTGGAAAGTTACAAGTCTGAATTAATTGCACCTGATACCCCAATGCAAGCCCAACATTCAGTAAATACATTACACCAATCCTCCCAATCTGACTTTGACCAGTCAGATGAACAACAAATTAACAAGATGGCTTGGAAAGAACCAAAAAGATTATATTATCCAAAAACCATTGCACCTGATTTTAATATAGAAGAAAAACTTGTTTTCCAGAATAAATACATTGCTAATACAATTTATGAATGGAATATAGATGAAATGTCTGAATACAATATTCTTAGTTTATTACAACAAATGACAATGGTTTCAAATGTTTATAAAACCCAAAACCAAAATGGATTAATCAGTGATCATGCTATAGCCAATCTTTTAGTTGCTGGATTTACTGGTCAATTAAAAGGATGGTGGGATCATGCACTCACTAAAACCCAACAGGAAGAAATTTTAAAAGCAATAAAAAGGATGATCAAGGAAGAATTATTTTAGATGAACAAGCAAGAGAAATCTAAGATGCAGTAGCAACTTTAATTTTCTCAATCTCTAAACACTTTATAGGAGATCCTTCTAATCTTAAAGATAGAAATTCAGAATTATTATCAAATTTAAAATGCAAAAAATTAACCGATTTTAAATGGTATAAAGATGTCTTTATGACTAGAGTTATACAAAGATCTGATAACCAACAATCGTTTTGGAAAGAAAAGTTTCTAGCAGGACTTCCTACTTTGTTAAGAGAAAAAGTTAGAAATCAAATAAGAGAAAATTATAGAGGTATTATTCCATATGAAAAGCTTACATATGGTGAACTAATTAGTTTCACCCAAAAAGAAGGATTAAAAATTTGTCAAGATTTAAAATTACAAAAACAACTTAAGAAAGAAAGATATCAATGTAGAAAGGAATTAGGATCATTCTGCCACCAATTTGATATTAGGAATGAACCTTCTTTTTCAAAAACATGTTGCCCTGTAAAACCAAAAAATAGGAAAAATAATATTTTAGAATATTATAAAAAAACCCAAATATAGAAAATACAGAAAAGAAAAGAAACAACAAAAAACAGAAAACAAAATTGACAAAACAATAAAATGTTATAGATGTGGAAAACCAGGACACATCTCAAAATATTGTAAAATTAAAAGAAAAATTAATAATTTAAATCTAGATGAAGAAATAGAACAAAAATTAAATGAGATTCTCTTAGAAATAACTTCTTCTGAAAATGATACATCTACCGAAATAGATGAATTACAAATAGATGAATTACATACAACATCCCAATCTTCTGATGATGAAAATGAACCCTCAATTAATATGTTAACCAAAGACCAAGAATTTATGATTGAAGTTTTTGATAAAATTCAAGACCCAGAACTTAAAAGAGAATACCTTTTGAAATTAAAATCATCATTAAAAGATAAACTAGAAAAAGAAAAAAGAAATTATTTCTAGTCAATCACAAATGTATAATATACACGATATAATATTTAATAAATATGAAAAAATAACACCAAGACAAATTACAAATTCTGAATTACAGTTAGAAATAAAACAAATTAAATTAGAACTTTCTCAGCTTAAGATGGAACAACAAGAAATGAAAAAACAAATGCAAACCTTAAAACATGAAATCCCAGAAAAAAGTTTGTCAGAAACTGAACCCGAACATGAAGAAAATACACAGGAATATATGATGGTTCTAACTGAAGTATCTATTCAAAGATATTTAATAAAAATAAATATTGTCATAAATAATGAATTTCAATTAGAAACAATAGCCCTTTTTGATACAGGAGCGGACCAAAACTGCATTAGAGAAGGGATAATTTCAATAAAATATTAAGATAAAATATCAGAATCTCTTAAAGCTGCAAATGGTAAAAAACTAAAAATTACTTACAAAATTCCCAATGCAGAAATATCTAACAAATGTATAAAATATCAAACATGTTTTTAATGGTAAAAGATATTACCCAAGATGTCATATTAGAAACCCCATTCATATCCCTACTCAAACCTTATAAAGTAACAAATAATTCTATCTCCACCAAAGTTTTAAAAACTAAAGTAGAATTTCCTTTTGTAGAAAAACCAAAAATAAGAAATCTCAACTTATTAAAATCTTTATCCATCCATAATGGGCAAATCAATAATTTAATTAATTATAAACAGAAAAAAATCTCTTTTCTAAAAGAAGAAATATGTTTTAAAAATTTGACTAAAAATTAGAAAAAAGAGAAATACAAAAAAGGATAAATCAAATCAGAGAAGAAATAGAATCAACAATTTGTTCTGACATTCCTAATGCTTTTTGGAATAGGAAAAAACACGAAGTAACATTACCATATGAAAACAATTTTGATGAAAGACAAATACCCACAAAAGCAAGACCCATACAAATGAGCAAAGAAATGGAAGAATTTTTTAAAAAAGAAATACAAGACCTTCTTAATAAAAATTTAATTAGGAAAAGCAGTTCTCCTTGGAGTTGTTCAGCATTTTATGTAATAAAAAATGCAGAACTCGAAAGAGGAACGCCCAAGATTAGTAATTAATTACAAACCTCTCAATCAAGCCTTAAAATAGATTAGATACCCAATACAAAATTAAGAAAGTTTTGCTACAAAAACTTTGTAATGCAAATATTTTCTCAAATTTTGACATGAAATCTGGATTTTAGCAAATCCAAATAAAAGAAGAAGAAAGATATAAAACGGCATTTACTGTACCATTTGGACAATATGAATGGAATGTAATGCCTTTTGGATTAAAAAATGCTCCATCCGAATTTCAAACAATAATGAATGATATTTTTTACCAATATTCTCAATTCACAATAGTATACATCGATGATGTATTAGTGTTTTCAGAAAATTTAGAAAAACACTTCAAACATTTATCCATCTTTATAAAAGTCATAAAAAAATAATGGTTTAGTAGTTTCTAAATCCATGATAAGTTTGTTCCAAACCAAAGTAAGGTTTTTAGGTCATTACATTACCCAAGGAACCATTACCCCAATAGAAAGGTCTATAGAGTTTGCTAGTAAATTCCCAGACCAAATCCTTGATAAAGTCTAATTACAAAGATTCTTGGGAAGTCTCAATTATGTCATAGACTTTTATCCAGGTCTTAGCAAATTATGTAAACCATTATATGATAGGCTAAAAAAGAATCCACAACCTTGGACAAATGACCACACCAATATTATCACCCAAATTTAAAAACAAATCACTAAGCTTCCTTGTTTATATTTAGCTGATCCAAATGCCCCCAAGATTGTAGAAACAGATGCTTCTGAAATAGGATACGGTGGGATCCTAAAACAAGTTAAAGGGGGAAAAGAGCAAATAGTCCAGTTTATTTCCAGACATTGGAATCTAACTCAGCAAAATTATAGTACTATTAAAAAAGAAATTTTATCAATTGTTTTGTGCATTACAAAATTCCAAAGTGATTTATTAAATCAAAAATTTCTTTTACTTAATCTATTGCAAATCAAAGAAAAGAAGTTTTACAAAAAGATGTTCAAAATATAGCCTCAAAACAGATTTTTGCAAGATGGCAGGCAATTTTGAGCATATTTGATTTTGATATTGAATACATCAAAGGAGAAACTAATTCTTTGCCTGATTTTCTCACCAGAGAGTTTCTTCAAAAATGCCACCCAAACTCCGAGACAAAGGAAAGGGAAAAATAGGAGAGTCATCCAAAACCCAAATTTCCTCAAAACTAATTAAGTCATGGTATGAACTTTGCCATGAAGAAGAAAATGAGAGATCATCATCATCATCAAAATCCTCCAAAAATACAATCGTTTAAGATGCACAAGATCCAAATGAAATTGGTTCTCAAATCAAAAAATGGATTGAGTCCCTTTCTCAATCCCTTATGGCATTGGCCTTTTCTCAAATGAAAGAGGAAACTCCTCTCAAACAAATTGCTGGTGAAGCAGCAAAGATTTCAAAAAATAAATAGATTGTTTTACACAAACCAAAATCTCTCAAAAATGTTTTAAAAGAGACATCTCTCCAAGATGTTTTTCCAAAAGAAATAGCAGTGTCTTCACAGACTGCTACACAAAAATCCTCACAATATTTTCCAAACAAATGTTTTGAAAAAATTCTTGTTATGGAGGAAGAATTTTCAGAGAAACCTCCACATATACTTGCAAAAGAACTTTTCAATAGATGGCATTTCAAACCATAGGATTCTCAAAAACCCCAACAGTATTATGAAATCATACTGGTTCAAACTGGATCAGTACTATTCAAACACTACACAGACCCAAAAGATCCAAATTTTATTACCCATTCAACAGCCCAAATATTAAAAATTCTTCGACCAAGGGATTGGAGTGAAAACCCAAATTCTCTAAAGAAATTTCCAGCCAAATTTACCACCAAAATTGACCACCACCCATATTTTACATATTGGGATTACCAAATGGCATGGTACAATGCCTTCTTAATAAACAACCAACACATGAGACATTCTTGGCTCATATATTTCAAATACGTTACCCAATTCAAATTCCCAAACTGGTTCCAATAATGGTGGAATTGGTATGGACCATCATCCTTTGAGATCCTACTAGAAAAAATTCAAAATTTATGGCCCAAATTCTTTGACAAATTTCAGCCTGAACCAGACCAAAAACACATTTACAGAACAATCCATTTTTTCTCAAAACTGTGCATTTCTTGGATTGTTTCTTGGAATTATTCATATGAGCAAGATCAATGTACTGGAATTCCATTACTAGTTTGAAACTACAGAACTAAATGGTGGGACAAGTTTAATGATGAAAAATATGATTCAAAATATTTGGATAATTTTTTCAACAAGAATCCGAGATTATGTAAGTCCGCAGCCCCAGATCAAACCACGGCAAAATTCCTTCAAGCAAAGTTGAGAGCTAGTGCGATGTTAGCTCAAGCCAAGACCAAGAAGGAATACAAAAAACTCATGGCTGAAATGCTCAGCTCAATAGATTCCGAATCCGAAGATGAGAAATCTTCAGCGTCTTCAATCAAAACGGTGGATCTTGCAGACGATACCACTTCAGTAACCATCACCAAGACCAAGAAAAAATGATGCAAGAAAAGACGAGTGAACAAGAAATATTCTCTGAAGTAAACAATAAATATTCCCTGCAAGAAAAGACGAGTCCCTGCAAGAAAAGACAAGTGAACAGGAAATATTCTCTAAAGTAAACAGTAAATATTCCCTGCAAGAAAAGACGAGTGAACAGGAAATATTCTCTGGCGTAAACAGTAAATATTCCCTAGCAAGAACAGTAAGATTGAAAGGCACGACTTGAAATACCCATTTCAGAAATCAAAACTCGTTTCTTCAAATTTTAAGTTTTCAAAATTTAAGTTTTTAAATTATTTTCCTTTTCAAAAATTTACTCAAACAATCTTTCAAAAAGTATTTTCAACTTGCAAATTACGATTACGATCTGAGAACTCGGAGTTTGGGTGGCATTTTTGAAGAAACTCTCTGGTGAGAAAATCAGGCAAAGAATTAGTTTCTCCTTTGATGTATTCAATATCAAAATCAAATATGCTCAAAATTGCCTGCCATCTTGCAAAAATCTGTTTTGAGGCAATATTTTGAACATTTTTTTGTAAAACTTCTTTTGCTGATTTGCAATAGATTCGTAAAAGAAATTTTTGATTTAATAAATCACTTTGGAATTTTGTAATGCACAAAACAATTGATAAAATTTCTTTTTTAATAGCACTATAATTTTGCTGAGTTGGATTCCAATGTCTGGAAATAAACTGGACTATTTGCTCTTTTCCCCCTTTAACTTGTTTTAGGATCCCACCGTATCCTATTTCAGAAGCATATGTTTCTACAATCTTGGGGGCATTTGAATCAGCTAAATATAAACAAGGAAGCTTAGTGATTTGTTTTTTAATTTGGGTGATAATATTGGTGTGGTCATTTGTCCAAGGTTGTGGATTCTTTTTGAGCCTATCATATAATGGTTTACATAATTTGCTAAGACCTGGATAAAAGTCTATGACATAATTGAGACTTCCCAAGAATCTTTGTAATTGGACTTTATCAAGGATTTGGTCTGGGAATTTGCTAGCAAACTCTATGGACCTTTCTATTGGGGTAATAGTTCCTTGGGTAATGTAATGACCTAAAAACCTTACTTTGGTTTGGAACAAACTTATCTTGGATTTAGAAACTACTAAACCATTATTTTTTATGACTTTTATAAAGATGGATAAATGTTTGAAGTGTTTTTCTAAATTTTCTGAAAACACTAATACATCATCGATGTATACTATTGTGAATTGAGAATATTAGTAAAAAATATCATTCATTATTCTTTGAAATTCTGATGGAGCATTTTTTTATTCCAAAAGGCATTACATTCCATTCATATTGTCCAAATGGTACAATAAATGCCGTTTTATATCTTTCTTCTTCTTTTATTTGGATTTGCCAAAATCCAGATTTCATGTCAAATTTTGAGAAAATATTTGCATTACAAAGTTTCTGTAGCAAAAATACAAAAGAATATATTCTCTGGTTAAATTAAAACTTTCCAGAGAATATATTACAATGACCAAGAAAAGACGTAATCATTCATTTTGTTTTTTCTTCTCCTCTTTCCCTCTTCCCCTATAGTTGTTCTCTCATGTGTCCAACCCCTACCACCACCACCTTCCCTCTCACTCCTCCCCGTCCCAACCCCCACCACCACTCCCTTCACTCTTTCCCTCAAATGTATCATCAACATCTCTCTCTCTCTGGTTTTTGCTCTTTTGCATCCTCCTTTTTCTTCTTCTTTTACAATTGATGATATTTTCTACAAAAATTGCAATTCTTTTGATCATGATTTTTTTTCTTTTCTTATATTTGATTCTACTGAAGTTCTTAGCTTAAAAGTCTGGGTTTTATTTATTAATTTATTTATTTCAAGTTGTTATTGGTTTTGTTTGGTTCTGAGGTTTATCTTGCTTGCTCGAGTCCTTACCTTGGTTGCTTTGTCTTTCTTGCACTTAATTATTTCCAATGATTCTTTTTTTTTTTTTTTAAATTGCAGTAGCAAATTACTGCAACTTTAAAGATACTAAAATTTTTTGTTTGCTTTATTTCTGCTACTTTTTCTTTTCTTTTTGTTTTTGGGTGAAGTTCATGTACGGAAATACAATTCCAATGTTTCTCTAAAAGGGTTACATGTGATGGTAAAGCATCAGTAAGAACAAGAATTTGCTTTGATATTATCTTTAACAAATAGCAACCATGGGTTTTCTTGCAAAAGATTTGAATTCTTTTTGTGTGCGTGGCTATAAGCTTAAGTATCAAGACTCCATTTTTGAATTTTTCCCCAAAAATATTGCAAAATATACTATTAAAAGTGAACTTCAAATTTTTTTGTTAGATGTTAGTATTTTGATGAGATTTCAGGGTTGTTCTATTTATTCTAGAAGAATAGAGTTGTTATGTTGCTATGAATGCCTGTTGTTCTCATCTATTTTGTAGATTTGCAAATATAGTATTTGGTTGTTTCATCCTTTGTGGGTGCGGCGAATGAGTTGTTTTCTTATTTGGGTGAAATTAGGAATATGGAGTAGCTTAGGCTTAGGTTTCAGTTCTTTACAAGTGCAATGCAATTTAATCTCACGCCTGAGAATCAACTGTTGAGTCTTAATGCAACACTGGTGAAGAAACTCCGCGATGCAATTCATCGACTGAAGCTTAGATATGGGCTTGGTTAGCCATACAAGAAGAGTGAAGTGAGTGGTGGTGGGGGTTGGGACGGTGAGGAGTGAAAGGGAAGGCGGCGGCGGTCGGAGTTGGACACAACGGAGAGAACAACTAAAGGGAAAGAGGGAAAGAGGAGAAGAAAAAACAAAATGAAATAGATGACATCATAGATGACGTCATGTGCTTATGTAGCATGTCACATAGTCTACTTCGTTGATATGTAGTTTGATTAATGGTCAATTCACGTTTACCATTAAAATTTGACAAATTTCTAAAAAAATCGTAACGTTGAGGGTGTCAATCTAAAAAAAAAAAAGAGAGGCTAATAACTCAAACCTAAAAATCCATAAACTTTGAAGGTATTTTCGACAATTATGCTTACCAATAAGCAACTAATAATTGTACCATAGGATCACCACAATCGTGTTTAACTGACAATTCACCTTAACGCTAGCCACTTCTAATTAAATAAACTCTTATGCCATTCAACAACATATTAAATCTTATTTCATGCATTATCAAATATCGCACTTTGAATCTAATTAACCTTAATTATGCATATAGACTTTAAGGATTAGTAAACACCACCTAAAATACATGCTGCCATGTGTACAAAATATAGGTACACAAAAGTAAAGGCTCCAACACCCAGATCCGAAGATGCCCGAAGTTTTGCCACTACTTAATCTCAATATGTAACTTGTGCATGGTGACAAACACAGCTAGCGTGCTAAGCAAATACATGCTTAATAATGCTCAAGAAAATTCTAAGTTTATTAACCATATTTATGCATATACAAATATACCCATTAACCAACTGACTACTCTAATTAGTTACAAATAAATTTTAATTGGACATTATCATTCAAATTACTAATCAATTCAATAGGACTTTTGATAAGCCATAAAAGTAACATGTTTTAATCCCATTCTTGATGCATTTTTGGATGATTTATTATGTGAATTAGTGAATTTGATGCTCCTAAACCTTTAATTTCATGTTTCTATACTTAGGTGAGCATAGGGGAACAAAAGGAGCAAAAAACGAGCCAAAAACGGATAAAATGAGCTGTTTCCAGGATCCACACGGCCTGGACATTCCCACACGGGCTGGCCACACGCCCATGTGCCAGCCCGTGTCGATATCGCTCCCTGTTTCCCAAACAAGCAGAAAAAGCTAATTTTTAGGGTTTCTAAGCATTCTAAAGTCTATAAATACACACTAGAAGAGGACCTAATGGAGCATACAGAGTTAAACGAAGAAAAGACTCGAAGAACGCCAATGGATTCAACTCAGAAGCAGGATCTCCTTCAAGACTGAAGATCTCCATTCAATTTCTCTCGAAGTTTTTGGGTTTCTTTATGTTTTGTTGTTTTCCTAATTTTGAGATGTTTTCCCCCAAAAGTATGAACTAAATTCCCTAGATACCTAGGGAGGATGAAACCTAAGATGGATCTTATTATTTAATTTTTCTGAATTACATGATAAATATTTTTTATTGATCTCAATTATGTGTTCTTATTTCATGTTTTAATGTTTTTAGGATATTAACTCATGATTGATGTGCTTATTCAGTGGAGCAAAAGTCCCTGTTTAAGAGTAGATCTAGCATAATTGAGTGGAGTTGCATGCAATCCTAGAAATAGGACGACATAAATCTACCGGATTAGAGTCAAATCTAATAAGGGAATCCATAGATCGAGTTAATGTGACAATAGTGGTTTTAATTAGAAAGAGATTTCAATTAATCAACCTAGAGTCAGTTATTTTTACTCTCGAAAGGGATATTAATACAATTTATGGATTTCTACGGATCAAGGCAACTGAATAAATCGTTTAATTCAAATTTAGAATAATAAGTGAAGTCTAGGTGGATTCTTTCCTGGGTATTGTCTCTCTCATCGGTTTTCTTCAAATATTTTCCTACTTTATTCTCTGTTTCGTCTTAGTAATTAGGTTAATTAAAATTAGGTTAAAATAAATCCCTTCAATTTATTCGACTAGATAATAAAAAGATAATAACTACTAGTACTTTTAGTCATCATGGATACGATATTCCCGACTCACCGTAGCTATACTACCATTCGATATGTGCGCTTGCCTTTGTCGTATTTTAGTTAGTTCGTGACATCATCAAGTTTTTGGCGCCGTTGCCGGGGACTAAAATATTAGGAACACTTAATTTTTATTACTTTAGCCATTTTTATTTTTTATTGCATTTTTTATTGTTTTTTATTTTAATTTACTAACTTTTTTTTTATTTGCTTCTGGTAGGTTCCTTTAGTTTATGACTAGAAGAAACCTGTCAGGACCTCTAGTATTCGACAGCGAAATTGAAAGTACAGCTCGTAGAAACCGTAGACAAGCGAGGCAGAGTCGACAAAGTACAATAGAAGAGCAAGAGGACATTATTGTTATTACTGAGGAGATGACAGAAATTCATAATGATCAGCTACCTCCTGTGGTTGCTGTAAATCCTGTAAAGCTGAATCCTGCTCCTCGTACTATGTACGATTATGCCAATCCTAATTTAACTGGGGCTGAATCGAGTATTGTTAGACCTGCTGTTGCTGTAAATAATTTTGAACTGAAACCTAACACTATTCAAATGATTCAACAGTTTGTTTAATTTGATGGTTTGCAGGACGAAGACCCAAATACTCATTTGGCTAATTTCTTAGAATTCTGTGACACTTTTAAAATTAATGGTGTTTCTGACGATGCCATTCGCCTTCGGTTGTTTCCTTTCTCGTTGAGGAATAAGGCTAAACAGTGGTTGAACTCCCTACCACGAGGTTCTATCACTACATGAGAGCAAATGACCGAAAAGTTTTTATTGAAGTATTTTCCACCGGCTAAGACAGCCAAGCTGAGGAATGATATCTATTTCTTTGTGCAAATTGACTTAGAGACCCTTTATGATGCATGGGAGAGGTATAATGATTTATTGAGGAGGTGCCCTCACCATGGGTTACCTCTATGGCTACAGGTTCAAACTTTCTACAATGGTTTGAACCCCTCAACTAGGCAACTGATCGATGTATCCGCCGGTGGGACTCTGAATAATAAAACACCTGAGGAGACTTACGAGTTTATAGAAGAAATGTCACTGAATAATTATTAGTGGCAAGTCATGAGGACAAAATCGATGAAAGCAGCCGATGTTTTTAACATTGATGCGGTCACCATGTTGTCAAATCAGGTAAAACTTTTGAATAAAAGGATTGATGGTTTATATAGTTCTACGCAGCTACATTCGGTGATGCAATGCGACGCAAATGAAGGAAGGAACTATCCAGAAAGTCGATCTTACAACCCTAGCACAGAAGACGAACAAGTTAACTATATGGGTAATAATTCTAGACCTCGGAATAATTCCTATAGTAATACTTACAATGCAGGTTAGAGGAACCATCCCAATTTCTCGTGGGATGGTCAAGGAAATCAAAGACAATAACCCCCTCCAGGCTTCCAGCAACAACCTTACCCTCAAGAGAAAAAGCCGACCCTTAAGGAGATGTTGACGAAATTTATTTCGGTGTCAGAAAACCGCTTCTAAAACACCGAAATAGCACTCAAAAATCAATAAGTGTTGATTCAAGGGCTTGAGAATCAAATCGGTCAATTGGAAAAGATGATTTCAGAACGACCACAAGGTAGCTTGCCAAGCAACACCGAAACTAACCCAATGGAGCAACTTCATGCCATTACTGTTCGAGATGAAGAAGGGTTAGCTGAATTTGCATCTAAACCGAGGTGAGAAACTGTGGTAAGCAATGTTAAGGTTGAGGTAAGCCACAACGAACAAAAACCAGTAAGAGATGAGTATAAACCTCTTGTACCATATCCAAATGCGACAAGGAAAGACCACACAAATGAACAATTCGGTAAACTCCTTAAACTTTTGAAAAAGTTACATATTAACTTATCGTTTATTGAAGCCCTTTCGCAGATGCCCAATTCAGCAAAATTTATAAAGGAGCTTTTGGCAAACAAACGAAGTTGGATGATTAAATGCACGTGGAGCTAAATGCGCTTTGCTCACTATCTTACGTAATAAACTACCCCATAAGTTGAAAGATCCAGTGAGTTTTACTATTCCTTGTTTAATTGGTAGTTTAAATCTTAATAATGCTTTGGCTGATTTAGGGGCGAGTATTAATGTCATGCCCTATAAAATGTTTAAACAACTAGGTCTTGGGAAACCCAAACAAACTAGGATGAGCACTCAATTGACAGATAAAACTATTAAATTTCCTAGGGGTATTGTTGAAGACGTGTTTGTTAAAATTGATAAATTTGTATTCCCATTTGACTTTGTTGTTCTAGACATGGATGAGGATAGTGACGCACATTTGATTTTAGGACGACCCTTTTTAGCAACTGCTAGAACTATCATAGATGTTGGTACAGGTGAGTTAATACTTCGTGTAGGTGATGACACGATTAAACTCCAAGCTCGTGATTCTGTTAGGATATCTAGTGATCGAGATGATATTACGAGTTCTGTTAATGTTAATAACCTTGTGGCTCAACATTCTTTGCAGGAAACACCTCGGAAAAACGTGATAGCGCCATGATCCAGTTTATATGACAAAAACAAAACAAATCATGAAGAAAGAAGACTACAAATCGATGAACTAGATGAATGGCGTACACACGTCAAGGAGAAACCGAGAATTCACGATGAACCAAAGCGACTCCATGACAAGCTTAAGGATGGGACGAACCAATTTAAGGTTGGAGATCAGGTGCTATTAGATGGAACCGACCCTCAAATAACCACTTCAGAGCTTAACGCAAACGGAGCGACTCCTTTTACAGTACTCAATGTCTTCCCATACGGTACAGTCGAGGTAACTCATTCTCATTTCGACACTTGTAAGGTAAACATTACTTGACTTAGACCTTATTTAAATAAAAGAATTGACAGCGAGAAAGAGGATTTTCGACTCTGCGAACCACCGTGACCGTGCGAATACGAGGTAAGTCGAGCTTAGACTTTAAATAAGCGCTTTTCGGGAGGCAACCCGAGTGTTAACACTGCTAATTTTCTTAACTTTATTTCATGATATTTTTTTTAAAATTAATTAATTTTCAAAATCTTTAAAAAAAAGGTGTGTTTTTTACCCACACGGGTGTGTGGAGCACACGGCCTGGACACATGGGCGTGCCGTAGGCCGTGTGTGAAATGAGGTAATTTACAGAGAGTTACACGGCCTGGTGACATGGCCGTGTGACCCACACGGCCTGGCCACACGGGCGTGTGGGATCTCACATAGGCGTGGGATAAGCGAAGGAAAACACACACGGCCTGGCGACATGGCCATGTGACCCACACGGCCTGAACACACAGGCGTGTCCTAGGCCGTGTGAAACCTGAAGCTAATTTTTTTAAAGTCAGAGTTACACGGGCAAGGCACACGGCCGTGTGAGAGACACGGCCGGGCCACACGGGCGTGTGGGATCTCACATGGGCGTGGGAGAAGCGAAGGAAAACACACATGGTCTAGCACATGGCCGAGTGACCCACACGGCCTGGACATACGGGCGTGTCCATGGCCATGTGAAAACTGGGTTAATCACCCCATTTTTATTTTATTTTATTTATTATTATTTGTTATATTATTTATTATTATTTTTACTAATTTTTTATTTTTATTTATTTATTATTCTTATACTTATCTTTTAAATTTATTTTAATTTTTTTTTGCTATTTCTATTTTTTAGTATTTTTTTTACTATTATTATTACAATTGGTATCATTGAGTTTATTATTATTATTATTATTTTGTTTTAGTTGCTTTATTTTTTTTTTATTATTTTCTTCAACTTAATTTCATTATTATCTTTTGAAATATATATGGTTGTTTATAATCGAGTTATAACCCCTTAATATTTTTTATTATTTGTGTTTATTTTCTTATTAGTTTACTCGGAATCATGAGTTACATTTAGATTTGACTACAATTCCGCTTTTCACTATTCTGGGAATTTCATCCACTATTCAGGGCAGTTTCAATTCTCTCCCTCTCTTATGATATTTTGTTTCTACTGTGATTATCTATTTTTGTACATTGAGGACAATGTACATCTTAAGTGTGGGGAGGTTATTTATATGATTATTAGAAAATCCCTGAATTATGTCTTGTATTTAAGTAATTTTCTCATTTTACTATTAGAATGAATTCTTATCGATTTGTGATTTTTATTGATATGTTTTAGATTAAATTCATAGTTAATTGTGCATTGCTTGTTTAAACTTTAAGACATTAGAGAACCAAGCATGATAAGTCTATTTTCAGAATAAAAAAATTGCTAGGTTGTTTCCCTAAATTGAGGTATTACCTTGAAGTTAGATATTTGTAAGATTGATATCAAAAACCATAATTTTTGTGAGATTTTGAGCTTTTAGAGCATACACTTTTCTTGCTCACTTTATTATTGGTTATGAGTGTGTCAATACTGATTGGTTATTCTAGAACTTACTTCGATTATACATGTCGAGACCACACCTTTGATTTGATATACTCAGATGATAAAGGCACCTAGGTTTTAACCCACTTATCCCAAAAAGCCTACCTTCATAATTAACCCTTAGTGAAGCCCTTTGAGCCTAATAAACCGTTTCTTAATCTACCCTTAATATTAACCCATAACTCATTCTTTTTGATTCATTGAGAATTTTTCCTATTGTATTGACTCCCTTTTTGTCGAGATTTGATTTGGTCAGTTGCCTAACTATGTTCTTTTGTTTCAGTTGTTAAATTATCTCTTTTTATCCATAACTCAAAAAAAAAAGTGAAAAAAAAGTGAAAAAAATAAAAATAAATATGTACATTTATTTTAATTATTACTAGTTCTATGTTATTTGAGCTTAAATGGTTAATTTCACATTTTGAGAAGAAGCTCGTGTTGTTATTGATAAGTTTTCAATTGATGTAATTATTCAGTATTAGTTTATTTTTCTAGTTAGGTAAATTGTCAATTCGATCTCGATTCTAGCCATCTATTTCAGCCTTTATCCACACCTTTAACCCAAGCCCCATTACTACCCTTTAAAGACCTTTTGATTTGTGTATCATCTCATTTTATAGTGGTGGAGATTTGATTTTCATGCAAGCCTATGGTAATGACTTTCCATGTTTGACTTTTGAGTGCTTATTTTTGAACCTTAAACACCTTGAGTGATTTGAGTGAATCTTTAGTGAGGATGTCAATTCTTGTCAGTTTTGAATTAAAGGTAATTACTTAGATAAGGGGAAATACCTATGTTTTCATGCTTTAAAAATGTTCGACTTAGATTGTTTGAATCTTTAGTGGTCTTTTAGTTGAATTATCAATGTATGATTATTTGTGAATTATGACAAAACATTATTGAAGAGAATTACAAGTTGAGAAAGATTAATTTTAATTGTAAGTTGAGGATTTTGCTTGAGGACAAGCAAACACTAAGTGTGGGGATATTTGACAAGCCAAAAAAGTAACATGTTTTAATCCCATTCTTGATGCATTTTTGGATGATTTGTTATGTGAATTAGTGAATTTGATGCTCCTAAACTTTTAATTTCATGTTTCTATACTTAGGTGAGCATAGGGGAACAAAAGGAGCAGAAAATGGGCCAAAAACGGACAAAACGAGCTATTTCCAGGATCCACACGGCCTGGACATTGCCACACGGGCTGGCCACACGCCCATGTGAACCACACGGGCTGGACACACGCCCATTTGCCAGCCCGTGTCGATATCGCTCCCTGTTTCCCAAACACACGAAAAAAGCTAATTTTTAGGGTTTCTGAGCATTCTAAAGTCTATAAATACACACTAGAAGAGGACCTAAGGGAGCATACAGAGCTAAACGAAGAAAAGACTCGAAGAACGCCAACAGATTCAACTCAGAAGCAGGATCTCCTTCAAGACTGAAGATCTCCATTCAATTTCTCTCGAAGTTTTTGGGTTTCTTTATGTTTTGTTGTTTTCCCCCAAAAGTATGAACTAAATTCCCTAGATACCTAGGGAGGATGAAACCTAAGACGGATCTTATTATTTGATTTTTCTGAATTACATGATAAATATTTGTTCTTGATCTCAATTATGTGTTCTTATTTCATGTTTTAATGTTTTCAGGATATTAACTCATGATTGATGTGCTTATTCAGTGGAGCAAAAATCCCTGTTTAAGAGTAGATTTGGCATAATTGAGTGGAGTTGCATGCAATCCTAGAAATAGGACGACATAAATCTACCGGATTAGAGTCAAATCTAATAAGGGAATCCATAGATCGAGTTAATGCGACAATAGGGGTTTTAATTAGAAAGATATTTCAATTAATCAACCTAGAGTCAGTTATTTTTACTCTCGAAAGGGATATTAATACAATTTAGGGATTTCTACGGATCAAGGCAACTGAATAAATCGTTTAATTCAGATTTAGAATAATAAGTGAAGTCTAGGTGGATTCTTTCTTGGGTATTGTCTCTCTCATCGGTTTTCTTCAAATATTTTCCTACTTTATTCTCTGTTTCGTCTTAGTAATTAGGTTAATTAAGATTAGGTTAAAATAAATCCCTTCAATTTATTCGGCTAGATAATAAAAAGATAGTAACTACTAATACTTTTAGTCCTCGTGGATACGATATTCCCGACTCACCGTAGCTATACTACCATTCGATAGGTGCGCTTGCCTTTATCGTATTTTAGTCAGTTCATGACATCATCAACTTTATTAGTCATTAATTACTAAATCTATTTTATCCCATAGTTTTATTCATTATTACCATTTGTCAAATCTAATAGTCATTAATTCTCATTTATCTAGTACAAGGTTAAAATTATTTTGTTATGCTTCACCTTTACAATTTACTTTTAACTTTAATTTTAATTCATTCTCACTCCAAATAATTCAAAGCACTCGTAGTGCATAATCCATTTTCTTACATTTCACTTTTCTTTTTATCTGTTTAAATTGATTAGTGTTAATATTGTTGGATGCAGTGATAAAATATATTATATTCTAAAAAAAATGTAAATTTAAACTTTAGAAAGATATTATTAAAGAATAATTATAAATCTCGAATATAAACTGTAAAATAGATAAGAAAAACAACTAATATTATACCTATTGACAAACCAAGATTCGACAATATGACAAACATTGAGCATAATTAAGACTCACCTGGCCTCCTTAGCATTTCGCCAAAGCATTTGGATTGCAATTCATTAACCATAGTTCATTCTGAGTCTTATAAATAACCATTTCTCCACTATGCTATGTGACTTCCCTTGGCTTTTTTCTTGTTTTCTTTAATATTATTTTATAATGATTGAGATGAATATTTTAAGATATAGTCTCCTGTGTGTAGAGGAATTTATATAGGCTAAATCAGATCGGTCTGAAGTTGGGTTTTAAAACAATCTCGTGCCCATATATATTTGAGTTGACACACTTCAAAAAACTCATATTACTATTTAAAAATAATAAATATTTAAATTCCAACTATAATCAACCTATGAACAATAACTCGTTATCTTAAACTCCACCAAACTTGGGCTGGGATACCCCATCATGAGCAGCTGTTATGCAACTGCAAATTTTACTGTTTTTTGAATAAAATAATCTTCAATCTTTCTTTCTTTCTTTATTTTTGAAAAGCATCTTGAATCTATGCGATGCGGGTGTAGTTTATTTAAATAACAAAACCTCATTATTAAACTCGTTATCCAAATACTTCACATTCGAAAGCTGGCGTAATGGTTTTTTTTTGCCCTTCTAACTTTAGAAAATAATAATTTTATCCTTTATTTAATTTTTTTTAGCTCTTAAATTTATATTGTTTATTAAATCACCCTAAAATAGATGAAAAAATTGATATTTGTTAACTTTGCTGATGTGATATCCACATTACAGTTTACGTATATGTCATGTTAGTAATTAATTATTTTTAAATAATTTTTATAATTCTAAAATCTAATTAATGTGGCATCTGTATAGAAATTCACATGTATATTGCTGCGTCAATAAAGTGAATAGACTTAATTTTTTATTCATTTCAAGATAATTTAATAAATAATATAAATTTAAAAATTAAAAGAAATAAAATATTAAATAAAAAATTAAAATAAATTTTTTAAATAAAAAATCAAATAAATCATCATGCCTTAAAGCTTTCCACCTCAAAGCAATGGGAGAGAACATTCACCATTATACCCTTCAAATCGTAGGATCTAGTCAAAGAGCCAACGAATGTAGGTCAAAGACGTACTCATTAACAATTAAAAAATCAAAGCAGTCCAACTCCTCGTAACCAGAAAATCAGAACCAGTTTAACAACCTCTCAGACAATGAACTGTCTGTCTGTCTTCACACTTACTTTTTCTTTAATATTCAACACAAATTTAAATCATGTTTAAACTATTTCAATTTTAAATCTTTTCTTTTTAATTCCTAAGTTTAAACCTACACGCTGTCCCGCTCACTTCACTCTCTCTGCCTTTTCTTCTAGATAAAAAAAGAATTCCTTCTTTTCTTCCTTCCGAGCTCTAAGCCATGTTCTTGGAGCTTAGGATAGGATAATAGATCAGGTCAAATTTTCAAACTTTAACATTCATTTAATTCTATAAGACACTCATTTGCAAAAGTTTCCCATTCTTTTTCTTTTTCTTTTTTTTTTTTCATTTTTTGCTGTTGAATTTCAATTTATAATGGTTCAGAGTCCACCAGATCGATTTGGGTCTTCTTGGTTTACTTCAATTTTTGAAAATTTTAAAGCTTTGAGCGAAATGGGTATTTAAGAAAATGTGGTTTAAGGATGTTAACTTACTCTCTTTTCTTTTTTTTTTTTAATGAAATGATTTCTAAGTTGAAATCTTTTCTCAAGCTACTTTACATTTGGAAACATTTTGTAGACAGAAAAATTTGTTTCCATATATTGTTTAGTTTCTTCTTGTTGTCAAAATTCAATGTACATTGTTGTTGCTTGTTAATTTTGTCAAATGTTTTTGAACTTTGTAAGTGTAACCCTTGATTTCTGGTTGATTTAAATTGTTGTTTAAATTGCTAATTTGAACATAATGACCCAGGAAATTTGGAAGAATGCTTTCTTATAAGATTCAAATCTATGCTTTGTTTTCTACCTCTAGGTTATTAAAGATTTCTGATTCAT
Source organism: Gossypium sturtianum (assembly GCA_025698515.1). Taxonomy (NCBI): domain Eukaryota; kingdom Viridiplantae; phylum Streptophyta; class Magnoliopsida; order Malvales; family Malvaceae; genus Gossypium; species Gossypium sturtianum. The sequence continues at coordinate 10,745,209 of CM046952.1, read as the reverse complement.
ATTCGATTTCTTTCCTTTTATCAAAATTTAAGGTGATTTCGTTTTAGTTCTTAGCACTGCCATAGCTTTGGATTTCATTCTCTTTTGAGGGGACAAGCTTTTTTAATTTGTTCGTATTTCTAGTTTTTAAATTATTTCTGCGATGTCATAGAACAAGACATTGAAACCTGGGATTTTCTTTTTCTTACAAACAACTTGAAAGGAGCTAAAGTTCCCTAAATAAATAGCCTTATTTACTGTGTGGTGTATGGTTTGGTGAAGTTAATAGCAATTTCATGTTCAAACCTGATAGATCGAATCATAAGTGTAAAGAGACATAGTTTGACAAATAAGTAATACTTAAGTATAAATAAGTTCTTTGTTTTGGCATCATCAATTCCCATCATGTTATCATGTAACATTATCTGCCTGTGGGATTTGTTATCAGACATTGCCACATCTTTTTACCCAATCTAAAGTTTTTAATGAATCTTGTTGCTTGATCTCCTTATTTTGATGATTCTTTTACCATTGATGCAGGTTTTGCCTTTCTAGCTTCATTTTAGTGCTCTGTGTTGTAATTTCCAAGACTTGCAATTATGAGGAAAGAAAATGTAGTTTCTGCTAATGGTGGAGAATTTGATGGTCGTCTCACACGTGCTCGAGCAGCTGCATTGCGTGCTTCTCGACAGTTGCCTCTGAAGGCACCTACTCAACCAGATCAGAAACGGGTTTTGCGAGCAACTACAAAAAGAGCAGCCTCAGATGGAAACAACACCAATGCAGCTGAGAATGCAAGTCATCATTGTAAGAAGAGAGCAGTGCTTCAGGATGTCACGAATGTTTGCTGTAATAATTCGTATAGAATGTGCATTAATGCAACCAAAATCCAGGTCAACTTGCTATCCTTAGTCAATTATAATATCGACTACATGTATATATTTAATGTGTTATGGTATGAATATTAAATCTGTTCCATGGAAAATGTTTTTTTACTGATCATATGTTTTAATTTCACATGTTGCTAGGTATTTTATAGTAAAATTATAAGAAGCACAATAACACCAATTGCTTATTTCTGATTTTGACACTTCCAGTCTAAAAGCAGCAAGAAGACTAGAAAGGCACAGGCCACTGCATCCAAAGTGGCCCCAGATGTAGCACCTCAAGTCCTGCAAACTGAAGCTAAGTTACTGAAAGAAGGCATTCAAGAGACTGAAAAAATAGATCCTAAATTAGAAGTTACATGTTTAGTTAGTGTCAGAGGAGATCATACTTTTCCGTTAAATAGCATAAAGGATGAGAGCATACATTACCACTGGTTTGCAAATCAAAATTCCACAATGCCTTTACGATCCCAAAGTCCTCCAAGAAACGGTTTGCCTTCTCCTTTGCCCTTATTCACCTTCAAAGTTGTTATAAAATACTTTTGAAAGAATGCAAATATATTAGGTTTGGTTAGATGGGCTAAAGTACATCTTGGAGAGAGAATTGTGTGCTTAACAATCTTAGGCATTTGAGTCCAACTGTTGGCAGACTTACTTTGATAGGTGATACAACTTAAATATATTGCTTACATGTCATATGAGTGGCACATGAAATATGAAATTTCATATTAATGATAAAGATCTGAGACATGATATTGATAAAATAAAAGACAAAAAAGAAACCACTGGAGACATGCTTATACATCTATTCAATGATATTAGGAGAGACATCAACACAATGAAAGGGCTAAATTGATTTTTCTGAGACTTAATTTTAGGTTCCTTTTAAAACCAAATAGTAGGTGTCTCCTTTGTATAAAGTGGGATTCCAAGTGGCATAATGGACAATATTTTGAACATCATAAACAGCACGCCAAGGATATTTGCTTAATTCTATAAAGCCAAGCACTACCCAGAAATGCTTGATATATAGTTTCCTGTATTATCCATATCCAGTATTATCCATATCCAGTAAAATACTAAGTCTGCTAAAGATGACTTCTAGTAACACATTCATAAAACTGAATGTCTTGGAATCTTATTTGCAAAGCATTGTGTTTCTTTCCAGATTGCAAAATTAAATGTACGTTGCCTAGGTTACTTGTATTGGTAATAGTTATAAGCTGGAGATATATCCATAAAGGTTGACATATACTTGTGTTCTTTGTTGTGGAATGGTTACAGCCAAGAAGGTTAGCTTTTCTGGGACCTCTACAACATCTAGTGAACCAGACTTTAAGGACATTGATTCAGATAAGAAGGACCTTCAATTGTGCAGTCTCTATGCCCCGGAAATCTACAACAACTTGCGTGTTGCAGAGGTATGTGCTATAGATGTCATTCTTATCTGTGTTCTTTTAATGTTTCCGGAATACATTATTATTCCTTTTATATTGACTAAGGAGATAATGAATTTCATTTCCTAAACTTGCAAAATTGGTAACATGAGTAACTGCCTCTGTCTCAAGTGAAACCTTACTGTGACCTGAAGTGCACATAATGTATGCATTCTGTCTCACTGTATGTTTTGCAGTTCTTGGCTCCCCTGTGACTTTATTCATTTAAAAAATTACTCAGAAATGTTTTGCCTACCCTTATTCTATTGTCACCTGACTGTCAGTATTTCAGACCTGTTTGCTTCCGTGCCCAGTCAACTGGAAGGAACAAAAGCAGGCGTTTTCCTTTGGGCTAGAAACCCCAAAAAAGAACAGTGTTATGGATGTCTCTATGGGTAAGACAAGAAGTCGAAAGCGCCAAAGATGGAAAGAAGATAAATAACTTTATTTTAGTAATATTTTTAATTAGAATCATTTATTTAGGATGTACTTTATTGCAATTAAAAGTACATAATTTTAGTTTCCTTAATTATATTGTCTTATCCTTCAAGTTAAGTTTAGTTTCTTAGTCTACAAGAATAAAACCCTAGGTAACCTCTTTAAGAGGACAATTCTTAATAATAAAATAAGACAAATTTATTCTAATTTATAGAGGTTTATAAAGTCTAAGGTTAACAGCACTTTTCGACAAGTTCCATATACTATTAATCATGGATTCTTCTCACCAACCTTTCAAAGTGAATCGCCCAGTGACTTGATCCATAACTCATGAGCTTAACAAACTGTCTATGAAGTTAATAGATTGACTTTTGATGGAAGAAACAAAGGTTAGCAAAAATTAAAATTGATTGAGAGCTGACTTGTGATCTGATACACATGAAAAGGGACAAGTTACAACTTGCATTTGGAACATGTATTCTCCAGGGCTTATTTTCCTTGTATTTAACATAGAAATTATATGAATCAGCCATAGTTTGAGCTGAATTTTAGTTTGAATCAAATAGAACTCCCCAAGAGAGGCACTTCTTAGTTAGGAAATTTGCATCATCATCCACAAAATGTCAAAACCCTTTTTTAACTTACGAAAACTGAATGGAGGAAACTTTTAGAGTTGAGGACTTGATTCTTTTCAAAGAAGTTTGGGTTCTTGCTAATACTATGCAGTAATTGACTTTATCATTATGTAATGTTGTTCATTCTCTTTTTAGGGTACAAGTCAAAGATTCTACTTTTATGTTCTTAATTCTAATGTGTTGTGAGTGCATTTACTTATTTTCTGCACCTAACATTTTTGGTTTAAATTCTGAATTCCTACCTCAGTCAGGGAGTGAACAAGGGAACTTTTATGTCCTTCTACTTGTCTTCTACTTAGCAAGAACATCAAATCTTTGCATTTGATTGTCTTTTATTTCTTCAGCTTGTTCGCCGGCCTTGTCCTAATTTTATGGAGACAATACAGCAAGATATCACTCAAAGCATGCGGGCAATTTTGGTTGATTGGCTTGTGGAGGTTAGTCTGGTTGTGCTATTTAAATATCGTTTAATTGCATAAAATGTACAGCCATGAAAGTTGGGCTTTAGTTTTTTGAACTATCAACTACAAGCAAGTATTGCCAATGTTATTTCTGACGAGAAACATTCCTGGTGATCATATACACATTGTTATATCCTTGGGTGCCAGTGTTGATGATGTTGTTATGAAAAATGTTTTGCCAGTTTATTCTTGATCCTGATGCATATCAACATTGAAGGTATTAGCATTTCAATGCTGATAAATACTCTTAACCTCTGGTTGAAAACTAATGATATGTTTTTCGCTGTATATAATGTCTTCTTGATGAAATAATTCTATTCTTTGTTTCCTGCACAACTGTTCAAAGGAAGTTCCATCTTGGTTTCAGGTATCTGAAGAATATAAGTTGGTCCCTGACACACTATACCTAACAGTGTATTTAATTGATTGGTTTCTCTCTCAAAACTACATAGAAAGGCAGAGACTTCAACTTCTTGGGATCACCTGCATGCTGATAGCCTCGTAAGTTTTTGCATCCATCACAGAGTTTGTTGCATGATTTCTTTCAGTCATTCAAATTTTTAGTTTGTGTTTAGCACTGCAAACAGAACAGATGCTGCAATTAGAAATTGAAGACGAACAGCAATGAATCTAAATGACTATCATTTGTGCTAAGCGCTTAATGTCAGAGCGTTGCTGGATGTTGGCAGTGATGTTTTGAAGAAGGAAATGGCTGAATAAAGACAACATTGAAAACTTTAGAAATATAATCACATCGCCTGAGAGACAGTCCAAAATTGTAATATTACTTAAGTTTCCTGTCTAGTTTGACAAACAGATGATCTTGCAAGTAAGGGAAAGTGATTCTCATGCTGTTGTCTTACCTGAGCCTTAAATTATTCTCCAGTGAATAGTACTTAATCACGATGATTACAATTATGGAGCATTCATCATGAAATAACCTGTGCATTTGCTTTTCATTGCATCTAACATTAGTTTCTCTTTATAAACATGAAGCAAGTATGAGGAAATATGTGCACCACGTGTAGAGGAATTTTGCTTCATCACGGACAACACTTATGTTAGAGAGGAGGTATGGCATTGTTATCTCATTAACAGGCATCTACTTCAACATTTGTCAAAATTTTGGTATAGGCTGACACTACTTTTTTGGTCTTTATTTGCACATAGTTTTTACTTTGTTCTATAGAAGCTTTTTGTTGCCAATTCAATGAGTAGGTGAGAACATAGGGTTTGGTTTGCACCAATATAAGGAAAAAGAAGAATATGTTTGAAGCTGGAATTTTTTCTGACTTCAAAAAGAGAAAAAAAAAAAAAAAAAGGAAAAGGCTGGTGAGAAAGGAGGACAGGATGGTTATATTTCTAGTGGTTTTCGTTCATTTCTTTTCCCTGATGGTAATTAAACGACTTTTAAAAGTTTTTGACCCAGGTTTTTTGCTTCGTCATTTAGGTACTAGTTCTGATCTTGAGATAAACAAAATGGGGTTCTTAAGGGTCCACATAAACGTCTGTAATGCATGTAGAAGTATATATTTGTGTCTATATATGCTGTATCCATGCATGTAGCTATGTAGTACACTTTGCAAGTATTGTGCAAATGAAATTGACATGGTTAAAGAGCCCACTGAAGTTAAAAATCTGGATTACATTTCTATTTCTTCCTTTATTCCCTTGTCCAGATATTTAAATTTCTTACTTGAAAATTTGACAGGTGCTAAAAATGGAGAGTCAAGTATTGAAGTATATTGGTTTTCAACTGTTTGCACCTACTGCAAAGACTTTTCTCAGGTATTTTAGCCTAATTCCACGTATGCAATGCATGCATATGAAATACTGACATTCTTAGAATACTCCATTGTTATCCTAATTCTCTTTCCTGCACAAATTTCTGTTTTTCAGGAGATTTCTGAGAGCAGCACAAGCTTCTTACACGGTAACAGATAGAGCTGGCCTTAATTGAGACACTACTGATCTCATATTATGTAGCATATGACTGAATTTTCTACAACTAATTGCCAATTGCAGACTCCTAGTTTAGACCTGGAATACTTGGCAAATTATCTAGCAGAACTGACATTGATTGACTATGGTTTCTTAAATTTCTCTCCTTCTATGGTGGCTGCATCTGCTGTATTTCTTGCGAGATGGACTTTGGATCAATCATGTCATCCATGGGTCTGCATTCTTTTCATTGGTCCTTAATTTAGTTCTATGACCTTTACATATATAGGCCTTAACTCTATTCCGTATTGGCAGAATCCAACTCTTGAACACTATACCACGTACAGCGTATCGGATCTAAAAACCACAGTTCTCTTATTGCAAGATTTACAGTTGAACACCAACGGTTGCTCTCTATCTGCTATCCGTGTGAAATATAGACAACAAAGGGTAATAGTCTCTTTGAACTTGAGTTATGCTTGATTAAAACATTTTAAGCTCAATTTGCATCTTCCAAAACTTTTATAGGAACTTTAGTACTATTGATTTAAGGGTTTCCTAGATGATCTCTAATGATCTTGTTTTCATACCAGTTCAAATCTGTGGCAAGCTTTTCCTCTCCGAAACTGCTCGAAACACTATTCTAAATACAAATGGCTGCTTCCAGATGACTTCCACGAGCGGCTAGCAAATAAACATAGTTTTCAGGAGGAACTTTGCCATTTCTGATGAGGTTTACCTAATACCTAATGTTCATATTCTAATCTCTTCATTCATGTTTATTACTAGTGCTTAGTATTCCTCAAAATTCTGTCCATAGATACTTACATACTCTCAGGTTTTGGTTCTTCCAAAACTGTATCTTTGTAAGGTTAGCACCAAGTTCAGGTTTTAAATATCCAATAACTGTTGATATTCTTAGTTTCTTAAGAACTAGCATAACTTTATGGTGACTTTGATTAGTTTGTAATGTTTGTTTGTAAGAGAGGAGAAAAACTGTAACCGGCTAAATGTAATGTTGACAGATGAAGCCTCTGAATGGAAAGAGCTGCTGTTTCTTTCTAACTTGTTTTGAAGTTGTGCCACTATGTTCTTCCTTTAGATTGCTTACTTGTAGTAATGGAAAAGAGTGATTAATTTAACAAAGTTACTTTTTTTTTTTTATATTAAGAAGTTAAATTTAACACTAAAGAGTGATTAATTTGAGACTGGTTTTATTTAGTATATAAAAGAAAATTAATTTGTTGATACAAGATGTGGTGTTGATGGTTGGAGGTAATTTAAAAGTACTAACGGTGATTCTGATGAGCTTGGAGGAGAAAGGAAGGCTTTCCAAGAGTTTGGTGTTTGGGTAAACTATTTTTGTAATGATTTCTTTTTAAATATATCTTATATTTCATAAAATGTAGCTTCGATTTAAAAATATTTATACGATTCATGAAGTTTATAGTAGGATTTGTAATTGATATGATAATACTAACTCTGATGATGTCATTAAAAATAAGAAAATTGTTATTTGTTTTTAGAATTTCTTTGTTTATCTGTGGATATCTAATATATATAAATGAAATAATGCTTGTGAAATTAATGGTAGTTTGTAGAAATAGATTAAGGGTTAGTATTTTTTTTTTTAAAATGAAAATTTCAATTTTGGTGTTTAGTATTGTTATAAAAAAAATATTAAATATTTATTTTATACATAATATTGTAAAGAAAAATATATACTTTTAAATGATATTCAAATTATAACAGTGCTGAAGCCAGGGGATGGCAGGGGCCTCGGCGCCCCTAAAATGGAAAATCTTTCATTTAGGTCCCTTTATTATTTATAAAATTTTAAATTAGTAATGATAAAATTGCACTTTGGCCCCCCAAAATGATAAAAATTTGATTTAATCCTTTAAAAATTATAAAGATATAAGCTATTAAAATGGTGAAATTGCACTTTTACTATCGTAAAAATATACAATTTAATTCCGCCCAAAATTTTTTTTTTGGCTTTACCCCTAAATTATAATACAAATATTAAATATAATTCATTGTAACTCATTATTTATATTTTGATATATAAAACATAAATTTTAAATACATTCCCAACTTGCTGATAATGTTGTTGACAATATCAATCCTCCTATTATTGTTGATGATCCATTGATACTGCTAATAATAATGTTGTTGAGCCTACCATATTGATCTTATTGACAATGTGAATGAGAGAATTTCTGAGCAAGTTCCGGAGAATGTCTAAATTGAGTAGCCCATGGTTGTGATAACCTCAGTTGCAACTAATCCCGTATTTAGCCTTGGAGCCAAAAGAAGAACAAGGGCATCTATTACAATAGAAATTGAAGCCACCTATGCTGCAAAGAAGAAAGCTGGTAAAGGAGAGGAGCTTGTGTTTGCAGTTGCTACAAATCACAAAAGAACTGGATGGAAAAGTTCATCATCATCAAAGTCTAAGATAAGGAAGATCTTGAAGACTTTTGGAAAATTTTGATTAAGAAAAAGGTTCACAGTTATAGAGAAAGTTTGAAAATTTTCAAAACCGAGTTGGTTTGTGATATTTATAGTAATAAAATTTTACCGAAAAATTGATAACTCTAGGATATATTTATTTTATTACTTTTAAGCTTATATTTCATTTTAAGTTAAGAGTGGTTGAGAGTGTTTTATTAGTATTTTAATTATGTTTTTGTTAAGTAATTAAATCTTAGAGTTTTTATTTTAATAATGAATTCCTGCCAATTTAGATACTGAAAATGTGAAATTTTATCTTTAAAGGTGGCTAGTAGAACATTGGAAATGTGAAGGAAAGAATATGTTGAATTTCACCAACTAAAGCCACAATGCCACAACAACGAACCTGACGGGAACAAGTTGGAAACGTCATACTTAAAGAGCACCACATCAACTTTTGGGCTTAACCCATTTCTTAATCAAGTGCTAATAACAATCAAGGACCAGGAAAAAAATAGGCTAGGTAAGAATGTGAAAGCCCAAAATTACTTCCAAGAGGACAAGAACAAAAAAGGAAAATGGTTAACCTAGGAAATCTTATTTTTGGAAGGGATATAAAGATCATATTTTTCAAATTTCGAGAAGGAGCCGCCGGGTTCACTAAATAGAACAGAAACTTTCAGAACAAGAGCGCCAGAAAAGAAGCAGAGAAGAGGAGGAAGAATGAGACACGAACAACTTACAGAGGACCACCAACATTCAGCTCAACATCTCTCTGCCTTTCTCTTTATCTATTATTCTGTTTTTCAGTTGGTTGAAACCATGGTTGAGATTTGTTTGATTGTTTTTAGTTTGATGATTATGAGCATGTTTAATTTCTTTGATGTTAAATTTGTAATGGTATAGACATATATTGTTACCATGCATAACCTTGTAGGAACAGTGCTTGCAATTGTAATCTTGATATTAACTTGGCATAGACATATGTTAAATTGATCAAAAGATTGAATGTAGTGACTTCGAGAGAAACTTATAACTTGTTGATTCCGGATTAATAGAATGTCATATTGCCACAACATTGATAAAGCTGTTAGAATTATTAATTAAGATTTATATAAAACTTAATAAATCATAAATCAAGATCTGTCATTTCAAATCATCAAGAATAAAACAAGAATAAAACTAAATGCGGAAGCGTACCTGAATCCATGAATTCCTTGAAGTTTTTTTCGGATCTTGGGGATTTGATCTTCCAAATTAGCACACAAGAAATTCAAAGAATATTTGCTCTTTCTTTCCTAAGGATGAGATATTAGAAAAGATATCTTGTGTATAATTTGAGGACCATAACCCTAATATTTATAACCTTGGCATATTAGTTCTAATTCCTAATTAGCCCATCATTAATTAGAATTTGATTAGAACTCAATTACTAGAGTATCTACACATATTTGACCCATACTTTATTTAATAATTAAAGCCCAATAAAACTCTAACCAAATTAGATCACTTTTAATTTGGGCTAACCTATCATGATAGTAAATAATAACATGTAATTACCTTTATTATATATGTGATGTCCATATTTTCCAACAATCTTCCACTTGGACCATACATATATATACTAATTCCTTTATAATTACATGTCATTATATAACCTTATGAGCTCAAAATTTTACTATCAAATTCAAAAGGTATTCCGAACAATCTCGTCCATTAATTATGCTAACATAGAACCAAGGCGACTTTCGTTACATATATTGTAACTAAACCCATCCCTGATCACGTATATTAACACAAACAAATGACATAAATTAAGTATGGATGTGTAGCATGGAAATTACATGCAATCTAAACAAGCCTATTTCCAACTAGTCCACTTTAAACTTAAGTGAGGTCAGTATCAAAATAATAAACAGAGTGAATAAACTGAATACTTTATTTCTGATAAGAAAATAACCAAATACATAAATGTCTGAAAACAGACATAAAACAAATAAAATATAAACTCTCATTAAATCATGATATCCTCAAACAATGTAACACCCATGTGAGCAGTGTGCTCATTAAAGACCTTGGGTGGTAAACCTTTTGTGAGTGGATCCGCTATCATGGAGTTTGTCCCAATGTGCTCTATGGATATTTGACCATTTTGCACTCTTTCTTTCACAACTAGGAATTTTATGTAAATATGCTTTGACTTAGATGAACTCCAGTTATTATTGGAATACAGCACTGTTGACTTATTATCATAAAATAATTTGAGTGGTCTTTCTACATTCTCCAAAATGCGTAGCCCTGTGACAAAGTTTCGTAACCATATTCTATGGTTTGATGCCTCATAGCATGCTACTAACTCTTTTGTTATAGTGGACGAAGCTACAAGTGTTTGTTTGACACTTCTCCAAAATATAGCTCATCCAGCTAACAGGTAAATATAACCTGATGTAGATTTCCTACTATCTTGGCACCCAGCGAAATCAGAATCAGAATACCCTATGACCTCTAAAAGATCTGATCTCTTATAAGTAAGCATGTAATCTTTTGTTCTCTGAAGATATCTCATAACCCTTTTGGCTGTTATCTAATGGTCTATACCAAGGTTGCTTAAATATTTGTCTAACATCCCAACTGTAGCGACGTAAAATTTAGTACGGGCGCTAAATGAGGAAATTATTGAAAACAAAGTTTCAATTTTATTTAAAAAAGGGAGTCGCCACCGATCTTTTTTCTAGGTGCGATCGGACACCTAATAAATCCTCTTTTTTAAAAGAAAAATTATTTTTTGATTTTTTTTTTTAAAAAAAAGGCCGAGTTTAGGTCTACGTCAAAATTCCAAAGAAAAATAGGTTTCGGGAGTTGGTTACGCGCGAGGAAGGTATTAGCACCCTCGCGCCGCCCAAAATTGGTATCTCTTTAAACGCGCGTTGTCTTAATTTTTAAAAAATACGAGTTCAATTTAATATTTAATCGTGATCTGATTGAAACACGAGAATTTTTTGAAAACACTAGAATTTTTTGAAAACTCGAGAATTTTTTTTTGAAATCCGGGAATTTTTGAAAACACGAAAATTTTGAAACTCGAGAAATTTCTGAAAACACGAAATTTTTTGAAACACGAAATTTTTTTGAAAACACGAAAATTTTGATAATTTAAAAATAACCACAAAAAATAATCATTTTATTTTAAAACATGAAGGATTTTTGTTTAAAATTTTTTATTTTTTTAAAAGGGCGTATCGTATTTAACACGAACCGATGATATTCACCCAACATAGCGATGAAATCAACGACTTTATATCAAATCGATTCGTTGCCTTATTTATTAAAATTATTAAAATTACAACTAGAATGAATATGCTATTTTTTCTAAAAATTAAGAAAGAAAAGACATTTAAAAATACCAATAAAATTAAACACGAGATATCATCGAAATACATGTATATAAATTTAAAATGGGTTAAAAAAAGTTACCAAAAATTTGGGCTTGAAGAATGGGCTTTCTCCTTTTTCTTTTTTCTTTTTTGAATTGAAGAATTGGGCCTACTCTTCTTCTTTTTTTTCTCTTTTCTGATGGGCTTCTGAGTTGGGCCCAGATTGGGCTCTTCTTTGGAGTCAAGTTGGGCTCTGTGGTCAGTCGGGTCGACCGACCCATTCTATCTATTTTTATTTTTTTATTTTTTTCCTTTTTCTTTTTTTCTTTCTTTTTTTTTTCTTTCTTCTTCTTCTTCTTCTTCTTCTTCTTCTCCAACCGCCGCTGTCGACGCCTCCGTCTCCTCCGCCGGTGATGCACCTTCTCTCTCCCTCTTCTCTTCTTCTTCTTCTTCCTTCTTCTTTCCTCTCTTTTTCTCTTCTTTTTCTTTCTTTCTTTTTTCTTTTTCGTGGGTGTTGTTCGAATGTTTTTTTTTTTTGGGGTTTCTTTTTCTTCTGATTTTTGGGGGGTAAGAGCCCATTTTATTGTTGTTTTTGCAGTAGCGATTGAGGAGGAGTGGCCACCCATGCTGGGTGGCCTAGGAAAATCCGGGAGTGGGTGCCCCAAATCATGTAATCTGCTAGAAGGACCAGATTGCAATCGCAGCAAAACTTGTAGGGTTGAAACGTAATTTTGAGAAAGTATCAGGGTCAAAGCTTAATTTTAAGAAAGATGAGGGGTTAAAATATAATTTTGGAAAGTTTAGGGGCTAAAATGCAATTTAAGAAAAGTTTAGGGGTCAAAATGCAATTTTTATTTTTTTGTACTTTTTTAATTTTTTTTTAATTTTGAAAGTTAAACACATAGTTGACTCGGACAAAATTTAGTGCTTACAGCTGCCCCTCTTTGCTCATCGCTGTGAAACAGGGATAGTGCAAAGACTTAAAAGTACTAAATTTTGTTCGATTATCCAATCTTTATTCTTTATTGAAAAATAGAAATCGAAAATAGCTCGGCATGCGGCCCGAAGCTCAACTTACCTCTCGGATTATGAGTTGATCTTTGAAAAAGAAGAAATTGAAAATACCTCAGCGTGTGACCTGAGGCTCAACTCACCTCTCGCAATATGAGTTGATTTTTTTTTTGAAAAACAGAAATTGAAAATACCTCGACTTGTGACCCAAGGCTCAACTTACTTCTCGCAATATGAGTTGATTTTATTATTATTATTTTTTAAAAAAACAGAAATTGAAAATACCTCAGCGTGTGACCCGAGACTCAACTCACTTCTCGCAATATGAGTTGATTTTATTTTTTTGACAAACAGAAATTGAAAATACCTTAGCGTGTGACCCGAGGCTCAACTCACCTTTCGCAATATGAGTTGATTTTTTTGAAAAACAGAAATTGAAAAATACCTCAGCGTGTGGCCTGAGGCTCAACTCACCTCTCGCAATATGAGTTGATTTTTTTGAAAGCCAGAAATTGAAAAATACCTCAGCGTGTGACCTGAGGCTCAACTCACCTCTCGCAATATGAGTTGATTTTTTTGGAAAACAGAAATTGAAAATACCTCAGCGTGTGACCCGAGGCTCAACTCACCTCTCACAATATGAGTTGATTTTTTTGAAAAACAGAAATTGAAAAATACCTCAGCGTGTGACCTGAGGCTCAACTCACCTCTCGCAATATGAGTTGATTTTTTGAAAAATAGAAATTTAAAAAAATACCTCAGCGTGTGACCTGAGGCTCGACTCACCTCTCGCAATATGAGTTGATTTTTTTGAAAAACTGAAATTGAAAAATACCTCAGCGTGTGACCCGAGGCTCAACTCACCTCTCGCAATATGAATTGATTTGATTTTTTTTAAAACAGAAATTGAAAAAATACTCAGCGTGTGACCCAAGGCTCAACTCACCTTTTACAATATGAGTTGATTTTTTTGAAAAACAGAAATTGAAAAATACCTCAGCGTGTGACCCGAGGATCAACTCACATCTCGCAATATGAGTTGATTTTTTTGAAAAACAGAAATGAAATAATTTTAAAAATATCAGAATTTCAAAACATATCATCTGGTGGAACTCGGATGTCTTCTTTTTTCCTTGATTCAGTACAGCTATCATCAAAACCTCTTGTTCTACTGGAGTACCTGTATATGTCATGCATGATGTTATCATGATATGCACGTGTTTGTCTTAAATGCTTTCATGCCTACATGATTATGCCATGCGCATTGGGCTTGTTTGTCATATATCCCTTTTCGTTACGATTTTTGTGATGACCTGCATTCATTGCTTCGAATCTTGACTTTCCTTTCAAGTTTTGTACCCGTCCTCAAGCTTTAAGAGTAATCTGCGTTTCTTGTATATCACCCTTTTGCCCTCTGTTGAACTTTGTCCTTGCTTTGAGTCTCTTGTACTTACCAAATTCTCCTCCGGGTAATGCTCAACATTCCTTTTGTTTAGAGTATGTCATTTCACTATTTATTATTTAAATGAACCAAACATGATATGCTTGACAATGGCACAGTAGGTACGAAAGAAATACCTCACATTCATATTTATTTCAAAAGCAACAAGCAAAGAAAATTGACAAGGAATAGTTCAATAAAGAAAACATTATAAAGAAAGGAAAGCAGATTCAATTGTCACAAATGCTCTAGATATCCAAGCATGAACTTCTCCACGTTTCTTCATCCTGGATCTTTTCGAGCAAAGCTTCTTGTGTAGAAGATTTCGAGCTTTCGAGAATGCTTCAAATATTGTAATCTCACCATTTGACTCCCTGTTCAAATCGCCTTGCTCCTTAAGCCCAAATCTGCTTCATTAGGACGCCCTTTCGGGTTTTCATCCTAATCCTTTTTGTTTATCAAGACACCCTTTTTGGGTTTTCATCTTGATCTTTTTTCTTTTTTTTTTTCCTTTTTTTTTATCAAGACGCCCTTTTTCGGATTTTCATCTTGATCTCTTTCTTTTTTTTTTAGGCATAATATTTCTTCACAGCATCTGAGTTCACTGGATTAGGTAACTCCCTCCCATCCATCTCAGTGAGAATCAAAGCTCCACCCGAGAAAGCCTTCTTTACGACGTATGGCCCTTCCCAATTTGGTGCCCATTTTACTCGAAAGTCTTTTTGTATTGGGAGAATCTTTATCAGTACGAGTTCTCCCTTGCAGAATTCCCTTGGCCGCACCTTCTTGTCATGGGCCGTGATCATTCTCTTCTGGTACATCTGTCCATGACAGATTGCTTTCAAGCATTTTTCTTCGATAAGATTTAGCTGGTCATATCGAGCTCGAACCCATTCTGATTCCTCTAGTTTCGACTCCATTAAGACTCGTAGAGAGGGGATCTCAACTTCGATGGGTAGCACAGCTTCCATTCCATAGACCAGAGAGAAAGGAGTTGCTCCCGTAGACATCCGCACAGATGTGCAATATGCATACAAAGCGAATGGTAGCTTCTCGTGCCAGTCTTTATATGTCTCGGTCATTTTCCCAATAATCCTCTTAATATTTTTTGTTAGTCGCTTCTACTGCTCCGTTCATCTTTGGGCGATAGGGTGAGGAGTTATGATGTTTTATTTGAAATTGCTCACACAATTCCTTCATCATCATGTTGTTCAGATTCAAAGTATTATCTGAAATGATTCTCTCAGGCAAACTGTATCGACATATGATTTCCTTTTTTAAGAACCTGCAAACTGCGGTCTTCGTCAAATTAGAAAACGAAGCGGCTTCTACCTATTTTGTGAAGTAATCTATAACCACAAAAATGAATCAGTGTCCATTAGAAGTTTTTGGGGAAATTGGACCTATAACATCCATGCCCCACATAGAAAAAGGCCACGAAGAAGTCATGACATGAAGGGGCGAAGGGGCTGCATGAATTTTATCGCCATAAATTTGACATTTGTGGCACTTTCGTCATGTAACTAATGCGATCGTTTTCCATCGTCGACCAAGAATAACCGAGTCTCATAATCTGCCTAGCCATAGTGAAACCATTAGCATGCGTCCCACAAATTCCTTCATGGACATCTTCAAGTATTTTCCTGGCTTCAACAGCATCCACGCATCTGAGGAGCACTTGATCTTTTCCTTTTTTGTACAGGATATCCCCATCAAGGACAAATCCCACCGCCATTCTTCTGATTGTTCTTTTGTCGTTCTCATTTGCTTGCTCGGGATACCTTTGATTCTTGACATATTCTAAGATATCATGGAACCATGGCCGTCATCTGTCTCTTTTTCAATGCTAAAACAATGTGCAGGGACCTCATATATGCTCATTTAGAGAGGCATTATTTCTGTTTCTCTGTTTGCTTTGAACATTGAAGCCAGGGTGGCCAAGGCATCATCCAATTGGTTTTCTTCTCGTGGGAAGTAGTTAAAAGTTACTTCTTTGAATTCTTTCACCAGCTCCTCAATGAGGTCACGATATTTGACCAATTTTGAATCCCTCACTTCCCAATCTCCACGGATTTGATAAATAACTAATGTTGAGTCCCCGTACACCTCTAAGATTTCAATTTTTCGTTCAATAGCTGCACGAAGTCCCATGATGCAAGCCTCACATTCAGCTATATTATTGGTATAGAAGAAATTTAATCTGGCAGTGAGCGGATAATGGTTCCCTTCTGGTGACACTAAGACTGCTCCAATCCCATGCCCCAATGCATTCGATGCACCATCAAAACTTATCTTCCATGATTTCTCTTTTGACGACTCACATTCTTTTTCTGTAATGCACATCAAGTCTTCATCTGGGAAATCAAATCTCAATGGCTCGTATTCCTCCTTTGCTCGAGTTGCTAAGAAGTCAGCTATTGCGCTCCCCTTTATCGACTTCTGGCTCACATAGACGATGTCGTACTCCGATAGTAGGATTTGCCATCGTGCCATTCTTTCTGAGAGTGCAGGTGATTTCATCATGTACTTTATTGGGTCCAGCTTTGAAATTAACCATGTCGTATGATACAACATATATTACCTGAGCCTCCGAACTACCCAAACCAAAGCACAACAGAATTTTTCAATTGGCGGGTACTTTGCTTCATACTCTGTGAACTTCTTGCTGAGGTAGTAAATCGCCCTTTCTCTTTTCCCCGACTCATCATGTTGCCCCAGTACGCAACCCATTGAGTTTTCAAACATAGTCAGATATAATATTAACGGTCTTCCGGGAGTTGGCGGTACTAGCACCGGGGGGCTAGACAAATATTGTTTTAGCTTGTCAAAAGCCACTTGGCACTCCTCGTTCCATTCTCCCGGATTATGTTTTCGAAGGAGTCAGAAAATTGGGTCACACTGGTTGGTAAGTTGAGCAATGAATCAAGCGATGTAGTTCAACCTCCCTAAAAATCCTCTGACTTCTTTTTGTGTGCGCGGAGGTGGTGGTTCTTGTATGGCTTTTATCTTATCTGGATCAACCTCAATACCTCTCTCACTAACAATGAAGCCTAGTGATTTTCCCGAGGTAGCCCCAAATGTACACTTGGCTGGATTAAGCTTTAGCTGGAACTTTCTTAGTCTTTCGAACAATTTCGTGAGGTTCCCAACATGCTCTCTTTCCTCCCAAGATTTGGCAATCATATCATCGACATAGACTTCTATTTCTTTGTGCATCATGTCATGAAACAACATCACCATGGCCCTCTGATATGTTGCCCCAGCGTTCTTTAATCCGAACGGCATCACCTTATAGCAGAATGTCCTCCACATCGTTACGAAGGTAGTTTTCTCCATATCCTCGGGAGCCATCTTTATCTGATTATAACCCGAGAATCCATCCATGAAAGAAAACAATGAATGTTTTGCTGTGTTATCCACCAGCGTATCGATGTGTGGCAAGGGAAAATTATCTTTAGGACTTGTTCGATTCAGATCGCGATAATCTACGCACATTCGTACCTTGCCGTCTTTCTTCGGCACCGGGACTATATTAGCTACCCATTCTGGGTATTTAGAGACTTGTAGGAAACCAGCATCAAATTGTTTCTTGAATTCTTCTTTTATCTTTAACAGCATTTCAGGTCTCATTCGTCTTAGCTTCTGTTGAATGGGTTTGCATTCTGGTTTCAGTGGGAGTCTATGGACCACTACATCCTCGTTCAACCCTGGCATGTCCTGATACGACCATGCAAATACATCTTTGTACTCACGAAGCAAGGCGATCAAATCATGTTTGGTATTCTCTGAAATGGAGGTCCCAATCTTCACTTCTTGCCTCTTTTCTTCATTTCCCAAGTTCACTGTCTCAACAGATTCTTGATGGGGTAGAATCTGTTTATCTTCTTGTTCTATCATTCTTAGTAAGTCAGGAGACAAGACATAATCTTCAGCATTTTCCTCAGCTTCGAATTCTCCTAAACAAATAGCTTTCTCGAAATTGATTTCAGGACTTGTAACGGGATTGCTCATGTCGTTGATATCTGAGCACCTGAAAGGTGAATGGAAAAGAAAACTATAGAGGAGTATCAAGGTATTGGAACCAACAAACATAATGTTATGGCATGATATGAGGTACATGTAAGGACAGGCTGTGAGAAGAGGGAATAATTATGAAGTTAATGAGAATGAAAAGACCATGACAAAATGCTTCTCCATTAATGTTCATTTAAATGATAAAGAGCAAACATAAGCTCTTACAAAAGAATCCCACTATTACTTAGGGGCACACAAAAAGAGAGTTAACATTGAGCATTACTCTGGAGAGGACTTAGAAACTACAAGAAGGTCCATAATAGTCTAATTGTTCAAAACGAATCCAGGAGGACAAGGGTGTATCATTGAAACATCTTTAATTGCATCATTCTCTTTGTCAATAACATTTAGACTGACGTTCTGAAGACCCCTTTCAATCAATGGCAGCGTGCTTCGTGCATTATCTCGCCCTGGGTACATCATTTCTGTAGATGTAAATGTTTTTGACAAGGAGGATACGCTATGGGCTCCCCCTCCAATTCCCGACCTGAGGCTCTTGCAATCCTTATTTCTTGATCTTTATGCAACAGTTTTTTCTTTGTCGTATATCTGGCTTGAACCCTAAACCGTATCGAGCCTTGTGGTGTACCAGTTTTAGTGCTCAGTGAATGATTAAGGTGATATGCACATGCAAATGAATGGATGAATGAATAAATGACAAATGAATGTTAGTCATGAATAAATATGCAAGAATTTTGGTGTTGATTTCAAGATAGCCCCATACTTAGGCATTTCATTAATCAAAAGAGTCCATTACAAAACGTTTTGCCATCTCTGATTTAACAGTTACACAAATTTCCTAGCCACATCGCCTTGTTTCTTCACTCGTTCTACAAACTCCGACATGCCTGATCTTTGGCTCGGAGGGAATTGGCAACTGAGAGCTTCGGCTTCATCTGATAATTGCACGATTTGCATTGCTGCCTTGCGAATTTCGTTGATCAAATGGCCGAGGTGCATATCCTTTTCTTAAAGAGCTCTTTCGTAGGCGCGAGTGTCTCTGTCATGCTGACCATTCTTTTCTTCTAAGGTTTCTAAGAGAGTATCCAAATATTGCTGATGAGCTTGCAGCGTATTTTCTAAATATCATATTTTCTTTTTTTAGCTCTTGACGCTCAGACTGACTAGTTATTAATTCTGCAGACACGGTTTCGTATTCAACATTCTTCTTCCTTAACTCTATCATAGCATGCGCAGCTTTTTCCTCTTCCTTCTTCACTTTCCCTCTCCAAAATTCCATCCCACCTTTGATGTTGCTTAGTTCTTCCTTCCATTCTGCCGATGATTTGCCCAACCCATTATTCCTTATAGTGCCTCTTAATTTCTTATTTTCCAAATGAAGATCCTTTAAGTCATTTCTCATGATCTCAGCTTCTTTCTGGACTTTCTCGGTTCTGGATTTTTCAATTTGAACATTGATCTTCAGCTGGTAGTTTTCCTCTTGAAGAGAACTAATATCCCGTAACAGCTTGGCCTTTTCACGTTCAAATTCATGTCTTGCCATTTCCAGTCCGGACGGCATTTCTTCTGAGAAAGGATTTTGGAAAATGTAATCTGTCGGCGAGATTTGTTGACTATTCACTCGTAGTTGTCTCCATATGTCATAATCTTGAGTGATAGTATCAGCATAGAGAGCTAACTCCATTAGGTAAATTTCCTTCCAAGATTTTGCAGTATCTCAGACTTTTTTTATGTAACCCTCACCTGTAAAGGCAAACTCAGACTGTGCCAATCCCCCGGTAGCTGGTATGAATTGTCGTGAAGCAAACTGCCTTTGAACCGTTAACGGAGCATATCCAACTCCTCCCCATAATCCGAGTAAAGGCACCCAATCTTGGCTTTCACACTTGTATAACAGAACCGAATGACGGATCCATGGTGCTCTCCAAGTTATATCTTCGGCGCGGAGGTTTTGAAAAATAGAAACCCAGTACTGTTCAGTGACATCCTTTGGCCAATCTTTCCCAAGGTAAGCTTCCAATGGAGAGAATATTTTTGAAAACATATGGAAAGGTGTGCGCTCCACTTTCCAGAAGTGGCTTAGAATCCAAACATTAAGTAACTACGCGCACCCGATAAAACGCCCTTCCCCTTTCCTCCTACAACTACTTAGAGATCTGAAAGTCTCGGCCAAGATAGTCGGGACGGGGTTGATTCCTTGCCTTAACTTTTCGAAGAAATCCACTATCGCAACTTCTATATGCCCGAGAACCTTTGGGAAGACGATCAATCCGTAAATGGCCAAAGCAAACAAATCCACTCTCTTCAAAACATCTGGATGGTTTTGAACTAAGTCTCACAGAGAGAACCACGGAACACAACTGACTTTGTTCTTTTACTTTATCTATTTTTTAGCCCATGTATCGGTCATTCCCGTCAACTTCATTAGCTTTTTCTTGAAGGTCATTGGTTTGGGCTCTTTCACATATATCTTGTTGAATTGTACATTGTCAACGCGAAGCAAGGCAGCATACTCTTCTATGGTCGGAGTCATATCTTCCTGATTGAAAGTGAAACATTGGTAAGCTGGGTCCCAGAATCGAATCATGGCTTGAATCAACTGTTCGTCTATGTTGGCAGCGATCAAGTGAGCTATATCCCTGTACTTTTCAGTGAAGATGCCCCTCGTGTCTGAATCCCAATGTTTCCAGATCCTAGTCAAGTCTTCGAGGTTATTCTGACGAGCATTCGAAGTCACATGCTCGGGAAGATTGGAGACACATCCTTCCTTTAAACTATCCCCTTTTGTTTTTTGGGTTTTCAAAGACCAGTCTCGGACTACGGCATTTTTCTCGGTTACTTGCGTAATTGACTCCTCCATCAGAAACTTATTTTTGGCAACCAATCTCTAATCAACACCTTCCTAACAAGATGCCTATGATGCATGATGAAAAATAAAATAAAGACAAATAACCTTGGTTAGTAATCACAACAAATATAAACGAAGAAAAAAGAAAAAACTATGGAAAATCTAACAAATTAAACTATCCAATTATGTATTTTGGTGAAACCGACCCACGTTTTTTTTGTTTTTTGCCCCATCATGCTTTTAAAACCTACCCCACATACTCATCAGATAATCTACCCGATCCAATTTATTAAACGGACCCGATTCCCTTGCATAAAAAGTGTAAATGTAAAAGAAATAAAAGGTGAGAGGCATTTCTCCCATGTACTTATTTTGGTGACTATTAAACGGGCGAAGGTTCGGTATGGCTCTAGTTAGGTGGCTCATACGGTTCACTATATGCGGTTTCGGTTCTAGAAAGGTACTCGAATTGTTCGTACTGTCATCTACTAAGATTAGTTCGGAGCCTCGGTCATTGCCCATCACAGGCTCACGAGTTCAATTCGAGGGATTACATTTACTTATGCCTATACGGAGGGACAAGTTAACTCACGAAAGCATAAGTCATATGTAACCCGAAAGTATTCACTAGCATGTGCGGAGGGACGAGTTAACTCACGAAGGCATAGCATTTACTTCCACTTAAATGGACGGAGCCCGGGTATAGAGCTCATGTTATGCAAAAATGCAAGTGCACGGTGTGTGGGGAGAAACTCACAAACCTTTTCATTTTTATTTTAAAACCAAAAAAAAAACTAAAACCGTAAAAACTTAGAGCTGAAAAACAAAAAGATAAAACAAGTTAGAAAAATATTTACAACATGATGCAAATGCATGACTTTTCAAAAAATTAAATTTAAGGATCACGATTAAAAATTAATTTGAACAATGAGTTTCAAAAATTTTGACAACACGCGTTTAATTCCAGACTTGACTCTCAAAAAAAGTCCCCAGCAGAGTCGCCAGCTGTAGCGACGTAAAATTTAGTACGGGCGCTAATTGAGGAAATTATTGAAAACAAAGTTTCAATTTTATTTAAAAAAGGGAGCCGCCACCGATCTTTTTTCTAGGTGCGATCGGACACCTAATAAATCCTCTTTTTTAAAAGAAAAATTATTTTTTGAATTTTTTTTTAAAAAAATGGCTGAGTTTAGGTCTATGTCAAAATTCCAGAGAAAAATAGGGTTCGGGAGTCGGTTACGCGCGAGGAAGGTATTAGCACCCTCACGACGCCCAAAATTGGTATCTCTTTAAACGCGCGTTGTCTTAATTTTCAAAAATACGAGTTCAATTTAATATTTAATCGTGGTCTGATTGAAACACGAGAATATTTTGAAAACACTAGAATTTTTTGAAAACTCGAGAATTTTTTTTGAAATCCGGGAATTTTTGAAAACACGAAAATTTTGAAACTCGAGAAATTTCTGAAAACAAGAAAATTTTTGAAAACATGAAAATTTTGAAACTCGAGAATTCTTTAAAGCCCGAGAATTTTTGAAAACACGAAAATTTTTGAAACATGAAATTTTTTTGAAAACACGAAAATTTTGATAAATTACATATTATCGTATTATATACATTTTAAAAAACAAATTTTGATAATTTAAAAATAACCACAAAAAATAATCATTTTATTTTAAAAACATGAAGGATTTTTTTTAAATTTTTTTTTTAAAAGGGCGTATCGTATTTAACACGAACCGATGATATTCACCCAACATAGCGATGAAATCAACGACTTAATATCAAACCGATTCGTTACCTTATTTATTAAAATTATTAAAATTACAACTAGAATGAATATGCTAATTTTTCTAAAAATTAAGAAAGAAAAGACATTTAAAAATACCAATAAAATTAAACACGAGATATCGTCGAAATACATGTATATAAATTTAAAATGGGTTATAAAAAGTTACCAAAAATTTGGGCTTGAAGAATGAGCTTTCTCCTTTTTCTTTTTTCTTTTTTTTTTTTTTTGAATTGAAGAATTGGGCCTACTCTTCTTTCTTTTTTTCTCTTTTCTGATGGGCTTTTGAGTTGGGCCCGGATTGGGCCTGCTGCTGGAGCTGGGCTGCACGGGTCGGGTCGAGTCGACCCGCTGTCTATTTTTTATTTTTTTTCCTTTTTCTTTTTTTCTTTCTTTTTTTCTTTCTTCTTCTTCTTCTTCTTCTTCTTCTTCTTCTTCTTCTTCTTTCTTCTTCTTCTTCTTCTCCAACCGCCACCGTCGACGCCTCCGTCTCCTCCGCCGGTGATACGCCTTCTCTCTCCCTCTTCTCTTCTTCTTTTTCTTCCTTCTTCTTTCCTCTCTTTTTCTCTTCTTTTTCTTTCTTTTTTTTTTCCTTTTTCGTGGGTGTTGTTCGAATGTTTTTTTTTGGGGGGGTTTCTTTTTCTTCTGATTTTTGGGGGGTAAGAGCCCATTTTATTGTTGTTTTTTGCAGGTAGCAGTTGAGGAGGGAGTGGCCACCTATGCTGGTGGCTGGAAAATCCGGGGAGTGGGTGCCCCAAATCATGTAATCTGCCAGAAGGACCAGATTGCAATCACAGCAAAACTTGTGGGGTTGAAACGTAATTTTGAGAAAGTATCAGGGTCAAAATGTAATTTTGAGAAAGATAAGGGGTTAAAACATAATTTTGGAAAGTTTAGAGGCTAAAGTGCAATTTAAGGAAAGTTCAGGGGTCAAAATGTAATTTTTATTTTTTGTATTTTTTTAATTTTTTTTAATTTTGAAAATTAAACACATAGTTGACTCGGACAAAATTTAGTGCTTACACCAACAATGTACGCAATATCCGGACGCGTACATACTTGAGCATACATTAAACTTCCAACAGCTGATGTATAGGGAATCTTTTGCATTTCCTGAATTTCAAAGTTACTTTTAGGGCATTAAGTAAGACTAAATTTGTCTCCTTTAGCGACAAGGATGTCACTTGGTCTACAACTCTGCATGCCAAATTTTTTTAGTACTTTATCGATATAGCTCTTTTGTGATAATCCAAGAATACCTCGAGATCGATCTCGATGTATTTGAATTCCTAAAACAAAATAGGCATCCCCAAGATCTTTCATCTCAAAATGCTTAGATAAAAACCTCTTGGTTTCGTGCAATAAGCCTATATCATTAGCGGCAAGCAAAATGTCATCAACATATAGAACCAGAAATATGTACTTACTCCCATTGAATTTGTGATACACACAATCATCAACAATATTCATCTCAAAACCGAACGAAACAATTATTTGATGAAACTTGTGGTACCATTTATGGGAAGCTTGTTTGAGTCCATAGATGGATTTTGTCAATTTGCAAATCATATTCTTTAAGTCTTCCGACCCAAAATTTTCTAGTTGCACCATATAAATTGTTTCTTCAATGTCACCATTAAGAAACGCAGTCTTAACATCCATCTAATGTAACTCAAGATCAAAATGAGCAACAAGCGTCATAATTATCCTGAAAAAGTCTTTCGATGAAACTGGAGAGAAAGTCTCTGTAAAATCAATATATTCTTTTTGAGTATATATTTTAGCTACAAGACGCGCCTTATACCTCTCCACATTACAATTTGCATCCCTCTTGGTTTTAAATATCCATTTACAACCAATTGGCTTTACACCTTCAGGTAATGGGACAAGTTCCCAAACTTTATTGTCTTGCATAGACTTATACTCATCTTTCATGGCATCAATCCACTTTTGAGAATTAGAACTTTTTATGGCCTGGTTAAAGTTGATTGGATCATCTTCCATCATTCCATTATCATCATCATGTTCTTGGAGAAATACAACATAATCATCTAGAATAACATTTCTCCTTTCTCTTGTGGACCTCCTTAATGGCACTTGTTCTTGAGGTTGTTGAGTTTGTTCTTTTGGAACAATTACCTCATCTTGAATGGGGAGTTGTTCAACATTGTCTTGTTGAGGTTCTGGATTCACTTATTGATCAATGATAGGTATCCTGAACATTGTCAAAAGTGATAGTAGGAACTGAGTTAGAATCCAATTCCTCCTCAAAAGCAATATCTCTAACCTTATTTCTCCCCCCAAACTCAACATCCTCAAAAAATGTTGCAGTTCCCGTCTAAAAAATATTCCTTATTATGGGATCACAAAACTTATAGCCCCTAGATCGTTCAGAATATCCAATAAAGTAGCTGATTACTGTTTTGGAGTCCAATTTCTTTTCATGTGGCCTATAAGGCCTTGCCTCAGCTGGACATCCCCAAATGTGAAAGTGCTTTAGACTAGGCTTTTGACCTGTCCAAAGCTCATAAGGTGTTTTTACAACTGTTTTATTAGGTACTCTATTCAGAATGTAAGCTGTTGTCTTTAATGCTTCTCCCCAGAGGGACTCGGGTAAGGTAGAATGAGCAATCATGCTCCTTACCACATCCTTAAGAGTTCTGTTTCGTCTTTCAACTACACTATTCATACTAGGTGATCCTGACATGGTGTACTGTGGAACAATATTGCATTCCTCTAGGAATTTTGTAAATGGTCCTGAACATTGTTCACCTGAGCCATTATATCTACCGTAGTACCCACCACCACGATCAGATTTGACGTTTTTAATCCTTTTGTTCAGTTGATTCTCAACTTCAGCTTTATAAGTTTTGAACATGTCCAAAGACTGAAATTTCTCATGAATGAGATATAGGTATCCATAACGTGAGTAATCGTCCATTAATGTTATGAAATATTGTTGACCATTCCAGGATGCCGTAGGGAATGACCCACAAATATCTGTGTGAATTAATTCTAAGACGTTTGAAGATCTGTTGGTACCCAATCTCTTGGTTTTGGTTTGTTTTCCCTTAATGCAATCGACACAGACATCAAAGTCTGTGAAGTCAAGGGACTCTAAAATACCATCAAACACAAGGCATTCAACTCTACCTTTTGAGATGTGACCTAAGCGCTTATGCCATAATGATGCTGAATTTTCCTTATTTAATTTGCATTTAATACCACGTGATTCCACATGCAAGGCTTCATTATAGGATGCAACTGTTTCTAGCAAATAAAGGTTGTCATAAGTATTTAAATAACCAGTTCCAATAACATTTGAATTTAAAGACAAACAATAATATCCAAATTTTTCCAACGAAGAAATAGAAACTAAATTTCGTCTAAGTGACGGTACAATAAAAGTATCTTTTAAATCCAAATAAAAACCAGTTCCTAATAACAACCTAAAATGCCCAATCGCTTCCACTTCTACCGATTTTTCATCGCCCACGAAGATGTGTCTTTCACCATTACTTGGCTTTCGATAACTCAGGCAACCCTCCATAGAAACACTTATGTGAGTAGTAGCACCAAAATCTATCCACCAAGTGTTTCTAGGTATTGAAGCTAAATTAATCTCAGAACAGACCAAATTAAGAATTATACTTTTCTTTGTACGCCAAGCATGATATTTTGTACAATCTTTCTTTACGTGTCCAGACTTGTTACAAAAGAAACAACTCTCTGTATCTTGTTGTTGTTTCTTTTGAGCTAGACCCTTAGTAGCTTCATTCTGCTATTTTCTTTTCTTACCCTTGTCTTTAGGGGCATTGGCCAAATGAGTACTTTCAGACTTATCATGCTTCAACCTTTCTTCCTCTTGCACACAATGAGAAATGAACTTATTTAGAGTCCATTTCTCCTTTTGATAGTTATAACTAATTTTAAATTGATTAAACTGTGCAGGAAGCGATACCAAAACCATAAGAACAAGCAATTCCTCAGAAAGCTCGATCTTAAGTGCCTTAAGTCTTGAAGCAGTATGGAACATCTCCATAATGTACTCCCTTACGTTTTCTTGACCCTTATACTTCATAGACATCAAAGAAGTCAGAAATGATGTCATCTCAACCTTATTGTTTTTAGCAAAACGTTTCTCAATTTCATCAAAGAAACCCTTGGCCTGAGTAATCTCTTCAGACTCTGTGCCTCTAAAGGCTTTTGGAATGATGTGTTTCATGATCATTAGACTCATGCGATTTGAACGATCCTACCTCTCAAAATCCCTCTTAACATCAGGGGTACTTTCCGCAGTGAGAGGTGTAGGTTGTTCTTCCCTTAATACAAGGTCTATGTCCATTGTAACATCCTGAATTTATGGGCTTGTGCATTTTGTGTGCTTAAAATATTAATTTGAGAGTTTGAGGTACAAATGGGGCTCAAATTGGGCTGAGGCCTTGTTTTAAATATTTTGTTTAGACACTCTAAGGGCTTAAATTGAAGTTGTAGTAGTTTAATTGACATATTGGGCTCGTGGCCCAGCAGCTAGGGGCACAGTAAGGTGAGCTATAAGTGGCGTCTCTAGTGCATGAGGAAGGCCCAAATTTTTGGTTGCTTGAAGCCCAAGTTATAGAGCTAGATTTCGGCACTTAATTGAGTAAGGGGGGACGGCACAAGGCTATTTTTTTGGGGGAATCTTATTATATTTATTTCATGTGGATAATAAGCAGATAAAGGCTATTATTTAGGGATTTAGTCTTTAAGGATAATAAGCAGATAAAGGCTATTTTTGAGGAGATAACAGATTAAGATAAGGGAAAAGGGATAGGAGCTATCATGTGTGGCAGTGTTGGCCGAAAATCAATCTCTGCTAAAGGGAGGAATCGGTTTTCTATATAAAGAGGGGGTGTGCCAAAATTTTGAAGCCTCTCTTTTATTTTATTTTCTCATCTTCTTCCTCTCAAAAGCCGAAAACCACCATCTTCTTCACCCTTTCTTCCTCTCTAAAATTTCCTGGTTGGCCGAATCTTTTAACCTCTATTGTTATTCTTCTTTTAATCCCTAAAAGCCGAAATCACATCTCTATTATTCTATTCTTCTCCTTAATATTCATTGGCCGAATCTCTCTTAGCCATCTCTTCAATTCGTATATCTTCTAAAAGCCGAAATTCTTAGATCTCACTTCTTGAAGTTGCCGAATTCTCTTCAAAGGAGTTTGCTTATGCCAAATCTTGAAGGGAACAATAGGTAAGTATTGATTTCGGGATTTCAATATTCTTCCGGCTTTTCAAAAGTCCTTAGTCGAATGGCTATTAGAAACTAATCTCTTATTTCACTCTTCTTTTTCGGCATTCCGGATTTGAAGAAGGAGGCCAATCGCATAGATCTCTAAGTTATAGAATCGTGTTACTTTCGGATTTCAAGGTAAGAGGATTTGTTTATTTATATATATAAAATCGGGTAGAATACTAACCATGGCCGAATATAGGAGAGGCCTATTTTCGCAATTGTTCCGCTTTTTAAGTAAGGCTATAGATTGAGGATAATAGATCCGTATAGCAAGGACATCGACTAAGAATATTGGATTTCGCAATATCGTGTGTAATTCTCCACACCATCTAGATCTGTTTGATTAATATATGAAAATAAGTATTACATGTTTTGTTAAATGCCAAACCCCAGCATATTGACGAGAACCCAAAGAGGGTAAAGCAAATCACCAGTTTAGTAAATGATCCGATTAAATGTTATAAGTATACTGATTTTATGTGATTGCATGGGTTGGGTTTGATGAAAGGAGGAAGTTATATGTTGTAACGGTTTTTACCGTGATCTGTTGTAGCGGTTCCTTACCGTGATCTGCTAGCGTAACCTGCGTGATTCATTGTAGTAGCTACGCCATGATCTGATGATGAGCAAAGACGATCGCCATCAAGGCGTGTAGCGGTGTGGGTTGATTGTAGAAATCCCCAATGGTGTGAATGGTCGTACGGGGCATGTAGCGGATGGACACCTAGGATATGGGTTGGGCTTTGCATATTATTTTTGTTACTTATATTTTGATTATTCTATTTTATGGGGCTAAAGCCCAAATCTAATGGTGCATGAGGGTTGCACACCGAGTCTCGCGACTCACCCTTTAATTTTAACCATCTCGTGTGACACTTAGGGCATCGACCAAGGCCGAGAGGAGAGCAAGGTGGCCATGCGACAGAGCTTTGAGAATTCAAAGAAAAGACTTAGTCTACTTTTTTTATTTTCATTTAATTAATGGGTTCAAATTTCCTTGTAATAAGGCCATGGGCCACTAGACTACCATTTATATCTTGGGATTTTGTTGGGCTTTTATTCTGGGTTTTAAGTTTTACGTATTCAATTAAGTTAAGATCGCATGAAATTTCGATTTTTATTTAAAATCTACCAAGATAATTGGTTACTTAATATTTTATACTTTAATGAATTATTAAGCTTTCAAATAAAGGTGTAAACCTAGTAATTGTTTTCCAAAATGCGACATGTTATGTAAAATCTCTTAAGTGACATACCGAGATCCGGTTGTAGCGTTTGGGCGGGTTTGGGGTGTTACAAATTGGTATCGAACCCGGTTCAAAACTCGGCTCTCTGGGGTTTTTGGGCTCAAAACGTTTTCTAAAGTTGGGTTTTGAAACATACATATTTATACAGTGCATTAGCTCAAAGATGGCACTGCTTTGCGTCTCGCCCAAGTCCGCTGTAAGTATTCTCAACCATTATGTGATATAATATATGTGGGCTTGATGGGCTTTATGGGACGTAGATTAGTTAGATTAGAACTTGATGGACTTTAGGCCTAGCTGAAACAACTCTTAAAATCTCATAAGACTTAACTTCACTAAACAAACCCGTGAACGAGCGACAAGACTAGGGTGTGGTAAGAGCATACGCATGTCTACGATTGGATCCTAAGAGCTCGGTATTTAAGCGGTCCTAGTGACTCACCTCCTCTTCACTGAATCCTACCCAGTGCGTAGTGACTGCTCACCTTAGCCAAGTTAGGGTGTGGCAATGGGCATACGCATGTCTAGGAGTGGATTCAGGAGAGCTTGGTACTTAAGCAGCCCTAGCGACTCACCTCCTCTTCACTAGAATCCTACAGTGCGTGGTGACTATTCACCCTAGTTACGAGGACTTGTTGATGGGCTAAACCTTATAATTAAAACCCGAAAGGACCAAACCACCCTAGTTTGAAAAAAAAAAAAAGAAAAAATTTCTCAAGTTTTGCAAAATTTTCAAAATACGTTTGATTTGTGAAAACTACCAACCAGCCATGAATTTGTAAAATACCTATGTTTTGAAATTTTACCCGAAAATCTCATGTTTATAAGAGTAACCCGGACCATGAAACTAGATTTTTCCCCAAAGTACCCTATTTGAAAAGAAATAAAAATAATAACAACAACATCGAAATATCCCTGGTTAGAAAAAATTACCAACCTACCCTCATTTTGTCAAATGACCAAAATACCCCTGGTTTGTACAATTACCAAATTACCCCTGATTTGCAAAATTACTAAATTGCCCCTGATTGCAAAATTACTAAAATACCCCCGGATTTTAAAATTATCGAAATACCCTTAGATTTCAAAATTATCGAAATACCCCCAGATTGTAAAATTACCAGAATACCCTCACTTCACGAAATCAACAAGGAACTTTATTATGAAAAATTACGAAAATACCCCTGTAGGATGAAATTACGAAAATACCCCTGGGTAGTGAATCAACGAAAACACCTTTACGTGAAGAATGTAAGTGCTTGGATGATTTTTGTATGATGTATGTGTTTTATTTTAGTTAGAGGTTACAAACTTGAGATCATTTGATTGTGAATGCGAATTCGAAAGAACCACTCTTAAAACTATTATTCATAAGACTGTTAGTGGTTAACTAGTGAAAGAAAACTAATAATCCATAAAATTCTTAATCAGATAAACGCCAATCGGAGGAATGAGTACAAGGGGACGAGGACACTCTAGATGTGAATATCGGTGCGTACTCTACCATAGAATACTAAGTGTTTATTTTGGGTTTAGTATTGGAGTGCGCAGCGAAAGCATGGTAGTGAGACTTAGGTGGTATGATTAATAGTTAGTTGGAAATTTCGAGGACGAAATTTCTTTAAGGGGGTAGAACTGTAACATCCTGAATTTATGGGCTTGTGCATTTTGTGTGCTTAAAATATTAATTTGAGAGTTTGAGGTACAAATGGGGCTCAAATTGGGCTGAGGCCTTGTTTTAAATATTTTGTTTAGACACGCTAAGGGCTTAAATTGAAGTTGTAGTAGTTTAATTGACATATTGGGCTTGTGGCCCAGCAGCTAGGGGCACAATAAGGTGAGCTATAAGTGGCGTCACTAGTGCATGAGGAAGGCCCAAATTTTTGGTTGCTTGAAGCCCAAGTTATAGGGCTAGATTTCGGCACTTAATTGAGTAAGGGGGGACGGCACAAGGCTATTTTTTTGGGAATCTTATTATATTTATTTCATGTGGATAATAAGCGATAAAGGCTATTATTTAGGGATTTAGTCTTTAAGGATAATAAGCGATAAAGGCTATTTTTGAGGAGATAATGATTAAGATAAGGGAAAAGGGGTAGGAGCTATCATGTGTGGCGTTGTTGGCGAAAATCAATCTCTGCTAAAGGGAGGAATCGGTTTTCTATATAAAGAAGGGGTGTGCCAAATTTTGAAGCCTCTCTTTTATTTTCTTTTCTCATCTTCTTCTTCTCAAAAGCCGAAAACCACCATCTTCTTCACCCTTTCTTCCTCTCTAAAATTTCCTGGTTGGCCAAATCTTTTAACCTCTATTGTTATTCTTCTTTTAATCCCTAAAAGCCGAAATCACATCTCTATTATTCTATTCTTCTCCTTAATATTCATTGGCCGAATCTCTCTTAGCCATCTCTTCAATTCGTACATCTTCTAAAAGCCAAAATTCTTAGATCTCACTTCCTGAAGTTGCCGAATTCTCTTCAAAGGAGTTTGCTTGTGCCGAATCTTGAAGGAAACAATAGGTAAGTATTGATTTCGGGATTTCAATGTTCTTCCGACTTTTCAAAAGTCCTTAGTCGAATGGCTATTAGAAACTAATCTCTTATTTCACTCTTCTTTTCGGCATTCCGGGATTTGAAGAAGGAGGCCAATCGCATAGATCTCTAAGTTATAGAATCGTGTTACTTTCGAGATTTCAAGGTAAGAGGATTTGTTTATTTATATATATAAAATCGGGTAGAATACTAACCATGGCCGAATATAGGAGAGGCCTATTTTCGCAATTGTTTGACTTTTAAGCAAGGCTATAGATTGAGGATAATAGATCCGGATAGCAAGGACATCGACTAAGAATATTGGATTTCGCAATATCGGTGTGTAATTCTCCACACCATCTAGATCTGTTTGATTAATATATGAAAATAAGTATTACATGTTTTGTTAAATGCGAAACCCCAGTATATTGACGGAACCCAAAGAGGGTTAAGCAAATCACCAGGTTAGTAAATGATCCGATTAAATGTTATAAGTATACCGATTTTATGTGATTGCATGGGTTGGGTTTGATGAAAGGAGGAAGTTATATGTTGTAGCGGTTTTTACCGTGATTTGTTGTAGCGGTTCCTTACCGTGATCTGCATGTAGCGCATTCTCTGCCGTGATCTCGCTGTAGTGGCTACGGCCATGATCCGATGATGAGCGATCGATCGCCATCAAGGCGTGTAGCGGTGTGGGTTGATTGTAGAAATCCCTAATGGTGTGAATGGTCGATGCGGGGCGTGTAGCGGATGGACACCTAGGATATGGGTTGGGCTTTGCATATTATTTTTGTTACTTATATTTTGATTATTCTGCTTTATGGGGCTAAAGCCCAAATCTAATGGTGCATGAGGGTTGCACACCGAGTCTCGCGACTCACCCTTTAATTTTAACCATCTCGGGTGACACTTAGGGCATCGGACCGGTGCGAGAGGAGAGCAAGGTGGCCATGCGATGAGCTTTGAGAATTCAAAAAAAAGACTTAGTCTACTTTTTTTATTTTCATTTAATTAATGGGTTCAAATTTCCTTGTAATAAGGCCATGGGCCACTAGACTACCATTTATATCTTGGGATTTTGTTGGGTTTTATTCTGGGTTTTAAGTTTTACGTTTTCAATTAAGTTAAGATCGCATAAAATTTCGGTTTTATTTAAAATCTACCAAGATAATTGGTTACTTAATATTTTATACTTTAATGAATTATTAAGCTTT
Source organism: Gossypium sturtianum (assembly GCA_025698515.1). Lineage (NCBI taxonomy): Eukaryota > Viridiplantae > Streptophyta > Magnoliopsida > Malvales > Malvaceae > Gossypium > Gossypium sturtianum. The sequence continues at coordinate 10,712,211 of CM046952.1, read as the reverse complement.
CAAATAAAGGTGTAAACCTAGTAATTGTTTTCCAAAATGCGACATGTTATGTAAAATCTCTTAAGTGACATACCAGATCCGGTTGTAGCGTTTGGGCCGGGTTTGGGGTGTTACATCCATACATCCAAGCATTATAAGTAAATGCCTTTTCCATTCCTTAAAATTAGTCTCATTAAGCATGGGTATAGAATTTATATTAACAGATATTGTGGCAGCAGAAGATGAATTAGCTGAATACATAACAAATAAAAACAAGCTCACATCAATAATCATAAGTAAACAATAAATTCAAGATAATGGCTAATCCCTTCTCAAGATACCAAGCACAACATTAATATCAAGTCTTTTTGGATAGTAATATTAATAGTAAGCGATACTCTTGTTGTAGCAATCATACATTGACAATAAATAATGTCAAACAATTAATTAATCTTTGGATTAATTTATTGCTTACATAAAATACCTTATAATTGTCACACATTTATCACCATAGATGTCGCTGAAATTCTGCCAAATATTAACTTACCTTTGAGTCAATCGATAAACGCATGAATCACAAAAACATATAATCATCTTGATATTTCAAATAAACTAATCTACACAAAAGAGGTCACTTTGGCGGTATTTTGTTTCAACTAATCTATTTTAAATATTAGACATCCTTAATTAAAAGCCAAAATCTGAATTTATTTATTTCAAAATATTTACCATAATCTTATCTTTAAATCAAATTAAAAGAAAAACATATATATTTATATAATTTTCCAAAACAACATATATTAAACCAATCAAAACATGCATATATATTATATATTTATATATATAAACGAAACATATATATATTAATCAATTTTTATACTTTCAATTTTTTTTTCTTTTTTTTAATTAAATGTCGCTTTTTTATTAAATGCCTTATATGATTTAAAAATATTAATAATAATAACTACATGTTTTGCAAATATATATATGCATATATACATACAGCAAATCGAAGCATAAATTAGAAAACACAAAACAAAACAAAACCTGATTGATACATATAGCAAAAGCACCAACTTTAACCTTCATGCGACTGACGAATTAAAATACAGATCGCACAATCACCGAAATCACCCAAATTAAAAAATTAAAACAAAATCTTAAAAATTTTAATATGAATTCAAGATAATCAAGATCTAAAAAAAAATACTTTAATATAAATCTTCAAAGATTAACATATATATCCGAAAGATAAAACCCATAAAATTTCATGAATCAATCATTCAAATGAAGAACCTTAATCAATTCCCAATTATTCGATATGACGAGGCTCTGATTTCACTTGTTAGAATTATTAATTAAGATATGATATAAACTTAATAAATCATAAATCAGGATCTTTCATGTCAAATCATCAAGAACAAAACAAGAATAAAATTAAATACGGAAGCGTACCTGAATCCATGAATTCCTTGAAGTTTTTTTCCGGATCTTGAGAATTTGATTTTCCAAATTAGCACACAAGAAATTCAAAGAAAATTTGCTCTCTTTTTCCTAAGGATGGGATATTAGAAAAGATATCTTGTGTATAATTTGGGGACCATAACCCTAATATTTATAACATTGGCATATTAGTTCTAATTCCTAATTAGCCCATCATTAATTAGAATTTGATTAGAACTCAATTACTAGAGTATTTACACATATTTGACCCATACTTTATTTAATAATTAAAGCCCAATAAAAATCTAACCAAATTAGATCACTTTTAATTTGGGCCAACCTATCATGATAGCAAATAATAACATGTAATTACCTTTTATTATATATGTGATATCCATATTTTCCAACAATAGCATCGCTACCAATAGTTGCATATTAGGGGCAAAATAATTATTCTAGATCTTCATCTCATTGCTATTAATTTGTGTTACTGTTTTTAACTTGTTTCGTATATTTCTTTGCATTCAATCAAATTTTTCTTAGATTTACTTCCTAAGTTGCCAATTGTTAATTTTGTAAATTATTATTTTAAAATCAGTTCATGTAGAGACGATAACTCTAGTATTACTACTATATTACTTGCTAGCAATTGTGTACACTTGCACATCATAAGAAAATTCGCAACAAGTTTTTTTTTCTGTCGTTGATGGGGATTGATTTAGTCGCTATTTGTGAAATTAATTATCTTGCAATTTGGTTTACTTTTCTTTTGTTCTTACTTTATTAATTTTCGTGATTATTTAGGTGATAACTGTTTATGAACGAGGACCACGATCTTGAATTACTTTCGTTTGATTCTAAAATTGAGCGTACTTTTCGAATGAAGAGAAGAGAACAAGTAACTTAGAGACAAGTAGTAGTAATGGTGTAACAGCCTGGTTTAGATCCTAGTCGGAACAGTGGTTTTGGGACCACGAATCTGAGGTCGGAAAAATATTTTAATATTATTTTAGATGTTTATAATATGTGATTGAACATGTGTGAAAATTTGGTGTGAAAATTTTATCGTTTATGTGTCGAATTATGAAAAAGGACTTAATCGCATAAAATGCAAAAGCTGTGTGCTGAATGTTAAAGTGTTAATTTGACATGGCTTACTTAAATGGGAGTCCTTATGTTGCTATTATTCCATGTGTTAAATGGATGGACAAAAATGGGTTTTAGTTAATGGAATTTTAAGGATATTAATAAGGTTATACTGGTAAAATGATAATTAATATATGTTAAAATAAAACAAATAAGAAAATAAGCTCCATTATCATCATCCTTTGCCGAAATTATCAAGAAAAGAAAAGAAGAAGAACAAGTTAGGGTTCAGCACATTTTTGGGTTGGATTGAGGTATGTTTTGACTTGGTTTTTGATAATTTCTACGTTTTTGTGATCGTTGCTTTGAGTTCTTCAAAACCCATGCTTTAATTTTAGAAATTGATGGTGATTTTGAGATATTCCATTGATGAATGTTTGAGTTTTGTGATAGTTGATGATGGAATATGAAAGATATGTGAAAGATTAACATGTTTTGTCTTTGAGTTTTTGGTGAAATTGAGTAATTTTGACTAAATTGTGAAAATAATATTTTGAGGGACTAAAATGTGAAATAAATGAAATATATGGGCTTGTATGAGACTAAGGAGAATTCGGCCTAAGCATGGTGTAGTAAAATTTTGTATATTTGATGATTTTATGAAATAGGGACTAAAGTGTCGAAATGTGAAAATGTGAGGGCTATTTTGTAAAATGCCCTAAATATGTGTGTTTGGACTAAATTGAATGAATTGGTGATTAAATGAGCTAAATTTGAACATGTATAGACCAAGAAAGGAGAGATTCGGATCGAGATCGAGGCAAAGACAAAGTAGTCGATTAATCGGCTAGTCTCGGTATTTCGACATCCGAGGTAAGTTCGGATATAATACGTGTTCTTAAATTATGTTTAAATGCTATGAAATGAATAGTTATGTGATTATTTGATTAGTAATTCTATGTGTGGAATCGAGTTAGATGGCACTAAGTGTGCGTATTTAGAAATGAGACCGAGATGATTAGCACTGTGTGTGCGATACCGAATTAAGTTCGGTTTTATATTATGGCACTAAGTGTGTGATGTTATTTAAGCTTCGGCTATGAAATGGGGCACTAAGTGTGCGATTGTGTAACATCCTAGGAAGGGCCTATGCATTTTTCAGATCAATTGTATGAAATGACAAGTCTTCAGTATTATGAATAAATTTTTGATACTTTTGGAAACCTAGAAATGAATGAAAATGGAAATGGAAATGAAAATGAAAATGAAAATGGAGATGGAAATGAAAACGGAAATGGAAATGGACATTTTTGGAAACTTAGACATTTTTGGAAACCTAAACATTTTTGGAAATGATCCAAAAATGGAAACTTGAACATTTCGGGAAACTTGGATATATGAGAGAAATAAAGGAGTTTTATTCACATAAATATGTGAATAATAAGAGAGAAATAAAGGAGTTTTATTCACATAAATATGTGAATAATAAGAGATAAATAAATGAGTTTTATTCACATAAATATGTGAATAATAAGAGATAAATAAAGGATTATTTTCTAATGAGATAATTGAGGAGATAATTGATGGATTAAAGGCTTTTATCTTTTAAATAAAAGAGATAATATTATCAAAAGAGGAGTGGTGGCCAAGTAAAGGACTCCTAGGCTGATAACTTTGGCTATAAAAGGAGGACAGGAGGGCTACTCATCAACATTTGCTCCTCTTCCTCTCTCGAAAATTCTCCTAGGCAAACCCCTCTCTGCGAATTTTCATTAAGCAAAAATCACTCTCTTTTTCTTCTATTTTCTTCTCCGTTCTACTGTTAAGCTGAATCTTTGTGGATTCTAAGAAAGAGGGCAATCATCCACAACATCAAAAGGGGATCTTTCGGGAAATCTAAGGATCTAAGGTAAGGATTATAAATATAAATATGCGGTTAAAGATTATGATTCACGTTTTCAAAGTTAGATCTAATCTAACACGAAGTTATAGGATTTCAACAGGCTTATAAAGGAATCCTCTTCAGATTTGGAATCCCATCATAAGGTAAGGGATATTCGGCCAAGGCATAATTTGTTTAAGTGTTTTCCATTATTTCAAAAACCGAAAACTGACATGGTTACATACCTAGTATTAGCCGATTTCAAGGAAGAGGAATTCTAGCAATCATTGGGACTTGATTAAATCAATTCGGCAACTAGGTAAGTAATTCTACTTCTAGTAGGATTTGGTTTTAAGACCAAATAGGTTTATTTATATGTTTTAATTAATGGCCGAATATAGGAGTGAAAGATCTAGATCGGTAGATCGCTCTCTGAAAATTCACGGAAGCTATTAAGCGAAAAAGGTGTGTACTCTTACTAACTTTCAATAAATTGCATGGCAATCATTAAATATATAAATATGTAACACAGTATGTGAATGTGGCTAAGCACCACAAATGTGGTAAGGAGTACCAGTGCACGTTTCATACTTTTGATAGGATTGTGAATGTGATATATTTTGAACATGTGATTAGTAACATGAATGAAAATTAAGTATGTGAAATATGTTATGAAATAATTGGGGCATTCGGGATATTTGTGGAGGAAGAAAGTGAAGGTGATGACTACGGTCTCACCAACGTAAAGTGGTGACTACGGTCACATAAAGTGAAAAGTGGTAACTTCGGTTACATCTAGTGAATACAGATGTCTAATGACACAACATAAGTGGGCGATGAGCACGTCGATCGCAGCGATCGCCTTCGATGGTGTGTAGCGGATGGAGGGTCGACTTAGTAGTCCCCGCGATTATGCAAGTTGAAAGTACGGGTGGTGTGTAGCGGATGGACAAATAGGTTTGGATTTGGGTTGCATCATCCTTTATTTTGTATGAACATGATATTGATATGACTTGTATGCCTGATTTGTTGGAAATTAGTACTATGTACACATTGAGTCTGTTGACTCACCCGTTGAGGAATTATTTTTCGTGTGATGAGCGGTAATGGACCGGTCGGCAGGAGCTAAAGGTGGCCATGCATCGCTTGAAGAAATTATTTGGAATTTGGACTTTATGAAATTTTAGTACTTTATTTTGGGTTTGAATGATGTAATAAGGCCATAAGGCCCAGTTGGATTTTCTTTATTCTGTTTATTTTTATTTAAATATGATACAAATTATGTTTGATTAAAGATAAGTAAATTTATTTCTTTTAAAATAATAAACCCAAAAATTATTTTGTCACCTTATTTAAGTTGGATTTCGAATTTATTAAATAGGTTTCAAATTAAGCCAACCTAAAACAATTTTTTTAAAATTACACAAATTTTCTCTAAGTCATTTAGAACATTGAAAACCGATTTATTTAAGGAACATACCAGATCCGGTTCAAGCTCGTGGGCCGGGTGTGGGGTGTTTCATTGATATCGAGCCCGTTTAAACTCTCGGCTGTGGGCTCGGGCCCAAAACGTTTTCAATTCGAGCCCAAATGAATTTCTTTGAAATAAGCGGGTTTTATGGCATGGCACCTAAGTCTCCGACCCACAGATCCACCAGTAAGTACCTTTAACCATCTGTGTGATTATGTGAATTATGAATTGTAAAAGGGTAGCAAAGGCATGGAACGTAGAATAGTGTGATAGGAACTTGAACCCTAGGATTAGACTACTCAAACACTTGAAACTCATAAGACTTAATGAACTTAACAAACCTATGACTAAGTTATTAAGCTAGGGTGTGGCAACCCCCTCAGATGCGCATGTCTAGGATTGGATCCTAAGAGCACAGGTATTTAAGCGATCCGCGTGACTCACATCCTCTTCATCCGAATCCTGCTCAGTGCGTAGCTTTGGTTCACCCCGACCAAGAGGGCTCGGTCATAGGCTAAACACAAAGAATAAAACCCGAAAGGGACTTAGCGTTTTTTCTTTTAAAAAAATGTATAACCAAAATTTAGTTTTAAAACTCTTAGAAACTTATGAGAACTATTTTACAACATTTTCTTCTAAAAAAAAAAAAAAATACCCTTGGTTTATAAAATGACCAAACCACCCATAGTTTTAACAAAATTTCATTACTTTATCAAATGTTCAAAAAACCCTAATTTGTAAAATATCAAACTATCTTGATTTTGGAAAATTACAAAATTGCTCTAACTTACAAAATTACCAAAACGACCACTGATTTCCAAAATTTTTACAATATCATTGCTTTGAAAAGTGTAACTCTCAAAGGAACCCTCAATGTTTTACAATCTTGGAAAATATCCTAACTAACTTAATAAATTTTACAAATTTACCCTGATTCTTGGAAAAATTATCAAAATACCCCGAGATCAAAAATTACCAAATACCCCCTGGATTTCAAAATTCTTCCAAAATTTCCCGGAACTTTAGAAGTACCAAAATACTTTCGTCAAAATCACCAGGAACTTTTTATTTTTGAAAATTTACGAAAATACCCTCAGTAGGATAAAATTACGAAAATGCCACTAGGTAGTGGAAAAGCAAAATAACGAAAACAACAACAAGAATTACAATGTTTCTTTGAATGAACGAAAGTTCATATTTGTTGATGGATGAATGAATGAATGCAAGATCATGCATGTATGAATACGAAAGAACCACTCTTAAACTCTTCTTCATAAGATATCATCGCATGGGTAATAAGTGAAACAAGAATACTAATACATAAAATTCCTTAATCGGATCTCGTTGATAATGAGCTCAAGAGGATGTGGTCGTCGTGGAAGAGGTAGAGGAAGGATGATCATTAGATCGGGACAAGGTTACGACAATGAGATACCACCACCACCATCACCCCAAATTGTCAATGTTGAGCGAAGAGCTCGCATGAGGAAGATGCCGTGTCGCGCGGTCATCTTTGCGAGTTTTGGAATTGGTGGCTGGTGCGAGAAACAATTCAGAAATCGTAAGTCCAGTACTGAGCGGCTCCGTGCTAATGGAGCTGAAATGTTTAGAGGAGTATCGGGAGTGGCACCCGATACCGAGTCTTGGTTGGAAGCAATCGAGCGCATCATGGATGAGCTCGACTTGACCCCGAGGAGAAGTTGAAAGGGATGACGGCACCTTTATTCTGCGATGAAGCGTATCAATGGTGGTTAACCGTTCGGGGCGGTGCCACGGCGGAAGATCGACACGGGAATATGCTAAGGAAGCATTTCGGAAGAAGTATGTGGGAACGGTATATAGATGAGCAAAGGAAGGCTTTTACGGGGTTGGTACAAGGAAGTAAGTCCATCACCCAGAATATGAAGCGGAATTCTTGAGGTTGAGCCGATATGCCCGAGGAGTAGTGGCGATCGAGCATGAACGCAACGTGTGTTCGTTTGAGGACGGACTTAGGGACGATTTGAGACTTTTGATAGCACCACATCGGAGCGGGAATTCTCTGCCTTGGTGGAAAAGGCTAAAGTGGTGAGGAATTAAGGGCGCCACCAAGCGGTGTGGGAGAAATAAGCCCAAAAGAGGTTTTGGGCCATCCGGAAAAGGCCACAAGAGGCCTAGAGTTGACAGCCACAAAGTCAACAGGTGAGTGCAGTGGCAATTTCGCCCTTGTGAACATTGTGGAAGGAAGCACGGGGAGAGTGTTGGAAAAAGGCGGGACGATGTCTCAAGTGTGGGTCCAAGGACCATATGATTAAGGATTGCCCCAAGCTATTAGATGAGAGCCAACCAGCACTCGAGAAAATGCTAACCAGCCGGGTAGAGCGGACAGCGACCTCAAAGAGGTCGTGGGTCGGCCAACAGAGGTAGTGGCGAGGCCGTGGAGCTCGGGTCGAGGTGCAGCTAACGCCAAGCAAGGCAACCGGGTTTGGTTTACGCGGTTCGCCGGAGGGAAGAGGGAGACGCGCCGATGTTATAACCGAGTGCGTTCTTTATTCATGACAAACCCTATTTTACTCTTATTGATGTGGGCTCAACTCATTCCTATGTTGCATGTAGTGTGGTTGAAACACTAGGCCTAGACTCGAACTTTCTCGATAGGCGGATAAGCGTAGTAAGCCCTTTAGGCCAAACGGTGAGGATAGATAGGATCTTTCGGAATGTACCCCTAGAGATTCGGGAGCGAACTTTCTGGTGACTTAATGGAATTACCCTTCGGAGAGTTTGAGCTTATACTTGGAATGGATTGGCTAGTAGAGCATCGAGCCGTGTTGGATTGTGCGGCTAAACGTATGGAACTAAGAACCCCGGAAGATGAGGTAGTAGTGATGATCGGAGAAAGGAGGAACTACTTGTCTAACGTAGTTTCGGACCTTTGAAGGCCGAGAAAATGGTTAAGAAATGATGTAAGGCATTCTTAGCCTTCGTGAGTGCGTTAAGAGGAGAAGAGGAAGGTGTCAAGGAGTTAGAAACGATGAAGGATTTTGAGGATGTATTTCCGAGGAGTTGCCGGAATACCCCGATAGAGAAGTGGAATTTGGAATAGATTTGCTACCGAGGAGCAGCTCCTGTGTCAATCGCTCCCTACCGAATGGCACCAAAGGAGTTAGTGGAGCTCAAGGCTCAAATCCAAGAGTTGTTGGATCGTGGGTTCATTCGACCCGGTGTGTCTCCGTGGGGAGCACCGGTTCTCTTTGTGAAGAAGAAGGATGGAACTATGCGGATGTGCATAGATTATCGTCGATTGAACAAACCGACCATCAAGAACAAGTATCCTTTGCCAAGGATAGATGACTTGTTCGACCAACCGAAAGAGCAACATTGTGTTCTCAAAGATCGACTTAAGGTCGGGTATCATCAATCGAAAGTGAAGGAGGTGATATTCATAAGACCGCTTTTAGGACAAGGTACGGTCATTTTGAATTTGTGGTGATGCCGTTTGGGTTGTGAACGCACCGGCGTTCATGGATATGATGAATAGGGTTTTCCAACCCTACTTGGATAGATTCGTCGTGGTGTTCATCGGCGACATTTTGGTGTATTCCAAGACGGAGGAGGAGCACGATGAGCATCTCCGAGTTGTGTTAGAAGTGTTAAGGAAAAGAAGCTTTATGCCAAATTCAGCAAGTGCGAATTTTGGCTCAAGGAAGTGGCGTTCCTAGGACATGTGGTATCCGCAGAAGGAATAAGAGTGGATCCTAGGAAGATCGAAGCGATGTTGGATTGGAAACCACCTAGGTCGGTGGCTGAAATCGAAGTTTCTTAGGCTTGGCGAGGCTATTACTGAAAGGTTCGTGGAAGGATTCTCGTCAATAGCCGCACCTTTGACAAAGTTACTAAGGAAGGAAGTACCGTTTGTATGGACGGATAAGCAACAGGAGAGCTTGAAAAGCTTAAAAGGTCTTGTGAAAGCTCGGTGTTAATTCAGTGAGGCGGTAAGGACTTCGTAGTATATTGTGATGCTTCGCACGAGGTTAGAAATTTGTGTGCTAATGCAGAGAAGGAAAGGTAGTCGCTTATGCTTCTCGACGCGGTTAAGGCCGCATGAGGTGAACTACCCAACTCATGACTTGGAACTTCGCGGCGGTGGTTTTTCGCCTCAAAGTTTGGAGGCACTACCTTTATGGAGAAAGGTCGATAATTTACACGGACCACAAAAGCCTTAAGTATTTGTTGACTCGGAAGGAGTTGAACTTGAGGCAACGAAGGTGGGTGGAGTTATTAAAAGATTATGACTGTTCGATAGAATACCATCCGGGCAAGGCGAATGTGGTAGCCGACGCCTAAGTAGGAAGGTTGTGTCGGATTTAAGGGCTTTGTTCGCTCACTTAAGTTTGTATGATGACGGAAGCTTTGTTGGCGAGTTACAAGTCAAGCCAACTTTGGTGAAGGAGGTGAAAGAGGGACAGGTTGGCGGATAAGGACTTAAGTACTAAGTTACAACAAAGTGCGGCAAGGAGGATTAAAGGATTATGGCGTCAATGATGAAGAGAGTGCTTGTGCTACAAGGAAAAGGTTTGTATGCCGAGGATAAGGAGTTGAGACAAAGGGTTCTTCGGGAGCGCATGGTAGTCCTTATGCTATGCATCCCGGAGGCATCAAGTCAGTATAGAGATCTAAGGGAACAATTTTGGTGGTCGGACACAAAGCGAGAGGTGATCAATTTGTGGGGAAATGTTTGACATGTCGACAAAAGTAAAGGTGAACACCAAGTCCCATCGAGATTGCTTCAACCAATTGAGATTCCCCAATGGAAGTGGGAAAGAATTACCATGGACTTAGTTAGTGGGCTTCCCTTACGCCCACTATGAAGGACTCGGTATGGGTGATAGTGGACCGTTTGACCAAGTCCGCACATTTTATCCTGTGAGGATCGACTATTCCCTTCAAAAGTTAGCCAAGTTATATGTGGCGGAGATCGTGAGGCTACACGGGTACCGATGTCGATCATCTCGATAGAGACCCAAGGTTTACGTCTCGATTTTGGAAAGCACTTCATCAAGCATTAGGCACTAAGCTAGACTTCACTACGGCTTTTCATCCACAATCGACGGGCGATCTGAGCAGGTTATACAAGTGTTGGAAGATATGCTAAGAGGTGTGTGATGGATTTCAGGAAGTTGGGAAGATTACTTGCCTCTAGCCGAGTTCGCCTACAACAACAGCTATCGAGGCAAGCATTCGGATGGCACCATCACGAAGCATTGTATGGAAGGAAATGTAGAACACCAACTTGTTGGACCGAGTTAGGAGAACGCCGCGTTTTGGGTCCAGAGTTAGTGGCGGAAACCGAGGAGAAGGTGGAATTAATTCGGGCGCGGTTGAAAGAAGCTTCCGATGAAGCGTAAGTCGACGCAGCACCTTAAGAGGAAAGAAATTGAGTTTGAAGTAGGAGACCAAGTGTTTCTAAAGGTCTCACCTTGGAAGAAGGTAATGAGGTTCGGTCGAAAAGGAAGTTAAGCCCAAGGTTTATAGGGCCTTATCAAGTATTGAAGCGAATTGGGCGATGGCATACCAATTAGAGTTGCCACCAGAATGAAGCGGATGCACGGCGTATTTCATGTATCCATGCTACGTCGCTATCGATCGGATCCGTCGCATGTGGTATCTGTTGAAGAAGTGGAGCTAAGGCCAGACTTATCCTACGAGGAAGAACCGATTCGGATCTTGGAACGTGATGTGAAAGTACTACGAATGAAGTCGGTGCCTTTAGTCAAGGTGTTATGGCGCAATCATGGATCGGAAGAAGCTTCGTGGGAGCGGAAGAGACAATGCGACAAAGAATACCCTCAATCTGTTTAGTTAGGAAATTTCGAGGACGAAATTTTATTTAAGGGGGTAGAAGCTGTAACATCCTAGGAAGGGCCTATGCATTTTTCGGATCAATTGTATGAAATGACAAGTCTTGATATTATGAATAAATTTTTGATACTTTTGGAAACCTAGAAATGAATGAAAATGGAAATGGAAATGAAAATGGAAATGAAAATGGAGATGGAAATGAAAATGGAAATGGAAATGGACATTTTGGAAACTTAGACATTTTGGAAACCTAAACATTTTTGGAAATAATCCAAAAATGGAAACTTGAACATTTAGGGAAACTTGGATATATGAGAGAAATAAAGGAGTTTTATTCACATAAATATGTGAATAATAAGAGATAAATAAAGGAGTTTTATTCACATAAATATGTGAATAATAAGAGAGAAATAAAGGAGTTTTATTCACATAAATATGTGAATAATAAGAGATAAATAAAGGAGTTTTATTCACATAAATATGTGAATAATAAGAGATAAATAAAGGATTATTTTCTAATGAGATAATTGAGGAGATAATTGATGGATTAAAGGCTTTTATCTTTTAAATAAAAGAGATAATATTATCAAAAAGAGGAGTGGTGGCCAAGTAAAGGACTCCTAGGTGATAACTTTGGCTATAAAAGGAGGACAGGAGGGGCTACTCATCAACATTTGCTCCCTCTTCCTCTCTGCCGAAATTCTCCTAGGCAAAACCCCTCTCTGCGAATTTTCATTAAGCAAAAATCCTCTCTTTTTTCTTCTATTTTCTTCTCCGTTCTCTTTGTTAAAAATTTGAATCTTTGTGGATTCTAAGAAAGAGGGCAATCATCCACAACATCAAAGGGGATCTTTCGGAAATCTAAGGATCTAAGGTAAGGATTATAAATATAAATATGCGGTTAAAGATTATGATTCACGTTTTCAAAGTTAGATCTAATCTAACACGAAGTTATAGGATTTCAACGAGGCTTATAAAGGAATCCTCTTGATTTGGAATCCCATCATAAGGTAAGGGATATTCGGCCAAGGCATAATTTGTTTAAGTGTTTTCCATTATTTCAAAACCGAAAACGACATGGTTACATACCTAGTATTAGCCGATTTCAAGGAAGAGGAATTCTAGCAACTCATTGGGACTTGATTAAATCAATTCGGCAACTAGGTAAGTAATTCTACTTCTAGTAGGATTTGGTTTTAAGACCAAATAGGTTTATTTATATGTTTTAATTAATGGCCGAATATAGGAGTGAAAGATCTAGATCGGTAGATCGCTCTACTGAATTCACGGAAGCTATTAAGTGAAAAAGGTGTGTACTCTTACTAACTTTCAATAAATTGCATGGCAATCATTAAATATATAAATATGTAACAGTATGTGAATGAATGTGCTAAGCACCACAAATGTGGTAAGGAGTACCAGTGCGTTTCCTACTTTTGATAGGATTGTGAATGTGATATATTTTGAACATGTGATTAGTAACATGAATGAAAATTAAGTATGTGAAATATGTTATGAAATAATTGGGGCATTCGGGATATTTGTGGAGGAAGAAAGTGAAGGTGATGACTACGGTCTTACCAACGTAAAGTGGTGACTACGGTCACATAAAGTGAAAAGTGGTAACTTCGTTACATCTAGTGAATACGATGTCTAATGACACAACATAAGTGGGCGATGAGCACGTCATTGCCGCAGCCGATCGCTTCGATGGTGTGTAAGCGGATGGAGGGTCGACTTAGTAGTCCCCGCGGTGTATGCAGGTTGGTACGGGTGGTGTGTAGCGGATGGACAAATAGGTTTGGATTTGGGTTGCATCATCCTTTATTTTGTATGAACATGATATTGATATGACTTGTATGCCTGATTTGTTGGAAATTAGTACTATGTACACATTGAGTCTGTTGACTCACCCCGTTGGGGAATTATTTTTCGGTGATGAGCGGTAATGGACCGGGTCGGCGGAGCTAAAGGTGGCCATGCATCGCTTGAAGAAATTATTTGGAATTTGGACTTTATGAAATTTTAGTACTTTATTTTGGGTTTGAATGATGTAATAAGGCCATAAGGCCCAGTTGGATTTTCTTTATTCTGTTTATTTTTATTTAAATATGATACAAATTATGTTTGATTAAAGATAAGTAAATTTATTTCTTTTAAAATAATAAACCCAAAAATTATTTTGTCACCTTATTTAAGTTGGATTTCAGAATTTATTAAATAGGTTTCAAATTAAGCCAACCCAAAACAATTTTTTTTAAAATTACACAAATTTTCTCTAAGTCATTTAGAACATTGAAAACCGATTTATTTAAGGAACATACCAGATCCGGTTCAAGCTCGTGGGCCGGGTGTGGGGTGTTTCAGATTGAACTGAAGAGATAGTGAACATTGGATAAATGATGGTATCGAGCATTGAATAGCAAGAACATTTGTTAACTAAGCGTTGGCAAAGGTATGTTTCGAACCTATGTGGTTGATGATAATGGTTATGGTTAAATAGATGGATGTATGAGTATATGGTTGAGGATGATAATGTGTTTAGATGTGAATCTATCTAAGTGATGATTTATTTATGTATTGATATTGTATTTTTGAGTAATATGTATTATACTACGAACTTACTAAGCTCCAAAGCTTACTGTGTGAAATGTTTCTCTATTTTACAGTGTTTTTAAAGCAAGCTCAGATCTGGGGATCGTCGACGACTCAATCACACTATCGGCTATCTATTTTGGTACTTTTGAAAGATGTATATATTTGGTATATGGCATGTATAGGCTAGTGGTTATGGTACGTTTTATAATTTTTGGACCTTGCCATGTGATATGGCTTGGATGTTGAATGTTGATGGTTTATATGTGAAGCTATGGAAATGATGAATGTGGTATGAAATAGTGATAGTGGAAATGGTATATTTCATGCTTGAATTGGTAGATGAGAATGGTATTTTGAATGTGAATTTGTGGTATGACTAGATGATGATTAGTTATATGAATTGAGTTGTGAATATGATGTATTAGATGGATTTATTTGAGTAGGAATTGAGTATGGAAATAAATGATGTAATAGATGATTAGTTGGTGCTTGAAACGATATGTTTTAATTGCATTTGAGGCATGATTTGGTATTGGTATGATGCTTATAGGTGATTTCAAAGTGTGGATGGTAATTTGGCCTTGAAAATGGCCTATAATTGCCCACACGGTTGAGCACACGGGTGTGTGGCTCGACCGTGTCTTTCGAGTTTGTAATTTGAAACAAGTCGAGCTCGACCACGGGACCGGACACACAGGCGTGTGGACCGGCCGTGGTGCAAGTCGATGTCGACCACGGGTGAGGCACACGGGCGTGTCTCAGGCCGTGTGAACAAGTCAGTATGTATGCCCTGTTTTGCCATGGCTTGGACGCACGGGCGTGTCTGAGGACGTGTGAGGCACACGGCCTACCCACACGGGCGTGTGACCTCTGTATTTTTGAAAAATCATTAAATTTTTAGAAATTTTTGTATGTGTTCGGTTAGTCTCGACCCCTTTCTAACACATGTTTAAGGTCTCATTAACCTATTTAAGGGACTATATGATTGTGAATTATTTTGTTTGATTGACTTGTGATGAAAATGTTATGGAATGTTCAGAAATGATTAGTAACACCTCTTAACCCTAGTCCGGCGACGGTTACGGGTTAAGGTTGTTACAAATGGATCTTCCACAACAAGTTCATAAGGGAGCAGTTGCAAATAATGCTCAAAAAACGGTCATTGTTGCTTATGACAAAGACCGCGCCATTCGAGAATATGTTGTTTATCTTTTCAACGACCTCAATCCAGGTATTATGAGACCCAAAATTGAGGCACCTCAATTCGAACTAAATTCGATCATGTTCCAAATGTTACAAACGATGGGTCAATTTAGTAGGATGCCTACTAAAGATTCGCACATTCACCTTTGCTTATTCATGAAAGTCAGTGACTAATTTAAATTGGTTGGAGTTACAAAGGATGCCTTGCGACTAAATTTTTTTCTATACTCCTTGTGGGATAGAGCATGAGTATGATTGAATTCCTTATCGCCCGATTCCATAACTACATGGCAAGAATTGGTTGAACGATTCTTGATGAAGTATTTTCCTCCTAGTAAGAATGTTAAGCTTTGCAATGAAATTACCTTATTTCAGCAACTTGATGAAGAATCTCTATATGAGGCATGGGAGCAGTTCAATGAGTTATTGCGAAAGTGTCCTTATCATAGCATTCCTCACTGCATTCAATTAGAGACTTTCTACAATGGTCTTAAGGCTCATACTAGAATGATTGTAGATGCTTCAGCAAATGAAGCTCTTCTTGCTAAGTTCTATAATGAAGCATACAAAATTCTCGAAAAGATATCTAGCAACAACTATCAATAGTCGACTACTAAAGCATCTACCGAAAAAAGAGTGGTTGGAGTTCATGAAGTCAATGCACTTACATCTTTGGCATCCCAAGTAACTTCTATTTTGGCTATGCTTAAAAACATGAACATGAATCTACCCAAGGGTAACTCGAAGGGACAACCTTTGGATTAGTTCGAAAATTGTTTTTGTGTATATAGTGGTGATGGTCATGGTTTTTACAATTGTCTGTCTAACCCGACATCATTTTATTACATGGGAAAGTAGAACAGGAATGCTCCACAATCGAATTCTTACAATCCTCTGTGGAGGCATTATCCAAATTTTTCATGGAGTAAACAAGGGGCTGGTCATAGCAACTCTTGTATGTCGTCTTGACCAAATTATCCTCTGAGATATTCTCAACAAGTTCAAAGATCCCCACCAGCTGAGTGTAATACCCCGAAAATTTTTACAGTAAGATATTATCTTTGATATAGTAAAATAAGGAAATAAAGCGACAAAAAGGGAAATTTTAGAGTTATGACAACATTGAGAAGTATATTATGATATATTAATTCAAGAAATGACTAAATGATAAAAGTGAGAAAAGTTTTATTGCCTAAGAGTAAATACTCAAAATTTGAGAGGTTAAAGTATAAATATGAAAAAGTTGAAGGACCAATAGTGTAAATATTTTAAGGGTGGAATGATCTAGAAACTAAGGAAAATGGATGAATTAGGACCAAATTGAATAGGAAAAGAATTATGAGGGACTAAATCGTAATTTTACCAAATTATGTGATGATTCAAGGATGGAATTTTAAAAGATCACAAAGGGAAAATGGTCAATTGGAAGAGAGAGAAATCTAGAAAGTAATGATGATGTTGATGATATTTTATAATTATTTAATTAGATAAATATTATTTTATTAATATTTTAATGAGATATTTTATTATTATTTTATTATTATTTATTTAGTATATAAGGAAGGAAAGATGAAGAATTATCATCTTCTTTCCCATGCACTAAAGTGAGAAGAAGAGAGAAAGAAAGAAAGTTTTGCTTTCTTTACAATTTGGTCCTTTCACCAAAAATCTACCATTTTCACTTAGAATTCAAAAGAATTTCTATAGCCATCAAGAGAGAAAGATGATGACAAGGAGACTATGGGAAGCAAGAATATCAAGTTAGATTCAAGAAATAGAAGCTGGACGAGAGAGAAAATCAAGTTAAAGATTGAAATCAATAAGACAATGTAAGAACATCAAGATTTCAATATATTTTTAAGTTTGTTATTATTGAAAAAGCATGGAAATGATGTTATAGTAGAGTTTTCTTATATATGGTCCTATGTTCTTGATATGTTAGTGAAGACAAATAAGAGAAAGTGATGGGAAATATTTTAGAGAAAGTAAATAAAGGTGTTACAAACTTGGTAATTAACATTTTACACTAAAATAGTTTTAGACAGCAGCAGTAGTCTAACTTTGAAAAATCACCAAAAATTGTGAAAATCTAATTAGAGGATTAATAAAATATGAAATTAAATATTTTTGAGTCTAGTTTTTCATAGAATAAGCGGTGTAAGCAATGGACTTGTAAATTATGAGTTATAGTAAATTTTGTGAGACAAGGTCAGAATGATTTCAGTTTACCCTGTTCTGAGTTTTTAAAATCATAAAAAATTGGATAAAAATAATTAGGGACTTAAATTTACATTTTTAAATTCTTAATGAGTCTATTTTTAATATAAACAAACGGTAACATCATCCAAATCCCGTACTAAGAGATAATTATTTTTTAGTAAAGAAAGGTAGAAGCTGTCAAACAGCAGAACATAGTCAAATTTGAAGATTTTAATTTACTTATTGGCTAAACTATAAATTCTGAAATTTTTATGGTAGAAAAATATTTGAGTCTAGTTTCTAAAACATCAATTGGATCTTAAATTTAAATTCTGTAGCTCAAGATATAAATAATTTAGTGACTATGACTCAAATGGACAGCTTTGAATAAATTTATAAGTAAATAGTGAAATCATAGATAATGTTACTTATAAGCATGTTATATAAATTAAGGATGTGGAATGGAGAGGAGGAGGAGGAAAATATATATGAATATTCAGCTAGCATGGCTAATTTGCATGTTTTAGGCTCAGGGACTAAATTGAATAAAAGTAAAAATTTATGGGCAATTTTGTAAAAATTTTAGAAATGACTAAATTGCATGAAAAGGATTATTTTATTATTTAAATTACAAAATTGAATGAAATTATTAATTTAGATCAAGATCGGGTGAAAACATGTTTTAGGGATTAAATTGAAAAGTGTTGAAATTATGGAAAATTATGATATTTCATAGAATTCATGGGTTGTTATCAATATATATGAGAATAATTAGGCTTGAAATAAGGATTAAATTACAATAATTTTATTTTACTGAGCCTAAGGATGAAATCGTCATTAATTAAAAGCTTAGGGGCAAAATGGTAATTTTGCCTAGAGCATTAATTGAATGTATCAGATTATGAAATGAATGAAAATGATGATCAAATTTATTTATAAAGATCCGGATGACTCAAATACGAGACTTGAACGTGGAAAAGAAAAGACATCGGATTAGTGAAATTATAAACACGAACAAGCAACGAGGTAAGTTCGTGCAAACTTGAATTGAATTCTTAAATGCTTGAATTGTATATTTATGTGACATGAATGTGAATTGAATGTTTAATGTATGATAATAGATTAAATTTTGATAATACTTGATAAAAAGAGAAATAAATCCCGACCGGATGGAATGGAATTCGATGGATCACTAAAAAGGATTTGACGGTAAAAAGGATCTAGCCCGGACGGGTGATCCTGATATAAGCCCTCCCGAAGAATATGTGTGAAATGGATTTAGCCCAGACGGGTAATCCAAAGTAAATGTGAGTCTGGATTTAGCCTCGATCGTAATCTAGACAAAGCTCTATAGAGTATTTGTCATTGCAATGCGATTTAGCATGGATGTAATCCCGACAATACTCTTTGAGCATATATTACTGAGGATTTAGCTCGACTGTAATCCCACCGTAAGAAATGAGGTTCGCGGAGTGTGCTCTCTTACGAGGATTTAGCTCGGACTGGTAATCTCATTGTAAGAAATGAGGTTTGCTTGAGTGTGCTCTCAGAAAAGGACTTATGTATATATATGTACGAATTGATTTGGTTAATGAGATTGTACACTATAAGTGTACTCATCGAAATCCATCGAAATTCCGAGAAATTCAACGGGATAAATATAGAAAATGGTAAGTACTTGAAATCATGAAATTAAACTTGAAATACATAGAAATGATAATTATTTGATATATTGAAATATGACATGGAAAATACATGAATGTGAAACTTGCACGATAATTATGCATATTCAAGATTATGAACTCTCTTCGAATAAATATACACTAAACTCATGAAAATGATGGTACATGAAATATTGTCATAATGAATTGAATAATTTATATTTATGAAGAAACAAAGACAAGAGAATGATATGTATCATGACATGTAAATATGAGACTATCTTTGATACGTTGATACAAGGAAAATTATGTATATTAAGATGAGTAATAAATTCAAGTGAGACATGTCGAGAAAATAAGTTTGCCAATATTAAAGTACGCTAACCAATGTTGTTGCTTAAAGTTTAGGCAAGTGCCAAATTACTGGTTGAATGGTAATATGTTTAATTATAAGGTGCATTGAAATGGTAAGTGCTTAAATGAAAATATAATTGATCTATGAAAGAGTGGAAAGGTTTCAGTTATGCAATTTCTTATGAAATGATTTGTTATGTGATACGGCCGTATGAATCCTGCACCTAATTCGAAAATAAAAATTAACTACACGGCCTAGGGACACGGGCGTGTGAAGCCACATGGCCTGGAGCGAGGTAAGTCACATGGGCGTGTTGGCCACACAGCCTGACCACACAGGCATGTTCCTGAACCACATAGGCGTGCGACCTCTGTAGTTGAGAAAAATTTTAGGATTTTGCGAAAAACTCCATATGATCCCGATTTAATCCCGGTTGGTTTCTAATGTATGTTTTGGGCTTCGAGGGCCCAATTGAGGGACATTATGATTATTTTCAGAATATGAATAATAAATGACTCGAAATTATTCGAAAATGTTCAGTAAACTCCAGTAATGCCTTGTACCCTATTCCGGCAACGGATACGGGTAGGGGGTGTTACACCGAGTCCTGTAATAATCTTGAAAAGTTGTTAAATGCGTACATGGCAAAGAATTATTTGACTTTGAGAAATTTAAAGAATCAAGTTGGGCAGTTAACTAATAAGCTTAGAAGTAGACCTCAAGGCGTTTTACCAAGTGATGCAAAAAATCCGAGGAATGTGGGTAAAGAACACTGCAAAGCCATCACCTTGAGAAATTGGAGGACATTGGAGATTAAGGATTCTGAAGCTGAAGATGAGCCCTCGATAACCCAAAACAATGAGAAAATTCAAGGAAATGTTGAAATTCAAGGAGCTTTTTATTTTAATAATAGATTCCTGCCAATTTAGATACTGAAAATGTGAATTTTTATCTTTGAAGGTAGCTAGTAAAATATTGGAAATGTGAATGAAAGAATATGCTTAATTTCACCAATTGAAGCCCCAATGATGCAACAATGCCACAGTAACAAACCTGGCGGGAACAAGTTGGAAACATCGTACTTAAAGAGAGACACATAAGCTTTTGGGCTTAACCCATTTCTTAATCAAATGCTGATAACAATCAAGAACTAGGAAAAAAAATAGGCTAGGCAAGAGTGTGAAAACCCAAAATCACTTCCAAGAGGAAAAAAACAGAAAAGGAAAGTGGTTGACCTAGGAAATCTTATTTTTGAAAGGGATATAAAGATCCTATTTTTCAGATTTTGAGGAGCCGTCGGGTTCATAAAACAAAACAGAAACTTTCAGAAAAAGAGCGCCAGAAAAGAAGCAAAGAAGAGGAGGAAGAATGAGACACGAATGACTTGTGAAGAACCACCAACATTCGGCTCAACATCTCTTCGCCTTTCTCTTTATCTGTTATTTCATTATTCTGTTGGTTGCAACCATGACTGAGATTTGTTTGATTGTTTTTAGTTTAACGATTATGGGCTAAACATTTGTTAGCTAGAACCATTTTGGAACCCTAATATGGGATTATTGATACTTTTCTACGGATGTTTGGTGCAATTTGATGTTTATTCATTCAAGTGACTTTAATGTTCAATGCTTGCTATTGCCTGGCCAATATTAGTGGGTAATTGAGTTAATTACTAAATTTGAAAGTGTTGTGATTAATGGACGTAAAACTTGAATGGGTGTATGTTTAATTTCTTTGATGTTAAATTTGAAACGGTATAAACATATATTGTTACCATGCATAATCTTGTAGGAACGGTGCTTGCAATTGTAATCTTAATATTAACTTGACATAGACATATGTTAAATTGATTAAAAGATTGAATGTAGTGACTTCGAGAGAAGCCTATAACTTGTTGATTCCCAATTAATAAAATGTCGTATTGTCGCAGCATTGCTACTGCATCGCTACCAATAGTTGCATATTAGGGGGGAAATAATTATTCTAACTCTTCATCTCACTGCTATTAATTTGTATTACTGTTTTTAACTTGTTTCGTACATTTCTTTCCATTCAATCAGATTTTTTTAGATTTACTTCCTAAGTTGCCGATTGTTAATTTTGCAAATTATTGCTTTAAAATCAATCTCTATGGAGACAATAACTCTAGTATTGTGACTGTGTACACTTGCACATCATAAGAAAATTCGCAACAAAAGTACATGTTCTTTGTGCAGGACGGATTCATGTAAATCCTGACTTTCAACCGAACGGTCTTCTTCGCTTTCCTCATACCTTGAATTGAATCGAGTGTGGACTTAAGCAACACAAACCAAACACAGAACAAGAAACGATATTATTATAGAAACCAATAAAGATCGTAATTCCCAGAAAATAGAATTTATTCTACGTAAATAAATTAGCACTATTTTCTAGCAGAATAATGATAACTCAATATTTAAGAAATGTGTATTTTAGATCAACCAGTGCCATTTATGTATAGGGAGAGATAGAAGAATCATGGTTGAATAAGGTTTAAAAATAATATTTATTTAATAGAAAACACTCTCCTAGATCAACTAGGAGAGAGGGGACCGCATACCCTCTTAAATTCCCTTAAGGTTGCTGCCTTTCACATGTTATATGAGGTAGATTAAACCTCTAATGTATTGGATTTAATTATATGTGTTTCCTAAACTTTTAACCCAACACTTTATAATTTAATCCAATCCAATATTTGTTTTCTATTTCCCTAAATAAATATTGTCCATTTAATTAATTAAATTAACTAAATTAATTTCATAATTAAATTATTTTATCAACCCAATTCTAATTCCATTAAAGTCATGGCAACTTTACCGTAAAAGAATCTAGAATGAAATATATTTAATTTTCTTATTCAAAGGATTCATAATGACAATTAATTTAATTCCATTTCAAAACTTTAATTATTTAATTATAATTATTTAAATAATAATTTGAAAATCTTAAATTAATTCTCAAGTCATTTTTATACTTAGTAAGAAAACACAATCATTTGTGAATGCGATTCTTTTCTCTATCTTTCATCATTTTCATTCATTTACGTTCATATGGTTTTATATGCAATTCATTTCTAGTTTCAACGAGCTAGTGGATGGATCAATTAGACATATATAATTAGTGCTTAAATAATTTATAATTAAGTTCCAACTTTTTATCTATTAATTATAAACTTATTTAATCATGAAATTATTCTACTATAGTATCATAATTGAGTTCTCCCTTATTACATATCATTATAAAAGCTACTTAATTAGTGACCATCCAATGACTTTCTCATAAGTGTGTTACTCTAATAGGATATCTTTAATTTGTTTGGGATAAATCCGTTCTCCCAATATGATCATATTTTATCTCATGGTAACCATTACATCTTACTTAATGAAAAGTTGATTACTATCAAATAGTAATCAAGTCATTTATCACAAAGACAAATGACCGGTAACTATTTTTACTTTTCATTTATATATAAAAAAACACAAATTTGAAGAAACTTTTGAACTGACGAAAATACCATTTATTTTTCATCATATTACTAATTTCACATTTAAAAATAAATATTATATTTAATTTAGAATTATTAATTAAAAATTTTAACGTAAAATAAAATTTTTAATAATTATATTTTTAATAGAAGTTATAATAATTACACATTTAAAATAATTATAATTTAATTTATAATTATAATCATTTAAAAAATATTTTTTTTTATCTTTTACTTGATATTACTTTTTTGCATATTAAATATATATTATTTAAATATTATAATGATCAATTTATTGACTATTAAAAATAAAAATTGAATAATAAAGAGTTTATTTTACCATATAACAATTTTCAAGGTTTGTATAAATGCTTTAATAATAGAAATTTTTTTTATTAATACTATATTTGAATTATCAAATTAATTAATATATTTTAATAACATTAATTAGTTATTATTTTAAAAAAGGATTATGTACAATAAAATTATATTGTACATTGAAAATAGAACAAATATTTTAAATATTATTTGAATTTTTTAATATTATTAAAAGATTTATTGATCTACAAAATATAAATATTTTAATATGGTATTTGAAAATTTCTGTTTATTATATTTGAACTGTTAAACAAATTAATATATTTTAATTATATTAAAAAATTCAAATAACGAATTAAAAAATTAATAGCAATAATTAAAAATACATTATTTAAAACTAATTTAAAAATTAATAGTATAGATAAAAGAGTAACTTCACATTTTTCAAATAATCTAGAATTGTTAAAATATATTAAATTAATATTTTACTATTTCATATGTGTTTTTTCATGTAAAAGTCGTTATTTTATTCTAATTTTACCCAAAATTCAAATTTCTTGTTTCAGTTTTGTGGAAAAATGGATTACGAAGTGATGTGTACAGTTCACGTTAATTAGGGATTTAATAATGTGGTGATAAAATTACCAAAAAAATTTATGAAGAAAATTGCAATAAAGTAATTAAACGAAAATAAAGTTTAATATTGAACTCTTTATTCTTAACCCAAATCCCTTTTAATCTGAAGCTCCCATCCAAGAATATGGTGGAATACTCGCATTAGGTTTCTAATCCAACGTTATTATTATTAGAAATTTAATGCGTGTATATATATATATATGAAAATTATGTACTTAAAAAGATGTATGTAAAAATAACATAGTATCGTTTGAAATATGTACGATATTAAAATAATATATACATTAAATTGTGAGTAAAACGAAATTTGAACACCTAAATACATTAGATTAAGAATATTAAATGCATTACAATTGTTTATCATGATGGTGTCAATATATACAAGTAATGGAGGTAATAAAGTGTTAATGATAAAATTAAAGTTTTGTCCACCCAAAATGTCATGGGTTTAATTTCCACCATATACAAATTATTTTTTTGGCTTTTTAAGAAAAATAAAAAATTAAAGCGTGCTAGAATAATATAACTTATTTTAAATATGGAGGGACATTTTTGCAATTCTCTAATTAAGTTGGTGTGTGGTTGACGTGGAAAGATATTTTTGTAATTCCATAATCAAGTTGGTGTTCAGTCGACTCGTGACACTAACTCAATCGAGAGTTTAATTAAGATATAAAGATAAATTTAGCCCCTAACATTTACTCATTTTGGCTTTTATTCTTTTTTAGAGGGTTATTTTGGCCATCAACCTTTAATATTCAGTCAAATTGCTTGTTTTTCTACAAAAAAAAAAAAAACTAACTGAACTAGTAAAATATGAATGACATTGATATGACAGTTCACGTGACATTTTACGTATACTTCACTGTTAACATGGACAAATTTTCTAAAAAGTTTTATAACCTTTTTTAAATTTGCTGATTTTTTAAATATTTTTTACTTTTTATGAATTATACGTACATTGCCACTCTAGTGGCAAAAAGCAAAAAAAAAAAAAAGCTAAATTTTAAAGGTTGATGACAAAAAAAACATTAAGGTTAAATTTATGATTAGTATAAATACTTAAATCAAATCAAAATTATTATATTAAATTCCAGGTTAAAATGAAATATTTTTAAAAAATATTTAAAAATAATAAAACAATTATGGGATGGAGCCAAATCAAATCCTATTTGAACATTAAAAAGAAAAGTTGAAAATTTGAGAATAGGGAATTGCCGCAATGCAAACTTTAATAATGCGAACTCCGTGTGAAGCTTGGCGGTTGGATGAAAAACTAAAGAAGGCAATAAAAGATAACTATTGATGATGGCAGATAGGAAAATTGGAAAATGTGTAATTAACCTTGCACAAACTTTAAAGACAACAGAGAAAACCCTTTCATGTTTCATGTGATTTTTTATATTTGAAACTCATCAGGAAAATTGGCAGATTCTCTTTTGATTTCTCTCGAAGTTATCAACTAAATATTTGATCATCTTTTGAAAAATTCTTCAGATTTCTGTAAGGTGAAATATTCTTGGGTTTTCTATTTTTCCTCATACCCCACCAACAATTTGCTTAAGGAGAAACCCTTGCATGCAAGGATAAACTTATGGGAGAAACAGTCAAACACCCGACACCCCATTGAAGAACAAAGAGACATGTAAAAACCCATCAAGTTTAAGAAAGCAAAGACAATATGTTGATTGAAAAAAGACAATACATACAGAGGAATCTATGGACGAGAAAATGACAGTAGTGGGGCGGGGTTGAGAAGATCCGAAGATTAAAGAACATAAAGAAAAAGACGTTGAAATTTCTTCTCCATCTCATCTTCTTCTATGTTGATTGATTGTAGGTTTTAGTTGGGAGTTGGGACCAAAAGAAAAGTGGTTATAGCAAGTTTCAAGTAAATTACTTGGTATCATATTGTAGTCTTCGCCCACAAAAATAATTAAGGAAAATCAGAACAGATTGAATTTTCCTTTTTGGCAATCATAAATAGATCCAAACTGTCGGATCCATGAGGTCAAAAAATCAACTAATCCAACGGTCTACGAATGTTTCTCCCCCTTCTCTCTTCTTTCTAAAAAATGAAAATATAAATTAAAAAAAGAAACGCTTCTTTCTCTCTGTTTTGGCGTAAGCGATGGAGCAGAAAAGCTGACGCTATATTTTCTCAAGACAATGAAAGAAAAGAGAAGAAAAGGAATTGGGCTTTGAATTGAAAAGCTTTGTAGCAGTTTATCGGAACTTCTCTTTTCGTTTTCTTGCATATACTATCGGATTTTTAATATTCAAAATCTTAGGTAAGGTTCCATTGTTTCCTTTTTCTCTTTTTTTCTCATTTAGGGATTTACTCCCCTATTAATTTATCTTGATCCTGCAAATTTAAGAATGGGTTTTGTTTGTTTTCTTGCTGTTAATCAATGGCTTGATTTAATTTTCTTAAACCATTGCTTAAATATCAAAAATATTGAATTTTATTGTTTTCCGGTTGACGTCAAGTTATTGTGAAAATATTGTGGTAATAATGTCTCGGGTTATCAAATTTATAACTGGAAATGTAATACTTGGTGATCCTTTGAAAATCTTGAATTTTTGGTTTACTAGCATTCATTATCGGGTATTTATCATTCGAAGTCTTAGGCAACGTTCCTATGTCTTTCTGTAATTATGATTTTTATTTAGGGTTTTACTTTCCTATTCATTTATCGTGATTCTGCAAAATTAAGAATGTTTCTTTTTCTTGGTTATAGCTGATCAATGGATGGATTGAATTTGCCTGAATAATAGCTTAAAATATTGAATTTTTATTTGTTTTTCAGTTGAGGTTAAGTTATGATGAAATTATTATGCTAATAACGCCTTCAGTATCAAAATTGTAACTGGAAATGTAATTTCTGGTTACCTAAATCACGATCGTTCAAAAAGTTAAACTTTTTTTGCTTGGATTTTTTTCTGGGTAATTTTAGTTTACTTTTATATGAATTTAGTGTGGAAATATCTTATCTTTTCTTCAGAAAGTCCTGTTGATGTTTAATGTTGCTATAAAATCTTGTACTTTACTCTTTAAAGATCTTGTTTCTTTTGTTTATGTTGTGGTGACCTCACCAAGTGATTCAGAGTGATCGTATTGACATATTTGTTGTAAATACAGTCTTGTATATGCTATGGTTGATTTGTCGTCTACACATGATGTTGGTGATTTGTTTTGGTCTGCTGTCACTTCTTAATTTTTCTTGCCAGTTATGCAATATCGTAGCCATGTTATAAGGTCATAGTAGTTCCATGCACTCTTATTTTCTCCTTAAAATTTCATGACATGGCTATTTTGACATGATTAGTATAATTGATTCTGCACTTGACTCCATGGCAGCGTTTGTGTATAAAGGGGGATTAAAGTTGGTGGATTTGTAGATTTTCAGTGCCAAGTTGTTTTAAGTTGCTTGGCACAGCTTATTAACTCTGGCGGGGGATTGTATAGATCGAGAAAGTCTATGAGCGACCTATGGTTTTCTACGTTCTAATTCAGTTGCCAGAGTTAGATGGACAGTTCCTCTCCAGAAGAAGGCAGTGAGCAAACTGATCATTATCCATTGCTAATGGAACGGGTGGAAAGCCATAATGGTGAAGAACACATAATTGACATCATTCGGCATGATGATGCTTCATCAAGCACGTCCCAGGATGAGCGACCTTCAGGAGTGGACTTGACACAGAGTGAAGATAGACCATCAAGCAGCACGCAAACTCCCACAAATCGGACTTCTTTTTCCTCAAACAGAATAAACTCTAGGAATTCATCATTCGCAAGGAATAGTGATGGGTATGGTCGACGCCGCAGGAGCCCTTTAAACTCGGGATTATGGATTTCTGTTGAGTTAGTTGTCACTGTCAGTCAGATTATAGCATCTGTTGTTGTTCTATCGTTGTCAAGAGATGAAAAGCCACAAGCTCCATTATTTGCTTGGATTGTTGGTTATGCTTCTGGTTGTGTTGCAACACTTCCTATTCTTTACTGGCGCTTTCGAAACCGCAACCGGGGTATTGAGCACGACTTATCACATTCACATGAAGGCTCTTCTCTTGGCAATCCCAATGAGTCTACACCCTATACAGCTATCTCAGTTACTCAAGCTTCAGATGAGGAGAATAACGGGAACACTGAATCAGCAACAGGGAACACTCAGACTGCAGGAACCTTAAGCACAAGGTGTGTTTCCATTTATTATTCAGTCGCTACTTTATATCTACTATTAGGTTACGAAAACTCGACATTTTTCTAACTTTATATACAATAAAGTTGGATAGAGTGGATTAGGAAATACTTTACATTATAAACTTCATTGCAATTGCATTTATCATCATTGATGAATACATTAATCAATAGTATATTTTATTTAAATAACCATGAAAAAGAAAAAGTTCTTGCTTCAGATAATTTTAGTTGATTTCCTTTTAAAACTCTTTGTTGGACTATTGTTAACCTCCTATAATATGGCTTAAAAAACATGGTAACCCTTTTGTAGAATTTGAAGCTATTTCGAGTTCCATCATGTTAGACTTTGACTTGATGACTGCAAAAGCGGAAGGAAGCATTCATTTTTTTTCCCTAGTGAGAGTTTTCATCAATGTGTCCTAATATTTATTTCAGTTTAAGTAATCAAAACAGATTATAAATGCCTTGAAAGGAGCATTACGAGGCTTTATATGAAAGGTCTTCAAGTTTTTCATCCTTCTTGCATATGTTCTGCTATGGGGGAATCTAAGAGCAAAAGTGTTCTGATGGTCATGCAAGCATGACAAATGACAATGCACTCGGTAGCACTGATGGTGGTGGAAAATAGTGTTAGATAGTGATGATTCAATTACATGTTTATACCAATTCTGTGAAGTTCCATGTTATTACTGCTGATTATGTCCGTGAGAAGTAATACTGGAATTGGAGACATTAGAGGCAATTACTACTGTAGTAGCATCGGTAATGGTATATATATATATGCAGCACAATAATTTAGACTTATCTGGGGTTTCATCTTAGTTGCAAAAAAGAGAACTATGCTTTTTGATTTTTATTTTTTTTTAGTTTAAATTTTTTCCTTTTACATATGAACTTAAATTTTGCATTTTCTACGGGATCAATTGAAAATAGGAAAAAAAAAGGTAGCAAGAATTGCAACTAGGCATAGTTAACTTGAAAAGAATTTTTTTTGGTTAGCAACAGATTGCAATATACCCTCCAAATTGTTCTTCTTGTGTGGTGATAGGTTTTTGAATAATGTGATCTTCAAAAAGTAAGTTGGAGTTGGCAAAACTAGCCTGATTATGTTGTCGACAAATGAAAACAAAATTAAGACGTTAGTAGTCTTACAACAGCTCGTTTAGTATTATTTCTAGAACCAACATTCCTGTTTTTGGATTTTTGAAAGATCTGATAAGATGGGAGTGAAACAGGTCCCAATTTTCTGCTGCAAAATGTGGAACCTATCAGTTATAAATAAGAGTGAAGCCAAAACTTTTCACAACTATAGCAGAATAAAATTTAGGAGCTCTCATGGACAAAAAGAAAATGGTAATCTAGTTAAAAAATATCAGTATGCATATAAATTATGATATTAGCTGCTGTTATAGTATTTCAGAAGTTTCTGTAGACTATATATTACCATTTAGATGTTGTCACTGGTTGAAGTATTGACATCAAATATGCAGGCTCAATGGATTAGTCGACCATTTCAAGATGGCCCTAGATTGCTTTTTTGCTGTGTGGTTCGTTGTCGGCAGTGTTTGGATATTTGGAGGTCATGCATCTCCTTCTGATGCTCCTAAATTGTACAGGTACGATGGGGACTAAAATCTCGGTTGTTCTGCTTTGACTGAGATTCACATTTCCCAACGGTTTGTGAACCTTTTTGTTGGTTTCATTGCAGGCTATGTATAGTGTTCCTTACATTTAGCTGTATTGGATATGCGATGCCGTTCATACTATGTGCAACCATTTGTTGCTGCTTGCCTTGCATAATTTCTATCCTTGGCACTCGGGAGGATCTTTCACAAACGAGAGGAGCCACTACGGAATCTATAAATGCATTGCCAACCTACAAGTTTAAGTCCAAGAAAACTGCAAATGATGATGGTCAGGAAGATTCAACAGGTGAAGGCGGAGTCCTAGCTGCAGGGACTGAAAAGGAACGTTTGATATCAGGAGAAGATGCGGTAAGTTCTAATGCTAAGAACTTGTTGATAGCTTACTACTCTTTACATGTAAACTGCAGCCACATAAACCTGCATTCATAGTACTTAAACTGGATGGAACTGAACAAGGTAATTACATAGTACAAGTCTTAGTGAAGTTCTAGGACCCTACAACTTAAGGAATTGACAATATTTGTTGTATGCATAAGATGGATACGGTATACTGGTCGTCAGGTAGTTAGTCTAAGTTGTGGTATTGCAGGCTTGTTGCATTTGCTTGGCAAACTATGTGGACGACGATGAGCTGAGAGAGCTGCCATGTGACCATGTCTTCCATGTGGAGTGTGTAGATAAATGGTTGAAAATCAATGCCTCCTGTCCGCTGTGTAAAAGCGAGATTGGTGAGAGCAGCGCTGCTTTACCATTGGCTAGAGATTCGAATTAACAAAAGCATGGGAAGAGGATGTGCAAGGAAAACCGGTTGGAGATGGGACAATGTGTTTAATGCTTTTGGTGCTCGGCTCCTGCTGCAGTTTATGCCATTGTTAACATTACATTGCATGCAAAATCCTTGAAGAGCTTTACTTTGTTCTACAAATTCTTGCATTTTTTAGCTCAATTCGAGCTTCATACGTCAGCAGAGTGAGTCTCTCCAATGCGTCAGACGCCGTGAGTACATATCATCAAACAGGGTTTGTAGTCCTTTGTTCACATTTTCTTTTTTCCCTCGAAATTGCATTAATTGCTTTACGCCATAAACCATTTACCATCTTGTAAGTAAACATGAATGTGTTTAATTTATTTGGAATATTTGGGACCTCGCTATGTTCTTTAAAATTAAGTTGCCTTCTCTCGTCCGAATATGATAATAAAAATACATAAAAAGGTTAAAATATGCTGTTGGTCCTTGTACTTTGACAATTTGAGATTTCAATCCTCTCTCGGATAATCTTATAAAAAATTTAATTTGATCAATTTTGATAAGAGTCATTTATGATTTTAATGATTAGATTGAGATTTCAAATAAAAGAAAGTGAGAATTGAATCTGTAACTTTTAGAATACAAATACTAAATCTTCAATTTTGTCAACACACATTGACTAACAGCATAGTTTAAGCATAAATAAAAACCAATCTGCTGATAGCTACTCCGATCAGTCTCAGTCCCGGACTTTATACGCACTCATGCAATAGACTCACTCCCCACCCACCAGTTGCATTTCAATCCAGAAAACAGAAATTGATACCTTTATGGATGCCATGTTCGTTGAATCAGAAATTGACTATATAAGTCGAAAAAGAATGTCACAGCAAGCAGTAAGTGAAAAAGTAACATTAAAAACAAACATAACTGAGAACTTATGATATCACTGTTATCAACTTGATAGCAAAAATTTCCAAAGGGTGTTTATACATGACCAGACAACTAATGAAACAACATGCTGCTCCAAATATTAGCGCTCTAAAAACAGTAAAAATCTTTTCTAGGCTAACCACAAGATTTCAGAAACCATTACCCAAAAATTTTCTATATGGCCCCCCCCCCCCCCCCAAAATTTTGGGGTACAGCCATGGAGCCACAGACATCTCAACCAAAATGGATTGAGCAAATTAAAAGCATATATATAATATATAAGTAATATAAAAAAAATTCGATCCTAAATCATAACTGCGAATAAATTATACACATTTGCAAAGGAATGCATTTGACCGCCAACAAAGGCAAAGAAAATTGACTGAGATCTCAAAGTAAAAGGGATTTGCCTGGTTTTCCAAGCCCAACTCTTCAAAACACTCTCTTTTCCCAGCAGCAGCTGCAACGCACTCTTTGCAGTGTAAAATTAATGACATCCATTCCAAACACATTGAGCTCTGATGTCAGTCAATGCAGCATCTTCAAATGGTAAGGTTTTTAAATGCTTCCAGCTTTCCGTTTGATACCAATGCATCTTCACTTTGACTGATATCGGGATGGCTTGCACCTCCGTACATGTTCAGTAAGTTGTGCACAGCAGAGCTGCAACCACCTTCAAAGTAGGTAGAGTAGGGGAAGTACTCTGCACATCTCACTTTCCATCCTGCAATGTAACCAAAGTTTTCATATCAAAATCGTTACTTCTTTCAGCCTGCCCAATCTTTACATTATACGATAGCACTAGATATGCAAATTTCCACTACTTGTAGGACATTTTCCCATATAGTCGAGATCTGACAACTCTTGTAATGATTATGTGCTAAAGGATGCCGAGCAAATCATGAGTCAATGTGTGAGACCATAAACAAATATAGAAAAAAATTAAGGTAGATTACTACTGCCAATTGTCTAAGAAGTTTACAGCGATTTGTCTCATAAGACGCCTATGAATAGAGTTTAATTAAGGAAATAATTGTCACATAACTAGCAATAAGAGTTGAATAAACACTAATAAGTGGGAATTTTATCATGAACGTCGGCTTTCTTTAAAATGCCAAAGATAATCACAGCATCCGCCTTAAAAGATTAAAACATCATAATAACTAAAAGTAAAAGCTGTCAGACCTCATGAGATAAATCCCATACCAAAGCATTGAATAATGTTGAAACCATGTATATCTTAAACATAATTTAATGCATTAATTTAGGCAGCTAATCTACAATATTTAATAACAGAATGTAAAAATTCCAATCTCATTTAAGTTTCTTACTAGAACACTCGGGAAACTAACAGTAATTAATTTCTAAGTTGTTAATGGAGTCAAAGTCAAAAATTTAGTAAGCCTCGATTTATGTGGAGAAATATACTTACTCAAAGCAGCATCTTGATCAATAAGAACCTTGTCTAAGAGTTTATGGACTACAATACAGTCCTTGAGTTTCCACTCCATTACTGGTCCAAGTGCTCCATTCCTGGATACGCAAGACAGAGAAACAACATCAAGAGCAAGTAGCATTGCACTGAATCAGTATAAAAATTGTTTTAAAAAATGATACACTAAAAGCATTACGTTGGCACGACTTTATTGGATGAATCTTCAATTAACTTAACGGCCTCAGGTTTATCAGTGGGATCCAAGGTAAATAACATTTCTGCAACTGCCACTCTATGCATCAAAGAATCTGCAGTACAGATAAGGGCATTGAATGACCATACAACCTACCTCATGGAGCCTAAAATGTATCATAATAAGAAAGCTCAATTACCTTCATGTTTACCAAGGAAAACTTTGTTTGCCTCAATAAGAGTTTTCTCCTGCAATTGACTGCGAAAACGGAAAAATAAAGGAAATTAATGCATAAAAAATTCAAAGCAGTAATACTAATAATATGATGAAGTTCCAGTCGAGTGAATAACTATCATAAAGCCATTTCAAAGATAACCTGATTGATGGGCGCTCAGCTTCTAAGACACTCCAAACAAGTTTTTCTGCATCAGTAACTGGAGCAGGCATTGAGCCCACTTTATGGAAAAATTTAATCTGCATTCCATTAAATTCAAATTAGCAGCGTAAAGACTGGATGATCTTTGTATCTAAGTAAAATAAATAAATAATGTATTTGTGCACGGTGGTGCACAATATGGTAATGCAAAATAGCAAATGTTAAATACCAAGCAGCGATGTGAATCTGGATTCTCAGCATCCAACCTTAGCAGTTGCTTTACAGCCTTCAGGAGAAAGAAAATAAAAATAACAAAAACATATTAATATGAGATCATGAACTAATAGAAGTACAACTGAGCAAAACCATTGTTCTTCAACTCATGTATTACACAAACTGTTTAATCTCAATACAACAGAGCAAAACCATTGTTCTACAACTAAAAGATTTGTCACACAAACTATCTAATTCACACAAAATTCATTGACACTGTTTGGGAAGATGAAGGAGAGTGCAATTGTGTTTAGTTTACTAAACAAATCATAACAAATGAACACACATGCAAATTACTGAATTAGTTAAAATTCAAGTTAAAAAGATGAATTCAAAATTCGCATACCTTGGTATTTCTAACACAATAGATAGTAAATTTGAAATCAAAATCCCTTCTTCCAAATTCAAGTTACCCAACACAACCAGAGTAATTCAGTAGTACACCAAAGATGTTTGGTTCAACAGAACAATGTCATTGCTCCAAGCCAGATATCAAGGCAACAACAAAAAAAAAAGAAAAGGGATGAGGCTGCCTCACAAATTACACTGCTCTAAGCTCACTTGGTCACATTTAAATATTAGTTCTCTAGTTGGTCAACACAACGAAAAGAAGCAGACTCATTTTAATTCTTGGGAAATAAAATACCTGAAAGGCAAGCAAAATCTTTTGCTTTCTCATATTTACTTCAAAAGAGAGCAAGTGTGTTTCCAAAGAATCAGGTGAGTTCTTCTGAAGCAATTTCAAGTACTTTGTTGCTTCTGACAAGGGATCCTCCGTCTAAAAATACAACATTAAACAGAGCCATAGCTTAATAGGGCATTAAGAAACACATCTTTACAGCACAAAGGATCTTCAATAAGGTATCTAAATCATAATGAAAGATAATAATAGGAAACCTTCAATAACTTTTCTCCGTAAGGATCTGGATCTACAGGTTTAATGTGTCGTTTCCCAAACTTGGAGTTGCCACTGGCACTTGATTCTTCATTTTTCTCCTCTGCCTCCTGAAAGAAAGCAGAGCATGAGATAATATCATCAATGAGAGTGTTATCCACGAACCATTGAAACAAGCTTATATACTTTCTTAGCTCGTTCTGCCTTTCTCTGCTTCTTCATTTTCTTTTTCTGAGAAGGAGTTTTTGATGTGTTATCCTCCTCTTCAGCTGGTGAGTTTACAGGAGAATCATAAAACTTTAGATAGCATCTGCACGTCAAAATCCAATAATTAGCACACTCACATCTATGCAATCATCTCCCATCCCCAAAAAAAAAGAAGTAAAAAAAGGGAGGCAAAGACAACCCCAACCCAAAATGAAGCACCACATGCATGTACAGATCAACAATACATGACGAGACACTAAAAGCACCCCGATTAGGAGACAACAGAGATTAAATAGCATTTTACATCAACCACAATCAAACAGAATAAGTACATTTTGAATCATTTAAAAAAGCTTGCAGATCCTAAGAAAAATGCTTCACCTGATAGCACCAGCTGCTGCTTTGTGAAAATAAGCATGTGAATGCAACCGATCTTGAAATTTTAGCATTTCAACATATGCACGCAGTGTCATTTTCCGTAAACAATATGAATGGAAATCAAATTGATCTTCAGTAATATCAGCATAGTGCTTCTCCACAGCTAGAAATTTCTTCAAGGCTCGTCCAAGATCACCTTGTCGAAAGTAACTTTCACCCGAAGCAAGTTCATACCTTCCAAAGATAAAAACCACTCAGTAGGAGTATCCAAATTAAAATGAGAGAGACTGAGGAAGGGAGGGAGAGAGAGAGAGAGAAGTACCACATGCACTGCATGTCATGAAGGTTGTTGTGCTGGTCCCCATCTTTTGTAAACAACACAGCAGTTTTTTCTGCCAAAGCCACCTTCAAGAGTGGAAAAGATTACAGAATTAATGAAACAAATTTCGACAGTGACAAATATCAAATATGACAAAAGATAGGAAAGAACAGCTTTTAGCACCTGATCAGCCTGCAACATACGCTTGACACATTCACTGTTAATATAACGGTCTGCGAGGTCCATACACCTAGCTTCATCTGCCAATGAAGCTGCAGCTACCAAATCACCAGCATGTTTCAATATTCGGCTCTGTCACCAACAATGAAGCAACTAATATCACCTAATCCAGCCTCAAGAAAATTCCAAGAATTTTTCCAAAAGACATTTAAAGGGACAATGTTCACAAAAGAAGCAATAGCCATGCATCAACACACTGAAACCTTTGAAAGGTCCAATTACCATTAAAACTTATGTTCCGCAAAGAAAAACTTGTATCCAGTTTATATGAATATTTGCACAATTTATTGAACAAAACACAATATTCAATCAAAGCCAGTATCATAGCAAGGGATAAATTTTACAAGTAATAAGTCCAAGGATATATATATCTTGAAGAGCTTTCAGGCATTGCTAAGTCTTGTGATATGTGAGACAAAACAAATTGAAAGATATAAGGATCATTTTTTTTAAAAAAAAAAAAAAAGAGAATCTAGCTGACGCAAATATAAAACCCAGCAGAAGAAGCCAATGCAAAAACTACAAGATTGAGGACCAGAAGAAACCTTGACAGAGTACAAATCAATTACGGTTGGTGTGTGCTGTATAGCCTCATCAATCTTTGAAATAGCAACATCATACTGTCCTCTTCTGTCATAATGCTGCAGCAATTGGCAACAAGTCCAAAGTTACTCAAAGTAAGATGCAAAGAAAATACCAACTATTTAATGCAAGGAAGAAGAAAAGACCATAGGCAATTGGGTGACAGAAAACAGTTGATTACCTACCTGAGCCAAAAAGAACAAAATCCACAAAAGTGTTGAAGGGGGCTCCTTCTCTGTCCTGCACTCAGTATAAAACAGAAGTAAACAAATAACTCAGCATAAATGCATGCTTGTGTATTAGCAGACAAAACAAGAACATAAAGAAACTTTACAGACAACCATAAGGAATAATCATTATGTACTCATTTAAGAGATAACACATAAATGCTACTTGAATAGACAATAAGCAGTAATAGACGAATATGCACTCAAAACCAGCAAATATCTAAATATTTTGACGCTGTCAAGGCTTACAACAATATCACGCAAGGGCTGGAAGTATACATTACCTCTAAGGGTAGACAAATCTAAATATTTATTTGATTTAGGACTTGATATACTATATCAAGGGTTGAAAGCATATAGTACCTATCAGGATATCTCCCATTAATCCTAATTGAATGCTCCAACTCAAGAATAAGTTGCTCCAACATGTCTGCCTGTATAAGTGCAAACAGGGCAGGAAATCAGTCCAAATTAAATCAAGCTCTGAACCAGTTGCAAGCAGTTAAGGAGAATTCATGTTTAGAAACTTGATTCTATGTTCAGAATAAATGCATGCAAGCAAACATACCTTGCCAGGGTGATCATACAAAGGAGAAAGATCTGAGAATAAAGATGGAACCCCCTGAGAGCAAAGAGAAAATATATCATTATTTCACCCAAGAAAATATAACACCAGTAAAACTAGCACCATAAAAATTTATACATCATTTGCATATATACCTTCGTTAGAAGAGGCTTAATATAACTAATTGCTGCTTCACGGAACTTGTCTCCTTGCAGAAAATCAAGTGGTATCCTCTATATTTTGAGAAAACAAAATTCCAATATAAGTCCTGGAAAATTCATCATACATCATAAAGAAAGTAGGCATTCATTGACAATGATGCACCAGTAACAGCAATAAGTACAATTCTCATGCGTGAGTATATAACAAAAAGGGGTATGGGATGAAAACAATTTAGTTGTCCTCACTGCAAGAATCAAAATTCTAATATCCCTACAGCTAGAAACTTTATTTCAACTATGCAGTAACCTGGTCTCTTTTCAACTCATGGTCAAGTACCCACCCCAAAAGGTTCATTTAGGATAATATATTGCAGCTTAACAGAAAGAATGAGGCAAAGATAGTCGTTAGTAAAAGTTGGAGCATATGAAAGTAGAACTTTAAGTCGTTAGTAAAAGTTGGAGCATATGAAAGTAGAACTTTGACCACCTAAAGTTCTTACTGTTTGTCACACCAAAACATCAATTAAATATTTCAGTATTACATCACAACCATCTTTTTTTCAGATAATTTAAGAATATTACAGATCATTTATGAATTAGATTCTTCTCATCATATCAGTTCTTATTCAAGCCTTCAAGGGAAAAAAATACATACAAGTAAATATAGCTGCCGCTCCTCTCTAAGAAAGAGGTGAAAAGCTCCTCAGAAAAGCAAGGTTTTTGTTCAAATTCATAGTGTCATTCTATATATATGCAAAGAGAAAGCAAGAGAGAGAGAGAGAGAAGCAACCTAGAGCACTATATCAGGAACAGAAAATCCAAAGGTACAATTTGGAACTGTAAAATAAAAAGATGTAAAAATTTAATTGAATGAATATGATTAACAGCTAGGACACAATATAGCATCTGATATTAGCATATTCGCCACTGGAAAGATTTTGCAATACAAGTATATCATAACCATCCATATCAATGAAAATAGGAACATGACATAAGTGCACCACCTTAACTGCAGATGACCAAGTGTACTGTTCTGCAAGCGATTTGTATAATGCATCCAATTGATCAATTTCATCTGAGGAATATTTGCCATTTTCAGAATACAGGACAAAACATTTCTGCAAGCCTTCATAGTATCTGGAAATATAAACATACAATATAAAGTTGTAAGTCGGTTGGCTCCCACTAATTAGCCCTAAAAGCAATAAATTACACCAATATACAGGTTATATTGAGGAGACAGAATTTAACATTTCTGTCTTATGAAATTCCTCATTTCCCAATCTGAGAAAGCAACTAAGAGACTGCTGGCACAGGTTGATGAAACAAAGTTTAAAGATGCAAACAGATCGAACATGAGAGCTGAAACATAGGAGATACACTAATTAGGTTCAAGCTTATGGTGACACTAATTATAGATTATCAAAAATAACATTAGAATTGTGAGCAATCCTACAAGTTGGATTCCACAAACTATAGTTCATAATATAAATTTTTAATCACATCCGTTATTCATAAGAGTTAATATTCTTCCTTAGAACCATGGCAGTAAGAAAAGAAATTTATATCCTCAAGAAGCACCAGATTAAACAAAAATGAATCTGATATCATTTGCCATGGAAGATTCAATAAAGAGTTTAACTAGGTCTATCAAAGAGATACCAAGCACGTAAGGTTCACCTGTAATTGTCAGGATTCATAGTGAGCAAAGCCTTGTAAAGATTGGCACCTTCTTCTAGGCGTCCAAGCTTCACCAGGAGAGAAACCTCTTGTTCTTTGTAAGTCAATCTATCAACCTAGATGAGTATAATTGGTTGGATTTTTAATTAACAGGATTCAGAACTTACAAATCTTTTTAACTTCAAAGTGTTTTAACCATGGTAGTTGGTACCGTTCTGATACCAACCAGTCCATACCATCCCAGTCTTAAACCACTATCAAGTAGTTTAAGTTCCGTTCCGGTCAAAATTTCAGTGTGTTTCGGTTGCTTCAGTGCATTTCAACCCATATCAGCCAATATCGAGCCTGTACAGCTTAGTACAAGATTTTAATATTTTTATCTTAACTATTTTTATTTTTATAATTACATTTGAAAATAAAACACAATCACTTAATTAAATTACTAAACTCAATTAATAATTTTAAATTTTATAGTCACATATAAATAATTTATATATATGTAATTGAAGTATATTTGCATGTATATAGTGTGTGTACATATATTTGAAAGCATTTCAAAAATATCGATAAACCTGAAACGGTACACCGAAACACACTGATACTGGTATGTACTGGTACCAAAATAAAAACGGTAAATCCACCGGTACGATACTAACTACCTTGGTTTTAACATTAAACATGTTGGTACTTACTATTTTTGGCTCCTTTTTATGCAATTCCTCAAGTGCTCTTTCAAGAAACCCACGTTCCTCTAGCAAAGAGATCTGGAGAAAGATACGATCCATATACACATAAGAAAAAGATCCACCTCTAGTCTATTAATATATCTATTATGCAAGATATATGTATGGATCTACGCAAATATATGCATCTATTGAAAGGGCTTGTAGGTACTTGTGAATTGTCAAATTTATTAAGCTATTTCAAATTCTTGTTACTGGTGTTAAACCAAGAAAGAGTATAAAAGAGAACCAGATTATTAAAATGTCAGCAACAAAAGTTCCACAAATGACTGAGTATTTAATTTTTTGGGGGGTCAACATATAATGTTTAATTGAAGATCAACAAGGATAGACATCCACAAGCACCACAAATGTGATTCCTCATAAAAGGCAAACACTTCTGTCAACAAGCCATACTTCTCTCTAACATGTATCATATGTCTAGAAAGCAAAGAATTAATATCTTATAGATGCCAAATACCACAGTGGGCAGCCGGTTACTCCTCCATCACAGATTAAAGTAAACTCGGAGATATTTAATTTATCTACTATACAAACAGAATCATGAAAAGACACACTATAAGTAGAAAGGTTAGGCTTGCTAATATTAGATTTTGGCAGAAAAATAAGCGAAAGGAAGATGAACTCAAGAAGAAATGGGTAATTTTTATAATTGCAGGTAAAAAATAAAATTAATTCAAAATAGAATTTCATTTGTAAAGAAGGTAAAATGACATTAATATATCTATTACTTAATGGATTATGGATAATTCAAACTAAGCTTAGTCGGGTTTACTAGTGTCGCCATGTCAGTCACTCCAATTATATATTAGTATAAATTATAAATTTGGAATGCCTAAATAATGGATGTGGCAGACAGCCACGTGCAGCACAAAAATACAAGCAGTAATGAGCAATACCTTATATAAAAGCATTTCACCATGCTCACAACGTTCATTATCAGGTGGATAATCATCTTCTAATGTCCCTTCATATGCTTCCAGAATTTCAACTGCTTTTGCACCACTGATATTGACCAACAAAAAGGTGTTTAGCATATACATCTGAAGAATAAGAAATTTATAAGTAAAGCTTCATTCACTTAGAACTTGGCTGATGCTTAGAACTTGGCTGATGCAAGGACAGAAAAGTTGAGGAGAAACCTTGATAACCAATCTTCCAAAGCAATAATTCAATCAAATATCCAACAAAGAATCATTTGATATCAACTTGTAAAAGCCAAAAGAAAAGATAGCATAATCGTTGTTTCAGATAACACCATTGCAAAAACAACAGAGCTCTGCTGTAAACTATGCATTTCAAGGTATCATTCAAGCATTGTTTGTAAAATGCTAATTTGCAACAAAATTTTATAAATGGACTCTGTCCTTAGCTTCCTAGTAGAGTAGTAGGAAATAAAATCTATATGACCAACTACCTGTACATGTTAATAACACCTTCAACGTAATATACGCTCACCATATATTGTCAGAAAATGATTCTGATACCTCCAACAGAACCTTGTATTTTTAAAGCTTTTATAAAATCTTATCGGATGCTTAGCTAAAATCATATAAACCACATGAACCACATTTTAAAAGTCAACAGTAAATCCGCCCATGTTAGCACCCATTTGATCATGTAACTAGAAACAAAAAGTTCTGATCTCTAGGCATTTAATTTTAGAGAGGTATTAGTTATATGAACAAATGTCTTCAAAAATATGAGGCCCTTCAATTCCAACCTCCAAATATAGCATAACAATAATATTCTTGAACATGTTTCACAAAATGCAAGTCACAGAAAATAAAAGGTAAGCATAAGTAAGGAATACTCTTTTCTGGAAAAGGGGGAATGAGAAATACTTAGAGTTTAAATGGTGGGCTACAGCAAAGCCAATCCAGTTCATCCGATGATTAGGTTTCAAAGTCAAAAGTTGTTGTCTTGTCTCAACAAATCCTGTCAAATCTCGCATTTGTGCCTGCAATAAAAAGATGAAATAAGAATATAATAATTCTAAAACAACCTGAAATGAGAAATACGATCAAATACAAAACCATGACCAAATCCCAATAATAATAATAATAATAACAATAATAAAACCCTCTCAAATATCATATCTTAGTACAAAGACAATTGCAGTATAACAAGAATGTAAGTACAAAAGCAAACTGATTGCTTCGGTGAACTACTTTTTTATTTTGTGAGTACATCAAAACAAAACCTTCTGTTAAGATGCTAAATCTGAAGCATCACTTACGAAAATATGCAGCCAAATATCGAATGATGTCCATTAGATCCTTTTCTGCTTATTAAAGCGATAAACTTTTCTATAAAAACTATTATCCAAATTTGAAAAATTATTAAAAAGAGACAACTTATCTACTTTATAAGTGCTTAAGAAAACCTTTATAGTCTAATAGAGCTTTTCCTGTTAATTCACATGTATCTTCATTTTTTGTTACTATTTCAATATAACTTGGTCCTTTCTATCTACAAGCAAACTCCTTCAAGCAACTTAAACAGCTTAAATTTCTTAGAATTTATTTTCACCAGTAACTTTAGCCTGATATTGGGGTTTTCATTCAATTATACTAAGTTGCCACGAAGAACCTGCCTTTACCATGAACATTATAGCTGTAAAAAGGTTGGTACCAAACTATTTTAGTTGCAATATTGACTTGCATATAAGAACCCCCAATACTTAAGATCATTAAATTTCACAATGGAGTTCAAAAAACCTTTTAGGCAAACCACAAAGCTTACAATAGAAACTCCTTTAACAGTTCAAGAAAATTCCATGTCAAGCATTTATTTTAGAAGCTTGAGCAGGCAGGTATTCTTCAATATCAAGCAAGGTAAATAAGGTATACCTGCAAGAGTGACAAGTCCCTTAGTATTTCAATGTTGTCCGGATCTATTCTCAGAGCATTTCTATAGCATTTGATAGCCTCCCTGTATTCTCTATCTGAGCGATAGAGAAGACCATAAACATGCCAGCAAACATGACTTTTTAAATCATTCTGCAGTAAGGCAAACGTAAAACAATGTTAGGAAGAACTGAAAATGCTTTGACATTACATTGGTTAAAAGAAAAGAAACAAGACAACCTTCAAACCTAGCCGGACAAGTTCATATGCTTCAGATTTACGATCCATGCAATTTAAAGTCAACCCCTTCATCGACAATGTTTCTGACAAGGAATAAAAACCCGTAAAAACAATATACAAACACAATAAACAAGCAGGTAGTAATTTGAAGCTGCTTATTTAAATCTATGGAATTGTCACATAAATGCAGAGAGGGAGAACAACTTATATTATAGCAATAACACATTAATCAATATCAATTAAAAACAAACCAAGATGAAGCATCGTACATCTCGGAATAGTCACTATAGAGCTAGTGCTTTCAAAAATGCAAAAGACAGCATTCATAAGACATAAGAAACAAACCCAAAGTGACAATCAAGTCAAGCTCAGGGGCATCTTTGTAAATACAATCCTAACGGATAACATGGATACCAACTTTAACTATCTAGTGTATAACCCCTTTTCCTTGTAAGTATTAAAGTACTTTTTCAGTTTCAGAGTTCTTGCATCTTTATGCAGGTACGCTTAAAGAGAGAAAAAACAAACACCACGCCAATATAAACACTAAACAATTGCATCTGGCAAGAAAACGTGCATCAACTAAAATACCTCCATGCTCAGGAAACTTTTTCAGTATCGCATCTGCAGCCTTCAGTCCTTTCTTGTATTGCTTAGTTTCATATGATTTCTACAAAGAAAAAATTTTATATAAGAGCTTTAGCAATAGCACATGAACCTCTGAGTCCATAATATAAAATCAATAATGAGAATCAGCTAGAGTATTAACATATAAAAATTAATTGCATCAAAATCTTGATAAGAAGAAAAAACTGCATCGAGCTTATTTACCATAGAAGTTAAAAAGAGGGAATTCACAAGACAAAATTCTAGAGTCCACTA
The DNA here is from genome assembly GCA_025698515.1 of Gossypium sturtianum. Taxonomy (NCBI): domain Eukaryota; kingdom Viridiplantae; phylum Streptophyta; class Magnoliopsida; order Malvales; family Malvaceae; genus Gossypium; species Gossypium sturtianum. The sequence goes on along the minus strand of CM046952.1, from coordinate 10,668,261 downwards.
ATATTATACAAGACAGGGAGAGAGAGACCAGCAGTGGTATGAGGAGAACTTTCAGATGTTGCTATCTTATATCTAATACAAACAAGTTCTTGAAACATATAAATATTCACATCTTGATCTATGAAGCTGAAGATTTCATCAACTATCAGCTTGGTCAATTTGTCAATTCCTTAAATGGATTGCTTCATAAAAGTCACATAAAGTCTTGAATGGTTATGTGTCTAAAGCCAAAAGGTCACCAAGCTTCCTAATAGGAACCAACAAAATTCGTGCAAGAGAAATTATTAACTCAGCAAGAATCAAGAAACTCGTTTATTTTCATTTATCTAATTTTCTCAATGATTGATTGAAAGGAATTATAACAAAAGGAAAGCACAAAGGGCATCCTTTAGAAAAAGTTCAAAAAAATTAATTTTAACAGTCTTTTTGAAAAATCGAACTTATTGACCTAATTTAAGCAAAGCTGGTCAACTTAATTAAGCTTCAATAGCTAAACGGAAAAAAGAAATTGAACTTAATTTAAACGATAAAATATATAATAATTGGCAACCAAACATATCTAGTGGAAATTTCAATTTCCCGTTCGATATTCATCGGTTTCCTCAGCAACCAAACAGACCAGTAGTATCCAGCTAGGGTTTTACAAGCAAAGAACAAAACGATAAAAGGAAGTGCGATCGACTAAACACAAAATAGAAAAAAGCAATACGATAATCAATACCAATTAGAATTAGGAATTGAAATATCAGAGAGAAAAGAGAATCGAAGCCTTACGACGATGAGTTTGAAGAGGTTAGCTTCTTTCGGAGGCAACGAAGCTCCCATTGTTTTCTCTAAGGAAGAAAAAAGAAGATTCTTACGACGGACAAAAAGGGGTTTTAGATAAAAGAAAGGATTGATAGATAAAAGGAGAGTTAGGGGTTTGTAAGAGAGAGAAGAGAGGGGTGGCGTTTATCTGCTTCTTCAACCCTACTGTGAACAACAAGCTTAAAAATAAGGAAGATAGAATTAAAATTAAAAAATAAAAAAACTACTGTTGAATAAAAAAATTACACACAAACACACACACAAAAAAAAAAAAAAAAGCTAGGAATCATTTTTGTCCTTTTCAATTTTTTTTAGATGCCCTTTCTGTAATTTTGCAATATATATATATATATATATATATTTCAGCTTGCGACTTAGGGTGGCTTTGGATGAGCGATTGAGTGCGGTGCGATGCGTTTAACTTACTTTTTGTTTCACGCTATCGTATCTAATCTCACCACCACCGCTGTTTTTACACTAACCGCAGGTAAACGCACCGCCCATCCAAATCCACCCTTAGAAAATTACAAAAGAAGAAAAAGAAAGGTAAAACTGTTAATACTAGTGGTGCATAATTAGGGCAAAAAACCAGAAAATACCAAAAAATAACAAAAATTACCGGAAAGTATAGGGTTGAAAATTAATGACCGGAAAGGGCAATTTCCCCCAAATCGCGTCCCGTCGTAGCGTTTTTGAAGTCTGCCTAAAGCGCGTCCCGGGGGAGCGCTTTAGGCCACGTCATCAAAAACGCGCCCGTGGACGCGCTTTTCGATGACGTGGCCTAAAGCGCTCCCGGGACGCGCTTTTTTAGGCTTTTTTCCCGAAATATGGTGGCGACAAGTGGGAAGAAAATGGCTCCAAAATTAGGCACCAAAGTTGATGTGATGTGAAAATTGGTATGGGGTAATTGCAATATTGGTCCCTATTTGAATAGGTACTTTGTAAGTTTGATCCCTAAACCTCAACTATAAATAGGCCTAACCATTTCTCATTTTCTTCATCCCACAATTTGCCATTCTCTACTTAAGGCATTGTTCTCTCTCTCCCTATTTGTAAATTTTCACTTGTATTTTTGGAGTGAAATATATTTGTTAGTGCCCAAGACGTAGGCAAAATTTTTCATATCTTGTGAGTGTGATCGTAGTTATTTATTGTGCTATTAAATTACGATTGAGGATATTCGGCTAGGAAAGACTTGGTACTTAAGTGATCCTTGTGATCCACCTCTTTCCCAGGAATTGAACTTAGTGTGATTTTTAGTACAATAATTTTACTCTTTTACACCGTCCACTTGCAATGAGTGAGCGTATTAATCTTTGTTATTTACTACGATGGTGAAGTGCGTGACACCGAAAAATGGTGTTGTTTTCTTATCGGAGAACACAAATACGATTGAGTTTTAATCGGAGCGTCGATTTGGTAGAACTTCGCAAAAGAATTAGGCGTAAAATATTCTGGAACAACGCTAATGAAAGTTCATCTATTAAGTATAGATTTTGTGCTTGGTTGATCCGGTGAGATATGACTCATTCGACATCAAAGGTCCTCTGAGCCTTGAGGCAATGGTGGAGACTCATCTTGCCGGTGGTTCACCCTATATCGAGGTATATGTGGAATTTTCATCTCCAAGTGATCCGTCGCGACCTCAACATCTAGTATCGTTCGAGGAATACACGACCCCAAGTTGACACTCTGTAAGTGGGAGGCAAAACACGAAGTGCCCGTGTGCGGTGGTAGTATGGAAAACATAACCCCGCACGACGACACTCGGTTGGTGGATGGGACATGCATATTCGTCATTCGGCGTCGGATGACGTAAATACGTATTGGGGAGGTCATCAACTTCTAGTGGATGGCAATCCACATACGATTGGGATCGTTACGAAAGATGTTTAAGGAGGGATGATGTATTACCGACATCCGGCAGATGAGGGCCTCGTTGTTACCGACGACATGCACCGGTGAGGGCCCTCGTTTGTTGCGATTATAGAGGATGGGATGATGAATCCGATGTGGATCCACCTCGGAGCCGGGGCACGATGGTGCGAAAGTTGGATTATTTTCTCAACCGGAGCCCGTTCCAATTGTACTGAAGGCGTTGAGGCGGTTCGGGCGAAGAAGAAGAAGATCCGCTATTCGGGGCATACTCACCTCCAGCGCACATGCATAATGTCGATCTATCTCAAGATGATGCATTGGAGTTTCTGAACTACCACACCGGACGCGTGACCGTACAAATTCTTTGTTGGATTCGGATCAATTAGAAGTTGGTAACCGCTTTTCCAACAAGAATACTTTTCTTCTTGCATTGAAACAATACAAACATCGAGAACAGGTTAACTACACTATGGTTAAATCAAAGCTCGATAGGTGCGAGGCAAAGTGTGCGATGCAAGACGGCACATGTTCATGGAAAATCATGGCGTCGTTGAGGAAAAGGGCGGGTATGGGGGTGAAAAAGTACAAAGGTCCGCATACATGTCTTACCTGTGCAGTACCACTATGTGTTCAATGATTCCGAATAAGACTAATATTATGTAATGTTGCATTATTTAACGTACTTCATTGATGTGTGTAACGTAAGATCATCCAAGGATGGATTCGACATGTTGGTGATTTAATAATCCCGACGGTGAAGGCCGATCCCGAACTACAAAATCTTACGGCCTTAATTGGCAATATTAAGTAGCCAAATGGGGTACACGCCTCTTCTGAAAGGCTTGGATAGCCAAGCGGCGTTGGAAAAATTGCACGGTCGGTGGGGCGTTTCATATAATGAAGTGTGGCGGTGGTGTCGGTCTTTGAGAGGTATGTCCTGTGCAAAGACAACTGGACCTTGAAACGCAACCGCCGTACTACAACGATCGTCGCCTCCGTGGATGCGCGATGTTCAAGCGTGCATTGCGGACATTTAAGCAATGCCGAGATGCTTTTACATATTGCAAGCCATTGGTACAAATTGACGGTACCTTCATGTATGGTAGATATACGCGATCGGCTATTGCTAGCCGTGGCACAAGACTACCGTGGGGAGAATCCTTCCGATTGCGTTCGCAATAACATCGGGAATCGGTGATGATTGGGACTTCTTCCTATCCAGTTAAGGAGGCATGTTTGCCCCAACCCGACATATGCGTTATATCGGATCGGGGCCTGGAATACTTGCGGCAATAGAACGCCAGGAAGCATGTGGCATCGCACACACCATCGATATTGCACGAGGCATGTCGCATCCAACTACTATGGGCAACATCGATCTAAAAGAGAGAAACGGCAAGTGATCGATATGGGTATGAAATATCTAATAATAAAATTTATTTTGATATATTCAATTTATTCGCAATTGAAGAGTGGTATGTAATATTCGCTATCAACGTATATTAGCGGTATGAGATCAATAAAGACCGTTTTCACGAGATGCCGCCGATTTGCGCTCGATAACGCCAAGGCGCAAGCTACCTTTGCAATATTCCTTTCGAGCAGTGGACACAAGCATATGACGGTGGCCTCACGATATGGGCATATGACCACAAACCTTGCCGAATGCATAAATTACATTTCGAAAGGAACCCGTCATCTGCTGGACATTACAGCTTGGTTATGCGAGAGACATATTTTCGGTTAGCGGCACTATTTCCAAGAGAGCGCAAATGAGTTATAGAGGCAAATGGAAGGAGGCCATGTATGGAGCCGTATGGGCCTTGCAACAAATTAATCGTGGGAAGGCACGTGCGAACACCATGCACACAGTATGTCATGATCGCGACAAACCTATGGTTTCGTGTCACGGAGTTTGACAGACCAACCAAGGTATTGTTGGCGGTCATTATCGTGTACACTTGACAAATAGGACATGCGATCGCTGGATATTTGATGCACTTCGTTACCCATGTGCTCATGTACTTGCGGCTTGTCGAATCTCCGTATTGATCCCATGAGCTATGTCGACGAAGTGTACAAATTAGAAAACATGTACAACGTGTGGAGACACGTATTCCCACCATCCCGGATGAACGTAAGTGGCCATCGTGATCGCGCGCACCGTATAAGCCGCTGCTTGGATAGAGAATTGAGGCGCAAAACCAAAAGGTCGACCTTCCTCGACTAGAATACGCAACAATATGGATATCCGAGAACCGACCAACCAAAGTAAGCGGTGCGGATGGTGTAGGAACCCGCCATACATCTCGCTCGTGTCCAAATCGGAATAGTTGACCGTGTTATTAGCTTGTTTGTCTCTTGCTTTGGCTATGTAATTTCTGCTTTTTTTAGTACAACGGTTTATCAAAGAACTCAATTATATTTTAGTGAAGAGGACTAAATTAAAAGAATATAAAATAGGAAATAATTTTTATTTTATCAAAGAACAACGGTTTATCAAAGAACTCAATTATATTTTAGTGAAGAGGACTAAATTAAAAGAATATAAAATAGGAAATAATTTTTTATTTTATCAAAGAACTCAATTTTCAAAAAAACTCAATTTTAATTTAGTGAAGAGGACTAAATTAAAAGAATATAAAATAGGAAATAATTTTTTATTTTATTAAAAATTCAAATTATATTACATACAAAAAAAAATACACAACTTTTGATATTAAAATTAAATTACAAACACAAATTAAAAACAACTTTTTTATTCAAAGAATAAAAAAATTAAATTACAATTTATAAAATAAAAAGCCTATCCTAATCAATGTTGATGCCGGGGTGGGAACCGAGTACCACGATCGGGTGGTCGGCGATTCTGTACGCTGATTTCCTCCTTCTTCTAGCTTCCGGCGGGGTCGTGGAACCTCGGCGGGGATTCGTTCCTCCGGAAGTGGGTGCTGTTTCTAGGTGTTGCGATGATGACCCACCTTGATAAAATAATGACCGGAGGTGTTTGCATAAACCACGGCGGGGTGATCGCATCTCGTCACGGTGAAGGAGCCCGGTAGAAACTCATGCTCCCCCGACGGCACCTCATCTAATCCCACACCAAGTCGGTCTCACGATCGGTGGCCAACGAGTTGTCGGGAACGGACTCGAACTCGCCATGCATTCCAACTCGGGTGGGACAAGGAAAAGGAAACATATATGGGTTAGGAGGATACATATAAGGGGCAAGGTACGTACACAGCATAAACGTGGATCTTTGTGATGTCGGTGTTGTTAGTCGAACGGATGGGCCCGGGGATGTAGTGGCGCTTGTTGATGGGCCCGATGGTGTGTAGGCGCTGTTGATGGGCCGGTGATCGTGTACGCGCTCTTGGGCCCGGTTCATCATCCATTCTCCTTCGATGTAAAGGGCCCCGACGTTCCTTTCGCCGCGAATTAGCCGTCGCCTCTCCTCATCCGACAACAGATCACGGCATGCCATGGATTCTAAACCATGGCATGTACTCCGCACGCACGCTAACTCTGGAACTATGATCGGTTCCGGTTAGGTAAAAAGTCATACCGGTTCTCCCACGTCTCGATATGTTCGACCAAAATCTTGGCCAATCAGTGTCTTTCCGCTGCCGTAAGTCCACTTTGTGCTCATCATCGAGCACCTCGGAGGCACGCGAATCGCTTCGCGGCATCCAAATTGCCGCAGTAACCCGATCCGACCGGTGCATCTCCACCGTTGAGTAGGTGATTAGCGGGACCTTAACGTGCCAACTGCTCGAATTTTGGAGATACTCATCCGAATTACTGCCCGAATTTCGAGATCCTCGTACGGTGTCCATTGAAACTATATTAACATTACCAACTTATTAGTTATATACATAATATTAGACACTACCTACGAAATACTAAATTATAATAACGAAATTCGACACTTACTTCTTACGATTCCGACCTTTGGTCCAACAGAGCCGTATATCCTCAAGCGCGTTAGGTATTCCAACATGATCGCTCCTCGGATGGTTCCACCTAATTAAATAAACTTTTAGCATGCAATTATACTATAAATATACGACATAATTGTAAAATATAATATTAAATTTACCTCGTTATCGGTGGGAATGAATATGGTCGGTCGAGTCGAGGACGTAAAAATGGAAATCGAAACCATGCCCATGATCGCAGTAGTGATAGGCAACCTCCGATTTTTGTTTACTCGGCAGTCATCGCCCATCTCCCTGTATAATATAGATAACCAGCAGACCCCAACTCAATTCAACGGCCGCTCAAATCAACAAGTTTCGTGGAGCCATCTCGGTGGACGAGGTTTCTAGAGAGGTCCCAGGCATCGATAGCCTCCAATTATCTCAAGTATGTATGCCCGCATCTCCCGTATTCTTTCTTCTTCATCGAACCTTCATTCGGCTGCGGGATTGCGTCTCGTAACCAAGCCAAATCGATCCGAGCTCCTTGAATTTTATCCTAATGGCACCCGAAGCTCGTAGCATACGGCCATCCAATCGAGAGATGTTACGGACCGGTGACTACCGAACCCGCCCACCGGTAATCCCAATCAGAATCGCACATCTTCCAAGGTGATGGTACACTCTCCGCATGGCAAATGGAAAGTGTGCGTCTCGTCTCCACCTCTCTATCAACGCTACTGATCAAAGCGGCTCCAACTTGAACCCCGGCTATCGTGGCCACGTGCCAAAAAACCCGCTTCCGCGAGTAATTTCTCGATCAATGGCGATGGGGACCGGGCATGTTGCGAATATAACATTGCAACACCCGATCTACAGATCGTTTAAAAATTATAAAATTATAAAATTCTAAATTAATTAAAATTGCATAATTAAAAATTTAATAATATTGAAAAATTAACATTCAAACTTACCATTTTCTTTTCTTTGACTGACAATGTGGTCCTCGCCTAGGCGACATAATTCCCAGCCATTGTACTCAGATAAATAATTTAAAAATTTTCCAAAAATAGGTTTAAAAAAATTATAAAGGGCTTTTTATAAATAGTAAAGGACTATTTTGAAATTTAAGCGTAAATTTGAGAGAAATTTGAGAGCAAATTGATAGCAAATTGAGAGAAAATGAGAAAGGATTGAATTGTGAAAAAAAATGAAGGTTGGGGGTATTTATAGGGTTTTTTTTCGACCGTTGGGCCCCAACGGTCAAAAAAAATTTGATTGTTGCGGCTAAAGCGCGTCCGGAGCGCTTTAGGCCACGTCGGCAAAAACGCGTCCCACGGGGAGAGCGTTTTTGACGACGGCCTAAAGCGCTCCCGGGACGCGCTTTAGCCCGCACTTCAAAAACGCTACCGACGGGGCGCGATTTTGGGGAAATTGCCCTTCCGGTCATTAATTTTCAACCCTATACTTTCCGGTAATTTTTGTTATTTTTTGGTATTTTCTGGAGTTTTGCCCGCATAATTACTTGATTATAATTTGTCTAAATAAAAATATTTTTAAGCGCTATGATTAAATTATGGGTAAACTCTAGAATTAGTCATCCAACTATTAGTATGTTTCTATTTTGGTCACTTTAACTATGAAAATTTTCAATTTAGTCACTAATAATTTCGATCATTTATATTTTGGTGACTCACGTTTTATATTGTTTCTATTTTGGTCACTCTTCATTAAATGATTAACGAAAGTGATGATGTGGCCTTTTTTTAATTGGTATAATAACACATTTAGTCCTTAGTACTTACATATTTTATCAATTTGATCCTAATTCTAATAAAGTTAACCCTCCACATTTATAAATTCTATCAATTTGATCCTCAAACAAATATAGTTAAATATAATCATAAATTATGAAAAAGTACAAAATATAATATTGTTTATATACAAGTTAGAAAAATGTCACATCATCACTTTTGTTAACCATCTAACGGAGAGTGACCAAAATAGGAACAATCTAAAACGTGAGTGACCGAAATAGAAATGATCTAAAATATTAGTGACTAAATTGAAAATCCAACCAGCCAACAAAAAGCAATACACACCCCTCCTATGTACATCATTCAGTTTCATTCATTTATGAATAAAAACTCGTTTTCTCTCTTTTCAATATTATTTTCTTGTAATTTCTTACAAGTGCTTTCAACTTGATTTCTTTTCAAGAATCGTGGTGGTTGTTCTTCACACTCCGGTTTGCCAAGAAACCTTTATTGGAGGGTCGGTTAGAGCCTTTGGTGGAGTTTGTTTAAGTTTTTCTTCAAAGGGTTCCATCGAACATCGCATTTCATTCATCTTTATGCCCATCTTTTTTCCATCACTCCCTAATCTTTTTCAATCTTGATTTCTCTTTTATGAATCTTCTTCTAACATTTTTTTATTGTGTTGAAATTTCAAGTTTCAAGATCCAACGATTGGGAAATAAACTAGTTAGTTTGAAATGTTTATGGCATTATTGATGACACAGTAGGCTGTGGCAATAGGCAATGCAAATTCAAAGTCTTCTATCATCTACCTCATCCATAAGTACTAAGCACAATAGCTACTAGTAGCAATGTATTTTGCTTCTGCTATTGAGAGAGAGATTGAACCTTGTTTCTTGCTATATCGCGAGACTAGGTTGCTTCCGAAGTAAAAGCTTCCTCCTAATGTGCTTTTACAGTCATCCATATTCTCAGCCCAATCAGCTTTACTGTACCCTAGTAATCATATTCACTATCATTAGTAAACCAAATGTCAATATCAAATGTACCAAGAACGTACCACCTAATGATTCGTTTGATTGACTTGACATGAGATTCCTTTTGATTGGTCTGGTATCTTGCACACACTCCAACATTAAAGCACAAATTAGGACGATTGGTTGTGAGATAATGAAAACTATCAATCATGCTTCTATATGTGGTTGGGGAAGTGGGCACTCCCTCAACACCTGCGCACAACTTCTCATTGACAGATATAGGTGTCCTAGCTGGCTTAGGGTTCTAAAGCTCGAGCTTATTAACTAGATTTTTTTTGCATATTTCTCATGTGATAAGAATGTATGTGGCACCAGATATTATGTAATAAACATAAATTTGTGTCATGGTTGTTGTTCCTCGTTGCCTTCAAATGAACTATATCTTTTCCATAAATCCTCATTGAAAACCTTGACCAATCAAGTACTGTGACAACCTCTCGTACCAAGCTAGCGGAATGACCAATCGGGCATATATAATTAGGCTCTAGTAATTGCAATTATGTCCAGAAGCATCGTTTCGATAATTCGCAATTACTTAATTATGGATTCATTCCAGAAGAAGTACCATGATTGAAAACTCCTTATTATATACTCTTTACAAAGTAATTCATCCAACCGTTTTGTCCAGTGACCTTGTCATGTGTGTGTTACCCTCATATAATATCATTGATTCTTTTGAGTTAAATTCGTTCACTTAATACAATCCTATTTTATCTCATTGTCACCGTTGTGTCTTCTTAATGATTAATATGATCACTGTCAACAAATTACTGTGATAAATTGCTCATTCGAAAATAATCAACTCATGGTCACGTTCCATGTTTATCAATTCACACAATGCCAATGAGAGGATATCGTTAACTCTTTAATTGAGCTATGAATTCCACTGTTGCTAGTAAAGCCATGTCATACATAAGTCATGTACCCAACATACCAGCTATTGACTCGATCATCTTTAGAGCATAAGCCTTTAGAGTATAAGCCTCCACTTATATCAAAGCACATGAGTTACATACGTATGGTAAGTGACTAACTCAGAATTTAGGTAAATCACACCATGAATTTCACAAGTGAATTAATTCACAAATGGATTCAGAATTAACTCATCTTAGGTCTAGTCTAATGTATCATTCTTTCAATGAACATATCTATGTCTCTACCAGTAGAGTCAACTGCTCTGATAACCAAGACTAGTCATCTCCCCAATTAGAATTGTAGACGACATAATATCCTTCTCAATATTTGAATCAAATGCTCACTTTGATTCTTTTACAGGATTACGGACTTGTTTAGATTATCTATTGAAGTAAGTTGTCTTTCTCGCAATGTAAACATTCTTACAATGCCACTTATCATCAGTTTTAACTTAGACAATCAATGAGCTAATATTTGCTTGCCACAATTTCGCTATGCATGCAAAAATATGAATGACAGAAATATAAAATACATAATAGTGAAATGTGAAATTTATTTATTCATTGTTCAAATATATAAAAAAACAATTACATGTTTACTACAATAGTGACTATTCCGAGATGCCGTCTATAATTATTATTACGAGATGTCGTCTATAGTGACTATTACGAGATGTCGTCTATAGTTCCAACTAGGGAGATGACTAGTCTTGGCTATCGGAGCAGTTGACTTCATGGGTAAAGACATAGATGTATTCATTGGAAGAATGATACATTGGACTGGACCCAATATGAATTATTTCTTAATCGTTTATGAATTAATTCACTTGTGACGTTCATGGTGTGATTTATTACAAATCATGAGTTAGTCAATGACCTTGCGTTTGTAACTCATTTGCTTTGATATAAATTGAGGCTTGTGCTCTAAAGATGATCGAGCTTATAAATGGTCTGTTAGGTACTGTAACAGCCCGTTTTTGGTCAAACTGGAACAGTGGTTTCGGGACCATAAATATAATATCAAATTAATTATTTTATTATTATTTTAATGTCTTTGATAATATATTTGTGTGAAATTTTTGTTAAGAAATTTTATCGTTTGATTGGTCAATTTGTTAAAAATGACTAAATCGCGTAAAGTGTGAAAGTGGAGTTCCATTAGCTAAAAGTGCCTAATAGCTATGGAACTTAAAAGAGGAGGTCCTTATGTTGAAATTAGACCATTAATAGCATGAGTGGACATATATGGACATTAAATGGATGATATTAAATGGTTTATATTAAGGTTAAATATGTAAATTGTTTAATAAGGTTAATGAAATAAAACCAAAATAAAACCATCATCTTTTAATGCTTCCTCCACCGATTGTAGAACTAAAAACCTAGCCATTTTAAGCTTGAAATTTTGGCAATTCCATTTGGCTATTAAGGTATGAATTTTGACTCGGTTTTTAATGATTTCTATATTTTTGTGATTGTTGCATCTAGTACTAGCTAGCCCAGGGACTATTTTGAATTTTTTTTAAATATTTTGAATGTTGTAATTGATGAATAATCTTGTATTTTTAAGTTTCTTGATAGATTATGAATGTTGATTGAGAGTTATACAAGTTTTGTTAAGTGATTTTTAGTGAAAATGCAAAACAGTGATTAAATTGAGAAATGTTAAAACTTTATGGTTGAAATGTCAAATAAATGAAAAATATGGGCTGATATGGGTATAATGGTAATTTGGCTAAGCATGGTTATTTTGATAATTGCTTTAATTTGTGATTTTATGCAATAAGAACTAAATTGTGAAAATGTGAAAGTTTAGGGGTAAGAGTGTAAATGTGCCTTAAAGAGTGTTTTGGACAAAATTGAATGAATATATGATTAAAGAAGTTAATTTTGAATATATTTAGATCAAGAAAAGCAAAATACAGACTTGGATCGGGGAAAAGATAAAGTTATCGACTAATCGACTCGATTCGCCGTTTTAACATCCGAGGTAAGTTCGTATGTTATAATTTCGTTACAAATATATTTTATATGCTTTGATATGGCATGAATTATGATTATGCGATTACGGACAAGTTCGAAAATGATTTGACGATAATTCGACAGTTGGAATCCCGGTTAAACCTTAGGAATAGTTTAGAATGCTAGTGACATGTCATTAGGTATACTTGAGTTGGCTTCGGGCCATGATTTAGCACTATGTGTGCGGGCCAAGCATATCGGCTGATTTGGCTTCGGGCTATGATATCAATATTTTGGATAAGTTACCTTGATTTGGCTTCGGGCCATGGTATAGGTACTTATCGAGTGAGACCTTGAGTATCCGACTTCTATTTCGAATGGTTCAACAGGTAAATGAATGATGTGGTTGAGTATGAGATTGGTACAAGGTGGTACAGGTACGTACGGAAATGATTTGAGTATTGAAAACTATGAAATTGACGAGTTCCTTGGTAAGTTATATGAATGATCATTTGATAGTTTGAGATTTAATAGAATTATTGCACATTATTTCCCATTATATGAATTATTAATGAATGATGATAGTTGCTTATTGTTAACATATGAGCTTACTAAGCTATATAGCTTACTTTGTTGCTTTTCCATGTTTTATAGTGATTTCAAAGCTAGCTCGGATTCGGGGATCGTCGGAGACTTCACCACACTATCCACTGACTCTTTGGTACTTTTGAAACTATGTTTTAAGTATATGGCATGTATAGGTATTTGAGTCATGTTGGTTATGTTTTGGTAATGACTTTGGCCAAATGAATTGGTTTGTAAATGTCTATATTTTGAGTTGTAAATATAGCCATGAGAGTTAGCTTAATTTGGTGATTTTTTGGTTATGTGCATATATGTGAAGATATGGCTTATATTAGATGTGAATTATATTTGTGAATTGGTTTAATATAATGTATGTTTAGTAATGGTATAGTTAGTTGAATTGGTATGTTTTGATGGAGTAAGGTTTGAGGTTATAAACATGTTGAATGTTGGTATTGAAAATGGTATTAGTCTTGATTGTGGTTGAATTGAATGTTATTTATGCTATGATTTGGTACCATTTGAGCTTGTTTAGGTATGTGCAAAATGGGTGGCAAAATGGCTTGGTAAATAGCCTATTTTTGTCCACATGGCGGGCGAGACACAGCGTGTGTCTCGGCCGTGTGTGACACACTCAAGTTACACGGCCGTGTGTCCCCGGTGTTGAAATTGAAATGAAGTCAGTATGCTCCACACGGTCTCACACACGGGCGTGTGATCGGACGTGTGGTACAAGTCAGTATACCCCCTAATTGGCACACGGCCTAGCGCACGGGTGTGTGACTTGGCCATGTTGCATAAGTTAGTATACCCTACAGGTTTGGCAGGGCCTACCACACGGCCTGGCACACGGGCTAGACACACGGGCGTGTGGTTGGCCGTGTGACCCAAGTCAGTATGTACCTCTTGTTTTCACACGGCCTGTAACACGGGCGTGTCTTGTGGCTGTGTGAGACACATGGCCTGGCCACACGAGCGTGTGTCCCCTGTTTGAATAAAAATTGCTAAGTGTTGAAAAATTTCCTGAGTTATTGGTTTAGTCCCGAACCACTCCCAAAGTATGTTTAAGGCCTCGTAGGCTCTTAATAGAGACACATTGATTGAGATTGAATGATGAATGATTGAATTGAACAATTGTATGTTAAATAGTTGTTTAATTATTTCGTAAGTCCGGTAATGCTCTGTAACCCTATTCTGACGTTGAATACGGGTGAGGGGTGTTACAGGTACATGACTTATGTGTGGCATGACTTTACTAACAACAATAGAATTCATAGCTTGATTAAAGAGTTAACGATATCCTCTCATTGGCATTATGTGGATTGATAAATATGGAACACGGTTACAGTTGCTTATTCTCGAACAAGCAATTTATCACAGTCATTTGTTGACAGTGATCATATTAATCATTAATAAGACACAATGATGACAATGATATAAAATAAAATTGTATTGAGTGAATGGATTTAACTCAAATGAAACAATGATGTTATATAAGGGTAACACACATGACAAGGTCATTGGACAAAATAGTTGGATGAATTGCTTACATAAAGAGTATATAATAAGGAGTTTTCAATCATGGTACTTATTGTAGACTGACTCCATGATTAATTAAATTGCGAATTATCGGAACAGTGCTTCTGGACATAATTGCAATTACTCGAGCCTAATTATATATGTCTGATTGGTCCTTCCGCTAGCTTAACAAAAGCTTGATCGGACTACATTTGAATCAGGAAAAAAATTCTACGACTTTGAAAATAATTTAATTGAATCAATTTATTTGATGTGGAATTAAATTAGGTAGCCGTGAGTGAAACACCCCACACCCGGCCCACGAGCCTGAACCGGATCTGGTATGTTCCTTAAATAAATCGGTTTTCAATGTTCTAAATGACTTAGAGAAAATTTGTGTAATTTAAAAAAAATTGTTTTGGGTTGGGCTTAATTTGAAACCTATTTAATAAATTCTGGAAATCCAACTTAAATAAGGTGACAAAATAATTTTTGGGTTTATTATTTTAAAAGAAATAAATTTACTTATCTTTAATCAAACATAAATTGTATCATATTCAAATAAAAATAAACAGAAATAAAGAAAATCCAATTGGGCCTTATGGCCTTATTACATCATTCAAACCCAAAATAAAGTTTAAAGTACTAAAATTTCATAAAGTCCAAATTCCAAATAATTTCTTCAAGCGATGCATGGCCACCTTTAGCTCCTGCCGACCCGGTCCATTCTTTGCTCATCACCTGAAAAATAATTCCCCAACGAGTGAGTCAACAGACTCAATGTGTACATAGTACTAATTTCCAACAAATCGCATACAAGTCATATCAATATCATGTTCATACAAAATAAAGGATGATGCAACCCAAATCCAAACCTATTTGTCCATCCGCTACACACCACCCGTACCAACTTTGTACACCGCGGGGACTACTAAGTCGACCCTCCATCCGCTACACACCATCGAAGGCGCCATTGCGATCGGCGTGCTCATCGCCCACTTATGTTGTGTCATTAGACATCAGTATTCACTAGATGTAACCGGTTACCACTTTTCACTTTATGTGACCGTAGCCACCACTTTACGTTGGTGAGACCGTAGTCATCACCTTCACTTTCTTCCTCCACAAATATCCCGAATGCCCCAATTATTTCATAACATATTTCACATACTAAATTTTCATTCATGTTACTAATCACATGTTCAAAATATATCACATTCACAATCCTATCAAAAGTAGGAAACGTGCTGGTACTCCTTACCACATTTGTGGTGCTTAGCCACATTCACATACTGTTACATATTTACATATCTAATGATTGCCATGCAATTTCTTGAAAGTTAGTAAGAGTACACACCTTTTCGCTTAATAGTTTCCGTGAATTCCCGTAGAGCGATCTACCGATCTAGATCTTTCACTCCTATATTCGGCCATTAATTAAAACATATAAATAAACCTATTTGGTCTTAAAACCAAATCCTACTAGAAGTAGAATTACTTACCTAGTTGCCGAATTGATTTAATCAAGTCCCAACAGTTGCTAGAATTCCTCTTCCTTGAAATCGGCTAATACTAGGTACGTAACCATGTCGATTTTTCGTTTTTGAAATAATGGAAAACACTTAAACAAATTATGCCTTGGCCGAATATCCCTTACCTTATGATGGGATTCCAAATCAAGAGGATTCCTTTATAAGCCCGTTGAAATCCTATAACTTCGTGTTAGATTAGATCTAACTTTGAAAACGTGAATCATAATCTTTAACCACATTTTTATATTTATAATCCTTACCTTAGATCCTTAGATTTCCGAAAGATCCCCTTTGATGTTGTGGATGATTGCCCTCTTTCTTAGAATCCACAAAGATTCAAATTTTAACAATGAGAACGGAGAAGAAAATAGAAGAAAAAGAGAGGATTTTTGCTTAATGAAAATTCGCAGAGAGGGGTTTTGCCTAGGAGAATTTCTGCAGAGAGGAAGAGGGGAGCAAATGTTGATGAGTAGCCCTCCTCCGTCCTCCTTTTTTATAGCCAAAGTTATCACTTAGGAGTCCTTTACTTGGCCACCACTCCTCTTTTGATAATATTATCTCTTTTATTTAAAAGATAAAAGCCTTTAATCCATCAATTATCTCTCAATTATCTCATTAGAAAATAATCCTTTATTTATCTCTTATTATTCACATATTTATGTGAATAAAACTCCTTTATTTATCTCTTATTATTCACATATTTATGTGAATAAAAATCCTTTATTTCTCTCTTATTATTCACATATTTATGTGAATAAAACTCCTTTATTTATCTCTTATTATTCACATATTTATGTGAATAAAACTCCTTTATTTCTCTCATATATCCAAGTTTCCCGAAATGTTCAAGTTTCCATTTTTGGATCATTTCCAAAAATGTTTAGGTTTCAAAAATGTCTAAGTTTCCAAAATGTCTAAGTTTCCAAAAATGTCCATTTCCATTTCCATTTTCATTTTCATTTCCACTTTCATTCATTTCTAGGTTTCCAAAAGTATCAAAAATTTATTCATAATACTTAAGACTTGTCATTTCATACAATTGATCTGAAAAATGCATAGGCCCTTCCTAGGATGTTACAGCTTCTACCCTCTTAAATAAAATTTCGTCCTCGAAATTTCCTAACTAAACAGATTGAGGGTATTGTTTGTCGCATTGTCTCTTCCGGCTCCCACGAAGCTTCTTCCGATCCATGATTGCGCCATAACACCTTGACTAAAGGCACCGACTTCTTTCGTAGTGCTTTCACGTCCACGTTCCAAGATCCGAATCGGCTCCTCCTCGTAGGATAGATTTGGCCTTAACTCCACTTCTTCAACAAAAACCACATGAGACGGATCCGATCGATAGCGACGTAGCATGGACACATGAAATACGTCGTGCATTTGATGCAACTCGGTGGCAACTCCAATTGGTATGCCATCGCCCAACTCGCTTCAAGATTTGATAGGGCCCTATAAACCTTGGGCTTAGCTTCCCTTTGCGACCGAACCGCATAACCTTCTTCCAAGGTGAGACCTTTAGAAACACTTGGTCTCCTACTTCAAACTCAATTTCTTTCCTCTTAAGGTCTGCGTCGCGACTTACTTCGCCTTCATCGAAGCTTCTTTCAACCGTGCGAATTAATTCCACCTTCTCCTCGCCTTCGCCACTAACTCGGACCCAAAACGCGCGCGTTCTCCTAACTCGGTCCAACAAGTTGGTGTTCTACATTTCCTTCCATACAATGCTTCGTATGGTGCCATCCGAATGCTTGCCGATAGATAGCTGTTGTTGTAGGCGAACTCCGGCTAGAGGCAAGTAATCTTCCCAACTTCCTCGAAATCCATCACACACCTCTTAGCATATCTTCCAACACTTGTATAACCTGCTCGGATCGCCTGTCGATTGTGGATGAAAAGTCGTAGTGAAGTCTAGCTTAGTGCCTAATGCTTGATGAAGTGCTTTCCAAAATCGAGACGTAAACCTTGGGTCTCTATCGGAGATGATCGACATCGGTACCCGTGTAGCCTCACGATCTCCGCCACATATAACTTGGCTAACTTTTGAAGGGAATAGTCGATCCTCACAGGATAAAATGTGCGGACTTGGTCAAACGGTCCACTATCACCCATACCGAGTCCTTCTTAGTGGGCGTAAGGGAAGCCCACTAACTAAGTCCATGGTAATTCTTTCCCACTTTCATTGGGGAATCTCAATTGGTTGAAGCAATCCTGATGGGACTTGGTGTTCACCTTTACTTGCTTCGCGACATGTCAAACATTTCCCCACAAATTCACCACCTCTCGTTTGTGTCCGACCACCAAAATTGTTCCCTTAGATCTCTATACGACTTGATGCCTCCGGGATGCATAGCATAAGGACTACCATGCGCTTCCCGAAGAATCCTTTGTCTCAACTCCTTATCCTCGGCATACAAACCTTTTCCTTGTAGCACAAGACTCCTTCATCATTGACGCCATAATCCTTTAATCCTCCTTGCCGTACTTGCTGTAACTTAGTACTTAAGTCCTTATCCGCCAACCGTCCCTCTTTCACCTCCTTCACCAGGTTGGCTTGACTTGTAACTCGCCAACAAAGCTTCCGTCATCATACAAACTTAAGTGAGCGAACAAAGCCCTTAAATCCGACACAACCTTCCTACTTGGGGCGTCGGCTACCACATTCGCCTTGCCGGATGGTATTCTATCGAATAGTCATAATCTTTTAATAACTCCACCCACCTTCGTTGCCTCAAGTTCAACTCCTTCGAGTCAACAAATACTTAAGGCTTTTGTGGTCCGTAAATTACTCGACCTTTCTCCATAAAGGTAGTGCCTCCAAACTTTGAGGCGAAAACCACCGCCATGAGTTCCAAGTCATGAGTTGGGTAGTTCACCTCATGCGGCCTTAATCGTCGAGATGCATAAGCGACTACCTTTCCTTTCTTGCATTAGCACACAGCCTAACCACGTGTGCGAAGCATCACAATATACTACGGTCCTTACCGCCTCCACAATTAACACCGAGCTTCACAAGACTTTTTAAGCTTTTCAAGCTCTCTCGTTGCTTATCCGTCCACACAAAAGCGGTACTTCCTTCCTTAGTAACTTTGTCAAAGGTGCGGCTATCGACGAGAATCCTTCCACGAACCTTCTCGTAATAGCTCGCCAAGCCTAAGAAACTTCTCGATTTCACCACCGACCTAGGTGGTTTCCAATCCAACACTTTGCTTCGATCTTCCTAGGATCCACTCTTATTCCTTCTGCGGATACCACATGTCCTAGGAACGCCACTTCCTTGAGCCAAAATTCGCACTTGCTGAATTTGGCATAAAGCTTCTTTTCCCTTAACACTTCTAACACAACTTCGGAGATGCTCATCGTGCTCCTCCTCCGCCTTGGAATACACAAAATGTCGCCGATGAACACCACGACGAATCTATCCAAGTAGGGTTGGAAAACCCTATTCATCATATCCATGAACGCGCGCGGCGGTGCGCTCACAACCCAAACGGCATCACCACAAATTCAAAATGACCGTACCTTGTCCTAAAAGCGGTCTTATGAATATCACCCTCCTTCACTTTCGAGTTGATGATACCCCGACCTTAAGTCGATCTTTGAGAACACAACGCCTCTTTTCGGTTGGTCGAACAAGTCATCTATCCTTGGCAAAGGATACTTGTTCTTGATGGTCGGTTTGTTCAATCGACGATAATCTATGCACATCCGCATAGTTCCATCCTTCTTCTTCACAAAGAGAACCTGCTCCCCCACGAGACACACCGGGTCGAATGAACCCACGATCCAACAACTCTTGGATTTGAGCCTTGAGCTCCACTAACTCCTTTGGTGCCATTCGGTAGGGAGCGATTGACACGGGAGCTGCTCCCGGTAGCAAATCTATTCCAAATTCCACTTCTCTATCGGGGTATTCCGCAACTCCTCCCGAAATACATCCTCAAAATCCCTTGTACTGCTCTAACTCCCTTAACACCTTTCTCTTCTCCTCTTAACGCACTCACGAAGGCTAAGAATGCCTTACATCATTTCTTAACCATTTTCTCGGCCTTCAAGTCAGAAACTACGTTAGACAAGTAGTTCCTCCTTTCTCCGATCATCACTACTACCTCATCTTCCGGGGTTCTTAGTTCCATACGCTTAGCCGCACAATCCAACACGGCTCGATGCTCTACTAGCCAATCCATTCCAAGTATAAGCTCAAACTCTCCGAAAGGGTAATTCCATTAAGTCACCCAAAAGTTCGCTCCCGAATCTCTAGGGGTACATTCCGAAAGATCCTATCTATCCTCACCGCTTGGCCTAAAGGGCTTACTACGCTTATCCGCCTATCGTAAAGTTCGTAGTCTAGGCCTAGTGTTTCAACCACACTACATGCAACATAGGAATGAGTTGAGCCCACATCAATAAGAGCAAAATAGGGTTTGTCATGAATAAAGAACGTCACGGTTATAACATCCGGCGCGTCTCCTCTCTTCCTCCGGCGAACGCGTAAACCAAACCCGGTTGCCTTGCTTCGCGTTAGTGCACCTCGACCCGAGCTCCACGGCCTCTGCCCACTACCTCTGTTGGCCGACCCACGACCTCTTTGAGTGCTGTCAGTCCGCCTCTACCACCTGGTTAGCATTCTCGAGTCGGTTGGCTGGCTCATCTAATAGCTTGGGGCAATCCTTAATCATATGGTCCTTTGACCCACACTTGAGACATCATCCCGCCTTTTTCCAACACTCTCCCCGTGCTTCCTTCCACAATGTTCACAAGGGCGAAATTGCCACTGGCCGTACCACTGCTGACTTTGTGGCTGTCAACTCTAGGCCTTTTGTGGCCTTTTCGGATGGCCCAAAACCTCTTTTGGGCTTATTTCTCATCCACACCGCTTGGTGGCGTCCTTAATTCCTCACCACTTTAGCCTTTTCCACCAAGGCGAGAATTCCCGCTCCCGATGCGGTGCTATCAAAAGTCTCAAATCGTCCTGTCAGTCCGTCCTCAAAACGAACACAATTGCTCATGCTCGGTCGCCACTACTCCTCGGGCATATCGGCTCAACCTCAAGAATTCCGCTTCATATTCGGTGATGACTTACTTCCTTGTACCAACCCCTGAAAAGCCTTCCTTTGCTCATCTATATACCGTTCCCACATACTTCTTCTCGAAATGCTTCCTTAGCATATTCCTGTGTCGATCTTCCGCCGTGGCACCGTCTCCGAACGGTTAACCACCATTGATACGCTTCATCGTGTAACGATGCCGCTCATCCCTTTCAACTTCTCCTCGGGGTCAAGTCGAGCTCATCCATGATGCGCTCGGTTGCTTCCAACCAAGATCTTTCGTAGATCGGGTGCCACTCCCGATACTCCTCTAAACATTTCACTCCATTAGCACGAGCCGCTCGAGCACGCACTTACGATTTCTCGAATTGTTTCTGCACTCACCACCAATTCCAAAACTCGCAAAGACACTGTGACACGGCATCTTCCTCATGCGAGCCTCGCTGCTCAACATTGACAAATGGGGGTGATGGTGGTGGTGGTATCTCATTGTCAGAACCTTGTCCCGATCTAACAGTCATCCTTCCTCTACCTCTTCCACGACGACCACATCCTCTTGAGCTCATTATCGACGAGATCTGATTAAGGAATTTTATGTATTAGTATTCTTGTTTCACTTATTACCCGTGATGATATCTTATGAAGAAGAGTTTAAGAGTGGTTCTTTCAGTATTCATACATGCATACTGATCTTGCATTCATTCATTCATCCATCAACAAATATGAACTTTCGTTCATTCAAAGAAACGTTGTAATTCTTGTTGTTGTTTTCGTTATTTTGCTTTTCCACTACCCAGGGGCATTTTCGTAATTTTATCCTACAGGGGTATTTTTGTAAATTTTCCAAAAATCAGGGTAAATTTGTAAAATTTATTAAGTTAGGGATATTTTCCAAGATTGTAAAACATTGAGGGTTCCTTTGAGAGTTACACTTTTCAAAGCAATGATATTGTAAAAATTTTGAAAATCAGGGTCGTTTTGGTAATTTTGTAAGTTAGGAGCAATTTTGTAATTTTCCAAAATCAAGATAGTTTGATATTTTACAAATTAGGGTTTTTTGAACATTTGATAAAGTAATGAAATTTTGTTAAAACTATGGGTGGTTTGGTCATTTTATAAACCAATGGTATTTTTTTTTTTTTAGAAGAAAATGTTGTAAAATAGTTCTCATAAGTTTCTAAGAGTTTTAAAACTAAATTTTGGTTATACATTTTTTTTTTTATAAAAGAAAACGGCTAAGTCCCTTTCGGGTTTTATTCTTTGTGTTTAGCCTATGACCGAGCCCTCTTGGTCGGGGTGAACCAAAGCTACGCACTGAGCGGATTCGAATGAAGAGGAGGTGAGTCACGCGGATCGCTTAAATACCAAGCTCTCACCGACCTTTCTAGACATGCGCATGAGGTTGCCACACCACCGAGCCTTCTGAGTTAGGGCGAACCGGAAGCTACGCACGCACTGCAGGATACTGCGAAGAGGAGGTGAGTCACTAGGATCGCTTAAATACCGGACTCTTCCGATCCAATCCTGAACATGCGTCATGTGGGTTGCCACACCCTAGCTTAATAACTTAGTCATAGGTTTGTTAAGTTCATTAAGTCTTATGAGTTTCAAGTGTTTGAGTAGTCTAATCCTGGGGTTCAAGTTCCTATCACACTATTCTACGTTCCATGCCTCTGCTACCCTTTTACAATTCATAATTCACATAATCACACGGATGGTTAAAGGTACTTACCGTGGATGCGGGTCGGAGACTTAGGTGCCATGCCATAAAACCCGCTTATTTCAAAGAAATTCATTTGGGCTCGAATTGAAAACGTTTTGGGCCTGAGCCCACAGTAGGGAGTTTTAAAACGGGCTCGATACCTCTATCAAACACCCCACACCCTACCCACGAGCCCAGAACCGGATCTGGTATGTTCCTTAAATAAATCGGTTTTCAATGTTCTAAATGACTTGGAGAAAATTTGTGTAATTTAAAAAAATTGTTTTGGGTTGGGCTTAATTTGAAACCTATTTAATAAATTCTGAAATCCAACTTAAATAAGGTGACAAAATAATTTTTGGGTTTATTATTTTAAAAGAAATAAATTTACTTATCTTTAATCAAACATAAATTGTATCATATTCAAATAAA
Organism: Gossypium sturtianum; assembly: GCA_025698515.1. Taxonomy (NCBI): domain Eukaryota; kingdom Viridiplantae; phylum Streptophyta; class Magnoliopsida; order Malvales; family Malvaceae; genus Gossypium; species Gossypium sturtianum. The sequence continues at coordinate 10,645,172 of CM046952.1, read as the reverse complement.
AATAAACAGAAATAAAGAAAATCCAATTGGGCCTTATGGCCTTATTACATCATTCAAACCCAAAATAAAGTTTAAATTACTAAAATTTCATAAAGTCCAAATTCCAAATAATTTCTTCAAGCGATGCATGGCCACCTTTAGCTCCTGTAGGCCGGTCCATTACCGCTCATCACCAGAAAAATAATTCCCCAACGGGTGAGTCAACAGACTCAATGTGTACATAGTACTAATTTCCAACAAATCAGGCATACAAGTCATATCAATATCATGTTCATACAAAATAAAGGATGATGCAACCCAAATCCAAACCTATTTGTCCATCCGCTACACACCACCCGCACCAACCTCGTACACCGCGGGGACTACTAAGTCGACCCTCCATCCGCTACACACCATCGAAGCGATCATTTGCGCAATCGGCGTGCTCATCGCCCACTTATGTTGTGTCATTAGACACTTTGATTCACTAGATGTAACCGGTTACCACTTTTCACTTTATGTGACCGTAGTCACCACTTTACGTTGGTGAGACCGTAGTCATCACCTTCACTTTCTTCCTCCACAAATATCCCGAATGCCCCAATTATTTCATAACATATTTCACATACTAAATTTTCATTCATGTTACTAATCACATGTTCAAAATATATCACATTCACAATCCTATCAAAAGTAGGAAACGTGCACTGGTACTCCTTACCACATTTGTGGTGCTTAGCCACATTCACATACTGTTACATATTTACATATCTAATGATTGCCATGCAATTTCTTGAAAGTTAGTAAGAGTACACACCTTTTTCGCTTAATAGTTTCCGTGAATTCAGTAGAGCGATCTACCGATCTAGATCTTTCACTCCTATATTCGGCCATTAATTAAAACATATAAATAAACCTATTTGGTCTTAAAACCAAATCCTACTAGAAGTAGAATTACTTACCTAGTTGCCGAATTGATTTAATCAAGTCCCAACAGTTGCTAGAATTCCTCTTCCTTGAAATCGGCTAATACTAGGTACGTAACCATGTCAGTTTTCGGTTTTTGAAATAATGGAAAACACTTAAACAAATTATGCCTTGGCCGAATATCCCTTACCTTATGATGGGATTCCAAATCAAGAGGATTCCTTTATAAGCCTGTTGAAATCCTATAACTTCGTGTTAGATTAGATCTAACTTTGAAAACGTGAATCATAATCTTTAACCACATTTTTATATTTATAATCCTTACCTTAGATCCTTAGATTTCCCGAAAGATCCCCTTTTGATGTTGTGGATGATTGCCCTCTTTCTTAGAATCCACAAAGATTCAAATTAACAAAGAAACGGAGAAGAAAATAGAAGAAAAGAGAGGGATTTTTGCTTAATGAAAATTCGCAGAGAGGGTTTTGCCTAGGGAGAATTTCGGCAGAGAGAGGAGAGGAGCAAATGTTGATGAGTAGCCCTCTGTCCTCCTTTTATAGCCAAAGTTATCACTCCTAGGAGTCCTTTACTTGGCCACCACTCCTCTTTTTGATAATATTATCTCTTTTATTTAAAAGATAAAAGCCTTTAATCCATCAATTATCTCTCAATTATCTCATTAGAAAATAATCCTTTATTTATCTCTTATTATTCACATATTTATGTGAATAAAACTCCTTTATTTATCTCTTATTATTCACATATTTATGTGAATAAAAATCCTTTATTTCTCTCTTATTATTCACATATTTATGTGAATAAAACTCCTTTATTTATCTCTTATTATTCACATATTTATGTGAATAAAACTCCTTATTTCTCTCATATATCCAAGTTTCCCGAATGTTCAAGTTTCCATTTTGGATCATTTCCAAAAATGTTTAGGTTTCCAAAAATGTCTAAGTTTCCAAAAATGTCTAAGTTTCCAAAAATGTCCATTTCCATTTCCATTTTCATTTTCATTTCCACTTTCATTCATTTCTAGGTTTCCAAAAGTATCAAAAATTTATTCATAATACTTAAGACTTGTCATTTCATACAATTGATCTGAAAAATGCATAGGCCCTTCCTAGGATGTTACAGTTCTACCCCCTTAAATAAAATTTCGTCCTCAAATTTCCTAACTAAACAGATTGAGGTATTCTTGCTGTCGCATTGTCTCTCTTCCGCTCCCACGAAGCTTCTTCCGATCCATGATTGCGCCATAACACCTTGACTAAAGGCACCGACTTCTTTCGTAGTGCTTTCACGTCACGTTCCAAGATCTGAATCGGCTCCTCCTCGTAGGATAGATTTGGCCTTAACTCCACTTCTTCAACAGGTACCACATGAGACGGATCCGATCGATAGCGACGTAGCATGGACACATGAAATACGTCGTGCATTTGATGCAACTCGGTGGCAACTCCAATTGGTATGCCACCGGCCCAACTCGCTTCGATGCCAGTGATAGGGCCCTATAAACCTTGGGCTTAGCTTCCTTTGCGATCGAACCGCATAACCTTCTTCCAAGGTGAGACCTTTAGAAACACTTGGTCTCCTACTTCAAACTCAATTTCTTTCCTCTTAAGGTCTGCGTGCGACTTACGCTTCATCGGCTTCTTTCAACCGCGTGCGAATTAATTCCACCTTCTCCTCGCTTTAGCCACTAACTCTGGACCCAAAACGCGGCGTTCTCTAACTCGGTCCAACAAGTTGGTGTTCTACATTTCCTTCCATACAATGCTTCGTATGGTGCCATCCGAATGCTTGCACGATAGTAGTTGTTGTTGTAGGCGAACTCAAATAGAGGCAAGTAATCTTCCCAACTTCCTCGAAATCCATCACACACCTCTTAGCATATCTTCCAACACTTGTATAACCTGCTCGGTCGCCTGTCGATTGTGGATGAAAAGCCGTAGTGAAGTCTAGCTTAGTGCCTAATGCTTGATGAAGTGCTTTCCAAAATCGAGACGTAAACCTTGGGTCTCTATCGGAGATGATCGACATCGGTACCGTGTAGCCTCACGATCTCCGCCACATATAACTTGGCTAACTTTTGAAGGAATAGTCGATCCTCACAGGGATAAAATGTGCGGACTTGGTCAAACGGTCCACTATCACCCATACCGAGTCCTTCTTAGTGGGCGTAAGGGGAAGCCCACTAACTAAGTCCATGGTAATTCTTTCCCACTTCCATTGGGGAATCTCAATTGGTTGAAGCAATCCTGATGGGACTTGGTGTTCACCTTTACTTGTCGACATGTCAAACATTTCCCCACAAATTCGACCACCTCCTCTCGTTTGTGTCCGACCACCAAAATTGTTCCTTTAGATCTCTATACTGACTTGATGCCTCCGGATGCATAGCATAAGGACTACCATGCGCTTCCCGAAGAATCCTTTGTCTCAACTCCTTATCCTCAAGATACAAACCTTTTCCTTGTAGCACAATGCTCCTTCATCATTGACGCCATAATCCTTTAATCCTCCTTGCAGTACTTGCTTTGTAACTTAGTACTTAAGTCCTTATCCGCCAACCGTCCCTCTTTCACCTCCTTCACCAGGTTGGCTTGACTTGTAACTCGCCAACAAAGCTTAGTCATCATACAAACTTAAGTGAGCGAACAAAGCCCTTAAATCCGACACAACCTTCCTACTTAGGGCGTCGGCTACCACATTCGCCTTGCCGGATGGTATTCTATCGAATGATCATAATCTTTTAATAACTCCACCCACCTTCGTTGCCTCAAGTTCAACTCCTTCGAGTCAACAAATACTTAAGGCTTTTGTGGTCCGTGTAAATTCTCGACCTTTCTCCATAAAGGTAGTGCCTCCAAACTTTGAGGGCGAAAACCACCGCCGCGAGTTCCAAGTCATGAGTTGGGTAGTTCACCTCATGCGGCCTTAATCGCCGAGATGCATAAGCGACTACCTTTCCTTTCTTGCATTAGCACACACGCCTAACCACAGTAATGCGAAGCATCACAATATACTACGAAGTCCTTACCGCCTCCGTTGAATTAACACCGAGCTTCACAAGACCTTTTAAGCTTTTGAAGCTCTCCTGTTGCTTATCCGTCCACACAAACGGTACTTCCTTCCTTAGTAACTTTGTCAAAGGTGCGGCTATCGGCGACGAGAATCCTTCCACGAACCTTCGTAATAGCTTTGCCAAGCCTAAGAAACTTCGATTTCACCCACCGACCTAGGTGGTTTCCAATCCAACACCGCTTGATCTTCCTAGGATCCACTCTTATTCCTTCTCTGCGGATACCACATGTCCTAGGAACGCCACTTCCTTGAGCCAAAATTCGCACTTGCTGAATTTGGCATAAAGCTTCTTTTCCTTAACACTTCTAACACAACTCGGAGATGCTCATCGTGCTCCTCCTCCGTCTTGGAATACACCAAAATGTCGCCGATGAACACCACGACGAATCTATCCAAGTAGGGTTGGAAAACCCTATTCATCATATCCATGAACGCGGCCGGTGCGTTCGTCAACCCAAACGGCATCACCACAAATTCAAAATGACCGTACCTTGTCCTAAAAGCGGTCTTATGAATATCACCTCCTTCACTTTCGATTGATGATACCCCGACCTTAAGTCGATCTTTGAGAACACAGCTGCCCATTTCAGTTGGTCGAACAAGTCATCTATCCTTGGCAAAGGATACTTGTTCTTGATGGTCAGTTTGTTCAACTGACGATAATCTATGCACATCCGCATAGTTCCATCCTTCTTCTTCACAAAGAGAACCGGTGCTCCCACGGAGACACACACTGGTCGAATGAACCCACGATCCAACAACTCTTGGATTTGAGCCTTGAGCTCCACTAACTCCTTTGGTGCCATTCGGTGAGGAGCGATTGACACAGGAGGCTGCATTCTGTAGCAAATCTATTCCAAATTCCACTTCTCTATCTGGGGGTATTCCGGCAACTCCTCCTAAATACATCCTCAAAATCCCTTACTGTTCTAACTCCCTTAACACCTTTCTCTTCTCCTCTTAACGCACTCACGAAGGCTAAGAATGCCTTACATCCTTTCTTAACCATTTTCTCGGCCTTCGGTCACAAAACTACGTTAGACAAGTAGTTCCTCCTTTCTCCGATCATCACTACTACCTCATCTTCCGGGGTTCTTAGTTCCATACGTTTAGCCGCACAATCCAACACGGCTCGATGCTCTACTAGCCAATCCATTCCAAGTATAAGCTCAAACTCTCCGGAAGGGTAATTCCATTAAGTCACCAAAAGTTCGCTCCCCAGAATCTCTGGGGTACATTCCGAAGATCCTATCTATCCTCACCGCTTGGCCTAAAGGGCTTACTACGCTTATCCGCCTATCGTAAAGTTCGAGTCTAGGCCTAGTGTTTCAACCACACTACATGCAACATAGGAATGAGTTGAGCCCACATCAATAAGAGTAAAATAGGGTTTGTCATGAATAAAGAACGTCATCGCTTATAACATCCGCGCCTCTCCTCTCTTCCCCGCGAACCGCGTAAACCAAACCCGGCTGCCTTGCTTGGCGTTAGCCGCACCTCGGCCTGAGCTCCACGGCCTCGCCACTACCTCTGTTGGCCGACCCACGACCTCTTTGAGTCAGCCACGTCCGCCTCTACCACCTGGTTAGCATTACGAGCTGCTGGTTGGCTCTCATCTAATAGCTTGGGGCAATCCTTAATCATATGGTCCTTTGACCCACACTTGAGACATCGTCCCGCTTTTTCCAAACACTCTCCCCGTGCTTCCTTCCACAATGTTCACAAGGGCGAAATTGCCACGGCCGCACGTGCCATGCTGACTTGACTTTGTGGCTCATCAACTCTAGGCCTTTTGTGGCCTTTTCCAGATGGCCCAAAACCTCTTTTGGGCTTATTTCGCCCACGACCGCTTGGTGGCGTCCCCAATTCCTCACCACTTTAGCCTTTTCCACCAAGGCGCAGAATTTCCGCTCTCGATGCGGTGCTATCAAAAGTCTCAAATCGTCCCTAAGTCCGTCCTCAAAACGAACACAGCGTTCATGCTCGGTCGCCACTACTCCTCGGGCATATCGGCTCAACCTCAAGAATTCCGCTTCATATTCGGTGATGCACTTACTTCCTTGTACCAACCCCGTAAAAGCCTTCCTTTGCTCATCTATATACCGGTTCCCACATACTTCTTCTCGAAATGCTTCCTTAGCATATTCCTGTGTCGATCTTCCGCCGTGGCACCGTCCCGAACGGTTAACCACCATTGATACGCTTCATCGCGTATAAAGCCCGTCATCCCTTTCAACTTCTCCTCGGGGTCAAGTCGAGCTCATCCATGATGCGCTCGGTTGCTTCCAACCAAGATGCTCACCAGACTGGTGCCACTCCGATACTCCTCTAAACATTTCACTCCATTAGCACGGAGCCGCTCGGCACGCACTTACGATTTCTGAATTGTTTCACTCGCACCACCACCAATTCCAAAACTCGCAAAGACGACTGTGACACGGCATCTTCCTCGTGCGAGCCTCTCGCTGCTTCAACATTGACAAATTGGGGTGATGGTGGTGGTGGTATCTCATTGTCGAACCTTGTCCCGATCTAACGACCATCCTTCCTCTACCTCTTCCACGACGACCACATCCTCTTGAGCTCATTATCGATTTAGATCCGATTAAGGAATTTTATGTATTAGTATTCTTGTTTCACTTATTACCCGTGATGATATCTTATGAAGAAGAGTTTAAGAGTGGTTCTTTCGTATTCATACATGCATACAGTCTTGCATTCATTCATTCATCCATCAACAAATATGAACTTTCGTTCATTCAAAGAAACGTTGTAATTCTTGTTGTTGTTTTCGTTATTTTGCTTTTCCACTACCCAGGGGCATTTTCGTAATTTTTCCTACAGGGGTATTTTTGTAAATTTTCCAAAAATCAGGGTAAATTTGTAAAATTTATTAAGTTAGGGATATTTTCCAAGATTGTAAAACATTGAGGGTTCCTTTGAGAGTTACACTTTTCAAAGCAATGATATTGTAAAAATTTTGAAAATCAGGGTCGTTTTGGTAATTTTGTAAGTTAGGAGCAATTTTGTAATTTTCCAAAATCAAGATAGTTTGATATTTTACAAATTAGGGTTTTTTGAACATTTGATAAAGTAATGAAATTTTGTTAAAACTATGGGTGGTTTGGTCATTTTATAAACCAATGGTATTTTTTTTTTTAGAAGAAAATGTTGTAAAATAGTTCTCATAAGTTTCTAAGAGTTTTAAAACTAAATTTTGGTTATACATTTTTTTTTTTTTATAAAAGAAAAACGGCTAAGTCCCTTTCGGTTTTATTCTTTGTGTTTAGCCTATGACCGAGCCCTCTTGGTCGGGGTGAACCAAAGCTACGCACTGCAGTGATTCGAATGAAGAGGAGGTGAGTCACGCGGATCGCTTAAATACCAAGCTCTCACCGACCTTTCTAGACATGCGCATGCAGGTTGCCACACCACCGAGCCTTCCTTCGAGTTAGGCGAACCGGAGCTACGCACTGCAGTAGGATACTGCGAAGAGGAGGTGAGTCACTAGGATCGCTTAAATACTGGACTCTTCCCGATCCAATCCTAGACATGCGTCATGTGGGTTGCCACACCCTAGCTTAATAACTTAGTCATAGGTTTGTTAAGTTCATTAAGTCTTATGAGTTTCAAGTGTTTGAGTAGTCTAATCCTGGGGTTCAAGTTCCTATCACACTATTCTACGCTCCATGCCTCTGCTACCCTTTTACAATTCATAATTCACATAATCACACAGATGGTTAAAGGTACTTACCGTGTGGATCATGGTCGGAGACTTAGGTGCCATGCCATAAAACCGCTTATTTCAAAGAAATTCATTTGGGCTCGAATTGAAAACGTTTTGGGCCCGAGCCCACAGTAGAGAGTTTTAAAACTGGCTCGATATCAATCAAACACTCCACACCCGGCCCACGAGCCCAACCGGATCTCGTATGTTCCTTAAATAAATCGATTTTCAATGTTCTAAATGACTTAGAGAAAATTTGTGTAATTTAAAAAAATTGTTTTGGGTTGGGCTTAATTTGAAACCTATTTAATAAATTCTGAAATCCAACTTAAATAAGGTGACAAAATAATTTTTGGGTTTATTATTTTAAAAGAAATAAATTTACTTATCTTTAATCAAACATAAATTGTATCATATTCAAATAAAAATAAACAGAAATAAAGAAAATCCAATTGGGCCTTATGGCCTTATTACATCATTCAAACCCAAAATAAAGTTTAAAGTACTAAAATTTCATAAAGTCCAAATTCCAAATAATTTCTTCAAGCGATGCATGGCCACCTTTAGCTCCCGCCGAGGCTGGTCCATTACTGCTCATCACCTGAAAAATAATTCCCAACAGCGGTGAGTCAACAGACTCAATGTGTACATAGTACTAATTTCCAACAAATCGGCATACAAGTCATATCAATATCATGTTCATACAAAATAAAGGATGATGCAACCCAAATCCAAACCTATTTGTCCATCCGCTACACACCACCCGTACCAACTCAGTACACCGCGGGGACTACTAAGTCGACCCTCCATCCGCTACACACCATCGAAGCGATCATTGCGATCGGCGTGCTCATCGCCCACTTATGTTGTGTCATTAGACACTTTGTATTCACTAGATGTAACCGGTTACCACTTTTCACTTTATGTGACCGTAGTCACCACTTTACGTTGGTGAGACCGTAGTCATCACCTTCACTTTCTTCCTCCACAAATATCCCGAATGCCCCAATTATTTCATAACATATTTCACATACTAAATTTTCATTCATGTTACTAATCACATGTTCAAAATATATCACATTCACAATCCTATCAAAAGTAGGAAACGTGCTGGTACTCCTTACCACATTTGTGGTGCTTAGCCACATTCACATACTTGTTACATATTTACATATCTAATGATTGCCATACAATTTCTTGAAAGTTAGTAAGAGTACACACCTTTTTCGCTTAATAGTTTCCGTGAATTCCGTAGAGCGATCTACCGATCTAGATCTTTCACTCCTATATTCGGCCATTAATTAAAACATATAAATAAACCTATTTGGTCTTAAAACCAAATCCTACTAGAAGTAGAATTACTTACCTAGTTGCCGAATTGATTTAATCAAGTCCCAACAGTTGCTAGAATTCCTCTTCCTTGAAATCGGCTAATACTAGGTACGTAACCATGTCGGTTTCGGTTTTTGAAATAATGGAAAACACTTAAACAAATTATGCCTTGGCCGAATATCCCTTACCTTATGATGGGATTCCAAATCAAGAGGATTCCTTTATAAGCCCGTTGAAATCCTATAACTTCGTGTTAGATTAGATCTAACTTTGAAAACGTGAATCATAATCTTTAACCACATTTTTATATTTATAATCCTTACCTTAGATCCTTAGATTTCCCGAAAGATCCCCTTTTGATGTTGTGGATGATTGCCCTCTTTCTTAGAATCCACAAAGATTCAAATTTTAACAAAGAGAACGGAGAAGAAAATAGAAGAAAAGAGAGAGGATTTTTGCTTAATGAAAATTCGCGAGAGGGTTTTGCCTAGGGAGAATTTCGGCAGAGAGAGGAAGAGGGAGCAAATGTTGATGAGTAGCCCTCCTGTCCTCCTTTTATAGCCAAAGTTATCACCTAGGAGTCCTTTACTTGGCCACCACTCCTCTTTTTGATAATATTATCTCTTTTATTTAAAAGATAAAAGCCTTTAATCCATCAATTATCTCCTCAATTATCTCATTAGAAAATAATCCTTTATTTATCTCTTATTATTCACATATTTATGTGAATAAAACTCCTTTATTTATCTCTTATTATTCACATATTTATGTGAATAAAAATCCTTTATTTCTCTCTTATTATTCACATATTTATGTGAATAAAACTCCTTTATTTATCTCTTATTATTCACATATTTATGTGAATAAAACTCCTTTATTTCTCTCATATATCCAAGTTTCCCGAAATGTTCAAGTTTCCATTTTTGGATCATTTCCAAAAATGTTTAGGTTTCCAAAAATGTCTAAGTTTCCAAAAATGTCTAAGTTTCCAAAAATGTCTAAGTTTCCAAAAATGTCTATTTCCATTTCCATTTTCATTTTCATTTCCACTTTCATTCATTTCTAGGTTTCCAAAAGTATCAAAAATTTATTCATAATACTTAAGACTTGTCATTTCATACAATTGATCTGAAAAATGCATAGGCCCTTCCTAGGATGTTACAGTGAGAATTGTTCAACTAGATAGTTTGATTAAAGAATTTTATTGAAAAAATAATTTGAAAAATCTTAGTGATTTTTGGGAAAGTTAATTTTGATAAAGTGAAATTAAATTAATTAAAATCAATATTATATTTTTGGAAATTAATTTTCAAGTTAAACAATTAACCCAATAGGTAATTGAACTTGAAAATTGGGCCTGTGAACCCAAAACTAATACTGAGACCCAAAAACTGGTTGAATTAAGCCTGGTATATGAAACTGAGCTGACGGTTCAACCTGTGATTGGATCGGACCGGTCGACCAGTCACTGGCCCGGACCGAACTGACAATAATTGAACCGGATCGGAGGTGCCATGAGGGTGTCATGCCTACAATGGCACCACCGGACACGACGGTGCCGCTGGCGGCAATGGTGGCATTCCGGTGACCGCTGAGTGGTCCTTTGGCAGTTGAGCAATGAAAGAATCACACTCTTATTAGGATTCTACTGAATAATTTTTTTTCAGATTAATTATTTCAAAAATAATAATATTTTAATAGTTTTAATATAAAATTTAATTTAATAGTTATCTTAATAGTATTTTATTAATTTAATGTTAAATTAAATTTAATACTTATCTTGTAGATAAATGTTCTATTAATTTAATAAGAAATTTAATCTAATATTTATCTTGATAAGTATTATATTAATTTAATATTAAAGTGATTAAGTTTAATAATAATTGAACTTTCTAAACTCTCCTTATATAAAGAGAGCTATGGGTCGTTATTTTTCACACACTTGAAGAGAAAATTGTAGAGAAAAAATTCTCTAAATAAACTATTTCAGAAAATTTCTAGAATTATTTTTCATATTTACAACTTAACCCAAAAAATTTAAAGAAATTGTGAAATTACTCCACTGATAATTTTGTGTAAAATTTTTCGATTCGAAATGAGCCCACACTTGGCAAAAATGAGTTTGAAGATAGTGGAGAAGACTACTCGGTTGAAATCTTCATCCTAGACGAATAAAAAATGTACAATTTTGATTAAGGGTAGATCCATAAAATGACAAAGATTATCAAACTTATTTGACATTAAAATTCCCTCGATGATATACAATATGCATGCCCTAACATACTTGTTGGACTCTCCATCAGTTACATTGTCTATTGGTAACTCATTGAACAATGTTTTCATTTAGGTGAACTTCACTCGACCCTTGTAGATATCATCCTTATTCACCAAATATTTCCCTAATAAGCTTATAATTACATCTTCAAGCTAAATAGGCAACTAAGTGGTTATAATCGCTCTTTCAATTGGAGGGTAATAATTAGGCTATATCTTTCAATTAGATTGTGACTTCATCGTAGGGAAAGTGGAAGGTAAGAGTATCTGGTCTCCGTATCCACTGGGGATGCAAGAAGCAGTGAGAACATCAGGAAGTGAGTTATTTTAGTTATTTCAGGGCTAGTTTAACATTGTTTTTGAGAGGTACTTTGGAAAAGTGATTTTGAGAAGTACTTTTAAAAAAGTTTGGTTTAAGATTTAAGTGTTTAGTATTGCTGTCAAAAAAGTACTTTTGAGAAATAAAATATTCATTTTAGACATGGTATTATGAAGTAACAAATAAACATTTAAATAATGTTCGAATTAGTTAATATTATGATATTTTAATAAGAATATAGAAAATAATTTATTATAATTTGTTGTTAATATTTTGATATATGGAAAATAATTTTTAAATATTTTTTAAGCAATTAACTAGAGAGAAAAATACCATGTGTTGGAGGGGTGATAACGTAATTAAGCTGTCAAAAGTGTTATTGGGAAAAGTGCGTTTAACATTCCTTTTGGTTCAAAAGTGCTTTCCAAAAAACATTACTAAACACATCCTTAAAAAAACCCTATAGGGTGGGTTTGGATGAGTGGTACGTTTACCTGCGATTAGTGTAAAAACAGCGGTGGTGGTAAGATTAAATATTATAACAATACTGTAGCGTAAGATAAAAAGTAAATTAAACGCACCGCACTACACCTCAACTCCAATCCAAACTTACCCTTAATTAATGATAATCCTATGTTATATAGTAATACATAGTTTTTGTTGAATCATAAAAGTTCTTTCCATGTGATAGTAAATAAATGGAAACATAAAAAAAAGCAATAATGATGTCTTACACTATAAAATTATTAATACTTAAATTTAATAACAAGTAAAAAGAATTTATCCTATTCGTGACATGTAAAGCAACGTGATCGGGTTCCTTAAATAGAGCCATATTATAGTTTAAAAATATGAATTTAGGACAAAAAAATAAAAATAAAAATAAAAGTTTGGGAAAGTTTAACGCTTGAGAAATTAACCTAGGGTTTCCAAACGGTGAAAATTGAATTAATGAAAAATTCGATATTTATAAGTGTTGAATTCAACTTATATTAGGATGAAAATATTCATTGGTCAAAATAAAATATAGATATACAGATTTAATTTTCACAGTGCTCGACTGTTGAAGTCAATTTTAATTTTCTATTTTTGATAGTATTGATCTCAAAAATTTAATAGTGTAATATGTTGAGAGGATTAGTCACTATTGTAGCTGTGGATGCCTCAATTTTAACAAACAAACAAAAAAAAAAATCTTAAACAAAAAAAGATAAAACAATTTTTTTAAGTACTCATTCGGAAAATGTACTAGCTAAATTTTTTTTAGTAGTAATATAAAATTTTCTTTTATTAATAAATGTAAGTGTATTGTATTTTTTTATACAATGTTTAGAATTAAGCATAGCCCATTTTCAATCATCAAACAAATAAAAGGATAATTCAGTTCAGCGCACTCGAACTCGCGTCTTCCTATACTAACAACAATACCAATACCAATCGAGCTAAGACTCAATTGACAAGTGTATTAAACTTTTAAAAACCTCATATTCGACATTTTGAAGACACTAACAACTCGTTTGGTTCAACGTAATGAGCATTCATTTCGTCTCAATTCTTTGCGCTACAATGATTCAGAGATTTGGTTAATTGAATGAGTGATTTAGCGAAATGACAATTCATCCCTTATTCATGCCCTTCTCGTAATAGCAATTCGGTGGTGAGGGGTCTGAATGGGTTATTCAGACTCCTCACCAAATAGGGGAGTTTTTTTTTACATGTATTACCCTTCAAAAACCATAATAAAAAAAATAAATTTTAATCTTTTCAACCTCAAATGAAATATAATGTTGAATATTTGGTAATTGTATTTAAATAGTATAATTGGATCATCAATTTATAAAACATAAGGTTGTGCAAATACAAAAATGATATTATATTGGTTTCACAATTTTTTTTTTCATTTAAAAAATTTATTTAACGGTATAATAGTCATTTGGATTTTTTTAATGATTTTTACATTTTTATAAAAAAAATTAAAGGGCATATTTATCATTTCAACATTTAACATTTTTGATTTTTTAATAATTTACAAAAATAAAAATATAATTTAATTTATTAGAGGGTATATTTGTCATTTGTCATTTGAATTTTTATTTTTTGTTATTGCAAATCTATTTTCTTAACCAAACGTATAAATACTATTACAATATTTATTCCATTCTATCTAATTTATAAATTTTCAATTCTATGACAGCCTATTCTATTACATTATGTTTGGTAGGGGCATTCCCCTTTACTTATTGAATGATAAATCATTTTTTTTGTTTGGTTAAATGTAACACTCATTTAATTTAATGATCATTACTTCCTTATTACTTTTTGTAATAGCTATTTTTTTGGCATCACCAAAGAATGGTGACAAAACAAAATTAATTTTTAAATTAGTCATTTAAAATTTGGACTTAGAAAATATAAAACTATAAAAATAAAATATTTGAAATATTTTATATAATTTAATATAAAACTAAAAAAATATTTTAATATAAAAGTAATTATATTAAAAATGTTATTAAATTATATATTAATATTTTAATCATCTACTTAAGAATTTTTTGTCAAGGATACTTTAGTCATTTCAATTTTTTTCCTTATGCTGTTAGAAGATCTATTCTATTCAACCATTCACAAAAATATTATTACAATTTTATTTCATTCCATTTAATTCAACAATTATATTATTAATTACAACCATATTTAATTACAGTTAACCAAAAATAATTGAGAAGTATAAATACCAAAAGTTGGTTTATGGCTGAACCAAATCCATTCCCGCTCAGTTTTATTTTTCGAATTACAAACTCAAAACTCCCCTTTGGAAAGTTGCAGTCTCCGTCTCAGATCCATTCGACAGAGGCAACAATCAATCCATAATAAAACAAAGAAATGCCTCTCCCGTCGGATCCGTTAGAGGCTTATTCCGGTCTCTCCCTCTTTCCTCGAACCTTCGCTTCCTTTCCAAACCCTCCTCCACCTTATGACCCCCACGATCTTCAACACCTTCACCATTTTCTCAAATCCATGGTTTCTATCTGTTTCGTCCGCCCTTACATTACCTTACTGCTATTCTGCACTGTTATAAATGTACTAATTTTGTTTTGATTTCCTTTTTTCAATATTTTCAGCCATTGCAATGTCCTGATAAGCTTATGGAGCAAGCCAAAGCAATTGTAGATAATAGTTCTGAGCTCTTGAACTTGGATATGTCAAGCTCCGATGCTGAAGTTTTGGAAAATCCTCGAGAACGAAGACCGGCTCTAGGCCGTAAACGACCTCGTTTTTCTTTGAAACCTAACTCTAGGTTATGATTGTTTTAAATTGCTTATTTTACTTAATCCTCCCCCCCTCCTCTTCTTTTTTTGTGGTAATGTTAGTTGAATTTGATTGTACTTCTTCAATTTTTGATAGTCTGCCTACTATGAGTTTGGAACCGAGTATAGACATTGATAAATTCAATGATCCAGAAGAATTCTTTGTTGCTTTTGAAAAGGCTGAAAGTAAGTTTTCTGCTCCATTTCGTTTTAATTTTTTTGTTGGGAAATTTAATATGCTAAAATTTCTATGAACTTAGCATTTTGATGTACATATGCATTGTTATATAGATGCCAAAAGAGAAATAGAGAAGCAGACAGGTGGTGTTCTAATGGATTTGGATCAGAATATTCAGTCCATGGCTGCACGGCCTCGTCGTCCTGGAATATTACGGTTTGATCAATGTTTTCTATTACTGGTTTTCTGTTATATAAAATTGTTCTACACGTATATGTATACAACATAGCCTTATGATTTTATGTTCAGGAGGTCGGTTAAATATAAACATCGCT